>OU342745.1:283386743-284687756 GCA_910589775.1 Avena eriantha | reverse complement strand
TGTTAGTAAAAAGAACACACATGCAATGACACTCTTGGATCCGTATGTGGGTATGTGAAAAGAACACACATTTCAATGACTCTGGTTGTTGTTACTAAAAAGAACACACATGCAATGACACTGGTGGATCCGTAGGTGGATTGTGAAAAGAGCACACATGCAATGACTCTGGTTGTTGTTAGTAAAAAGAGCACACATGCAATGACACTGGTGGATCTATGTGTGATCTCTGAAGAGGCCACACATGCAATGACACTGGTGGATCCATGTGTGGTCTCTGAAGAGAACACACATTTCAATAACTCTGGTTGTGTGTTAGTAAAAAGAACACACATGCAATGACACTGGTGGATCCATGTGTGGTCTCTGAAGAGAACACACATGCAATGACTCTGGTTGTTGTTAGTAAAAAGAGCACACATTCGAATGATACTGGTGGATCCATAGGTGGATTGTGAAAAGAGATTTTCCCTCTCTCTCGGTCACAAATCTCACAAAATCCCAAACATGTAGAGATCCCAAACATGTGCTCACTCTGGGTGCTATGCCCTGATTGGCTGACACAGATGTCATGCAGATCGTCTCCACGAACCGTTGATCCCATGTGATCCAACGGGCAAGATAACCCCTCCCTTCTCCACTTTTTTATGCATGGTCAATCCGTGCCACCTCTCTATCCGTGCCACCGATACTTTACCTCTATAAACAAGTGAAAATCCATCTATCTAACTAAAATAAATAAAATAAATGATCATATTTCGAAGAAGCCATCGCCGCCGTCGGTGTCCTCCTCTGATGACTCGACACCGCCCCTTCCTCGAATAAGCGCGCTATCTCCTCGTCAGAGTCCTCCTCCTCCTCCTCTTCGTAGTCCCACAGGTCCACGTCACTCTCCTCCGCTTCTCCCTCCAACTGATCGATGAACGCCTCCTCGTTGGCCGAGTCGGACTCGTCCAGATAGCTATCTCCTCTCTTCTTCTTGGTCTTCTTCTCGTTCCTCTTCTTGTCCATACTCGCCGGTGTTACACGCGCCCCCGTCCTGGCTGCTGCTTTGTGCTCGTCTGACGCTGCCGGTACGAGCTTCGACGTCGCGATGTCCTCGAGTGCCGATGTCAATGGATCCTGGCATGGTCGGACACGACGTGCTGCCTCGGCAGGCGACTCGCGAGCGCGGATGATGCAGCGAAGAGCCGGGGATGCAAGACAGCCAGTGGATGGCTTGGACCTGCCATTGCCACGATGAGGGGGCATTGTGCTCGAGGTAGTTGCTCCGAATGGTCGATGGCGGGTACACAGAGTGGGGTGCGGATCTGATCAAGGGCGAGCAGCGGTTTCGTGCGTCGTGTCCACGCATGCATTTGTCGATTATCAAAAAAAGAAGAAGAAAGAAGTAATATCTCGCGTACTGAACATAATTTGATCACAACAAAAGTGGCGCAGCGTATTCTAGACTCATAAATATCCCGTGCGTGCTTGTCACGTGGAGTTCGACGGAGTTGGACGTGCCGACGTGATCGTGCAGCAGTTGCGCGCGGCATTGCCCCATCAACACATGACACACGCACGCAGGATGTGCACGCCGATTCCCGTGATGACCACCCGACTCGCACTCCCCTTATTATATACTGGATTTTGGGCAGCGCCAAAGACCATTGAAGTGTCCATCGCAATAAAGACTAGTCCCATCGATTCCCTACCCCTGCCTCCCTGGCTTCTTTGAGAAGGTAGACTGTACACGGTGGTCTTGTATAATAGTACTAGTACTACTGGACCACGGCCTGTACTCTTTTACTCTTCTCCCACACTAATCACTATCTCCTTCCTCCTGCCGCCGCCACACTCACCCTGCAAGGCATGGCTCCACTGAGGAGGGGGAGAGGCCGGTCGACGATCCTCGCAGAGAAAAGGGAGAGAAATTGCCGCGAGGCACTTCTTGCTCTACCAGCCGCTCAAGCCCACCCTCTCATCGAGGCCCAGTCTCCCCCGACAATTGCGCCGAATGTTCTAGCAGGCGAGGGCTCCTCCCGGTACGGTCTCCTTGTTCTACTTATTCTCCATCTCCCTCTCCATCATGATCTTAATCAGCTTCTTCTTGTTTTTCTTCTTCTTCTGGCTCTTCCTCTTCTACGTATTGCAGGCCGGCCATGGAGCCCGAATCCACCACGACAGAGGCGTTGCAGGACCCGTTCGGCCCCGTTCCATGTCTCAGCAAGATAGCAAATCTCCACACTGTTATTTCTCCGAGTTATGAGGTGGATTTCTTAGATGCTGTCCACCCCACATTGGTTTTTCTTCTTCTTTTGCGAGTTGTATTAGTTTTCATGAAAATGACTGGATCTCTTGGTCTTCCTTAATACCGTTGTTCATAGATTCACTATGGATTTTTTGTGATTAGGATTAGTTTATCGTGGTCATGAATAGATCTCTAGGTCCATTTTTTAACACTGCGGCCAATAGATTCAACGGGGATTTTTTTGATCTGTATTAGTATTCACCTGGGACCTAGAGTGTAATTGTAGAATTCCTATTTCAATTAACATGAACGATGCAGCGATCGAAGGCCGTGTACCGTGACAAGATGGCCGCGATCAGTTCCAAGATTTCCAACCAACATGAGCTTGCACGCTCCCTCACCCAAGCTAATGAGAGCCTACACAAGAAATTATCTGTGCAGAAGGAGATCTCGCTAGATTTTGCACGTGACGTCGTTAGGCTGCAGAAAGTGCTTTACCGTAACTTGAATAGGAAAGAACAGGCCATCAAGATAATCAACAAGCTCACGGAGGAGAAGAAGAATCTCGTGGAAAGGTGCACTCTCCTGCAGGACGAAGTCAGCGAGGCACTCAGAGGACGCGTCGAGGAAACCAAGGGTACCATCTGAGCCTACCATGACTAGAACCGTTGCCTGGATGCAGTCAAGGATATGAAGGCGGACATGAGGAGAGGGATCACCGTACTCAAGGGTGTTCGGAAAGAGAACGAGGAGCTAAGGGCATGTCTGGAGGCGTATCAGAGCAATGCCCAAGTCCGATTCTCGTTAGCGGGGACACGAATATCAATTCGTCCGCCTCTCCTTTTGTAATGTTTAGGGTTCAGGGAGCAATGCCCATGTCTGCTTCCCATTATAACGTGCAATAAGAATCCTAGGGCAACTCCTTATCTATCTGGACATGTCTTGGTGTTCATGTTCATGTTCATGAATGGACACCATATTCTCTTTCCATTATGTATCTGGACATGGGTTTCTGCATTATGAGTTTGCCACTCTCCCACTACTATTTGGTGATATTGGGAAAAACCCACAACATACTAAACTACTGATAAATCTTATTTGTCTTTGAAATTGAAATTATGACAGTGCCACTAGTCGATTCATAAAATGTTGATTAGTCCTATATTGCTTCTTCCGTGAAATTATGACAGTGCCACTAGTCGATTCAGTTAATTATGGAAACTAACCAGCTTGTCCCGGTGAACTGAACAAACCATACTATGTATTTTTGTTGCAGGGAAAGAGGCGAAAGATCGACCAGGACCTGGCGACCTGGCTAAATGACAAGATAGCAATCCAAAGGGAGAAGCAGAATTCCCAGAAACTGGCCTTTGGCCAACTGCGCGCTGAAGTCGTGGTCCTTTCTAACAAGTGCCAGAAACTGAAGGAGTTAAACACCGACTGGGCGAAGCTACACAGTGAAGGTCGCGCCTCGGCTACGAAGTAGACGGAGATCATGAAAGGGATCTTGAAGGAAAATTATATGGCTACGGACAAAATTCTCCAATCCGTGATGGAGCGCTGGAACCTACAGCTGAAGCACGACATAGTACTGAAGGAGCTAGCCAATCTTAGGGAGGAAAACAGGCAGCTCCGGGCCAGGCTCGCTTGAACATAACATATGTCTATTTAGTACTGAACTGCCTGGTTTATCCTCTGTAGTGGTGATTTTGTAAGCGTGAACTTAACTCTATGCACGATATGTGTGTTTGTCTGAAATTATTTTGCTCGAGGATTGAGTTTGGCTTAGTTTGGAAAGCACAACTACAAGTCTTACAATTAACTAGTTTCAGGCATTGGCACAACATAAATTATTTATCTCAAATTTCCTTTATCCTCTATAGTCTGTCCTTGTTCACCCTTGCGCGCCTTCTTCAGTTCCTTCAACAGATCCACAATGCTGTACTCTAGCTTCTTCTTGTCTTCCCTGAGCTGATCCCTCTCCTTTTCTGCATTATGAATCAGCAACCTGTGACTATCATGAAGCTTCTTTGCAGTTCCAACAACCAAGCTCCCATCAATTCCGTCAGTTAGCTCTGACTACAAATTCTCGATTTCTTGTTCCAGCTCCTTATTTTGTACCGACAGCTTGTAATTTTTTCAGCTGCATCACTTACATTAGTAAATCTCCCTGACCTTTCCAACTCATACATCTCCCATAACTATGCCAAACATTTCTTAAGTGCATCTGGCCACTCAAGATCCACCCACTCTACTCCTTTACACACCGGGCGAACCTAAAACCACACACATTATAGTGTTATGAACATGCACGATACATTTTACTTCATGTCACAATTGCACATAATGTAAACAAACCTGATTTGTATAGCACAAAACCCTTCTCCCAGTGTCACTGCCTTCGAATGCAACATATCTCCTCAGTTTTAGCCCATGGTCACATGGCACTTCTCCATCGAGATCTAGGCCCTCCCATTCGGAGTCGTAGATCGTCCTTGGTACCAATAGGTAAACGCAAAGCTGAAATCGAACACGATTGCATGCACATATGGAGCTCAGATCGAGAGATTTACCATTGCCTAACCCTAGCCCGAGAAAATAGAGGAACTCACATCGTGGAAGGAATACTCGATGTCAGAGAGAAGGCTGTCGATGCTCGACTGGTCATCCTCGTCGTTCAAGGACAACATGGCGAATGCGTTGTCGCAGGCGACGGCGTCAGCGAGAGAGAGAGAGAGAGAGAGAGAGAGAGAGAGAGAGAGAGAGAGAGAGAGAGAGAGAGCAACCCTTCTAACCGCTGCAACAATGACTAAATTGGCATGTTACAATAGTTTAATGGATACCACGCCCTTTCCCTGGATTACTGTCTCCTGCCTGATATGGATTCTCTTCACACATTCTCATTTCAAATATTAAACCTGCACTCCCTCCATCCCAATTTCATTGCCTAACGAAAACATACAAGTATATTACATCATCTAAAGAAACAAAATCATGTCAACTACAAGGTACTTATGCATCACTTCTTCAGTCATGGTTTCACAAAACATTACATTATAATCTCTCAATAAACATAATCACAACATGGTTTCACAAAACATCACATTACAATCTCTCAACAAACATAATCACAGAAACAAGTATATTGCATCAACTCAAGAAACAAAATCATGTCGACTACAAGGTACTTACACATCACTTCTCCTGTCATGGTTTCGCAAAAAATTACATTACAGTCTCTCAACAAACAAAATAACAGAAACAAGTACAGTACATCATCTCAAGAAACATAATCATGTCAACTACAATGTATTTATGCATCACTAGTCCAGTCATGGTTTCACAAAACATTACATTACAATGTCCCAACAAACATAATAACAAAAACAAGTACGGTACATCATCTTAAGAAACATAATCATGTCAACTACAATGCACTTATGTCTTATTACAACAACGATGGTTTCAGTGAGTGACATGTCCAAAAATCTCAACAGCTCGCACAGCATTATATCGCAATCTCTCAACAAACATAATCACAGAAGCACAGTATAAATGCAACAGCAGTCAATATTACAAATACAAGCAGGGGAACCCCACGGTCCATATGAGAAGCCCAGGGTAGCAGCTCTCATCAGATCTCATCAACATCGACCACCTCATTCTGTTCAGCCACTACAAGGGCATCTACATCCACTATAACCTGTTCAACAACATCAGAAATGGTACCAAGGAAGAACACCTTCCTGGTTCGCTTCTTTCGCCGCATAATCTGCATAAGATCTTCAGTATCCAACACATCTATGAATTGCTGCTTCTTATGATGCCACCATCGGATTTTTGCCATCTGCTTAGGGCCAATACTGATTTCCTTACCAATCATCTCTCTCATTTCATCAAGAGTTATGTTTTTGGAATCGATAGTGATCTCCATAGTACATGACGAAACTGGCTTATTAACTCCCTCATCAAGTTTTGCCATGTATGAATCCACCTCCATGCGTATACTGAACTTATCTAGATCAGCATCTATTGGTCCGTATTCTCTAGGAGAAGAAGCTCTGGCAGCAAGATCTCTAGCATCTGCATACATATCATCAATCATCGCTTCAACTTTCACCTTACGATCATCTGCACAACACTCCCAAACCATCTGAAGCTCATAGGAGTGCTCAATTTGCTGATAGGTATCATTCATGTTGCGCCACACCAATTTTGTCCTCTGTCTAGAACCCTAGGGAATTCTAACGGCAAGCATAACTACCAGCTGCGAAATAGACACAACCTCTTTGCAATTCACAAGTAAATGCACATCTTGCCCGAACACAAGCCTCTCGCAACCAAAATCAAGTTTTGAAGTGTACTGCCGAACATGAACTGTGAACTCATATAGGTCCCTTGTATCAAAGCTATGCCTAATTTGATTAAAAAGGGGAACATTTCAGTTCATTCGATTCTATTATGCCGTAACTAATCTACTTGCAAGATAAGGCACAGATAAGAAAAATTCACCTCTCGCTCTTCTCCCGGGTTTTTTTCTTCGAGATTTGAGTGCTGCATCCGCCCACCGGAGCCGAACAATCCGCTGCCGGCCTTGCTTTGCTCTTTAACCCGCTGCTCGTAGGTACCTTGGGAGCAGATTCCTTGCTGGCCTCCTCGCTAACTGGGGCTGAAGACCTCGCCGCCGCTACGCGTTGAGCCCCAGACTTGGGCCCCGACGGACCCTTTTCAGTCGGCGACATAGCTACAACCTTCACCTTGTAAGACATGTTGCACCGCCGCCGCCGGATTCAGTGTCGGCGGAAGGAGAAAAAAGGTCCTCCGCCACCAGCAGATTTAGGGTCGGGGAAGGGAAGAAAAGGGACCGCCGCCGCCGCCATAGCAAGATTCAGTGTCGAGAGTTAGGAAAGTACAGTAATGGATTTGCCCCTACGACACGTGCAGGGTGGCTAAGAAGAGTGACCGGCGAAGAAGGGGCACAACAGGAACTAGTGTAACGGAATATCCTGACTTAACGAGCACGATTTGAAAATATTGGGTTTGGCCATCATTCACTCGAAAGACCCCTCTCAGCAATTGGCGCCCCAACTTTTCAAATCGCGGTGATAAAAATCAACTTGGGTACCGTGTTGCCTGGCCACCCCAACTTTCGATCCGCAAAATGATATTCTCAGTCTTATGGTTGACGCGTAATATACGGCACTAGAATCACTGGCAACATTGGTTGTTAAGTCCTAGATATTATGTTCCTTTACCACTAGAACTGTATCAGTAGATTATTACCATCTGGTAAATAATCCATAATCATATTATTATGAAAATATTGTTTTCTGACCTTTTTGAAATGCAGGTGATGACACGGTTGAGTTACAAGCCTAGAAAATAATCAAAGGACATGAGCAAGTTGTGAACTTGACTTTTGTGATTGCAAGATTATGCACTCATGGTCTTCAAGACAATAGAAGATCCAAGTTCTGTAAATAGCATCATTGGTCCGGTAAGGACTAATGTTTAAAGAAGCAAGATGCAACGATGCATAAGTAATGTAATGCAATTTGATAAACGCGAAACCCCGGACTAATCGTATCTGATCTAGGGTTTGGAGTTTGTGATGAGTTCTTTGGGATGTGTTGCACTTTTATACCAGCTTCACACTTGTGCTTCTTATTAAGGCTTGTGAGAGTGTGTGAAATAATATGTAGATACAACAAGTAGTACACAATATTAAAGTACTTAAATAAATCATGGTATCTATAACATTTCTAAAACAAGATTACTTTTAATGTTTCTTAAGAAGAATAACCTTTGAGAAAAATATTACTTTACAAAGTAAAAAGTACTCAAACTTAAAGCTAACACTTTAAGGTTTCTTATTAGCTAAGATTATTAAATAGGAAAACATTAGTACAGTAAATAATCATAGTATAATTGAATAGGATTCTTGTGATGAACAGTATACTATTTTAGTTGATTTTATAATTGATAAAATCTTTTTAGGAAAATTAAAACACTCTTAATTTGAGATGATAGTTTTAGCAGATATATTTTAAAATGGTTTGACATATTTAAACTTTACTAAACATTAATTGACTTGCTAGTACATTTTTAGATTTTAAACAAACAATACTAAAGGCAATAGTAAAGATTTATATATTTTTAATGAATTAAAATAAAAGAAAAGGGTTTAAATAAGATTTATTAGACCTTTACCGTTTATTTTACTTCAAAAGTATGATTTGATATTTTTAGTGTGTAGATTTCCTTTTTGTGATCATTTTGGTATATTATAAGTATTTTTGTGAATTTTAAATAATAAGATATGATTTTTATAAGTTTTATCACTTTATAAATACCTAATAAATAATAAACATTGGTTAAGTGATACAAAAATAATTTAAACAAGTTTGTAAATGTAGATTTTGTTTTTATAAGAATTTTAGTATATTATTTATATTTTTCTTAGTTACTAATATTAAAATATGAATTTTTAAATTATTATTACTTATAAAATATTTATTAAGTAATAGTTATTTAAATAGTTAACACAATAATATTTTTTAATAAAGTTAAATTATAGATTTTATTTTTCTTAACTTTTTGATATATAATATGTATTTTTCTAAATTATAAAACAAAAGATATAGGATTTCTAAGATTTAATCCTTTTATTAATTCTCTGGAATTATATTTATATTTAAACTTATTTGTTTTATCTAATACTTAAACATATAATACTTTTTACACTGCTATCTAACCTAGCCACAGACACGGACTAATGGGCCCATGGTGACGTCATCTAGCACACGAGGCAAATACCTTTTTACACCCAACTTAACCTACCCTAGAGTCACAGACAGGTGGGGTCACTCGCCACATCATATTCATAAATAATAAATCAAATAATAAAAAGGGCTTATGACATCAGCATGATGTCATGCTGACATCACCGATGGGTGATCCTCTCAGGTCGCTGATCGATCTCTCGACCGAGAGCGCGCGAGCATGCGGGGTGGCTGCGTTGGACAGAGGAGTGTGAGGTGATCCTAATAGTGGTGGCGCCGCTCCGGAATGGTCACCAGAGAGCGGTCACCGATGACGGACAGCAGCGGTGGTGTCGGGCAGACGGTGGCACGACGATTCACTGCGAGAGAGAAGGATTGAATAGGTCCGTGAGGACCAGTAGCTCACCACGAAGCTGAAGAGCGTGCTGGCGAGGTCGGAGGAGCGTTGTAGCGGTAGGAATCTACGACGATCGGCGTCGGAGAAGAAACGGACAGCGTCGTCGGTAGGAACCACGTGGGGACGATTCCTTCGGGGTGAAGTACCAGCGCGACAAGGCGAATGTCCTAGGATCCTCATCTGGGCGAGAGGAGGTTGGGAACGACGTCGAGCTTCGACTACCAACGACAGCTAGGGTTTCGGTTTTTGGGGAAAAGCAGGAGAGAGCGCGTGACAGGGGTTTAACTCATCAATGCCCATTGTTATGGACTTGGGTTTTGGAGAAGGAGGGAGCGCTGGAGACATCTATCGGCTAGCAAACAAGCACACAAGGGACTCAAAGATTTACCCAGGTTCAGGCCTCGTAAAGGTCCCTACTCCTGCTTGTCTGCTCGTGGAATTATTGAAGGAATCGAGGATTACAATGGTTCGCAGATGCAATCTGGCGAGGGTTGTGGAAACTAGGGTTGTGTGTGTCCTCCTCGCCGCCCCCTCCTAGGCTTTATATAGATAGGCTAGGTCTCAGGTAGCAGGTCGATTCGGTTACAGGTCAGGGTTTTCCCCTTTGAACTTTCTATCTTTAGCTTCTTCTTGTTCTTCAAGCAATTGAGAGTCCGTAGGTTACTCAAGCTCTCCATTTGGGCCTTGGCGACACCGTGGGCCTCTACTGTATTCAAAGCGTATATACCAAGCTCGAGTACCTGTAGGGTATACCCATGTCAGTAGCCCCCGAGTGTCCAGTGGAATCGCAGATTCGACTGAAGACTTTATGAAGCCTTTCGAGTGCATGAATGAGTATGTTTTTCGACTGCTTTGCTCGTGTCATAGGGATTGTTGATGTGCGTGCCTGATTTAACCGATGTATCGGTATCAGTTAACTACCTTAGGGTAAAACAACGCAATCTACTCGAACTCGAGTCCCCGGACTCGAATCCGAAAAAGTGCTGGTGTAATTCGACTCAAGCCACGGAGGTCTTACATGAGTCGAATCCTAGTATATAGATGTGAGCACTCGACGCGTCCGTCAAGGCATGTTCATCGTACTTGTTGGCACAGATATATTTCTGGTAGTGCGCAACAAATGCGTTGCCAGGCCTTATTCAGGTCTTATCTTCACGCTATAAGTGCGACATCCGAATTTTTTGCCATCACGAAGATGATTCAGGTGACCCAGGAGACGTAGTCTCTTTGTAGTGAAAAATATGAGGCAGTGTCGCCATAAGCTTCGAGTGTGTATGTTTTATCAACACACAATACATTGTACAAATAACCATAGGGTGTGCGACCAACGCTCTCTATGGGAGTAGCCCCCGAGTGCCTGGTTGAGTCGAAGACTCAAGCAGGGACTAAAGAACTTTTGCGACTGCTGTCGTCTTTTGTTGCTTGTTTCAGTCGAATTTATTTCCGGCGCTCCCTATGGGAGTAACCCATGTCCATAATTGAATCGCGGATTCGAGTGGTTGGGTTTGCTTTGATTGAGCCTGTTCCTGTAAAAAGAAAAGAAAAATCGTAGGGTGCGCGACCAGTGCTCCCTATTTGAGTAGCCCCCGATTGCTTGGTGGAGTCGAAGATTCGAGCAAGGACTAAAGTAGTGAAAGTCTTCTGCTGCGTAGTTTTCGATGACGTCAGTGCTGACGATATGATGACCTCAGTTGCCCGCATGAGCGAGTTTGACGGGACATGACGAGCGGTGGGTCCCATTTCCTGACGTTGATTTGACCGGGCGTGCGTAATCTCTATTTTAATAGTGCCTCCTCGATTTCCGTGCATAGTGGGGGACGGTTCGCGCTTCAGGTCCTCCACGTGTTGAGCGCGATGAACGCCACGCGTCTGGTAGGGTTTTTTCCTGGCCGTTAGATTGCAACTTCCAGGGGGTTATGTAGCGATGCGGCGATGGTAATTTTCACATCTGCTTCCTTTCTTTGCCTTTGCCTCCGTCGCCATTGCTGCTGCTCCTCTGCTCCTTTGTGTTCCTCTCTTTCATGGCGCTGGACCAGCTCCACGTATTTACCAGTTACTTCCTTCGGTCACACCGCCACCGTGGAATGGGGAAGAAGAAGGGAGGTGCCGCGGCCGATTCCGCCGCCGCGACGGTTGGGGCAAAGAAGAAGGGTGGCTTCGCTAGTGTGGGCACCAGCACCGCCGCTGCTGAGAAAAAGAAGGGTCGGGCACTCGCGTCACCAATGACGCGTGGTGCGCAACCATGATAAAGTGTTCAGAGCTTCGTCTTCTACACCAGGATGGAGTTTTGTCTTCCGCAGTCGCGGACGCGCGTGTCCCTAGCAGCGAGGTAATCCCCTCTCCTCCTGCCGGCTTTCGGGTGATGTTCCTAGCGTTCATCATCCGCGGTCTCTCGTCGCCCCTGCATCCTTTCTTCAGGGGCCTTCTCTGTTTTTACGGGCTCCAGCTCCATCAGCTGTCCCCAAACTCCATCCTCCATGTAGCTTGCTACATTACTCTTTGCGAGTGCTGGCTCGGCATCGAGCCGTACTTCGGTCTCTTCAAGCGCCTCTTCAAGCTGAAGCGCCAATCGGCGTCTGGCTCCGTAGTCTACGATGTAGGCGGCTGCGGTATCCACGTCGACTCCTCCGCCACATACTTTGATATCAAACTCACAACGTCCATCCAAGGGTGGAGCGACAAGTGGTTTTACATCCGCAACCTGAAGGCCGACGGAGACCACTTCGGATTCGCGCCCTTCGATCCCACGATGCCATGCAAGAGGAGGTGCTCCTGGAAGAACATAGTGATGCCCGACGAGTCCGCGGAGACAGATGTGCTATACGAGCGTGTCTGCGACCTCGAGAGTTGCATGGGCAAAGAGGAGGGAGGTTGCGCCCTCATTCGCACATGGTTGCGCTGCCGCATCCAGCCCCTGTAGGCCAGAGTCCACCCTATGTTCCAGTGGGCTGGTGCGGACAATGTTACTCGCGTATCTGCCGATGGCATTTCCGCGAGTGAGGTAGATAAAAGGGTTCGACTGGTCACCAAGTACACCTCCAAGGATGTGCTTCCTAATGATCCAGATGTTCCTCCATTCAATGCTGCTAACCCTCCTCCTGAGGTACAGTTGTGCTACGTAGTAGCTTTGTTTGTCGACTGCTGTTTTGCTATTATTTGACTTGGTGCTAAATTGTTTTCTATATGTAGGATTGGGCGGTATCATCTTGTATGCCCCCTCTTCCTGAGGGGGTTATCCCTCGTGAAGCCTTGGAAGAGGACGAGTCGGAGTCGACCGTCCCATCTGATGTGGAGGAGGAAGCCCCCGAGTCGAGTTGTACGGACACTCGCAAGCGTTCGCGCAGCGAGGGTTCGGATGCATCTTCTCCTTCGACTTCGGGAGGTGCATCTATGGGTGCTGAGTCGCTGATACCTGCCGTTCCTGTGAGTGCTATGGCACCATCTTCCCGCAAGAAGATGTGGCTACCGAAGGATTCATCGTCGGAGTCAGGGGATCAAACCTTCGATTTTGACAAGTTTGATTGGTAAGTATACGAATCTTCTTTTTTGGTTCTTCTTTGGAGTTGTGTTCCCTTGATGTTGGTTTTCGCCCTGCAGTCAGCCGACATCGTCGTCTTCTGGCGATGTCGAATTTTTGAAGGAATCTGGAGTCGCAAACTCCAAGGCCAAGAAAATGACGGAGCACGCTCCTTCTCCTCCATTGGCGGACTACTCCGGCTATAATTCATCGAGTTCTCCGCATGATGTGGAGCACCAGATGGTTATCCGGACGACTGAGCGTCCATCGACTTCGGAGTCATTGGAGGATCATGTATGTGGAGCATTTGTTTCCTCTATTTTTTGCAGTCGAATGTATCATCTTCTATCATCTGCTTATCCTTTGCTATTTTCTCCTGTCGCAGCTTATTGTGAAGGAAGCCGCTCGCTTAGCGGAGCAAGTTCTTGCGATGGGTCACCAACATGCAATGCTAGATAATTGCCATCGCATAGTTGAAAGTAAGTGTCTTGCTTCTTCTTCGTCCTCCTTGTGATATATCCGACTGATAGCCTATCTTTGTTTGTTTCATAGCTAAGCATAACACATTCCTTCGCGATGTGCTTCCCTTGAAAAGGCACTTGCCGCGGTGGTAAAGAGTCACGATGAGGCAATCGCAGCATGTGACGAGTCGCAGAAACGCGAAGAGGATCTGCGCGCCTCCATCGTGGCTAGAGAGAAGTTGTTCGAGGAACAACTTTTCTCGATTGCCAAGGCTCTCTCAGGTATTCCTTTGTCTAGTTTTTCATTGTTTTTCTTCTTTCGAATTTGTCGTTTGTGTTGAATTTCGTGCCCATGCTTGGGTTTTATGTAGATGCTAGCGGTTTGAGCTTCGACCCTCAGGCACTCCGCCGTGACGATGCCTTGGCGGGTGCCATTTCAGCAGTCGAGGATCACAGCGCTGCCGTTCAGGGGACGCTCTCCAAGGCCAAGGGCGTGCTCAGTCGCCTCCGGGAAGAGCTGGCGCCCAAGGCTGAGTAGATCGAGAATATAGACGAGCTGGTGGAGTCCCTTGCCAGGGGCGTCCCTGGAAGCTTCAAGAACTCGCTCCGTGCGGCTGGCGCTTCGATGTCACTCGTAATGGTTCAAGCCCATGGAGTCGAAGTTGATCCTGCAGCGGTCTCCAAGGCGATGCCTGTCAGCGCTGATGGCCAGCAGGTAGTCTTTGCTCCCTTCGCGACTGCTTGTGGCAAGTAAAGCCCGCAGATGATCAACACAGTTGCGAAGTACTCTGAGGAGCTTCAGCGAGCCAAGAAAACTGCGAAGGCTGCGACGTCAGGGGCCGACGGAAGTCTGTGGCATCTGACACTGCCACAGACTCGATGAGGCCCCCAAAACCGAAGTCGAAGTCAAAAAAGCCAATCGCTCCTCAGTAGTCGCATCTTGTAATAGTTAAATAGCTTATGTCCTTTGTCAAGAATATGCCTGTTGGTGAGTGTATCTGCTGATACTTTTGTTAATCTTGAATGCACTCGAGTCTTTTGTATATGCCTCGCCTTAGTCTTCTTATTGTCCCTTGCTTGACTTGTGATAGGGCACATCGAGTGATCCGTTGAGGGAACCTCAGGATTCACCACCTCTTGATGACACCTTGGCGCCGTCACGCTCAAGGGTGGATGAGCTGTCTCTGCTCTCGCGACTCCATGACCGTGTGCAGCAGTTGGAGCGTGAATTGCCCATACTCTGCGGTAATGCAGATGTATAGAAGTCGAAGGCGGAGAAGGCCGCCGCCCGAGAACAATATCTGTTAGGGGAAGTGATGCAACTGGGTGACCAATTCAAATGTTAGTTTTCTTCCTCCTTATCTTTTCCTTGTAGTCACTCGCAGTAGTTCCTGGTCTTCATGCTTTTGCCTTTGCTTGGCACAGTTGTCAGTGCGCGCCATCCACAGGATGAGAAAGATAGGATTCCCATTCACATGAATGATCTAACCTAGGAGCAGCTTCATGCGAGTGGATACTTCTAGGTGGATCATGATCGCGCAATCGCACTAGCGACCCTGTAGGATCGTGCGTCGTGGGTGCTTCACTTCCTGAAGAAGTCGCAATCGTGCCTGAAGAATATTTATCGGACGATGTTCCTGCTGGACGTCGTTCCGTCAAGCCTGCTGGGCCTTCTTGCCAAATTCCAGGACTTGAGTGCAGTCCGTGAGTGTGTACGGGAACAGTTGGTGGCTGGTGCCAAGGCTGTTTTGTCGCTGGTGCGACTGCACATGCCTGATGTGGACGTAGCAGCAATTGCGGCCAGACTGCCAGCGCCGCCAGCGTGTTCGACTTGGAACATGGTTCCGCACTACCAGGCGGTGGATCACCCAGCGGAGGAAATCGTCGACTTCTTCGAGGAGCAGACTAAAGTCCCTTTGCTGCGACAATAGTTTGGTTCGTACCCTGCACATAGTTGTACTAGTGTTGTAAAGTTCATATATATGTTGTGTATAATTGATTAACACTGACGTATAAAAGAGCTTGTTAGCATGTATGCTTTGTTGAGTGCATTGCACTATGCGATTCCTTTTCGTTAGCCTGACTTGCGATTATCTGAGCCCCTTGTCAGCCTGTCAGGTGTGTTGCAACTGGGTTGGTATTTATCAAGGGTTTCGATTGATGCGCCAGCTACTCAGGATATCGCGATTAGTTCATAGAACAGATGTATATAGGGTGGCACAGCCCCCGAGTGGATACTTTGCAAAAAAATAAAAGAAAACACAGAGTTTCGGGGCACTTAGCTTTATTTATTCGTGGGATAGTATGAGGTACAATGTGTGGCTAAGTAGCCTTGGCTGAGTAGCCTTATTTGCAATATAAAAAAAATGACTAAGGGTAGAAGCGCCGCAGCTGCGCGACGTTCCAAGGGTTGGAGTATGCGACTCCTGTCTTTAAATCTTTAAGGCGATAGGCGCCACCTGGGATTACTTCTGTAATCACGTATGGTCCCTCCTAGGGGGACTCGAGCTTGAGATGCCCTTGCTGCTTCAGTCGCAGGACTAGGTCGCCTTCGACGAAGGACCTGGGGCGTAGTCTCCTGCTGTGGTAGTTGCGCAGGTTCTGTAGGTAGATCGTTGATCTTTCTGCGGCAATTTCCCTTGCCTCGTCAAGGAGGTCGACGGAGTCTTCGAGTGCAAGAGTTAACGCTTGCTCGCTGTAAGCGACCACACGTGGTGCTTTGTATCGTACTTCGGCGGGTAGCACCGCTTCAGCCCTGTGCACCATGAAGAACGGGGTGTATCCCGTAGCGCTGTTCAGAGTTGTGCGTAGGCTCTAGAGTACCGATTGCAGTTCGTCTGGCCAGCAGCCCATGGCCTGTTCGATTGGCCTGAGGAGTCGCTTCTTGATACCGCCGCAGACGAGCCCGTTATCTTTTTCGACCTGACCATTGGTCTGTGGATGTGCTACAGAGGTGTAGCTGACGTTGATTCCCAGATTCTCGCAGAATTCTTGGAACTCCTTAGATGTGAAGTTCATCCCGTTGTCTGTGATGATGCTGTGTGGCACTCCGAAGCGGTAGACGATGGACTCCAAGAACTTGACATCGCTGGCTCCTGATTGGTTTGTCACTGGCATGGCCTCAATCCACTTGGTGAATTTGTTGACTGCGACCAAGAGGTAAATGTAGCCTCCTCATGAGGACCTTGGGAGTTTGCCAACCATGTCTAGTCCCCATTGCGCGAAGGGCCAGGCCAGTGGAATTGGCCGGAGCTCTGCTCCAGGTGCATGCGGCTTGTCCGCGAATCGCTGGCAAGCGTTGCATTTTTGGACGATGTCCTTGGCGTCCGGCATGGCCATAGGCCAGTAGAATCCAGCTCATAGAGCTTTGGCGACGAGGGCGCGACTGCCAGCGTGGTGCCCGCAGGTCCCCTCATGGATGTCGAGGGGAACAACTCTTCCATCGGCCGTGGAGACGCATCGTTGGAGTACTCCTATGATGCTGCGCTTGTATAGTTCGCCGTTGATAACAACGAATGCCTTGGAGCTCCGTGCGATGTGCCGGGCGTTAGTCGGATCGTCCGGTAGCTTCTTGCTGGGGAGGTACGTAATGTATGGTTGGGTCTAGGATGTCTCGATCATCATGAAGCTCATTGGTCCTTCGAGTCCTGTGTCCAGTTCCAGGTCATCGAGTGCCATTGGCTCATTGGGCGGCGTAGCCCCCGAGTCCGTTGTTGCGCTTGTTTTCTTGTCTGCGGCCTTTGGCTTGATGGAGCGTTCGCAGATGCGCTCGAGAAATACCCCAGGTGGTATGGGGGCGCAGGTAGAGCCTATGTTGGCGAGTGTGTCCGCCTCTTCATTGCTTTCGCGACCTATGTGCCGCAGCTCGCAACCGTCGAAGTCCCCTTCCGAGTGTGTCGTAGAGGTCGCGGTAGGCGATCATGTTGTTGTTCAGTGCGTCGCACTCGTGCATTGTCTGGTTGACGACCAGCTTGGAGTCGCCATATATTATGAGTCTCTTGGTGCCGCAGGCTTTTGCCATCCTCATTCCGTGCAGTAGGGCCTCATATTCAGCTTCGTTGTTGGAGGCGATGATCTGCATTCGCAGGATGTATTTCAGCTTGTCTCCCTGGGGCGATGTCAATCTGACACCTGCGCCGGCCCCATCCTTTCGCTTTGATCCGTCGAAGTGCATTGTTTAGAGGTAGGACATATTTGGTTTTTTAGGGAGCTGGTTCTCCACCCAGTGCACGAGGAAATCAGGGAGAACTTGCGACTTGATTGCGTCATGCTTTTCGTATGTGATGTCTCGTGGAGACAGTTCGATTCCCCAAAGCGCGACTCGCCCAGTGGCGTCGGGGTTATTGAGGATATGTCCCAGTGGGGCGTCGTTGACTACCACGATTGAGTGTTCCTGGAAGTAGTGGTGCAGTCGCCAGACAGTCATGAAGATGCCATATGCTAGCTTCTGGTAGTGCGGGTACCGCTGTTTTGTTGGCGTAAGTACCTCGCTGAGGTAGTAGACTGGGCGCTGTACTCCGTGGACCTTGTTTTCCTCGACTCGTTCTACTACAAGCACTACGCTTACCACCTGATTTGTGGCGGAGATGTACAGCAACAATGGTTCCCTTTTGCGTGAGGTCACCAGTACTGGCGAGGTGGACAGTAGGCGCTTGAGGTCTTTGAATGCTTCCTGTGCCTCGTTGGTCCACTCGAACTTGTCAGCTTTGCGGAGGAGTTGGTAGAACGGCAACGCCTTTTTGCCCATTCGACTTATGAATCGACTGAGAGGCGCGATTCGCCCAGCCAACTGCTAGGCACCCCTTACGTTCTTCGGCTTCTCCATGGCCAGTATGGCTTTTATTTTCTTCGGGTTCACCTCGATCCCTCTCGCGGAGATAAGGTACATGAGTAATTTCCCAGATGGTACGCCGAAGGCGCATTTGTCCGGATTGAGCTTGATCCGGTAGCGGTCGAGGTTGGCGAAGGTTTCGCGCAAATCATCGATTAGTGAAGCTTCCTCTTTGGTCTTGATTACTATGTCGTCAACATAGACTTGGATGTTGCAACCAAGTTGACTTTTGAGGCAAGCCTGCATGCACCGCTGGTAGGTGGCTCCTGCATTCTTCAGCCCGAAGGGCATTGTGTTGTAGCAGAACACACCAAAAGGCGTTGTGAATGCTGTTTTTTTTATCTTCCTCCTTCATTCGAATCTGTTTGTAGCCTGAGTAGGCATCGAGGAAGTAGAGGCACTCACATCCCGCGGTGGAGTCGATGATCTGGTCGATTCGTGGTAGTGGGAAGTGATCCTTTGGGCATTGCTTATTTAGAGAGGTGAAGTCCACGCACATCCGCAGGATATTCGTGTCTTTCTTTGGTACTAGCACCGTGTTGGCGAGCCAAGTGCTTTCCTTGATCTTGCGTATAAATTTGGCGTCGAGGAGTCTGTTGATCTCCATTCCAACTGCCTTTGCTCTTGGTTCGGACAGTCGCCGAATTGTTTGTTTAACTGGCCTTGCGTCTGGGTTGACATTGAGTGCATGCTCGGCGAATTCCCTGGGAACTCCTGGCATGTCCGCAGGACACCAGGCGAAGATTTCCCAATGCTCATGGAGGAATTTGAGGAGCGCGAGTTCCTATGCGGGACTCAAGTTGATGGCGATGAGGGCCGTCTTGGTGGGATCCGATGGGTGGACCTGAACTTTCTCTGTGTGCACCGATGAGTCGAAAGATAGGTCCAGTGAGCTTGGCCGGCTTAGGGGAGGCCGACTGTTGTCTGTCGACTCCTTTAATCTCGCAAGTTCTTCCTGCATGCCGAAGGACTGGGAAATTCTGTTGAATTCCCTGTCGCAACTGTCGGTCCTCTCGAAGCTCCCATTGACTATGATGACGCCATTGGGGCCTAGCATTTTCATCTGCAGATAGGCGTAGTGTGGCACTGCCATGAACCTAGCGAACGCGACACGTTCGAGGATGCAGTGGTACTGTGAGGGCCAGTCGACGACCTCGAAGTCGATGCGCTCGCCTCGAAAGTTTTTCGGCGTGCCGAAGATAACGTCGAGGTTGATTTTGCCAAGGGGATACACGCCCTTGCCTGGGATGATGCCGTGGAATGTTGTGTCTGAGGCCTCTAAGCAAGTTAGAGGGATGCTCATTGCTCGCAAGGTACTCGGGAATATAAAGTTGATGCCGCTTCCGCCGTCCATGAAGACGCGACTCATGTCGAAGCCTCCAATTTGTGCCTCGAGTACGAGGGGACAGTGGCCTGGACGAGGTACTTGGGGCGGATGGTCGCACTTGTCGAAGGTACTCAGTGGTAGATGGTGGCGAGTTTGTTGCCAGATTGACTTGGCGAGTGATGGCCTTTTGCACCCGGTTGGAGGGGCGACCCTTTTGGATCATCATGGTGCCCATGGCCCGTGGGTACGGCTCGCCTCCGTGATGTTGGTCGGGTGCGGCCGCGCTTGGCGGTGGTCTAGGTAGTGGTGGAGGAGCTCCGTGGGCCACATCGCCTGGGACGGCTCCCTAGCCCCTGTTGACTGCGTCGCGATTCATCCGAGCCAGGCCTTCATGGAGTTTGAGGAACTTGCGGCAGTCTTTGAGGAGGTGGCTGGATTTCTTTTTGCCGTCATGCTTGTCGATGTAGAAGTGCACGGTGCATGGTCCGGACAGCTTGTCTTCAACAGACGTGGCGTGTGCTTCATCGCGAGTGTGGCGCTGCCATACTTGCGTGGTTTTCCCGGAGTCGTGGTATCCACCGCTGCGGTAGCCGCTGTTGCGGTTGTCGTCGCGCCTGTCGGCGTAGCCGGCTGCGACCATGTTGACGTCGTCACGATCATCATAGATGCGCATTCGCCGTTTGCTTCGGCGGTCGCGTCTGCGCTCGAGTTCTGCTTCCTCATCAGAGTGAACGCGATTCTTCACCGAATCTTCTCCGTCAGCCCACTGATTCGCGATTTCCATCAGGTGGTCGATCATCTTGGGCTTTGAGCGGCCCAGCTCCTCCCTGAGCTCTAGGCGGCGAATGCCACCATTGAATGTGTCGATTGCGTGGTCCTCCGAGATATTTTCTATGGAGTTCTTGATGATGGACCACCTCTGGATGTACGAGCGTAGTGATTCGCCCGATCTTTGCTGGCAGCACCTCAGCTCTTCGATTGACGCGGGCCTTTTGTAGGTGCCCTTGAAGTTGCGCACAAAGCTGTAAACCAGCTCTTCCCAACTGCGAATGGATCCGCGTGGGAGGTTGTTGAGCCATGCCCGGGCGGCGCCCTGCAGCTGTAGCTGCAGGCACTGCATGGCCATAGTTTGACTTCCGCCGTGAAGCCTGACGGAGGAGATGTGGTCCTCCAACCAGATTTTCGGGTCCTGCAGACTGTCGAACTTCGGGTTATCTGATGGGAGCTTAAACCCCTTGGGCATTCGCTTTTGCCTGATGGCCCTGCTAAAGCATCTAGCGCCACAGAGCTCCACATCCTCGTCTTATCAATCAGGTGATCGGGGATGTCGCACCCTTGACTTGTCGATCTTGCGCTGCGTGATATCGTCACGCGCGTTGTAGTCGTGGTCATGTCGCCGTGAGCGGCGGCGACGAGATAGATCGTGATTGTCATCGCTGGATGAGGGCGAGGAGTAGCATTTTGCTGGAGCCTTTCCTTTCTTTGGCTCCAGTGTTGGCTCCTTGTCGAGGGAGGCCTCGATTAACCCTAAGCCTGCAATCGTAGATTGGTGCATGGCGGCCCGAGGGTCTCCAGCTGGCGGTTGGTTGTTAAGGAGGTACATGGTGGCCGCCGTTACCGCAGCTTGCAGCGTTTTTGGTAGCACGTTGCCACGCGAGTCCACCATCATGGAGCCGAAGTTGAGGACCTTTGTGGCTTCCACAGGCTCCTGCTTAGTGAGGTGGGCTAGTCGAGATCGCCTCTTGTTAGCAAGGTACTCGTTGCACTTGGAGGAGGATCCTCCGTGGGAGGAGAGCCCGGCTCGTCGGAGGCTCGACTCGTCTGCCGCCTTTTTGCGTGCCTCGAGTTGCATGATTGTTTGCAGTTGGCGCTTGTACTCCTCTTTCAGGAGCCAATGGTAACCCATCAACAGTTCTTGCAGGGAGCCGAAGGGTAAAGGGTTGCCCCGTAGGGCCTCACGGCAGCGAGCCCACTCGAGGTCATTGAGCCTGATCACGATGCGTTCACCGGTCTGCTCGTTTATTATAGTTGGAGGTTCGACTGCCCCTCCATTGTTGACAGAGGCGCCGTTGGTAGGGCCCCCGTTTGGCGGTGGTCCGCCATTGGGTATGCCGCCATTTGGCGGATCGGCTCCGTGGCCACCGTTGCCCGTGTTGTCACGATTGGCGGAGGAGTCACCTACGTTGATGATGGCGCACATGAAGTGGTTGGGGAAGCTGCTGCTCCCACAGCTTTCAGATCCGGAATCATAGGCTCCATCTTCAGTTGCCAGATCTCCCAGATCGGATTCGCAACTGCTGTCGCTGTCCGTACTCCCAGCTGTTGCCGAGGCATTGAGTTCGCTGAGGGTGCCGATCGACGGAGGGAACCATGATGCTGGGGCAATCGATGGTATTGTCGGCTGGTCAGGCATGCGAAGCGTGCCCATCTGTCCAACTTGGATTCGAAAGCCGATCGCCAAGCTGATTCCGTCGCCTACGGATTCGAAAGCCGGGCGAGTGGCCGGCGTGTGGACGGTGAAGTCGAACGCGCCGAAGAGCAAGTGAATCTCCGCTGTTGTGGAGTTGTAGATCGCAGTTGATGGGTCCGAAGAAGACGCAACATCAGCACTACCAATTCCCACAGACGGCGCCAATTGACGGGGGTTTAACTCATCAATGCCCATTGTTATGTACTTGGGTTTTGGAGAAGGAGGGAGCGCTGGAGACATCTATGGTCTAGAAAACAAGCACATAGGGGACTCAAAGATTTACCCAGGTTCAGGCCTTGTAAAGGTCCCTACTCCTTCTTGTCTGCTCGTGGAATTCTTGGAGGAATCGAGGATTACAATGGTGCGCAGATGCAATCTGGCGAGGGTTGTGGAAACTAGGGTTGCGTGTGTCCTTCTCACCGCCCCTCCTAGCCTTTATATAGATAGGCTAGGTCTCGGGTGGCAGG
Organism: Avena eriantha; assembly: GCA_910589775.1. Classification (NCBI taxonomy): domain Eukaryota; kingdom Viridiplantae; phylum Streptophyta; class Magnoliopsida; order Poales; family Poaceae; genus Avena; species Avena eriantha. Next base: position 284,665,271 of record OU342745.1, on the reverse strand, counting down.
TCAAGTCGGTTACAGGTCAGGGTTTTCCCCTTTAAAGTTTCTATCTTTAGCTTCTTCTTGTTCTTCAAGCAATCGAGAGTCCGTAGGTTACTTGAGCTCTCCATTTGGGCCTTGGCGACACCGTGGGTCTCTACTATATTCAGACCGTATATACCAAGCTCGAGTACCTGTAGGGTATACCCATGTCAGCGCGAGAGAGAGAGTGAGATGGGTACGAGTGGATATAGGAGAGTGTGGGCGTCCTTATCCCCTCGTCCAGAAGCGGCGGTGAGCATCGTGACGGTCAAAGTTTGCTGACGGCGGCAGACGGTCATCGACGAGCACACGCAGCTGCCTGTGTGCGTGTTGATGACGACAACGACAATTTTCAGAAAACCCCCTATAGTTTCTAGGAATTAACCCGCAGTCCAACTTCTGTCCCACCTGTCAGTGAGAGAGAGAAAGTGAGACGACCTGCTGTTGGGCTTCTCCTGGGCCGCGGCTGAGTGTGCAGTTTGTGTTGCCTGCTGCTTGCATGCGTGGAATAGGAAGATGGGCCTTGGGCCGAGTAACTGCACTGCTTCTACTCTTTTTTCTTTTTAATTACATTTTCTGTTTTCTCTTCTTTTACAAAATCCTTTTAAATTTGAATTTCTTCAGGGATTTAAATATCCAGAGAATTTATAAGTCAAGAATAATACTGTATAAAGCAAGTATGACTCTCTTCTCCTGATTTCTTATTGCGCATTAAAATATATTCATTATATTAAAAGTCCTTTTCATTAAGAAATATTAATAAGGCTTAGGGTTTTAGGAATTGGGTTCCTATAATAAGTTTTCATGGAAATGATTCTGGGTTCACTTGATAATCTTAATGGTACTGGTTTGAGATGTTTATCCATGTATATAGAACCTTATTCCTACTTATCTTCATAAAGGATTTACATATATACATAAGAAGGTATTAATCTTTTTGGTTCACAATGGGTGATATAAGTTTCATGGTCCTCCATATTTGGTGATTTGCCAAATCCAATTCTACTTGATTTGTAGTGTTTAGAATTACCATAGAACAATCTGGGTTAAGTCATCATGAATCAATATTAATAATTGGTGGAGATATGCTAATGTTTGTTCAAATATAGATATGGATTAATAATAAGGTCAGACATATTGCCACCATGTTTTATGATCCTGAATGACATCTCAACTAATAGTGATTATTGAGATTACTTTCAGAATGTGATCTTAATAATCCTATGAGACTAGGTCTTTATTAGGGTTTAAGACAATCAGGTGGGCATGGTCTTGTCATGGCTTGATATGATCTGGGTTAAGAATTCTGAAGAATCCTTACCTTAATACCTCACTAAGGATATCTTGAGATAAGGAATTCCTTTCCTAAATATACTCTATATACCTCTCTTATATTATTCACAAAGATCATATCTTCCTGAATAAGACAATCATCTAACTCCATATCCATCATCATATGATGACATGGTCATACCACTTTAACATTACTCCATTCTTACTCCTAGTATATAACTCTTCTTAGTTAACTACCATTGATGCATCTATCAATGTAGCTACTGTTAACTCCATCTACTAACTTCCTTAACTTCATCTTGCAACTACTTCCAAGGTTTGCAAGACTATAATCCTTACTGTTCATACAAAGGATATCATTCCTTTGAAATAGGTATAGTACTACTCCATAATACAAGTTTGTTCTTGTATTACCTTGGTTAAACTATTATACTTCCATATACTCCTGTTATATACTTCATCATACTCTAGCTTGAATTTTCTTGATCAAGCTAGATGATTCATCTTACTAGGGCTTTACCTAATTTGGTATACTCACTAGTATGCTTCAACACCTAGTCATCTACTCTCAAGTGACTTGGGAATAATGACCACCATCATATAATCATACTAAGCTTAGGCTTCTAGTTGTCTGATCAACACCTATCATCAACTAAGTAGTAGACTTGTACTAGTCTCTCTATAGGCTTATCTTGTTAAGGAAAATTACTCTAAGTTTATACCCATTTGTCCTAACAAGATTGTTATCTAATGTACTAACACTACTAGCTTTCTCATAGCTCCTCAATTACTAGCTACTTACTTAAGGTATTTGGAAGGTCAACACAATAAGTCAAAGGCTATGAGTCAACAAGTTCTAGGTCAAGAATTGATCACTCAATATTGATGATCAATTGATACTAGGACTTGGTTAAATAGGAATGTCACCTATTATCATGACACTAAGGGTATGTAATGGATGGTCTTGGCTTGACTGCCATTCCTACTCCATTTGTAATAAGAGTCAATGTTTATGAACTACCATGATATCCATTGTAGGAGTAACTATGGCAAACAAGTGTTTCCAGATTTAGTTATAGGGTTTCTTTTACTTAAGTTATATACTTAACTTGGCATACAAAGTTTATGGTAGGTGATATCTTAATATCATCTTTAGAATATTAAGTATTCATCCTTGAGTTGTTGTATGGAATACCATGTAATGACCACTAGAAGATCTAGTACCCCTTATTAATTAGTGTGTTGTGACTTAGTTTAATTACATTTGATCTACCCTTAGATCAAATTATATTACCCAAAGATAAGGTTTTAGCAAAGGTCATATTGAAACTTATCACACTCAACTTGATGATCTACTTCAGTTCCACCAAGTTAAAAGAAGCTTCAGTCACTTTGACAAGTTTTATTTAGAAGCACGAAAATTATCCGGATTTTCTATGCATGAATGCAATGCACACACCTGTGTTCAGCTTATTTCTAAGTTCTAATGCTGGGACATTACAGACTCTCCCCCTTAAAATAAACTTCATCCCTGAAGTTCGTACTCTCTTGCGTTTCGGAATGAGGAGTTGACTTGTATTGATCACGACATTTCTCAAATTCCACTGTGATCACAAATTGGGGATAATTGTGGTATCCCATATCCAGATCTTTTTCCTTGAATCCTCTTCATTTTTGACAATTTCCACTATCACTTCTAATTTATCCTATGGTTTTGGTTACCATAATCTCTTGGAGTATATCCTTACAATCCTATTTAGAATTGGTTTAGGACACATTTAGTCCATTCCAATCAGACTTTCCTACTACTATCCACTGGACTTATTTTGGTAGGCTCTCCTCTCAAGGAAAACTTACCAGATGTTTCCCCTCTATAACTAGTCCACTAGGGTTAAGCAGTTTTGTCTACTTCGATCATTCATCTAGACATACTCTTGAGAGTATTCTTATACAAACGATTTCTTATAACCTTATGAGAATAAGGCTTAATCTCATCATAGTTTAGTACTCTTCTCCAACCTTTAGTCGGAAAGTTAGACAACAACACTTAAGTGTTTATTGTTTACTCTCCCCCTTGGGGTTTCCTAATGGTCTATAAACTACATGTATAATACCCATTAGTTAAGATATTGGTCTCTGTCCAGCTTATATATTACCTATATAAGGTCTCATGAAAGAATCTACGGTACACCCACATAGTTGTGGATCTCCGAAATGAATCTTCCAACACTATTTGTCTTACTTCTAACCTTTTGGATATTTTTGCTTTAGTAAGCCCGATCTTACGAAGCATCTCGAAAGATGATCTTTTAATTTCATACTTCCTTAGGTCTAACTTAACTTAGGCCAAGTTTTATGCTCTTTAAATTACACAAAGATGACCTACTTAGCTAAACTGCTAGGATACCAGCTACAGATACCAACTACGGATACCAGCTGCGGATCCTCCTAGGTGTACGGATTAGCCTACGGGTTTTCGACTTCTTACTGGCATTCTCTCTGAGTTGTCAGAGCTTGAATACCACTTTTCTTCCAAGAGTTCTTCTTTGTAGTGATTCATGATACTTCCATGAACCTGGTAGAACTACTTCATTAGCTTCTTAGCAACATCACCTATCTTAAGTGAACTTAAATTCATCCTTCAGGTTGCTCTCCCCTTTTTTATGCACTAATAATCATTCTTATTGCCAGCTCATAGTGAGTTGGGGTTGATCCATCCTTCAAAATAGTGTGGATACTCCTTATATTTAGCTTCCTTCTTCTTGCAAGTCTTCATCTTGATCTTCGGAACTCGTCACTCCCTTAGACGAATTCCCTTTTCTATCTAAGTCTATAACATCAAGTAGTAACTTGACGATGCAACATGCATTTGCACATCAAGTCAAACTTCATGCACAGATCTAGTCAATCAAGAAGATGCAATAAAAACCAGAAATCCAAATGTGGTACATATAACACACATCATTCTAAGCCCGGAATATAATAGTTGAGTATAGTACCTCTAGAATTCAGGCTTAGCTGTGTAGTATATGACACCTCCTATTATAGGTTTACACCGTGATACTTAGAACTTAAGGGTTAAACTACTCTTTGTCTCATTATTTACCCCAAACTACCCAATTGTAGTTGGATAATTTTGAGCAAAGTGGTCTGACTTTGGTTCTCACTAACCTCTTACCTTTCTTTCGGGACTACTAAAGACTACCAAATCTCCATTCTATCGTAAATTATCCTCACATGATCTCTCAAAACTACTAACAAAACTGTAGTTACTACCTTAATCCCAAAATTATTGTAATGGTATAATATCTATGACTTCTATCATAGACCTACACTGTTCTTTACTTACTGTTATTACTAGATTAGTTACCAAATACTTGTCCTAATTACAGACTTATCATGGTCTCGGAGCTATTCTTACCACGAACTTGTCCAAATTTACCTAGTCATCATGATTAAAGAGCTAATCTCACCATGACAACTCTTCTTCTTGGCTTACTATTAATGATTCTTTACAAAATTATACTCCATCACATGGAATTATCAAGTGGATGCCACATTATTTACTTCCATTTGTATCTATACATACTCTGATGGTATAACTTAAGTGGTATGGTGGTATCTACTAGTGATAAGATTCCGCTACTTCCCATGGATTCTAAATATAGACTCCATCACTAGTACTACTCCTCATGGTATCCTGATCCTAATCGTAATCTTCTTTAATATTTTAACTTACTTAAGATATCTTAGTGGTGTTACACCTATTTAGAGCTACACCAAAAAGACACTTCTCTAGAGAATACATACAATTAATCCTTAAGAAAGATGACAAGAACATCCAACTTAAGTGTGACAAGGTTTATCCTCAAATGGATATCCATCACAAGTCTTGGTTTAGATAAGATGGCTCCTATAGTCACTATCAAACCTACAGATCTTCCTAAAAGGGTTTTAATCCTAAGGTCAAAGCATATGCTCTGATACCAGCTACGGTGACCCAGCATACCACTGCATGATGTAGTATACTATAGTCGTTGACATAACACCAATGAAACACTGTTCACTAGTATTACATCCCTCAGAGTGGTACAATAGAAACACAGCAGGTCCAAGACATGACTATAGATTACAACTCGACTCTTTACAAAAGATCCAGAGAACAATCTAGGTTAAAGAGAGAGAAAGAAACTTCTTACAAAGAAAAACCAGAACTAATAACTCAGAACTATCAAGTAACTAAGACTAGTATCTAAACTATTTGGCTTGCCATTGCTACTATTGCAGTGCTCTACAGAAATAGGTTTTATGGCTAGAGAATCTACTCCTATCTAAACCGACACTTTATCTTCACTTCAACTAATGTATATGTTGACTTCGTTGACTTTATTGAAGAACTTGAGTTGTCGATGATGGTTTCTTGAGCAGAAATTGATGTTGACGTCAACTTCAATGGCTTAGAACCTAGCAAGGGTTAAGCAGGTACAGTTGAGTACGAGCGTACTCAGTAAGTTCACTAAAAAGGAGTGTATGATGCACTATATCTACAGCCACAAACCATAGGTCGTAGGCAATGTAGGTTTTCGTAAACATTTTTCAAAGGTTGCTTTTATACTAAAAACTATGTCCGACAGCCTTCACAGGTTGACTAGAACTTCATGGAGTTCCTTTCTTGCCGCATTCGTAGCTCCTTCCCGGAACAGGGAGTAACCTTTCACAATTCTTACACTCTATAGAGGTACGTCACTTTTCCCATAAGAGACCTTAGCCTTGTTACACAACCAAGTCATGAGCTTGTCCACACTTCCTTGGTATGGGGCCAGTTTAAGATCCAAGCCAGTACTGCCCTCTCCGTGACCCGATATGTCTACACGATTGTAACATCTCAAAACTTCAATCCAAGGTTATCAAGATCAAATCATCCAAAATTTGGGGTTAACAAAAACTTTTTCAAATTTAAAATGAAAGCATTCATACATGTGTGCATTTAAAATAGGAGTTGTTTGAATTGCCATGATTGAATGATCCAATGCTTGTAAAATGTTTCTTAGGTGATTTAAACATCATTCCCAAACTTTTCCTGAAGAAAATCAAATCAAAAAGAATTAGAAAGAAGGAATGGTCATTTTGGCAAAATTAACTCTCATGCTTACTTTGAGTGTTCCTAGCACTCATTTATTAATAGAAACAATTCTTGATCTTTGTACCCCTTGCTAGTACACATAATGAGGTACCAAGGCCCACCTTTGGATCTGCTAAAAACATTCTGTTAATAATTTTAAATGACAGTTTAAAATTGAATCTAATGCATATGCATAGATCACCCCTATTTCAAAACCCATCTTTTTGAGCTCCACTTTCAAAACCCTTTCAACCAGAGACTACCTAGCACTAGTGGAGATCACTAAAAAATTTTGAAACCAAAATTCAAAACTTTTTCTCTTTCGGCCATTTTGTCAAACACCTTGCTAGCAAGATCATTTTGGCCTAACTAATACTGTTTTGGGCTGATTTTGTCTAGCAATTTTGTAGTGATTTGATCATCTCTGTCCCCCTCAAGCCTAACCAGACCAACCCCAACCTCTTCCCTACCTCCTAGCTACACTGCACTGCCATGCCGAGCACCCTCTCGCCGGCCGACCGTGCACTCACCGCAGCAGCCCTCTCCCGCCTCTCTCTCCATGTCTAGGAGATAGCTCACACCTCACGGCCCCTCTCTGTCCCCTGCCCGAGCCAAGTGCTGCCGTGGACCACCGAGGAAAGCCCGCACATAGTGCCACCGCACCATGCTGGTGCCGCCCCCAGAGCGCGCTTTGTCCCCGCTCGCACATACTGCCCCTTGGCTGCAGCCCGCGCCCGCCGCTCCGCCTCGACCTGGAGAACACCCCAGACACCCCCGCTAGCCGCCCAACGCCTCACAGCCACCGGTCGCCGTGGACACCGCCGCCTCTGCCGCTCAGAGCGCCACCTTGCCTAGACCGCATGCCACCGCCCCTACGGCTGCATTCAATGCCAAAAGCACCGCCAGGGAACCGCACGTCGATCGCCACCCGCAGCCATGCCTCTACCCCCCGTAGCCATGCCGCCACCGTCGCCTGCCCATCCCGCTCGGTCTCACTGTCGGGCCTATAAAAGGAGCCCTCCCCAGCCTCTTCTCTCCACATCATTCCCCTCCCCTCACCTCTCTGAACCTCACCCACCTCTCGCTGGAGCAAGGCGAGCTCTGCCTCGCCGGAATTGGAGCCGGAGCAGCCGCGGCAGGAGGAGAAGGGCGCTGCTGATTGTGACCACCCCAAGCTCCGCCGCAACCGCGCCTCGCCTCGCTGTCGTCTTCCACTTCGTTTGCCCGCCTCGCCGACCCTGTTGGAGCCCTAGTACGTCCCTAGCAGACCCCCCCCACCGAGCCGTTAGGGTTCGAGCTCGTCGGTGACCTGTTCGTCGTCGACGACGACCCTGAGCCGTAGATCTGCCTTCTAATCCTACGGCCCACAGCGCGTGTACTGTTTCGCATGTTAAGTGACGCTGACAAGCGGGACCCCCTGTTAGCTGAGCCCCGCGCCGCGGAGTGCACTGGGCCGGCCCAAGTCGTTTCCCGCGCTAGCCCACACATTCAAATCTGGATTTTTCTTTTTAGTTAAATCTAGTTTGTGTCCACTTTTTCAAAATTCAATTCTAAGAGTTTTACAAATCCAAATTGCATGAAACTAATTTTTCCTGAAAGGTATTAAGATGATCTATCCAAGCCCGTTGGATTTAATTCAATCAGAGTTATAGATCTCTCCTAATAAAAATAATAAGATAGAAGCATTTGCAACTTGCAACATTTTTATAAAATCAACCAAGTTAGCTTTTGAGTTGATTACAACTCTCAAAAATCACATTTCATTATATCTATCTAAATATGTAATAATATTAAGGTTTACATGCAGTGACTTTGTACTAGTACCAAAATAATGCTATATAGGCATTTCTAGTCACTTTAAATCATTAAATAATGAACTTAAACCAAAGTAATATTGATCCAACCTTTAAATCTCATTCCCACATGTTAGAATATGTGGTGAGGACATGTGTCCACATGATCCCATATTTTGGTGGTGAATATTAAATTTTAGTTAATTTTTCAATGAGTAGAAATTACTATTCTAAAATAAAAACAATGAAACTATGGAATTAAACTTGTGATGCTTGTGATGATAATAGATCATCAAATGTGTGTCGTAGAATGCTACTTAGCCTAGTTAAGTATTGTTTGGTGATTGTGTGCTCCGTATGTATTTATAGACGATAGTACCGACCAAGCTTTCGAGGAGGAGGAGTTCTACCAAGAAGAAGAAGAAGAAAACTTCAACCACTGCCGCAACCAAGGAAAGCTACTATTAGCAAGCTAGCACTATTTAAGTGGAAGCCACCATTAACAGTGCAAGATAACACTTGCAAGTTTAGTGTTTAACAGGCTAGGAACAAGTAGATGGTTTAGCTAAGATGCCTTAGGCATGCCATGATCACACCCCTTTGACTATTAGTACCCCAGGTTCTATTTACAAGTTTTATTCCCTTTTGTTTACACCAAGTTCTTTATTTAGTTGAAGGTAGCATAAAAATTATAAAACTTGACCTATTTAGAACCCTTTAGATGTCATTCTATGGCATGAGATTGAACCCATCTTTCCACCTTAGTGAACACTCTTAACTCAGTAGTTTAGATTAGATCAAAAACTTGAGTCACTTTGGATGGGAATACTTGGTGAAAATGAATTATGAAAACCTTGGAATGATGAGTCATTCTATTGAGATGTTTTGACATGTCTTGAGAAACACAAATGGTTGATGATGATGAAAATGTTGAGGCATGAGCCTTAACCCTTTTACAAAACTGATGGTTGGATTCGGATGCGATACCATTCCAAATTTACCGTACAACCACATTACCTGAATTGGGTAAGGCTTAGGTGGAAATTTATATGCATTAGTATTAGTTCCCTCACGGGAGAGATCTGAGCTGAGGCTACCTCTCATGATGTCCACCTATGCAGTGCCCAAGATGACTGATGGTCATGGTTGGGAGGCCATGCTCATAGGAGAGGTGCTTATACTAGGGTGTGTAAAGGGAAGGTTATGTTCGATTATCTGCATACTAAGTATGATGATTTAGGGTTATCCTCGACAGATGTATCGAATCTTGTGGTGAAAGTGTACCACCTCTGCAGAGTGTCAAACTATTCGAATAGCCGCGCCCGCGGTTATGGACAATTGGAATGGCCATACTGTTTCGTTGTCAGATGTTTTCTATATACTTTGAAATGAATGATGAATCTTGACTTGACCACAACAGGGTTGTGTTTATGACAATAGCTTCCCAACTTAAGTGATTCTAGAGTTTTACCTTATCTTTCTTTGCTTCAGAACTCAGCTTAGGTGTCAAACTTAACTTTATAGTTAAACATAGAGTTAGCACTTTAACTTAGATTTATAATACTTGTTAGTGGTAGTTTGCAAGTACTTAAAGAGTACTCATGGCTTTGTCCCTGGCTATTTGTTGGGGGGATACCCCCGGGTAGGGTCACGCCGTGGTATGAAAGGCCGAGTTAGCCGAGGTCCGGCAAGATCAAAGCGAGTACTGGCCGGGTCACCTCAAGGCAGGCCGAGTCACGGGGTAATCCGAACCTGGGGCGTTCGCCTAACTAACCCTAATCCGACTTAAGCGGAGAGTCAGAAGCGTATGTCTAACCTGTATGCAGGAAAAGGGTGTGGCCGGATGAACCATCGTCTGGGTCGCAGTAACCTTCTAGGAGAAGGAAGGAATCTCGCTGGTCAAAAGGAGCCCCGGTACGCACTGCCTGAGCGAAGCAAGCAAGGACTGGACCACCGGGGCGTAGCCGACAAGCGTGACGACGCACGTGTCAGCTGACGAGGGCGCCGCCGTGGCTCACGTAGCTAAAGCGTAGCTGACGAGGGGAAAAAAGCACCCCGGTCGGTTTGCCACTTTGGGAGGGGGCATATTCTTAGGAATATGCCTCCACGTATGCTCTAGGTTGAAACCGAGCCTCCCCTATAAAAGGGGGGCTAGGGCTTCAGTAGAGGGGGTGGGATTTTATTCTCTGGACAATTCTGTTAAGGTCTAGGGTTTGAAGTGAGGTCTGTGGGTGAGAGTAAGAGAGCTTCTTCTTCCTCCTCTCGCCGATACAGCTCTAGGAGCACTTGTAACCTTGGAAGAAAATCAATACGAGTTTTGGTGTGGAGAATCACTCCGCTATCCCTCCCTGGATTCCCCTGGCGCATATTAGTCCCCACCTTCTGCCTATACATGGCATCTGCCGTGACACCACCACGACACTATTATCATGGCCAGACTATGAAGGAGACTATCAAGATGATGACCAACAGGACGGCTATGATAACTAGGACTATCTGCCTTCGTCAGCATTGCCTGTGCCCCTGAAGATGGACCCCACCGCTACGCTATCTTTTATTTCCGCTGCTTGTTGTATTAAGACTGAATCATGAGATCCTTATTTGTGTAAGACCTTATGTATGGTTTGTAATGGATGATTTACTGTGATATCCTATCCGTTATGTCTTGCAAAAATGGTAATCCTGGGATTGCGAGGTATATCATAACGATCATCTGGGATTAAAAATCCGGGTGTTGACAAGTTGGTATCAAAGCCATCCTGACCATAGGAGACCCTAGTTAGAATGGACGTCAAACAAAAACTTAGTTTCACAACCAAAGTGAGTATTTATGAAAAACTATCCCCTCTCTTACCCTTGTGGATTCTTTCTCAAAAATTCATGTTCCTCAAAATTCTTCCACTACTACTTAAAATTTGACACACTTGATCACTTCACTAACTTCCTCCTCCTTAATTCTTGTAGATGGAGACTCAGTTCAGCAAGTTTTACCAGTTGGGAAATGGAGGTCAGCTGATCTTCGAGAGGGATCTGGATTCACTGTCTATCGTTGTATTGGGAACGGCAGTACCTGAAGAGGTTAGATAGAGGTGTGGGGCCTAGCAGGGAAGCTATCGACGGCGTCCGCAGGCGGGATTGGATACGATCAAGCGTAGCTAGACGCAGGAAGTACCCAGGTTCGGAGGCCTCGTGGTGAGGTAAAACTCCTACTCCTGCCTGATCTAACTATGTGGGATATACCAACTACAAGTGCTCCTCAAGCTGTATTTGCTAGCTACTGCCTTAAATGCTAAGAGACCAACCCTTTCTATTGAGGCCTTGCCTCTCCTTATATAGGCAGAGAGGCAGCGGTCTCACTGGCCAATCCGACTAGCGGGCCCCACCGGCGGGTCCCAGCCGGCTGGTCATCCACAGTACCCCGTATGGTATGTCACGTCGGAGAGTGGTATGGCTGTCATGGGCACAGTGGACGCCATGCGAGCCTGTCATCAGCATCGGGCCACTGTTCCCGCGTCATCCCCGTAAAGTCTTCGGTATGGCCGGGTAGTTGCCAGTCTTGTCATCATACAGGGCGTACCGTGCACTGATAAAGCACGTCGTCTTGTCTCACTGATTGGGTCCGGCTACCTCGTCGTAGCCGGCTGCTTCTTGCTGCTCCGACTACCGCGCGGTAGCCGGCATGTCCTACCCTGTCCGGCTGTGCTTGGTTAGCCAGACGCGATCCGACTGCTTGATTCTTGTCCGGTTGGGGTACCTGGGGGTCATCCCCCTGACACTAGCCCCCAAGCGCGTGTGGATTCCGCCCTTACGCGAAATGTGCGCGCGCTCCTTCTTGTTTTTGAATTCGTGTCCGGCTGTGCTTGGCGGTTGCGCTACTCATGACATCAGTGCTGACGCCGGCCATGCGTGCATGCGCCATCATTGCTCTACGGCGGGCAGCATAACATCCCGTCGCACGTCGCCTTGGGGAACCGCTGTCCGGCGCTTCGGTTCCTGCTCCGGGATCTTCTGCGCATCTTGCTTCGGCACACGGGATCTGGGCGGTGGTTGGGGTGAGGGCTGTCCAGATGCGCGCCACGTGGCCCCGCTGATGGTTGCCCTTCCGACCCTTTAAAGGGACGCCGCGGGGGAGGCAGTTCCTTTCCTTCGCTTCCCCCGCTGCAGCCTCTTCTTCCCTCGCGTGCTCCTGCTTCTGTGCACTTGCCTTCCGCCCGTTCGTCGTCGTCGTCGCTACGGGCCACCGCCAATCTTCCGTCGCCGCTCCTCCCTGTCAGCCGGAGATAGCCGCCGACCGCGGGGCCTGGTGCGGCTCCTCTGTCACCGAGGACCACATCACGAAGTACCGCGCCACCCACGTTCTTCCACTGGCGGAGGAGGTGGCGGTGCGGTTGGCACCGGCGGGGGAGGTGTCGCCGCACCTGGCGAAGGAGGTGGCGGTGCAGTTGGCGTCGGCGGGGGAGGTGTCGCCGCACCCGGCGGAGGGGGAGCGCGTCATCTTCCTTTCCCATCTGGCGCGCGGGTCGCCCTTCCGTTGCACTCGTTCTTCCTGACCTTCCTCGCCTTCTTCGACCTCCGTCTCCACCACCTCGGCGCCAACACAATCAGAACGTTGGCGCATTTCATGGCGTTCTACGAGAGCTACCTCGGGATCCAGCCGGATCTCGGGCTCTTCTGCTGGCTCTTCCGAGTCCGGCCGCAGGTACAGTACACGAAGGGGCCGCTAGTCGTCTGCGGCGGCGCCTCCATATACTCCCGCTCCCAATCCGGCTACCCCAAGTTCTTGCTTCAGGACATGGTATGGCTGGGGCAGCAGTCGTACTTCTACGTCAAGAACGTCACCAACATCGACCGGATCAATCTTCCAGCTTTCCAGGACATCGAGTCTAGCCGGCAGAACTGGGAGCTGAAGTTTCATGGCGACAAGGTGAAGACGGGCGCGATGCTGGCACGCATGCGCCCCCGCGTCACCTGCCGGCTAACCGGCCTGGACATCACCCTCAGCTGGATGTCCCGGCTGATGATGCCGCTGCAGCAGCAAGCGCACAAGATGTGCTACTACTCCATCCGGCTGGATCCGACCCGGCTGTCGCGCCATGATCCCCGCTACCACAACTTGAAGGAGTGGGTGTGGACGATCACGAAGGAGCGGCTACCGGAGAACTGGAAGTTCAGTCTGGCGCCCTACAGCTGGCAGAACCGCGCGCCCCGGGTAAGTTTTATAGCCGGAAACTTCATTTGTTCTTCCTGCGTTTTTTGTTCTATTCGACTGACTTCTTTTATTCGGCAGATCTTCGCCTGCATCCTACGCGAGGAGGGTGAGGCTCCTCTTGAGGAGTTCACGCCAGATTTTCCTGAGCCGCGCGCTCGGCGGTCTGGCGAGGAGTCGGACAGGGATGGCGACGCCTTTCCCAGCCGGAATGACGAGCCGGCTGCCGACCCGCACGCAGAGGTTCACGAGGAGGAGGAGGCCGCGCCGACCGAGGACCCATTGACGCGCTCCGCGACGGACGACGAGGCGGGCGGGAGCGGCTCTAGTCGTTCCGGCTCCCGCCGGCCCGTGACGGAGGAGCCGGTCCAACACCCTGCCGCCAAGCCGTCTTGGCCGGAAGAAGGGCCGCCCACAGTTGTGCTGGGGTATGTTCCTTCTCCCCCTTTTTTCTTCTTTTCCTTCTTTCGACGTCTTTTGTCTGCTTCCGTTTTTTCTTCTTTTCCTGGCTTTGGTTTATTTGCCTTTGCCTTCTGCTCCTTCTTCTTAGTTTGTTGGTTTCTTTCGGAGCCGCGAGCCCGACACGAGCGCCGACTGGGTCGCCGCCCCGTGCCCTGACTACGCGAGCCAGTGCCACTGCTTCTTCTGCGGTGCTGCCTCCGCCTCCCCCTCGAGCTGAACCGGTTGCCTCCACCGAATCGGAAGGTCCCCAGCCGGAGGTGGAGTCCTCCCATCTGGATGGCTCATCCGTGGGCGCGCGGGAGGCTGCCGGCAAGGAGCTCGTCGTTGTTGGTGACGACAACTCCGACGAGGAGCCGGGGGAGGAGTGGAGAACAGCGGTAGTTGCCGCGAAGGAGTCCCTGGCTATCAACGCCGTGGACAACGACGCCTCCTCCGCCGCCTCGCTGTCGGGCCTTGTCGCTAGGCTCGAGCTGGCGGTGAAGGAGATCCGGTTGCTAGAGGCCACAGCCGGCGGGAACCGGTCGTTGGAGCAGAACCTTGCTGCCGCCAATGGGACTTCCCAGAGTAAGTTCGCTTCACCCGGCTTGTTCTTCTTTTTTTTACTTATAGCCGGTTTTGTTGCAGCCATCCTCGTGTGCGCTCAGCGCGAGATCGATCGCTTGAAAAAAACGAACGACCGGCTGAGCAAGTCCAATTCTACTCTGCGGCTGCAGAATAAGGATTAGCATGCAAGGGTAGACGGTCTGGAGGCCACCATCAAGGAGCACGACGCCTCGCTCGCTAGCCGGACCGAGGCCTTCACCCTTCTCGAGGCCCAGACCAAGGACCAAGAGAAGGAGATCAAACGGCTGGCGACCAAGGAGAAGGCTCTGGTGGATGAGCTGATGCAGGTCGGCCACACGGCTAAGGGTAAGTTCCCTTTTTCCGTCTTGTTTCTTTCCGGATCCGGTAGCCGGATCTGACCCTTTTTTCTGACAGCCTTTTACCCCGGCATAGACCTGCTGGCCTACAACCGGCTGCAGGAGAACTGGCCAGGAGCACAGCCGACGGCCCAGGAGCTCGTCGTCCTTCTTGGCAAGGAAGTTGCCAAGCTTCGTCAGGCGGCGCGTGACGTCTTCTCCTTCATGTGTCCGGAGGCTCCGGTTCCGGAGACGATGGCGCAGCTGGCTGCGAAGGTCGGGGAGGTGCCGGCTATGGTGGACCGGCTGCGGGACTTGGCGGCACGAGCCGGAGTGGAGATGGCTCTGGCCCTCATGCTCTCCTGGTACAAGGACGCCCGCGTTGAGAAGATCGACGGTGGCTTCCGTGTCGGAGCCGATCTTGCCGCCATCCGCCAAGCCCATCCGGAGCTCTGCAGATCCGCCATCAAGATTGCCGATTATGTGGATCCCGACGAGGTGCTCACTGACTCAGAGTCCGTCGGTACTCCTGATGTGGAGGGCCCGATGCCGCCGCCCTCTGGCGCCGGAACCAGATCGAGCTCCGCGCCGCCTCCTCCGCCCGAAGCTTCCGCCGGCCAAGATCCTCCTCACGGCAAGGGTCCTACCACCTAGTCACTGCCCCGGGATGCCGGGTGTATTTGTCTTGTCTTGGATATGTGTAGAACTTGTCTGGCTGTGCCGGCTATCTCTAATGCCAGGTAACTTGTGGGAGCTTCCTCTCCCTTTTCTTTGTTAATGTTGAACTCTTGAGTTTCCTTTAACTTGTGCCTTGAATTTTCTTTTGATATTTTACCGGCTAACCTAGACCGGCTATTTTTGCCCGGCTACGCCCTTCTAGCCGGGAGAACTACCATTCCAGTGGGGGCGCGCGAGCGCACCCACTAGGTGTAGCCCCCGAGATTCGGAGTAGCTGGCGTAGCCAGGTGCTTCGAATCTTCCTTATTTTCCCCTAGTCCTCTAACTTTGCCCGATTAGGCTCGCTTTGGTCGGCTACTTTTCGCTGGTTGAACGCCTTCAGCCGAGGTAACTAACATTCCAGTGGGGGCGCGCGAGCACACCCACTGGGTGTAGCCCTCGAGATTCGGAGTAGCTGGCGTAGCCAGGTGCTTCGAATCTTCCTTGTCTTCTCTTCCTCCTGCCCTCACCCTCACCTGGTCTCTGAACGGCCGGCTAAACGCCCTTAGCCGGTCAGGAACTACAAGATTCCACTGGGGGCACGGGAGCGCACCCAGTGGGTGTAGCCCCTGAGATTCGGAGCGCTTGATGAAGGCAAGGACTTCGAATCTTCTTCCCTTTTCCTGAATTCCGACTCCAGGTAGTCAGACAAGAATGTACATACACATACACGCATGTCTTCATAGGTTATTAGGTTAGTCTGCTAAATTGTAGCCGGAAAACGGCTTGTTTTTTCAAAAACTAGCTTATGCCTCTCTAGACACTTAGTCGCTTTCCCGTGTGCTCTGCTGTTTTCGCTGCGTCCTTGCCGGGCAGCCGGGTTGCGGTCTGCAGCCAGAATCGAAGGGAGCTGACAGTCATTGCGCACGGTACTAATAGCTTAGCAGCTGGATTGGTTCGAGCTAGTTGCAGGGCCGGTACGCCCGGTCTGTTGCGCCTCCTCCCCGTTTTTCATGTGGGATGCCTCGGGCTTTTGCTCTTGCTAGCCGGACAGCCGGGTTGCGGTATGTAGCTGAGATGAAGAGTGGGCCTCTGACATCGTCGCACACTACTCAGCCAGTTTGTTGACTTAGCAGGCCAGGCCAGCCGGCGAGCCCCCGGGTAGGGGTTGCCGGAGCCGGAAAATTTGAACCGGAAAACGGATGCACACATATTTCTGGCAAGGAGTCCCTGAGATTCTCATAGGGGTCCACATTTTCATTAATGAGGTTTTCAGGATACATACACCGCCTGGCGGCTAGGTGTAAAATGGGTGCAGCAGGGCCGCGTTCCAGGGACACTCGGTCTCCCCGTTTGATTTGTCCATCTTGTTCTTGCGCGGCTGCTGCGCGTCGATGAGGTAGTAGGTGTCGTTGGGCAGCGCCCGACTGATGATGAAGGGGCCTTCCCAGGGTGGCGACAACTTGTGCATGCCCTTCGTGTCTTGCACCAGCCGGAGAACCAGGTCGCCCTCACGGAATGCGACCGGCGGATCCGACTTGAGTGGTAGCGACGTAGTCGCTGCTGGTATAGGGCTGATCTGGACAAGGCCAGCTCGCGGGCCTCCTCTAGGAGGTCCACTCTGTCATCTTGCGCCTCCTAGTTGGCTTTTTCATCATACAGGAGCTTGCGTGGGGAGTCGAATTCGATGTCGGCGGAGAGGACGGCTTCCGATCCGTAGACCAGGAAGAACGACGTGTAGCCGGTTGACCTATTTGGCGTGGTGCGGAGGCTCCAGAGCACAGCCGGAAGTTCTTCGATCCAACATCCGGGTGACCGCTCCAATGGCTCGATGAGGCGTGGCTTGATGCCGGCTAGCACCAATCCGTTTGCTCTTTCGACTTGCTCGTTGGACTGCGGGTGTGCGACGGAGGCGAGGTCCAGCTGGATGCCCTTGTGGCGAAGTTCGTGCCGTTGTCGGTGATGATGCTGTTGGGGTAGCCGAAGCGGTTGATGATGTCGGTGAAGAAGGTAATGACTATTGCCCCATCCAGCTTTCGGATAGGCTTTGCCTCGATCCACTTTGTGAACTTTTCCACCGCTACCAGCAGGTGGGTGATGCCTGCGCGTGCCCGCTTGAAGGGGCCGACCATGTCGAGGCCCCAAACTGCAAAGGGCCAGGTGATTGGTATGGTCTTGAGCACCAAAGTTGGCATGTGCCTGAGCTGCCCGAAGCGTTGGCACCCATTGCACGCGCGGACCAGCAGCTCAGCATCCTCAAGGGCGGTGGGCCAATAGAAACCATGGCGGAATGCCTTGGCGACTATCGCCCTTGACGAAGCGTGATGCCCGCACTCGCCCTGGTGGATATCCCTGAGTAGCCGGTAGCCCGTATCCACATCGACGCATCTTTGGAAGATGCCGGATACACTGCGCTTGTACAGTTCGCCGTTGATGATGGTGTACATGTGCGCGTGGCGCCGGATTTTCCTGGCCTCCACCTCGTCATCCGGAAGTTCTCCATTGGCGATGTAGTCCATGAAGGGCTGTGCCCAGGGTGGCACTTCCCGAATGACGAGGACGCTCCCGTCCTCCAGTTGACGGACGTCGGGGGGTCGTCCGGGTGGCGTACCTGGGACGGCAGCCCCCGAGCCACTGGGCGAGCCGGCAGCCCCCGGGTCTTGCGAGCCGGAGGGCACTGCCTTGCCGGAGTTGGTGCGGGCCTTCTTTTTGGGCGGCTCTGCCGGCTCTGCTTTTGCCGCTTCGTCAGCCGGAGCGCTCCCTGCCCAGGTGATGGAGTCCGACTCGGGTGACGGGTTGATGGACGGCTTGCGCAGGTGCTCCAAGGAGACCCTAGGTGGGATCGCCTGCCTGGTGGATCCGATCTTGGAGAGCGCGTCGGCTGCCTCGTTGTTGACGCGAGGGACGTGGTGGAATTCGCATCCGTCGAAGGAGGCGCTGAGCTTCTGAATGTGGAATCGGTAGAGGGCCATGTTTGTGTCTCTGGCGTCCCATTCTCCGGACACTTGTTGTACCACTAGATCTGAATCACCGAAGCACAGGATCTGGTTGACGCCAGTCTCCTTGGCTAGCCGGAGTCCGTGCGCCAATGCCTCGTATTCGGCTATGTTGTTGGAGGCTTTGAAGTGGATCTGCAGCACGTACTCCAGTCAGTCCCCCTTGGGCGAGGTGAGCATGATGCCGGCTCCCAAGCCCCCGAGCATCTTCGACCCGTCGAAGTGCATCTTCCAGTGGTCCGAATTCGGAACTGGTGGGAGATACTGGGTCTCATCCCAGTCGACGAGGAAGTCCGCCAATGCCTGCGACTTGATCGTGGGCCGGGGCTCGTATTGGATGGAGTAGGCGGCGAGCTCAATGGCCCATTTGGCGACTTGGACGGTGGCGTCCTTGTTGCCGATGATTTCCGAAAGGGGTGCGGTGCACACGACCTTGATCGGATGCTCCTGGAAGTAGTGCTTGAGCTTCTTACATGCCAGGTACACGCCGTAGCACATCTTCTGATAGTGGGGGTAGTTCTGCTTGGAGAGGGAGAGAACTTCGCTGAGGTAGTATACGGGTCTCTGAACCGGCTGAGCCTTGCCTTCCTCGGGGCGCTCCACCACCAGGACGACGCTGACGACCCGTCTGATGGCTGCTATATAGAGCAACATCGGCTCCTTGCTAGCCGGCGTGGCTAGAACCGGTGCTGTGGACAGCAAGCGCTTGAGGTCGCGAAACGCGGTGTCGGCTTGCGAAGTCCAGGAGAACTTATCCGTCTTCTTCATCAGCTGGTACAGCAGGAGTGCCTTCTCCCCCAGCCGGCTGACGAAATGGCTAAGGGAAGCCAGGGATCCGGTGAACTTTTGGACTCCAAGCAGGTTCCTAGGCGGTTGCATCCTCTCAATGGCCGCAATCTTCTCTGGGTTCGCCTCGATGCCTCGTTGTGATACGAGGAAACTGAGGAGCTGACCGGATGGCACTCCGAAGACGCACTTCTCCGGGTTCAGCTTCATCCGGTACTAGCGAAGGTTGCCAAATGTTTCTCCCAGATCCTCAAGGAGGGTGCGCTTCTCCTTGGTCTTGATAACCACGTTGTCCACATAAGCATGCATGTTTCGTCCTATCTGCAAGTGCAAGCATTTCTGCATGCATCACTGATAGGTGGCGCCTACATTCTTTAAACCGAAAGGCATGGTTACATAACAGAAAGCCCCGTAGGGGGTGATAAATGATGTCTTGATCTGATCAGCCGGGTTTAGCCGGATCTGATTGTATCCGGAATAGCAATCTAGAAAAGACAACAAATCACAGCCGGCCATGGAATCGATGACTTGATCGATACAGGGCAGGGTGAAGGGGTCTTTCGGGCACGCCTTGTTCAGGCTGGTGTAGTCGATACACATGCGCCAGATCTTGTTCTTCTTCAGCACCAGGACTGGGTTCGCCAACCAGTCCGGGTGGTACACTTCCATGATGAACCCGGCTGTGAGGAGCCGTGTGATCTCGTCACCGATTATCTTTCTCTTCTCTTCTGCGAACCGACACAAAGGTTGCTTTACCGGCTTGGCATCTAGGCGCACATGAAGTGAGTGCTCGGCGAACTCCCTCGACACACCCGACATGTCCTTGGGGGACCATGCAAAGATGTCCCGATTCTCACAGAGGAAGTCGACGAGCGCGCCTTCCTATTTGCTGTCCAAGCCGGCACCAATGGTGACGAACTTAGTCGGGTCGGAGGGGTCGAGCAGGATCCTCTTTGTCTCCTTCGCCGGCTGGAAAGCTCCTCCTCCAGCCGGTTTGCTGCTAGCCAGAATGTCCTGCTGGGCCATGGCCACGTTGCGCATGATCACACGCTTTTCTTCGTCTATGATGAGGGCCTCTGCCAGTTTAGAACCGGCTGAGGCGCACTCCATCAACCGCCTGAAGCAGCCGGCGATGGTGATCACGCCGTGGGGTCCCGACATCTTCGTCTTGAGGTACACGTAGTGGGGGATGGCCATGAACTTGGCGAGGGCGGGGCGCCCGAGGAGAGCATGGTAGGAGCTCGTCAGGTTTACCACCTCGAACCAGATTAGTTCGCGGCGGAAGTTCTCCTCAGTCCCGAAGATGACGTCCAGCTGGATTTCCCCAGCGGGGCGCAGGCTGGCCCCGGCAGTACGCCGTGGAACGTCGTGGTAGTCGGGCGCAGATCGCTTTCGTGAATGCCCAACTTCTCTAGTGAGGATTGGTAGAGGAGGTTGAGGCTGCTGCCTCCGTCGATGAGGACGCACGAAAATCGGCAGGTGCGTGCGTTGGAGACGATGAGGGGGTCGAGCACCATGGCGTAGCCCCCGGGAGTCGGCAGATGTTCATGCTGGTCTGCCCGGCTCCAGGTAATGGGGGTTTTCGACCAGTTCAGGTACTGGGGGACCAGAGAGACGATGGCATTGACCTCCTTGGAACGTTGCCTGCGGCTGTGCTTGTCGTCCTGCTCCGTCTCGAAGATGTGGTAGGCGGCATGCGGCTGGGGGTAGTCGTTGTTGTTGTTGCCGCCATTGCCGCTGTTACCATCGTTGTCGGCTCCTCTAGCCGGTGGTGGAGGTCCACCCGGAGGGGGATGGGGGGGGCGAGGCTGGTTGCCCTGGTCCTTTAGCTGGCGGGTCCAGCTGCAGTTCTGGGTGGTGTGCGTATCCGGTTTGAAGGGACCACTATGCCACTTGCACAAGCCGTTAAACATCTGGTCGAAGGTGAGCCGTGGCTTCTACCTTCTTGCTTCATTAGCCGGCGCGTCGGGCGCACCCTCCACATCATTGACTTGCCGCACGTGGTAGCGAGGCTTTTGTTGTCCGGCCTGCGGTCCCCATGAAACCGGTTGTCGTTGCGGTGGCGTCGGGAGGATCCGACTTCTCCAGCCGGATTGCTTGGTCGGTCGCGAGCCGGGTCAGCGGGAGTCGGACGGCCGTCCGTGTTTACCCGGAGGGGCTTCTTCATGGCGGCATCTGCCGTGGCGTACTGGTTCGCGACCGTCATGAGCTCTGCCATGGTCTTCGGCTCGTCACACAGTAGCCGATGGCGAAGCATGGTGCCTTCCTGGCAACCCTCGATGAAGAACCTGATGGCTTGGCTCTCCAGGATGCCTTCACAGGTGTTGCGCAGCTCCGTCCACTTGGCGAGGTACCCGCGGTCCGTCTCGCGGTCACCTTGGACACACAAGGCCAGGTCGCGCGGGCGTCCTGGACGTTTGTACGTGCCGTTGAAGTTGCAGACGAACACCTTCTCGAAGTCGAGCTAGGCGTTGATGCTGTTGGGCGCATGGATGTTGAGCCACGTCCTTGCCGATCCGGTTAGCATGAGGGGGACGTAGCGCACGGCTGTGCGCTTGTTCCCATGGGCGATGTCGACTGCCGTAGCGTAGTCGGTCAGCCAGTCTTCCGGCTTCATGCTGCTGTTGTACTTGGGGGTGTCCCTGGGTAGGGAGAACTTGTCCGGAAACGACTCGTTCCGGATGCGGGGTCCGAAACAAACTGGACTGGTAGAGTCTTCCTCCTCCGTGACGCGCACTTGAGCGAGGAGCTCGATGCGGTCGTGGGCATCCGGACAATCCGGGTTGGGCGCTCCCACCCGGCCCGAGAGACGGGAACCGGCTGGTCTAGGCGCTCAGGTTGGCGGAGGAGGAGGCAGCAGGTTGCTGTTCACCGTCTGCTCCTGGCGTGACTGGCCCCTGTTGCCAGAGGTGCGACGCCTGCTGCTGGCCCTAGCCGGCTGAGGGGAGGACGCCTGCTGGGTGTCGCGTGGCATGCCCGTGCTGTTGGCAGGTAGCTTGCTCCCCTTGGAGTATCTGGGGTCCTCCTACATCTGCCGATTAGCGTCTGCCTGCTCGTCCGCGATGCGGAGGAGCTCCTGCACGCATGCCTGCTGGCGGGCTGGCTCCTCGCCCTCCAGACTGGGGAGTTCTTCTGCCGCGGCTCGTGCCGCGTGCAGGTTCTTGATGGGCATGCTGTAGGTGGGCCGGATGAGGGCGGGCGTGGGGTCCGGCTCCCCATCCTTCTCCAACCTACCACCTAGCTCGCCGCCCCGGCGCCGCACCTAGCCATGTCGGCTTGGTTCCGCGGTAGTCGGAGTGAAGCCGTGCACGCGGTCGTACTCCCGCCGGGTGATCTCGAGTTGCTTGCGGGCTGCCGCCAGCTCCATGGCCTCTTGGAGGAGGATCTTTCTCTCTATGGTGAAGTTGGCCTCCGCTTCCTCCGGGTTATCCTCGAGGTTAACCGGCGTCAGGAGCCGATCGATGGCATCCTCCACCGGATTCTGAGGCTACGGAGGGGCAGAAGTTCCGACCTCGTCCGCGCCTCGCACCTGCGGCTAGCGGGCGTGAGAGCTGGAGCCGGCCATCATGACCTCCACGCCACAGGATGCGGCAGAGGCGCTACCGCGTGGGCGTGGCAGCTCCGCGACAGAGACGATTGCCCTAGGGAAACGCTCCGGGACGGTGGCGACATAGACGGGGAGGTCGCCGAATAGCAGGACGGTTCCATTCGCCGGGAAGGAGGCTCCGGCGAAGCAGGAGGCGTTGTCGATGACGCAGTCGAATTTGCCGAGTGTGAGCACCAGGCCGGAGGCCACGCGCTCACCGGCTGTAGTGCGGGGTCCCGTGTGGAACGTGACTCCGGTCGAAGCCATCTCGCCCCACGGTGGGCGCCAACTGTCGTTTTATTGGGAACGACAGTACCTGAAGAGGTTAGATAGAGGTGTGGGGACTAGCAGGGAAGCTATCGACGGCGTCCGTAGGCGGGATTGGATACGAGCAAGCGTAGCTGGACGCAGGAAGTACCCAGGTTCGGAGCCCTCATGGTGAGGTAAAACTCCTACTTCTGCCTGATCTAACTATGTGGGATATAACAACTACAAGTGCTCCTCGAGCTGTATTTGCTAGCTACTGCCTTAAATGCTAAGAGACCAACCCTTTCTATTGAGGCCCTGCCTCTCCTTATATAGGCAGAGAGGCAGCGGTCTCACTGGCCAATCCGACTAGCGGGCCCCATAGGCAGGTCCCAGCCCGCTGGTCATCTACAGTATCCCATATGGTATGTCACGTCAGAGTGTGAGTGGTATGGCCGTCGTGGGCACAGTGGACGCCATGCGAGCCTGTCGTCAGCATCGGGCCATTGTTCTCGCGTCATCCCCGTAAAGTCTTTAGTATGGCCGGGTAGTTGCCAGTCTTGTCATCGTACAGGGCATACCGTGCACTGATACGCATGTCGTCCTGTCTCACTGATTGGGTCTGGCTACCTCGTCGTAGCCGGCTGCTTCTTGCTGCTCCGGCTACCACGCGGTAGCCGGCATGTCCTGCCCTGTCCGGCTGTGCTTGGCCAGCCGGACGCGATCCGACTGCTTGATTCTTGTCCGGTTGGGGTACCTGGGGGTCATCCCCCTGACACTGTCAGAGTTACTGGGACGCCCGCACCCGGAGTTTCTTGGAGCTCAACTTCTAGGACCCCCAGGAGGAGACTTACAGTGGCTAGTCACCGCAGACCTTAGAGGAAGCATTGAAGCACCAACTTCTGGGAGAATTCAGTTCTCCGTGAGAGAGAACAACTGGCTAGATGGATTAGCCAGGGCAATGCATGAAGCTCTCGCACGTCTATGTGCCCTCAGCGTCAACAAGACCCAAGGAACCCGTTTTGCCCACTATGCAAGACGTGATTTCATGGGAATGCCAATGGAGATGCCGGGTCACCCCGAGTAGAGGCGTCAAGTGGAGAACCTTGACTTCTTGCTTCATGACAGACAACAGGAACTGGACAATGCCAGAGAGTTAGCCAACCATAACCGTGCCATTGCCGACCAGAAGGCCCAGACTTTCGCACTGCTTGTCCAAGACCGTTAGTATCTTCGCCGCCAACGTGCCAAGAAGGATAGCACCATCGCCCGTCTTCGCAAGAAGGTGGCCGACCTCGAGAAGACCATCAAGGAGCAGGAAGCTCAGCTTGCAGCAAAGGAAGAAGAAGATGAGGGTGAAGACATCTAGGGAAACATGGACTCTTACCTCAGCAACGATGATGATTTTCTGGCGGAGGATGCCATAGACTTCTACACTGATGATGAGGACTCCGACTTCATCGATGATGAGTAGATGTACTAGAGCACTGTCGTAGCATGAGATGTATCGATCTCACTGTATCTTAGCTTGTAGAATGGTTCTTCAAACCATCTGTTTTCCCTTTGATTGTTGTGGTGTGTGTTGTATCGTGTGCTTTCTTGCATGAATGAAAATGGAGTTAGTTGAAAAACCTGAGTCTAACTCAAAGTTTTAGAATTGAAAACCCCAAAACCATGAACCTTACAATTTCCCTCTTACCCCTATATCTCAATCTTCAGATGACTTGTGGAAACCAAGGAGGGAGCAGCTCGTCGCAAGACCCAATGCTGCAGATCTTGCAGAATCTCATAGCGGACCGTGAAGCAAGCAGGGAAGAACGCCAAGCCAACTTAGCAACACTTCAACAGAACGCCCAGATGGCTCTCAACAACCAAGGGCATGGAAATCAGGATCACCAGGGATCCAAACTCAAAGACTTTCAAAACACTAATCCCCCAATCTTCAATCAATCTGAGAACCCATTAGATGCTGATGACTGGTTACAGACCATGGAGAACAACTTAGAAGTTGCCTGAGTTGATGAAAATGAGAAAGTTCTCTTTGCTACCCACTATCTGGCAGGAGATGCAAGAGCTTGGTGGAATAGCATCCGCAATATGAACCATGGTCAAGTGATGACATGTGAAGCATTCAAAGTCAAGTTCAGCCGCACCCATGTGCCGCAAGGTCTAGTCAATAGAATGAGAGATGAGTTCCGCGAATTGAAGCAAGGAAGAATGACTGTGGTGGAGTACCATGACAGATTCCTGTCACTTGCCAGATATGCACCTGATGATATCAACACGGAGACCAAGAAGAAGGAGAGATTCTTGAACGGACTACATGATGAGATGCAAACTGCCCTTGTCAACATCCGTTTCCAGGATCTCGAAAAGCTAGTGGGCTCTGCCATTCAGATGGAAGGGAAGATTAACCAGGCAAATGACAACCGCAAGTGTCATATGATGCAGCAGTCTGGATCCAACAGTCACCAAAAGTACCGTCCCAACCCTTCACCAGGATATGCACCAAGGAACAACTGACCCCCAAACTCTCGCCCAAGCCACCCCAACCGTAGTGGGGGCAATGTGAAGTCCGGAGGAAACAATCACAACTCCCGTAATGCCAACAATTTCAACCGTGCAGCTCCCAAGAACCACAACAACAACAAAAACACTGCACCCAGAACTGGCAGCAGCATTGTGCCTATCGCAGTCAAGGACAAGTCCCAGATCACTTGTTTCGAGTGTGGAGTGAAAGGTCACTACTCCAATGAGTGTCCCAAGAAGACTGCAGCCAATACCAATGTGAATACCCCAGCTCAGCAGCAGCGTCGTGTTCAACCAGGAAGGAGATTTGCCCCAGGGAACCCTCACAACCGCAATGGCCGTCTCTTCCACATGAATGCAGAAGAAGCTCAGGAAGAACCAGATGTAGTGTTGGGTATGTTTTCTGTCAACTCAATTTTAGCAAGAGTATTGTTTGATTTGGGAGCATCGCATTCATTTGTCACCGAAGAATTTGCATGCACTAGTAAGATTCGTCCAACCAACCTGAAGCATGTCATGATCGTTCAAATCCCCGGTTCAACAACCAAAGCTAGAAAAATTTGCAAAGCTGTACCTATCAGAATACATGGGATAGATTTTTATGCGAACCTAATTGTACTTGGAACCAAAGGTTTGGAAGTAGTACTAGGTATGGACTGGATGTCAAGGCATAAAGGATTGATAGACTGTGCTAAGAAAGCCATCACCATGACCAGTAGTTCTGGAGTCACAGTAGAGCATATCTCTGAAACCTTACCCCGTCAATTCAAGTGCAACCAGAGTGTAGCCTTGCCCACCATTGACCAAGTCAGAGTAGTCTGTGAATACCCTGATGTATTCCTAGATGAATTACCTGGTATGCCCCCGGATAGGGATATTGAGTTCATTATCGAACTAATCCCCAGAACTGGACCCATAGCCTAGAGACCCTATAGCATGAACCCCTCAGAGTTAGTGGAACTGAAGAAGCAGTTGGATGCTATGCTAGCCCAAGGTTTGATTCAACCAAGTGCATCGCCATGGAGATCACCAGTGTTATTCATCGACAAAAAAGATGGAGGCAACCGTCTGTGCACAGATTACAGAAAGTTGAATGATGTCACCATCAAGAACAAGTACCCCTTGCCAAAGATAGAGGATCTATTTGATCAGTTGACTGGAGCCCAGGTATTCTCAAAGATTGATCTTAGGACTGGTTATCACCAACTTAAGATACGTGCAATGGATATTCCGAAGACCGCCTTTACTACTCGCTATGGTCTATACGAGTATACGGTTATGTCTTTTGGATTAACCAATGCCCCTACTTATTTCATGAATCTCATGAATAAGATCTTTATGAATTTCCTAGATAAGTTTGTAGTTGTGTTTATCGACGACATCCTTATCTACTCCAAGTCCGAAGAAGAGCATGAGCAACATCTGAGAGTTACCCTAGAAACCCTGAGAGAGCATTAGTTATATGCCAAGTTCAGCAAGTGTGAGTTTTGGCTGAAGGAAGTAGGATTCCTAGGACATATTGTGTCTGCCGAAGGAGTCTCTGTTGACCCCGCCAAGATCAAAGATGTCGAGGAATGGGAAGCCCCAACCACTCAAACCCAAGTCCATGCATTTCTCGGATTAGCGGGATATTACCGCAAGTTCGTAGAAGGATTCTCGAGCATAGCCCGACCAATGACCCAATTGTTGAAGATGGACAAGAAGTTTGAATGGACAGACAAATGCGAAGCCAGTTTCCAGGAGCTGAAGAGGAGATTGATATCAGCCCCAATATTGGTCATGCCAGACATCAAGAAGCCCTTTGATGTGTATTGTGATGCATCCAAGATTGGTCTAAGATGTGTACTGATGCAAGAAGGCAAAGTCATCGCTTATCTGTCTCGACAACTGAAGCAGTATGAGCAGAACTATCCGACCCATGATCTTGAGCTAGCAGCTGTAGTTCTAGCACTGAAGACATGGCGTCATTATTTGATGGGTAATCGCTGTGAGATTTACTCAGATCATAAGAGCTTGAAGTATATCTTCACTCAAAAGGAGCTGAATATGAGGCAAAGAAGATGGATAGAGTTAATCAAGGATTATGACCTTGACATTCACTATCACCCGGCAAAGCCAATGTGGTAGCGGATGCTCTTAGCAGATTGCCGTGTAGGCTTAACACCATGATCAAGGAGAAGCAACCCAGTTTGTATGAAGAATTAGAGCAGTTCAGAACTGAATTAGTTAGCAAAGGATTCTTAGCTAGCATTGAACTTCAACCCACTTTGATTAGCCAAATCAAGGAAGCCTAGAAGGGAAATGAAAGTATCGACGGAATAAAACATCGTATTGGTACATGAAAGGTACCTGGATTCATAGAAGACGAAGAAGGAGTACTGTGGTACAAAGGACGTATCTGTGATCCAGCAGATTTGAAACTGAAGGAGGTTATCATGAAGGAAGCTCATGATACTCTTTATTCTATCCACCCCGGAGGAACAAAGATGTATCAGGATTGTTGTAACCATTGCAGATTCCGGAATGGAAGTGGGATTCCGTCGGAATAGACTTTATCACCGGTTTACCTACTTCTAGTAGGGGAAATTACTCAATCTGGGTAGTTGATAGACTGTCCAAGGTAGCCCACTTTATACATGTCAAAATAACTTACCAGAGTGCAAAGTTAGCAGAGTTATACATTGCTAGGATTGTTAGTTTGCATGGAACCCCCAAGACCATAGTATCAGATCGAGGAACCCAGTTTACCTCCAGATTTTGGCAGAAAGTCCAAGAAGGATTAGGAACCAAGTTGAACTTCAGTACATCATATCACCCACAAACAGATGGACAGACTGAGAGAGTCAACCAGATCCTAGAGGATATGCTTAGAGCTTGTGTGTTGGAATATGGATCAAAATGGGAAGACTGCCTGCCTTTCACAGAATTCTCATATAACAACAGTTATCAAGCTAGTTTGCAAATGGCACCATTTGAATTCCTATACGGAAGAAAATGCCGTACCCCTTTGAATTGGTCGCAAGTAGGAGAGAGTCAGATTTTCGGACCCGACATTCTCCGCGAAGCAGAAGAGAAAGTTCACAAAGTCCGTGAGCACCTCAAGACCGCCCAGTCTAGACAAAAGAGTTATGCTGACAAGAGAAGGAGAGACCTGACTTTCAATGTCGGAGATTTTGTATATCTCAAGGTTTCACCATTAAAGGGAACTCAACGCTTTAGTTTGAAGGGAAAGTTAGCCCCCAGATATATCGGACCTTTCAAGATTCTGAACCATCGAGGAGAAGTATCGTATCAGCTGGAACTACCTGAAGAGATATCAGCCATCCACAATGTGTTCCATATCTCGTTACTTCGCAAATGTCTGGAAGTGCCCAAGAAGACAGAAGTTTTCAAGAACATCGATCACAGAGCTGTGGAAATCAACAAGGACCTGACCTATCGAGAAGTACCCATCTGTATCTTAGAAGAAGCCTACAGAACCATCAGGACCAGGAGTATCAAGTTTCTCAAGATTCAGTGGAGCAACCATACCGAGGAGGAAGCTACTTGGGAGCGAGACGATTACATTAGTACAGAGTTCCCAGATCTCTTTAGTTCCTAGTTTTCTTTGTAAATCTCGGGAAGAGATTTTGTTTAAGGGGGGAAGGTTTGTAACATCTCAAAACTTCAATCCAAGGTTATCAAGATCAAATCATCCAAAATTTGGGGTTAGCAAAAACTTTTTCAAATTTAAAATGAAAGCATTCATACATGTGTGCATTTAAAATAGGAGTTGTTTGAATTGCCATGATTGAGTGATCCAATGCTTGTAAAATGTTTCTTAGGTGATTTAAACATCATCTACATCATTCCCAAACTTTTCCTAAAGAAAATCAAATCAAAAAGAATTAAAAAGAAGGAATGGTCATTTTGGCAAAATTAACTCTCATGCTTACTTTGAGTGTTCCTAGCACTCATTTCTTAACAGAAACAATTCTTGATCTTTGCACCCCTTGCTAGTACACATAATGAGGTACCAAGGCCCACCTTTGGATCTGCTAAAAACATTCTGTTAATAATTTTAAATGACAGTTTAAAATTGAATCTAATGCATATGCATAGATCACCCCTATTTCAGAACCCATCTTTTTGAGCTCAATTTCAAAACCCTTGCAACCAGAGACTACCTAGCACTAGTGGAGATCACTCAAAAATTTTGAAACCAAAATTCAAAACTTTTGCTCTTTCGGCCATTTTGTCAAACACCTTGCTAGCAAGATCATTTTGGCCTAACTAATACTGTTTTGGGCTGATTTTGTCTAGCAATTTCGTAGTGCTTTGATCATCTCTGTCCCCCTCAAGCCTAACCAGACCAACCCCAACCTCTTCCCTACCTCGTAGCTGCACTGCACTGCCATGTCGAGCACCCTCTCGCCGGCCGACCGTGCACTCACCGCAACAGCCCTTTCCTGCCTCTCTCTCCATGTCTAGGAGATAGCTCACACCTCACCGCCCTCTCTGTCCCCTGCCCGAGCCAAGTGCTGCCGTGGACCACCGAGGAAAGACCGCGTCCAGTGCCACCGCACCATGCCGGTGCCGCTCCCAGAGCGTGCTCTGTCCCCGCTCGCACAGACCGCCCCTTGGCCGCAGCCCCCGCCCGCCGCTCCGCCTCGACCTGGAGAACACCCCAGACACCCCCACTGGCCGCCCAACGCCTCATAGCCACCGCTCTCCGTGGACACCGCCGCCTCTGTCGCTCAAAGTGCCACCTCGCCCAGACCGCATGCCACCGCCCCTACGGCTGCATTCAATGCCTAGAGCACCGCCAGGGAACCGCACGTCGATCACCACCCGCAACCATGCGTCTACCCCACCGTAGCCATGCCGCCACTGTCGCCTGCCCATCCCGCTCGGTCTCACCGTCGGGCCTATAAAAGGAGCCCTCCCCAGCCTCTTCTCTCCACACCATTCCACTCCCCTCACCTTTCTGAACCTCACCCACCTCTCGCTGGAGCAAGGCGAGCTCTGCCTCGCTGGAATTGGAGCCGGAGTAGCCGTGGAAGGAGGAGAAGGGCGCCGCTGATTGCGACCACCCCAAGCTCCGCCGCAAACGTGGCTCGCCTCGCTGTCGTCTTCCACTTTGTTTGCCCGCCTCGCCGACCTTGCTGGAGCCCTGGTACGTGCCCAGCAGACCCCCACCGAGCCGTTAGGGTTCGAGCTCGCCGGCGACCTGTTCGTCGTTGATGACGACCCTCAGCCGTAGATCTGCCTTCTAATCCTACAGCCTACAACGCGCGTACCGTTTCGCGTGTTATGTGACGCTGACAAGCGGCCCCCCTGTCCGCTGAGCCCCGCGCCGTGGAGCGCCACTGGGCCGGCCCAAGTCGTTTCCCGCGCTAGCCCACACATTCAAATCTGGATTTTTCTTTTTAGTTAAATCTAGTTTCTGTCCACTTTTTCAAAATTCAATTCTGAGAGTTTTACAAATCCCAAATTGCATGAAACTAATTTTTCCTGAAAGGTATTAAGATGATCTATCCAAGCTCGTTGGATTTAATTCAATCAGAGTTATATATCTCTCCTAATAAAAATAAGAAGACAGAAGCATTTGCAACTTGCAACATTTTTATAAAATCAACAAGTTACCTTTTGTGTTGATTCCAACTCTCAAAAATCACATTTCATTATATCTATCTAAATATGTAATAATATTAAGGTTTATATGCAGTGACTTTGGACTAGTACCAAAATAATGCTATATAGGCATTTCTAGTCACTTTAAATCATTAAATAATGAACTTAAACCAAAGTAATATTGATCCAACCTTTAAATCTCATTCCCACATGTTAGAATATGTGGTGAGGACATGTGTCCACATGATCCCATATTTTGGTGGTGAATATTAAATTTTAGTTAATTTTTCAATAAGTAGAAATTACTTTTCTAAAATAAAAAGAATGAAACTATGGAATTAAACTTGTGATGCTTGTGATGATAATAGATCATCAAATGTGTGTCTTAGAATTCTACTTAGCCTAGTTAAGTATTGTTTGGTGATTGTGTGCTCCGTATGTATTTATAGACGATAGTACTGGCCAAGCTTTCGACAAGGAGGAGTTCTACCAAGAAGAAGAAGAAGAAGAAAACTTCAACCACTGCCCCAACCAAGGCAAGCTACTATTAGCAAGCTAGCACTATTTAAGTGCAAGCCACCATTAACAGTGCAAGATAACACTTGCAAGTTTAGTGTTTAACAGGCTAGGAACAACTAGATGGTTTAGCTAAGATGCCTTAGGCATGCCATGATCACACCCCTTTGACTATTAGTACCCCAGGTTCTATTTACAAGTTTTATTCCCTTTTGTTTACACCAAGTTCTTTATTTAGTTGAAGGTAGCATAAAAATTATAAAACTTGACCTATTTAGAACCCTTTAGATGTCATTCTATGGCATGAGATTGAACCCATCTTTCCACCTTAGTGAACACTCTTAACTTAGTAGTTTAGATTAGATCAAAAACTTGAGTCACTTTAGATGGGAATACTTGGTGAAAATGAATTATGAAAACCTTGGAATGATGAGTCATTCTATTGAGATGTTTTGACATGTGTTGAGAAACACAAATGGTTGATGATGATGAAAATGTTGAGGCATGAGCCTTAACCCTTTTACAAAACTGATGGTTGGATTCAGATGCGATACCATTCCAAATTTACCATACAACCACATTACCTGAATTGGGTAAGGCTTAGATAGAAATTTATATGCATTAGTATTAGTTCCCTCACGGGAGAGGTCTGAGCTGAGGCTACCTCTCATGATGTCCACCTATGTAGTGCCCAAGATGACTGATGGTCATGGTTGGGAGGCCATGCTCATAGGAGAGGTGCTTATACTAGGGTGTGTAAAGGGAAGGTTATGTTTGATTATCTGCATACTAAGTATGATGATTCAGGGTTATCCCTGACAGATGTATCGAATCTTGTGGTGAAAGTGTACCACCTCTGCAGAGTGTCAAACTATTCGAATAGCCGCGTCCACGGTTATGGACAGTTGGAATGGCCATACTGTTTCGTTGTCAGATGTTTTCTAAATACTTTGA
The DNA here is from genome assembly GCA_910589775.1 of Avena eriantha. Taxonomy (NCBI): domain Eukaryota; kingdom Viridiplantae; phylum Streptophyta; class Magnoliopsida; order Poales; family Poaceae; genus Avena; species Avena eriantha. The sequence continues at coordinate 284,632,598 of OU342745.1, read as the reverse complement.
AATGAATGATAAATCTTGACTTGACCACAACAAGGTTGTGTTTATGACAATAGCTTCCCACCTTAAGTGATTCTAGAGTTTTACCTTATCTTTCTTTGCTTCAGAACTTAGCATTGGTGTCAAACTTAACTTTATAATTAAACATAGAGTTAGCACTTTAACTTAGATTTATAATACTTGTTAGTGGTAGTTTGCGAGTACTTAAAGAGTACTCATGGCTTTGTCCCTGGCTATTATCATGGCCGGACTATGAAGGAGACTATCAAGATGATGGCCAACAGGACGGCTATGATAACTAGGACTATCTGCCTTCGTCAGCATTGCCCGTGCCCCTAAAGATGGACCCCACCGCTACGCTATATTTTATTTCCGCTGCTTGTTATATTAAGACTGGATCATGAGATCCTTATTTGTGTAAGACCTTATGTATGGTTTGTAATGGATGATGTACTGTGATATCCAATCCGTTATGTCTCGCAAAAATGGTAATCCTGGGATTGCGAGGTATGGCATAACGGGCATCTGGGATTAAAAATCTGGGTGTTGAAAACGATCCTCCGGGGCTGACTACACCTCCGTTAAGTCTCCAACTAGGGCAAGCTATAACCATGGGGAGTTCCCGAACACTCAATGAGCTGGTGATGCCCCTGGAGGTTCGTCTATACCTCCAGAAGCCACTCATAAATAATCTAGACACCAAAATCGTGGGGCCTAAGGGTGCCCACCCATATGTTGGATCCACACCGGGAATCCCAACGTCACGATAAGGTCATCTTGCCTCCATATGAAAGGGAGAAGATACAACTGATGTTCCCATCCCATTCCAAGTCTTATGGTTGATGTGTAATATACGGCGCTAGAATCACTGGTGACATTGGTTGTTAAGTCCTAGATATTATGTTCCTTTACCACTGGAACTGTATCAGTAGATTATTACCATCTGGTAAATAATCCATAATCATATTATTATGAAAATATTGTTTTCTGACCTTTTTGAAATGCAGGTGATGACACAATTGAGTTACAAGCCTAGAAAATAATCAAAGGACATGAGCAAGTTGTGAACTTGCCTTTTGTGATTGCAAGATTATGCACTCACGGTCTTCAAGATAATAGAAGATCCAAATTCTGTAAATAGCACCATTGGTCTGGTAAGGACTAATGTTTAAAGAAGCAAGCTGCAACGATGCATAAGTAATGTAATGCAATTTGATAAACGCGAAACCCCGGACTAATCATATCTGATCTAGGGTTTGGAGTTTGTGATGAGTTCTTTGGAATGTGTTGCACTTTTATACCAGCTTCACACTAGTGATTCTTATTAAGGCTTGTGAGAGTGTGTGAAACAATATGTAGATACAACAAGTAGTATGCAATATTAAAGTACTTAAATGACTCATAGTATCTAGAACATTTCTTAAATAAGATTAAGATTTAATTAAAGCTTTTAGAGAAGTGTTCAAGGATTACTTCTAATGTTTCTTAAGAAGAATAACCTTTGAGGAAAATATTACTTTACAAAGAAAAAAGTACTCAAACTTAAAGCTAACACTTTAAGATTTATTATTAGCTAAGATTATTAAATATGAAAACATTACTACAATAAATAATCATAGTATAAGTGAATAGGATTCTTGTGATGAACAATATACTATTTTAGTTGATTTTATAATTGATAAAATCTTTTTGGGAAAATTGAAACACCCTTAATTTGAGATGATAGTTTTAGCAGATATATTTTAAAATGGTTTGACCTATTTAAACTTCACTTAAACATTAATTGACTTTCTAGTACATTTTTAGATTTTAAACAAACAATACTAAAGGCAATAGTAAAGATTTATATATTTTTAATGAATTAATATAAAACAAAAGGGTTTTAATAAGATTTATTAGACCTTTACCTTTTATTTTACTTCAAAAGTATGAGTTGATATTTTTAGTGTGTAGATTTCCTTTTTGTGATCATTTTGGTATATTATAAGTATTTTGTGAATTTTAAATAATAAGATATGATTTTTATAAGTTTTATCACTTTATAAATACCTAATAAATAATAAACATAGGTTAAGTGATACAAAAATAATTTAAACAAGTTTGTAAATGTAGATTTTGTTTTTATAAGAATTTTAGTATATTATTTATATTTTCTTATTTACTAATATTAAAATATGAATTTTTAAAGTATTATTACTTATAAAATCTTTATTAAATAATAATTATTTAAATAGTTAACAAAAAAATATTTGTTAATAAAGTTAAATTCTGATATATAATATGTATTTTTCTAAATTATAAAACAAAAGATATAGGATTTCTAAGATTTAATCCTTTTATTAATTCTCTGGAATTATATTTATATTTAAACTTATTTGTTTTATCTAATTACTTAAACAGATAATACTTTTTACACTGCTATCTAACCTAGCCACATACACTGACTAATGGGCCCATGGTCACGTCATCTACCACACGAGGCAAATACCTTTTTACACCCAACTTAACCTACCCTAGAGTCACAGACAGGTGGGGTCACTCGCCACATCATATTCATGAATAATAAATCAAATAATAAAAAGGGCTTATGACATCAGCATGATGTCATGCTGACATCACTCGTGGGTGATCCTCTCAGGTCGCTGACCGATCTCTCGATCGAGAGCACACGAGCACACGGGGTGGCTGCGTTGGACAAAGGAGTGTGAGGCGATCCTAATAGTGGTGGCGCCGCTTCGGAATGGTGTGACACCCCCAAGATTAAGGCTAGACAAATCCTAGACCTCTGTCTGATATAAGCCTAACCTAAATGTCAGAAGCGTACAGAGAGAAAATCGGTAATATTACAGTGACCCTACGACACGCAAATTATTACAACAAGCTCATAACTAAGCAACGAACCAAAATATTACAAGGAGAGGTCACTGACCACAGACATCAAACAACGGATGGCAAATTATGCTATTAAGTATAGCGAACTTAACAAATGTCCTAAGAGGCCTGAAGCATAACGATGACGTCCCAATCCATAGATTCTAGGCTACTGACCGGGAACCGCAAGCTACTCGTCGATGTAGATGTTGTAGCAAACTCACCTTCTATGGTAACTCTTACCTGCTGCAAAAGTAACAACAAAGCAAGGCTGAGTACAGGGTGTACTCCGCAAGACTTATGGCTGGTGGGGTTCACTTGCATAAAGCTAACTTTCTTTGTAAAAGAGAGAGGAGAAGCTCGACTAATAGAACCTTTTAAAAGGGGATAAGGAAACGATATATCTAGCTTCGATCTTCTTTTGATATCCACCGAATCATCATCAACCGAACCTACTAACTAGGATCACCCCCTCGATCCCCGAGGAAGCATCCTTAAGCACACCTCACATCTCTTATCGAGTTTTATGATTAGGTTATTCTTCTCTATGATCTTAGAATCCGTTCCCATGGCATCCATAACCGTGGACACGGCTTTTCGAAAAGATTATTACCCTGCAGGGGTGCACAACTTTACCCACACGTACCACCCTCCTCTTAATGCCAAATATTATTAGCCCTCTTCCTTGGAAGGCCGGCAGAGAGCGGATGGACACTACCTTTACCTTGCTTTCGCCGAGACCATGAGTCACACCCTAAGGAGATGCCGCCGTAACGGGTCAAGTCCCGAAGCTGGTCCCTAGAGATGTGAACAGGGTTTGAGATTATGGAGGCCGTGCCTCTCCCATTCCCTGCCACGCTTACCTACCTGTATGAATGCACCTCCTCCACCTCCTTCAAGAAGAACCAGAATGCATATGTTGAATGGAATGCCAGAACTATGTGACTCATGGAATCTACTAGGAAAGTTAGTTGGTCGAGGGGGTTTCCAGGCCCCCGTGTGGCTGTACGCTCGTCTTGGTTCAAGAGGTAAGAACTCAGGTCCTAGTGGTGGCAAATATGGGACTGCAAAAACCACAACCCGACGTGGCCTCCCATACAAGCCTTAGCATGTTTAACTTTCATCTCTGATCATACCACGTCATCATGTCATACTAGGTTCATTCGCAGATCTGATTCATCAACCAGATGGATCAGCGGTAACAGCTAAGCTTGGCTAGGCAAAGAAGATATAACAGCTCTAGCGAAGCACATAAGCCAAACCCTAGTTATGCTAGGAGTAGTGGATCAGGGAATATAGGCTATAAAGGTAACATGCATCAGATAGGATTGATATATCTATCGATAAAAGACTTTGGAATCGTTTGCACATGGCAAGAATGAAATACTTTGAAGCATAGGATTTTATCATGTGTAGGGCTATGCTTGCCTTTGCATGTCGATACTCGAATATAGAACTTCAGGTTCATCTGCTTAGCATCATTCGTCGATATCCTTCGATGGTGTTGATCTCGGTCTTCAATGTTGGACTCGATCTCGTTGCTCACATCAACTCCGAGGTCTACCGAAAAGAAGCAGAAATACCGGAAAGGAAAGCAACAATCAACACGTGACATCGATGCAATGCTCAAGCAAGTATGATGATATGGAAAGTTAAATTGTATTGTAATTAAACCCTATGACATGCTTGGCAATTTAAACGGGGTCCGAGGGGTACCAACCCTAATTCGGAGAAACCCTGGATGCATATAAGAGGGGTTAGTTTGTTCTTCTAATTAAACTTGTCATGTAAGTTTCTTAACAATGCATGAGTATGAGTAAATTAGATAGATCTCATTTTTCTGAATATTTTGATATATTATTTGTATTTTTCTGACTTAAAATGAATTAGTTATGATTTTTCCCATTTTTAATTCATTTTAAAACATTTTTAAAACAATTAAACAATTTTGGAATATTATAAATTATTTTATCCACTTGGTCCCACATGTCATATATTTAATCATTTACAGAAATTAATTTCCAAAAAGATTAAAACCTGACAGATGGGGCCCATAGGGGTATTTATATTTCCAGAAAAAATTACAAAAACATTTAAAATAAAAAGGAAAAGGGATTATTGCGTCATGCCATCAGCAATGGTAATGCTCCCAGGTGGAGCTCGGACTCGGCGATTCCGTGCGAGCCTAGAAGCGCGGGTGGGGGTGCTGGCGAGAGGGCGACGCGGGCTACCAGAAACTAGTGGCGCCGCTTCGGATTGACCACCGGAGCGTGGCCGGCGACGACGAATAGCAGCGGCAGCGGCAGGTTGATGAGGAGTGGCAGCTACAGTGCACGAGCGAGAGGATGAAGGGCACCAGGATGTTCAGCAGCTCACCGCAATTCTCGTAGATGGGTCAGTTCGAGCAGAGGAGGTCGGAGGTGACAGTGATGTCACGGCAGAGCTCCATCGGTGATGAAGAAGACGGCGATGTGGGGCTCGATTGAGAGCACCCCGGCTCGATTCCTTCCAGGAGAAGAAAGAGGGGAGCACGGTGGTTCTCCAGGGCATCTCAGCGGGGCTCGGGGTGGCCGGAGACGGCGGGGTGCCGACGGGGTCTGGGCTAGGGTTTCAGCAAAGCGCGGGGAAAAGAGGAAGAGGAGGGTAGAGGCGTGCTAGGTCTTATCCGTGACGTCGTCGAGGTACTTGTAGGCATCCATGGGCGGCGGCGTGCATCTTGGCACACGGGGACGCGGCGGAGCTCGACATCGAGCAGCTTCATCGATCCACCGGCGAGGAAGACGACAAGGATACGACATCGAAGGGGTAAGTTAGGCCTGGGCTGCACTTGGGCTAGGTTGGGCCAGCAAGACGGGCTGCTGCTGGCTATACAGGCGGCATAGAGGAGGAAAGGGAGACGGGCTCGTCCTAGGTAAAGCTAGGGTTCGATTTTTTTGTCTAAAACATTTCTATTTTTCTGTTTCTATTTATTTTTTTGTATTTTTAATTCCAAATCTGTTTTGAGCATTTCCAAAATACAAGAACTTTTGTAGAAATAGTAAAATACTGCAGGGCCTTTATAATCTATTTGGGCTCCAAAATTTTGGTAGTTTTTCAAAATACAAAACCATTTGAGAGGTTTATAAGAAGGGGCAATATTAGGGTTTTGTGATTATTTCTTTCATGAATTTTCTTTAGCAAAGATGATGATGCTCATGAATACACAAACAAATCCTACTTAACATTAATAGAACTAGGGGTGTTACAAATGGTCACCGGAGAGCGGTCACCAATGACGGACAGCGGCGGCGGTGTCAGGCAGACAGTGGGACGGCGATTCACTAAGAGAGAGAAGGATTGAATAGGTCCATGAGGACCAGTAGTTCACCACAAAGCTGAAGAGCGTGCTGGAAACGTCGGAGGAGTGCTGTAGCAGCGGGAATCTATGATGGTCGGTGCGGAGAAGAAACAGATAGCGTCGTTGGTAGGAACCACGCGGGGACGATTCCTTCGGGGTGAAGTACCAGCGCGACGAGGCGAATCTCCTAGGATCCTCATCTAGGCAAGAGGAGGCTGGGAATGGCGGTGATCTTCGACTACTAACGGCAGCTAGGGTTTCGGTTTTGGGGAAAAGCAGGAGAGAGCGCGCGAGAGAGTGAGATGGGTACGAGTGGAGAGAGGAGAGTGCGGGTGTCCTTATCCCCTCCTCCAAAAGCGGTGGAGAGCATCGTGATGGTCAAAGTTTGTTGATGGTGGTGGACGGTCATCGGCAAGCACACGCAGCTGCCTGTGTGCATTTTGATGACGACAACGACAATTTTCAGAAAACCCCCTACAATTTCCAGGAATTAACCCACATGCCAACTTCTGTCCCACCTGTCAGTGAGAGAGAGAGAAAGTTAGATGACCTGCTGTTGGGCTTCTCCTGGGCCGCGGCTGAGTGTGCGGTTTGCGTTGCCTGCTGCTCGCAGGCGTGGAATAGGAAGATGGGCCTTGGGCCGAGTAACTGCGCTTCTTCTACTCTTTTTTATTTTTAATTACATTTTCTGTTTTCTCTTCTTTTACAAAATCCTTTTAAATTTGAATTTCTTCAGGGATTTAAATATCCAGAGAATTTATAAGTCAAGAATAATATTGTATAAAGCAAGTATGACTCTCTTCTCCTGATTTCTTATTATGCATTAAAATATATTCATTATATTAAAAGTCGTTTTCATTAAGAAATATTAATAAGGCTTAGGGTTTTAGGAATTGGGTTCCTATAATAAGTTTTCTTAGAAATGATTCTGGGTTCACTTGATAATCTTAATGGTACTGGTTTGAGATGTTTATCCATGTATATAGAACCTTATTCCTACTTATCTTCATAAAGGATTTACATATATACATAAGAAGGTATTAATCTTTGTGGTTCAAAATGGGTGATATAAGTTTCAAGGTCCTCCATATTTGGGATTTTCCAAATCCAATTCTACTTGATTTGTAGTGTTTAGAATTACCATAGAACAATCTGGGTTAAGTCATCATGAATCAATATTAATAATTGGTGGAGATATGCTAATGTTTGTTCAAATATAGATATGGATTAATACTAAGGTTAGCCATATTGCTACCATGTTTTATGATCCTGAATGACATCTCAACTAATAGTGATTATTGAGATTACTTTCAGAATGTGATCTTAATAATCCTATGAGACTAGGTCTTTATTAGGGTTTAAGACGATCAGGTGGGCATGGTCTTGTCATGGCTTGATATGATCTGGGTTAAGGCCTCTGAAGAATCCTTACCTTAATATCTCACTAAGGATATCTTGAGATAAGGAATTCCTTTCCTAAATATACTCTATATACCTCTCTTATCTTATTCACAAAGATCATATCTTCCTGAATAAGACAATCATCTAACTCCACCATATCCATCATCATATGATGACATGGTCAGGCCACTTCAACATTACTCCATTCTTACTCCTACTATATAACTCTTCTTAGTTAACTACCATTGATGCACCTATCAATGTAGCTACTGTTAACTCCATCTACTAACTTCCTTAACTTCATATTGCAACTACTTCTAAGGTTTGCAAGACTATAATCCTTACTATTCATACAAAGGATATCAGTCCCTTTGAAATAGGTATAGTACTACTCCATAATACAAGTTTGTTCTTGTATTACCTTGGTTAAACTATTATACTTCCATATACTCCTGTTATATACTTCATCATACTCTAGCTTGACTTTTCTTGATCAAGCTAGATGATTCATCTTACTAGGGCTTTACCTAATTTGGTATACTCACTAGTATGCTTCAACACCTAGTCATCTATTCTCAAGTGACTTGGTAATAATGACCACCATCATATAATCATACTAAGCTTAGGCTTCTAGTTGTCTGATCAACACCTATCATCAACTAAGTAGTAGACTTGTACTAGTCTCTCTATAGTCTTATCTTGTTAAGGAAACTTACACTAAGTTTATACCCACTTGTCCTAACAATATTGTTATCTAATGTACTAACACTACTAGCTTTCTCATAGCTCCTCAATTACTAGCTACTTACTTAAGGTATTTGGAAGGTCAACACAATAAGTCAAAGGCTATGAGTCAACAAGTTCTAGGTCAAGAATTGATCACTCAATATTGATGATCAATTGATACTAGGACTTGGTTTAATAGGAATGTCACCTATTATCATGACACTAAGGGTATGTAATGGATGGTCTTGGCTTGACTTACATTCCTACTCTATTTGTAATAAGAGTCAATGTTTATGAACTACCATGATATCCATGGTAGGAGTAACTATGGCAAACAAGTGTTTCTAGATTTAGTTATAGGGTTTCTTTTACTTAAGTTATATACTTAACTTGGTATACAAAGTTTATGGTAGGAAATATCTTAATATCATCTTTAGAATATTAAGTATTCATCCTTGAGTTGTTGTATGGAATACCATGTAATGACCTCTAGAAGATCTAGTGCTCCTTATTAATTAGTGTGTTGTGACTTAGTTTTATTACATTTGATCTACCCTTAGATCAAATTATATTACCCAAAGATAAGGTTCTAGCAAAGGTCATATTGAAACTTACACATTCAACTTGATGATCTACTTCAGTTCCACCAAGTTAAAAGAAGCTTCAGTCACTTTGACAAGTTTCATTTAGAAGCGCGAAAATTATCTGGATTTTCTATGCAGGAATGCAATGCACACACATGTGTTCAGCTTATTTCTAAGTTCTAATGCTGGAACGTTACATCTACGGCGGAACCTAAGTATACGGCCAGAACTATACAGACGGAATTTTTAATTCCGGCCGTATAGTTGTTCGTTAAACTCTCTGTTTCCTGGATAACTTTTTTGGAGAAGGGTCGACAACTATACGACCATGACTATACGGGCAGAATTTTTAATTCCGGACGTATAGTTGGTCGTTAAACTCTCTATATTCTAGAAATTATTTTGTCAAAGATGTAGACAACTATACGACCGCAACTATACGGGCGAAATTTTTAATTCCGGCCGTATAGTTGATCGTTAAACTCTCAGTACCTTTTGTGGATGGAAGCATTGACGTCGTAACAACTATACGGCCAGAATTATACGGCTGGATTTTTATTCCTGCCGTATAGTTGGTCATTAAACCTTCTGTGTCCACAATTTTTTTCTGCTTCTCCAAGTATTCTTTATTAATCTGAAACTTAATGAAATATCGAGTTTTGACAAAGAAATGTCAGTTTAGACTTTCGACCAATTTTGGCATCATCAATCTTCCTTCTTGTTTGCTAGAGCATGAATTGTTCTCATTAAAAATAATACTCAAACTAGACTTCAACTGAAAATTTGAAAACTTACTCAACCTTTATTTCACATGGGTTTCCTCCCATGAAGCGCTCTTTTATGGTCAATAGCTTGACTGTAGTACCGCTCATTCCGTCTTGAGTCATTCTTCTTGTAATTGTTGTTCTTCGTATATTTTTGCTTCATCACTTCTCCGGGGGTGCTCAACTCTATAGTGATTGCACTTATATCTTCTTTCACCCGATAAAGGTTGAAGCGTTGTCCATTTACCACCCATGCAAGAGAGGGTGTTTTTCCTTGGAGCTTCACTGCTCCTGACGAATAGGCTTCTTCAACTACATATGGACCACCCCACTTCGATCTGAGTGTTGATAACCCACAAGTATAGGGGATCATGTGTAGCCTTTTCGATAAGTAAGAGTGTCGAACCCAACAAGAAGCTAAAGGTAGGATAAATATTTTCTCAAGTTCTATCAACCACTGATACAACTCTATGCACACTAAACATTTGCATTATCTAGGAAATAAAATTAGAGCAACAATACGAGTAATAGAGATAACTTTGCATGATAATAAATAACAAAAAAGTAAAGCTAGTTGCTACAGCAATAAAATATACTAAACTAACAGAACCATGAGTGTGGAATAGTGGTGGTAATTGTGGTGGCTTTGTCCAAGTTTAAATAGCGAATAGATTAGGTTTATTGTCTTAATGCATTTTTCTATGTGGGAGAGGCTAAATAGCTAAATATACATGCGCTTCACTACTTGGAATTACATGTACTATATGATTGGATTGTTAGCAAACATCCGTAAGTACTAATCAATGCATTAAGGTTGCCCCAACCATAGCCTTAAGTTTAATGGTCCTCTTACTCCCATACGTGCAACGTTCCGGTTCGCGTCCTCAGGTTTTTGTCACTCTGGCAGAACTCCCCCTTCCTTTTACACATACTAAAAACCCTATGATGTTTAATCCATGCGCGCACAAATATAATGGACACCAAAGGATTATACCATGTCAACATACTATTCTAATGAACCAAAGACTTTCAACCATTCAATCTAAGAACAAAGAAACTACACAAACATGACAGAGACCATAGGATTATAACTTATAGCATCAAACACCATGTTTACATAGGACGGTACAGAGGTGTGTGGCAGGATGAACCACTGCATACTAGGAGGATTAGGTGATGGAGATGACGATGAAGTTGGTGAAGAGGGTCGTGATGGAGCCGGCGGCAGCGTGGGGGACTCCTTTCCCGCCGCCGGTATCATGGGGGAGCACCGCCCCTTAGCTCCCTTCCTTCATGACTTTTTGGGAGCCCTCCCCAATGGATGGCTTTGGTGACTGCAAATTCGTGGGTGGAGATGCCCTGGGCGAATTAGGTTTCCTCCCTTTATATATTTTTTTCGGATTCTCGTCACCCCATCTTTGGCTGCCGTAAATCGGGCCTAGAGGACCCGTCCGGACTCGGAATCAGCTAAATTTTATGTCTAGAACGTTTGTCGCGAAATTTCCAACAACTTTGTAGTTGAAGAGTTTTCCGTTTGACGCTGTCTTCTATCTGAAACGTGACCATCTTTAAAAAGCATTCTGAGATATATTTCTGGAAAAATCCCAATTTGACTCTAACAAGGTTTCCACTTGTATTCTTGGTAATTCCTACACATCAAAGTGTAAAACAAGAACATTGTGCACTTTTGGAACTATTAGTAGGTTAGTCCAAATAAATCATAAAGTTTATACAAAAAAGAGTGTCAAAAGCATATTATTAGCATAAAACCATCAAACATTATAGATACGTTATGGACGTATCAAGTTTTCCTGGAAACAACTTAAAGACGAGAATTATAGAGCAACACTTTGTCTCCACTTTTAAAAGTTTTATTCTATATTTTCCTATCATTCCATATTTTAACTTTTTCCTTAAACAACCTAGCATTCTCGTAGGCTTCACTTCTAAACTCATCTAAAGCATGCATATCTAATAAACGCTTTTCCCCTGCTGCTTTGAGATCATAATTTAGATTCTTGATTGCCCAAAAATCTTGGTGTTCCCGTTCTAATGGTAAATGGCATGCCTTACCGTACACCATCTTATAAGGTGTCATACCCGTTGGATTTATAAACGCAGTACGGTGTGCCCATAGATTGTCATTTAACTTGTATGACCAATCTTTTCTTGATTTGTCCACCGTCTTCTCGATTATGGTCTTTAGTTCTCTATTTGAGAGTTACACTTGACCACTTGTTTGGGGATGGTATGGTGAAGCAACGCGGTGAGTTACTCCATACTTGCTGAGGATTTTCCTAAAAGGTCCTTTCATAAAATGAGAACCACCGTCGGTAATTAAATCTAGGAACTCCAAACCTGGGGAATATGACATCCTTGATCATCTTCACCGAGGTAGCTGCATCTGCATGATTTGTTGGGATAGCTTCAACCCACTTAGTAACTTAGTCAACAACAACAAGAATATGAGTATAACAATTTGACTCTGTAAATGGCCCCATGTAATCCATTCCCCATACATCAAAGGGTTCAATTATTAGAGTTTAATTCATCGCCATTTCTTGTCTCCTACCTATATTACCTCTTCTTTGGCAACCATTGCAGTATTCCACATACATGTGTGCATCCTTGAGCAAGGTGGGCCAATAGAATCCGGATTGAAGTACCTTTGCAGTAGTCCTTTTACCTGCATGATGCCCTCCATATGGACTATCATGACAAACCTTCAATCTCGCATTCATTTCGTGATTAGGAACACACTTCCGAATCATTCCATCAAGTCCATGACGATATAGATACGGATCCTCCCAAAAGTAATATTTAAGATCATTAAAGAATTTCATTCTTTGATTTCTTGACATACCAGGAGGTAAATTTTTTGTTGCTAGATAGTTAGCATAATCTGCATACCATGGATCAACAATTTCTACCTTTGCTAAATATTCTCCTAGAAATGATTCATTAATAGGTACGAGGTCACTAATTATTCCCTCCATCCTAGAGAGATGATCTACTACCGGATTATACTTGCCCCTCCTATCTACTATTTGCAAATCGTATTCTTTTAGTAATAAAACCCACCTAATCAACCTGGGCTTAGCATCCTTTTTCACAAGCAGGTGACGCAAAGCTTGGTGATCCGTATGAATTATTACCTTAGAATTAATTATGTAAGATCTAAATTTGTCGCAAGCAAAAATTATAGCTAGAAACTCCTTTTCTGTAGTAGCATAATGTTTCTGAATCTTATTAAGATGTCTACTAGCATAATAAATAACATTCAAATTATTTCTATCTCGCTGTCCCAACACAGCCCCTAAAGCATAATCACTAGCATGACACATAATTTCGAAAGGTTCATCCCACTTTGGAGGTTGCATGATAGGTGCTGAAACTAGTTTATATTTAAGGTTCTCAAAAGCTGCTATGCAGTCATGGTCTAAATAGAATGGAGTTTCTTTATCAAGAAGATTGGTAAGGGGCATAGCTAGTTTAGAAAAAAAACTTTTATAAACCGCTTATAAAATCCTACATGTCCGAGAAACATTTTTAAGTTTTTAATGTCCTGAGGTATTGGGAGATTTTCTATAGCATTTATATTAGTTTATCAATTTCTATTCCCTTCTCCGAAACCTTGTGCCCAAAAACTTTACCTTCTCTTTCCATGAAACGACATTGCTCCCAATTCAAAACCAGGTTTGATTGCCTGCATCTCTGCAAAACTTTGGTCAGATTCTAGAGACAATTATCAAAAGTTGTTCCACAAACGACAAAATCGCTTGTTAGGACTTCCATAGTTTTCTCGACAAAATCATCAAAAATCTTTAGAACACATTCCTAAAAAGTTGCTGCTGCATTACATAAACCAAATGGAATTCATGTATAAGCATATGTGCCATAAGGACAAGTGAAAGTTGTTTTCTCTTGATCTTTCGGCTGTATGGCAATTTCAGAATATCCAGAATAACCATCAAGAAAACAAAAGTAAGAATTATTACTAAGTCTTTCTAGAATTTTATCCATGAATGGTATAGGTTTATGATTCTTTTGTGTCTCACAGTTTAGTTTCCTAAAGTCAATGCACATACGATATCCTACAATTGGTCTCAGGGGAACTAGCTCACCTTCCTCATTCATAGCAGCATCAAGACCACCTTGTCTTGGTATACAGTGAGCTGGGCTAACCCACTTACTGTCAGAAATAGGATATATTATGCCAGCATCAAGTAAGCGTATAACTTCTTTTCTTACTACTTCCTTCATTTTAGGATTAAGCCTTCTTTGTGTATCTACTACGGGTTCAGCATCATCAAGCATGGTAATCTTATGTGTTACAATAGATGGATGTATTCCTTTAATATCATTTAATGTATATCCAAAGGCTTCACGATGCTTAACCAAAACAGAAATAAGTTTATTCATTTCATTTTCTGATAGATTCTTGCTAATAATAACAAGACATTTATTTTTATTATCTAAAAACTCATACCTCATATTGTCTCGATGTTTTTTCAATTCTATTGGTAGAGGTTCTTCATCTCATGTTCTTACCAGTTCTTCATAGTCATGTGGATTTTGTGATTTTGAAATTGAATCAAGTTAATCATCCATGTCCTCTGAAAGATCACGGATGTCGCCTAGAGGGAGAGGGGGTGAATAGGCGGTTTAAAACTTTTACGAGATGAGCTTGACAACGGTGGAATAAAACTAGCATTTTGTTTTGTCAAGCACAAATCCTATAAATGCTATGGTTTACCTATGTGCACCAACAACGTATGCTAAGCAAGACAAGCAACAATGTGATAGCAAGATAGATTACTTCAAGCACGAAGGCTATCACAATGTAAAGTGCATAAGTAAAGAGCTCAGGTATAGAGATAACCGAGGCACGCAGGGACGATGATATTTTACCGAGTTCCTCCCAACAAGGGAGTACGTCTCGTTGGAGGTGTGGGTGGTACTAAGACCACCAACGCCACAAGAGGCCTCACCCTATTCTCCTGAGCACCCACCACGCGGCAAGAACCCGTTCCACTATGGGACACTTGAGGGTGGTCACCAAACCCATACAAGATTGGGGCAATCTCCACAACTTAATTGGAGGCTCCCAATAATCAACACCAAGACCACAATCTTGGGGAGAGATCCACAACTTAATTGGAGGCCCCAAGAACTCGCCACAAAGGCCACTCAACTGTCTAGGGTTCCAAGAACCCAAGAGTAACAAGCTTCTTGATTTCACGAACCAAATCATCCATAGAGAAATCAAACCAATGCACCTAATGCAACGACAAGTCCTTCACTCTCAAATTCCACCAAAGCTACAAAAGCTATTGGGAGAATAAGAGAGGAAAAAGACAAGAGGAAATCCACAAAAGAAACCCCAAGATCTGGATCCCATGATGTTCCCCTCACATAGAGGAGAGATGGATTAGTGGAGTTGTAGATCTAGATCTCCTCTTTCAAATCCCCAAACAAGATTCAAGAAATATGGGAGGGATTGAGAGGAATAGCAATCTCTTGAAGGTAGAAACAATGGAGGGGAGAGAGAGAGAGCAAGCAACCAGCCCAAGGAGGAAGAAGAGGGCCTTTTATAGGTCCTCCCACGCCAACTTATCCCGGAGTTCCCGGCCTTCAGGACAGGAGTCTCCGGCCCCCAGGACCGGAGACTCCGAGGTCCAGACTCTAGCCAGGACTCCGGACAGCCTTCAGATGCTCGCTGTACACCCCGCCAGAGTCTGGGCCAGAATTTGAGCCGGGGTCTCCCCCCCACCCCCCCGGAATCTCCAGCCCTCACAAAACTAGTGTAAACACTGATATGAATACAAACATAACTTTTGCATGCGGTCTCCGATTTTGATGATCTTGGGCTCATTTCGAAGAGGAAAACAAGCTCTAGAAGATTATGCAGGGAACCATCATATTCCAGCAAGGGAGGATAGAATAAAATGATGAAGGGATTAACCTATCTATAAAATACAAACCGGTAAAACCTCCAAATCGAAAACGCAATAGAGAATGCATATGAAATCCGTTTTTGATGAACTTGAGCTTGTCATGGATGTTAACACAAGCTCTAAATCCTATCATGGATAAGAACCAAATAATAACCAAGAAAGATGATGCCAAGTATGCAAAGGTTTAAGCTCTATCCAAGAGATATGATCAAGTTACTCACTCGAGAGTTCCTCTTAATAGTACGGTTATCTATCATCTAAACCGGTCTCCCAACAACAACATGAGACCGACAAAAGGGAAAACCTATCCAGATAATACCTTTGCCTTGAGCAAACCACTTGAGCTTGATGTAGATGATCTTTTCCTTCTCAAGATGGACACTTTTCTTGATTGCTCTTCATTGAGCTCGAATGATGAAGAATTGAAACATGCTCCCCCATACACCATGGGGAAACCTATTCTTTGACGTTGTATTCAAAGATCCATGATCACCTAGGATGGCAAGCTTCAAGCATGAGATCTTCTAGAGATGGTGCATCTTGAGCTTGCACAACATTTCTTCTAACTCCAATTGGATGATGCCTTGAAGATACACATGAGGGACTCCATCTACTTCTTCAAGACACACTTGATCTTCTTTTCTTTATTCTTATTATTCTACAAGATCTCAATAGGCCCAAAGCCCTTGGACAATGCTTCTTCTTCTTTTCTTCATTTCTTCAACCTTGAAGCCAACATATGGTCCAAGCGATGCCAATGGACAAATCCTACAAGTGCATCTCAATGCAACCATTATCACATAGAGATTGTCATTAATTACCAAAACCACACATGGGGGCCCACATGCTCTTTCAATCTCCCCCATTTTGGTAATTGATGACAATACCTATGCGCGGGTTTATATAATGAATTTAACGAATAAAATGGTAGCACCAATATCAAATACTACACAAGTATGTGATATTGGTACCACCACCATATATAGAGCAAACTCCCCACAATCTATGCATGTGTGATGAACTTGAATTTCATTGCATATATTGTCAATCATTATCATTGGTGGAGTTTCCTCTATATAAACAACATGATAAGAAACACAAAGATGCAAGAGCATGAAAGGCAAATGCTTAAGAACAAACTCAAAGCATAAACCAATTTCCCTTAAACCCTCTAAAACATCTCCCCCATTGTGATTGATTGCCGAAATGGGTGACAAGTTCTAGAAGGCCAATATAGTGCTGTTGTTGGTGCTGATGTTGGTGCTAGCGTTGGTGCTTGTGCTGGTGTTGGCGGTGGTGGTGGTGCTGCTGATGGTACCTCGGAGGTGATAGGTTGCGGATGAGCCGGTGAAGAGCTGGGAGCATCAGCTACCTCAGCCATGCCACTTCCCCCTGCTCCGAGGTTGCGCTCCTCTGGACGAGGTGGGCTGTGACCCAGAGCGGCCACGGAACCCTCATGAATTGGGCTCAGTGGGCGTGTGTTATTACCACGAGGGGGAGATGGGGTACGCCGAAGGGGCGAAGCGATGCTGGAGCCACTCTGAGGAACCTCCATCACAGCCCTGTCGAATCAGACAACGAATAACAAGTTATAACAAAACGAAAGACATATAGACAAAGAAGTATGAAGCAGAGAATTGGCCAAAAGGAAAAAGTGACTTACTCGTCAGAAGTCAAAGGCTCCTTGGGCTTGAGCTCTCCGAACTATGCCTTTAGTCGGAGGCTTGGTGGTGGCCTTGTCGGCAGATTTGTTCTGCCTCTTGGTTGCCTGAGGTTGCTTGGAAGAAGCAGCCGAGGTAGCGGCCCGTTTCTTGGATGCGGCAGGAACCGGCTCACCCGTAGCGAGAGGGGGATCTTCATGGATCTGCCCAACCGGGTTAGCTGAAGCCGGCAATGCGTAAGAAATGGGTACCGCGTCAAATACCTCCACCACCTCAATGTCGGAATCATCTTCATTGTCAGGCCAATTCCTTAAGGAAGAGAAGTTACCAGAGGGTCGCTTGGTTGCGTCCGGGGTGGGCAGGAACATTTCCTGATCCGGCTCCTCCTCGTCCGAGACAAGTCGATCCTTCCCCCATTTGAGGGAAGGCTCGGTGCCATCTTCGAGGGTCTGCTGAAGAAACAACTAAGAGGAAAATGCAAAAGGGATCAAATAAACAACGTGCTCCGACATAGAATATAACTCAGAGAAGGATGGGGTAATGAGATTTACCGCATGTGGAGGCTTATCCCGACAGTAGTGCTCCAACCCCCACTCCCAATCAGCGGATAAATCCTTGTCGGTCGTGAAGAGGGCCTTGACCCAGCGGAATATCTCGGTGTTGTTCAATTCAAAGGAGGAAGTCCAGTTGGGGTCAAGTCGCTAGCCCATGTGGCAAAGTTTGTGTGTGCGCTTCTGAAGAGGGGAGATCCGGCTACTGACGAATGTGATCATCACGTCCTCGTTGCGCAGCCCCAGATCCTTTAGCTCCTGGAACCTCTTATTGACTTGATTCGCCAAGACAGTTGGCTTCTTGGAAACCCGGTCCCATAGATCCGGGTTAGGAGGACCCATCGCGAAGGGGCATAGCCGGATCAGATCCTCATTCATGCCGTTCCTCAAGTAGAAGAAGGTCCGGGCCCAACCCTTATAGGATTCAAGCCCCGTGACCCGGGGGAAGACAAATTGCTTACGGGGTGAGATGGAGGCCGTACCACATTGGGTCAGGTGCTTGTCCTCCGGGGCAAGCAGCTTATCCGGAATAACGTTCCTTGGCAGACCAAAGAACCGGATCCAGAGCTCTTTGGTGGGCCACAGGCCGATGTATCCTTCTATGGCGGATGCGAAGGAAGAGAGGGATGTGATGGCATTCGTCGGAAGATGGTGGGGTTGGAGTTCATAGATGTTGATGAAGTCATGGAAGAAATCACTCACTGGCAGGCCGAAGCCACGCTGGAAGTGAGAGAGGAAGACAACGAACTCACCCAGATTGGGTGAGGGAGCAATCTCTTCGCAGGGGAGGCGCGGAATTACTCCTTCTGGAATGCGACGGGTGCGGTAGAGCCAATCCAGGTCATCCTGGCACACCCAGGAACCGGCCCAGCCACCGCGCCCCATAGTTTCACCCTCCTCCTCCATCTCTTCTCCCCCGACGATGGCGAGCTCCTCCTCAGTCATTTCCAAATCACTGTCCTCACCGGCCAGTTCGAAGGTGGGGAGCAGAGGCTTGGATTGGCGTGGACTCGTGACGGTGAAGCAGCACAGGAGCAGCAGCGGGGCTGGTACGAAGAGGCACAGTGCCGCGGCGACGCTGCAGAGCAGATGCGGCGGCGGCGACGCAGTCGCAAGGAAGAAGAAGAGGCAGAAAGTCTAAGGGGTGCGAGAAGGGGAAAACGCCCAAGGGACGCGCCCCCTCCCCTATTTAACCATGCCCCAGTGGTGGGTAGTGGGATTGAGTGGTGCATTGAGGCCACACGGTGTGGCCGTGTATTAACCGGATCAGCCAATCAGAGCCGAGCCACAAGAAGGGCCACAGGAAACAGGGGATCCCATGACGTGACGTGGTGATGCAGTTAACAAGGAGGCAGCCACGACGCGACGCCTACAACAGTAATTCCTGACAATAAGAACAGTAACTGGCACAGGCCCTTAAAATGAGGCAAGATAATGATTACCCTCCACGTAGGACGTGGGGAAGCGTATGAGAGAAGGAAGGATAACCCGGAAAGCTGAGGGGTAGCCCGGCCAGCGAGTCATAACTCGGAATGTGCCAAGGGAATACTACACCGCGGGATCCGAGCTACAGAATAACTTGGAAAAGGGAGCAAAAAGATTGAACCTGCCATGGCCTTAGCAGCTGAAGTTTCTAAGACCGCACTAGCTTTGGGGACTAATGTTGGGGGGATACCCCGGGTAGGGTAACGCCGGGGTATAAAGGCTAAGTTAGCCGAGGTACGACAAGGTCAAAGCGTAAGCTGGCCAGGTTACCTCAAGGCAGGCCAACTTACGGAGTAACCCGGACTGGAGGATGTCCACCAGACTATGTCCCG
Source organism: Avena eriantha (assembly GCA_910589775.1). Taxonomy (NCBI): domain Eukaryota; kingdom Viridiplantae; phylum Streptophyta; class Magnoliopsida; order Poales; family Poaceae; genus Avena; species Avena eriantha. The sequence goes on along the minus strand of OU342745.1, from coordinate 284,612,932 downwards.
GCCGACGTACGTTGTATGCCGACAGGCTATTTGTAATTTGTATGCAGGAACCCACGGGGCCGGATCATACCAAGCTTGCAAGAGAAGGAAGGTATCTCATTGGTCAAAAGGTGACCTCTGTGCGCAGGAGCGTGAGCGAAGCGGACAGAGGGAGGGACCGGCGAGGCGTGGCCGACAAAGGTGACGCACCCTATGTCAGCTGACGCTGGCGCTGCAGAGGCTTACATAGCCTCTTCATGGCTTACGATAGCAAAAGGTGACCCGGTCGGTTTGCTATTTTGGGAAGAAGCATATTCCCAGGAATATGCCTCCACGTATGCCCTAACTGGAGACCTAGCCTCCCCTTTATAAGGGGCACTAGGGCCTCTGTAGTTGGGGTGGGTTGGCAAGTGAGTAGTTGGTTCTTGGGGTGACAGTAGTGGTGAGAGTAAGAGAGCTTCTTCTTCCTCCTCTCCCCAATACAGCTCAAGGAGCATCTGTAACCTTATGTGTGGAATCACCACACTATCCCTCCCTGGATCCCTCTAGTGCATATGGGTCCCACCTTTAGCCTATCCATGGCATCTATTGTGACACCACCACGACAGTGTGTATTCACACATATCCAATGATGAATACTTGGGAGGAACTAGAACTATATTGAGGACCCGAAGATTGCCAAAGAATTAAAAAAAATAAGCATCAACAAATGACGCAAGCAATCACAAGATCCGACAAACCAATTGAAAACAACAAATGAGTCCAAAATTGAAACAACAAGATATTATGGTAAGATCAAACGAGTGTTTTAAATAAAAATAGAGAAGCTCCTCAAGATTTGTGGACAAATAGAATAGTTGCATTCGAATACATCATGCACAAATATGGAATCCTCGCTCCCCCATAAGCATTCAAAACACAACAAATGAGAAATAAGACAAATGAGCATTATTAAATGAATTAGAGGAGCTCCCCAAAGATTATGCACCAATTATGATAAGTGCATTTGGGAAAAAGTGCATAATCATGGAATCCTCACTCATCCAAATTCATTTAACTATAAAAGGCATGATAGAACAAATATGAGTGCCTAAAGATACAAACAAAAGGAACAAGCACTCATAGGCAAATAAATTTGGAAGCCACCAAAGAATTAAAAAGGAATAAAGGGTGGTGTCCAAGGAATAAAAATCTCAACTAAGAATTATCTTCTCTTATGTGTATAAGTTTCTAAGTGGAATGCATCACAAAGACATACGTCCACAAAGAAAACATGCACACATAAACAAGATACTCAAGAAAGCACATGAAAACAAAAATGAAGTCATAACATATAGCAATAAGATTTTTGCTTGTAAGAATAGCCAAAGGCACAATTTTATCTTATTGTTCATTAATGAACTTCAAACACCAACACACTACATACATTACAACAATCACCCAGGGAAAAGGAGATGGTTGGAATATATGGAGAAAGGAAACAAGTATCACAAAGGAAAAAACAACTAGCAAAATCTCACCATTGCACATGAGAGAAGTTGAGGAAATGATATGCAATAAACTTATTAGATTTACATATTTGGGATTGGTGAATCATATGCATGATTTTGTATAGTCCCAATTATATGCACTCATCTCAGCTTACACACATTTGCAATAAGGAGTTCTCTTAAAATCAAGGCTAGAACCACAACAAATACAAATACAAAAATTTATGCTAGAAGGAAACCCACAAATGGTTGGAAGCGGGATATATGAGCATGAGAAAGAGATGCTTGTTACCGTGATATAATTGGTAGGATGTAGAGGATATGAATTCGTTGATCATCCTATAGCTTGCCTCCAATTTCCATGTATGCAACATTTCTTCAAAAATGAGGGACAAGCATCCAATATAACTCTAATGTACCTAAAACATATTTAAATAAAAAATGGTACCCAAACACATTGGGTCCAAAGTAGTTAGAGAAACTACAATACATAGGAGAGACTCCACATAAATATGTGCACATTGATATGAAATTGAATTTCATGCACAACTTAGCCGATGGGACTTGGTGGAGTTTCCCCTATATATTGGATCAAAGAAAGCAAGCATGCCATAATATAAACATGTAGTAAATATGCATGCATACGGCTTTCAAGAACCAACAAGGGGATACAATTTGAAAAAAAATAGCAAGTAAATCAAGATGGCACACATAAGGTGTCCAAATTGTATCAAAGAACCAATTTAACACATGAATGATCACAAGTTCAACAAATGAACAAGACAAAATTCAAAGAGAAAAAGATAGATAAAAACACAAATGCTCTAGGATTTATCTCATTCTAAAAGGTCAAAACACGAAACAAGGAATGAGACAAAACCAACTCCCCAAAAGAGCAAGGTTCCAAGAAATGAACCAAACTCTCCACACTTTTCATGATGGCACAAAATACCAAAACAAAAAGATCGAACTACCAAGCACATGAAACATAATATGGATCAAACGATGAAACATAAAAAGTAGTGTTCTAGATAATATAGGAGATCTCACCCATAAGTAGTACATTATAGAATTTTGATTTTGAATGCAAAATGCACACAAATGGTATCATCACTAGTACCTACATTAAATAAAACACAATAGGATACCAATAAAATAAGAAGATCCATAAGAGGCAAGGAAAGCTTGGGAGACAACACAAAACATTTTCTTGGCAAGATATAGAACAAAATTAAGAAAAGGCTGAAGTGAATATGATCAATAAATTCTACCACAAATCTAGTACTAATTGTCCAAGGACAAGAAGTATAGGGAATAATCTTCTCGAGGTAGTTCACAAGGATATCCAAGATCATATTCACACTAAGAAGCATATAACAAAGTATAAGAATTAAGCTTGATGCTTCAAAAGAGATTATTGGTAGCTTTCAATAGTCACACAATCACTAGTGATTAGAGTAACTTGATGCTAATGGTTTCCATGTGGATATAGAGATACAAATATGAGGAAACACATACCAAGAAACACTCTCACAAACAAGATCCAAAATATGAGAAACAAAGGCATTGAAATTGTTTTGAGCAAATGTGTCACATAGGATCTAGATAATTATCAATATCAATTTTAAGTGACAGAACCTCAAATTTTCACATTTTCTAGGCTTGTAATATGCACTAAGCATATGACTCCCCCATAATGTGATAAACAATAAATCTCCACTCGAGGCAAAAGAATCCAAATAGAGATAATTAATGGACATTATAGAACTTAAATTTCTCATGAGAATCATACCACATAGAGACTGGATAATATTGCTAAATCACTACTAAGTGGTATTCCTCATGTACACACATTTTTAGGATTGTGAAATGCCCAAGCATAACACTACCGCAAAATGGGATAGTCCATTAATCTCTCATAAGAGCCAAAAAGATATCAATTGAATTCAATAATAGCTCCAAAACAAGAAACACACATACATGGTGTACAAACCAACAAACACAAATAAACTTGATAACTCAAGATAAGTAAGCGGTAAGCATAACATATACAAAAACATGCAACGTACAAAACCAACACATGCACAAGGGGCAAGTAACTTTCAATGTAATGAGTTAAGCACATGTTACCGCAAGGAGCATTATTGGAAATATAATAAAGGCAATATAATCCACATGACTTGGCTTGAAAAATATAATAGATGAAGATCCCTCAATTCTTCACGATGAAACCAAGTCTCCAATGTCCTCCAAAATCACCTATTGATCAAGTTTTGGCTTGTTGGTCCCCAACCAAGTTGGGTCCTAAGAAGTTAGTCACAACAGTCTTAGCAACCCAAATGGTTCTTTTCTTGACACCACATTGAGAAACAACAAATTTTGCAAACACATTGCCAACCTCATCCTTATGAAGAGAATAAGCATCATCAATGAAGATAGGGTTGGATGAGGAGATACCACTAGTGCATGAGGAAGAAATGTGCCTCTTCTCACGACAAATGTAGCAAGTTCTTGTCTTACTCGCTTTCTTCTTAAGTGATGCCACAACTTGAGGAAGAGCTCGAGTAGTACTCTTAGGAAGAGGCCCATCTACAACTTGAGGTAGAGATTGAGGCCGCTTCCCTTGTTGCTTCACACCAAGAGGCTTATTCTTCAATGGGCAAGATCTAACATGATGCCCTTCTTCCTTGCACTTGAAGCAAACAATGTTGGACGGATACCTTACTTGATCTTGGCCATTCTTCTTGTTTCCCTTGTGATTCAACTTGATAGTGGACTTGTTCTTGATATTGGAGTTGAATCCAAGTCCACTCTTGTCACTGGGGGATTTTTTCACAGTCAAGATGTGGTTGAGTGTGGCCTTCTCTTTATGACCCTTTTTCAAGTCATTCTTCAAATAAGTGACTTGAGCCTTGAGCTTATTGTTTTCCTCTACATGTTTAGTGTCAACAACAATAGTAGAGTAAGTAGATTCTACATTGTTAGAGCAACAAGGCACGGAATGCAATTCATCACAAGATATAGCATGGTTATGCGGAGATGAATTACAAGGACTAGCACATGGCAATATCACATTAGGAGTAGAAGTAGTGCTAATGTCCACATGAGGCCCACTAGATGTTACCTTTGACACAATGTCCTCATGAGCTAACTTTAGCCTATCATGGAAGACTAGAAGATCCTCATGCGAGCTTGAGAACTTAACATGAATTTCTTCCAATTTCCCATATTTGCTAGTTAGCAAAGCAAGTCGAGGCTTTAGCTCAACATTCTCCTTCACAATAGATGCTTTACAAGAAATAGAGTTAGTAGCACAAGCATCATTATTAATTGCAATAGGTGAGGGAAACTTGGCAAGATCTTTTGAATATGAAGCTTTAAGTTGCTCATGCGACTCGGTGAGTTTGATGAGCTCACTCTTAACGACCCGCGAGCCATTTTCGAGGTGCTTAAAATCCTCAACAAGTTTAGCATGGGCAACTAAGAGTTCATAATTTTTATTTTTGATAAAATTTGCCACCACAAGTTCTTTATCATGGTTTACTCTAGATAATTCTAGAGTGAAGGTCTCCTCAAGAGATTCCTTGGTGGTTTGTTCCTCTTCAAGGGAGCTCTTTAGATAGGAAATCTTATTAGAATACTCACGCTCATGTTCATTCTTTTGATATATGATATTTTCTTGCTCCTTAATAAGTTTCTTGCCCTCAATAGCACGAGAAAAAATTTCAACAAAGTTGGAGCAAGCAATTTATTTTTATGAAGAGCGGGAAAGACAATATCTCCCATCTCTTGAATAGATGCAATATCATAATCAACAAGAAGATGATCATCATCATCACTACCATCAACATTATCATCATTATCATCATCACAACCATCAATAACATCATCATCATCATGATGACATACAATGGGATCCGAAGAGGTTACCTTTGTTCCCTTAGCCATAAGACATATGTGAGAACCGGAAGAAGGTGATGATGAGATTGAATTTGTAGCTCCATTCAAAACATTATCTTGGCCCATAGAATCTTTGTTTTCCTCTACATGGTTATCAATACAAGCACTAGAGGAAAAAAGAAGCATTTTTTATCATGGCAACAAGACAACACAAGCATATCATCATAAGATTTATTAAAGTTATTTCTACAAGATATGAAAGGACTACCAACACAAGCATATGAGGAGTTTTGAGTGCTACCAGTGCTAGAGTCCAAAGATAGATCATTGCAACTAGGTAGAGATGAAGGATTATCAATAGTAAGCTCACTATCCAAATTGCAATTTCTATCACCACTCACCATATCATTACCTTGTGAAAAATCACATGTTGGTGAAGTCGTAGAAGGTGATAACTCATCACGGCTGAAGGTGGAGGGAATACAATCATCCTCAATAATGTTGGACCCATTATATTTGTCTTGAAGTTTGGTCCATATCTCGTGAGCACTTCGATAAGGCATGATTGAAAAATAACTACATTGCTCACAACAAGTAAAAGCATTTTAGTAGCCTAAGCATCTATATAAGAGTTCATCTTCTCCTCTAAAGATTTGTTTTGGGGATCCATAGGAAGAGAAACCCATATATATAATTCCCTCAATAGATGGGTGAATGTCCCGAAAGTAATCTAGCATGTGAGATTTCCAAACACCATAATTTATGCCATCAAATATATAAAAAGAACCATGCACTAATTCCTAGACGACATCTTTACTCTCAAGGCGATGAAGCGTAAAAGCGAGAGACCTTGCTCTGATACCAATTGAAAGATCACGGATGTCGCCTAGAGAGGGGGGGTGAATAGGCGGTTTAAAACTTTTACGAGATGGGCTTGACAAAGGCAGAATAAAACTAGCGTTTTCTTTTGTCAAGCATAAAGCCTATTAATGCTATGGTTTACCTATGTGCGCCAACAACTTATGCTAAGCATGACAAGCAACAATGTGATAGCAAGATAGATTACTTAAAGCACGAAGGCTATCAATGTAAAGTGCATAAGTAAAGAGCTTGGGTATAGAGATAACAGAGGCACGCGGGGATGACGATATTTTACCGAGTTCCTCCCAACAAGGGAGTACGTCTCGTTGGAGGGGTGGGCGGTACTGAGACCACCAACGCCACAAGAGGCCTCACCCTATTCTCCTGAGGACCCACCACGCGGCAAGCACCCGTTCCACTACGGGACACTTGAGGGCGGTCACCAAACCCGTCCAAGATTGGGGCAATCTCCACAACTTAATTGGAGGCTCCCAATAATCACCACCAAGACCACACTCTTGGGCAGAGCTCCACGACTTAATTGGAGGCCCCAAGAACTCGCCACAAAGGCCACTCAACCGTCTAGGGTTCCAAGAACCCAAGAGTAACAAGCTTCTTGATTTACCCAACCAAATCCTCCGTAGAGAACTCAAACCAATGCACCTAATGCAATAGCAAGTCCTTCACTCTCAAATTCCACCAAAGCTACAAAATCTATTGGGAGAATAAGAGAGGAAGAATAGAAGAGGAAATCCACAAAAGAAACCCCAAGATATAGATCCCATGATGTTCCCCTCACATAGAGGAGAGATGGATTAGTGGAGTTGTAGATCTAGATTCAAGAAATATGGGAGGGATTGAGAGGAATAGCAAGCTCTTGAAGGTAGAAACAATGTAGGAGAGAGAGAGAGAGCAAGCAACCAACCCAAGGAGGAAGAAGGGGGCCTTTTATAGGTCCTCCCACGCCCAAGGAGAGAGAGAGAGAAAGCAACCAAAACAAGCTCTACAAGATTATGTAGGGAACCATCATATTCCAGCAAGGGAGGATATAATAAAATGATGAAGGGATTAATCTATCTATAAAAGAAAAACGGTAAAACCTCCAAATCGAAAACGCAATAGAGAATGCATATGAAATCCGTTTTCGATGAACTTGAGCTTCTCATGGATGTTAACACAAGCTCTAAATCCTCTCATGGATAAGAACCAAATAATAACCAAGAAAGATGATGCCAATTATGCAAAGGTTTGAGCTCTATCCAAAATATATGATCAAGTTACTCACTCAAGAGCTCCTCTTGATAGTACGGTTATCTATCCTATAAACCGGTCTCCCAACAACAACATGACACCGAAAAAAGGGAAAACCTATAAAGATAATATCTTTGCCTTGAGCAAACCACTTGAGCTCGATGTAGATGATCTTGTCCTTCTCAAGATGGACACCTTTCTTGATTGCTCTTTCTGGAGATCGAATGATGAAGACTTGAAACATGCTCCCCCATACACCATGGGGAAACCTCTTCTTTGACATTGTCTTCAAAGATCCATGATCACCTAGGATGGCAAGCTTCAAGCATGAGATCTTCTAGAGATGGTGCATCTTGAGCTTGCACAACGTTTCTTCTAACTCTAATTGGATGATGTCTTGAAGATACACATGAGGGACTCCATCTACTTCTTCAAGACACACTTGCTCTTATTTTCTTTATTATTATTCTTCTACAAGATTCCAATAGGCACAAAGCCCTTGGACAATGCTTCTTCTTATTCTTTTCATCATTTCTTCAACCTTGAAGCCAACACATGGTCCAAGCGATGCCAATGGACAAATCCTACAAGTGCATCTCAATGCAACCATTATCACATAGAGATTGTCATTAATTACCAAAACCACACATGGGTGCCCACATGCTCTTTCATCTTCTTTCTTCTCATCATCTGGTGCTTCTTCCCAATTAATCAAGCTCCTTTCTAATTCATCTTGTGGAGTACTGAAATGAATTGCTTCTAGCTCGGGAATCGTCTTTTCTTCCTTGATATCCTCCACTTCATACGACATCTTATTTAGTTTGGCAAATTGGAATGCCATTTCCTCTTCTCCAAACTTCAGTGAAATATTTTCCTTCTGATTATCTACTCGAGTGTTGGTGATGGAGATAGAAGGCCTGTGTAAAATATTAGGGCAAAAGAATCTCGAGGCATATCAACAATATGAAAATCAAGGGGGTATATGAGTGAGCCAATAAAGACATAGATATTTATGATTACCCCTTCCGGTTTTATATTGGTTCTATTAGACAATTTAATAATAGTGTGTACCGGGTCAACATCTGGATTATTTAAGTTGTACCAAAGTTCTTCATAAAGTGATGACGACATAATCTTTATGGTAGAAGTTGGTTCGCAAATTCCATATAAGAAAGTTTCTCCACAATATATAGGAGTCATAGGTTTTCATGTTTCGTTACCTCGAACCTTACCTTGGATGAATTCCGAAGTTTCACGGTCTAACATAACCACTTCATCCTCCACTATTCATGCTTCCATAAGGTCTTTTATTATAACATTATTTATATTTATAGCTTCGAAATTCCTTTCTGATTTCTTTAGTCTCTTCTTTATTTGATCTTCCCCTCTTTGTATTTTTTCAAAGATTCCCTGTATAGGTATCGAGGATAATCTTCCATTAGTTATCTTGCATGCTTCTTTTCTTCGAGAGGTTTACGAGGTTTCCATTCTGTCGGTACTTGCAAATGCCCTACATAATTCTCAATAATTTTATTTATTGAGTAAGAATCAATACCGAGGGTTTTAATCATTGTATTTGTCATCTCATCTGCAAGGAAATCGTTAATGCAAGCATATTCTGAAAAAAAATTTGTAATATTTTCCTTATCTTTAGAATTTTCAGTTGCTTCTCTCATTTTTATTTTTAGATTCCAAGCCTCATCATAGGTATAAGATAGAAAACTGCCATTTGACGCAGTGTCCAGATTCGTCCTATTTTCAATATTTAGCCCTCCATAAAATGTATGGGTGATTAACCAATCAGGCAAACGATGATGGGGCCAATTATCTAGGTAACTTTTATATCTTAGATATCCTTTATTTAAGCCTTCACTAGGATTATTTTTGAACTGATAATAATACCTTTCATCCTGTGACCTTTGCTTTCAGAATAATATTTTGATAGAAACTTAGTTGTCAATTTCTCCCAAGTCCTTGGTGCTTCTGCACAAAAATATCTGTACAACTAGATTTTGTCTAAACAACTAGATTTTAACCATATCAAGATTACAGTCGTCAAAAATAAAGGAACTAAGAATGTCTTCAAAGAATTGTAAGTGTACATATGGATTTCTTCATTTGTTCCTGCAAATTTCCTAGAATGTAATAATTCAAATAATAAAGAATGGATCTTGACTCCATCTGGATTTATGCTTTTGTTGATAGTTATAAAAGCGTCCACGGGCAAACCCATTTTCGTTACTGCCTCAAGCTGGTTTAAATGCTGAGTATTGTCCATTGTTGTGGTCCGACAACACAAGTAAAAATTAGTACAATGAAAGTAAGTAACTAAAAGTAAAGTGACTTATGGCGCTAAGCTCCCCGGCAGCGGTGCCAGAAAATAGCTTGATGACTGCAAGTACACGGATCGTTTGTAGCTAGTTTTGAAATAACTATATCGATCCCACAGGGAGCAGTAGGCAAAAGACTAAAATGATTTTAACTATAACTAAATGAAGTACTTAAGAAATAACTTTAAGATGCAAGATAAATAGAGTTGTTTTTGTGTTTTTGGTCGAACAAGGTAATTTAAAGTAAAGCAAAACTTAATGCAGAAAGTGAGAATCACGTGTGTAATAGAACTTTGGAACTACAATAGGGAAAAGGCATTCTCAGGGAGTAGTGGATACACTGCTAGCAATTTAGACTAAGTAATCGAGAGTATTATAACGAATATTCTCATAGTGTGTATGTATGTGAGAGGAGCTCCATATATGGATGATTTGCCAGCAACCGCTGCACACATCGTCCTCATAACCACAATAGACAGTAACCGACAACCATCGCATTACCGCGCTATTAAGGGATTTATCCCGTGGCATGGACATGTCTTGATGAGTTCTCCTTGATTCCCCAAGTTAGTACGTAAAGAATGACAACAGCTTTATAGTCACAGTAAGCGCTATCATCCCTCCGTCTACTAACGAGTAATCCCCTCCATCGAGTCCCCATAAGAGGTAAATATTAAGGAGGTGCACTTCTCCCAATATCAAGATGAAAACAATTAACATATACACATAATGATGTATAACATAAGAATCTCTATCTCATCTCACTCATATGCTAGGGTTTCTCCATCTCCCCAAGAACTAGAGATCTACTCAGACATTGAGGCAATCAACATCATAGCAATGGTAATGCAAACAATCATATATGAATAGTACTTATATAAATCCACAACGAGTATAAGAATTACAACAAGATCTACACCAAGATGTAGATGGGATGGATGAAGATGGTGGTGATGCAGCGGTGGTTGATGAAGATTGATACCTTATCCTCCCGATCTATGCATTGTGAAGATGGATCCCACGCGGATGAGTTCCCCCTCCAGATGCCTTCTAGAGGTGAGGTTTTCACGATTTCTGGGTGTTTTGTATGTCGTCTCCCTGAACCAATTGCACAGGGTGAAACTATTTGACGAGGCGGAGGTGGCGCCAACTAAACAGCCAGAGCTATACGGGCAGAAGAGTTGCTCCCGCCGTATAGTTGGTCGTTGGGATCTCTGCCTCCCTTGTTCGCTTCTAGTTTTCTTCTAGTATTGTTAATATTTCCCAAATAAGCGATTTACATTGTTTTGACTCCTTTTATCCATAGTACAACTGCTTCAATAATTGTATAAATTGGATTCATCATTTGTCCTGATCCTGGTGAAAACAGACATAAAATATGCGCGCGAGCGCCGTAAAATACCAAGATCCTATATCTACAATGCAAAATAATAATGTAAAACATGACACAAATATGCACTCATCAACCGCTCCAGGGAGCTGGCCGAGGAGGGAGAGGTTCCAGCGACTGCCAACGCCACCCAGATTGACCTCATCACCTCTAATTTTGCGGGTACCCATTGGGTTCCCATACCCGGTCGGGTCGCGGGTCTAGTGGATTTCTAGACCCATCAGCGTAATCGAGGCGGGTCGTGGGGTGCGGAAAATGGGGCGAGGGTGGGTATGGGGGGCCTTGACCCGGACCCGAACCCTGCGGGTGCCATCCCCTACCGTGCATGCTAGCGATGGTGTCCAGATGATTGAACCTTGCTGATCACGCATGTTGGCCAAGGCCCAGCCTTCCGATCACGCATGTTGGCCAAGGCCCAGCCCAAGTGTATATGTCAGTTTGGTAAGTGTGTTTCCTACGTCGTGTAAATACATCATGTCATATGTGTTTTTTGAGGTACACGTTTTGCAAGGCTCTGAAACAACGGATGTGTTTCCTACGTCGTGTAAATTCACTATCGGTTTGTTCTATAGATATATTAGGGGCAACAGGTATCAAGGATCATGACCTAATCCTCATGAAACAACGGATCTCGATGGTGACCTACTCCTTGCCCAAACCACGAACTCGATTTGCACCATTGCACGAAGCCAGATGGCCATCAATCTCAAGATACTTGTAAGTCCTACCGGGACACGCTAGGAGATCAAAACGGATCGTACCACATCTGCCTCCTTTCTACCACCCATATAGCCAGACCGCCTCCTCTGAAAATCATATCCAATCCCATCGTCCTCCACCTCGATTCCAAACTGAATCCCTAGCATAAACAGTCGACGAGATGCGCAGGAAGAGACGGCCTCCAGCAAGCTTAGGGAGAACCTCTCGACAGGCTAGCCGGTAGGAAGTGCGCCCGCGAGGTGAGGTCGCCAAGTACCATGTGGAGCAGATCCCATAGGAGACATCTAGACGTGTCAACTTTCTTCCCAATCGAGGATGGATTAGAGGTGACGTCGCGAACTCGATCGGAAGCATGGCATAATTATGCACCAAATATTTTGATCGTGACGACGATGGCGATGTCACACAACCAGGTGCAGACCGGATGATGTCCCGACGGTGCACTCGTTGGTGTCCTCAACTCCCTCACATGCAACGAGGACAGAGGACATCTACAACAATGCACTCTTGGGCCGATAGGTGATAACACGATCTCTACCACGTCTGTTCGTATCATCCCTGTCATAAACCTCATCAACAACAGGAGAGCAAACCTGATCTACAACTCAGGGCTACTTCGAGCACCAGGTGACAAGTGCAATCTTATGGAAGGAAACTGCGAACACGATGCATGTCATGGTATGTGTCTCTTTTGGGCGATGACACCTGCGAAGATCACACGATGAAGATTAACAAGGTAATTCGATCGAACATGCCCATCCACATTGTTGACCTCCGTGCGGGAGAAGCATGCACATCCTCCTGGCATCACAACCACACTGGCAAACTGTTCGAGTCCTCAAGCCCTACTTTGTGTAATACTATCGTCTGGTCCGCTCTTGTGTGGTGCTGGCATGCAAAACTTCAAGTTCAAGGTCATTCAGATCGACCTAGCCGATGAGTACTGCATCATGGCGACTGGCAAAAAAATCTTTCTATGATAGCGAGCCAATGAAGGGGACGGACAAGGAGATGTCGACAACATGGGTGACATGTGCAAACAGATGATGGCATCTAAACACATCAAAGTAAAAAAGTTGTACTGCTACAAGGAAATCTGAAGTTCACCACAGTTTCGATCATGGACCTGATAACATACGAGCGATAGAAGGGATACACGAGGTAGTCAAATAGTAAAACAAGGTTCGATTGATCGATTACAGGAAGAGTTAGTGCATGATCATAGCACCGTACAAATCGGATTTTGAACCAGCTTGCTGCACTCGGCGCAGATTGATGATGGCTGCACTTGATTTTGAACTCTAAAGATATTCAATAAAAAACCTTGCCTTTGGCAACGTAGTTTTTTCCCTTTCTGGTGCAACGCACGGGTATTTTTCCTAGTAATAATAAAGGAAGAACCGTTTCTCTCCATTTCTACACTTTTTTGGATTGATTTGTCCTCCCACTAAATCACAATTACCCACCATTCCACACCCTAAGTGAAAAAAGTTTCAACAATTTTTAGGGAATCTATACCTAATCAATCGCTATAAAAACCGTCCAAGAAGAATAAGGAAATAGCGTGCCTCGATGGGCCTCGAGTCCTGGATGCATACGTCGAAACTGTAGGTCGCACCATTGAGAGAGTCACCTCTAGAAACCTTCCAACAATGTCTGATAGGAATCAAATCAAAACACAGAGAGGAACAACTAACTAGGTCTCCAGCTCATCTCTTGAGTTAGACCTAGTTAGGGAAACAACCACCGCCTCTAAGAACAACCACCGTCTTCCACCTCTGCCTCCTCAATAGGTTGGTCCTCCCTCCTCCGGCCGGTCTCACTGGTGTTGGGAGGGGTGGGGAACCTGATCTCTGGGTGGAGTTTTCAATAAAAGTAGTGATTTCATCAAATTAGGTTATGGCTTTGCTAACTGTCTTCCTCTTGGCATCTGCGTCATGGAGATGGCATCGTCTCCAATAAGTGATCTTAGCCTTTTATTCGACGAAGGGATCTACTTCTCAGCGTCAATGGTGATGTTCGAATATTACAATTCTTTATGTACGTGCCTTCAGATCTTGCTTTACCAGATCAATCTTGGTTTTTTCTCATGGTTTCAGCTAGGAGGTTTGTCCTCACAATATTTGTCCCGCTTGCTACATCCTCGACAATGATGATTCATACTCTTGGTTCGCTAGCGACATCGATAAGACTGTTTGGTTACTTTTGACTAGAATACTGATGTTGGTACTCTTGTCGATGTTGATTGACTACTCTAATGGATGCGCGCGTGCACGTAGCCTTGGCACTGCGGCTAAAATTATAATCATGGGAGAACCCTCATTGGTATTTTCAGGTTGTGGTTTGTTTTTGTCAGTTATCGGTTGCCTTCAGAAAAGTACATGATGATATCTTGAAAGAAAAAAGATATTCAAGACCTCAAAGACTTGCTAGTTTCTTTTAGACTTTATTTTGTAATCGCTAGAGACATCTTATGTATCTCTACCATGTACTATTTGCTATTATGAATATATATATGGTAATGATTGTTAAGAAAAACTATGCCTCCAGCTCTATATATTTGACCCTGGCCGTCTAATCACCTCATCCCATCGCATCTAGATAGGCGACAATGTACACGACAGAGAAACAGGCAGTGACAGTAGATGCGATGACGAATGGCTCCTGCCAGCAGTCCCCCGCGTCTGGCTCGGGATGGCGACCAAGAGTTCCCGAGGAGATGCCACACCCACATGCACGAAACCCCACTATTGCCATCTGCTGTCACTCGGTTCATGAACCGCGTGTACCACGTGCGCGAACATGGACCAGGAGCTCTACTGGCACATGGCATTTGCCGTAGAACCAGCAGCAACACAACCTGTCGAGAGGGTGGCGTTCATGGAGACTTCTAGGAACAAGGCCACTACAAGGCCACTAATAAGGGCCACTATGGAGGGAAAAAATCATGGACAGAAACACGTAAGCCATTGTCGGTGGAGTCGTGTTGGAATGGGTGTGGTTGTTAGAAAACAGGAGGCCACACCAAGTGGTAGGAGGAGTGTATTGAGGAGTACGTGTTTGATCCAGTGACCTAGTGCTGGTGGAAGGCCAGCGCCGATGCATGCTAACGTTGAAGAGAGATCGATGCGGTAGATCAATAGCGGAGCCGAAGGGCTACTTCTGACATGATCTGATCAGCCAGGTTCATCCAAGGGACTCGCCAAGATAGATAGCGCACAATGTCGAGTGCATGGAGCTGGAGCATGCATGCGAGGCGCCATTGTGCGACAGACCATTGGGCACGCTAAAGAGGAATGGGTGAGTTTACTCGGAGCACTTCTTGTTCATGATCTTCATAACCAACCGGTCAGGGGAGAGAGGATGTTTGTTATGTTTTGGTAATGCAGACATGGATGTGCCTTCTCCATGGACTGCAATGTTAAGGCACGCGTGCAACACATGTCATGCTGCCATCAAGGCTTGGGAGCATGCAGACACGACATGCTAGAGTTGGGTGATGCTATTGATTGTGAGGGTAAGTGCTCGACCTTGGTGTTTAACAGGTTACAGGAACCATCGGCGGACCCTACGGAGTAGGGCCGCCGAGATCAATGAATATTCAGGGCCTAAACTGCCGCGGACTAGGGTTAGACGCGGCAGTGGGCGAGCTGCAAGACCTGTGTAGGTCACACAACCCATAAGTGGTCTTCCTAAGAGAAAGAAAGAAGAGGGCGAATGAAATGAACAAGCTGAAGTGGAGCTTATGTTTCTCAAATGGTGTGGCAGTGGACTGTATTGGACGTAGTGGTGGCCTGGCCTTGTGGAGGAATGATGTTGAGGTTATGGTGAGACCTTGGTGTCAATATTATATTGACGCTCAGATCACCTTTGAAGGTAAAACGTGGAGGTTTTCTGGTATTTATGGAGCCTCGGACGGAGCTGCGTCATAAAACATGGGAGACTACGAGTTACTTAGGAAGGCAAGATGACCTCACACGGCTATGTGTCGGGGATTTCAATGAAATCACGTCACGGTCTGTGCAGTTTGGAGGCAATCAGCATAGCGAGTGGCAGATGGAGGCTTTCCGTGAATGTTTGGCGGCATGTGAGCTCAGTGACTTAGGCTACAAGGGGTATGACTTCACTTGGGACAACAAAAGAGAGGGCGTTGATAATATTCATTGCAGATTGGTTCGAGGCATGGCAATAATGTTGTTTTTGCCTTGTTCCCACTGACCCAAGTGGAGCACTTAATTACGGAGGAGTCAGATCATATGGCTCTATTGATTTTGGTCTAGACTGAACTAGCGCGTCGACTACCTACATCTGCTAGGGGCTTTATGTATGAGGAGATGTGGGGCAAGCATGAGGGGTGTGAGGACATAGTGAAGAGTGCATGGACGTGTGGTGGTAGCGATACACAAGGATTGCATGGGCTCTGGGACAGATACAGGATTTGTCCAAGGAGATGAAATAGTGGAGCTTCCAGACTTTTGGCTCGGTACGTGCAAAAATTAAAACTTTGAAGGCTAAGTTGGAGGAGGAAAAAGTGGTAGCGCAGAGTACTGGTTCCTCGCAGGAGGTCAGACGACTCAAATTGAAATTGCACGATATATTTGAAAAAGAAGAGATTATGTATAGACAATGTTCTCAGCAATACTAGCTAAATGCCAGAGACCGCAACACTATTTTTTTTTCAAAACCGAGCATCACACCGACAGTGAAAAAATACGGTGTGAGGTCTGAAACATCCATATGACTCTCTTTGCAAGACTAATGAGGGTATGGTTGATATGACCCTAAATTTCCATCATACTTTGTATGCCTCCGAGGGTCGAGCAACTACGAGTCAATTTTAAATCTCATTGACACTTATGTGACGAAGAATATGAATATAGCGCTGACTCCAGCACTCTCAGAATTTGAAGAGGCTTTTTTTCAAATGGGGAACGAAGGCGCCTAGTCCGGATGGTCTACCTGCTCTTTTTTATCAATGGTTGTGGTCGTTGGTGAAGGATCATGTGTGTAAGGTTGTCGTGAGTTTGTGGCTAGGGTAGCATGCTCTGAGGATTTTAATGACACAATATTAGTCCTAATCCTGAAGGTAAACTCACACTACAAGAAAAGTTTCTTTCCACAATGACTTGGCCCGACGGTCATCGTAGGAGCCGCGTCTTCCGCGACGAAATTCTCGGCTCGGCCATGGCCGATGGAAAACTTTTTTTTTTCTGGTTTCGCGGCCCTCTACTACGACGGATCTGCTAAAAACATGGAGGAAGCTCGGCCAGCGCGTGGCAGAAGCAAGATTTTTGTTTCCTCGCGCGATGTTGACTTGCCGAAGTCTTTTAAGGCGTGTAGGTCCCGGATGTCAGTGTCTCTAGCGCACCATACTTTTTGGTCGCGCCTCCCTAATTTGAACTCGATAACATAGCTCGAGGAGTCTGTTGTTTAGTCAGGCTGCTAGGTCCCACATGTCAGCCTCTCATTATAAGGATCGTGTGTATGATGGAATTTTTTCCTTCTCTCGCGCTACCCTGTTCCGAAGTTGATAGCGTTGCTCGATGCATCTACCGTCTAATCAACCTCCTGGGACCCACATATCATCCTCTCATTAGAAGAAACGTGTGTATGATGGAATTTTTTCCTTCGCTGGCGCTACCCCGTTCCAAAGTTGATAGCGCTGCTCGACGCATCTACCGTTTAACCAACCTCAAGAGCCCCACATGTCATCCTCTCAACGTGTATATGATGAATTTTTTCCTTCGCTCGCGCTACCCTGTTCTGAACTTGATAGTGTTGTTCAATGCATCTACCATTTAATCATGATGCTGGGCCCCGCGTGTCATCCTCTAATAAGAAGAAACATGTGTATGATGGATTTTTTACCCTCTGTCGTGCCTTCGTGTTCCGACTTGATAGCGTTTCTCGCTGCATCAGCCATTTATTCAAGCTGGTGGGTCCCTTATGTCAGCCTCACATTAGAAGAATCGTGGGTATGATGGATTTTTTCTTCTCTAATGCTACCCTGTTCCGAACTAGATAGCGTTGCTCGACGAATCTGCCATTTTCTCACGCTGCTGGGTCCCCCATTTCAGCCTCTCATTACAAGAAACGTGTACATGCTGAACTTTTTTCTCACTAGCGCCTCCCTGTTTCAAACTAGCTATGTTGCTCGATGCAGCATATGTATAAGGTCGCGCTGCTAGGTCCCACATATCAACCTCTCTGTAAATGAAACGCGCGTATGATGGACTTTTTTTGGCCATGTTCGCGGTTTTGACCTTAGCAACTTGCTGGGTCCCAGATGTCAACCACCTCTGTGTGCAGGAAACGTGTCTATGCTGGGTCCCAGCTGATAGCCTCTATTTGAAAGAAATGTGTGTATGTTGGACTGTTTTTTGGGTCCCAGATATCAGCCTCAGAGTATAAAAAATGCTCATAAAGGCTGAATTAAAAAGATTCTGGGCTAACTCGGGGCGGATGCCCTATGCGTCATGGATTATATTCCATGGACTCACTCCTAAATTGAATGGGCTATGGTCGGTGGCCACAAGACCACGAAAAGGCCGAATTAGAAGGTATTGGGCTATCCTTGGGGCATATAGGCTAATATCATGGGTTATGCTTGGGCCTGCTGGGTCCGACATGTCAGCTTCTCTATAAGTGCAACGTGTGTATGATGGACTTTTTTTCGGCCGCGTCCGCTGTTTTCACCGTGGCAGCCGTGTATGGTCTTACTGCTGGGGCCCTTATGTTAGCCTCTCTGGCATGTTCTGGCTTGTGGGTCCCGCATGCAGCCTTGTATATTCTATCTGGTGGGTCCCCAATGCGAGCCTCTCTGTACAAGTATTTAAACATTTTTTTTGAACCCACCCTCAAAACAAACTCCAGGGACGATGCATGCTGGTGGGTCCGTGATGTCAGCCTTTCTGTAATGTGATATTGCTAGAAGAAAAAAATGTAAACCCAAGATACACACACACAAAGGCGATTCGAACAAAAGACCTTCAAATCAAATAAACGTAAACTGAGTGCGTTTCTACTACAACAAAGATATTTATAGAAAACATATCATTAAACTTTTACTAGTACTACAACTTCTGTATTAGTCTTCTTAAAATATTTTGTGTGTCTATGTTTATCTCTTTTAAAATATAATAGGGCAGCACTCCTGGCATCTCAATTTATAAAATGCCACATAATGGGGTATTTTATTAAAAACATGGGTAGGCAGAGTTTTTTTATTATGAGAGGTGGGGAGGTAATGCCCAAAAGGCCGAATTAAAAAGAGTTTGGCAATTGCTCTACATGGGTTATATTCAATAGTCTATGCTCCATGGGCTTCATTCTGAAATTTCACTGGGCTATGCTCACCAGTCCGCTGACCCGTAAAAGGACGAACTAATATATTCTCGGCTATGCTCCATGGGCTCCTTTCTAAAATTTCCGCTGGCCTGTGGTCAGTAGTACCTGACCCTGAAAAGAATGAATTAAATTGTTCTAGGCTAAAGAGGGGCCGAATGAGCTACTCCCTCCGATCCAAATTAAAGTTCTCGGATTTGGCTAGATTCGGACATATCTAGCACTAAAACATGACTAGATATATCAGAATCTAGAAAAATGTGAGAACATTAATTTGGATCAGAGGGAGTACTAGATTTCTTGTCCTAGTTAATAAAAATTGCATTGTGATGTGCTCTGCCGAATTCGAAACAAAGACCTCATCGAGGGCGGGGAAAAGCGATAATTCTTTTTGGCAGATATTCATGTCAAAATTCAGCAGTACAGAATAAGGTAGAAAAATTATCAACAGATTCGAAGTTAATATTCGGGAGCACTTGACCAATTCAGCAGCATTTCAAAAGTGACCAATGCAGCAATACAAACAATAAAATACAATACCAGTACATCAGTATTAGTTGCACACATGATTTAGTAATAGCAACAACAGAACATTCGAGAGATTCAGTAGATTTCCTGCTTGAAATTCTATAGCAGTACAGAGAGAATCAGTTCTTGTTCCAGTTAAAAAAACCTTGGCCCACGATCAGTTTGGCCTATTCTCCGAATAGACTCAATCATTGGAGCAAGCAAAACTGACCATCAAGTCTGCTTCTGTGTGAGTACCTCCTCCTGACGTCAATGCCTGTGTGACCGCCCATAGCAACCCAAAATGCCCAAGACTCATCCACATAATTGTAACAATGCTAAGTTTCAAAAGAAAATCAAGACAATCTAATGCACTTCATCTAACCAAGTACCAGTACATCATAGTTCATTCTACAAAATATTGTACTAATAGTAACGATAGAACATTTGACATATTCAGTAGCATTTGGAAGATTCAGCAGTATAGAATAGACTGTAAAAATATCAGATAGATTCCCGGTTCTTATTCGGCAGCACTTGACAGAGTCAACACAACATTTCAAAGTGACAGGTTGTGGCAGTACATAGACAGTGACCAAAAGAATTAACAGATTTAGCAATGCGGACATTGAAATTCAATAGATGTAGCAAGGACTGATTCAAAAGGAAAGTGAGACCATATTCTGCACTCGACCGGTCGATCTGAACAAGTACCGAACAAAACTTTTGACAGATTCATAGTTCACATTCAACGTCACTTGGACATATTCAGAAGCATTTCAAAGTGACAGATTCAGTTTTCCCTTTTCTTCGAACACACCTCATTGGAAGAAACAAAACAGACGATCAAGTCTGCTTTTGTGTGCATGCCTCCTTCTCGCATCAATGCCCGTGTGTGACCTCCATAGGCAACTCAAAATGCCCAAAGCCTTGTCTAGATTATGAGTTTATGACAAGGCCAAGCTACAAAAGGAAAGAAAGACCATCTACTTAACTTGATCTAAACTGAGCTATCCTATTACATAGAATTACGATTACTTACGCTAGTTTGGTTCCAATCGCGGGCGTTGGCGATGCTCAGGATGAACCATAATGAAGTCTCTAGAGATTTCCATGCAACGTTGGTTGAGAAACCAACAACTGCTTCTTCGGTATTTAGACTGAAGCAGCATATTTCAGGAAACAACGTATATCCAAGTCCTATTGCATGGTGGGAGGTGTAGACACAGTTGCTTCTCGTTAGATATCCTGGGGCAACATCTGCAGCACCTACCGCAATATTAATCGGATAGTTCAATCCAAGGAAAAGGGAATATGCTGCCAGGTTAGCAATCTCTATCCATGGCTTAGGTGGATACAAGTAAGCAGTGTCCTTTGAGTACACCTTGCAGCCAAACCCAGTAGCATAGGTGCCACAAGTGCGACCGCAGATCAACAACATGATTGCCATGACCATAATAAGTACCGCCATAAAACTCCTCATCGGTAACACCCACGGTATGGATAAGAAGAAGGTGAGATTCATCTGCAGATATTACTAAGAACCATAAACCAGGTTCGTGCTCGTCATCATCTATGACATCAAGGTTGCCCTACTCGAGATGTGCGATAGGTGGTGACGAGAGAAGATTAGGACCTACAAAAAGAAATGACGGCCAAATCAGCCAACACTAGTTTATATCCATTAAAACTGAAGCTAGTGTTTAGAACAGGAATGGATCAAACTTACTAAAATACAGATGATTCCAGCCATAAACATTGCCACTCTCAGTGGCTGCAAACACCAGACCCTTGTGGATAAGTGCATCACTGTATCTGAAATAACACTGGAACTGGTTCTCAAGAACTATCCATGCATACTCATCGCCATCAAGGGTAGCAATTGAGTAGTCGAAGATAGCAACAAGAGAGAAATCTAAATAATCAGCCGCAGATGTGGGAGCTCGGCAAATAGCAATCTTCTAGAGGAGAGTAGGGTGATCATTATGCATGAATGTAAACGGATCGTTGGTGGGTACAAACTCATTGACTTGTGGGAGAGGAACGCGTTGATGAGTGTACACATTGACAAGCTCCCACTTTCACTTAGACCCAACAATGGCGATCCAATCTTCATTGGCACCTACCCACTACATACCCATACATTTTGAGAACACAGCATCGGAGGAGAACCTATCCAGCGGTGTCAGCTTGCATGTCGTGCCCTTGCCCTCGAAGTACTCGTTGCATTCCCATGGTTTCTTAGTCAGGTGAGAATGAAGAAGATAGGGGAGGCCAAACAACTGAGAAGCATGTAAAGTTGCACTATATTTTGCTGAGTCAAGAAGATGTTTGGACGAACCGGTGAGGCTCACGGTGGTGATGACGTCGCATATGGTTATGAGTTCTTCAAGCAGGCCTTCGGTAAAAACATGTTGGAACAACTAAGAATCATCATTGTCCTTGCTCGGTCCTGCCATCATAAGGGAGCTGATGGAAGTTGGGATAGTGGCTTGATTTGGTTTTCTAGAAAAGAGGGAAGATCGATGGCGGCAGGCGGGACAGGGAGAAGAAACACTCTCATACTATGCGGTGAACAGCATCGGAAAGCAGCATTGTGGAGGAGAAGAACGACGACCCTTGGCATAGAAGTGAGGATAGAGCGTATAGGCGAGGTTGAATAAAATGAAAACGGACGCATGTTCCACTGCTCTAGTTCCCTTCAGAATAGTACTACTCTGCTCCTAGTTCCCTCCATAATAATTCTTTCTTGTAAATCGAAGAGGAAGTAGTATGAAGAGTAGGTCCCAATCATCTGCTCTCTCGAGGAGCCGAACCCGACTGTTTTCTTTGCTAAATTTTATTGTCAACACCTAGATTTTTAATCCCAGATGCCTGTTATGCCATACCTCGCAATCCCAGGATTACCATTATTACGAGACATAATAAATTGGATATCACAGTACATCATCCATTACAAACCGTACATAAGGTCTTACACAAATAAAGGATCTCATGATCCAGTCTTAATACAACAAGCAGTGAAATGAAACATAAGCGTAGCGGTGGGGTCCATCTTCAGGGGCACATGCAATGCTGACAAAGGCAGATAGTCCTAGTTATCATAGCCGTCCTGCTGGCCATCATTGGTAGTCTCCTTCATAGTCTGGCCATGAGAATAGCCAGGGAAAAAAGCCATCAGTACTTTTTAAGTACTCGCAAACTTCAACTAACAAGTAGTATAATTCTAAAGTAAAGTGGTAACTCTAAGTTTAACTAAAAGGCTAAAGTTGAAACCTAAGCTGAGTTCAGAAGCAAAGAAAGATAACATAAAGTTCTAGAATCACTTAAGGTGGGAAGCTAGTGTCATAGTCACAACCCTGTTGTGATCAAGTCAAGATTCATCAGTCATTTCATAAGTCATCTTGAAAACATCTGACAACGAAACAGTATGGCCACTCCAACTGTCCATAACCGCGGACGCGGTTATTTGAATAGTTTGACACTCTGTAGAGGTGGTACACTTTCACCACAAGATTCGATACATCCGTCAGGGATAACCCTGAATCATCATACTTAGTATGCTGATAATCAAACATAACCTATCCTTTACACACCCTAGTATAAGCACCTCTCCTATGAGCATGGCCTCCCAACCATGACCATCTGTCATCTTGGGCACTGCATAGGTGGACAACATTGAGAGGTAGCCTCAGCTCAAACCTCTCCCGCGAGGGAACTAAAACTAATGCATATAAACTTCTGGCTAGGCCTTACCCAATTCAGGTATTGTGGTTGTACGGTAAATTTGGAATGGTATCGCATCCGAATCCAACCATCAGTTTTGTAAAAGGGTTAAGGCTCATGCCTCAACATTTTCAGCGTCATAAACCATTTGTGTTTCTCAACACATGTCAAAACATCTCAATAGAATGACTCATCATTCTAAGGTTTTCATAACACATTTTCACCAAGTGTTCCCATCTAAACTGACTCAAGTTTTTACCTACTCTAACTACTAAGTTAAGAGTGTTCACTAAGGTGGGAAGATGGGATCAATCTCATGCCATAGAATGACATCTAATGTTATCTAGATAGGTCAAGTTTTATACTCTTTATGCTACCTTTAAAACAAGTAAAGGACTTTGGTAAAGTAAAGGAAGTAAAGCTTGGAAATAATACTTGGGGTAAGTAATAGTCAAAGTGGTATAACCCAAAGCATGCCTAAAGCATTTGCTTAGATTATCTAGCTTGTAAGGGTTAGGTTGCATTGTTAATGGTGGATTGCTAGTATAATACTTGCAAGTGTTAGCTTGCCTTGGGTAGTGCAGTGGTTGAAGTTTTCCTCCTCTTCTTGGTAGAACTCCTCCTCCTCGAAGGCTTAGTCGATACTATCGTCTATAAATACATATGGAGTACACAATCACCAAACCATACTTAACTAGTCTAATTAGCAATCTAAGGCACACATTTGATGATCTATTATCATCACAAGCATCATAAGTTTTATTAACTAGCTTCATTCTTTTTATTTAAGAAAAGTAATTTCTACTCATTGAAAAATTAACTAAGATTTAATATTCACCACTTAAAATATGGGATCATGTGGACACATGTCATCACCACATATTCCAACATATGGGAATGTGATTTATGGGTTGGATCATATTTACTTGGGTTTAAGTTTAATATTTAATGAGTTAAAGTGACTATAAATGCCTATATAGCATTATTTTGGTACTAGTCCAAAGTCACTGCAGGTAAACCTTAATATTATTACATATTCAGATAGGTATGGTTAAATGTGATTTTTGAGAATTGGAATCAACTCAAAAGCTAACATGGTTGATTTTATAAAAATGTTGCAAAGTGCAAATGCTTCTGTATTGTTATTTTAACTAGGAGAGATCTCTAACTCGAAATGAATTAAATCCAACCATCAGTTTTGTAAAAGGGTTAAGGCTCATGCCTCAACATTTTCATCGTCATAAACCATTTGTGTTTCTCAACACATGTCAAAACATCTCAATAGAATGACTCATGATTCTAAGGTTTTCATAACACATTTTCACCAAGTGTTCCCATCTAAACTGACTCAAGTTTTTACCTACTCTAACTACTAAGTTAAGAGTGTTCACTAAGGTGGGAAGATGGGATCAATCTAATGCCATATAATGACATCTAATGTTATCTAGATAGGTCAAGTTTTATACTCTTTATGCTACCTTTAAAACAAGTAAAGGACTTTGGTAAAGTAAAGGAAGTAAAGATTGGAAATAATACTTGGGGTAAGTAATAGTCAACGTGGTATTAACAAAGCATGCCTAAAGCATTTGCTTATATTATCTAGCTTACAAGGGTTAGCTTGAATTGTTAATGGTGGCTTGCTAGTATAATACTTGCAAGTGTTAGCTTGCCTTGGGTAGTGCAGTGGTTGAAGTTTTCCTCCTCCTCTTCTTGGTAGAACTCCTCCTCCTCGAAGGCTTGGTCGGTACTATCGTCTATAAATACATATGGAGTACACAATCACCAAACCATACTTAACTAGTCTAATTATCACTCTAAGGCACACATTTGATGATCTATTATCATCACAAGCATCACACGTTTTATTAACTAGCTTCATTCTTTTTATTTAAGAAAAGTAATTTCTACTCATTGAAAAATTAACTAAGATTTAATATTCATCACTTAAAATATGGGATCACGTGGACACATGTCATCACCACATATTCCAACATATGGGAATGTGATTTAAGGGTTGGATCATATTTACTTTGGTTTATGTTTAATATTTAATGAGTTAAAGTGGCTAGAAATGCATATATAGCATTATCTTGGTACTAGTCCAAAGTCACTGCAGGTAAACCTTACTATTATTTCATATTCAGATAGGTATGGTTAAATGTGATTTTTGAGAGTTGGAATCAACTCAAAAGCTAACATGGTTGATTTTATAAAAATGTTGCAAGGTGCACATGCTTCTGCTTTGTTATTTTTACTAGGAGAGATCTCTAACCCGAAATGAATTAAATCCGACGGGCTTGGATAGATCTTTTTAGAAGCTTTCCAACACAATTAGAATCGCTCCATTTGGATTTGTAGATCTCTCTAAAATGATTTTCAAACTAGGGGACAGAACTAAGTTCAAACTAAATTAGAAAATTCTAAGTTTGAATTGCTGGGCTTGCGTGGGAAGGAAAACGGGCCGGCCCAGTGGCGCTCAGTGGTGCAGAGGGTGGCTGACAGGCTGGTCCTGCTTGTCAGCGAGACTTAAAACCCAAAACGGTACGGGGTGACGTGGACCGTTAGATTAGAACCTAGATCGATGGCTAGGGCTCGTCGTTGACGATGGAAATGTCGCCGGCGAGGGCTAACCCTAGCCGCTCGGTGGGGGTGTGGTGAGGGCATACCAGGGTTCCAGCTACTGCGGCGAGGTGGGCAAACGAACTGGTAGACGACGGCGATCCTCCTGGTACGGGCGGCGGCCCGAGGGTGGCCTTGATCAACGACACCCTTCTCCTCCTTCCGCGGTGGGCTCCGATGAAATTCTGGCGAGTGGTGGCTCGCCTTGCTCCGGCTAGAGGTGGGAAAGGATCAGTGAGGAGAGGGGAGTGGAGAGGTGTGAGTAGTTGGTTCTGCTGGGGAGGGCTCCTTTATAGAGCGACGAGGGAACCGAGCGGCACGACGGCGAGCTCGTCGGTGATGCTGATACAGGCTGCTAGAGGCATGGGCGGCGTAGGCGGACAGTGGCCTGCCTCCTGGTGGTGCTCTATGGCTTGAATGCGCTGCTAGGGGAGGTGGTGTTTGGTCGGGAGCATCCCACGCTCTGGGATACAGAGGCGGTGCTCGGCACGGCGCACAGCGACTATGGGTCGCGCGGCGGCGCAGAGCCATGTCTGGCGGGGTGCTGGGGTCGAGGCGGAGCGGCATGCAGGATTTTATGTCCAGTGGCGGTCTGCTGCGTGCTGGCGATGATGGCGCTCTGGTGAGCACTGAGCACAGCGCAAAGAGAATGGGCGGCGGCGCTGGGGAGTGGTACAGTGGCTGGCAGTGGTCGTGGGGTAGACCATAGGCGGCGGTAGGGTGGTGCCTAGCTTCCTGGAGCGGCGGAGAGGGGCTGGCGGTCTGCTGCTGCGTTGGCAATGTTGGCCGGCGAGCATGGGCGTCGGGGCGGCATTGTACTGGCGCCATGGGCTAGAACTAGGGTGGGTTTTGGTCTGGTTGGGCTCAGGGGAGACAAGAATGATCAATGCAATTCAAATTGCTCGACAAGATTTGATCAAAAACAGTAATAGTTAGGCTAATCTAATTCTGTCTGCAAGGTGTTCGACACAATGGCTGCATGACAGAAGTTTATAAATTTTGGGCTGAATTTTGGTGAGTTGTTGATCACATGCTTGAGCATCTGAGGTTGCTTGGGATTTGAAAATGGAGCTCATTTGAGTGGTTTTTGAAATAGTGTGATCTTGATACCTACACTAGATTCAATTTTCAAATGCCTTTTAAATTTAGTGTTGGAAAGTTTTTGGCAGATCAAAAAGTGGGCCTCAGTACACTACTATATGTACTAGCAGGGGGTGCAAAGATCCAAATTTATTTCTGTTAAGAAATGAGTCCTAGGAATAGCCAAAGTAGGCATGTTGATTAAAATGGCACAAATGACCATTTCTTTCTTTTATTCATTTTGATTTGTTTTTCTTTGGGATTTGTTTGGGGATGATCTAGATGATGTTTATTTCACCTAAGAATCATTTTCCAAGCAATGGATCACTTAATCATGGCAATTAAATGCACACACATATGAATGCTTTAATAATTTTAATCGGAAAAGTTTTTGTTAACCCTAATTTTGATGATTTCGATCTTAATAACCTTGGATTGAAGTTTTGGGATGTTACAAACCTTCCCCCCACAAACAAAATCTCGTCCCGAGATTTACGAAAGAAAATTAGGAACTAAAGAGATCTCCGGACTCTGTCCTAATGTAATCTTCTCGCTCCCAAGTGGCTTCCTCTTCGGTATGATTGCTCCATTGAATCTTGAGAAATTTGATACTCCTGGTCCTGGTGGTTCTGTAAGCTTCTTCCAAGATACGGATGGGCACTTCACGATACGTCCGGTCCTTGCTAATCTCCATAGCTCTGTGATCAATGTTCTTGAAAACTTCGGTCTTCTCTGGCACTTCTTGGCATTTGCGAAGTAACGAGATATGGAACACATTGTGGATGGCTGACATCTCTTCAGGTAGTTCCAGTTGATACGATACTTCTCCTTGACGGTTCAGAATCTTGAATGGTCCGATATATCTAGGAACTAACTTTCTTTCAGACTAAAGTGTTGTGTTCCTTTCAATGGCGAAACCTTGAGATATACAAAATCTCCGACATTGAAAGGAAGGTCTCTCCTTCTCTTGTCAGCATAACTCTTCTGTCTGGATTGGGTGGTCTTGAGGTGCTCACGGACTTTGTGAACCTTCTATTCGGCTTCTCGAAGAATGTCGGGTCCAAAGATCTGACTCTCTCCTACTTGCGACCAATTCAAAGGGGTACAACACTTCCTTCCGTATAGGAACTCAAATGGTGCCATCCGCAAACTAGCTTGATAATTGTTGTTATATGAGAATTCTGCGAAAGGCAGGCAGTCTTCCCATTTTGAGCCGTATTCCAACACACAAGCTCTTAACATATCCTCTAGGATCTGGTTGAGTCTCTCAGTCTGTCCATCAGTTTGCGGGTGATAAGCTGTGCTGAAATTCAACTTGGTTCCCAATCCTTCTTGAACTTTCTGCCAAAATCTTGAGGTAAATTGGGTTCCTCGATCTGATACGATGGTCTTGGGGGTTCCATGCAGACTAACAATCCTAGCAATATATAGCTCTGCTAGCTTTGAAATTTGGTAGGTTGTCTTGACTAGGATAAAGTGAGCTACCTTGGACAGTCTATCAACTATGACCTAGATTGAGTCATTTCCCCTACTGGAAGTAGGTAAACCGGTGATAAAGTCCATTTAGACGGAATCCCATTTCCATTCCGGAATCTGCAATGGTTGCAACAGTCCTTCAGGTCTCTGATGCTCTGCTTTCACTCTTTGACAGATATCACACTTGGCTATGTAGCTTCCGATTTCTCTCTTCATATTGTGCCACCAAAATTGCTCTTTCAAACCTTGATACATGTTTGTTCTTCCGGGGTGGATAGAATAAAGATTATCATGAGCTTCTTGCATGATAACTTGCTTCAGCTTTGAATCTGCTGGCACACAGATACGTCCTTTGTACCACAGAACTCCTTCTTCGTCTTCCGTGAATCCAGGTACCTTTCCTGTACCAATACGACGTTTTATTCCATCGATATTTTCATTTTCCTTCTGGGCTTCCTTGATTTGGCTAATCAAAGTGGGTTGAAGTTCAATGCTAGCTAAGAATCCTTTGCTAACCAGCTCAGTTCTAAACTGCTCCAACTCCTCATACAAACTTGGCTGCTTCTCTTTAATCATGGTGTTTAGCCTACACGGCAATCTGCTAAGAGCAACCAATACCACACTGGCTTTGCCGGGGTGATAGTGAATGTCAAGGTCATAATCCTTGATTAACTCTATCCATCTACTTTGCCTCATATTCAGCTCCTTCTGGGTGAAAATATACTTCAAGCTCTTGTGATCTGAGTAAATCTCATAGCGATTACCCATCAGATAATGACGCCATGTCTTCAATTCCAAAACTACGGCTGCTAGCTCAAGATCATGGGTCAGATAGTTCTGCTCATGCTGCTTCAGTTGTCGAGACAGATAAGTGATGACTTTGCCTTCTTGCATTAATACACACCCGAGACCAATCTTGGATGCATCACAATACACATCAAATGGCTTCTTGATGTCTAGCATGATCAATATTGGAGCTGATATCAATCTCTTTTTCAGTGCTTGAAAACTGGCTTCACATTTGTCAGTCCATTCAAACTTTTTGTCCTTCTTTAGAAATTGGGTCATGGGCCTGGCGATGCTTGAGAATCCTTCTACGAACTTGTGGTAATATCCTGCTAATCCGAGAAATGCACGGAGATGGGTTTGAGTGGTTGGGGCTTCCCATTCTTTGACATCTTTGATCTTGGCAAGATCAACAGAGACTCCTCCGGCAGACACAATATGTCCTAGGAATCCTACTTCTTTCAGCCAAAACTCACACTTGCTGAACTTGGCATACAGCCGATGCTCTCTCAAGGTTTCTAGGATGATTCTCAAATGTTGCTGATGCTCTTCTTCTGACTTGGAGTAGATAAGGATGTCATCGATAAACACAACTACAAACTTATCTAGGAAATTCATAAAGATCTTATTCATGAGATTCATGAAATAAGCAGGGGCATTGGTTAATCCAAAAGACATAACCATATACTCGTATAAACCATAGCGAGTAGTAAAGGCGGTCTTTGGAATATCCGTTGCACGAATCTTAAGTTGGTGATAACCAGTCCTGAGATCAATCTTTGAGAATACCTGTGCTCTGGTCAACTGATCAAATAGATCCTCTATCTTTGGCAAGGGGTACTTCTTCTTGATGGTGACGTCATTTAGTTTCCTATAATCTGTGCACAGACGGTTGCCTCCATCTTTCTTTTCGACGAATAACACTGGTGATCTCCATGGCGAAGCGCTTGGTTGAATCAAGCCAGTTGCTAACATGGCATCCAACTGCTTCTTTAGTTCCAGTAACTCTGAGGGGTTCATGCTATAGGGTCTCTGGGTTATGGGTCCGGTTCCGGGGATTAGTTCAATAATGAACTCAATATCTCTATCCGGGGGCATACCTGGCAATTCATCTGGGAATACGTCGGGGTATTCACAGACTACTCTGACCTGGTCTATGGTGGGGAAGGCTAGACTCTTGTTGCACTTGAATTGACGAGGGAAGGTTTTAGAGATATGCTCTACTGTGACTCCAGAGCTACTGGTCATGGTGATGGCTTTCTTAGCACAGTCTATCAATCCTTTATGCCTTGACATCCAGTCCATACCTAGTACTACTTCCAATCCTTTGGTTCTGAGTACAATTAGGTTGGCATAAATATCTATCCCATGTATTCTGATAGGCACAACTTTGCAAATTTTCCTAGCTTTTGTAGTTGAACCGGGGATTTGAACTATCATGACATGCTTCAAGCTGGTTGGGTGAATCTTACTAGTGCATGCAAATTCTTTGGTAACAAATGAATGCGATGCTCCCGAATCAAACAATACCCTTGCTAAAACTGAGTTGACGGAAAACATACCCAGCACTACATCTGGCGCTTCCTGGGCTTCTTCGGCGTTCATGTGGAAGAGACGACTGTTGCGGTTGTGAGGGTTCCCTGGGGCAAATCTTCTCCCTGGTTGAACGCGACGCTGTTGTTGAGCTGGGGCATTCACATTGGTAGTGGCGGCAGTCTTCTAGGGACACTCATTGGAGTAGTGACCCTTCACTCCACACTCGAAACAAGTGATCTGGGATTTGACCTTTGCTACGACGGGCACATCATTGCTGCCAGTTCTGGGTGCAGTGTTGTTGTTGTTGTGCTTGGGAGGGGCACGGTTGAAATTGTTGGCGTTGCCAGAGTGGTGATTGTTTCCTCCGGACTTCACATTGCCTCCGCTACGGTTGTGGTAGCTTGGGTGAGACATTGGGGGTCGATTGTTCCTTGGTGCATATCCGGGTGAGGGGTTGGGACGGCACTTCTGGTGACTGCTGGATCCAGATTGTTGCATCATACGACGTTTGCGGTTGTCGTTTTCTTGGTTAATCTTCCCTTCCATCTGAATGGCAGAGTCGACTAGTTCTTCGAGATCCTCGAAGCGGATGTTGACGAGGACATTCTGCATCTCATCATGCAGTCCGTTCAAGAATCTCTCCTTCTTCTTGACTTCTGTGTTGATCTCATCAGGGGCGTACCTTGCAAGCGACATGAATCTGTCACGGTACTCCACCACAGTCATTCTGCCCTGCTTCAATTCTCTGAACTCATCCCTCATTCGGGTGACTAGACCTTGCGGCACGTGGGTGCGGCTGAACTTGATCTTGAAGGCTTCCCATGTCATAACTTGACCATGGTTCATCAGGCGGATACTGTTCCACCAGGCTCTTGCGTCTCCTGCCAAGTAGTGGGTGGCAAGGAGAACTTTCTCGTTGTCATCAACTCTGGCTACCTCCAAATTGTTCTCCATCGTCTACAACCAGTCATTAGCATCTAAGTGGTTCTCTGAAGTGCTAAAGATTGGGGGATTAGTATTCGGGAAGTTCTTCAGCTTGGATCCTTGATGATCCTGATTTCCATGCCCTTGGTTGTTGAGAGCCATCTGGGCGATCTGTTGTAGTGTTGCTAGATTAGCTTGGCGCTCTATCCTGCTTGCTTCTCTGTCTGCTATGAGATTCTGCAAGATCTGCAACATTGGGTCCTGCGACAAGCTGCTCCCTCCTTGGTTTCCACGAGTCATCTAGAGATTGAGGTAGATAAAGGGGTAAGAGGGAAAGTTCTAAGGTTCATGGTTTTGGTTTCAAGCTAAAACTTTGAGTTTGACTCAGGTTTTTGCAACTAACTCCATTTCATTCATTCAAGCAAAACACGGTACAAACACACACCACAACAATAAATGAAAACAGATGGTTTTAAGAACCATTCTGCAAGCTACGATACAGTGAGACCGATACATCTCATGCTATGATAGTGCTCTAGTGCATCTACTCATCGTCGATGAAGTCGGAGTCCTCATCGTCAGTGTAGAAGTCCACAACATCCTCCTCCAAAAAGTCGTCATCATTGCTGAGGTAAGAATCCATATCTCCCTGGATGTCTTCACCTTCCTCTTCTTCCTCCTTCGCGGCAAGTTGAGCTTCCTGCTCCTTGACGGTCTTCTCGAGGTCGGCCACCTTCTTGTGAAGACGGGCAATAGTGCGATCCTTCTTCTCGCGCTAAAGGCGAAGAGACTGATGATCCTTGACAAGAAGTGAGAAAGTCTGGGCCTTTTGGGCTGCGATGACACGGTTGTGGTTGGCGAACTCCCTAGCATTGTCCAACTCCTTCTGACGATCGTACAGCAGGAAGTCGAGGTTCTCCACTTGGCGCTTCAGTTCTGGATGACTTGGCATCTCCATCAGCATTCCCATGAACTCACGTCTTGCATAGTGAGCAAAACAGGTTCCTTGGATTTGGTTGACGCTAAGGGCACATAGATGTGCGAGAGCTTCATGCATTGCCCTGGCTAATCCATCTAGCCAGTTGTTCTCCCTCACGGAGAACTGGATTCTCCCGGACATTGGTGCTTCGATGCTTCCTCGAAGATCAGCGGTGACGAGCCACTGCAAATCTCCTCCTGGGGGTCCTAGAAGTTGAGCTCCAAGAAACTCCGGATGCGGGCATCCCAATAACTCCGATAGTGAATCCAGATCCCTCTCGAAGATCAGCTGACCTCCGTTTCCCAACTGGTAGAACTTGCTGAACTGAGACTCCATCTATAAGAATTAAGGATGAGGAAGTTAGTGAAGTGATCAAGTGTGTCAAATTTTAGGTAGTAATGTAAGAATTGGAGGAACATGAATTTTGAGAAAGAATGAATTCCCAAGGGTAAGAAAGGAAATAGTTTTTCATAAATACTCACTTTGTTTTTGAAACTAAGTTTTTGGTTTAGACGTCCATTCTAACTAGGGTCTCCTATGGTCAGGATGGCTTTGATACCAACTTGTCAACACCCGTATTTTTAATCCCAGATGCCTGTTATGCCATACCTCGCAATCCCAGGATTACCATTTTTGCAAGACATAAGAGATTGGATATCACAGTACATCATCCATTACAAACCATACATAGGTCTTACACAAATAAAGGATCTCATGATCCAGTCTTAATACAACAAGCAGCGAAATGAAGGATAAGCGTAGAAGTGGGGTCCATCTTCAGGGGCACAGGAAAAGCTGACGAAGGCAGATAGTCCTAGCTATCATAGCCGTCCTGCTGGCCATCATCTTGGTAGTATCCTTCAGAGTCTGGCCATGAGAATAGCCAGGGACAAAAGCCATGATTACTCTTTAAGTACCCGCAAACTACCAATAACAAGTAGTATAATTCTAAAGTAAAGTGCTAACTCTAAGTTTAACTAAAAGGTTAAAGTTGAAACCTAAGCTGAGTTCAGAAGCAAAGAAAGATAACATAAAGTTCTAGAATCACTTAAGGTGGGAAGCTAGTGTCATATTAACAACCCTGTTGTGATCAAGTCAAGATTCATCATTCATTTCATAAGTCATTTTGAAAACATCTGACAACGAAACAGTATGGCCACTACAACTGTCCATAACCGCGGACGCGGCTATTCGAATAGTTTGACACTCTATAGAGGTGGTACACTTTCACCACAAGATTCGATACATCTATCAGAGATAAACCTGAATCATCATACTTAGTATGAAGATAATCAAACATAACCTTTCCTTTACACACCCTAGTATAAGAACCTCTCCTATGAGCATGGCCTCCCAACCATGACCATCTGTCATCTTGGGCACTACATAGGTGGACAACATTGAGAGGTAGCCTTAGCTCAAACCTCTCCCGCGAGGGAACTAATACTAATGCATATAAACTTCCGGCTAGGCCTTACCCAATTTAGGTATTGTGGTTGTACGGTAAATTTGGAATGGTATCGCATCCGAGTCCAACCATCAGTTTTGTAAAAGGGTTAAGGCTCATGCCTCAACATTTTCATCGTCATAAACCATTTGTGTTTCTCAACACATGTCAAAACATCTCAATAGAATGACTCATGATTCTAAGGTTTTCATAACACATTTTCACCAAGTGTTCCCATCTAAACTGACTCAAGTTTTTACCTACTCTAACTACTAAGTTAAGAGTGTTCACTAAGGTGGGAAGATGGGATCAATCTAATGCCATATAATGACATCTAATGTTATCTAGATAGGTCAAGTTTTATACTCTTTATGCTACCTTTAAAACAAGTAAAGGACTTTGGTAAAGTAAAGGAAGTAAAGATTGGAAATAATACTTGGGGTAAGTAATAGTCAACGTGGTATTAACAAAGCATGCCTAAAGCATTTGCTTATATTATCTAGCTTACAAGGGTTAGCTTGCATTGTTAATGGTGGCTTGCTAGTATAATACTTGCAAGTGTTAGCTTGCCTTGGGTAGTGCAGTGGTTGAAGTTTTCCTCCTCCTCTTCTTGGTAGAACTCCTCCTCCTCGAAGGCTTGGTCGGTACTATCGTCTATAAATACATATGGAGTACACAATCACCAAACCATACTTAACTAGTCTAATTATCACTCTAAGGCACACATTTGATGATCTATTATCATCACAAGCATCACACGTTTTATTAACTAGCTTCATTCTTTTTATTTAAGAAAAGTAATTTCTACTCATTGAAAAATTAACTAAGATTTAATATTCATCACTTAAAATATGGGATCACGTGGACACATGTCATCACCACATATTCCAACATATGGGAATGTGATTTAAGGGTTGGATCATATTTACTTTGGTTTATGTTTAATATTTAATGAGTTAAAGTGGCTAGAAATGCATATATAGCATTATCTTGGTACTAGTCCAAAGTCACTGCAGGTAAACCTTACTATTATTTCATATTCAGATAGGTATGGTTAAATGTGATTTTTGAGAGTTGGAATCAACTCAAAAGCTAACATGGTTGATTTTATAAAAATGTTGCAAGGTGCACATGCTTCTGCTTTGTTATTTTTACTAGGAGAGATCTCTAACCCGAAATGAATTAAATCCGATGGGCTTGGATAGATCTTTTCAGAAGCTTTCCAACACAATTGGAATCAGTCCATTTGGATTTCTACATCTCTCTGAAATGAATTTCAAACTAGGGGACAGAACTAAGTTCAAACTAAATTAGAAAAATCTAAGTTTGAATTGCTGGGCTTGCGCGGGAAGGAAAACGGGCCGGCCTAGTGGCGCTCAGCGGCGCAGAGGGCGGCTGACTGGCTGGTCCTACTTGTCAGCGAGACTTAAAACCCGAAACGGTACGGGGCGATGTGGACCGTTAGATTAGAACCTAGATCGATGACAGGGGCTCGTCGTCGACGACGGACATGTCGCCGGCGAGGGCTAACCCTAGCGGCTCGGTGGGGGTGTGGTGAGGGCATACCAGGGCTCCAGCTACTGTGGCGAGGTGGGCAAACGAACTGGTAGACGACGGCGATCCTCCTGGTACCGGCGGCGTCCCGAGGGGTGGCCTTGATCAACGACACCCTTCTCCTCCTTCCGCGGCGGGCTCTGGTGAAATTCCGGCGAGTGGTGGCTCGCCTTGCTCCGGCTAGAGGTGGGGAAGGATCGGTGAGGAGAGGGGAGTGGAGAGGTGTGAGTAGTTTGTTCTGGGGAGGGCTCCTTTTATAGAACAACGAGGGGACCGAGCGGCACGACGGCGAGCTCGTCGGTGATGCTGATACAGGCGGCTAGAGGCATGGGCGGCATAGGCGGACGGTGGCCTGCCTCCTCGCGGTGCTCTACGGCTTGAATGCGCTGCTAGGGGCGGTGGCGTTTGGTCGGGAGCATCCCGCTCTCTGGGAGACAGAGGCGATGCTCGACGCGGCGCACGGTGACTGTGGGTCGCGCGGCGGTACACGGCCATGTCTGGCGGGATGCTGGGGTCGAGGCGGAGCGGCGTGCTGGATTTTATGCCCAGTGGCGGTCTGCTGCATGCTGGCGACGATCGTCCTCTGGCGCGCGCTAAGCACAACACAGAGAGAATGGGCAACGGCACTAGGGAGTGGTCGAGTGGCTGGCAGTGGCCGTGGGGAGGACCGTGGTTGGCGGTAGGGTGGCGCCTAGCTTCCTGGAGAGGCAGAGAGGTGCTGGCGGTCTGCTGCTGTGTTGGCAACGTTGGCCGACGAGCATGGCGTCGGGGCGGCGTTGTACTGGCGCCATGGGCTAGAAATAGGGTGGGTTTTGGTCTGGTTGGGCTCAAGGGAGACAAGAATGATCAATGCAATTCAAATTTCTCGATAGGATTTGATCAAAAACAGTAATAGTTAGGCTAATCTGATTCTGTCTGCAAGGTGTTCGACACAATGGCCGCATGAGAAAAGTTTTTGAATTTTGGGTTGAATTTTGGTGGAGTTGTTGATCACATGCTTGAGCATCTGTAGTTGCTTGGGATTTGAAAATGGAGCTCATTTGAGTGGTTTTTGAAATAGTGTGATCTTGATACCTACACTAGATTCAATTTTCAAATGCCATTTAACTTTAGTGTTTGAAAGTTTTTGGTAGATCAAGTGGGCCTTGGTACACTACTATATGTACTAGCAAGGGGTGCAAACATCCATATTTATTTCTGTTAAGAAATGAGTCCTAGGAATAGCCAAAGTAGGCATGTTGATTAAAATGGTACAAATGACCATTTCTTTCTTTTATTCATTTTGATTTGTTTTTCTTTGGGATTTGTTTGGGGATGGTCTAGATGATGTTTATTTCACCTAAGAAACATTTTACAAGCAATGGATCACTTAATCATGGCAATTCAAATCAATTCCTAATTAAATGCACACACATATGAATGCTTTAATAATTTTAATTGGAAAAGTTTTTGTTAACCCTAATTTAGATGGTTTGGATCTTAGTAACCTTGGATTGAAGTTTTGGGATGTTACATTTATGGTCCTTTTTGCTAAATGCATGGACCTCAGTGTAATTTTACCTTTTTTAGGTCCTTAGTGTAAATGTACCCCCACCATCTGTGTAAGTGGTGAAATTTAAACAAATTTACTCTTAGTTGTCAACGAGTATGAAAATTCTTGGATTTCAAGCCCGAACGATCAAGGTCAAGCCTATATAAACATGGTGATGATGCCATGTCCAAGAATTAGCATGCTGATAGATTTGGACATATTTTGAAAACAATCGAAGATGAAGTAGTACGAAGAGTGTGGATCAATCAGGTACTCTCTCGAGAAGGAGCCATAAACGACTATTTTCCTTGCTTAATTTCAGGGGGGAGCTAAATGTATGGACATCGATGTAATTTTATCTTTTTGGGTACTTGATGTAAAATGTACTTCCACACACTGTGTAAAATTCTAACCTAAAAGTGTAATTGGTGAAATTTAGATGATTTTAAGCTTACTTGTCAATGAGTATGAACATTCTAGGATTTTAGTCTAATGACCAAGGTGAAGGCCATATAAACATCATACTTTATGCTGATGATCCCATATCAGAGAATCTGCATGGCAATAGATTTGGCAATATTTTGAAAATAACCGAAGAGGAAGTAGTACAAAGATTTTGGCTCAAATCAATTGGTCTCTCGATAAGGAGACGAAACAGAAAGTTTTCCTTTGTAGGGTCGTTTGTGCTAAATGTATGGACCTCCATGTAATTTTCCCTTTTTAGGTCCTTGATGTAAAATGTACTCCCACCGACCATGTAAAATTCTAAACTAAAAGTAAGTGGTGAAATTTAAACAAATTTAAGCTTAGTTGTCAATGAGTATGAACAATATACTTGGATTTTCAAGGCAAACGGCTAAGGTCAAGCCATATCTACATCATACTTTATGCATATGATCCCATATCCAAGAATTTGCATGCCAACAAATTTGGCCATATTTTGAAAACAATCAAAGATGAAGTAGTATGAAGAGTGTGTGGCTCGATCAGCTGCTCTCTAGAGAAGGAGTCGAACCCGACTATTTTCCTTGCTTAATTTAAGGGTCCTTTGTGCTAAATGTATGGACCTCGATGTAATTTTCACTTTTTAAGGTCCTTGATGTAAAATGTACTTCCACGCCCATGTAAAATTCTAACCTAAAAGTGTAAGTGGTAAAATTTTGATGATTTTAAGCGTACTTGTCAACAAGTATGACCATTATTGGATTTCCTGTCAAAAGACCAAGGTCAAAGCCATATCAACATCATACTTTATGTTGATGATCCCATATGAGAGAATTTGCATAGCGACAAATTGTCCTATTTTGAAAACAATCAAAGAGGAAGTAGTGTGTAGAGTTTGGCTCAGATCAACTGATCTCTCGAGAAGGAGCCGAACCAGAAATTTGTCCTTTTAGGGAGCTTTATGATAAATGTATGGACCTCAATGTAATTATTGCTTTTTTTGGGTCCCTGGTGTAAAATGTACTCCGACCAACCGTGTAAATATCTAACCTAAAAGTAAGTGGTGAAATTTAAACGAATTTAAGCTTAGTTGTCAATGAGTATGAACCACTCTAGGATTTCAACATGAACGACCAAGGTCATGATCCCATATTCAAAAATTTGCACCCCGTCAAATTTTGCCATATTTTGAAAACAATCAAAGATAAAGTAGTATGAAGAGTATGGCTCGATCAGCTACTCTCTCGAGAAGGAGACAAACCCGACTTTTTTCCTTGCTTAATTTTTATGGTCCTTTGTGCTAAATGTATGGACATGGATGTAATTTTCCCTTTTTAGGTCCTTGATGTAAAATGTACTTCCATGCCCATGTAAAATTCTAACCTAAAAGTGTAAGTGGTGAAATTTCAACCATTTTTAGCTTACTGGTCAACAAGTATGACCATTATTGGATTTCAAGCCGACCGACCAAGGTCAAGGCCATATATATCAACCATCATACTTTATGTTGATGATCCCATATGAGAGATTTGCATCGTGACAAATTTGGCCATATTTTGAAAATAATTGAAGAGGAAATAGTATGTAGAGTTTGTCTGAGATCAGATGATCTCACGAGAAGGATCCGAACCAGAAAATTTTCCTTTTAGGGAGCTTTATGATAAATGTATGGACCTCGATGTAATTTTTGCTTTTTTCAGGTACCTGGTGTAAAATGTACTGCAACCAACCATGTAAAAATCTAACCTAAAAGTAAGTGCTGAAATTGAAAAAATATTAAGCTTAGTTGTCAACGAGTATGAACCATTCTGGGATTTCAAGATGAACGATCAAGGTCATGATCCCATATCGAAGATTTTGCATGCCGGCAAATTTGGCCATATTTTGAAAACAATCGAAGATGAAATAGTATGAAGAGTATGGCTCGATCAGCTACTCTCTCGAGAAGGAGCCGAACCCAACTATTTTCCTTTCTTTATTTTAGGGTCCTTTATGCTAAATATATGGACCTCGATGTAATTTTACCTTTTTAGGTCCTTGATGTAAAATGTACTTCCACGCCCGTGTAAAATTCTAGCCTAAAAGTGAAAGTGGTCAAATTTTAGGGTCCTTTGTGCTAAATGTATGGACCTCAATGTAATTTTCCTTACTTAATTTAAGGGTCCTTTGTGCTAAATGTATGGACCTCGATGTATTTTTCCCCTTTTTAGGTCTAAAAGTGTAAGTGGTGAAATTTAGACGATTATTTTAAGCTTACTTGTCAATGAGTATGAACATTCTTGGATTTCAGTCCGAACGACCAAGGTCGGCAAGGCCATATCAACATCATACTTTATATGCTGATGATCCTATCTTATATCTTATATTTACTAATTGGAGGCACTGTAGAATTCACCACGTTAATCCTGAAAAACTAACATAATCATCCGTAGGATCTCCTCTTTAGTTATTTACAACCATTGGATGAAATATCTGAGGAGGCCTCGCTAGACGTCCCACCCGAAGGATTTTTACATAACTCTCCAGCAGTTAACCAAAAAGAAGCGGCTCCTTCCATGATTCGCCGCCTCTGTCGTCCTCTCCGAGCTAGCCTAATCGCTCTTGCGGTATAGTCCGCCAGTTCCTCTGCCTTTCTGGGCTCCTCTCGCGATCTTAGGCAAGTCTCCATGTGGCCATGATTTTTGGTTGCTTGGGATAGCGACCAAGCAAGCGGCGGATCAAACGACTTGGTTAGCCACACCAACCAGCAGCTCCGATGCCTCCTGTGGCAGCTCGGTTGCATTGCATATCTATTACGAAAAATTAGATTAGGAGTTCTACCAGGCAAAATTTTGAATAGTACATATATATGGCCCTGTACTGATCTATCTCTAATTCTCTATGCATATTCCTTGCTACAGATCAATCTTGATAGGCTAGCACGCAAGCCACAAGGTATCATGTATTACGGTGATTGCAATATATATAGCATAGGGCTATAGCCAGGTGATATTTAAGTTTACTGATCCTCAATTTTGCCAGGGAAGCCAACGTCCAGCTTCTGCTAATCCAATTCCTTATATCTTGCATGATGTTTGAGATCCATTATGAAGGCCTACCAATTAACTCCTGCTATGTTTTTCAACCAAACAAGAATACATTTAAATCAGTATGTTATACTCCCTTCGCCCAAAAATAAGTGACTTAGATTTTTCTAGATTCACATGTATCTAGACACGTTTTAGTAAATAGATACACATAAATTTAGACAAAAGATTTGTCTAGATTCGTTTATATCTAGACACGTTTTGTGTAGATAGATACAAATCTAGACAAATGCAAGTCACTTATTTCTGAATAGAGGGAGTACATCAAGTTACATGTGGTGTAGATTGGCAATTTGATTACGAGAGACCTTTACTACATATCATCAAGTTACATGTGGTGTAGATTGGCAATTTGATTACTAGAGACCTTTAATACATATCCAATTAAGGATCCATTATCAGTGCACACCAAACATTCGATTAATTGCTTGAACCGAAGAGAAAAATCTTGCGCAGCATTGGCTAGCATAATATGATTGGCTTTGCTGCCGACAGACTTGGAACTCATGCAGGGAAGGTAACACGATGCTTGCCTCATACATGTCTGAGTTAGAAATATATATGTTTAGTAGGTAGAGCTTAAATTTTGTTTCTTATCCCGAGGATTGAATTTATAAGGTACATAGCTTGGTGGGTACATTTGATGACGAAGGATGTCACCAGAGAGGAACTTACATCCAGACTGAAATCTATAGCAGCGAAATTTAGTAAGATATATGCCCATGGTTTTTTCAGTTATTGCATAGTCTTTGTTCCCTCATTTTCTATGCAACCTACTTAGGTTTGCTCACATATCCAGTTTCTCAAGATTAAAATGTGCAGTACTGTAGGTACGCTTCTATTTATGGTGTTCCAAATGGAAATTTGCACACATATCATTGAAACTATTTGTTTTTAAATAGTAGCCATACATTTGTATAGACAATCCATGCAAATACCGTTTTATCATATTTGGCCCAGTTATATGCTAATAAGTATTTCCTTCTGTGAAATATGTGAATTCTGATATTCACCGAAGGTTGTTAATTCAAAACATGTATATTATGTCCTTGGTTCCATTTTACGGGAAGGGCTACTACAATTTTGAATGAACTGACGGAGACATACCAATGTTGCTGACATGTCAACTTTGCATTAGAAGGAAAAAGCTCCAAGCATGTCGTTTGTAAGATATGAAGATAATCAATATGCCGAAAAACTTGCAATGATATGTCGATTGGAATATGAGAATGGTAAAGAACCAATAAATGCATAGTATTTCTAGACATTGTTGACACACATAGAACTTCAAATGATAGGTTGATGGGAATCTAGGTGAAATGTGATAAGGTAGCAGACTCATTCATCTATTCGAATTTAATGTATCTCTCATGTACTTGAACAATCTGTAGACATTCAAGATAAGATAGAGAAATGTCACTTGGTAACCATGTTTTAGCTTTCTTCTTATTTCTGAATATCTTATGTTTTAGAGGGCATCCATGAACAACATTTATGCTCGGAAATTCAGCTGCTCTTGATTTCTATAGGAGTTATGTGGGAAAAATACCAAGTATCATGGTGCAATGTAATTTTATCCACCAAATCATTTGTTTCTGAATATGTCAATAACAACAACATATAGAAACATTGCAGCGATGTAGAGATAAGAGCAATACAACTGAACCATAAGAAATCATATGCTCTGTAATGTTGTTGCATGGTCATATATCTATATAGTCCCCAATAAACAATCATTGATTTTTGACTTTATGTTCAATATACAAATGATTATCTTTATTGTTTCCACTGATTCAGATTCTAAAGTTATATTGAGCACGCAGTCCATAATATCATAGGCTTACAGTTTTAATCTCTATTAGGAACATTACTACACACTTCAGTAAATTAATGATATTACGCTAAATAATAGCAGAAGTTGTGCTACATTTCTCTAATTTGAACATATGTCTGATTAAGATTTTTCTTAATCATTTTCTAACATTTGTCTACATTTTTCTACATTTATATCATTAGATAAACATGATATCAGGATGAATACTGAATCTTCTGCCTTATAATAGTACGTCCAAGTAAGCTCGTGTTATATGAACAACACATCCATGTACAATTTAACTTAATCTTAGCAAGGACATGCGGTGGCACCAGTGTTCTGCTTAAAAAAATTAGAGATATGACTCAAATTGCATGAATATTTGTGTAACTAATATTATTACTTCGTTCATATATATGATACTAATTTAGTAGCACGCCTACTATTTGGCCTTTTCTCTTTTAGGTGTGCTGGTTAGTTAAGTTTGAGTTTTACCGATTAGACAAATGGATCGGTATATACTGGTGTCAGTATCATGTAAAAGGAACTAAATTTTCATGTAAAGAATATATATATTTCCTCATGTATCATGTATATATATTAGATTATGTGTAAGAAGAACGCTATCGGTATTGTTATACTTCAATAGTAATAGTGAAACTAAAGATTAAACTATGGAAAGTGAAAGCAAAACTACATTAAGTTTGCTCATTAAGCA
Source organism: Avena eriantha (assembly GCA_910589775.1). Classification (NCBI taxonomy): domain Eukaryota; kingdom Viridiplantae; phylum Streptophyta; class Magnoliopsida; order Poales; family Poaceae; genus Avena; species Avena eriantha. Next base: position 284,569,441 of record OU342745.1, on the reverse strand, counting down.
ACAAAATGTTCTTCAAAGTTTTCAAAATCTTGCCCGTGTAGTTGCACGGGTTGATGACTAGTGTTAGAGAATTTTCATGGCAATAGATCTGGCCATGTTTTGAAAGCAATCGAAGAGGAAGTAGTATCAAGAGTTTGGCTCAGATCAGCTGATCTCTTGAGAAGGAGCCAAACCAGAATTTATTCCTTCTAGGGTCCTTTATGCTAAATGTATGGACCTCGATGTAATTTTTGCCTTTTTGAGGTCCCTGATGTAAAATATACTCCGATCGACCGTGTAAAGTTCTAACCTAAAAGTAAGTGGTGAAATTTAAACGAATTTAAGCTTAGTTGTCAACGAGTACGAACCATTCTTGTATTTCAAGACGAACGACCAAGGTCAAGGCCATATCTACATCATACTTTATTCTGATGATCCCATATTCAAGAATTGTCATATCGACAAATTTGGCCATATTTTGAAAACAATCGAAGATGAAGTACTATGAAGAGTGTGGCTCGAGCAGCTACTCTCTCGAGAAGGAGCCGAACCCGACTGTTTTACTTGCTTAATATTAGGGTCCTTTATGCTAAATGTATGGACCTCGATGTAATTTCCCCCTTTTTAGGTCCTTGTTATAAAATGTACTCCCATCGACCATGTAAAATTATAACCTAAAAGTAAGTGGTGAAGTTTAAACGAATTTCAACTTATAGTTGTCAACGATTATGAACATTCCTTGAGTTCAAGCCGAACGACCACAAGGTCGAGGCTATATCTCTACATCATACTTTATTCTGATGATCGAGTATCCAAGAAATTGCATGGCGATAGATTTGGCCATATTGTGAAAACAATCAAAGAGAAAGTAGTATGGAGAGTATGGCTGGATCAACTTCTCTCTCGAGAAGGAGCCGAACCCGATTGTTTTCTTTGCTCAATTTTAGGGTCCTTTGTGCTAAATGTATGGACCTCGATGTAATTTCCCCCTTTTTAGGTCCTTGATGTAGAATGTACTCCCACCGACCGTGTAAAATTCTAACCTAAAAGTAAGTGACAAAATTTCAATGAATTTAAGCATAGTTCTCAACAAGTTTGAAAAAATCTTGGATTTTCAAGCCGAACGACCACGAGGTCAAGGCCATATCTCTACATCATACTTTATGTTGATGATCCCATATTCAAGAATTTGCATGGCGACAGATTTGGCCATATTTTGAAAACAATCGAAGAGGAAGTAGTATGAAGAGTATGGCTCAACCACCTGCTCTCTCGGGAAGGAGCCAAACCCGACTGTTTTCTTTGCTCAATTTTAGGGTGCTTTGTGCTAAATATATGGATGTCGATGTAATTTTCCCCTTTTTTAGGTCCTTTATGTAAAATGTACTTTATGCTTATGATCCCATATCCAAGAATTTGCATGCCAACAAATTTGGCCATCTTTTGAAAATAATCGAAGATATTAAAAACAAAAAATAATCAATTTCATTTTTCCAAGTGACAGGATTTTTTTCTGAAAAGCAAGTAAGAAGAATTTATTTCCTTTTTTCTGTTAAAAAATAAAGAGAGAGAAGAGACTATATGAGCACAGAGGAGGCAGCGAGAGAGCTGCAAAGAGGAGGATTTGAAGGCGGTGCCATGTCAGAGAAAAGTTGGGATGGGTTCCTGACACGAGGTACAGGGTACAGTGAGTAGAAGAAATTTCAGGACCACGATATGTATGCACGCAAAATACAATGTGTTTTCTCTCTCCTTCACTCCCCATCAGGCTAGTCATAGTGGAAGTAACTTGGGTAGTATGTAGTAACGTAGTCATACATGTATTGCCAACAGTAAATATTTAGATGACATGGCATGCAATTAAATGATGAAAGAGAGCCTTGTGGTAACTAGCTATGTTAACATTACACATTTCAACACAAAATGAGTCTACATTGCAATAAACGAGGCTTTGCATGATACCACACCTATATTATTTTCCACTATGGAGGTAGTAACTTAGACTAGTAACATATGCATGTTAGTACTAAGTTACCCCCCACTATGACCAGCCTCACCACCCCACACCCCGGCCGACGGATCTCTCCCTCGTCCACAAAGTGGCGCTACGCACGCGCGTCGACCGACAACCTGACTTGTGTCGCCAGCTCCGTGTCTAGCATGTTCATCAGCTGCATTGGTGAGAACCATTTTGGTCCTTAGCGGCAAAAAGTAATACTACTATAGTACTCCCTCTGTTTCAAAATATAAGATGTTTTAACTTTGTGAAAGGAGTGTATCTAGACTTCTTTTAGTGTGTAGGTCCATCTGCTTTGGAGTGGCTCTACAAATTAAAAGGGATCTAGATACACTCCTTTCACAAAGCTAAAACATCTTATATTTTGAAACAGAGGGAGTACAATAGATTAGCAATTCAAACTTTTCTAGTTTTGAAATTTTCACTTCCTTCACAAACATCCCGGAGGAAGGATATTCAAAAGATCGCTGATGACCCACAAGTATAGGGGGTGTATCGCAGTATTTTCGAGGGAAGTGAAACCCAATTTATTGATTCGACACAAGGGGATCCAAAGAATATTTATAAGCCTTAACAACTGAGTTGTCAATTCAGCTGCACTTGGAAACAATCTTGCTCACAGCAGTTTATCAGTAGCAACAGTTTTGTAGTAGGAATAGTAAAGTAGCAGCACTAGTAAAGTAAAGATAGTAGTAACAACAGTAAACAGTAGGATTCGAGTGCGGTAGGCATATGTATGGATGGACGGGCGTTGCATGAACAAGACAATTCACATGGCAATCAGAACATAGGGCAATTGGAGATAAATAAGATAAAGCATCCAGGTACTAGATAATCCTAGGCATGTGTCCCATATATAGTCATACGTGCTCGCAATGATAACTTGCATGACATCTTTTGTCCTGCCAGCCCGTTTGTAGCGGGGCCTCAAGGGAACTACTGGCAATTAAGGTGCTCCTTTTAATAGAACACCGGAGCAAAGCATTAACACTCCGTGAACACATGTGATCCTCACATCAAAGCCATTCTCTCCGGTTATCCCGATTTTTGTCACTTCGGAGCCATTGGTTCCGGACAACAACGTGTGTATACAACTTGCAGGTAAGATCATAAACAATACTATCATAATGAATCAATAACATGTTCAGATCTGAAATCATGGCACTCGGGCCCTAGTGACAAGCATTAAGCATAACAAGTCACAACAAAGTCATAAAGCACTAATAGAAGATACTAGGCACCATGCCCTAACAATCTGATGCCATTACATGAATGACTCATCCAATCCCTACCATCCCCATAGCCTACATCAGGGGATTACTCACTCATAGATGGGGGAAACATGGATGGTAGATGGAGAAGCGATGGTGATGATGATGGCGATGATCTCCTCCAATTCCGCATCCCGGTAGGGTGGCAGAACGGAGTTTCTGGTTCCGAATCATGGAATCAGGTGGTGGTAGCGGAGCGGAACTCTTTCTGGAAAAATGTCGAACCCTCCTGAGTTTTTAGGTCAGAAGGCATCTTATAGGCGAAGAGGGAGACCGAGGGGGTGTCTGGGGCAGCCAGACCACCCCCTGGCACGGACAGGCCCAACCCTCGCGGCCAGGTGGTGTGGTTGGGCCCCATCCCCACTCCGTCTCGTATTCTGGCTCCGGGAGTCTTCTGGTGAAATAGGATCTTTGGCATATTTCCTGGGATTTTTCCTGATAGTTGATTTTCTGCACAAAAACTAAACACCAAGGCAATTCTGCTGAAAACAGCGTCAGTCCGTGTTAGTTGCATCCAAATCACACAAGTTTAGAGGAGAAAGAATAGCAAAAGTGTTCGGGAAAGTAGATATGTTTTGGACGTATCAAATCCCCCCAAGCTTAGCTTAGTGCTTGTCCTCAAGCAATTCAGTTGAAAACTGAGTGCGATAAAAGAAACTTTTAGAAACACATTTGCTTCATATGATGTATATATTCTCAGCATGTGATCAACTACTTAGACAATTCATAATAAAGAGTATGTAACTAAATTTACTGAATAGACATTGCAAGCTATGAAGAGAGTCCAACTAAAAAATAATAAGTAGCATGAAACATAAACATAAGCAACATTACAATTCTCATAACAAGGTATGATATAGTGGTATCTCGCTTGCCTTTGATTGTGAATGCCAAGGCACCTCTGAAGTTCAGGTGAAGACTGGAAGTAAATATATCAAAGATACAAGCATCAAATTCATAACACAAATAATCATGTTTTTAGACAAGCACATTACACTAAGAATGACAACTATGCTCTCAAGAAGGTGCTCATAGAATATGTGGAGACTCAACAAGGAAATGAAAAAGGTTTTGAATAGTTTGAAAGGCTTCCAAATGCTGAAAGTATGGTACTCATTAGCTTTGAGCTCTCATTGCCCCTATCATAAGCCTCTTTAATATGGTTAAGGTGAAAGTGAGGTTCAATCTAATTTATATGTTTGACAGACTATAAACTGGAAATCCCATGTCCCTTGCGTACGAGGGCCGCTTCTCATGCTACTCAACTTTAGTTACCGGTAAGTTCTTGTCATCGTAAATACGTGCGTATCATAGAGAACTGCCAACAGGGTACCCCTTGCCTGATGATACGGAAGAATCCCCATATCAAAATGATGAGGCAAGCAGACAATGAGTATCTTAGCAATCTTCTTATTTACCATGGGAAAATGGTGCTTTTTTCTCTCTTTCCTCTTTTCTCAAATCTCTTTTTTTGTTTTTCTCAATAGCCGTCTCTCTCTTTTTTATAAGGACAATGCTTCATAGATACTTATTATGGTTACGCTGCAGGTTTCCACCATGACGGCATGGATTAGACCGGCGGCCCAGGCATTTCTCTAACACACATACATAACTCCATCGACTTACAAGCTCCCCTTTTATTTCACACCGACGACATCCGCAAACAAAAGAGCATGGTATCAACTGGGTATATATTTACAGGTGTTGAAAGTGTTCCCCGTGACAGCATGGTTCTACTAATCCCCAACCTATAATTTGCAAGAATATAACTTTCATGGACAGTCACAATGGTTCAGGTTTATTAGGTGCAGGAAATAAAGTGTGCCATCAAGTTCATGAGAGCTTTACTAACCAACTTTCTCATAACAAGCAAACATTTTATTCGGAAGAAAACGAGGCATATTGAATATGCACGGAAATAACAAATGATGCTAATAGGTAGGTATGGTGGACACTTTTGGCAATATTTGGTTTTAGGGAGTTGGAGACATGAGTAAAGCATACTCAGTGTAGGTGAAGGCTAGCAATAGTAAGGGAGCGACAAACGAGAGAGCAGTAGCTGTCATAATCATGCTTGCAACAAAACATGACTAATCATGGCATGGAAGTGATTCAAGACCCTCAAGGCAAAATAATTCATCGAGGCTTAACTGATTATTTCAGTCATATGCATGCGTGAGAATGTGCCAAGTCAATTCAAATGAAACATTCAGAGGAGGATACCACGGTGTCATACCAAGTTATGAATAGAGTAATGCAAGCAAACATTCATAAGACATGCTACAAACTATTAGCAAGCTCGAACTAATCATATGCAAGCAAGAACTACTAAGCATCCATAAATAACATACACCCTACACGAACAGGCTAAGCATGCCCACAATGATGAGTATATGTACAAAAATGAAAACAAATAGAGTTCGTACAAGCCTCTTACCACACCTCAAGTTGTCATTAATCCTCATTATTGCCCTTCACTTGTGTGGCTTGAATAATAATATGAAACCAAATCCACAGGGAACTGTTGAACCCTACAACAAACTCACAAAACCAAAGAATAACAAATATTTTTGGTGTTTTCGATTTTTAAAACAAGAACCAAAAAGGAAGAACAAGCAAAGAAAAATCTTTTTGGGTTTTTCGAATAGTTCAAACAAAGCAAAAAGGAAAAAGCAAACCAAGGCAAAAAGAAGAAGCAAACAAAGAGAAACAACAGAAATATTTTTGGTATTTTGTGTTTTAGAAAGCAAAAGCAAAGAAAGAACGAAACTAAAAAGATAACGAAACATGAATATACAAAGTACCGACGCAAAATGATATGGAGATGAGTGCGATGTCGGTGTACCTCCCCCCAAGCTTAGGCTTTTGGCCTAAGTGGGTATCAATCCCAAGCTGGCCAAGATGAAGTGTCTCCATGGTACGACGAGGAGGTACCCTCGTCCTGGTGCAAGCTCGAGTATGTCCCTCCGTAGTTGGCAGAGTAATCGTAGGAGGGCACATCCTCCTGGTGCTGCCCGTGGAAACCCAGCAAGCAGAGCTCCTTGACCACCTCCTCCTTGGAGCGCGACCATGGCCTCCAGTGAACACTAAACAAAGAGGATTGCAGCAAAGGGATCTCCCTCTCATCCCCGTCAGTAAACAGCATCCTATATACTAAATTGTCCAACTCAGAATCAACAGTGACAAATTGATGTGTTTTCATAGCAGCAAGGTCATGCCTTTGTGGTGCCAATATAGTATCATTGGGATCCACAGAAAGCCCTAATGCAATGACCATACGTGAAGCAATGATGCCCCCATAGATAGGCCCCCTAGCAGCTAGGCGGCGAGCAATAAGCGAGCCAAGGTTGTACCGAGTATCATTGTTAAGCGCAGCAGCAAGGAAGGCTAAATGATAGTTGGAGATGTTACTCGTATTCTCCCTACCAAGAACGCTAGTAGCAAGATAATATGCAAAGTATCTAAGAGCAGGGAGTTGGATGTTTCTTATCTTTCCACGCTGAGCTACGCGGTCATCATCATTGGTCACCCCTCGGTAGAGCTCCAGCAAATCAGCGGGTCGCCCTTGAATCTTCTTCACGGTCCCTGTCATGCTTACACCCACAATACTGCAACATCTTTCCAATGACATGGTAAAGGGCAGATTATAAATTCTGAAAGAGACAGTTGAATGATAGGGCGTGTTAGTAAACACGAAGCTCTCAACAAAATTATTGGTGAGCATAGCATATTTCTCACTCTCATCTTGCATGTATGAGGTCAAAACAACCCTCTGAATCAGTAGCAAGAAATCATCAAGAATCCCTGCAACTTGTAAGAAAGTAAAACAAGGAAAAGTAGATGGGTGAGCATCCCCATCATCTCCTTCATTGTTATGAGCATTCACAATCAAAGGTAAGCGAGATACCACTCTATCATACCTTGTTATGAGCATTGTAATGTTGCTTATATTTATACTTCATGCTACTTATTATTTTTAAGTTGGAATCTCTTCATAGCTTGCAATGCCTATTAAGTAAACTTAGTTGCATACTCTTTATTATGAATTGTCTAAGTAGTTGATGACATGCTGAGAATATATACATCATATGAAGCAAATGTGTTTGTCAAAGTTCTTTTATGGCACTCAGTTTTCAACTGAATTGCTTGAGGACAAGCAATAAGCTAAGCTTGGGGGGAGTTGATACGTCCAAAACGTATCTACTTCCCGAACACTTTTGCTATTTTTTCTCCTCTAAACTTGTGTGATTTGGATGCAACTAAGACGGACTAACACTGTTTTTAGCAGAATTGCTTTGGTGTCTAGTTTTTGTGCAGAAAATCAACTATCAGGAAAAATCCCGGAAAAGATGCCAAAAATCCTATTTCACCAGAAGACTCCCGAAGCCAGAATACGAGACGGAGGAGGGCTGGGCCCAGGCCACACCACCTGGCCGCGCGGGCAAGCCCATGCCGCACCAGGGGGTGGTCTGGCCGCCCCAGACAACCCCTCGGTCTCCCTCTTCACCTATAAGAAGCCTTCTGACCTAAAAACTCTAGGGGTTTTGACGTTTTTCCAAAAAGAGTTCTGCTTCGCCGCCACCACCAGATTCCACGAAACAACACCAGAAACTCCGTTCTGGGACCCTGCGGGACGGGGAATTGGAGGGGATCATTGCCATCATCATCACCATCGCTTCTCCATCGACCATCCATGTTTCTCCCATCTATGAGTGTGTAATCCCCCGCTATAGGCTATGGGGATGGTACGGAATGGATGAGATCGTTCATGTAATGGCATCAGATTGTTAGGGCATGGTGCCTAGTATCTTTTATTAGTGCTTTATGCCTTTGTTGCGACTTGTTATGCTGAATACTTGTCACTAGGGCCCGAGTGCCATGATTTCAGATATGAACATGTTATTGATTCATTATGATAGTATTGTTTATGGTTTTACCTGCAAGTTGTATACACACGTTGTTGTCCGGAACCAATGGCCCCGAAGTGACAGAAATCGGGATAACCGGAGGGAATGGCTTTGATGTGAGGATCACATGTGTTCATGGAGTGTTAATGCTTTGCTCCGGTGCTCTATTAAAAGGAGCACCTTAATTGCCAGTAGTTCCCTTGAGGCCCCGCTGCAAACGGGCTGGCAGGACAAAAGATGTTGTGCAAGTTCTCATTGCGAGCATGTATGACTATATATGGAACACATGCCTAGGATTATGTAGTACTTGGATGCTTTATCTTATTTATATGCAATTGCCCTATGTTCTGATTGCTATGTGAATAGTCTTGTCCATGCAATGCCCATCCATCCCTATGCCTACCGCACTCGAATCCTACTTTTTACTGCTATTGTTACTACACTCTTTACTTTACTACTGCTGCTACTTTACTATTCCTACTACAAAACTGTTGCTACTGATAAACTGCTGTGAGCAAGATTGTTTCCAGGTGCAGATGAATTAACAACTCTGTTGTTAAGGCTTATAAATATTCTTTGGCTCTGCTTGTGTCGAATCAATAAATTGGGTTTCACTTCCCTCAAAAATACTGCGATACACCCCCTATACTTGTGGGTCATCAAGACTATTTTCTAGCGCCGTTGTCGGGGAGCATAGCTTTATTTATTAAGTTCACTTGGATTCTCTATTGTTCGCTGCTATCCATCCATCATGGGTAAGTCTCGGGATGGCAAGGTTCCTATTTTACCATCCACTACAAGAAGAGGTACGGTTCTGAACACCTCTGTTGCTCTTGATTCACCATCTGTTATGAGTAAGCTTGTTACACCACCACATACACATGCTACACACACTGCTACTACTGTTGAATCTGAAACTTCTGATACTTATGATGTTGCTTCTACTGTGCTTGATAAGAGTGGTTCATTAGGTCCTTTCCTAGATGCTACGATTGCTAGAACTATAGCTGGAAATACTGAAACTCCTAATGAAGACACTATTACACATGTTAGTTCACCTGAGTCTAGTGAGAGTTATGATATTGAAGATGGTTATGCTGAGATGACCGATGAATTTATTAAAGAATGTAAAAACACCCATGATAGGAGCGCTGCTAAGAGTCTCCTTGAGAGGCGTACTATTAGACCCAAATTGTCTCCTATTTCTAAATTTGCTACTTCTCCCATAACATTAAAGATAAAGATTATGATTTCTCTCTCGATCTATCTTACATAGCTATTGTTGAGAAAGAACCTTTTTGTGGGACTAAGAATGAAAGTACGGTAGCACATATGAATGAGCTTTCTACCATGAGTGGCTTGTTTTCTGATGATATTAAGATGCGTACTTTGTTGCTAAGATTTTCCCCTTTTCACTGAAAGGAGAAGCTAAAACTTGGTTTAGTAATTTACCTCTTGGATCTATTGATAGCCCTGATTGCTTGATTAGTACTTTCCGGCAGAAATATTTTCCTCCTAGTGCTAGACATGCTAATTTGCCGGAACTTTTTGATTTTAAACAGAGAGAAAAAAGAGATATTTCCCGAATCTTGGGCAAGGTTTTGTGCTTTGGTTAATGCACAGGCTGGAAGTACATTACCTAAGAATGAGCTTCTTGATATATTTTATAATGGACTAACTGAAGAATCTAGGACATACCTAGATAGTTGTGCTGATTGTGTTTTCAGGAATAGGACTTCCAAGGAAGCTGAGGTATTAATGGCTAAAATAAGCAAGAACTATGAGGATTGGAATCCTCCTGAACCAGCTATACCTGAAGTAATTATACCTGAACCTACTATACCGGTGCATGTTCCAACATCAAAGAAGAGGTGAGTTATTAAATTAAATGATGAAGTAATGAAGGAAGCTAAGAAATGTCTCAAGGACAAGGGAATTAAAGCTGCAGATGTCAAAAATTTACCTCCTATTGAAGAATTATGTAAGCCTATCCCCTACACATCCACTATTGAGGTACACTCTCTCCAACACTCTGATGAAGGTGATAACCCTTACTCTAAACCTCCTGATCAATGCTTAGAAGAATTTGATATTTTTATTGTTAAGCAAGATAATTTTAATAAAAGGGTGCAAAATCATCTAATGGAAAACACTAGAGCTATTGTTCAGTTAAAAGATATTGTGGAAAGAACCTCTAATGATGTTAAAATGATAGTTAAACACTTTCAAATGGTTCAAACTCAAATAGATCAACTCATTAAAGTGCAAAATACTTGCTAGTTAATGCTGCTAAAGAAAAACATGCTTATGAAATTAGAACTAGAAGTGGTGCTGCTACCCATGATCCTCTATATCCTGAGGGGCATCCCAAAAGAATTGAGTAGGATTCTCAACAAGCTGAAAATAGTAGCTCTACTCATAAGAAAAGGAAAAAGAAACATAAAACTATTGTAGAACCCTCTGAACATGCTATAGATCCTAATAGTATATTTGTCTCTAATGCTGAAACTGAAAGTGGTAATGAAGAAAATGATGTTCCTAATGAAGAAAAAGTTGAAGAAGAACTTGAAAAGCACAGTAAGAATACTAAATACACTATAGAAGATTTTATTGCTAAGAAACATGTTAGTGAAAGAGAGCCTTGGGTCCAAAAACCTATGCCTTTCCCTGATAAGAAACACAAGTCAAAGGAAGATGAACACTATAATAAATTTTGTGAGTGGATGAAACCTTTATTCCTGCAAATTCCTTTGACTGATGCAAATAAATTGCCTCCTTGTCGTGGAAATGGCCGCGGCAGTCGCTGCTACTGGTAGCGATTGATTGTAACATGAGGAAGAGCTGGCGGCCATCTGCGGTGCGAGATGGGGGCGGATGCACATGGTTTACCCAGGTTCGCCCCCCCCGGAGGGTAAAGACGTACTCCTGCTAGATTGTATTAATGGAGAGCGAGTTACAGGGGTGGCGAGCTCGGCGTCTAAGCAGCGAGTCGCTTGAGGGGGTGTATGATAGAACGTAAAACCTCAAGGTACCCTAGGGAGGTTTATATATGAGGCACCTCGCTAGGGTTTATAGTTTAGCACCGAACAAGATATGGATTCGGAGGCTTTTGACCTAATCCAATTGGGCTTCAAGTACGCTTCTGGGCCTTCAGTCGCCAAGCCTTCTCCTCAGTCGCATTCTATTCGCCATCCTGCAGGCCCACTCACAGATCCTTCGGCCCAATCAGAACGTCCTGCTGGGCATACCCCATTTGGCATATCCCCATCAGTAGTCCCCGAGGACATTGTTGATTTAGGCGCAGGTGTCCTTTTGGCGGTCGGAGTAGGCGAGCCCAATTTGGACGCCTAGCCGAATCGGCGATGGACTCCAGTAAAATCGAGGAAATTTTGCCCAGGCTCCCAGTCGCTGCTTTGGCAAATGTCACGGCCGCCAAGTCGCTGCTTCGGCGAGTTGAGGAGTTGGAAAGTTTACCTGGTCAAACTATCCGTTGGATATTCCAACGGTAACTTCGGCATAATTACCGGCCGTAGGTAACGGCTACCCCGATTTTGGTGGGTAGAGTTCCTCTATAAGGGGAGTGGTGAATCGGCTTTGCAGATCCTGCCCCGCATTCTTCATTCTCCCACATTCATTCTTTCTGCCTTCCTTCGATTTGATCCTTCCGCACCGAGCGACTCCACATCCTTCCTGATGGCGCCTCCTAAAGGCTCATGGGGGAAATCCAAGTGCACCACGGCCCAGCTAAAGTCCTTCGAGGACACTGGAGTCCTCCGTAAGGGGAACTGGTGGGTTCCCTCTCCCTCCGAGACCGAGCCAAAGCCGCGAGCTGACGAATTCATTTGTTTCCCCAGCCATCTAGAGAGAGGTTTGGGGTTTCCCACCTCGCTCTTCTTCCGACGCTTTTGTGCGGATTACGCAATCAAACCATCGGATCTTGGCCCGCATAGCATCGAGCAGTTGGCAATCTTTGTCGCCTTCTGCGAGTGCTACCTCGGCTGCAGGCCGTATTTCCTTCTGTGGCTGGAGCTCTTCCATGGCCGCATTGGGTGCGAGGCGTGCAGTGGCTTGATACTGGCGACCGGCGGCGTCACGTTTCAATTGAAGCCAAAGGCCAACTTCATCAAGCTCCTTCTACCGAAGAAAGCCGCCAGCGAGTGGAAAAAGAGTTGGTTCTATGTGAAGGAATCCACTCCCTCCGGCGAGGTGGCGCTTCCCAAGTTCGTCACCGAAAGGAGTGAGCCTCGTCGACTAGCGCCGGAGAAGCTCCCTGAAGACCAGAAGATGGCCGTCACAGAGATGATGGACCAGATCCAGAGGTTGAAGGACCAGGGGTTGACTTCGATCAAACTTTACAACTGCTGGCTCGGGCGGCGTTTGGTTCCGCTAGCGGCTCGACCGCATTGGATGTATGAGTATAGCGGGAATCACGACCCCTCCCGAACCAGCAAAGAGTCATGGTTGGCCGAGGATTACAAGGCCACCCTAAAGAAGATCACAGATGCGGAATTCACCACCGTATCGGTCGGGCACGCCCCGTATACTCCCGTGAAGAATGAATCCCCCACTGTAAGTTTTCCCTCCAGTCTCCATTTCCGCAATGTAATTCATGGTCACATCATTTGGTATTTACTCGTGGTTGTTCTCAGCTATTCCAGGTGTTGGAGGGCTGGCTCCCTCCGCTTGACGAAGAGGTCCCCCGGGAGCTCGAAGAGGCCTCCAAAGGAAGCTCCTCCAAAATCGATGAGGAAAAGGAGGAGGTCCCCCCTAGCGCCTACGCCTCGCAAGACTCGCATGCAGAAGCAGCGCGAGTTCAAAGCGAGCCGCAGCCTCGATGAACACAAAGGAGGTGACGAGATCGTGCAAGAGCACACATCCCGGCGCACGGCCATGCCGTCGAAGCCCGCACGCAAACCAAAGTCGCCAGCGAAGAAACCAGCATCGCCACACAAGTCGTCGGTGGTGTTTGAGTCAAACGATGACTCTGACGATGAAGACACCCCCGAAACATCGCACAAAGTCCCAAAGGATGCGATTCCGATGAAGGGGTTGGAGGGCGAGGACACCGAGGCGGCGGTAGAGGTTCCTCTGGCGGTGATTGCGCCAACGGTCTCGAATGTACCAAGCCAGGAGGCGGCTGAGGCAGCGGCATCGAAGTCACCACAGCCGTCAAGAGCGGCCGCGTCTTCGGAGCCGGAAATTCCGGCGACGGTGGCTTCATCGTCGAGGAAGCCTGCGGTGTCATGGGCTTCAGACGTCTTTGAAAGGGGGCTCACGCGCAAGCTGGGGCCAGAATTGGACAAGCCCGCCCACATCAGCACCGGGCTGAGCGTTCTCCCAGTCCCCAAGTAAGCCTCAAATTCTCCATTCCAAGTCGTGTTTCTATTTTTGTGTTGTCTCTGTGTTGATTTTCGGGTTTTGGCAGGTCTGGAGTTAAGAAGATTGGTCGCCCTTCAATGGCAAAGATTCCACCGATCACCACCGCCAGAGAGGGCCACCTTCCTAAGAAGAGGAAGTCTGCTGATGACGCGGTGACTGTGGAGGGTGCAAAGAGGCAGAAAGGCGATGCTAACGACTTCGTGGCGATGGCTAGCACCAAGGTGAGTGATCCTGCCGCAGTCGTCGAAGAGGTGGCGGCTGCATGGTCGGAGCCAGTCACAGCCGCCCCTATGACGGAAGCGCCGGCTCCGGCGACCAGTGCTCTGGCTAGAGCGTCAGCAACGTTCCCGCGCTTCATGGCGAAGGGGTTCCTAGGCGTGGCGGACAACCAGTCTCCACAGAGCCCGAAGATTGTCGATGAAGACATTGGGTCTCGTCGTGGGGGAACGTCCTTCATAGTCCCTTCGACTAACACCAGCGAGCTTCACAAAATGCTTGGCGCCGCCATACAGGTACGTCCAGTCCCCGAGTGTCTAGCTGCTGAATTTCAGCAGCTAGGCACTGAGTTGCTTCTACTCTCCAGTCCCCGAGTTCTTAGTCGTTGAATTTCAGCGGCTAGGAACTTGATATTTCTCTTTGTAAGTACTGAACTTTGTTGTTTTTGCCGGGTTTGTTGAGGGAGTCGACCGATCGACAGGCAGCCAGGGAGTGTTTGGAGCGGGATCTGCACTAGCGCAGGAGGCAAACCGGTGACTCCAGGAAACTGTTGGTATGTACTTGCTTCTTTTCCTTTTTCTCTTTCAGTTGTGAACTATTTGTGTGTGGCGCGTTTATGATTTGTCCCTTTCCTTTTCAGATGGTCTTCCGGCTGCAATTTCCAAGGCCCGTGAAGGGTATGTTCTAGTTGCCGAGCTGGACACGGCGAATGAGCGAATTGCCTCGCTGATCCGTGACTTGGAGGACGCGAAAGCGGCCTCAATTTCGTCTGAGGACCGAGCGAAGGCTGCTGTCGCTGCGGCTGAGGAGGAACGCAAGGCCACGGACTCGATCATCGTGGGGCTGTAGAATGATCATGCCGCCTTGGAGAAGCACGTCACGGAGAACTGCCGCAAGATTCTCGGTGAGTCTCCGTCTTTTGCTTAACTCATTTGGCGAATCCCTGATTGGGGAAGTCCGTAGTTTCACTGACGTCTAATTTTGCAGCTGTGATAGGGCAAAGCGACCCGGTGGTTCAAACCTTCAACGCCTCGTAGTGCGTGACTGCCGTGGTGAACGCGACCACGGCTTCGGCGTTAATTGTCCAAGCGGTCCTTCAAGGCATGTCCTCCACCGAGGTTATTCCTGAGGGGCTTACGAAAGTGTGGCGCTATCTAGAGGAGGCGCTTGTCGTCATGGAGTGGATGGCACGCTCGGCTTTCAGGTGCGGGGCCACCATGGCATTGAGCCTGGGTCTCGCCCACTTCCCCGACGATTTTGATCTTGACGACGTCACCAGCGGCTACCCATCGGTGACTGGCACGGTGGAGATGTCAGAGGTGCTGAAGCTGACTGCCAAGGCCACCCCTTTGGCTGATCGGGTGTTGGTGATAAGGGATCGTCTGCCATACCAGGAAATGGTACCGGCGCCTGGCGACCCCGAGCCGGAGCATCGCGACATGAAGTCGGAGCAGCCCTTCTGGTCGGTGTTGTCGAAGTCGCTGACGACCTACCCGACAAATCCGTGGCAGCCATTCATTCGTGTCAAGGGAGGTGGTGGTGCTTGTTCGTCAGGACCTGCGGAATAGATAGTATCGTTGGGCAATTTGTAATATATGCCAAGTGGCGACTGCTGTAATGTGAACAATATTTTGAGGAAGGGGAGTCAATCGACTCGTATTGCGACCATAATCGTATGGTGTGTTTATTTTTGTTTGAGCGAGTCCCCAAGCGCGTCCGCCCTTTAATGGGGTATAACTCGATTGTATACTTATGTGTTTTCTTTTGGTTGTGGACTGTTTTGTCCCTTGTGTCTTCTAAGGGGCGAGTCCCCGAGTGCGAATGGGATTGTTTTGTAGGCGAGTCCCCGAGCGTGGTGCTCAAACGTATTGGGCGCGTTCCTATTGTAGGTTGTTTTAATGTGTTGTTTGTAATGCGTCTCTTCCCTTGGCTCGGAAAGCCAGTCGCTGGGCGAGTCCAAGGAAGCTCTCTTACTTGGTGTGTTCCTGAGCCGCGTGAGGATTCCATTCTTGCGGAGTCCCTGTGCATGGTACTTAACCGTTCGAGTCGCTTTGCGCGAGGATGGGAAGGACAGGTCGCTGTGAGGAGCGTATACTGGTCTTCTTGGCTCGGTGGGCCAGTCGAGCTAGGCGGCTTCGATGGTGGCTCCGGATTGGCGTATTCGTGGACGTCCTAGGGCCTGAATATTTTCAGTGCCCTTAGGCCGCACTAGTTAGCCGTGCCGGTCGCTCGACCAAGGGTTGACTTTCGTGGGTAGCGTATTGCTAATTTGTACGAGTGCGAGTGGTACAAGAATATGGCGAGTAGACACAATTTGTGTGATCCGAATGAATTTCATTATATATGCTAGCTGAGTACAAGTTGGGTTCTATGTATAGAACTTTCAGAGAAGGTTTACATTCCATGGCCTTCCGACCTCGAGTTGGCCGTCACCCCGTATGTCGATGAGGTAGTAGGCATCGTTGCCGAGGACTCGACCTATGGCGAATGGTCCCTCCCATGGGGGGAGAGTTTGTGCATGCCCTTCTTGTCCTGGGCCAGTCGTAGGACCAGGTCGCCCTCCTGGAAGGTGCGAGTCCGGACTCGGCGGCTGTGGTAATGGCGGAGTCCTTGCTGGTAGATGGCAGTGCGGGAGCAGGCCAGGTCACGTGCCTCGTCGAGTTGGTCGACACTGTCTTGGTGGGCGACCTCATTGGTCACCTCGACGTAATTGGCGACTCGAGGTGAATCGTGCTCCAAGTCAGTTGGCATTACGGCTTCGGCGCCATACACCACGAAGAAGGGTGTGAACCCGGTGGAGCGGTTGATGGACGTGCAGACCCCTCATATTATGGAGGGGAGCTCGTCGACCCCGCATCCTGGGGTGTGCTCGAGGGGCACCTGGAGTCGCGGCTTGAGCCCATGGAGGACGCTCTGGTTGGCGCGTTCTACTTGGCCGTTCGACTCCGGGTGGGTGACTGAAGCGAGGTCGAGTCGTATGCCATGTTCTTCACAGAATTCCGCCATGGCCCCCTTGGAAAAGTTGGCGCCGTTGTCCGTTATGATGCTGTGCGGGTAGACGTATTGGTAGATGAGCTCGCGTAATAACTTGGTGGCCGTCTTTCCGTCGCACTTTTTGATCGGCTTGGCCTCGACCCATTTGGTGAACTTGTCGACCGCGACCAGGAGATGGGTGAAGCCGGATGGGGCC
Source organism: Avena eriantha (assembly GCA_910589775.1). Taxonomy (NCBI): domain Eukaryota; kingdom Viridiplantae; phylum Streptophyta; class Magnoliopsida; order Poales; family Poaceae; genus Avena; species Avena eriantha. Next base: position 284,552,482 of record OU342745.1, on the reverse strand, counting down.
TTCTTGAACGGGCCTACCATGTCCATGCCCCATACGACGAATGGCCATGTGAGGGGGATGGTCTTGAGTGCCGAACCAAGGAGGTGCATCTGGTGGGCATACTTCTGGCATCCGACGCATCGCTGGACGATGTTGGTGGCGTCGGCGTGTGCGGTGAGCCAGTAGAAACAGTGCCACATGGGCTTGGCGACCAGCGACTTGGCACCGGCGTGATGGCCGCAGTCGCCGGTGGGAATGTCCTAGAGGATCTTGCGGCCTTCTTCTAGCTGTACGCAGTGCTGGAATACGCCAGTCACGCTGCATTTGTGGAGCTCGCCGTTGATGATGACGAATGATTTGCAGCGACACACGATCATTCACGCCTCCGTCTCCTTGCTTGGTAGGATCTTGTGCTCGAGGAAGGCGACATATGGTGCCGTCAAGTCGCTAGGCTCCACAACCATGGCGACTAGGGCCAGCTCTGGTTGCAGTGGTATCCCGACGTCGATCTCCTTTGGTGGGCTGACCGAAGGTTTGTGGATGATGTCGAGGAAGACGCATGTTGGTGGCGCTTGTCGGGCCGACCCGATGTGGGAAAGGGCGTCTGCCTCCTCGTTCTTGCGTCTGTCAATCCACTTGACGGAATAGCCGTCAAAGTGTCCTCCCAGCTTGTCTACCACTTGGCGGTACGTGATCATTGTTGGAGAGACAGCATCGCATGTCCCGGCGACCTGGCCGGCGACTAGGTCGGAGTTGCCATAGCGTCGTAGGCGGTTTATGTTCATCTCCTTAGCGGCCCTCATGCCATGGAGGAGGGCCTCGTATTCTGACATGTTGTTGGTGCAGGGCTTGAACTTGAGGTGGAGCACATAGCGGGGCTTGTCTCCTTTGGGAGAGGTTAGTATGACCCTGGCCCCTGCGCCGTCAGCATTCTTGGAGCCGTCAAAATGGAGCGACCAGTAGTGGAGGTATGGGAGCTTCTCCGGCTGCTGTGGTTCTTCCCAATATGCGAGGAAATCAGCTAGGGCTTGTGACTTGATCGCTTTGCGGGGATCGTATTTGATGTTGTGGATACCGGTTTCGACGACCCACTTGGTGACTCACTCGGCCGCCTCGCGATTGCGTATTATGTCCTGCAAAGGTGCGAAGGAGACCACCGTGATCGGGTGCTCCTAGAAATAGTGCGGGAGTCGCCGCTGAGCTCGGAATACCGCGTACACCAGTTTCTGGTACTGCGGGTAGCGCCGTTGTGAATCCATGAGGACTTCGCTGATGTAGTAGACAGGGCACTGTATGGGGCACTCCTTGCCCTCCTCCGGCTGTTTGATGACCATCACGGCGCTGACGACTCGAGTGGAGGCCGCCACGTAGACGAGCATTGGCTCTTTGTCGAGTGGAGCAGCGAGGAGTGGAGCCGCGAGTAGCACTTCTTTGAGCGCTTTGAGTGCATCGTCCGCCTCCGCGTCCCATTGGAACGTGGGGTTCTTGCGCATCAGGCCGTAGAGAGGCATTGCCTTCTCGCCTAGTCGGGGGATGAAGCGACTGAGGGTCGTGACTTGCCCGGCCAACTTCTAGACATCGCGCAGGCTAACGGGTTTCCCAAGTCGCGCGATGGTGTCGATCTTGGTGGGGTTGGCCTCGATGCCACGCTTCGAGACTACATATCCCAGTAGCTGTCTTGTGGGGACGCCGAAGGTGCATTTTCCTGGGTTCAGCTTGATTTTGTACCTCCGCAGATTAGTGAAGGTCTCAGCCAGGTCGGCGAGTAGGTCGTCCTGGCGGGTGGATTTTACCACCACGTCCTCGATGTAGACGTGGATGTTGTGGCTAATTTGGCTCGCTAGGCACTACCGCATGAACCTTTGGTATGTGCCGCCGGCGTTCTTGAGGCCGAACGTCATGGCCATGTAGCAGAAGGCGCCGAATAGCATGATGAATGCCGTCTTCTCCTCATCCTCGACCGCCATTTTGATCTGGTTGTAGCCAGAATATGCATCGAGGAAGAACAACGACTCCAATCCCGTGGTCGAATCGATGATCTGATCAATGCGCGGTAGGACGAACTCCTCTTTCGGGTAGGCGCTGTTGAGGTTGGTGTAGTCGATACACATTCTCCATGTGTTGTTCTTTTCCAGAACCAGGACTAGGTTTGCCAGCCACTAGGAGTATTTGATTGGCCGAATGAAGCCTGCGGCTAGCAGGCGTTGTACTTCTTTGGCGATTGCTCGATGGCGCTCTCCATTGAAGGGCCATAGCGACTGCTTTACTGGTCGCACTTTGGGGTCAGCGTTTAGTTTGTGCTCAGCGAGTTCCCTCGGGACACCTGGCATGTCGGATGGCTTCCATGCAAAGATGTCGCGGTTCTCACGGAGGAACCCGATGAGCATGCTTTCCTATGCAGGGCTCATGTGCGCCCCGATGGTGACCGTTTGGCTGGAGTCACCCGGGACGAGCTCGACGGTGCGGGTGTGCGTGGTCGCCTCGAACGTGGAGTTTGCGGCGGTTGGCTTCTTCAGGATGGTGGGGTTGTCCTTGTTGATGTTGCCCACGTATTTCGTGAGCTCCTCCGTGTGGTCGGTCTCCACAGCGATGACAGTGTCAGTGACCTCGGCTCCTTTATCCTCGCATTCCACGGCCATATCAGGGTCGCCGTGGATGGTGATGATGCCGCTTGGCCCTGGGAGCTTCATCATGTTGTAGGCGTAGTGTGGGGTCGCCATGAATTTTGCGAATGCTTGGCGACCGAGGAAGCAGTGGTAGGGGCTGCGGAAGCTCACCAGCTCGAATACGATCCTCTCTGTGCGGTAGTTTGCCGGTGTGCCGAAGGTGACTGGCAGCGTCACTTTTCCGATTGGGTACGCCTTCCGACCGGGCAAGATACATGATGTTGATGGAGCTCCCACCGTCCATTAGTGTCTGGGAGCTGGAGCCTTCCGATTGGGCAAGGTCGTCAGTGTTGGCTCGATGGCTGTTTCTGGGAGCTGGAGCCTCTTGAACGTGTCCAGGTACATGATGTTGATGGAGCTCCCACCGTCCATTAGTGTCTTGGGCAGCCAGTAGTCGGGCACCTTAGGCTTGACCACCAGGGCGACTCGCCCTGGGTATTTGATTATTGGCGCGTGGTCCTGGCGACTCCAGGTGATGCTCTGCTCGGACCAGTTGAGGAAGCGAGGGATGTCGACCTGGGTCACCGCGTTGACGGCGACCGCGCGGGCGAGCACCTTCTTCTCGCGCTTGGTGCCGAGCCCGGTGAAGGTGTGTAGCGAGCCGGATGCGTGCCTAAAGCGGCCGGCGTTGCCGTTGTCCCTTGGCTGGTTGTTGTTGGGGTCCTCCCTCGCTCCCCTCGCCTTTTCAATCTCTTTGAGAGAGTGGCAATCCGCGGTGGTATGGGTGGCGGGTTTTCCCTCCCTGCTATGGTAGATGCAAGGCTGATTGAGCAGGGCAGCGGGGTTGAATTTCGGCCTCGCTGTATTGTTGGAGCGGTAGTTTCCGCTATCGTGGTAATTTCCTCCGTCGCGACAGTAGCTCTTGGGGTCGCGTTGGCCGTAGCCGGCATTGGCGATGAAGTCGACTCGCCCATCCGTGCGGCGCTTGCCGGTGATGCGGGTGTTGCTATAGCACATGTCGCGTAGGCGTCCGCTGTCGTGGATGCTGGTTCGGCATCTTCCTCCTGACTCGTCGTCAAAGTCTTGGTTGGGGTCCTCCTCCGCGTAGCGCTTGGCGATCTCAAGGAGGTCAGGGACGTTGTCGAGCGTCCGGTAGACCCTCTTGATCTTAGCGACCAGGGGTTCATACCGGCACACGTTCTTGAAGCAATGTATCGTCGTATCTAGGTGGATACCGGAGGCGTTGATCCACAGTTATTTCCACATTTGAATCCAACGGCGAGTCGACTCGCGTTGTCCCTGGATGCAACGCTCTAGGTCTTCTATGGTGGTGGCGCGGGTGTAGGAGCCCTCAAAGTGCCTGATGAAGGCATCCCGCATTTCTTCCCAGGAATCGATGCTGTCGGCGGGGAGGGTGTTGATCCATTGCTGAGTCGCACCCTCCATCATCAGGGGGAGGTAGCGAGAGGCGAGCAGGTCGGTGTGGCAGGCGATTCCCATCGCCATGAGGTATGTGTCTAGCCAGACAGCTGGATCGTACGTCGGGTCATACTTTTCGATCTCCTTGAGCGCCTTGAAGTTGGCGGGGTATTTTTCCCCACGAATCATGGGCCCGAAGCATTGTGATCCGACTCGACTGAGTGGGCCTCTTGGTTCGGTGTCGCCGCGGTTGGTGAGGGTGTTCCTCAAGTCGTTGGGCTGGCGCGCCCGCCAAGCCTGGTTGTTGACGATGTGCCTTCGGGCATCAATGGGCTGCCCGTTGGCAGTGACCGTGTTATTCGCTGGTCGCGGATCGTTGGTGGATAGCGCGGGGTTGGCGGCCCGTGGTTGATTCTCCAGGGGCTGCGGTGGAGGGCAGGTCAGTGCGTTGGCGACGGTAGGGTGACCGCATGATGACGCTCTGCTTACCGAGGAGCGGGAGTACATCCGTCCCCGCGGGTTGACTCCCACAGCTTGTTGCTCGACAGCCCTGGCGAGTAGGGCCTTGGCGTACTAGATCTGTAGTGCGTCGTCGCCTTGGATGTCATGGTTGGCGACCGCGGCGTCGGCCGCGACGATGTTGTCCATCGGGGTGGAGTAGAGTGGCAGTCCGTTGGCGTCGCGGGCTTGTTGCGAGATGATGATCCGCGACTGATCCGGCGGGGGCCCGCGGCCAATGGGTGGTGGAGGGGCTCCGGTCGCCGGTGCACCGGGTGGTGGTCTCGCAGGGTTGCTTCCACCTGGCGGCGCGTTCTCACAGTATTCGCGCTCACCCGCACATGCGGGGTTGCTTTCATCGTTGAACTTTAGGACGCGGCCCTGGACATTGGAGTTTAGGTGGGTCTTGATGCGGCGCTGCTGATAGAGCGATAGCTCCTACGCGGTTTCTCGCTCGAGGCGGTATTTCTCACGCTCGGCGATCTCGTTGCGTTGCGCCTCCGTGAGTTGCAGGCGGGCTTCCTCCACCTCTGTGGTCGTGGCAGTCGACGGAATCGGCCTGGAAAACGGATCTAGCGGGGCGGCCGTGCTACCCGCCACGTAGATCGCGTTAAAGCGATTGGATCTAGCGTGGAAGTATTCAGGCGACTCTGAGCCGGAATCAGAGTCGAAGATCCCCGAGGATGGAGGAGTCCTCGAAATCCTCCGGGTTGGAGACTCGCGTGGTGGAGTCCTCTCGTGATGCCGCGGTGATAGATCCGTCGACCGAGGCAGGGGTCGCGGAGTCGGCATCGTTGTTTAGGGCCTCATCGTTTGTGGCGGTGTTGGTCTTGGCCATGTCGCTGGCGGCCGAATCATACTCGGTGACGAGGCTCCTGATGGAGTAGACCTGCTCCTCCAAGCGTAGATCGCGGTGAGACGGCGATCCGCCAACGATCATCATCGCAGCTGGGTCGACTGCACTGGTGAAGCCGACAAAGAGGTTGATGGAGCTGACCGACATCACTGCGTCGTGAGTGACCGGACGTGATGCCGGGATGTAGCTGCTGGGCAGGATCTGTAAGATCCCACCGATGGCGCTCATGCGGCCGGTGGCGAGCGGCCGATCGATCGGCGAATAAGGTCTCGCCGCAGAACTCAGGCCAGTCCTGCTATGCCCCACGGTGGGCGCCACTGTCGTGGAAATGGCCACGGTAGTTGCTGCTACTGGCAGCGATTGATTTGAACGTGAGGAAGAGCTAGCGGCCATCTGCAGTGCGCGATGGGGGAAGATGCACATGGTTTACCCAGGTTCGGCCCCCCGGAGGGTAAAGACCTACTCCTGCTAGATTGGATTAATGGAGAGCGAGTTACAGGGTGGCGAGCTCGGCGTCTAAGCAGCGAGTCGCTTGAGAGGGTGTATGATAGAAGTAAATCCTCAAGGTACCCTAGGGAGGTTTATATATGAGGCACCTCGCTAGGGTTTACAGTTTAGCACCGAACAAGATATGGATTCAGAGGCTTTTGACCTAATCCGACTAGGCTTCAAGTACGCTTCTGGGCCTTCAGTCGCCAAGCCTTCTCCTCCATCGCATTCCAGTCGCCGTCCTCCAAGCCCACTCGCAGACCCTTCGGCCCAATCGGAACGTCCTGCTGGGCATACCCCATTTGGCATATCCCCATCACTCCTTACTCAAAGTATATGAAGGATATTGTCTCGAATAAAAGAAGATCCCTAATGAAGAAATTTCTAATTTGCTTGCTAATTATTCCTTTAATGGTAAGGTTCCAAAGAAACTTGGAGACCCAGGGATTCCAACTATCCCTTTCTCTATCAAGAATAGTTATGTTAGAACTGCTTTGTGTGATTTGGGAGCTGGAGTTAGTGTTATGCCTTTCTCTCTATATAAGAAGCTTCAACTAGAAAAAATAATACCAACTGATATATCTTTGCAAATGGCTGATAAATCTACCACTATTCCTGTTGGTATATGTAAGGATGTACCTGTTCAAGTGGCTCATAATTGCTTGATATTAACTGATTTTGTTGTGCTTGAAATGCCTGAAGATGGTAATATGTCTATTATTCTTGGGAGACCTTTTCTTAATACTGCAGGAGATGTTATTAACTGTAATCAATGAAATGTGACCTTTAATGTTAATGACAAGGAACATACTGTCTATTTCCCAAGAAGATTGAAAGGACTTATGGTTTGAATTCAATTGAACATGTTGAGGGCATCCAGGTTGGAGAGATATATTGTCCCATACCAAGATAAAAATTTGAAACTATTATGATTGGGACCATTTCTATCAAGGTTGAGGTAACATAATCATTAGTGGAATACAAAGTTTTGCCTCATATGAAATTGTTTTGGTGACAAGACCTGATCAACCTTGTTAACAAAAGAATTTCATTGAACAAAACAATGTTTTCACCGTGATTATCTCCGTTTAGTTTTATTCTATCCATTTTAGTTTTGTTTTGTTTAGTTTTCTTCTTTGTTGTTAGTTGCTTGCATATTAGAGTGTCTGAGAACTTCTGTAGTTCTAGCCTTGTTTTGTCCTTGCATCATTCCAACGAAAAATATGTCTGTCAGAAAATCATTTATTTATACCTGAAAAATGCCCAAAAATAAAGTGTCTTGAAAAATTCCAGAAAATTCATATTAAATTTTTCCGTGAAAAAGGGGGCAGAGGAGTACCTGGAGTGACCCAGGGGGCCCACCAGGCAGGCTCACCACCTGGTGGTGTGACCTACCCTGGGTGGCGCCATGCCATGGTGTGGGCCACCCCTGGCCCTCCACTAACTCTCTCACCTGCCACTTTCTTCTCTCTCCCGAGCAAACTCCAGTTCATTGCTCAAAATCGCGTTCTTCCTGTGCTTGCTCTCGATTTTTTTTCGATCTCCTTGCTCAACCCATCTTTGTTGCTGAAATTTGGAGCACTTGTTCTCCGGTATGTGGCTCCTCCCCTTGTCCAAGTAGATTTGTGTTTAGTGGATTATATCTTGAGTATTTTGTTGCTATAGGTGATAGGTTATGAGAGCTTGTAAGCTTGTTTGATGCTTAGAGATATAGTTTTGATGCATGTTTAGGCCTCTTACAAGTCCCTATGAGTAGTACCCTTCATTATATTCACTTTGCAATCACTTGTTTAATAGGTGTTTAAATTTCAAAATAGAAGATGAATGAGCATCAACTAAACCAACATGAACTATGGGTGCCTGAGGTTATGAAGGTCCACCGAGAGGAGGATGTTTTTCCTTCCAATTATCCATGCTCTGAGTTCATGAGAGCTGCATGAATTCTCCAAGACTTCCACACTTTGGTTTCTAATGCAGGGTTGGAGCACTTTTTGGAAGATGAACCTTGTCAATTTGTGAAGCTAACCATGTCTGTGGTGCAGGACTTTCAATTTAGTTACTCTTTGCCTAACCCCATGGTCCACTACAAAATTTACAATATTGTCATCGACCTTTCTCTCAATGACTTTTGTGCAGCTATTAAGGTACCTCACTAGGGATCATGTGGAAGGATTAAAGAGCGACCTGCACCACTCATGAATTTATACGCAGAAATTTGCCAAGGGAGCAGCTTCTCGAAGGAGAGTGGAAAAATCCGTAACATTCATCTCCCCTCCGTTCGCTACTTTGCCTACTTTATTTCCAAGTGTGTTCTTGCTAGGAAAACTGCAAATAAGTTATCTTCATATGATCAAGCATTTATCTTTGCTGCTCTTAAATGAGATAGTGCTTACAACTTGGGTGCTTTGATAGCTTTCCGTCTTGCCGCTAACCGCGAGAAAGATGGAATTTGTGGGGGCCTCATTGCTTCTATTTTACTAGAATTGCATGGTTTAGTGCCTCATCATCTAGACCTAAAGTTTCCCATAGAAAGGCTTGATCTTAATTCCATGATACAGCATAAATTTGTTTCCTCGTGAGCTAGTTTGAGTGAGTTGTCTTATGAAATAACCTTTCTCAAAGCTGGTTCGAGAAAGAGCAAGTCCGAGCGTGTTGTTCTTTTGCCTGCACCAATTTTGTTTAGCCTTGATAACATGGTAGGATGGTCCCTCACTAAGGAGGAGCTTGACACGTACCTGGGAGAGCTCTCCCAATAGGAGCAGGATACTAGAAGGGAGGTCACGGATGATTCGGTCCAGCCCTTGAATGAGGGGGAGTCTTCATATCAGCAGCCTATCTATGATTGGGGAGCTTCTTCTTCCTACCAAGGGCCCAACTACGACCATTCTTATCATGATCCTCCTGCTTGGAACCCTTACCCGTACCTGGATTGATACCCACTTAGGCCAAAAGCCTAAGCTTGGGGGGAGGTACGCCGACATCGCACTCATCTCCCTATCATGTTGCGTCGGTACTTTGTATATTCATGTTTCGTTCTCCTTTTATTTTTCGTTTTTCTTTGCTTTCGCTTTCTAAAACGCAAAAAGACCAAAAATATATCTGTTGTTTCTCTTTGGTTTGCTTCTTTTTATTTTTGCCTTGGTTTGTTTTTCCCTTTTTGCTTTGTTTGAACTATTCGAAAAACCCAAAAAGATTTTGCTTTTCTTGTTTTTCCTTTTTGGTTCTTGCTTTAAAAATTGAAAACACCAACAATATTTGCTGTTCTTCTTTGGCTTTGCGAGTTTGTTGCAGGGTTCAGCAGTCCGCAATGGGATTTGGTTTCATATTATTATTATTGAAGCCACACAACTGAAGAGCAATAATGAGGATTAATGACAACTTGAGGTGTGGTTAGAGGCTGGTAACGAACTCTATTTGTTTTCATTTCTGTACATATACTCATCATTGTGGGCATGCTTGGTCTGTTCATGTAGGCTGTATGTTATCTTTGGATGCTTAGTAGTTTTTGCTTTCTTATGATTAGTTCCAGCTTGCTAATAGTTTGTAGCATGTCATATGAATGTTTGCTTGCATTACTCTATTCATAACTTGGTATGACACCGTTGTATCCTCTCTGAATGATTCACTTGAATTGACTTGGCACATGCTCACACATGCATATGACTGAAATAATCAGTTAAGCCTCGATGAATTATTTTGCCTTGAGGATCTTGAATCACTTTCATGCCATGATTAGTCCTGTTTTGTTGCAAGCATGATTATGACAGCTATTGCTCTCTCATTTGTCGCTCCCTTACTATTGCTACCATTCACTTTCACTGAGTATGTTTTACTCATGTTTCCAACTCCCTAAAACCAAATGTTGCCAAAGTGTCCACCATACCTACCTATTAGCATCATTTGCTACTTCCGTGCATATTCAATATGCCTTGTTTTCTTCTGAATAAAATGTTTGCTTGTTATGAGAAAGTTAGTTAGTCAAGCTCTCACGAACTTGATGGCACACTTTATTTTCTGCACTTAATAAACCTGAACCATTGTGACTGTCCATGAAAGTTATATGCTTGCAAATTATAGGCTAGGGATTAGCAGAACCGTGATGTCAAGGGGAACACTTTCAACACTTGTAAATATATACCCAGTTGATACCATGCTCTTTTATTTGCGGATGGCGTCGGTGTGAAATAAAAGGGGAGCTTGTAAGTCCATGGAGTTATGTATGTGTGTTAGAGAAACACCTGGGCTGCCTGTCTAATCCATGCCGTCATGGTGGAAACCTGCAGTGTAACCATAATGATATCTATGAAGCATTCTTCTTATAAAAAAGAGAGAGATAGCTATTGAGAAATAGAAAAGAGAAAAAAAGAGATTTGAGACAAGACGAAAGAGAGAAAAAAGCACCATTTTCCCATGGTAAATAAGAAGATTGCTGAGATACTCATTGTCTACTTGCCTTGTCATTTTGATATGGGGATTCTTCTGTATCATCGGGCAAGGTGTACCCCGTTGGCGGTTCTCAATGATATGCACGTATTTACAATGACAATAAATTACCGGTAACTAAAGTTGAGTAGTATGAGGAGCGGCCCTCGTACTCAAGGGACATGGGATTTCCAGTTTATAGTCTGTCAGGCATATAACTCAGATTGGACCTCACTTTCACCTTAACCATATTAAAGATGCTTATGATAGGGGCAATGAGAGCTCAAAGCTAATGAGTACCTTACTTTCAGCATTTGGAAGCCTTTCAAATTATTCAAAACCTTTTCATTTCCTTGTTGAGTCTCCACATATTCTATGAGCACTTTCTTGAGAGCATAGTTGTCATTCTTTGTGTTTGTCTCATTACTTGATTATTTGTGTTATGACTTTGATGCTTGTATCTTTGACATCTTTACTTCTAGTCTTCACCTGAACTTCAGAGGTGCCTTGGCAGTCACAATCAAAGGGAAGTGAGGTACCACTCTATCATACCTTGTTATGAGCATTGTAATGTTGCTTATATTTATACTTCATGCTACTTATTATTTTTAAGTTGGAATCTCTTCATAGCTTGCAATGCCTATTATGTAAACTTAGTTGCATACTCTTTATTATGAATTTTCTAAGTAGTTGATCACATGCTAAGAATATATACATCATATGAAGCAAATGTGTTTGTGAAAGTTCTTTTATCGAACTCAGTTTTTAACTGAATTGCTTGAGGACAAGCAATAAGCTAAGCTTGGGGGGAGGTGATACGTCCAAAACGTATCTACTTTCCCGAACACTTTTGCTATTGTTTCTCCTCTAAACTTGTGTGATTTGGATGCAACTAACACGGACTGACATTGTTTCCAGCAGAATTGCCTTGGTGTCTAGTTTTTGTGTAGAAAATCAACTATCAGGAAAAATCCTGGAAAATATGCCAAAAATCCTATTTCACCAGAAGACTCCCGGAACCAGAATACGAGACGGAGGAGGGTTGGGCCCAGGCCACACCACCTGGCCGTGCGGGCAAGCCCAGGCCATGCTAGGGGGTGGTCTGGCCGCCCCAGACACCCCCTCGGTCTCCCTCTTTGCCTATAAGAAGCCTTCTGACCTAAAAACTCTAGGGGTTTTGACGTTTTTCCATAAGGAGTTCCGCTCCGCCGCCAGCACCAAATTCCACGAAACAGCTTCAGAAACTCCGTTCTGGCACCCTGCCGGGATGGGGAATTGGAGGAGATCATCACCATCATAATGACCATCGCTTCTCCATCGACCATCCATGTTTCCCCCATCTATGAGTGAGTATTTCCCTATTGTAGGCTATGGGGATGGTAGGGATTGGATGAGATCGTTCATGTAATGGCATCAAATTGTTAGGGCATGGTGCCTACTATCTTTTATTAGTGCTTTATGACTTTGTTGCAACTTGTTATGCTTAATGCTTGTCACTAGGGCCCGAGTGCCATGATTTCAGATCTGAACATGTTATTGATTCATTATGATAGTATTGTTTATGGTTTTACCTATAAGTTGTATACACACGTTGTTGTCCGGAACCAATGGCCCCAAAGTCCCAGAAATTGGGATAACCAGAGGGAATGGCTTTGATGTGAGGATCGCATGTGTTCACAGAGTGTTAATGCTTTGCTCTGGTGCTCTATTAAAAGGAGCACCTTAATTGTCAGTAGTTCCCTTGAGGCCCCGCTGCAAACGGGCTGGCAGGACAAAAGATGTTGTGCAAGTTCTCATTGCGAGCACGTATGACTATATATGCAACACATGCCTAGGATTATCTAGTGCTTGGATGTTTTATCTTATTTATCTGCAATTGCCCTATGTTCTGATTGCTATGTGAATTGTCTTGTCCATGCAATGCCCGTCCATCCATCCCTATGCCTACCGCACTCGAATCCTACTATTTACTGCTATTGTTACTACTATCTTTACTTTACTACTGCTGCTACTTTACTATTCCTACTACAAAACTGTTGCTACTGATAAACTGCTGTGAGGAAGATTGTCTCCAGGTGCAGCTGAATTGACAACTCAGTTGTTAAGGCTTATAAATATTCTTTGGCTCCCCTTGTGTCGAATCAATAAATTGGGTTTCACTTCCCTCGAAAATACTGCGATACACCCCCTATACTTGTGGGTCATCACTCATTAACATTAAAAGTCACCTTTCCTTGATTACAATTAATAACAACTCCTGCAGTATTAAGAAAAGGTCTCCCAAGAATAATAGACATATTATCATCTTCGGGCATTTCAAGCTCAACAAAATTAGTTAATATCAAGCAATTATGAGCCACTTGAACAGGTACATCCTCACATATACCAACATGAATAGTGGTAGATTTATTAGCCATTTGCAAAGATATATCAGTTGGTATTAATTTTTCTAGTTGAAGTCTCTTATAGAGAGAGAAAGGCATAACACTGACTCCTGCTCCCAAATCACACAAAGCAGTTCTAACATAACTATTCTTAATAGAGCAAGGGATAGTTGGAATCCCTGGGTCTCCCAGTTTCTTTGGAACCTTACCATTAAAGGAATAATTAGCAAGCAAAGTAGAAATTTTTTCATTAGGATCTTCCTTTTATTCGAGACAATATCCTTCATATACTTTGAGTAAGGAGGCAATTTAATAGCATCAGTCAAAGGAATTTGCAAGAATAAAGGTTTCATCCACTCACAAAACTTATTATAGTGTTCATCTTCCTTTGACTTGTGTTTCTTATCAGGGAAAGGCATAGGTTTTTGGACCCAAGGTTCTCTTTCACTACCATGTTTCTTAGCTGCAAAATCTTCTTTAGTGTATTTTGTATTCTTAGTGTGCTTTTCAGGTTCTTCTTCAACTTTTTCTTCATTTGGAACATCAGTTTCTTCATTACCACTTTCGGTTTCAGCATTAGAGACAGATATACTATTAGGATCTTTAGCAGGTTCAGAGGATTCTACAATAGTTTTATGTTTCTTTTTCCTTTTCTTACGAGTAGAACCACTATTTTCAGCTTGTTGAGAATCCTGCTCAATTCTTTTGGGATGCCCCTCAAGATATAGAGGATCCTGGGTAGCAGCACCACTTCTAGTTCTAATTTCATAAGCATGTTTTTCTTTGGCAGCGTTAACTAGTAAGTCTTTTTGCACTTTAATGAGTTGATCTATTTGAGTTTGAACCATTTGAAAATGTTTAGCAATCATTTTAACATCATTAGAGGTTCTTTCCACAATATCTTTTAACTCAACGATAGCTCTAGTGTTTTCCATTAGATGATTTTGCACCCTTCTTGCTTAACAATAAAGATATTGAATTCTTCTAAGCATTGATCAGGAGGTTTAGAGTAAGGGATATCACCTTCATCAAAGTGTTGGAGAGAGTGTACCTCAATAGTGGACGAGTGGGGAATTGGCTTACATAATTCTTCTATAGCAGGTAAATTCTTGACATTTGTAGCTTTAATTCCCTTCTCCTTAAGACATTTCTTAGCTTCCTTCATAACTTCATCATTTAATTCAATAACTCCCCTCTTCTTTGATGTTGGAATAGGCGCCGGTATAGCTGGTTCAGGTATGATTACTTTAGGTATAGCTGGTTCAGGAGGAGTCCAATCTTCATAATTCTTGCTTATTTTAGCCATTAATTCCTCAGCTTCCTTGGGAGTCCTATTCCTAAAAACACAATCAGCACAAATATCCAGGTATGTCCTAGATTCTTCAGTTAGTCAATTATAAAATATATCAAGAAGCTCATTCCTAGGTAAAGGACATCCAGCCTGTGCATGAATCAAAGCACAACACCTTGCCCATGATTCAGGCAATATCACTTTCTCTCCCTGTTTAAAATCAAAAAGTTCCTGCAAAATAGCATGTCTAGCACTAGGAGGAAAATATTTCTGCAGGAAAGTACTAATCAAGCAATCAGGGCTATCAACAGATCTAGGAGGTAAATTACTAAACCAAGTTTTAGCTTCCCCTTTCAGTGAAAAATGGAAAATCTTAGCAACAAAGTAAGTACGCATCTTAATATCATCAGAAAAAAAGCCACTAATGGTAGAAAGCTCAGTCATATGTGCTACCGCACTTTCATTCTTAGTCCCACAAAAAGGTTCTTTCTCAACAATAGCTATGTAAGATAGATCAAGAGAGAAATCACAATCTTTATCTTTAATGTTTATGGGAGAAGCAGCGAACTTAGCAATAGGAGACAATTTGGGTCTAATAGTACGCCTCTCAAGGAGATTCTTAGCAGCGCTCATATCATGGGCGTTTTTACATTCCTTAATAAATTCATCGTTCATCTCAACATAACCGTCTTCAATATCATAACTCTCACTAGACTCAGGTGAACTAACATGTGTAGTAGTGTCTTCATTAGGAGTTTCAGTATTTCCAGCTATAGTTGTAGCAATCGTAGCATCGAGGAAAGTACCTAATGAACCACTCTTATCAAGCACAGTAGAAACAACATCATAAGCATCAGAAGTTTCAGATTCAGCAGTAGTAGTGTGTGTAGCATGTGTGTGTGGTGGTGTAACGAGCTTACTCATAACAGATGGTGAATCAAGAGCAACATAGGTGTTCAAAACCGTACATCTTCTTGTAGTGGATGGTAAAATAGGAACCTTGCCATCACGATACTTGCCCATGATGGATGGATGGCAGCGAACAATAATTAATCCAAGTGAACTTGGCAACGGCGCTAGATAAATAAAGCTATGCTCCCCGGCAACGGCGCCAGAAAATAGTCTTAATGACCCACAAGTATAGGGGGTGTATCGCAGTATTTTCGAGGGAAGTGAAACCCAATTTATTGATTCGACACAAGGGGAGCCAAAGAATATTTATAAGCCTTAACAATAGAGTTGTCAATTCAGCTGCACCTGGAAACAATCTTGCTCACAGCAGTTTATCAGTAGCAATAGTTTTGTAGTAGGAATAGTAAAGTAGCAGCAGTAGTAAAGTAAAGACAGTAGTAACAATAGCAGTAAACAGTAGGATTCGAGTGCGGTGGGCATAGGGATGGACGGACGAGCGTTGCATGGACAAGACAATCAGAACTTGCACAACATCTTTTGTCCTGCCAGCCCGTTTGCAGTGGGCCTCAATGGAACTACTGGTAATTAAGGTGCTCCTTTTAATAGAGCACCGGAGCAAAGCATTAACACTCCGTGAACACATGTGATCCTCACATCAAATCCATTCCCTCCGGTTATCCCGATTTCTGTCACTTCGGGGCCATTGGTTCCGGACAACAACGTGTGTATACAACTTGAAGGTAAGACCATAAACAATACTATCATAATGAATCAATAACATGTTCAGATCCGGCATCATGGCACTCGGTCCCTAGTGACCAGCATTAAGCATAACAAGTCGCAACAAAGTCATAAAGCACTAATAGAAGATACTAGGTACCATGCCCTAACAATCTGATGCCATTACATGAACGATCTCATCCAATGCCTACCATCCCCATAGCCTACATCGGGAGATTACACACTCATAGATGGGGGAAACATGGATGGTCGATGGAGAAGCGATGGTGATGATGATGGCGATGATGTCCTCCAATTCCCTGTCCCGGCAGGGTGCAAGAACGGAGTTTCTGGTTTCGAATCGTGGAATCTCGTGGTGGCAGCGGAGCGGAACTCTTTCTAGAAAAACATCGAACCCCCCTGAGTTTTTAGGTCAGAAGGCATCTTATAGGCGAAGAGGGAAAATGATGGGGTGTCTGGGGCGGCCAGACCACCCCCTGGCGCGGCCAGGCCCAGTCTGAACAACCAGGTGGTGTGGCTGGGCCCCAGCCCCACTCCGTCTCGTATTCTGGCTCCGGGAGTCTTCTGGTGAAATAGGATTTTTGGCATATTTTCCGGGATTTTTCCTGATAGTTGATTTTCTGCACAAAAACTAAACACCAAGGCAATTCTGCTGAAAACAGCATCAGTCCATGTTAGTTGCATCCAAATCACACAAGTTCAGAGGAGAAAAAATAGCAAAAGTGTTCGGGAAAGTCGATACGTTTTGGACGTATCAATCACCATTCGCAGTACTACTAGTACAAGTACGAGTACTACTTAAGTGCTGGAAAAGGGATTGATCTGGCCAGCAAAAAAACAAAAATGTCCCATCGCATTGGATGCACACCATTATGATTTGACCAACCTTCCTACTCCGCACTACTCCACCTCCATACCCTAGGAATAGGAAGCACCAAGCACACCCGCAGCAAGCTGGTTCCAAAGTGAGGAGCGCTCCTTTTTTTCCGTGAAGCATGTAGTAGTCCCTCCTTCCCAAATTAGGACGTGTATTACTTCTGGTCAGAGTCAAATTTAATAAACTTTGACTAAATGTACGACATCAACTCAATATTATTAGAATCATCATGACCTATATTTTCATATTATATGCATTTGTCATTAGAAAAGTCGGTATGTTTTTACATATAGTTGGTCGAACTTTATAAAGACTGACTTTGACCAAACCTAATATGTGTCCAAAATTGGGAAAGAGGAAGCAGTATGAAGAGTATGGCTCGATCAGCTGCTCTCTCAGGGAGTCATACCTGACTGTTTTGAATTCCTTGTTTGGTTTTAGGGTCCTTTGTGCTAAATGTATGGACCTCAATATAGTTTTCCCTTTTTTAGGTCCTTGATGTAAAATGTAGTCCCACCATCCATGTAAAATTCTAACCAATAAGTGTAAGTGGTGAAATTTAAACAAATTTAAGCTTACTTCTTAACGGGTATGAACATTCTTGGATTTCAAGCCGAAAGACCAAGGTTAAGCCCATATCAACATCATACTTTATGTTGATGGCCCTATACGAGAGAATTTGCATGCCAACAGATTGGGCCATATTTTAAAAACAATCAAAGAGGAAGTAGTATGAAGCGTTTGGCTTAGATCAGCTGATGTCTCGAGAAGGAGCCGAACTAGAAAGTTTTCCTATTATGGTCCTTTAGGCTAAATGTATGGACCTCCATGTAAATTTCCCTTTTTAGGTCTTTGATGTAAAATATGCCCCCACCAACCATGTAAAATGCTAACCTAAAAGTAAGTGGTGAAATTTAAACGAATTTAAGCTTAGCTATCAACGAGTAGGAACTTTCTTGGATTTTCAAGCCAAACGACCACATGGTCAAGGCCATATCTCTACATCATACTTTATGCCGATGATCCCATATCCAAGAATTTGCATGGCAGCAAATTTTGCCATATTTGTAAAACAGTTGAAGCAGAGGTAGTATGAAACGTATGGCTCGATCAGCTGCTCTCTCAAGAAGGAGCCGAACCCTACTATTTTCTTTGCTCAATTTTAGGGTCATTTGTGCTAAATGTATGGACCTCAATGTAATTTTCTATTTTTTAGGTACTTGATGTAAAATGTACTCCGATCGCCCGTGTAAAATTCTAACCTAAAAGTAAGTGGTAAAATTGAAACGAATTTAAGCATAGTTTTTGACGAGTATGAAAAATTCCTGGATTTCAAGATGAATGACCAAGGTCAATGCCATATCAACATCATAATTTATGCCGATGACCCCATATCAGAGAATTTTCATGGTAATAGATTTGTCCATATTATTTTGAAAACAATCAAAGAGGAAGTAGTATGAAGAGTTTGGCTTAGATTAGCTAATCTCTCGAGAAGGAGCCAAACCAATGCAACAAAAGGTTTTCCTTTAAGGGTCCTTTGTGCTAAATGTATGGACATCGATGTAATTTTCCCCTTTCTTAGGTCCTTGATGTTAAATATTCTCCCACTAACCGTGTAAAATGCTAACCGAAAGTAAGTGGTGAATTTTGAATGAATTTAAGCTTAGTTGTCAACGAGTATGAACTTTCTTAGATTTCAAGCCAAACGACCACAAGGTCAAGGCCATATCTCTACATCATACTTTATGCTGATGATCCCATATCAAAGAATTTGCATGGCGACAGAATTGGCCATATTTTGAAAAGAATCAAAGAGGAAATAGTATGAAGAGTATGGCTTGATCGGCTACTCTCGTGAGAAGGAGCCGAACCCTACTATTTTACTTGGTTGATTTTAGGGTCCTTTGTGCTAAATGTATCGACCTCGATGTAATTTACCCCATTTTTAGTTCAAAAAGTGTAAGTGGTGAAATTTATAGCATTATTTTAAGCTTACTTGTCAACGATTATGAACATTCTTAGATTTCAAGCCGAACGACCATGGTCGTCAAGGCCATATCAACATCATACTTTATGCTCATGATCCCATGTTAGAGAATGTGCATGGCAACAGATTTAACCATGTTTTGGAAACAATCGAAGAGGAAGTAGTATTAAGAGTTTGGCTCAGATCAGCTAATCTCTCGAGAAGGAGTCAAACCAGAAATTTTTCATTTTAGGGTCCATTATGCTAAATGTATGGACCTCGATGTAATTTTTGCTTTTTTGAGGTTCCTGATGTAAAATGTACTCTGATCGACTGTGTAAAGTTCTAACCTAAAATTAAGTGGTAAAATTTAAACGAATTTAAGCTTAGTTGTCAACGAGTATGAACCATTCTTCAATTTCAAGATGAACCACCAAGGTCAAGGCCATATCTACATCATACTTTATGCTCATGATCCCATATCCAAGAATTTGCATGCCGACAAATTTGGCCATATTTTGAAAACAATCGAAGATGAAGTAGTATGAAGAGTATGGCTCGATCAGCAACTCTCGTGAGAAGGAGGCGGACCCGACTATTTTTCTTGCTTAATTTTAGGGTCCTTTGTGCTAAATGTGTGGACCTCAATGTAATTTCCCCCTTTTTAGGTCCTTGTTGTAAAATTTACTCCCATCGACCATGTAAAATTCTAACCTAAAAGTAAGTGGTGAAATTTAAACGAATTTCAGCTTATAGTTGTCAACGAGTATGAGCATTTTTGATTTCAAGCCGAACAACCACAAGGTCGAGGCCATATCTCTACATCATACTTTATTCTGATGATCGAGTATCCAAGAATTTCATGGCGATAGATTTGGCCATATTGTGAAAACAATCTACAAGAAAGTAGTATGAAGAGTATGGCTCGATTAGCTGCTCTCTCTAGAAGGAGACGAACTTGATTGTTTTCTTTGCTCAATTTTAGGGTCCTTTGTGCGAAATGTATGGACCTCGATGTAATTTCCCCCTTCTTAGGTCCTTGATGTAGAATTTACTCCCACCAACCATGTAAAATGCCAACCTATAAGTAAGTGATAAAATTTCAATGAATTTAAGCATAGTTGTCAACATGTATGAAAAAATCTTGGATTTCAAGCTGAACGACCACGAGGTCAAGGCCATATCTCTACATCATACTTTATGTTGATGATCCCGTATTCAAGAATTTGCATGTCAACAGATTTGGCCATATTTTGAAAACAATCGAAGAGGAAGTAGTATGAAGAGTATGGCTCAACCAGCTGCTCTCTCGAGAAGGAGCTGAACCCGATAGTTTTATTTGCTCAGTTTTAGGGTCCTTTGTGCTAAATGTATGGACCTCGATGTAGTTTTCCCTTTTTAGGTCCTTTATGTAGAATGTACTTTATGCTTATGATCCCATATCCAAGAATTTGAATGCCAAAAAATTTGGCCATCTTTTGAAAACAATCGAGGATATTAAAAATAAAAAATAATCAATTTCATTTTTCCAAGTGACGGGAATTTATTTCCTGAAAAGCAAGTAAGAAGATTTTTTCGATCAGCTGCTCTCTCGAGGAGCCGTACCTGACTGTTTTAAATTTCTTGTTTGGTTTTAAGGTCATTTGTGCTAAATGTATGGACCTTGATGTATTTTTTCCTTTTTTAGGTCCTTGATGTAAAATGTAGTCCCACCATCCATGTAAAATTCTAACCAAAAAGTGTAAGTGGTGAAATTTAAATGAATTTAAGCTTACTTGTCAACGAGTATGAACATTCTTGGATTTCAAGCTGAACGACCAAGGTCAAGGCCATATCAACATCATACTTTATGCTGATGGCCCCATATGAGAGAATTTGCATGGAAACAGATTTGGCCATATTATGAAAACGATCGAAGAGGAAGTAGTATGAAGAGTTTGGCTCAGATCACCTAGTCTCTCGAGAAGGAGCCAAACCAGAAAGTTTTCCTTTTACCATCCTTTGGGATAAATGTATGGACCTCCATGTAAATTTCCCTTTTTTAGGTCTTTGTTGTAAAATATGCTCCCACCAATCTTGTAAAATGCTAACTAAAAGTAAGTGGTGAAATTTAAACAAATTTAAGCTTAGCTGTCAATGAGTATGAACTTTCTTGGATTTCAAGCCAAATGACCACAAGGTCAAGGCCATATCTCTACATGATACTTTATGATCCCATATCCAAGAATTTGAATGGCGACAGATTTGGTCATATTTGTAAAACAAGCGAAGAGAAGGTAGTATGAAACGTATGGCTCGATCAGCTACTCTCTCGAGAAGGAGACGAACCCGACTACTACTCCCTCCAGCCCAAATTAATTGACTTGCATTTATCAGATTTGAATGCATCTAGCACTAGAACATGTTTATATACATCCAAACCTAGACAAATTCGAGTCAAGTAATTTGAGGGAGTACAATAGAGTAGCAATTCAAACTTTCCGAGTTTCGAAATTTTCACTTCCTTCACAAACATCGGGGGGAAGGATATTCAATAGATCGTCATTCATAGGACTACTAGTACTACATGGTATAGTGAGTAGTAGCAAAAGAAACTTTTTTTGACGATAGTACCAAAAGAAAGGACGTCCCAAAAGAAACTTCATTCAACCATTAAGGGGCTGTTTGGTTCGGTGGCTATCCACTGGCTAACATGAGATATCCACTTTTTTTGGTTATCCAGTGTTTGGTTTAGAGGGTGGAGTGGATATGGATAACCACTTTTGGCTCAAAATGGTGGTTGAGCATATCCCACAAAAAGAGCTAGATGAGATCAACCACTTTTGGATGGCTCCTCTGAAGCGTTTTCTTGTTCGTTCACCCTTCCTCACGAGAGAAAATATCCATATTTTCTTGCCTATGGGCTCGACAGGAGGGCGGCCATAGCGTAGGCCGTTGGGCATGGCGGGTGTTCGAATACGCACACGCGCGTAGGTCGCCGGGCAGAGTGGGTAGGCAGAGGGGCACAAGCAGGCAGGTTAACACGGGGTCAACAGGGGCAAAAGGGTGGTGAGCTGCCGGCGGTCGTGTCCGCTGCTACGGAAGTGGTGAGGCGGATGAAGAAGACAAGGTGAAAGAGGAAAATGAAAAAAAAGCAGTTGGGCCCATAGATTTTGACTAGCTATCTCTAACCACTTTTTATCCCACTTTACCAAACAAAAAAGGCTACCCCTAACCAGCTGGTTGGGGATATCCTCATCCCTAAATGACATCCTCTAAAACAAATAACCCCTAACATAACAGCACGAGTTTACATATAAAGCACTCGCTGCTGAAATAGTGCAGGTCCGACGTGTCCTAGCACCTAGTCCGCGTCGCCAGCGGCAGCTCGTGACATCGGCACCAACGCCAGCTCCAGCGACATAGCCGGATCCTGACTCATCGGCACCTCCGGATAATGCGGCGGCACCTCCTGAGCCATCGGCGGCACCTCCTGAGCCATCAGCGGCACCTCCGGATAACGTGGTGGCACCTCCGGATAAGGCGACGGTACCTCCTGAGCCATCAACGGCACCTCTGGATATGGCGGCGGTACCTCCGGAGCCATTGGCAGCTCCAAGAGGACACTGTGGATGAAGTTGCCGTTGTTGGGGAACCGGTCCTAGTAGTTGGTGAAAATGTTGGCGTCAGTGAACACCACCATCTTGCAGCCGCAGTGGAAGGCCTGACCATAGAGGAGACGGGCGTCCCTGAAGTTCACAAACTTGACCTTCAACGTCCAGTCCGGATTGTCGTGGAGGCGATATATACGGTACTTGCGGCGACCGTACCCAGCATCGAGGAAGGCGCATGTCAGCGGCCACTTTGTTCTCCGTGGGGAGAAGTCCCAAATGCAGAGGGAATTGTCCTCTTGTGTGGCGATGTCGGGGTCTTTGCGCTCCGGTACAGCGGGCGGCAGCCAGAAGGTGGCCATGGATGACACATGAGGACAGAGATGGTTGCTGGAAGCGGAGGATTAGAGATAGATTGGTGCGGGGAAGGGGAGAGGATAAATAGGAAGGAGATGATCCGATATTAATGTGGCAAATTACTGAAGCGATGGGATAATCAATCTCGCTGATGAAGCCGATGCGTGTGGCAAATATCGATGATGATGACTAGGGTAAGCGATTGGATGGAATGCTCACTCTGCTTCCTGCACTCGATGGCCTAGTCATAATTTTGTGGTGTGTCCAAGGCGACCGCGACCTCCCCCATCTGTGGGCCCTACATAGATGATTGAGTTGATGGGTGAAAACAAATTGATAAAGTGAGCTCTTTCCTACTCCTTCCGGTCCAAGATTTTCTATATCTATATCTATACCACTATATAGTACTACACCAATCAACCCACACAACTTCTCGCCAATGCACATTTGGAGCAATCCAAGCCGTTGATTTCCCGTTGGAGCTTCTATGTGCCGTTCATCAGAACAAAACCCATTTGATCTAATGGCTAACAAAGGTTGGATTCGCCACCCTCTATTCCCGCGCCCGTGGACTCGTTGCTAAAATTGCTAGGGGCTTCTGGATAAGTCTACTTCTCTAGAAAAAAGCAGATTCTTCTATCATTTGGTAGTCCGTGGTTGATCTGAAGTGAGAATATCTTCTACGGTCCTATTTTTTACTTTATTACTCAATATATCCCGCTTCATTGGAAGTTGATATGAATACCATCGAACTTGTATTCACCAAGGCAGTTGAGGAAGCAAGAAGGATCCTGCTTGTATTATTAGTACTCAGACTTTAGTGGCTAGTCGATCGTGTACTGCTGCTATATTTCTAAAATAATATGATTTATTTAACAAATTTCACGAATAATACACAAATTTGAGGAATTGCGAATTTAGCGTGGCATTTGTTAAATTAGTCGTACTATTCATGTATTATTCATGAAATTTGTTAAACAAATCGTATTATTTTAAAAAGAATTACCCGTACTGCTGGCAAGGCGAGTAATGGCTCCCTCCACCGCAAATATTTTGCCTTGTTTTTTTAAAATGCTCCTCCACCCAAAATTATATCTTGGTGCTCCCTTTCGTGAGAACCTCTCTCCTCCTCAATGCGGCATTGGCTGCTATGTCCACTCTTGCATCTATGCCAGGAACTTGTACAAGTGGGAAGCATCGCAGCAGTTACCTCTTCCTTCCCATGTAAGCTTCCATGCAATGGAGTACAATTGTGTAGGCGCAATAGTGTAGAGAAAGTTGGGGCCCGTGGTGGTTGATACGTTGCAATCGTATCTATATTTTTTGATGTTCCATGCTTGTTTTATATGTACTTTCTTATGTTTTGTCCAGACTTTGGAGTATTTTTATACATTTTCTGGAACTAACCTATTAACAACGTGCCACAGTGCCAGTTGCCTATTTTCTGCTGTTTTTGGTTTCAGAAAAGCTAGTAAGGAAATATTCTCGGAATTGGATCGGACAGAAGCCCAAGTCAATATTTCACCAGAAGGAACACGGAGTCCGGAGGGGAGACGAAGAGGGGAACTAGGCCAGCCACACCTGGTGGTGGCGTGGCCAGCCCGAGCCACACCACCAGGGGGTGTGGGCCCCCTGGCACTCCACTGACCTTGCCCCTTTGCCTATATATTGCCTTCGGGACAAAAACCCTAGGTACCGGATCAAAATTCCACGAAAGAGTCTGTAGCTGCTGCCATCTCCATCCCTAGATCGGGAGGGATCTGAAGCTATTCCCGGCACCCTGTCGGAGGGGAGAGATCACCTTGGAGGCCTTCTTCATCACCATGCCTACCTCTGGTGTGATGCGTGAGTAGTTCATCCCTGGACTACGGGTCCATGTAGTAGCTAGATGGTTGGTTCTTCTCATTTGTGCTACCATGTTTAGATCTTGTGAGCTCTGTTCATGATCAAGATCATCTATTTGTAATCCTACATGTTGTGTTTGCGGGGATCCGATGGTGCATGTCACCTCAAAAATTATTCTTTTTCTTTTTATCACTTACTTACTCGAGGACAAGCATGAGTTAAGCTTGGGGATGTTGATACGTTGCAAACGTATCTATAACTTTTGATGTTCCATGATTGTTTTATATCTACTTTCTTATGTTTTGTTCACACTTTGAAGTATTTTTACACATTTTCTGGAACTAACCTATTAACAAGATGTCATAGTGCCAGTTGCCTGTTTTCTGCTGTTTTTGGTTTCAAAAAAGCTAGTAAGGAAATATTCTCGGAATTGGACTGGACAAAATCCCAAGTCAATATTTCACCAGAAGGAACACGGAGTCCGGGGGGAGACAAAGAGGGGAACCAGGCCGGCCACACCTGGTGGTGGCGCTGCTAGCCCTAGCCACGCCACCAGGGGGTGTGGGCCCCCTAGCACTCCACCGACCTTGCCCCTTCGCCTATATATTGCCTCCGGGACGAAAACCCTAGGTATCGGATCAAAATTCCATGAAATAGTCTGTACCCGCCGCCATCTCCATCCCTAGATCGGGAGGGATCTGAAGCTCTTCTCGACACCCTATCGGAGAGGAGAGATCACCCTAGAGGCCTTCTTCATCACCATGCCTGCCTCCGATGTGATGTGTGAGTAGTTCCTCCCTGGACTACGGGTCCATGTAGTAGCTAGATGGTTGGTTCTTCTCCTTTGTGCTACCGTGTTTAGATCTTGTGAGATCCGTTCATGATCAAGATCATCTATTTGTAATCCTACATGTTGTGTTTGCGGGGGTCTGATGGATATTGAGATGCTATTTCAGATTGACTACTAATTCTATCATGTCTTTGTTATTTGTGATCTTGCATGCTTTCCGTTGTTAGTAGCTATCTTGGCCAAGTAGATGATAGCAACTCCAAGAGGGAGTACTTATGCTCGATAGTGGGTTCATGCCTCTAGTAATCTGGGGAAGTGAAATAAATCTCTAAGGTACTAGATGTGCTGCTGCTACTAGGGAGAAAACAGCAATCCTTTGTTCATAGAACAATTGTATTGTTTACTTTACACGCAGTTCGTAAAGCAATAATCTGTTGCTTGCAACTTAATACTAGAGGGGGTTTGGATGAGAACCTGAAGGTGGATTATTAGTCATAGATGCAGTTGGAGTACGGTCTATGTATAATATAGTAATGCCCAATCAACTATCATAGGAGTCAAGATGATTAGTATATGCATGTATACTTTCTCAATGTTTGTCAATTTCCTTGCTGTAATTTGTTCACCCAACATGTCATCTATCTTAAGGATAATCACCATTAGTGAACTATGGACCCCGATCCATTCTTTTACCATCAATCTACAATCTATTTACTATTTTCTGTTTACTTTCTACAAAGCAATTACTATCTTCCACACAATATGTTTAATCCTTTGTTTTCAGCAAAACCGGTGAGATTGACAACCTCAGTGTAAGTTGGGGACGAAGTTCTGTGGTTGTGTTGTGCATGATTCCAAGTTGGAAACAACACCTTGGAGGTGTTTTCTTGCTCCTACTGGTTCGATAACCTTGGTTTCATAACTGAGGGAAAACTTACTATAGTGCTCATCATACCTTCCTCTTGGGGTTCCCCAACGAGCCTACATTTTGAGCAAGCAAGACTTTTTCTAGCGCTGTTGCCGGGGAGTCAAGGACATCTTCACAAGGGGAGTCCCTCACAACCAATCTCTTTACTTTGTTTTATTTGTTTTTCTTAGTTTATTTTTGCTTTGTTTGCTTGTTTCTTTTTTATCAAAAATACAAAAAACATTGGTTCCTACTATAGTCGTTATTTTCATTGGTCTGTTATTGTCTTGCTTTATCATGCTCTCTATCAATGGTTGGTTTCTTTGAAACCCTGATCTTATTGGCAAGATGGATTCATGGAACAACAAAAATATTATGAGGAACACCGCTTGTCACAAAAAGGGAAACTCTTATGGGAACAAATTGATAAATTGTGTACCATTGCTAGAAACATGTGCTCTACTTATAATGTTACTTATTGCTTTGATAAATCTTGTTGCTGTAGGAGGTATAAACACCTCCCTTTTGAATGTGAGTATAATGATGATGTTACCATATATTCTTATGTTAAGGGAAATTATGACTTTTATGATGTGGAACAAATTGAAGAATTTATTGCTTGGAAGGGTGCATTCGAACTTTCCTACTTGCTTGAAAATACTGATGATGCACCTTATAAATATGAGGTTTATGATATACTAAAATTTTGCTTTGATAATTACAAGGAACAAAATGGCTATATTCTTGAATATCTTAATAGATGCTCTCCATCAACGGAAGAGACTAATGCCTTGTAGGAGCCTATGGAAGAAGAAATTGGTGAAACTGGAAGCTCATTGGATGAAAAAGAGGAGGAGAGTGATGATCAAGAGGAGGAAGAATGGATCTACCCATTCCTACCTTCTAATGAGAGTAACTCTTTACCCCTTACATTATTTGATTGTCACCCATGCTTACCAAAGGAGGATGAATGTTATGTTCATGTCGATTCTTTTGAAAATATTTACAATAAATCTCTAGATGATGGTCCTATATTGATTGATAATATTAATTGTACTTCTATTGAAAATGAGATTGATCAGTCATCTTGTTATAAAATTGTGAAAAGTGGGTTTGAAGGTTTTAATCCCACTATTTTTTAGCTTGATAAAAATTATGTGTTTGTAGATCATGAAAAGAATGCTTTATGTGATAGTTATATTGTTGAGTTTATTCATGAGGCTGCTGAAAATTATTATGAGAGAGTAAAATATGGTTGTAAAAGTTTTCATGGTACTGAAACACCTCTCTATTTGCTGAAAGTTTTGAAGTTACTCTCGTTTTATCTTCCTATGCCTGTCACTTTGTTCTTTGGGAATTTATTTGCATATAAGATTCCTATACAGAGGAAGTGGGTTATACTTAAAGGTGTTTTGAATTTGCTTCTTGATGCTCTCTTTTACTTCAATTCATATTTCTTATGTGAGCATCATCGAAATTCTTATGCCTAGGTCAAAGGCGTTAAAGAGAATCACTTATTGGGAGATAACCCAAATTTCGATAGGAACCTTTTTGTTGAGTATTGGAAGTTATTACCTCTGTAATAACCGCTCCTTATCATTTTTGTGTGGTTTTTGTGTCAAGAGTAACCTCTAATAGGAGAGAAGTAATGCTTAGGAAAGTTGCTGTCCCGAAACGGATTATTGTGCTTCGCTGTAAAAATTCATGAAAATCCCTGTACGTCGGTTTGAGCTGTAATTGTTTGTGCTTCTGGCACAGGTTGTTATCTAACTTTCGTTAGTTGAACACTATTCGATTTGAGCAACATAAGGTCTTCGAAAAAATTGTTTTTTACCAGATGGTCTGTTTTGACAGATTTCTGCCATTATTTGCATTTGCCTCTTAATCTCTTTCTCTTTGAGTTCTCTTTGATCATTTAAACTTTTTAAAGTAAGTGCTACAGTAGCTTGTGTTTTAATGGAAGTTTTACTTGTGTTAAAACTGAACCAAAAGACTTATTATCTTGAGTACACTAATGTTGCTAATGAAGATTGTGTGAAGTTTTGTATGAAGAAAATTTTCAGGGGTAGGGAAAGAATAATGTAATGAGATGAATAATGGACCAAAGCTCCAGCTTGGGGATGCCACCCGTGTCACCCCAAGAAATATCTAAGAAGTACAAGCGTCAAAGCTTGGCATGCCTCCAAGGCATCCCCTTCTTCATCAATAAAACTCTCAGGTTTCTTCCAAACACTTCATTTTTATTGTTTCATGCACAGTTGTGTTGTTCTTGGAGCATCTTTGTTTTCATTCTTAGTTTTCGTTTGCTTGAAAAAATTGGTTGGACCCCCTCATTCATACATCAGTTTTCAAATAAGTTGGTTTGGATTGGAAAAGAGTAGGAAAAGTTCATGCTTAAGTGGTATAAAAGGAGTTTGTTTTGACTGTGGCTTAGGCTTTATCATGTCATGCTTGATATTGTTTTGGCTTTATGCTTAGTGATTTTTGCTGTAGCATGACATGTTATAAACAATTGAGATTTCTTAATCTGCCTTGAAAGAATTATGCGTTGTTTTAGCATATTAAAGCATAGTATTGTGGTATTCTCCTTTAATGCTTTATTTGGGTTGACTTGGCGCATGCTCACACCATGTTATGACTATACCAAGTCACCATAGCCTCTCAGATCATTTAGTTTCTGACTTGTAATATCACTTTATTCTTTAATTAATAATGTTTTGTCGCTTTGCCTGATTATGGCCATTATTGCTCTCTTAGTTGGTCGCTCCTAGTGTTTTGATAGCCTCCATACCAAGTATGAGTTCCACTCATGCATCCAATTCCAAATAAAACCAAGTTATCCCAAAGATTCCACCATACCTACCTATTAGCATTTGCTATTCCAAGTATATTCATGTTTTTATCTACCTTCTGAATTAAACTTGTTATTTGAAAATTAGTGATTAAAGCTCTCACGAACTTGATGGCACACTTTACATTTCTTGTCCCTAATAAACTTGAACCATTGTGTCATCTATATTGTATATGCTTGCACTTATACGTTGGGATTAGCAGAACCATGCTGTCATGGGGAACGCTTTCAACATTGCACTTGTACATTGTACCCAATTGATATCATGCTCTTTTGTTTATGGATGTCGTCGGTGTGAAATGAAAAGGGAGCTTGTAAGTCCATGGAGTTATGTATCTGTGTTAGCGAAACGCCTGGGCCGCTAGCCTAAGCCATGCCTAATCATGGTGGAAACTTGCAGCATCACCAAAGTGAGCAATCTATGAAGCATTCTTCTTATATATAAAAAAGGGATAGAGATTGAAAAAAAGAGATGAGAAAAGAGGAAAGAGAGAAAAAAGGACCATTTTACCATGGTAAATAAGAAGATTGCTTAGATGCTCATTGTCTGCTTGCCTTGTCATTTTGATTATGGGATAGCTCATGTATCATGTGCAAGGGGTACCCCGTTTGGCGGTTCTCTATGATACACATGTACTTACAATGACAAGAACTTAGCGGTAACTAAACTTGAGTAGCATGAGTGGCCATCGTATTCAAGGGACATGAGATTGCCAACTTATACTTTGTCAACCATATACTCCATAGTTTGTTCACTTTAACCTTAATCACTTCAAGATTCTTATGATAGGGGCAATGAGAGCTGAAAGCTAATAAGTACCATAATTTTGGGAAGCTCTTTATGGGACTTGAACCCCTACTTTCCTCTATGAAGGCCTTTCTTTTACTTTTATGTTGAGTCTCCATCTTCTACATTTATGCACCTATTAAGAGAGCATAGTGGCCATTCTTAGTTTAATGTGCATTGTCCCAAGACCTGTTGATTAATTCCTAACTTTGATATTGCTTGTTCTTAAATTGTTTGTATCTAGTCGCCCTTATGAACTTTGAAGGTGTCCTATGCATTTATGTTTTGCTACACTATGAGGGACAAGCTGGATACCATTCTCATTATGTTTTCTATATGTGAAACAAACAAACTTCTTTCAAAGCATTGTTATTCATGAATCTTTTGTTTGTGCCTTTTCATGTTACAACATAGTTGCTATGTCTTATTGATAGAACTATATCTTTCATGCTATGCTAAAGTACTATGATCCCAGCTATCAATGTTATAAATGCCTTGATCAAGATTGTGATGGTGCATGTCACCTCAAAAATTATTCTTTTTCTTTTTATCACTTACTTACTCGAGGACAAGCATGAGTTAAGCTTGGGGATGTTGATACGTTGCAAACGTATCTATAACTTTTGATGTTCCATGATTGTTTTATATCTACTTTCTTATGTTTTGTTCACACTTTGAAGTATTTTTACACATTTTCTGGAACTAACCTATTAACAAGATGTCATAGTGCCAGTTGCCTGTTTTCTGCTGTTTTTGGTTTCAAAAAAGCTAGTAAGGAAATATTCTCGGAATTGGACTGGACAAAATCCCAAGTCAATATTTCACCAGAAGGAACACGGAGTCCGAGGGGAGACAAAGAGGGGAACCAGGCCGGCCACACCTGGTGGTGGCGCTGCTAGCCCTAGCCACGCCACCAGGGGGTGTGGGCCCCCTAGCACTCCACCGACCTTGCCCCTTCGCCTATATATTGCCTCCGGGACGAAAACCCTAGGTATCGGATCAAAATTCCATGAAATAGTCTGTACCCGCCGCCATCTCCATCCCTAGATCGGGAGGGATCTGAAGCTCTTCTCGACACCCTATCGGAGAGGAGAGATCACCCTAGAGGCCTTCTTCATCACCATGCCTGCCTCCGATGTGATGTGTGAGTAGTTCCTCCCTGGACTACGGGTCCATGTAGTAGCTAGATGGTTGGTTCTTCTCCTTTGTGCTACCGTGTTTAGATCTTGTGAGATCCGTTCATGATCAAGATCATCTATTTGTAATCCTACATGTTGTGTTTGCGGGGGTCTGATGGATATTGAGATGCTATTTCAGATTGACTACTAATTCTATCATGTCTTTGTTATTTGTGATCTTGCATGCTTTCCGTTGTTAGTAGCTATCTTGGCCAAGTAGATGCTAGCAACTCCAAGAGGGAGTACTTATGCTCGATAGTGGGTTCATGCCTCTAGTAATCTGGGGAAGTGACAGAAATCTCTAAGGTACTAGATGTGTTGCTGCTACTAGGGAGAAAACAGCAATCCTTTGTTCATAGAACAATCATATTGTTTACTTTACACACTTTGCTTAATGTAATTATCTATTGCTTGCAACTTAATACTGGAGGGGGTTCAGATGATTACCTGAAGGTAGATTATTAGTCATAGATGCAGTTGGATTACGGTCTATGTATAATGTTGTAATGCCCAATGAAATATCATAGGAGTCAAGATGATTAGTGTACGTCCTTCAGACGAGTTGGCCTAGAAATATTGAGAATAGCCTTAATTTTGTCACGGTTTACCTCTATGCCTCTTTGAGACATGATGAAACCTAACAATTTTCCGGCTGGTATTCCAAAGAAGCATTTCTTCGGGTTAAGCATGATGTTGTATTTTCGTAAATTGGCGAACGTCTCCTCCAAGTCGGAAATCAACGTTTCCTTCTTTTTGGACATGGCCGCGATATCATCCACGTATGCATGTACATTGCGTCCGAGTTGATCATGGAGGCAACGCTGCATTGTGCGCTGGTACGTAGCTCCTGCGTTCTTCAGCCCAAAGGGCATCGTAACATAACAGAAGGTTCCGAAAGGGGTTATGAATGAAGTTTTGATTTTGTCAGATTCCTTGATCCGGATTTGGTGATAACCGGAATATGCGTCGAGAAAACAGAGGAGTTCCGAGCCTGCCGTAGAATCGATAACTTGATCAATTCTAGGCAGAGCGAACGGATCTTTTGGACAAGCCTTGTTCAAGGCAGTATAATCAACACTCATCCTTAAATCAATGGTGTCCTTTTTAGGGACAATTACAGGGTTGGCCGACCAATCAGTATGGATGACCTCTTCTATGAATCCGGCTAACTCGAGCCGCACTAGTTCCTTAGCTATTGCCTTACGCTTTTCATCACCAAACTGTCGTAAGGACTATTTGACGAGTTTAGCATTCGGGTTTACATTTAGAGAGTGCTCGGCAAGTTCCCTAGGTACTCCGGTCATGTCAGATGGCTGCCATGCGAAGATATCTTGATTTGCTTGGAGGAACTTGAAGAGCGCGCTTTCCTATGCGCTACTTAGACCTACGCCTATCTAGGTCACCTTGGAGGGGTCATCATCCTTCAACGGCGCCGTCTTCGTATCTTCCGATGACTTGAACTCCGGATTTGGCTTTGTGACCTCCTTCTTCATTGCGGGCATCTCATACGGATCTATGCTCTTCTTGATCTCCTGGTACTCCTAGGCATGTACCATGGCTTCGGCAAAGGCGGTATTTCCATCTTCGCACTCTCGCGCCTTCTTCGGGTCTCCCCTGATGGTGATCACGCTGTTGGGACCTGGAATTTTCATCATATTGTAAATGTAACACGGACGAGCCATGAAAGCCCAGTAAGCCGGACGTCCGAATATAGCGTGGTATGCGCTCTTGAACGGGACCACTTCGAAGGAAAGTGCCTCCGTCCGATAATTCTTTGGTGTTCCAAAAGTAACATCCAAAGTGATCTCTCCCAGGGAATTAGCTTGTCTTCCTGGGATAACTCCGTGAAAGATCACGGAGCTATGGTTCAGCTGTGTTTCCGAGATCTTCATCCGGCGTATTGTTTTGACGTAGAGAATATTGATGCTGCTACCACCGTCCATGAGGGTCTTGGAGAAACCATAACCGTCAATAAGTGGATTGAAGATTAAGGCGTATTTTCCTCGCCTATGTAGCTTAGGCGGATGATCAGCGCGGTCAAACGTTATTGCCACTTCCGACCAGTCCAGATACTGAGGGACAGCCGGAACTGTTGCGTTGAGCTCGTGGAGAACTGCTTTCTTGACCTTTGCTGGTTGATATCCGAGGAAGGTGACGTAAGTGTCCTTCTTGGTGGGAAAAGTTTCCTTCCCTTCCGACTTGGGATTTGAAGCATCGGCTTTCTCCATGTCGGAATCTTCCTTGGTCTCTTTGTCCTTTTCGGGATTTTTCTTTCCCTTCTTCCGCTTAGCTTTGTAGCCCGCGGTATCATCTCTCTTGATGTCGTCGTTAAAACGACACTCAGCGTTGGTGTGGGACGAGCCCCCATTTGGCGTCCAAGTGATGCACACATGGGTTATTGGCGATGTCGGCCCAAGTGTAGGTTTTGCCTGGTTGTTGCTCTCCTCTACCTTGGACCCTTGATGTCCCATGGACACGCCCGCGGCCTCCGCCACGTCCTCCTCGTCCTCCAGACCGGGAAACAGTAGTAACTACTGTTGTCTCCGCGTTAGGTTTTTCTTTCGAGGTATTTTTGCGCTTCTGAGCTTGTTGCTTTGGTCGTTTTGCCGACTGAGGCACAGCCAGGACATTGAGTAATCCCTCTGCATCGTCGTCAGCATCTGCATACTTGCTCGCTGTTTCTATCATCTCTCCCAGATCAGTAACCTTATCACACTTCAAGCGATGGCGCGGTAAACCAATTGGGAGACCTGCGATAAAAGCTTCAATCGTAGTTTGATCATTTACTCCTTCGCAGGAGTTCTTGGTGTCAATCCATCGTCCGAGGTAATCCCGGCAAGTTTCTCCGGCTTTCTGGGCGCAACGTTGTAGGTCTCCAACCCTACAGGGCCTCCGATATGTGCCTTCGAAATTCCGAAAGAACGCACTTTGTAAATCATACCATTTGTGGATGGTGTTCGCCGAAAGTTCATTGCGCCATGATCGTGCCGTCTTCCGCAACATAAGTGGGAGATATCGGGTTGCGACCAGGCTGTTTCCGCCTTTGGCGATGTAGCAAGCTTGGAAGAAATCCTATAACCAGGTGTCTGGCCGAGCAATGCCATCGTAGGCTTGGATATGTCTTGAGATAGCGAATCTTCCAGGAACTTTGTAGCTCTGATGCGTGGTCCGAAGCATTTTGGGCCCACGTATACATCGTCGTTTTCGTAGCGCCGAGCCTCTATATTGGAGTTGATCTTGTGCCTTGCGTCGTTCGGGGATAGGGATCATCCTGAATGTCGGCTGTGGCTGCGGTGCCTTGGAGCCGGACTTCGGCTTCTGCCACCACCTCCTCCACCATGTCGTCCTCCTTGACCTCCTTGGGGGCCGTTGTGATAACTGTGCTATGGAGAGGGTGGTGCAGCTGGGTTGTTTCCGGCTGATCGCAGGCCTCCGTCCGGAGCATCATTATTCCGGTTCCGGGGAGGTTCTTGACTATGACGAGCCCCCTGCCGGCTTGTGCCAGCGTGGTTTCCGTCGTTCCATCGTCCGTCGTTCCCTCCATGGTGAAGCTCAGCCGGACGGTTTTCATGTCTAGGAGGTGGCATTCTCTGACGATCCTCCTCCCGACGTTTCTCTTTATCTTCTCCCTTTTGGGGAGGATTCCTCGGATTCAGTGCAGCGATTGTGTCTTTTTCGGCTACCGGAGCGACATTGCTCCAGTTATGTGCAGCTCTGCGGTGCTGCCCCGACGATCTGGTTCTTGAATAATTGGCTTCCCTGCGTTCGGGGTGACGATACTGCGCCCGAACATAGTGGGATCTTACGTCAGCCCATGCCGGATCTGTGCGACATTGGTCGGAATCCGAGACCAGCTTTTGACTTCCAGACAAGGCGACCTTTTGCTGCTCCAGTCCCTTATTGAGTAGTTTGATACCCAAACGTATCTCCTCTGGTCCTGGATTACCTGATAGAATTTCGCGAGCTGCCACGGTATTTTGCACTAGTGTTGGGTAAACCCAATCTCCGTTGCTATCCTTCCGTGGCTTCCCCATCTCATCTCCAAAACGGACGGCACGGACACGTGGGAATTGGTTGTCATCTATGTGACGCTTCCGTGTCTTCTGATTTAGACGGGACATGTACTCCTTGTTTGACATGCGCTTCTTCTCCACCTCGATGTTTTTGGCTTCATCAAGGAGTTGTTGACGACGTGCTTCTAGGGCTTGGGCCCTTTCGTCTAGCTCATCTGCAGTAAGTTCTGCAGCTGTAGGGATAGGTGTGGTTAATGTGGCATCGATGAGTTTACACGCACCTTCAGTGATCACGTGTCCATCCACCGATGCTTCTTTTTTTGGCTCGTCTGGGATTAGTGCTCCATCCGAGTCTTCCTCGTATTCCTCAGCAATCACCTCTTCTGCCAGAGGGTCTTTTGCCGGGGTCTTGTTCTTCTTGTTCTTCTTCTTTGCCTTCTTGGCAGCACCAGTAGCAAAGACAGCTTTGGGTCCGTTTCCCGGAGTCAAGCTCTGATCGGTACTTTTGGACATCTGGACTTCAGAATTGTCTCCAACGTCCATGTCATCCTGCGCTTTGGGAGTGTGTTCCCCGGATCCTTCATCCATGGCTTCTCCTTCCTCTGCAGCTTTGGAGTTGTACTCCTCTTCATACTCCGCGGAGAACTTTCAGAAATCTGCCGACGTCATGGATTCATCCAAGGATGCGAGAACATCGGCGTTTGTTCCAATTGCCTCCAGCACCGAGTCGGTGTTTTCTCCAGCATCGGCAGAGCCGGATCCGGATCCAACATATCCGACGAAGTGTGATGCGTGCTTCCTGAGGTACCTGCGGCTTTCGCGATCAGCCATATCGAAACTTTTAATTGTCTTGAGGATTGCATATGCGCTTGCGCCTTGTAGTATCATACATCTTAGTGTGTACCTGAGGAAAGGCCTGTCTGTCACGGCATCGTCAGAGCCGGAATCAGTGTCGTTGATATGCTCTTCCTGGATTTCGACTTCCACGGGTGGGTCGATCTGGGATCCAGCTTCTCCAGGGAGATCTACTCCAGATTTGACTTGGACCGTGAGGTCCTCTTCAGGCTCGTATTTCTCCACTATCTCCGCAATTGGTGCGGGCTGGGTGGGATTAGGGTTTTCTGAGATCCGGAACTCTGCCGCCTCCGTGGACAAAGGGGACCCAGAAGATTCTTCTGCCTCTATCATCACCGTTGGGGTGGGTTGGGCAGGTACAGCGAAACCGATGTAAACATCGATCTCGCCAAAAGACATGATAGTATAGGCAGTCACGGCCTCCCTCGCCGGAATCCAAGTCTCATCGAGAACGATGAGAAGGACGTCCCTGGCGTAGAGGATGCGACCGACGGCGATGGTCTCGCCGATTCCGATTCTTGCAGATTCCGCTCGGAACGCAGATCCAAAGCTCACTTGCCCCACGGTGGGCGCCAACTGTCGTCGGATTGAGGACAAGTACACCATGAGGGGGTCCTCGAGGCGTGCGGAAGAGAGGGGTGTGAGATGTACGGTATTCCGGGATGGTGAGCACACAAGTTTACCCAGGTTCGAATCCGCCGGCTTTGGACGGATCCTACTCCTACTTGCAATCCAGTAATACGGCAGAACTGGAATATGGATTACAAGGGTATCGCCTGTGCGAGTTGAGGGTCTAAAGTATTGGGTGCCCTAAAGGCTCTCCCTAGGACGGCTTATATAGATATCCGGCCTAGGGTTTATAGGAGAGATCAATCCGGCTACGACTAAGAGTTGGTTATAGAGTACATCTTGAACTACAAGTAACATTATGGGCCTAAGTCGGTAAGTCTTCTGGGCCTTCCCGTAGCCGGATTGGACTCCGTCTTCTCTCTCTAACTAGGCCGCCCGTGAAGCAAAGCTCTAACCCGAAGTGGGCCACCCTGGTTAGCGAGGAACTGTGAGGATACCCGGAAAGTATATCCCCAACACCCAACACGCTGGTTGAGCTGCTAGAACTCCTGATAGGGGACGTAGCCGTACCCCTGATGTGCCTAGTAAGGCCATGGTTTCCAGGCTCCTCCTGGCTGCTGCTGCTACTGTCCTTCCCAAGCAGGGTTGTGCTCCTGCTCTCCCGCCTGCTCCTGCTCGTGCTCATCATGCTGCCCTTCATCTTCCTCCTCCTCGGCCTAGTGCTCGGCCAACATCTCTGTCACTTCGTCCTTGGTGAGGATCTAAGTGTCCTTCTCCACAATCGAGAAGGCCTCGGGGCATGGCAACTGAACCTGCTCAATTTGTGTATCATCAAGATAACTAAATTGATATGCTCGGAGCCTCCGGTTAGCATGGTAAACACCAAGGAAGACACAAGCATTCAAATACTTGACGTCCATAAGTTTGGAGTCGTCAACAGGTTCCATAACAGGCAGTGCAATGTTTAATGCATAGGCAAGGTGGGTTACCAATCCACCAATGGGAATATCACCTTTGGTTTTATTGCTTGGGTGGCGAAAGTGCTGGATGAGTAGAGCTGCAGGACTGGAGCTTTGTGTGGCATTGGGGAAGAGGGCCTTGGTGATCATTGTCATGTCCGCATTGGCCATGGATCTAGTATCACCCCTTCCCAACATCGTGTTGGCGAGGAACAAAGCGAAGTAGCGAATGGTTGGGTTCTGAATGGTGGACATCTTATTCTGATAGAAGTGACTGCCACCATTAACAGAAATAACCTCCCAGGTCTCTCCACTCGTGACGCTGTGGAGGTTAGTAATATTGGGCTCCCTAGTATGGGGAAGCTGAAAGCATTGCAAAACTGCTCAAAACTCACATCATAGTGCGTACGGTTCATGGTGAAGCTTATGGTGCATAGGTCACCTTTGTCCTTGTGGTCGTCGTAGAAGGAGGCAAGGAACTCATGGGTGAGCTCGGCGTAGGTGTCATGTCTTGCAAAGCCAAGTACCGCCAACCCTGACCTGCTGCACATGAGGTCGAAGTCCATCTTCAACCCGGCCACGGTGAGAAAGTTGTGGTCGGTCTGTGGGAAGGACCCTCCTCGATCTGACAATGTCCATCTTGGAGTTGTGTGGGGCTCGAGCCCTCGAACTTGAGCATGCTCCCCGTTGGCGCTTGCTCGAACGAAAGAGGCTTCCGATTTTGTTCATCGTGATGCACTAAAAACTTTCACCATAAAACCTTAGGCATATAGTTTCCATATGATATATGAACGATTTTACGTGAAAAAATTCAATCCTAACATGAGAAATTAATAGGGAAAACTAAACAAGCCTAAGTTCATCCACTAGATCAATGTGAGAGTTTCAACCATGGAAATCTAAAAATAAAGCATGGATAGGGAGAGAAACATACCGATCTGTTGATTCCCCCACTCAAATGAACGAAATCCGCGAAGAATCAAGAGTTCTAGGTGGATTTTGAGAGGTTTGGAGAGAAAATATAAGAGAAATAATGAGGAGAGGAGGAAGACCTAGCCGTCCCGGTGCGATTTTGTAGTCGCACCGAACTATACGGCCGGAACTATACGGGCGGGTGATGGTGCTCCACCCGTATAGTTGCGGCGGTGCCGCCAACTAGGGTTTCTTTATACAGGGAAACAACTATATGGGCGCAACTATACGGCTGAATCAAATTGATCCCGCCGTATATTTGGTCATTAAACTGTCTGTCTCTCGAGATAGATTTCTAAAACTGGCATCAATATCTATACGGCCGGAACTATACGGCCAAAACTATATGGCCGGAATTTTTTTCCCGACGTATAGTTGGTCATTAAACTTCTAGTACTTTTGGAATAGAATTCTATGAACGCATCGATATCTATACAGCCAGAACTGTACGGCTAGAATTTTTATTCTCGCCGTATAGTTGGTCGTTAAACTCTTAGTACCTTCGGAATAAAACTATACGAAGGCATCGATATCTATACAGCCGAAACTATACGGCCAGAATTTTTATTTTCGTTGTATAGTTGGTCGTTAAACTGTCTGTGTCTTCAAATAAAATTTGTTGATGGCAATGATAACTATACGACTAGAACTATACAGCCGGAATTTTTATTCCTGCCGTATAGTTGGTCGTTAAACCATTAGAAATCATCAAAAAAAATTGTTTCTTCGAGGATACCTTCTTATCCCGTAACTTAGCGAAATACCAAGTTTTTAACAGAAAATTGATAGTAAAAACTGTTGACCAACATTAGCATATTAAAAGCAAAAATTTAGCTTCTGTAAATAGAAAACTCAAACTTTTATTCTTATCATTATTCTCTACTCATTCAATCGACATGTCTACTACTTTTTGATAGTTGCATCTTCACAAGCGCGCTTCCGAAAGAATGTCTATGAAAAAGTGGTGGGAATACGATGAACTTTTTATGTTCTAATCTACTAAATTGACGAAAATGGGTTGACTCCCATTAAGCATTTATTAAGAGTGGTTGAATAACTCAACCTTTTCTCTCTTCTTGAATTCTTACCTTTGGTTGCCCCTTATCAATGGCACTTACCACATGAACTCGTTTTGTTGGCGGAACATATTTTTCCCCTGCTTCTAGCTTCTTTGGAAAATACCAGATGATTTCAGCATCATAAACATTGAAGATTATCTTCCCTTCTGCACAATCTAATGACACACCTACAGTACTGAGGAAGGGTATTCCAAGTATTATAGATAATCTTTCATCTTCTGGCATTTCACGAATGATAAAATTAGTGGGAATAACATGCTCATCCATCCTGAGTAAGACATCCTCAATCATACCAACAGCTTGTTTAGTGCACTTGTCAGCCATCTATAGAGTGATAGTAGTAGGAGAATACTCCCCTAATCCAAACCTTTTATAGAGAGAGTATGGCATTACATTAACCCCTGCTCCTAGATCACATAAGGCATTATGAATATTTGTTTTACCTACTGAGCATGAAATAGTTGGTATTCCTGGATCTCTGGACTTAGACAACAGCTTCCCATTAGTAGGATAGCTAGTTACCATGGCAACAGTTTCGGTTATTTTTTTCTTTCTACTAAGAATATCGTGAAGGAATTTACCATTAGTAGGGACTTTGATTAATCCGCAAATGGAATTTCCAGACGAAGGTCACTAAGTGCCTTTGTAAAAGAATTATAAATTACATCATCCAGTGCTTTCTTTTTTGATCTGGATAAGGAAGTTTTTTCTCACCTAACTTACTCTTGTCTTTTACCTTTTTTGGGGGTTAGGCTCTTTCGTTGGTTTCTTTTGTTGTTGCTTATTGCTTTTCTTATTCACTACTACAACAACTTCATCCTCTTTACTTGTTTCTTTATCTTCTCTTGGATTAAGCGTATTTGCATCAGAATCATAATGATCATCATGTGCACCATTGTGGTCCTCCTGGGTTTGCTCTTGCATCCTAGTTTCATCCTGAGGATCCACTAACGTATCGTCTTCTTCACTTGCTTCAAGCAAGGATTTTTCCTTCCGCTCTTTTTTAGCTTCGTATTCCAGTGGTCCTAAGGGTCCTGTGACACTACACCCTGATACATTGCAAATGTATCTATAATTTTTGATGTTCCATGCTTGGTTTTATCCACTTTCTTGTGTTTTGTCCACACTTTGGAGTACTTTTCATATGATTTCTTGGACTAACCTATTAACAAGAGCCATATTGTCAGCTGCCTGTTTTTTGCTGTTTTTGGTTCTAGGAAAGTCAGAAAATGAATATTCTCGGAATTGGATGGGACAAAAGCCAAAGTGCCTATTTTTCCGGAAGTCATCAGATGCCAGAATACGAGACGGAGAGGAGCCACCACACCACCTGGCCGCGCGGGCCAATCCTGGCCACGCCAGGGGTTGGTGTGGCCAGCCCAGGCACCCCCTCGGCCTCTCCCTCCGCCTATAAGATGCCCTCGGGACGAAAACCCTAAGTACCCGATCAAAAATCCACGAAAGAGTCTGTTGCCATCTTCATCTCCATCCCTAGATCGGGAGGGATTTGAAGCTCTTCCCGGCACCCTGCTGGAGAGGGGAATTCACCCTGGAGGACTTCTTCATCACCATGCAAGCCTCCGGTGTGATACGTGAGTAGTTCATCCTTGGACTACGGATCCATGTATTAGCTAGATTGCTGGTTCTCCTCCTTTGTGCTTTCATGTCTAGATCTTGTGAGCTCCGTTCATGATCAAGATCATCTATTTGTAATTCTCCATGTTGTGTTTGCGGGGATCCTATGGATATTGAGATGCTATTTTAGATTGATTATTGATTCTATCATGTCTTTGTTATTTGTGATCTTGCATGCTTTCCGTTGTTAGTAGCTATCTTGGCCAAGTAGATGCTAGCAACTCCAAGAGTTAGTATTTATGCTCGATAGTGGGTTCATGCCTCTGGTAATCTGGGGAAGTGACAGAAATCTCTAAGGTACTAGATGTGTTATTGCTACTAGGGAGAAAACAACAATCCTTTGTTCATAGAACAATCGTATTGTTTACTTTACACATAGTTCGTAAAGCAATAATCGGTTGCTTGCAACTTAATACTAGAGGGGGTTCGGATGATAACCTGAAGGTGGATTATTAGTCATAGATGTAGTTGGATGGTGGTCTATGTATAATGTTGTAATGCCCAATCAAGTCTCAAAGGATTCAAGATGATTAGTATATCCATGTATTGCTTTCTCGATGTTTGTCAATTGCCCCGCCGTAATTTGTTCACCCAGCATGTTATCTATCTAAGGAGAGCCACCTCTAGTGAACTATGGATCCCGGTCCTATTTTTTTACATACAATCTACAAACTGTTTACTGCTTTGTGTTTACTTTCTACAAACTATTACCTCTTTCCATCGATACATTTAATCCTTTGTTTTTCAGCAAAACATGGTGAGATTGACAACCTCATCGCAAGTTGGGGACAGAGTTCTGTGGTTGTGTTGTGCAGGTCTCCACGTTGCTACTAGCACCGGTAGTGCGCCCTGCCAAGGCTAAGCTAGTAACACCTTTGGGGTGTTTCCTTGCTCCTACTGGTTCGATTAAACCTTGGTTTCATAACTGAGGGAAACTTGTTGTTGTGCTCATCATACCTTCCTCTTGGGGTTCCCAATGAGCTCTACATCAACACTGAGCCATCAAGCATTTTTTGGCGCCGTTCCGGGGAGTCAAGGACATCTTCACAAGGGGAGTCCCTCATAACCAATCTCTTTACTTTGTTATTTTTGTTTTGCTTAGTTTCTTTTTGCTTTGTTTGCTTGTTTCTTTATCAAAAACACAAAAAAATAGTTTTACTAGTTTGTTTTCTTATTTGAGAACGCAAAAAAAATGACTACTCTTGAAAACACTAAGTTGTGTGACTTCACTAGCACCAACAACAATGATTTTATGAGCACACCTATTGCTCCACATGTTCCTGAAGCTACTTTCTTTGAGATAAAACCTGCTTTACTCAATCTTGTTATGAGAGAACAATTTTCTGGTATTGGTAATGAAGATGTTGCTGCCCATCTAAATAATTTTTTTGAACTTTGTGAGACGCAAAAGCATAGGGATATAGATGGTGATATTATTAAGCTGAAATTGATTCCTTTCTCTTTGAGAGGAAAAGCTAAAGAATGGTTGAATTCCTTAACTAGGAATAGTATTGATTCTTGGACTAAGTGCAAAGATGCTTTCATTGGAAAATACTATCCTCCTGCTAAGATTATATCTATGAGAAGTGAAATAATGAAGTTTAAACAATCTAATAATGAACATGTTGCTCAAGCTTGGGAAAGAATGAAATCTTTGGTAAAGAATTGTCCCACTCATGGACTGACTGCTTGGATGATCATCCAAACTTTCTATGCAGGATTGAACTATTCTTCAAGGAACCTATTGGACTCTGCTGCTGGAGGTACCTTTATGACCATTACTTTGGGTGCTGCAACAAAACTTCTGGACAATATGATGGTTAATTATTTTGAATGGCATACTGAGAGAGCTCCACAAGGTAGGAAGGTAAATTATGTTGAGGAAACTTCCTCCTTGAGTGATAGGATTGATATTATTATGTCTATGCTTGTTAATGGGAAAGCCCATATTGATCCAAATAATTTTCCTTTAGCTTCTTTAGTTGCTCAAGAAGAGCAAGTTGATGTGAACTTCATAAGAAATAACAATTTTGGCAATAATGCTTATAGGAACAATTTTGGTAACAACAATTATAAGCCATATCCTCCTAACAATGGTAATGCTTATGGAAATTCTTACAACAATAATAGGAGTGCACCCTCTGAACTTGAAGTTATGCTTAAAGACTTTATTAGTAAGCAAACTACTTTCAATAAAACTATTGAGAAAAAACTCTCTAATGCTGAAAGAAATATAGCATCTTTGGCTGAAGCTCAATCTTCTTTGAATAAAATGGCTACTAAACCTGAAACTAATGATAATCCCTTTGCAGCTACTAATGCTATGCAAGTAAGAATTGATGAAAATGT
The DNA here is from genome assembly GCA_910589775.1 of Avena eriantha. NCBI lineage: Eukaryota > Viridiplantae > Streptophyta > Magnoliopsida > Poales > Poaceae > Avena > Avena eriantha. The sequence goes on along the minus strand of OU342745.1, from coordinate 284,509,302 downwards.
TAGACTATTAGCTGAATTACATGCTAAGTGGGAAAGAGAAGATGAAATTGCTAGAAACATTAGTGTTTCTACTATTACCACCACTAGTGTTGAGGCTAGTAATAGTTCTACTACTTTAGATGATAATTTTGATTTTGATCTTGATGGTTGCAACATCTCTAAAGTTATTAAGTTCCTACAAAAGCTTGCTAAAAGTCCTAATGCTAGTGCTATGAACATGGCCTTTACAAAACACATTACTGATGCTCTCATAAAGATTAAAGAAGAAAAGATAAAACATAAAGCTTCTATTCCTATTAAACAAGAATATGGTTGGGAACCCATCATTAATATGAAAGTGAATGACTTTGATTTCAAAGCTTTATGTGATCTTGATAGTACTATTTCTATTATGCCTAGAAGGATTTATGATATGCTTGATTTTCCTCCACTTGAAGATTGTTATTTGAATGTCCCATTTGATGATAATGCTAAAAAGAAACTCATGGGGAGTCTTAATCATGTTCTTATTATGGTTAACAATGCCTATGTCCCCGTTGATTTCTATGTTTTGTATGTTGAATGCAATGCTTCTTGTCCTATTACTTTGGGAAGACCTTTTCTTAGAACTGTTGGTGCCATTATTGATATGAAAGAAGGCACCATTAAATATCAACTACCACTCAAGAAAGGTATAGAACACTTCCCTAAAAAAAGAGAAGATTTCTTTTGCTTCTCCTATGAAAACAAAATTTGGTCTTAATGCTTCTTCATTTGAGAACACTTGATCCTTTTTGCTTCTTATGCCTAACTTAAGGGCGTTAAAGAAAAGGACTTATTGGGAGATAACCCAAAAGTTTTAGATGAGTCCTGGAAGTTATTACTTCCATAATAACCGCTCCTTATCTTTTTTATTTGCTTTTTGTGCCAAGAGTAACCTCTAATGAGAGAGAAGTAATGATTGGGAAAGTTGCTGTCCCGAAACAGATTTCTGTGCTTCACCGTAAAAATTCGTGTAAAATCTCTGAACGTCTTTTTGAGGCGTGAAGTTTTGTGCTTCTGTCCCAGGTTGTTATCTAACTTTCGTTAGTTCAACAATTTTTGCTTTGAGCAACAGAAGGTCTTCGAAAAAATTCGTCTTTACCTGCTGGTCTGTTTTGACAGATTTTTGCCATTTTCTGCATTTGCTTCTTGTTGGTTCCTTCTTGAGTTGTTTTGGGGAATTGAGCTTTTTGAGGGAAGTGCTACAGTAGCTAGTGTTCTAATGGAAGTTTATTTGGTGTTAGAACTGAAGCTTAAGACCTTTTATCTTGAGTGCACTAATGTTGCTAATAAAGATTGTGTGAAGTTTTGTATGAAGGAAAATTTTCAGGTGTATGGAAGGAATGAGTAATGAGATGAAGGATGGACTAAAGCTCAAGATTGGGGATACCACGCATGTAACCCCAAGAAATATCCAATAAGTACAAGCGTCAAAGCTTGGGGATGCCCAAGGCATCCCCTTCTTCATCAATAAAAATTTCAGGTTTCTTCCAAACGGTTCATTTTTATTGTTTCATACATAGTTGTGTTGTTCTTGGAGCGTCTTATTTTTCGTTTTTGTTTTGGTTTTAGTTTGCTTGGTTTGCTTAGTTTTCTGAATAAATTGGTTGTACCCCCTCTTTCATACATTGGTTTGCAAATAGTTTGGTTTGGTTTGGAAAAGAGTAGGAAAGTTCATACTTAAGTGGTAAAAAGAGCTTTTTTCTGTGGCCTATGCTTTATCATGCCATGCTTGATATTGTTTTGCCTTTATGCTTAGTATTCTTTGTTGTAGCATGACTTGTTATAAACAATTGAGATTGCTTAATGTGCCTTGGATGAATCATGCGTTGTTTTAGCATATTAAAGCATAGTATAGTGGTATTCACCTTTGATGCTTTATTTGGTTTGACTTGGCGCATGCTCACACCATGTTATGACTATCTCAAGTCACCATAGCCTTTATGATCCTTTAGATTTCAACTTGTAGTATCACTTTATGCTTTGATCATTGATGTTTTGTCGCTCTGCATTATTATGGCCATTATTGCTCTCTTAGTTTGTCGCTCCCAGTTTTTTACTAGCCTCCACAACCAAGTATGAGTTCCACTCATGCATCGAACTCCCTAAACCAAGTTATTCCAAAGAGTCCACCATACCTACCTACTAGCTTATGCTATTCCAAGTATATTCATGCTTTTGTTTATCTTCCAAATTAAACTTGTTATGAGAAAACTAGTGATTAAAGCTCTCACGAACTTGATGGCACACTTTACTTTTATGCATTTAATAAACTTGAACTATTGGTCCTTCTTTGTTGCATATATGCTTGCGCTTTATAAGTTGAAATTAGCAGAACCATGTACGATGGGGAACGCTTTCAACATTGCACTTGTACTTTGTACCCCGTTGATATCATGTTCTTTTGCTTAATAAAAGTGTGAAATAAAAGTGGAGTAAAAGTGGAACTTGTAAGATCATGGAGTTTGTATGTGTGTTAGAGAAACGCATGGGCCGCTAGCCTAAGCCATGCCTAATCATGGTGGAAACTTGCAGCAACACCATAATGAGCACTCTATGAAGCATCCTCAATAAAAACCTATGCAAATAGAAAATAAAAAGATCGCTGAGATGCTCATTGTGTGCTTGCCTTGTCATTTTGATTATGGGATAGCTCCTGTATCATGTGCAAGGGGTACCCCATTGGCGGTTCTTTATGATACACATGTACTTACAATGACAAGAGCTTACTCGTGACTAAAGTTGAGTAGCATAAGGTTTCGGTCTTCGTAAGTAAGGGGCATGAGATTTTGGTTTATAACTTGTCAAGTATATCCTCTTAGTTGTGTCACTTTAACCTTAATCACCTTAAAGATGCTTATGATAGGGGCAATGAGAGCTGAAAGCTATAAGTACCATAATTTTTGGAAGCTCTTTATGAGACTTGAACCCCTACTTCCTTCTATGAAGACCTTTCTTCCACCATTATATATTGAGTCTCCACCTTCTATCTTTATGCACCTACTTTGAGAGCATAGTGACCATTCTTAGTTCTACGTGCATTGTCCCAAGACTAGTTGATTGATGCATAACTCGATATTGCTTGTTTTAAACTATTTGTATCTAGTCACTCTTATGAACTTTGAAGGTGTCCTATGCATTTATGTTTTGCTACTCTATGAGGGACAAGCTGAATACTATTATGCTATATTTTCTTTATATGAAACAAACAAACGTCTTGCAAAGCATTGTTATTCATGAATCTTTTGTTTGTGCCTTTTCATGTTGCATCATAGTTTCTTTGTCTTATTGCTAGAACTTTGTCTTTCATGTTATGATTGAAGTACTATGATCCCAGCTTTGAATGTTTTAAAAATACTTTGATCAAGTCTTTGATGGTGCATGTCACCTCAAAAAATTATTCTTTCTTTTTATCACTTACCTACTCAAGGACGAGCAGGAGTTAAGCTTGGGGATGTTGATACATTGCAAATGTATCTATAATTTTTTATGTTCCATGCTTGGTTTTATCCACTTTCTTGTGTTTTGTCCACACTTTGGAGTACTTTTCATATGATTTCTTGGACTAACCTATTAACAAGAGCCACAGTGCCAGCTACCTGTTTTCTGCTGTTTTTGGTTCCAGGAAAGTCAAAAAATGAATATTCTCAGAATTGGACGGGACAAAAGCCAAAGTGCCTATTTTTCCGGAAGTCAACAAATGCCAGAATACGAGACGGAGAGGATCCAGGGGGCCACCACACCACCTGGCCACGCGGGCCAAGCCTGGCCGCGCCAGGGGGTGGTGTGGCCAGCCCAGGCACCCCCTCGGCCTCTCCTTTGGCCTATCAGATACCCTCGGGACGAAAACCCTAAGTACCCGATCAAAAATCCACGAAAGAGTCTGTAGCCGCCGTCATCTCGATCCCTAGATCGGGAGGGGTCTGAAGCTCTTCTCGACACCCTACCGGAGAGGGGAATTCACCCTAGAGGCCTTCTTCATCACCATGCAAGCCTTCGGTGTGATGCGTGAGTAGTTCATCCTTGGACTACGGATCCATGTACTAGGTAGATGGCTAGTTATCCTCCTTTGTGCTTTCATGTCTAGATCTTGTGAGCTCCATTCATGATCAAGATCATCTATTTCTAATTCTGCATGTTGTGTTTGCGGGGATCCGATGGATATTGAGATGCTATTTCAGATTGATTATTGATTCTATCATGTCTTTGTTATTTGTGATCTTGCATGCTTTCCGTTGTTAGTAGCTATCTTGGCCAAGTATATGCTAGCAACTCCAAGAGTTAGTATTTATGCTCGATAGTGGGTTCATGCCTCTGGTAATCTGGGGAAGTGACAGAAATCTCTAAGGTACTAGATATGTTGTTGCTACTAGGGAGAAAACAACAATCCTTTGTTCATAGAACAATCGTATTGTTTACTTTACACGCAGTTCGTAAAGCAATAATCTGTTGCTTGCAACTTAATACTGGAGGGGGTTCAGATGATAACCTGAAGCTGGATTATTAGTCATAGATGCAGTTGGATGGCGGTCTATGTATAATGTTGTAATGCCCAATCAAGTCTCAAAGGAGTCAAGATGATTAGTATATGCATGTATTGCTTTCTCGATGTTTGTCAATTGCCCCGCCGTAATTTGTTCACCCAGCATGTTATCTATCTAAGGAGAGCCACCTCTAGTGAACTATGGATCCCGGTCCTCTTTCTTTACATATCTACAAACTGTTTACTGCTTTGTGTTTACTTTCTGCAAACTTTTACTTCTTTCCATTCGATACGTTTAATCCTTTGTTTTCAGCAAAACACGGTTGGATTGAAAACCTCATCGCAAGTTGGGGATAGAGTTCTATGGTTGTGTTGTGCAGGTCTCCACGTTGCTACTAGCACCGGTAGTGTGCCCTGCCAAGGCTCAGCTAGTAACACCTTTGGGGTGTTTCCTTGCTCCTACTAGTTCGATTAAACCTTGGTTACATAACTGAGGGAAACTTGCTGCTGTGCTCATCATACATTCCTGTTGGGGTTCCCAACGAGCTCTACATCAACACTGAGCCATCATACCCCTTCTTGTGACAACATTAGTAGAAAGAGAATATCTTTATCATCACGGAGAAAAAATTGATAACCAGATGCTATTCGTTCACATTGGGTTTCAATCATACTAAGATACTTATGAAATAGTTTTATTTCTTGGCCAATCTCATCATAATTTTTAGTGAGTTCTGCCAAAATCTTTTTGTGTTTTTGGAAATGCTTATGCAAGTTGTTATGAGATTTAAATTGTCGGTGTTTTAATTCTTGAAAAACTTTTATAGGTTCATCTTCTTCAGTTAAGACTTGTAACAAATCCTCTTTGTTTTATTTAGCAAGTTCAGAAGGTATACCTTTTTCTTTCATAGTTTTACGTACCTCAGGCATAAGATCAGGAGTTATCCGAAGTATCCCTTTTTTCCGGCTTAGTGCCAAAATCAGGATTATATAAAGAATCATTCTTAGCCCTAGTAGACATTAATTCCAAATATTCTTTAATAGTTAAGGTATTTATTAATCCTCCTGCTGAAAACTCAAGCAATTCTCTACATTGAGTATTGAGACCATGTTAAAATAAGTGGCAGATTGTTAGTTCAGAATAGCCATGATTAGGAATACTATTGATCATTCCGAAGAATCTTTCCTAGGCTTGTGGGTAATTTTCTCCCACGTTCTGACTAAAGTTGCCTATATTCTTTCTTAGTTCAGTTACCATTTTTAAAGGAAGAAACCTGTTTATAAATTTAGTAATGCAGTTTTCCCAAGATTTAATGTAATGGCGAGGGAGAGAATATAACCAGTCTAGTGCTTTACCTTTAAGAGACCATCGAAATAATTTAAGACGTGAGAAGTCTCTTGGCAAACCTTTTGGTCCAAGTCATGTTATCACATCATCAAACTCTCTTATATGCCTTCCTGGGTCTTCATCTTCCCTTCCACCGAAAGCTTTTTCCTGCAAAATTTTAATAATTCCACCATCAAATCGTTATTCTCTAACTCTAGGATTAGGGAACTCTATTGGTTCCTTAAGAAATTCAGAACTTGGAGCATTGTATTCCCTAAGAGTTTTCTCAGGTTTTAGAGGAGTTGTCCTGTAAATAGACATGATTTACATAATAGCACTTAGGTTTTCAACTTCAAATTTATTTGATCTTAAAAGTTTTTCAATAATTTCTACATGCTCTGGTAGGATCCAGCAGGTAGGTCCTACCAGAGCGTGTAGACCCTTTGTCTCCTAAGGAGAACATTTTGTAGTAGAAACACTTGAAATGTCAAAATATAAACACTTAGTGCTTAGCTCCCCGGCAACGGCGCTAGAAAATAGCTTGATGTCTGCAAGTGCACAGATTGTTTGTAGCTAGTTTCGAAGTTCAGATATCGATCCCACAGGGAGCCCAAAGGTAAGTGTTTATGGGTGAAGTCTCTGTCACACCCGAAGTTGTCACATGTCTTCGAGTGAATTGACTGCAAGTGTTGAAATAAGAATGGGGTTTTGATTAAATGCAATAGATTTAAATGGAACTAAAATGTAAACTTCAGAAATAAAACGCATAAGAGTAAAGAACAACTTTGTTTGTTTGTTGTTTTTTGCAGATGGCAAAAGAAGGCGTGGAGAAATTTAGTTCATAGTGATAGTGAATGTGCCGGGTGGATGAGTGTGAATGTAACAATTATAATCTTATAGATATATGTATAGGGGAGCAACCCATAATTAGCCGGAACTCCTCTTGGTAGATTTCATCCCAACTTCAATAATCCTACTAGCCTGCTACCAAAACCATGGTCAGACACTAGATGATTAAGACCCTTCAGGTCGCTTAGCGTTTAAGCTCCTTGTATCGGACAAATGCAATAAGCACAGCGGTTACTCGTTATCCTCGAGTCAACTAACTTTCCATTGATATCCCTGTGTCACCCAGGGGTCGCCAGTCCACTAGCGAACAAGATCTTATCTATGTAGAACAAGGTATGATGTTTTCTAGGCCCTTAATTGGACAACAAGCATTAAGCATCCCACAGATAATCTAGCACACATAATATAGTAATTAGAATCAATCACAAACTAATGGAAAATATATGAAGGCACATCACATCTCACCAATCCCCTACATCTCCCACGCCCAAGGGAATTACTCACACATGAGAGAAGAATAGATCATCAATATAATCAAATAAAGGGAAATCGTCTTAGTATTACCGTGGAGATCCACAATAAGAATAGAAAAATATTCAACACAATTCAAGATGGGAAGAAACAATCTCAAACCCTAGTCTTGCAAGGTGGAGATCCCTCTCTCTCTTAAGTACAAGTAGTGTCTATGGAGATGTATTGGCTGGGAGATCGAAGATCATGGAGCGAGATGAAGAACATCTTCTCCTTCTTCTCCAGATCCCTTCTTTCTCCCGTCTAGATGGTGTGGCGGCTGTTGCGTTCTGTTTTTATCCCCTGTCCCTTCATGGAAGTTGTCCCTTTTGACAAGACAGAGGCGGCGGCAGCTATACGGCAGAAACTATACGGCCATTCCTGTCATATAGTTGGCAGTTAAACCGTTTGTGAGCTCCCCTCGCGCGCTTCCAAAGTGGGACTTGCTTGTTTTTTTCCAGAATATTGTATTTCTCTAGTTAAATCCTTTTGTTGACGTCTAGAACATGAAACACACATTAAATTCCAAGTTTTCTTTGCTACCGAAGTATTAGCATTAGGTAAATCTAGAAAACGATCAAATCCGAGAGAAAACAATCAATAAAAGCCATCAAAAATGTGTCGAATCTCACAACAATCAGTTACATATACATGATTACAATACCAACTCGATGTTGGTGCTTTCTCTTGTTTCCTAATACAACTATAGCCTTTGTCGGTTGCTCCTTTCGGGCTATCATATTGACTCTTCATAGGTCGTAAACCTATCTTCAGGCCTGGGTAGCAAATCATAGGTACTCAAGTAAGCATACCTATGTCAATAGCCCCCGAGACTCTACTTGAATCATAGATTCGGGTTGAGTCTCAAACATATGTTCAGTTTGTTTCCGTTGTTCTTATTTTTGATTTCATAGGGATTTGGTACAACAAGCCTAATATATCCGATGGATCAGGAATCAGTTAAATGTGCCTGGGCAAAAACAAGATTGTCCTACATCAAATTCAAGTCCCTAGGCCTGAACTCAGAATTTATTACTTGCGTAATTCAGTTCGAGCTGCTGAGGTCTTACCGAATACTGAATCCCAGTTCTCTTTTATCGGGTACCCAACGCGTTCGTCGAGATTTTTCATCGCATCGTAGATACGAATATTTTATTAGCAGAGCGCATTCTTGTACGATTATCAGGCCACACAGGACGAATCCCAGGGTCTTACCTTCATGTTTTTGAACATGGCATTTGGAGTTTTGTCACGTTTGAGTGCAATCCGAGATTTTCTTATGTTTTGATTTTTGTTGGTTGTTCTACTAGGTTGCCAAAAGTTCTGAATTTTATCAAATATTTTGATACTTTGTGATCGCTCCCAATGGGAGTAGCCCTCTGAGGATACATTAATGTAAAACTCATAAATTTTTAATCGATGATCGTCTTTGCTTGTCATACATAATTTTTCTATCGGGTACGCGCCAGCGCTCCCGATGGGAGTAGCCCCCGAGGCTATGTTTGGATGCATGTATCTTGACATAGTCTCATAATTTCTTGTCAATATTATCAAAAAGATAGAAAATCCCCTGAATTGGTATGAACAAGAACCGAAGGTACGAAAAACTTATCTTTATATATTTATATGGCGCAACCGATGATACATTATTTTGGAAAATTGCCTCCTGACCGTTGGCCTAGATATTCTGGCTTTAAAAGCCGGGTCATAGGCCTTATTGTATTGTAAGTAAACATAAAATCTTAAGCGTAAAAGCGTCGTAGCTGTGTGACGTTCCATGGATTGGAATATTTGACTCATGTCTTCTTGTCTTGTAGACGATATGCTCCTCCAGGGATAACTTATGTAACAATGTAGGGTCCTTCCCAAGGACATTCCATCTTTCGGTGGCCATCTTGCTTGAGGTGCAGAACTAGATCCCCTACTACGAAGGATCTTGGACGTAGTCATCGCCCATGATAATTGCGTAAGTTTTGCTGATATGTAGTAGATCTTTGTAGGGCTTCATCTCGAGCTTCATCGAGTGCATCAACGTCATCCTCGAGCGCTTATCTTGATTCCTCTTCATCATACGTAGCTACTCTGGGAGATCCATGTGAAACTTCGACTGGAAGGACGGCTTCAGTGTCGTGGACCAGAAAGAACGGTGTTTCTTGTGTTGCAGTATTAGGGGTCGTTTGCAAACTCCACAAAACAGATGGTAACTCATCAACCCATGCTCCTTTCGCTCTGTCGAGTGGTGCAAGCAATATTTTTTTGAGGCCAGCTGTGACTAAGCCATTGTCTTTTTCCACTTGTCCATTGGTTTGCGGATGAGCCACTCAAGCGTAGCTTAGCTTGATTCCCATCTCCTCACAGTATTCCTTAAATTCATTGGAAGTAAAGTTGGTTCCATTGTCTGTAATGATGTTGTTTGGCACGCCAAACCGAAATACTATGGATTGTATAAAATTCATAGCCAAAGCTCCATCTTGAGTTGTGACCGGCATTGCTTCTATCTATTTAGTAAATTTGTCGACTGCTACTAGAAGAAAGATGTGTCCTCCTGGAGATGACTTGTGAAGTTTACCTACCACATCAAGTCCCCATTGAGTGAAGGGTCAAGCCAAAGGTATAGGGTTTAATTTAGTGGCAGGTGCTCCAGGTTTTGTTGCGAAGCGTTGACATGCTTCATGATGAATGCATATTTGCATCATGTTTTATATTGTTATTTTGCATTGTAGATGTAGGATCTTGGTATTTTATGGCGCTCCTTCGCACATTTTATGTCTGTTTTCACCAGGATCAGGACAGATGATGGATACAATGGACACAATCCTTGAAGCAGTTGTACTAGGGAGAAAAGGAGTCAAAAACAACATAAATCGCTTATTTGGGAATGTTAAATAATACTAGAAGAAAACCCGAAGCGATCAAGGGATATAGATGGTTTACCGACCAACTATATGGCGGGAATAAATTTTCCGGCCGTATAGTTCCTGCCGTATAGTTGGCGCCGCCACCGCCTCCTCAAAAAGTTTCACCCCGTGTAACTGGATCAGAGGGACGACATACAGAACACCCAGAAATCATAGAAACCTCACCTCCGGAAGGCATCTAGAGGGGGAACTCGTCCACCGAGGATCCATCTTCGCCCTGCGCAGATCCGGGAGGCTAAGACATCGATCTTCATCATCCACCGCTGCATCATCACCATCTCCATCCATCCCATCTACAGTCTAGATCTTGTTGTAATTTCCATACTCGTTGTGGATTTATACAAGTACTATTCATCTATGATAGATTCTGTTGTTATTGACATGATGTTGATTGCCTCCATGTATGAGTAGATCATTAGTTCTTGGGGAGATGGAGAAACCCTAGTATGAGATTGAAATAAGATAAAGTTTATTATGATATTCATCGCTGTGACCATGTGTTAGATTGTCTTCATCTTGATGTTGAGAGAAGTCGACCTCTCAATATTTGCCTCTCATGGGGACTTGATGGAGGGAACTATTTGTTGGTAGACGGAGGTGTGTTAGCACTTACAATGACTATAAAGTTGTTGGCATTCCTTACGTATCAACTTGGGAAAACGTGTAAACTCACGAAACACTATCCATGCCATGGGATACGTCCTACAAGATTACGTCCCTTAATAGCGTAGTGATTCGATTGATCTCGATTGCTGACTGTTCTTGTTATGAGGATGATGTGAGAAATGCTTGCTGCCTATTTGTCCCAATACGGAGTTCCTCCCACACATACATAGTTGAGAATGTTCATGATAATAATCTTTACCTTAGCTCCTTATAAAGCTAGTGGTGAATCCGCTACTCCCTAAGAATTCTTTTTCCTTATTGCAGTTCCAATCTCTCCTACATACGCGATACTTACTTTCTGTACCCAGTTGTTTCACTTTACTTATTATTGCTCTTATACCAAAAACCCAAAACACCTTTTTACGCAATACTCGCATTTTATCTTGTCACTTAGAACTTTATTTAGCATTACTAGAGTAATATTTATTTCAAGAACTATTAGACTTCACACTCCTGCTCCTGTGGGATCGATATCTTTATTTCGAAACTATCTACAACCGATATGTGCACTTGCAGTCATCAAGCTATTTTCTGGAGCCATTCTCAGGGAGCTAAGCGATGTAGGTCTTTTAGTTTTTGCTAATTTATTTTTGTCTTGCTAAGTTTTTTTTTGAGTTACAGGTTTCCACCAACATGATGGAGTTTGAGCATAAGACTAGTGCTAACCTACTCAACCACTTTGGGAAGCCCTATGATATTTATAAAAGAGACAACTCCAATGAGAAGACAAGGGGGTTTGAAATAAATCCTCTATGACTTGGTATTCTACACAAGAAACAATTTACTGGAGATGAAGAAGATCCTGATCCATATGAGCATATTGCATGTTTCAAAGATATATGTGGCACTTTTCAATTGACGAGATATACTACTGATGAGGTAAGGGTTAAACTTTTTAGTAAGACTTTGACTAGTACAACTCTCTCATGGTATAGATCTTTACCCCCTGAAGCCACTACTACTTGGGATAATCTAGCTTGTGAATTTCTAGCAAAATATTATCCATTGTCAAAATCTTTTGGAATCAGATGTCTTATAATGACTTGGAAGAACCGTTCTAATGAAGGACTAGTAAGAGCTTATATCAGATTGAAAGATTTACTTCGCCTATGTCCTCATCATGATTTGCCCGAATGGTATTTATTGCGTATTTTTTATGGCGGTTTAATTGAACCTAATACAATTGAAATAGACTCTTTCGCAGAAGGAGCCTTTATGAATCTTCCTATAACAAAGCTTGGGCTCTACTTAATAGAATTCACGATCATGGAGTTTCATGGAATTTTGGTCTAGGAAGTGAAGGAGGCATAGCAATAGAACATGATTGTATTCATGACTATAATAAAAAAGGCCATGTTAAATAATTATCTAAAGAACTTTATTTGGATTCAGATCTTGTGTTGCAAGTTGTTAAAGCTTTTACAGAACATATCAAAGCTCCAAAAGAGGGTTTGGTTAAGTATGATCCACCACCCAAACCTGAGAAGAAAAGAGAAGTTAAAGCAACACTGGCCTCCCTAGAACCAACATATGAGATACCTTTCTCTAACACTACACATAAGCATATTTTTGAATATGAACAGGTCAAAGCAGCACAGGAAAAGAAAGAGGAGGAAAGTATGCTAGAAATCATGGAACATCTGGAAGAAAGCAAAGATGAAGAGGTAACCAAGGAAGCAATTATGGCTATGTACGCGCATTCTAACATAGTTTAACTTGATGAAGAGACTTCCGTATTGGTTGAAGGTAAGACAAAGGTAAAAGATGTGGGTAATCCTATTCTTCCCTGCATATTTAAAGAAACCTTGCATTATGGTTTATGTGATCTTGGCACCGAAGTAAATGTAATATCTGATGATTTCTATTTAGAAATAAAAGAAGAGATAGAACCGGCTACAATTGAAAATATTGATATGACAATCATGTTAGCTAATAAAAATCTTAGGATTTCCAACGGGATTAGTTGAAGATGCAACTGTCACAACTGGCAACAAAAACTTTCCTATCGATTTTGTAGTTGTTGATATGCCAGCTGACACTCTTTGCCCAATTATATTGGGAAGGAACCTTTTGAGTTATAAAGGTGCCTATGTTGATTTTTAAAAGGAGATTGTGTCTCTTAAGCTTGGGGGAGCGGAAAAAGAATACCACTTTTCCAAATTTAAAGACAGGCCTCCACAAATACAAGAAGATAAAGAGAAAACTATCGAGGAAATGGCAGCTCTTTTCTTTAGTAATCAATAAGAAGAAATAAATGAAGACTCAAATTATGAAGAAATAGTTATGGAGGACACGTCCCTAGAAGAACTAGAAGATGTACTCGATTCACTTCGCATTATAGGGCCTCCAACTAATGAGGCTTTTGAAGAGACAGAAAAGAGAGGGGATGAGGAATTACCACCCCTAGAGTTGAAGACTCTAACAGATAATCTTAAATATAGGTTTTTAGATGATACAAATAAATTTCCTGTTATTATTAATGCTACACTTTCAGGAGAAGAAGAATAAGAACTCATGAAAATACTCAAGGAGCATCGGAAGGCCTTTGCGTACTCAATGGATGATTTGAAGGGCATTAGTCCCATGATAACCGTCCATCGAATATTCATGGAAGAAGGTGTTAAACTAGTTGCGGAATTTAATAGAAGATTGATGTCTGAAATGAAGGAAGTGTGAAAGTGCAAGATGGTTTACCTAGAGGGGGTGAATAGGTTTCTACAAAATTCTTTATAATCTTTTGCAAGTTTTAGGCTTTGCGGAATATAAGTGTGCCTAAATGCAAACTAGGTGAGGCAACCTAGATGATGATACAAGATACTTCAAGCACGAAGGCTATCACAAAGTAAACAACACAAGTAAGAGAGGGGTTAAGGAATACCCCAGCACGCGGAGACGAAGATGTATTCCCGTGTTCACCACCTTAGGGAAGGGGGCTACATCACGTTGGAGAGGTCTGAGGTTCCACGAAGGATTCCCCAACGCCACGAAGGCTCACCTCCTTCTCCGAGCCTGTCCCACGAAGGAATAGCTCACTTACTCGTGGTAGACTTTTAAGGTAGTCTCCAAACCCTCACAAACTTTCCACGGAGCAAATCACAAGTCGAATGCCTCCGGGCGACCCTAGCCACCTAGGGTTTCCCACAAACCCAAGAGTAACAAGCTAACTCGATGAACTCAAGGGGGAATGAAATTTGGCTTGCTGGAAACGTCGGGGCCTCCTCTTGCTTTCTACCAAAGGGATTTGAGTTTGGTTGGGCAGAATGGGGGATCCTCAAGAAATTGTGTTTCAACAATGGGGAGAGAGAGAGAGAGCTCCAAGAATGAGATATGAACTGAATGCCTAACCTCCTCAAGCTGGAAGAAGAGGTATTTATACTCAAGGGAGAAATCTAGCCGTTTGGAGCACTTTCTGCGAAACCTGGTTTTAAGTTCGGTTGGACCGGACCACCCGGTATACAGCCCGGTCAACTAGAATCCAAACCGGGATACTCACTGTGCATGAGCCTAGATAGACTCGGTGTAATAAACCAAGAATCCCGGTTTGGGTTCGGTTGACCGGAGCTGGTACCGGACCGTCTGGTCTGGGAACCGGTTCAACCGGCCTAAGAACCGAGTTTGGCAGAGATGTTATCAAACTTAGATTTCATTATCCTCTCTCTTTGGTGATGGAACAAGTGGATGTATGGGATGTGTATAAGGCTTAGAAAAACATCCCCAACAAACTCATCGAGATATACCCTCTTAATAGTGCGGTGTTCCTAAAGACTCAAGATACGTATAAAAGGTAAAACTCTAGCACTTCTCTTCATTATCAAAATGGGGGGGTCTTCAATGATCTTCCAACATACCGGCGGACTAAAACCTGTTCAAGGCACTGGTAAGTAGCATTAGTCCGCACTAACTACGATGTCATTGTCAACCAAAAACAGTATAGGGTAAAGTACCCTTTCAAAGTGGTAAGGAAATAAATTGTACGCCTACTAGACATAGGTATAATCTATCATGTTAAACAAAGTGAATGGGTATGTCATGTTCATTGTGTCCCTAAGAAGGGTGATTTTACTGTTGTTCCTAATGAAAACAATGAATTGATACCTACTAGAACTATTGTTGGGCATTGGATGTGCATAGACTTCAGGAAATTGAATAAAGAAACTAGGAAAGATCACTATCCTTTACCGTTCATAGATCAAACTTTATAAAAGTTAGCAAACCACACTCATTTTTGCTACTTGGACGGATACTCTAGTTTTTCTCAAATAGTTATTCATCCGGATGACCAACTTAAAACAACTTTCATTAGTCCTTATGGTTTACATGCTTTCCGATGTATGTCTTTTGGTTTATGTAATGCTCCAGCTACTTTTCAAAGATGCATGACTGCTATTTTTGCGGATTTTATAGAACTGATAATGGAAGTATTTATGGATGACTTTTCTGTCTATGGAACTTTGTTTACTAGTTGCTTCGATAATCTCAAAAGAGTTTTGCAGCGTTGTGAAGAAACCAATCTTGTTCTAAACTGGGAGAAGTGCCATTTTATGGTCAAATAAGGTATAGTCCTTGGACATAAGGTATCAGGTAAGGGAATTGAAGTGGATAGAGATAAGTTGAGGCCATAGAGATAATGCCACAACCTAGAGATATTAAATGTATAAGAAGTTTCCTTGGTCATGTGGGTTTTTATAGAAGGTTCATTAGAAATTTCTCTGGGATATCTAAACCTTTGACTAACCTCCTGCAAAAGGGAGTAAGATTTAATTTTGATGATAAATGTCTTATAGCCTTTGATAAACTCAAGAATGCTTTATCATGTGCTCCTATTATTAAACCTCTTATCTGGGATATGACTTTTGACTTAATATGTGAATCTAGTGATGATGTTGTAGGACTAACTCTAGGACAACACATTAGTCATAGATTTAATATTATACATCATGCTAGTAGAACTCTTAATGGTGCTCAAAAGAATTATCCTAAGGAAGAAAAGGAACTTTTTGCTATATTTTTCTCTTGTGATAAATTTCATTCTTATATAGTTGATGCAAAAGTAAGAGTTCATACGGATCATGATGGTTTAAAATAACTCCTTGAGAGGAAAGACCATAAGCCAAGATTGATTCGTTGGATTCTTTTACTTCACGAATTTGAGTTGCAGATTATGCAGAGGCGGGAAATAAAGTGTTGAATGCGGTGTCCATGTTTTCCCAGCAAGAAACCAATCTTATTGAGAGGAACTTTAGTCCTGGTGATTTTTGTTTACGAGAATTATTCAATGAACTAAGGTCAATTCCTTCAAAAGATAAGAAGTCTTTGTTGTTGGAGGAGTTTTTCATCCCTGAATAAGTAAACGGTAAGATCAAGGTAAGTGTTCTTACTCCAATAAGTGATTTATTTTCACAGATTTTACTCCTAAAAATTATGCCTTTGAATTCCTTGTGTTTTTCTAAAGTTTTTGGAGGGTTTTACCAACTATACGGGTGGAACTATACGACCGCAGAGGAAGCTCCCACCATATAATTGGTCGTTAAACTCTTTGTATCTTCTTTGCAAAATTGTTTTCGATGTCTGGAACTATACGGGCACAACTATACGACCGGATGAAATAATTCCGGTGGTATAGTTGGTCTTTGAACTCCTAGAAACTTTTGATTTTTGGTGTTTGTATATATACGGTCGCAACTATACGACCAGAGAAGAAATTCCGGCCGTATAGTTGGTCGTTAAACTACCAGATGTTTTTCATTTGCCTTTTCGTTTTTACATTATAAAAAATGTTATTGTCGGTTCCGAGTTGTAACTTAACCGACCTGGACTCGAGATATTTGGAAATATATGCCAGGAACCAACTATACAATCGGAGTTATACGGGTTGCGCCCGTATAGTTGGTTGTTACGCAGCAGGATTTTTCCAAATCAGTGATTTCTTTCCTTGTTTTGTTAAGATTCTTTTCTTGGGCGACAATTTGGTGTTTCTCCTGAGTTTTACCGACCTCTGACCCCCCTTATATACTGCCATTGTATCTCTCTCTAATCATAATCTTCAGGGAACCAATCTATCTCTTCCTCATACTCGAAGACACGCAAACCAAGGGACAAAAGCCAAGGAGAGAAGTTCCTATGGAGATAGGGAGCAATAGCAAGCAAGGCAAGGAGATCAAGGCCATCCCTATGGAGTTCCTCGATGCTGACCATGGGCGTCGTAAGAGGGATTTGAAGGCCCTCGAGCTGAAGATTGAAGAGATGGACAGGGAGACGCTAGGGACACCCAAACATCTTCAATTGCTACAACTGTATCTTAACAAACTTGCTGAAGATATCAAGCAGACAACTGAAGCAGGCTTTTCTATGAGTCTTTAGGCGCTATAAACCCTTCAAGATAACAATGAGTTCATTAAAGAACAAGTGAAAGTGCTAGAGAGGAATAATCTTTTCTACAAGCTGCATATTAAAGAATTAGAAGTTGTCAATCAATCCCTCTGTCTCAGGCTGGCCCGTGAAAAGAAGATACCACGTGCCATGGCGCCATAGTGATCTTCAATAATCACGGTATCAAATAATCGCAAGGGATTATTTCATCCCGCCTAGCTTGATTCCAAGCTTGGGGAGATCTTTAAGACCTTGTAATCTATCTTATAAGTTTTTATTACTATTTTTGCATTAGATCAAACTAGAAATAAAGTTTGCATCATTAGAATTCCCTTCAGGAATAGTCGATCCCTTCTAGGAAATTTCGAGTTTATTATTATATATGGAGAAATTTTGAGCCTGTGTTTGTCTTATTGGATATATGAATGGCTTGAGTACAATTTTACTTGCACTTGATGGTAGCAATAGTAGTCTTCCACACCATTGGTATTAATGGAACATATAAAGATAATTTGATCAACATGTTGTAAGTCTATAGTTTGATTTACAAAGAAAATTATCTATGCAGTTAAATTGAAAAAGAAACCTTGAACCAAGGAAAATAAAAGTGCTAACAAAATAGGGTGAGAACAACTCGAGATAGAATCTTCAAGTCATAAAAATGCTTGATATAGAATTGGAATTTGATAATTGAGATTATTAAACTTTGAATTCCTACATGAAGTGGAATGTATGGCTAGATCCTTTGCACGACACTTAAACAAAAGTGCGAGCATATAAACAAAGGACAAGAAAAGAAAGAAGAAAAGGAGTGAATGTGCAAAGAGCAAATAGGCATACACCACTATATTGTAGTATGACAAAGAGACACTTTTGAGATTTTGAATCCCAAGTGAATATCTTAATCCTAAAACACTTGGGACTACCTCGCTAACTCATTTGGTTGAACCAGATACTTTTACATTATGTTGAGATTCATATTTTGTGAACTGTTGATCACTAAGGTGTGGAAGCCTGCCAATACTATTCAGATGGTTCGAGTAAGGTACTATTCATGAACTTATTCCTATGTATCGTATATAATAAACACATGCTGCAACCGTCTCATTTATTTCATCGACTCAGCTTCATGAATATGAGGATCACATCCATTAAGCTAAACTTGCTTGGGATGAGCAAGAGTCTAAGATTGGGGAAGTTGATGAGTGCATATTTGCATCATGTTTTATATTGTTATTTTGCATTGTACATGTAAGATCTTGGTATTTTACGGTGCTCCCGCGCACATTTTATGTCTGTTTTCGCCAGGATCAGGACAAATGATGGATACAATGGACACAATCCTTGAATCAGTATTGAGGATAAAAGGAGTCAAAAACAACGTAAATTGCTTATTTAGGAAATATTAATAATACTAGAAGAAAACCCGAAGAGATCAAGGGAGACAGACAGTTTAACGACCAACTATACGGCGGGGATAAATTTTCCAGCCATATAGTTGGTGCTGCCACCGCCTCCTAAAATAGTTTCACCCCGTGCAACTAGATCAGAGGGACGACATACAGAACACCCCTATATCACAGAAACCTCACCTCTGGAAGGCATTTGGAGGGGGAACTCATCCATCGTGGATCCATCTTTGTCCTGCGCAGATCCAGGAGGCTAAGGCATCGATCTTCATCATCCACCGCTGCATCACCACCATCTCCATCCATCCCATCTATATCTTGACTAGATATTGTTGTAATTTCCATACTCGTTGTGGATTAATACAAGTACTATTCATCTATGATAGATTCCTTTGTTATTGTCATGATGTTGGTTGCCTCCATGTCTGAATAGATCATTAGTTCTTGGGGAGATGGAGAAACCCTATTATGAGATTGAAATAAGATAAAGTTTATTATGATATTCATCGCTATGACCAGTTTGTTAGATTGTCTTCATCTTGATGCTCAGAGAAGTCGACCTCTCAATATTTGCCTCTCATGAGGACTTGATGGAGGGAACTACTTGTTGGTAGACGGAGGCATGTTAGCACTTACATTGACTATAAAGCTATTGGCACTCCTTACGTATCAACTTGGGAAACCGAGGAAACTCACGGAACACTATCCATAACATGGGATACGTCCTACAAGATTACGTCCCTTAATAGCGCAGTCATTTGATTGATGTCGATTGCTGACTGTTGTGGTTAGGAGGATGATGTGAGCAGCGGTTGCTGCCTATTTTGTCCAAATACGGAGTTCCTCCCACACATACATAGTTGAGAATGTTCACGATAATAATCTTTACCTTAGATCCTTATAATGCTAGTGGTGAATCCGCTACTCCCTGATAATGCTTTTTCCCTATTGCAGTTCCAATCTCTCCTACATACGCGATACTTACTTTCTATACTCAGTTGTTTTACTTTACTTATTATTGCTCTTATACCAAAAATCCAAAAACACCTTTTTACACAATACTCGCATTTTATCTTCTCACTTAGAACTTTATTTAGCATTACTAGTGTAATATTTATTTCAAGAATTATTAGACTTCAAACTCCTGCTCCCTGTGGGATTGATATCTTTATTTCAAAACTAGCTACAACCGATCTGTGCACTTGAAGTCATCACTTCACATGTTCTAACTATGTCTTTTGCATCCTGAACTACTATGAACCAATAAAATCCTACCCTGAATGCTTTGGTCGCAATTGCTCGGCTACTAGTATGATGGCCACAAATTCCTTCATGTATTTCCTTGAGTATAATTTTCCCTTCTTTGGGTGTGACACATCGTTGCAACACTCCTAAAATACTTCTTTTATATAACTCTCCCTTAATTATCCTGAAGGCTTTCGATCTCCGAGTGATTTGTCGGGCTTCTGTCACATCTTCGGGTAGTTCACCCTGAGTCATGTAGGCTATGTATGGTTGCATCCATGTAGGTTCGATTATCATGACCTCATCAATTTCTAGTTCTTCTTCAAAGTTCTCCTCTATGCTTGCATTGGCTGATTAAGCCCCCGAGTCTCTTCTCGGCTTATTCTTTTTCCTGCCTTGGGAGCTATGACCTCGGAAACTCGTTTTGCTTTGATAGAACGCTCAGATATTTCTTCCCAAAAAACCCGGGTGGCACTGGTAAGCACAAGGACCCGATGTTTGCCAAGGCTTCTTCATTACTTGCTCTTCCTATGTGTAATACTTCACATCCATCAAACTGATCTTCCATGATGTTGTAGAGATCTCGGTAAGCAATCATGTTGTTGCTGACAGCATCACACTTGTTCATTGCTTGTTGTGCTACAAGATTAGAATCACCAAAAAAATAGGCGAGTTGCACCACAGGCTTTAGCCATCCGCATGTCGTGCAACAAGGCCTCGTATTCAGCTTCATTATTGGATACGTTTGCAAAGCTCATCCGAAGTATATATCGCATCGTGTCGCCTTGCGGTGATATCAATATGACTCCTACTCCTTCCGTTCTTTTTGATCCGTCAAAGTACATTGTCCAGGCGCTAGAAATATCAGGTGGACCCGCTAATTGCAGCTCAGTCCATTCTATGATGAAGTTAGGCAGAACTTGTGATTTAATCACTTTATGTTTCTTGTACGTGATGTATCAAGGGGATAATTCTATGCCTCATAGAGAGAGACGCCAAGTTGCTTCTATATTGTTGAGGATGTTCGACAGAGGTGCTTCATTGACCTCTATGATCGGATGTTCTGAAAAATAATGGCGTAACTTTCGTGCTGTCATAAATACTCCATACGCTAATTTTTGATAATGCGGGTACCTTTGTTTAGATGGCGAGAGGACTTCGCTCAATAAATAGATTGGCCTCTGAACACCATGGATTTTTCCTTCTTCGGGTCGCTCTACGACCAGGACCATGCTGACCACCAGATTTGTTGTGGCAACGTAAATAAGTAGTGGATCCTTTTCTCCTGGAGACACAACGACAGGGGCGTCGAAAGTGTCTTTTTGAGGTCTTCAAAGGCGTGCTGAGCTTCTTCGGTCCATTCGAACTTATCTCACTTCCTCATTAGAGTGTATAATGGTAGTGCTTTTCTCCTAATCGAGCAATGAAGCGACTGAGCACTGCCACTCTCCCGGCCAACTATTGTACACCTCATAAATTTGTTGGTTTTTTCATTGTCAAAATTGCCTGTATTTTCTCGGGATTTTCTTCGATTCCTCTTGATGATACCAGATGTCGAGGAGTTTCCCTGCTAGGACTCCAAAGGAACACTTTGTCGGGTTTAATTTGATGCAATACTTATCGAGATTTTTGAATGTTTCTTTGAGATCCTTGATAAGTGATGATTCTTATTTTGTTGTAACTATGACATCATCAATATATACTTGTACGTTTGTACCGATTTGACTTCCTAGGAAATTCTGCATCATCCGTTGATATGTTGCTCCAGCGTTCTTCAGGCCAAAAGGCATTGTTCTGTAACAAAATACACCATACGGTGTGATAAATGTTGTTTTCTCCTGATCTTCCTCCTTCATCCAAATCTTGTGGTATCCTGAATATGCATCCAAAAAGGAAAGACATTTGCACCCTGCAGTTGCGTCGATTATTTGATCGACTCATGGCAGTGGGAAGTGATCCTTTGGATAGTGTTTATTTAATGCAGTGAAGTCGATGCACATCCGCAGATCTTTGGTGTTTTTCTTTGGGACACATACTAGGTTTTCAAGCCATTATGCTTTCTTCAGTTCCTTTATGAAGTTAGTGTCAGTGAGGCGATATATTTATTTCCCAATAGCTTTGCACTTGGGTTCCGCAAAGCGACGAAGGAATTGTTTTACCGGTTTTGCTTTTGGATCTAAATTTAAAGCATACTCAGCGAGTTCCCTGGGAATTCCCAACATGTCAGAAGGTAGCCATGCAAAGATTGCCCAGTGCTCATGGAGGAACTCGATGAGCGTGCTTTTCTATGCGGGACCAAGGTTGGAGGCCACAAATCTTGTTTTCTTCGTGTCGGTGGGATGGATTGATACATTGCAAATGTATCTATAATTTTTGATGTTCCATGCTTGGTTTTATCTACTTTCTTATGTTTTGTTCCAACTTTGGAGTACTTTTCATAGACTTTCTTGGACTAACCTATTAACAAGATGCCGCAGTGCCAGTTGCTTGTTTTCTGCTGTTTTTGGTTCCAGGAAAGTCAGAAAATCAATATTATCGGAATTGGACGGGACAAAAGCCAAAGTCGATATTTTACCGGAAGACTCACGGAGCCAGAAGATGAGACGGAGAGGGGCCAGGGGCTGGCCACACCACCTGGTGGCGCGGGCCAGGCCAGGTCGCACCAGGGGGTGGTGTGGGACCCTCCGGCAGCCCCTCGGTCTCCCCTCTCGCCTATAAGAGCCTCCCGATGCATAAACCCTAAATCGTCAAGCCTCTAGCCATGAAAAGTTCCACAGTGCCACCGCCACCGAAGGGGAGATTCGAGGGACAGAAAGGCTCTGTTCTAGCACCCTGCCGGGACGGGGAAGTGCCCCCAGATCCATCTCCATCGATCTCCATCACCATTACTGATTCCCATGATGAGGAGGGAGTAGTTCTCTTCGCCGAACTAGTGCACCTATACACCTGACAAGTGTATTGGGTGTGTTGGGGACACAAGAGACTTCTTGTATCTTGATTGCAGGGTTGCTTGAGAGGGAATACCTTTGACCACTTCCTCCCTGAGTTCGATAAACCTTGGGTGATCCACTTAAGGGAAAACTTGCTGCTGTTCTACAAACCTCTACACTTGGAGGCCCAACAACTGCCTACAAGAATAGAAATGCGTAGACATCAAGCTATTTTCTGGCGCCGTTGTCGGGGAGGTAAGGTAAAAGGTATTCACACCGGAGGATTAAAGAACAAGAACCTCCCACGATTAACGCCTATTTTCTGGCGCCGTTGCCGGGGAGGTAAGGTAAAAGGTACTCACATCCTCCGGTGTGAGTGCTCGAAGTTATTTCCTTTAGATTCTGCAATTTTGTCTTTTTGTTTCTTGTTTTCACTAGTTAGGCTTAATGGAAAACAACAACAAAATTAGAGAGCTTTATAGTATTTATTTTGAGTTAGGACATGAAGTGTCTAAAGAGAAAATTAAAAAACCTATGGAACTTTATTTGCATACTAATAGCAATGTTGTTAGTATGAATTCTTTAGACACCATTATTGCTAATGCTATGGAAAAGTCTAAGCTTGGGTAAGCTAGTTTTGATGAGCATGATATTTTTAGTCCCCCAAGCATTAAGGAGAAAATTTACTTTGATGATACTATACCTCCAATATATGATGATTACAATGATAAGTATGATATTTTCAGTTCACCTACTATTGAGGAGAAAATTAATTATGTTTACAATATGCCTCCTATATTTGATAATATGGTGATGAGAATAATAATGATAGCAATTTTTTTGAATTTGCTCCCACTATAATTAATAAGAATGACTATGTTTATGTGGAGAGTATTAATTCTTTTATGTATGTGGCTCATGAGAAGAATGTTTTATGTGATAGTTATATTGTGAATTTTATTCATGATGCTACTGAAAGTTATTATGAGAGAGGGAAACATGGTTTTATGCATCTCAATAATATTAGGTTTCCCCTCTTTATGTTGAAAGTCTTGAAGTTGCACTTGTTTTGCTTTCCTATGCTTGTTGCTTTGTGCTTTCATGACTTGTTTCTTTACAAGATTCATATGCATAGGAAGTGGGTTAGACTTAAATGTGCTTTGAATTTGCTTCTTGATGCTCTCTTTTACTTCAATTTATATTTCATATGTGAGCATCTTCTCAAACTATCATGCCTAACTTAAAAGCGTTAAAGAAAAGTACTTATTAGGAGATAACACAAAAGTTTTAGATGAGTCTTGGAAGTTATTACTTCTGTAATAACCGCTCCTTATCCTTTTTATTTGCTTTTTGTGCCAAGAGTAACCTCTAATGAGAGAGAAATAATGATTGGGAAAGTTGCTGTCCCGAAACAGATTTATGTGCTTCACCGTAAAAATTCGTGTAAAATATCTGTACGTCCTTTTGAGGAGTGAATTTTTGTTCTTCTTCCCAAGGTTGTTATCTAACTTTTGTTAGTTCAACACTTTTTGATTTGAGCAACAGAAGGTCTTCGATAAAATTGGTCTTTACTGCTGGTCTGTTTTGACAGATTTCTGCCATTTTCTACATTTGCTTCTTGTTGGTTCCTTTTTTAGTTCTTTTAGGGAATTGAGCTTTTTGAGGGAAGTGCTTTAGTAGCTTGGGTTTTAATGGAAGTTTATTGGTGTTAGAACTGAACCTTAAGACCTATTATCTTGAGTGCACTAATGTTGTTAATAAAGATTGTGTGAAGTTTTGTATTAAGGAAAATTTCAGGTGTATGGAAGAAATGAGTAATGAGATGAAGGATGGACTAAAGCTCAAGCTTGGGGATGCCACGCGTGTCACCCCAAGAAATATCCAAAAAGTACAAGCTTCAAAGCTTGGGGATGCCCAAGGCATCCCTTCTTCATCAATAAAAATCTCAGGTTTCTTCCAATCACTTCATTTTTATTGTTTCATGCACAGTTGTGTTGTTCTTGGAGCATCTTCCTTTTCATTTTTGTTTTGGTTTTCGTTTGATTTATTTGCTTAGTTTTCTGAATAAATTGGTTGGACCCCCTCTTTCATACATTGGTTTTCAAATAGTTTGGTTTGGTTTGGTTTGGAAAAGAGTAGGAAAGTTCATGCTTAAGTGTTAAAGAGAGCTTGTTTTTTACTGTGGCCTATGCTTATTCATGCCATGCTTGATATTGTTTTGGCTTTATGCTTAATATTCTTTTCTGTAGCATGACTTGTTATAAAGAATTGAGATTGCTTAATGTTCCTTGGATGAATCATGCGTTGTTTTAGCATATTAAAGCATAGTATTGTGGTATTCTCCTTTGATGCTTTTTTGGGTTGACTTGGCGCATGCTCACACCATGTTATGACTATCCCAAGTCACCATAGCCTTTATGATCCTTTAGTTTTCAACTTGTAGTATCACTTTATGCTTTGATCAATGATGTTTTGTCGCTCTGCATGATTATGGCCATTATTGATCTCTTAGTTTGTCGCTCCCAGTCTTTTGCTAGCCTCCGTAACCAAGTATGAGTTCCACTCATGCATCCAACTCTATAAACCAAGTTATTCCAAAGAGTCCACCATACCTACCTACTAGCTTATGCTATTCCAAGTATATTCATGCTTTTGTTTACCTTCCAAATTAAACTTGTTATGAGAAAACTAGTGATTAAAGCTCTCACGAACTTGATGGCACACTTTACTTTTCTTGCCCTTAATAAACTTGAACCATTGTGTCATCTATGTTGTATATGCTTGAACTTTTTGATGGGGATTAGCAGAACCATGCTTTCATGGGGAACGCTTTCAACATGGCACGGGTACTTTGTACCTAGTTGACATCATGCTCTTTTGTCTATGGATGTCATCGGTGCGAAATGAAAGGGGAGCTTGTAAGTCCATGGAGTTATGTATATGTGTTAGAGAAACGCATGGGCCGCTGGTCTAATCCATGCTGACATGGTGGAAACCTGTAGCGTAACCATAATGAGTTGTCTATGAAGCACTCTTCCTATAAAAAAGAGTCCTATATTGAGAAAAAAGAGAAAAGGGGAAAAAAGAGAGATTGTGAAAAGATGAAAGAGAGAAAAAAGCACCATATTCCCATGGTAAATAAGAAGATTGCTGAGATGCTCGTTGTCTGCTTGCCTTGTCGTTTTGATATGTGGATTCTTCCGTATCATCGGGCAAGGGGTACCCCATTGGCGGTTCTCTATGATACACATGTACTTACAATGACAAGAACTTACCGGTGACTAAACTTGAGTAGCATGAGGAGCGGCCCTCGTATTCAAGGGACATGAGATTTCTAACTTATACTTCGTCAAGCATGTACACCATAGTTTGTTCACTTTAACCTTAATCACTTCGAGATGCTTATGATAGGGGCAATGAGAGATGAAAGCTATAAGTACCATAATTTTTGGAAGCTCTTTATGAGACTTGAATCCCTACTTCCTTCTATGAAGGCCTTTCTTCCACCATTATATTGATTCTCCATCTTCTATCTTTATGCACCTACTTTGCAAGCATAGTGTCCATTCTTAGTTGTATGTGCATTGTCCCAAGACTAGTTGATTGATGCATAACTTGATATTGCTTGTTTTAAACTATTTGTATCTAGTCACTCTTATGAACTTTGAAGGAGTCATATGCATTTATATTTGCTACTCTATGAGGGACAAGCTGAATACTATTATGCTATGTTTTCTTTATGTGAAATAAAAAATGTCTTGCAAAGCATTGTTATTCATGAATCTTTTTTTTGTATTCTTTCATGTTACAACATAGTTGCTATGTCTTATTGTTAGAACTTTATCTTTCATGCTATGTTGAAGTACTATGATCCCATCTATCAATGTTTTACAAATACTTTGATCAAGTTTATGATGGTGCATGTCACCTCAAAAATTATTCTTTCTTTTTATCACTTACCTACTCGAGGACGAGCAGGAGTTAAGCTTGGGGATGTTGATACATTGCAAATGTATCTATAATTTTTTATGTTCCATGCTTGGTTTGATCTACTTTCTTATGTTTTGTTCCAACTTTGGAGTACTTTTCATAGACTTTCTTCTACTAACCTATTAACAAGATGTCACAGTGCCAGTTGCCTGTTTTCTGCTGTTTTTTGGTTCCAGGAAATTCATAAAATCAATATTCTCGGAATTGGACGGGACACAAGCCAAAGTCGATATTTTACCGGAAGACTCACGGAGCCAGAAAATGAGACAGAGAGGGGCCAGGGGCTGGCCACACCACCTGGTGGCGCGGGCCAGGCCAGGTCACGCTAGGGGGTGGTGTGGGCCCCTCCGTCAGCCCCTCGGTCTCCCCTCTCGCCTATAAGAGCCTCCCGATGCATAAACCCTAAATCGTCAAGCCTCTAGCCACGAAAAGTTCCGCAGTGCCACCGCCACCGAAGGGGAGATTTGGGGGACAGAAAGTCTCTGTTCCGGCACCCTGCCGGGATGGGGAAGTGCCCCCGGAGCCATCTCCATCGATCTCCACCACCATCTCCATCACCATTACTGATTCCCATGATAAGGAGGGAGTAGTTCTCTCTCGAGGCTAAGGGTTCTACCGGTAGCTATGTGTTCATCTCTCTCTCTATGCATGACCTTATTGAGATCATGAGCTTGTAATCTATAGATCTATTCTGTTACTCAAGTGCTTTGATAGATCTTTGCTCTCCCCATGTGTGTGAAAGTGACGGCGTGCACACCATGGTGGCACTTAGGCTAGAGATTACAAATACTCGTTATGAGTTATATTTGGAGTTGGATGTCTTTATGAAATTGTGGTGTTTGTTGGACTCATCTAGTACTCAAGGTGACAGTGTGGGGTTTTCTAGATGGGAAAGATGAACTTTGAGGTGTGCTGTTATAGCCCCACCAACGATTAGAGTGTCCAACCGGAGAGTAGTTCAGTGTAGTATCATAAAGAAGAATATATTTATATGAGAGTGTTCACTAGTGAAAGTATGATCCCTAGGCCTTGTTTCTAAGCATTGAAACATTGTTTGCAATTAGATCTATTACATGTTTGCTTGCTTCTATCTTTATTTTAGTTTGTCTTTAGTCTTTTCCACGCCATCAAGCTATTTTCTAGCACTATTACCACTTATAATTATCCATACCACTTGTATTTCACTATCTCTTCGCCGAACTAGTGCACCCATACACCTGACAAGTGTATTGGGTGTGTTGGGGACACAAGAGACTTCTTGTATCTTGATTGTAGGGTTGCTTGAGAGGGAATACCTTTGACCACTTCCTCCCTGAGTTCGATAAACCTTGGGTGATCCACTTAAGGGAAAACTTGCTGCTGTTCTACAAACCTCTGCACTTGGAGGCCCAACAACTGTCTACAAGAATAGAAGTGCGTAGAAATCATGGATCTATACTAATTTTGTGTCTTTCGCAGTGTCAAAGGCCTGGTCGGGATTGACATGTGCTACTGCCAGAGGTTCTGCTATTGTTGTCTTTTTAAGCTGCTCAAACTCTGCTACCATCCCGAAAGATTCGAAGATTTTGTTGAACTCCATGTCACAATTGTTAGAACGTGTGAAACTTCCTTTTACTATTATGATTCCCTTTGGTGTTGGCATCTTCATGACTAAGTAGGCATAGTGCGAGACTGCCATAAATCGTCTGAAAGCCGAGCGTCCCAGGATCGCGTGATACTGCGATGCCTAGTCCATGACTTTGAACTCAAGTTTTTCCTGCCTAAAATTTTCTTTGGATCCAAAAACGACGTCAAGGAAAATTTTACCTAAAGGAATTTTGGCTTTACCTGGTACGATGCCATGGAAAGATGTTTCTGTTGGTGCCAGATTTGTCAATGGGTAGTTCATTGCCCTTAGTGTTTTGGCATAGATCAAGTTTATGCTTCTTCCTGCATCCATGAAGACCATGCTCATGTCCAACCCACCAATTCGTGCGTCTACTATCAAGGCCGAATGACCCGGTCTTGGTACTCGATGTGGGTGACCAGCTTTGTTGAATGTGATTTCTTGTTCTGGCCAATGGAGATACTCGGGTGTGGCTGGTGGATCCACCTCCGCCATATTGACTTGTCGTGTGATCAGCTTCTGAATTCTGTTGGATGGACGCCCTTTTTGAATTATTGACATTGCCCCCTTTGACCTAGGGTATTCGGTGTTCTGATCAGTTGTGTTTTGCAGTTGTCCTACTGGCGGAGGTGGTGTACCGATAGCTAACGTGCTAGGTGTAGATGCATATCATTGTCTTGCTGCTTCAGTTGCTTTTGCATTGCATAGGTCTTTCATTTTTAAGAACGTTCGGCAGTCTTTCATAAGGTGATTGGATTGTCTTCTTCCCGCTGAGTCGACATAAAAGTGCATGTTGCAGAGCCCTTCCAATATTTGTATTGCGGACATGGGTGGATCCCGAGCTTTTGGTTGATATCGCTGTGTTGTCTGGCTTCCTCCGCCTTCATCCCTGTTGTGGTAGTACCCACTATTGTAGTTGGTGTTCATGTTGTTACCTTCACCCAAAAACCTAGATGCGATGTAACTTGGTCCCGTGTTACCGTCATTGTTTCGTCGCCTCCTGTCATTGCCGCGCTTATCTCTTTCTTCTTCGGGTGATCGTGTTCGTTTGTTGTATAGCGTGTCTTCTCCATCAGCCCAGTGGTTGGCTATGTCCATTAACTATGAAATTGTCTTTGGTTTAACTCGACCCAGTTCTTCTATGAATTCTCAGTGACGGAGGCCATCATTGAAAGCATCAATGGCTCTTTCATCAGATATGGATTCGGCTTTATTTTTGATGGTGTTCCATCGCAGGATAAATGCTCTTATTGACTCTCCAGGTTTTTGTTTGCATGCTCGCAATTGCTCTAAGGACGCGGGTCGTTTGAATGTGGACTGAAAGTGATGGATGAACTTATCTGCGAGTTCGTTCCAGCTACTAATAGAATCTTCGGGCAGTTATCGGAGCCATGACCTTGCAGTGGCGGTGAGGTGCAACTATAAATTTGCATTGCAGTGGCTGTTGAGCCGCCCTATAATTTGACAGTAGCCAAATAATCTGCCAGCCAAGCTTCAGGTTCTTAGAGTCCATCATATTTTTGGCAGTCATGTGGAAGTTTAAAGTATATGGGTACTAAAGTTTTCTGAATTCGCTGAGTAAAGCAACTGGCTCCAGAGTTCACAATCGTCTTCATCGTCGTGGTATCTTCGATTGCGGTTTTCGTCTC
The DNA here is from genome assembly GCA_910589775.1 of Avena eriantha. Lineage (NCBI taxonomy): Eukaryota > Viridiplantae > Streptophyta > Magnoliopsida > Poales > Poaceae > Avena > Avena eriantha. The sequence continues at coordinate 284,479,330 of OU342745.1, read as the reverse complement.
TTATGTTACTTCACGGCTCCAGTCCTAAAAGATGTTCTTGATGTGGGGATCACGATCATCGTGTGCGCCCTGCTTGCCAAGGACTACTACGACGGTGTGGGGATCTGTCGGGTTGATGCGTAATTCCTCGTTCGACTTATGGGAGAGTTGCTCCTACCATGCCGAGGTTCATCTGGGTGGAACGGTGGAGAGCTGCACGAGGATCGTCGGGTGCGGGTTGAGTTCTGATCAGATATGGTTGTGTGGCCACAATAGCTGATTGAGCTGTTTTTGCTTTGATGTTTCCTGCTTGATCTACTAACATAAACGATATATCAAGATCTCAGATCAAAGCGTTCTTGTCTGTTTCAGGGATGTTCTGCAGTCGAGATGTTCCCCTTCCTGGCGGTGCCCCTCCTGTTAGGCTTCCAGACCTTCAGGTAGAGCTTAGTTGTGCCCGTCGTAGGCTGGATTCCTCGGCTAACCTCTTTCTTTCGTCGAGTTGCCTCTACATCCTTCGTAGGTCTCTCTTCTTGTGGTGAAGCAAGTATTGGTATGCTAATAAATCTTCATGTGAGGCCTCGGCTGTCATTGGAACCGCACCTGAAATTGCCTCCCTAGCCTTTTGCCATGCCGCCGCTAGTAGCCAAAGAGTTCGCCTTTCTTCCCCTTTTGGTTTTGCCCTTCCTCCTAGGACTACGCGGTTGTTTGCTATTTCTCCCCCGTTTCCGTGGTCTCCTTCGTTGTTGTGGTTTCCTGCATTGTCATCTGATAAAATATCATTGGGATCGAGGATAGGGTTATAGTTAGAATCGCATGGTGTCGAGGTATTCCCATTGATCATGCACACTTGATGGCGCGTCATGTATTGGCTCTTGTCTTTGTCATCTAAATTGATGGAGACACTGTCGGGTGGATTAGTGAAGTCCATTAATTTCTGTTCTGGGTAGATTGCTGCCATCCTTATCCCGAAGTCAATGTTTTCGCCGTTTTCCTCAGGTTCATAGTTTGGTGGGTTTGTTTCATGTGGTGGAGTTAGTGGGGACTCCGATCCAAAGGAGAGATTGTCGTAAAGAACATCAAGGTCCCGCAGATCTGCCTCATCTTGCTTGTTTTCCTATGGTGCCTCGATTTCTGCCTTGACCTCCATTGAGGATCTGACAGATGATGTTGGTATCGCTGTAAGCGTGGTCTTTTCCACCGACGGTTCTGATGTAATCAGTGCTGAAGGGTGTGATTCTTGGGGGTCTTCTACTTGGAAGTGGAAGCTTCCGATGATTAGATCAGATCCACTGTTGAATTCAACTGGTACTATCACAGGGGTGGGTGGGTGTGGAGCCACTTTTATTGGGTTGCTATTTGGAAAAGAGGGTTCTGCTGAATCAATGGTTCCATCGTTCAAGTTTCCCACAGACGGTGCCAATTGACGGGGAGTAACCTCAGCAATGTCCATGAAGAAGGACTTAGGGTTTCGCGGAAAGAGAACGCTGGGTATTTCGTTGGATGTTAGGTGAACAATGGAATCAAAGTCACCTGAATATTTGGTGAATCGCACTATTACAAATTGCTTGGGGATTGTTCGGTAATCCTCACCTAAGCCTCTCCTGTCCTATATATAATAGGTCGGGTCTCAAAGTTGTATTCAGATAGGTTACATATACATGGTTACAATACTAACTCGATGTCAGTGCTTTCTCTTCTTTCATAATACAACTACAGCCTTTGTCGGTTGCTCCTTTTGGGTTATCATCTTGACTCTTCATAGGCCGTAAACCTTTCTTCAGGTCTGGGTAGCAAATCATAGGTACTCAAGTAATCATACCTATGTCACCGCGACTCTACTATCGCTGCTACAGAAGTTCCGTGATGCTGGTGTTGTCTATGAGTGTATGCACCAGCAACTTGTGGCAGGTGCCAAAGTTACGCTTGCGCTTGTGCATATGAAACATCTAGACATGGACTTGGATGTTGTTGCAGAGGGACCGCCAGTGCCTCCGACGGGGATGGCGTGGAACATGGTTCCGCACTATCGGGCGATCGCCCAGCTAGTGGAGAATATCGTGAATTTGTTCGATAAACGCACCAATGTACTTCTTCAGCTCCAATAGAGTAGTTCTTAGCTTGCACAGGATGTATAAGTATTGTAAAGCTCATATATTTTTTGACTAGGCCTTTGTCGCTCGTGCAGTATGTAAGCTTGTTTAGCCTATGTATTTTCGAGTATGTTTTGTATGCGATGCCTTTTCGTTAGCCTGGCGCTTTTGTATCTCAGCACCTTGCCAGCCTGTCAGTTGGGTTGCAACTGGGTTGGAGTTATCAAGGGTTTGATTGGAAGCAGAGTTAGCTAATCTATTGGAGTATGTGACGAGGTCGTCAAGGAGGCGCAGCCCCCGAGTGTAAAATGCGAATAAAAGTAAATGTAACAAGACTCATAGTTGAGGCATTTAGCTTTATTTATTTGGAGAATAGGAGGAGGTACATTGTTGCTGAGTAGACTTATTGTAAAGTAAAAACATCTAGGGGTAGAAATGTCACAGTTGCACGATGTTCCATGGGTTGGATTATTCGACTCCACTCTCTACGTCCTTCAGGCGAGAGGCACCACCTGGGATTACTTCGGTGACCACGTATGGTCCTTCCCATGGAGATTTGAGCTTGAGATGCCCTTTTTGCTTCAGATGCAGGACAAGGTCTCCTTTGATGAAGGAACTTGGATGCAGCCATCGGCTGTGGTAGTTGTGGAGGCTCTGCAGGTAGATCGTTGACCATTCCGCCGCGATTTCGCATGCTTCGTTGAGAAGGTCGACAGAGCCTTCGAATGCGGCTGTAGATTCAGCCTCACTATAAGTGACAACCCTTGGGGATTTGTAGCGCACTTTGGCAGGTAGCACTGCTTTAGCACCATGCACCATGAAGATCGACGTATATCCCATGGCGTTGTTCGACACTGTGCACAAGCTCCATAGTACAGAGGGCAGCTCATCAGCCCAGCAATCAGCCGCTCACTCGAGAGGGCGGAGGAGTCTCTTCTTGAGGTCGTTGGCCTTTTCGACCTGACCGTTAGTCTGGGGGTGCCATCGAGGCATAGCTGATGTTGATTCCCAGGTTTTCGTAGAAATCCTGGAACTCGTTCGAGGTGAAGTTCGTCTCGTTGTCGGTGATGATGTTGTGCGGCACCCCAAACCTGAAGACGATGGACTCGAAGAACTTAACAATGGTGGCTCCGGTTTGATGGAGGACTGGCATGGCTTTGATCCACTTAGTGAACTTGTCGACGGCCATAAGGAGGAAAACGTATCCTCCGGGCGATGATTTCTACAGCTTGCCAACCATGTCGAGTGCCCATTGTGCAAAGGGCCAAGCCACGGGTATTGGCCTAAGTTCTGCGCCTAGTGCGTGCAGCTTGTCTGCGAATCTCTGACATGCGTTTCACCTCTCAATGATGTCCTTGGCGTCACGCATCGCGGTTGGCCAGTAGAAGCCAGCTCGTAGAGCTTTGGCAACAAGAGTGCAACTGTCGGCGTGATGTCAGCAGGTGCCTTCGTGTATCCTGAAGGACTCCCTTGATGTTGTGTTTGTACAGCTCGCCATTAATTATGGTGAAGGCCTTAGAGCGTCGAGCTATGTGTCGCGCGTCCGTCAGATCATCCGGGAGCCATTTGGTGAGCAAGTACGTGATGCAGGGCTGTGTCCAGGATGGCATGATAAGCATGAACTCCATAGGACCTTCAAGTGATGGGTATTGCTCTACACCGGTGGGCGTCGCATCGTCTTTAGGTGGCGTAACCCCTGAGTGTGTTGCTGCTTCTTATGCTCTGGCGGCAGGTTTGACTTTGATGTACCTCTCGCAGATTTCCCTAGGAAAACGCCTGGCGGTACTAGCGCACAGGTGGAGCCTATATTGGCGAGCATATATGCCTCCTCATTGCTTTCACGGCCTACATGCTGCAGCTCGTAGCCATCAAAGTCCCCTTCGAGCGTGTTGTAGAGGTCGCGGTTCGCAACCATGTTGTCACTTAGAGCATCACACATGTTCATGGTTTGTTGTACCATGAGGTTGGAGTCATGATGGATCCATGCATGCCGCCCAGAAAAGTGTTGGTGCGTGGTTGATGTAGAGCTCGTTGGGAACCCCAAGAGGAAGGTATGATGAGCACAGTAGCAAGTTTCCCTCAGTTAAGAAACCCAGGTTTAATCGAACCAGTAGGAGCAAGGAAACACCCCAAAGGTGTTACTAGATGAGCTTTGGCAGGGCACACTACCGGTGCTAGTAGCAACGTGGAGACCTGCACAACACAACCACAGAACTTTGTCCCCAACTTGCGATGAGGTTGTCAATATCACCATGTTTTGCGGAAATCAAAGGATTAAACATATCAAATGGAAAGAAGTAAAAGTTAGCAGAAAGTAAACACAAAGAAGTAAACAGTTTGTAGATAAAATGTAAAAGACAAGGACCAGGATCCATAGTTCACTAGAGGTGGCTCTCCTTAAGATAGATAACATGCTAGGTGAACAAATTACAGCGGGGCAATTGACAAACATCGAGAAATCAATACATGCATATACTAATCATCTTGACTCCTTTGAGATTCGATTGGGCATTACAACATTATACATAGACCGCCATCTAACTGCATCTTTGACTAATAATCCACCTTCAGGTTATCATCCGAACCCCCTCTAGTATTAAGTTGCAAGCAACAGATTATTGCTTTACGAACGGCGTGTAAAGTAAACAATACGATTGTTCTATGAACAAAGGATTGTTGTTTTATCCCTAGTAGCAACAGCACATCTAGTACCTTAGAGATTTCTGTCACTTCCCCAGATTACCAGAGGCATGAACCCACTATCGAGCATAAATACTAACTCTTGGAGTTGCTAGCATCTACTTGGACAAGATAGCTACTAACAACGGAAAGCATGTAAGATCACAAATAACAAAGACATGATAGAATCAAAAATCAATCTGAAATAGCATCTCAATATCCATCGGATCCCTGCAAACACAACATGCAGAATTACAAATAGATGATCTTGATCATGAACGGAGCTCACAAGATCTAGACATGAAAGCACAAAGGAGGAGAACCAGCCATCTAGCTACTACATGGATCCGTAGTCCAAGGATGAACTACTCACGCATCACACCAGAGGCTTGTATGGTGATGAAGAAGGCCTCCAGGGTGAATTCCCCTCTCCGGCAGGGTGCCGGGAAGAGCTTCATATCCCTCCCAATCTAGGGATGGAGATGACGGTGGCTACAGACTCTTTCGTGGATTTTTGATCGGGTACTTAGGGTTTTCGTCCCGAGGGCATCTTATAGTCGGAAGGGGTGGCCGAGGGGTGCCGGGAGCGGCCATACCACCCACTGGCGCGGGCCAGGCTGGGCCGCGTGGCCAGGTGGTGTGGTGGCCCCTGGCCCCTCTTCGTCTCGTATTCTGGCACTTGATGACTTCCGAAAAAATAGGCACTTTGGCTTTTGTCCCGTCCAATTCCGAGAATATTCATTTTCTGACTTTCCTGGAACCAAAAACAGCAGAAAACAGGTAGCTGGCACTGTGACATCTTGTTAATAGGTTAGTCCAAGAAATCATATGAAAAGTACTCCAAAGTTGGAACAAAACACAATAAAGTGTTTAAAACCAAGCATGGAACATCAAAAATTATAGATACATTTGCAATGTATCAACATCCCCAAGCTTAACATCTGCTCGTCCTCGAGTAGGTAAGTGATAAAAAGAAAGAATAATTTTTGAGGTGACATGCACCCTCAAAGACTTGATCAAAGTATTTGTAAAACATTCAAAGCTGGGATCATAGTACTTCAATCATAACATGAAAGACAAAGTTCTAGCAATAAGCAAAGAAACTATGATGCAACATGAAAAGGCACAAACAAAAGATTCATGAATAACAATGTTTTGCAAGACGTTTGTTTGTTTCACATAAAGAAAACATGGCATAATAGTATTCAACTTGTCCCTCAATAGAGTAGCAAATATAAATGCATAGGACACCTTCAAAGTTCATAAGAGTGACTAGATACAATAGTTTAAAACAAGCAATAACAAGTTATGCATCAATCAACTAGTCTTGGGACAATGCACATAGAACTAAGAATGGCCACTATGCTCTCAAAGTAGGTGCATAAAGATAGAAGGTGGAGACTCAATGTAATGGTGGGAGAAAGGCCTTTGTAAAAGGAAGTAGGGATTCAAGTCTCATAAAGAGCTTCCAAAAATTATTGTACTTATAGCTTTCAGCTCTCATTGCCCCTATCATAAGCATCTTAAAGGTGACTAAGGTTAAAGTGACACAACTAAGAGGATATGCTTGACAAGTTATAAACCGAAATCTCATGCCCCTTACTTACGAAGACCGATCCTCATGCTACTCAACTTCAGTCACGAGTAAACTCTTGTCGTTGTAAGTACATGTGTATCATTAAGAACCGCCAACGGGGTACCCCTTGCACATGATATGGGAGCTTTCCCATAATCAAAATGACAAGGCAAGCAGACAATAAGCATCTTAGTGATCTTTTTATTTTCTATTTGCATAGGTTTTTATTGAGGATGCTTCATAGAGTGCTCATTATGGTTATGCTGCAAGTTTCCACCATGATTAGGCATGGCTTAGGCTAGCGGCCCAGGAGTTTCTCTAACACACATACAAACTCCATGATCTTACAAGTTCCACTTTTATTTCACATCGCCAGGATCCGTAAGCAAAAGAACATGATATCAACGGGGTACAAAGTACAAGTGCAATGTTGAAAGTGTTCCCCATGAAACATGGTTCTGCTAATTTAAACTTATAAAGCGCAAACATATACGCAAAAGAAGGACCCAATGGTTCAAGTTTATTAGATGCAAAAATTAAAGTGTGCCATCAAGTTCGTGGGAGCTTTAATCACTAGTTTTCTCATAACAAGTTTAATTTGGAAGGTAAACAAAAGCATGAATATACTTGGAATAGTATAAGCTAGTAGGTAGGTATGGTGGACTCTTTGGAATAACTTGGTTTCGGGAGTTGGATGCATGAGTGGAACTCATACTTGGTTGTGGAGGCTAGCAAAAGACTGGGAGCGACAAACTAAGAGAGCAATAATGGCCATAATCATGCAGAGCGACAAAACATCATTGATCAAAACATAAAGTGATACTACAAGTTGAAAAATAAAGGATCATAAAGTCTATGGTGACTTGCTATAGTCATAACATGGTGTGAGCATGCGCCAAGTCAACCCAAATAAAGCATCAAAGGAGAATACCACTATACTATGGTTTAATATGCTAAAACAACGCATGATTCATCCAAGGCACATTAAGCAATCTCAATTGTTTATAACAAGTCATGCTACAGCAAAGAATACTAAGCATAAATCCAAAACAATATCAAGCATGGCATGACAAAGCATAGGCCACAGTCAAAAACGAGCTCTTTTTACCCCATAAGCATGAACTTTCCTACTCTTTTCCAAACCAAACCAAACTATTTGCAAAGCAATGTATGAAAGAGAGGGTCCAACCAATTTATTAAGAAAAATACGCAAACCAAGCAAACTGAAAACCAAAACGAAAACGAAAAAGAAGACGCTTCAAGAAAAACACAATTGTGCATGAAACAATAAAAATGAAGCGTTTGGAAGAAACCTGGGATTTTTATTGATGAAGAAGGGGATACCTTGAGCATCCCGAAGCTTTGACGCTTGTACTTCTTGGATATTTCTTGGGGTGAAACGCATGGCATCCCCAAGCTTGAGCTTTAGTCCATCCTTCATCTCATTACTCATTCCTTCCATACACCTGAAAATTTTCCTTCATACAAAACTTCACACAATCTTTATTAGCAACATTAGTGCACTCAAGATAAAAGGTCTTAAGCTTCAGTTCTAACACCAAATAAACTTCCATTAGAACACTAGCTACTGTAGCACTTCCCTCAAAAAGCTCAATTCCCCAAAACAACTCAAGAAGGAACCAACAAGAAGCAAATGCAGAAAATGGCAAAAATCTGTCAAAACAGACCAGCAGGTAAAGACGAATTTTTTCGAAGACCTTCTGTTGCTCAAAGAAAAAATTGTTGAACTAACGAAAGTTAGATAACAACCTGGGACAGAAGCACAAAACTTCACGCCTCAAAAAGACGTTCAGAGATTTTACACGAATTTTTACGGTGAAGCACAGAAATCTGTTTCGGGACAGCAACTTTCCCAATCATTACTTCTCTCTCATTAGAGGTTACTCTTGGCACAAAAAGCAAATAAAAAGGATAAGGAGAGGTTACTACAGAGGTAATAACTTCCAAGACTTATCTAAAACTTTTGGGTTATCTCCCAATAAGTACTTTTCTTTAACGCCTTTAAGTTAGGCATAAGAAGCAAAGAAAGAATCAAGTGTTCTCAAATGAAGAAGCATTAAGGACAAATTTTGTTTTCATAGGAGAAGCAAAAGAAATATTTTCTCTCTTTTTATGGAAGTGTTCTATACCTTTATTGAGTGGGAGTTGATATTTAATGGTGCCTTCTTTCAGATCAATGATGGCACCAACAGTTCTTAGAAAAGGTCTTCCCAAAGTAATAGGACGAGAAGCATTGTATTCAACATCCAAAACATAGAAATCAACGGGGACATAGGCATTGTTAACCATAATAAGAACATGATTAAGACTCCCCATGCGTTTCTTTTTAGCATTATCATCAAGTGGGACATTCAAATAACAATCTTCAAGAGGAGGCAAATCAACAATATCATAAATCCTTCTAGGCATAATAGAAACACTAGTATCAAGGTCACATAAAGCTTTGAAATCAAAGTCCTTCACTTTCATATTAATGATGGGTTCCCAACCATCTTCTTATTTAATAGGAATAGAAGCTTTATGTTTCATTTTTTTCTTCTTTAATCTTTATGAGAGCATCAATAATGTGTTTTGTAAATGGCATGTTCATAGCACTAGCATTAGGACTTTTAGCAAGCTTTTGTAGGAACTTAATAACTTCAGAGATATTGCAACCATCAAGATCAAAATAAAATTTATCATCTAGAGTAGTAGAACTATTACTAGCCTCAACACTAGTGGTGGTAATAGTAGAAACACAAATGTTTCTAGCAATTACATCTTCTCTTTCCCACTTAGCATGTAATTCAGCTAATAGTCTAACATTTTCATCAATTCTTACTTGTATGGCATTAGTAGCTGCAAAGGGATTATCATTAGTTTCAGGTTTAGTAGCCATTTTATTAATCAATGAAGATTGAGCTTCAGACAAAGATGATATATTTCTTTCAGCATTCGAGAGTTTCAATTGTAAACTAGGAATTTCCCTATGTAGACTCTCAAGTTGATGGCTAATGTTCTTCAAAATGATAGATTGTTCCTCCATAGTTTTAGTGAATAGTTTATTTTGCTCATATTGCATTTTGCATGAAGTTTTTAGTGGCTCTTTCGACTTCTAAAATTCTTCCTTCACTAGGTAATCCAGGTTTACCATTATAGCCATAAGTATTATTAGGAGGGTAGGGCCTATAATTGTTATTACCAAAATTGTTCCTATAAGCTTTATTACCATAAGCATTGTTGCCAAAATTGTTATTTATTATGAAGTTCACATCAACTTGCTCTTCTTGAGCAACTAAAGAGGCTAAAGGAACATTATTTGGATCAATATGGGCTTTCCCATTAACAAGCGTAGACATAATAATATCAATCTTATCACTCAAGGAGGAGGTTTCCTCAACAGAATTCACCTTCTTACCTTGTGGAGCTCTCTCAGTATGCCATTCAGAATAATTAACCATCATATTGTCCAGAAGTTTTGTTGCAGCACCCAAAGTGATGGTGATAAAGGTACCTCCAGCAGCAGAATCCAATAGGTTCCTCGAAGAATAGTTCAATCCTGCATAAAAAGTTTGGATGATCATCCAAGCAGTCAGTCCATGAGTGGGACAATTCTTTACCAAAGATTTCATTCTTTCCCAAGCTTGAGCAACATGCTCATTATCAAGTTGTTTAAACTTCATTATTTCACTTCTCATGGATATAATCTTAGAAGGAGGATAGTATTTTCTAATAAAAGCAACTTTGCACTTAGTCCAAGAATCAATACTATTCCTAGTTAAGGAATTCAACCAATCTTTAGCTTTTCCTCTCAAAGAGAAAGGAAACAATTTCAGCTTAATAATATCACCATCTATATCCCTATGCTTTTGCATCTCACAAAGTTCAACAAAGTTATTTAGATGTGAAGCAGCATCTTCATTACCAATACTAGAAAATTTCTCTCTCATAACAAGATTGAGCAAAGCAGGTTTTATTTCGAAGAAAGTATCTTCAGGCACAGGTGGAGCAATAGGTGTGCTCATAAAATCATTGTTGTTGGTGCTAGTGAAGTCACACAACTTAGTGCTTTCAAGAGTAGTCATTTTTTTGGGTTTTCAAATGAGAAAGCAAACAAGTAAAACTAATTTTTTTGTGTTTTCGTATAAAGAAAACAAGCAAACAAAGCAAAAAGAAACTAAGCAAAACAAAAATAACAAAGTAAAGAGATTGGTTATGAGGGACTCCCCTTGTGAAGATGTCCTTGACTCCCCGGCAACAGCCCAGAAAAATGCTTGATGGCTCAATGCATGGCGCCCAGAAAAGTGTTGGTGCGTGGTTGATGTAGAGCTCGTTGGGAACCCCAAGAGGAAGGTATGATGAGCACAGCAGCAAGTTTCCCTCAGTTAAGAAACCCAGGTTTAATCGAACCAGTAGGAGCAAGGAAACACCCCAAAGGTGTTACTAGCTGAGCTTTGGCAGGGCGCACTACCGGTGCTAGTAGCAACGTGGAGACCTGCACAACACAACCACAGAACTTTGTCCCCAAATTGCGATGAGGTTGTCAATCTCACCGTGTTTTGCGGAAAACAAAGGATTAAACGTATCGAATGGAAAGAAGTAAAAGTTTGCAAAAAGTAAACACAAAGAAGTAAATAGTTTGTAGATTGGATGTAAAAGACAAGGACTGGGATCCATAGTTCACTAGAGGTGGCTCTCCTTATGATAGATAACATGCTGGGTGAACAAATTACGGCGGGGCAATTGACAAACATCGAGAAAGCAATACATGCATATACTAATCATCTTGACTCCTTTGAGATTCGATTGGGCATTACAACATTATACATAGACCGCCATCCAACTGCATCTATGATTAATAATCCACCTTCAGGTTATTATCCGAACCCCCTCTAGTATTAAGTTGCAAGCAACAGATTATTGCTTTACAAACTGCATGTAAAGTAAACAATACGATTGTTCTATGAACAAAGGATTGTTGTTTTCTCCCTAGTAGCAACAGCACATCTAGTACCTTAGAGATTTATGTCACTTCCCTAGATTACCAGAGGCATGAACCCACTATCGAGCATAAATACTAACTCTTGGAGTTGCTAGCATCTACTTGGCCAAGATAGCTACTAACAACGGAAAGCATGCAAGATCACAAATAACAAAGACATGATAGAATCAATAATCAATCTGAAATAGCATCACAATATCCATCGGATCCCCGCAAACACAACATGCAGAATTACAAATAGATGATCTTGATCATGAACGGAGCTCACAAGATCTAGACATGAAAGCACAAAGGAGGAGAACCAGCCATCTAGCTACTACATGGATCTGTAGTCCAAGGATGAACTACTCACGCATCACACCGGAGGCTTGCATGGTGATGAAGAAGGCCTCCAGGGTTAATTCCCCTCTCCGGCAGGGTGTCGGGAAGAGCTTCAGATCCCTCCTGATCCAGGGATGGAGATGACGGCGGCTACAGACTCTTTCGTGGATTTTTGATTGGGTATTTAGGGTTTTCGTCCCGAGGGCATCTTATAGTCGGAAGGGGAGGCCGAGGGGGTGCCGGGAGCGGCCACACCACCCCCTGGCGCGGGCCAGGCTAGGCCGCGCGGCCAGGTGGTGTGGTGGCCCCCTGGCCCCTCTCCGTCTTGTATTCTGGCACTTGATGACTTCCGGAAAAATAGGCACTTTGGCTTTTGTCCCGTCCAATTCCGAGAATATTCATTTTCTGACTTTCCTGGAACCAAAAACAGCAGAAAACGGGCAGCTGGCACTGTGGCTCTTGTTAATAGGTTAGTCCAAGAAATCATATGAAAAGTACTCCAAAGTTGGAACAAAACACAAGAAAGTGGATAAAACCAAGCATGGAACATCAAAAATTGTAGATACATTTGCAATGTATCAAGTCACCATAGATGATGAGCCACGTAGCGCTGCAGGCCTTGGCCATCCGCATCTCGTACTCTGCCTCATTGTTGGATGCACGGAACTTCATCCGCCGGATGTACCGCATCTTGCCCTAAGGAGATGTTAGGATGACACCGCCGCCGGCTCCTTCCTTGCATTTGGATCCATTGAAGTTCATGGTCCAAAGGTTGGACATGTCCTGTGTGCCGGGGAGCTGATTCTCCATTCAGTGGACAAGGAAGTCTGGTAGGACTTGCGACTTGATCGCCACTCTCCACTCGTATGTGATGTCCTGCGGGGACAGCTCGATGCCCCAGAGGGCGACTCTCCCCATAGTGTCAGGGTTGTTGAGGATGCGGTTCAATAGGGAGTCATTCACCACAACTGTGGGGCTCCTGAAAGTAGTGGCACAATCGCCATGTTGTCATGAAGACACCATAGGACAGCTTCTGGTAGTGCGGGTACCGCTGTTTTGTTGGTGTTAGTACCTTGCTTATTTTGTTGGTGTTAGTACCTTCCTGAGGTACTATACTAGGCGATGTACCCCATGGATCTTATTTTCTTTGGCTTGTTCTACCACCAACACGATACTGACCACCTGGTTGGTGGAGGAGATGTATAGCAACATTAGATCGTTTTCCCTAGGGGTCACCAGCACATGCGAGGTGGACAGCAGGCCCTTGAGATCTTCGAATGCCTCTTGCACTTCGTCCGTCCACTCAAATTTTTGGTCTTGTGGAGGAGCTGGTAGAATGGTAGTACCTTCTCGCCCATTCGACTGATGAATCGGTTGAGCGGCGCGATCTGCCCAGCCAGCTGCTGGATGCCTTCGACGTTCTTTGGCTTATCCATGGCCAGTATGTCCCTTATCTTCTTCGGGTTAGCTTCTATTCCCCTAGCGGAGATGAGGTACCCGAGTAATTGCCTGGATGGTATGTCAAATGCGCACTTCTCTAGATTCAGCTTGATACCATAGCGTTCGAGGTCGTCGAAGGTCTCGCAGAGATCATCAATGAGTGTGGATTCCTCATTGGTCTTGACCACTATGTCGTCGACATAGACTTGGATATTTCGACCAAGCTGGTTCTTGAGGAAGGCATGGATACACCGTTGATAGGTGGCTCCTATGTTCTTCAGCCCTAAGGGCATCGTGGTGCAGCAGTATACGCCGAAAGGCATGATGAAGACCATCCTCACCTGGTCCTCTTCTTTCATTCGAATCTGGTGATAGCCTGAGTAGGCATCGAGGAAGAAGAGGCATTCGCATCCTGCGACGGAGTCGATTATCTGGTCGATCAGTGGAAATGGGAGGTGATCCTTTGGGCAGTGCTTATTGAGAGAGGTGAAGTCCATGCACATCCGCAGGATATCCGTGTCCTTTTTGGGAACGAGCATGGGGTTATCTACCCAGGTGCTTTCCTTGATTTCGCGTGTAAAATCGGTGTTGATGAGTCTGTTGACTTCCATGCCAATCACCTTCGCCCTTGGTTTCGATAGTCGACACATCGACTACTTGACTAGTCTTGCATCTAGAGACACATTGAGTGCGTGCTTGGCGAATTCTCTAGGAACTCCTAGCATGTCCGCAGGACAACAGGCAGAGATCTGCCATCGCTCATAGAGGAATTCAATGAGCGCGAGTTCCTATGTAGAACTCAAGTTGGTGGCAATGAGGGCCGTCTTGGTCGGGTCCCTCGGGTGGACTTGGACCGCCTTGGTGTTCACCGAAGAATTGAAGGATTGGTCTAGTACGTTCTGCTTGACTATGGGAGGAAGACTGTTGTCTGTTGACTCCCTTAGCCTTGCTAACTCCTCCTGCATGCCAAAGTACTAGGATATTTTGTTGAATTCCCTGTCCCAGCTATCGGACTTGGCGAAGCTCCCGTTGATGGTGATAATGTCGTTTGGTCCAGGAATCTTTAGCTGGAGGTACACGTAGTGTGGTACCTCCATGAATCTTGCGAATGCCACCTGTCCAAGGATGGTGTGATATTGGGATGGCCAATCGACCACCTTCAAGTCGAGATGCTCCTGTCGGAAGTTTTGCTGGCGTGCCAAATATGACGTCTAGCCAGATTTTGCCCAGGAGGTTGACTCCTTTCAAGGTACAATGTCGTGGAAGGTTGTTTCGGATGCTTCCAGAATGGAGAGGGGGGTCCGCATGGCACACAAGGTACTAGCGAGCATGAAGTTGATGTCACCGCCTCCATCCATGAAGACTATGCTCATCTCATAGCCACCGATCTATGCCTCGAGCACCAAGGGGGAGTGACCTGGGCGAGGGAATTGACGCGGGTGGTCACTTTAGTCGAAGGTGATGTAGGACTTGCATCTGTTGAGGTACTTAGTGGTCGAGAATGGAGAGTTTATGACCAAGTTGATTTGGCATGTGTTCGTCAGTTGCATCTAGTTGGAGGGACGCCCCTTCTAGATCATGCCCATATTCCCAAGGGGGCATGGGTACTGTTTGCCTCCGCTGTTTTGTACCAGCACAACCACAGGTTGCGCGGGTCCTCCAGGTGGTGGTGCCTCGTGAGCTATGGCGCCTGGGGTGTCTTCGTGTCCCTGAGTCATCGCATCGCGGTGTAGCTGGGTGTAATCCTCGTGGAGCTTCTGGAACTCGTGACAGTCCTTGAGGAGGTGGCTGGACTTATTCTTGCCATCGTGTTTGTCTATGTAGAAGTGATTGTTGCAGGGTTCAGACAACTTTTCCTGGATGGATGTGCCAGGTGCTTCGTCGCAAGTGCGGTGTTGCCACACTTGCGCAGTTTTCCCGTTGTCGCGGTAGCTACTGCTACAGTATCCGCTCCTGCAGTTACCCTCGTCGCGTTTGTCGGCGTTGTAGGGGTTCCACGCATAAAAACAATAATTTTACCCTACGCCCCTGAACCCCTAATGCTGCCAGGACCTATCTATTAGTAATACAACAACGGGAGGGGCTTTTCACGAACTTACCCTTCAAGACTGAAAAGCATTGTCAACGCTCACGAGAGAGCGTGGTTGATGTAGACGAGCCGAAGCCGACCTCAAGGTCGTGAGTGAAGTAATTGTGCTCCTTTGGCTCCAATGACTTGAGTGCCACAAGTGCGACACCTCGCGGGGAGTTACACACGTCTGGTGTCTGACGATGACTCCCGCTTCCCCGATCCAGCAGCAGTTGCGGAAGTAGAGCTCCTGGATCCGAATCCCGCAGCGCGACGGCGCTCCGCGGTGAAGATGTCTCTCATTCGGGCAGTCCGAACTTGGGACCACGGTCACGAGAGAGAGTGAGAGAGAGAATATCAACTGGAGGTCCTCCCAAAATTGATAAGACCTTTATTGAATATTGTGTGTATTTATCTGGCCAAATACCCCCACTATATATAGGGGAAAAGGAGGTACTACCTCCCTCAAAGTCCTGGGGTGGGAGTGTGGGACTAAAGGAGAGGAGGGGGAGGGTCAGTCGCCTGCTAGCCCTAGTGGGCCCCGCATGGGGGGGGCTAGGCCCAGCCGGCCACCCCCTTGCCCCTTCTCCCTCTCTCCTTTCCCTAATGGGCCTCCCCCCTCCGGGAATTGGCCCATTAAGCCTTTTGGCCTTTTAAATTGATTTTCTCCTTATTAAATAATTATGAATAAATGATTAAATCAAAAATTAACATTAATTCACATATTACTCAACCTCCGTGGCCATGGAACACCTTCCACCTCCACTCCGGACATCCTCCGGACTTACCGAAACCCTTCCGGTTTTCTCTCTACTATTCTTCGGCGATTCCTCCGATCCTATCAACACTCTCTAAGCATCATCAAGCCCTTAAGCGTGATACCCCACGATTCGGGAACACTCCAGACATGGTCAGGACACTCCCACACCAATGATCGATAGAGGGACCTAGATGGCCATGTGACCCCTGTGCGTTACACGAAGATCTTTCGTCGTTTGAACCGGGACAGTCGTGTCTTATTCCCTTTGTCTATCGATACTTGCATTGTCCGAGATCTGATCAATGACATCATCATGTCGTATTCAATCTCGTTACCAAACAATGTTACTTGACTCGTTCCGACAAGTGATATCCATGTGATCAAATCACACGTTGCGCAGCTATTGGATATAACTTCTCCGAGTGGGCCCTTGAGTATCTTTCCATCACATGGACGGACAAATCCCTCTCTTGACATATATTGCCTCTATGGTTTCCTCCGAGTACCTAAACACACCTTTATAACCACTATATTACCAAGTGGCGCTTGATGCTATCTAAGCACTCTCGGGAGAAAGTGATTGATATAGCCTCACGATCTAAGGAATAGTCTACGAGGATCCATTTCAAATCATCGTAACTTGAACTTCGTGACATGATCGGGTAACGATGTTTAGGTTGGGTATTAGTTCATCATCTCATTCACAGAATGATTTGACTCCATTTCCAACTAGCATAAATGCCACATGATCAGGAAACATGATCATATGTTGACCAATGAACTAGTGACTAGAGTTTCACTGGGAACCCCTGGTTGTTTATATATCACATGTGTATTGATGTTTCCACTCAATACAGTTATAGCATGATATAAAACTTAATCATAAACTCTATGAAATATGATAATAGTCCTTATTACTATTTGTCTGTAGGGCATATTTCCAACAGTCTCCCACTTGCACTAGAGTACAAATACACTAGCTGCATTTGTTCTTAATCATTGGCACCATATATCTGGTACCCTGAACATGATTGCTCATGGAAGAGGTTGAGTGTTGGGTCTGTACTTTACAATCCCAAATCCTTTGCAACTTACTAATGTCACCTTAATTGACATTAATACTTTATCATCACATGATAACATCTGTGTGTATGCATTGTCGTTATGGCAGCAGAACGAGGCCTGATTCTAGGAGCCTACAGTGACTTTAGATCAACCTTGAGGGCTTTCTCATGGGCACTGTGCCCCGGGACACACCATTCTACGTTCAAAGCAAACTAGCACCACCACAACATTATACAACACCTTAGATGGTACCCTTATCTATTATTATAAATGTATTCATCGAAACACTAGTGCACTCTGTGCAACTTTCAATGTTTTGTTCACCTCGCTTCCTACTTGACTTTAATCGGAATTTACAGGAGTTCCCAACATATTCCCTTATAACATAACCCTTTATGTTTTAAGATATGTCATCCTTTACGGATTTGGAAAATATGTCTACAGTTCTCTATTAGACACTGCGGACAAACTTATCTCAACATTCCATGATTCAAACTTAATCACTTTCAAACGTTCTGTATTTGGATCACATATTATGCTAAGTAATCGTCATGGTTTTCTAAGATAGAACCTATGTCTCAACATAGTGGGTGACGATCATCCTTTTCTTTCTTTCAACCATTGATGTTAAACTTAATGCTATTCCTAACTTGAGTTATTAAGGACTAGTTCCTTAATTAACTTCTATTCTGAAACCCTTTTCAGAATCCCTTAAGGAATACTACATAATATCATAACACACTTATTCTCAACTTCTAACCCTTATAAATCATCATTTATCGGTACTTGCACTTTTATTCTTAATGTGTCGAATACACACTTAAGAATCACTCCTATAAGCTCCCACTCAAAATATGTTTCTACCATATTTGGGTATGAGTCAGTACTCTTACTCAAACTATGTTCCTACATATTTGAATTTGAGACTTATATTGCTCCCACTCAAAAATATGTCATTCACATATTGTTTTAGGAAGACTTTCATAGCTCCCACTCAATTTCATGCAAATTGCATATCTACTCACTATTTTGACCAACTTCAAAATCTTTGATCAAATATCAAACTTGGAGATTTACTATGAGATACTAGTACTTTTACTAGTCTTAAATCCACTATACATTTATCACACTTGAATCAAATTCATTTGAATTCGTCCAATATTTGACAAATTGTTCTTTTGTCATTCACCCCCTTTTCCACTATGGTTTTGTAGTCATTTGGGAAAATTCCAAGTAACCCTCTTTACTTGTGAGATTCAACAATGAATTGCTTTCTAATCTCAAGTGAATTTTGCTTCTAGGATTTCTCATAATTCTAGTTTACCATTATTTCCTTAGTAGTTCGTAGGTATGTCATATTCCAAGAATCATGAGAAATGGTTCACAAATGTCTCCATACAAGATATGGATTACATTTTGAATCCTACTTCGTGAAGTGAAAACACCAGTGGGAAAACACAATGATCAATATCATTGATTCTTTCCTTTGTGAAGAGAGTCATTTAGGAACATTGTCCATTGCGCTTCTCAACACTCTGATGCAGGGATTTGAATCTTCATCGTGTTTTTCACTATCTTCCATTTGCTCCATAATCGAGAAATATCACTGAATGCAAACTTTCTCGAAAATGTACCAAAAACCAAGCAATACTAGTTTTGATTCTCTTTTGATTTCAGTTATGGATTTCGTATTCAAAGATTCCAATGAATACTCTACAACGACTTATTCGCTATTATTTTGGTTATATCAAATAACCCCAAAACTTTCACGAATTCAAGTGGTTCACTATGTATTCTAATTGAGTGCTAACTATTTCTAACTAATGGTCTCTACATCTACACTACAATGATTTATTTGGTGCCATCTATTCACCCAATTTGATATCTAATATATCACATTGTGATGCTTTGCATTTTGACGTTTCAAAACACTTTGCATTTCACAATTTCTTTTATGCCAATCTTATAGAGTTGAATTTCATTACTATTGATCAAATCATAGTAATTAGATTCTCTTTTATATTTATACCCTTTGTTGATGAAATAATTTGATCATATCAAATAGTCTCATACTTATGTTTCCTTTGGTAAACTTATTTACACATTTAAACAATCATATAATGATAATTAGCATTTCGTTAAAATACAATACATCGAATATGTATTTATTTTCAACAATTCATTAAACACTTTGTATTCATGTAATACACGGTGTTCAAGCTATTTTGCCGAACTTAGGCATGATTTATATGTGACAACAAATCGAATGTCTTTCACATATTATCAACATAACTTTGAATTTAAACAATGGTTTTCATTCAGTAATGAATATCATTTAAGTTGGGTATTTTAAGGCATTTCAATATTTTACAAATGTTCATGTATTATCAATTAGTTTCAAACAACAAGGATAATTCACATATAATCAAACAAGATATGAACACAAATAGAAATCATTCATAAAAGTAGAATAACTGTTTGTTACAAACTCATATGAATAACTGTCTCACAAAGTGTGAGACACACTAAAGAAGTTCATAATATTTTGATTACAATAAATATCCAAAACATAAACTAAATGATGAATGCCGAGGGAGAGCATCGTCGGCCATCATCATCATGCTCGCCATCAACACGCAACGTCACCTCCTCTCCAGCAAGCACCTCTCATGCAGAAGGACATGTTTTCAGCAAAACAAAACAAGTATCAAATATACTATTCACTTCAAATGTGTTTGCAAGATTATAACATTTATAAAATTGTATATCAAATATATACCTTTGTCATTGATGACCTCTGTGATATTTGGTTCTACCAACACATTTCTGAGATGTGTTACGAACCGGTGGAACTTCATTGATTCCGCATCGCCTCTCATAATGCAAGCCCTGACTTGTGCTTGGTAGCTTGGTGGCAGCGACCACAGCACAACGCCATTTGCAAAAGAGCCCGTCATCCAGCTATCCAGGAAGTATGCAGCCCTCATGTACACATCATGCATGCGCTCCAAGTGGTCGTCAAGGGATGAGTTCTCCTCCATCTTAATGGAGAGGAAGTCTCCCATCAGCTCATGCTCCCATATGCGTGCTTACTCCACGATATGTGTCCTAAGCTGTAGCATTACCGTACGAGGGTTGACATCACCCACGAAAGGCCACAGCTCGTCCACAATTCCGAAACGCATTGTAACTGAAATGAAGGAGGCCATCTCCCGATGGAGATAGCGGTCTTCCCGCTGCTCTGGGGTCTCTAGGTCAATGGGCTGATCCAAATCCATCCCGTCGAGTATGTAGTCGACCATGTCATTCTCGCTAAGGAGAACATGGAGACGTGCAACCCATATAGAGAAGTTTGATCCATCTAATCTGAGATTCCCTCCTTCTAACCAATCAATCGTCAACAGGAAAGGTGGCATCGGGGAGAACTTTTATACATTTACAATTTCAAAAAGGAATTTAGACTAAGTTTATAATTAAATGAGTTAATAATAACTCCACTCAGAAACACCTATCCCCATAAGGGTTCCTAGTGATAACATGACCCTATCAGCCACATCTCCCCCGATCGTCACGACCATCAATGTGGGTTCAAGGGTGGACGATAAACATCGGTCACATCATTCATGCGACTCGTGCTCGATCTTTCGACCATCCGCATTCCGAGGCCATGTCTGCACATGCTAGGCTCGCCAACTCAACCTTAGTGTATTCACTGTGCAACATGGCTTACACCAACCGTATGTGAACGTAGATATGTCTGACACCCACGCCTGTACCGTGGATCGCCTCATATCGAAGAACTTTCTTGGTGGTGCACACTAAGGGGGAACACAATCGTTTGTAATTTTAATAGGGATCATCTTATTACCGCCGAGTATTTAATACTAGCACATAATAAGATATACAAACAATAACATTGAATGTAAATGCGATGTGATATGGTCCTTCAAGTCGTGATCTCCATCCGTCGTCACCGGATTCCGACGCTAGGGTTCTGACGCCGTAGACACCAGGGTACCGGTGTATATCCGGCGTGGTAGTCCGTCACCTCCGTGACTATCTACTACTACGTAACATAAGGTAATCACTTTACCTTTGCCACAACCATATCACAAAGCAACGCCCCCCTGCAAAACAAAGTTAGACGCCTCTACTTTATCTTTGCATGTTTTACGTGGCTGAATGGGCTTTTACACAAGAACTGTGCTTACCTACAAACTTTCAGCACAACGCTGATCAAGTAGTTGTCTCTACTATAGCCCTTTCGGGGCCCTCCGTTGCAAATGGCATACCAACTAATGCGAGAGGACAGACACCCCCTAAGCCACTTTATACGGTACAAGCCGTATGTCAAGCATGGACCAGTCTCGCGAATGAACGCGTAAAGTCGGTTGCGGGCTGCTTCATCAAGCATTACTGCGGTATACACAAGTACACGTGGGAGGGTAACAACTAAAAGATCAACGCCCACACGCTACATCTCGTGTGTTCTACCTGTACTAGTATTACTCAATGAAAAAAATAGCATGCTATTTAACGCTATTAGCGCCGCTTTTCAGAAGCTAGACGCTACGCTATGCATTACAGGGACGCTACGACGCTATGCACGCTAAATACGGCGCTATTCGCGCTATTTAACGTTACGTCGTAGCGGCGCTATTTTTTTGTTGGTTTTTTTAGTATCACATTCTCTGTTCTGGCCCATTTTGGTCTAGTGGCCTACCCTAATCCAACTAACCCTAACAGGGCAACAAGCTAACGCACATAACGTCAGTTCTCAGTTCGTCTCCTCCACTGCCTCAGAGAGGCGACACCGCAACGACGGATGTGGAATCAACACGCCTCTGCCTTGGATGCCTTCACGCCTAGCTTCAGTGCTTCACGCCTTCACCCTGCATCCATTCCCCTCCTTCAATTCGTCGCCGACAATGCCTGCACTAGATGTCAACTACGTGTCTGACTCTATGTTGGTGTGTGTGAATTCTGAACTATGGTTGTGATTTCGGCTATGTGATATGGAGTTATGAACTATGTGAACTATCTATAGTTGATGTTTAGCTACAGAATGCTATATATGTGGTTTTATAGCTGCAAAATGCTATATCTATGATTTTACAGCTGCTGAAATCCTGATTTTTCATACTTTTTGTGAAACGCTATTTTGAAAAATAGCACGCTATAGCGTTCGTAGCGTTTTTATGAAGCCCACGCTATTTAAGTTAGCACGCTATTTTTTTCATTGGTATTACTACACATAGATCTAGCTCGGATACCACTATAGGGGTTCCGCGCACGAAAACAATAAATTTTACCCTATGCCCCTGAACCCCTAATGCTGTTAGGACCTATCTATTAGTAATATAGTAACAGGAGGGGCTTTTTGTGAACTTACCCTTGAAGACCGAAAAGCGTTGTCAACGCTCAGGAGAGCGTGGTTGATGTAGATGAGTCGAAGCCGACCTCAAGGTCATGATGATGTCCTTGCGCTCCTTTGGCTCCAACGACTTGAGTGCCTCAAGTGCGACACCTCGCGGGGAGTTACACACGTTCGGTGCCTGACGATGACTCCCGCTTCTCTGATTCAGTAGCAGTTGTGGAAGTAGAGCTCCTGGATCCAAATCCCGCAGTGCGACAGTGCTCCACGGTGAAGATGTCTCTCATTCGTGCAGTCCGGACTTGGGACCACGGTCACAAGAGAGAGAATATCAACTGGAGGTCCTCCCAAAAGTGATAAGACCTTTATTGAATATTGTGTGTATTTATCTGGCCAAATACCCCCACTATATATAGGGGAAAAGGAGGTACTACCTCCCTCAAAGTCCCGGGGTGGGACTAAAGGAGAGGAGGGGGAGGGGCAGCCGCCGGCCGGCCCTAGTGGGCCCCACGCAGGGGGGCTAGGCCTAGCCGGCCACCCCTTGCCTCTTCTCCCTCTCTCCTTTCCCTAATGGGCCCTCTCCCCTCCGGGAATTGCCCCATTAAGCCTTTTGACCTTTTAAATTGATTTTCTCTTTATTAAATATTTATGAATAAATGATTAAATCAATATTTAACATTCATTCACATATTATTCAACCTTTGTGGCCATGGAAAACCTTCCACCTCCACTCCGGACTTACCAAAACCCTTCCGGATTTCTCTCTACTATTCTTCGATAATTCCTCTGATCCTATAAACACTCTCTAAGCATCATCAAGCCCTTCAGCGTGATACCCCATAGTTCGGGAACACTCCAGACATGGTCGGGACACTCTCGCACCAATGATCGACAGAGGGACCTGGATGGCCATGTGACCCATGTGCGTTCCACGAAGATCATTCGTCGTTTGAACCGGGACAGTCGTGTCTTATTCCCTTTGTCTCTCGATACTTGCATTGGCCGAGATCTGATCAATGAAATCATCATGTCCTGTTCAATCTCGTTATCGAACAATGCTACTTGACTCGTTCCGACAAGTGATATCCCTTTGATCAAATCACACGCTGCGCAGCTATTGGATATAACTTCTCCGAGTGGGCCCTTGAGTATCTTTCTGTCACATGGACGGACAAATCCCGCTCTTGACATATATTGCCTCTACGGTTTCCTCCGAGTACCTGAACACACCTTTATAACCACTGTATTACCAAGTGGCACTTGATGCTATCTAAACACTCTCGGGAGACAGTGATTGATATAGCCTCACGGTCTAAGGAATAGTCTACGAGGATCCATTTCTAATCATCGTAACTTGAACTTCGTGACATGATCGGGTCATGATGTTTAGGTTGGGTATTAGTTCATCATCTCATTCTCAGAATGAGTTGACTCCATTTCCAACTGGCATAAATGCCACATGATCAGGAAACATGATAATATGTTGACCAATGAACCAGTGACTAGAGTTTCACTGGGAACCCCTGGTTGTTTATATATCACACGTGTATTGATGTTTCCACTCAATACAGTTATAGCATGGTATAAAACGTAATCATAAACTATATGAAATATGATAATAGTCCTTATTACTATTTGTCTCTAGGGCATATTTCCAACAAGCGTAGCTACCCGCGACCATGTCGACTTCCTCACGGCCTTTGTAACCACGCATCCGACGCTTCCCTCGACGGTCACGTATGCGGCCGAGGTTGTCCTCGCCATCCGAGTGAGCACAGTTATTGTTCGGCGAGTCTTCTCTGTTGGCCCACCGATTCGCAATGTCCATGAGGTGGTCGATGGTTTTGGCCTTCGTGCAGCCCAGCTCCTCCCTGAGCTCTTTACGGCGTACACCGCTGTTGAACGCGTCAATTGTGCGATCTTTGGAGATGTCTTCAGCCAATTTTTTGATGATGGACCACCTTTGGATGTAGGAGCGAAGGATTCGCTAGGCTTTTGGCAGCAGGCCCTAAGCTCTTTGATTGATGCAGGCCGTTTGTAGGTGCCCTTGAAGTTGCGGACGAAACGTTAAACAAGTTCCTCCTAGCTGCGGATCGATCCGCGAGGTAGATTGTTGAGCCATGCATGAGCAGCGCCCTGTAGCAGCAGCTGGAGGCATTGCATGGTTGTGCACTTGTTCCCGCCGTGCATCTTGACGGATGATATGTGGTCTTCCAACCAGATCTTCGGGTCCTGGAGGCCATCAAACTTTGGGTTTTCCGAAGGAAGTTTGAACCCTTTTAGCATTCGAGTCTGCCGCATGGCTCTACTGAAGCAACCAGCACTGCAGAGTTCTGTTCCTTCATCTTTCGACTATGTTAAGCAGGCACGCTTGGCACACATATTGTCGACCTTGTGTTGGGTGATGGCGTCACGCGTGGCATAGTCACGATCGTGCCTTCACGAGCTGCAGCGTCACCGCGAGAGATCATGGTTGTATTCGCTGGAGGATAGCGAGTAGTATTTTGGAGATGGAGCCTTGTATTTCTTCGGCTCCGGTATTTGCTCCTTGGCTAGCACAACCTCAACCAATCCAAGTCTGGCGATGGCAGACCGGTGCACGACAGATCATGGATCTCCGGCTGGTGGTTGGTTGGTAAGCAGGTATGTAGTAGCTTCTATCACCACTACTTGTGGTGTTTTGGGGATCATGTGACCCCGCGAGTCCACCGACATGAACGAGAAGTCAAGGGCTCTGGTTGCCTCATCCTGATCCTTGTCGTTGAGGTGGTCCAGTCGAGAGCGCCTTTTGGCAACTACAGGGTCGTTACCTTTGGAGGAAGATCCACTGATTGAGGAGAGTGCTGCCTGTCGGGCACTTGACTCATTTGTGGCCTTCTTGTGGGCCTCGAGTTGCGCGTTTACCGCCTGCTGGCAGTTGATCTCCTAGACGAGTAGCCAATGGTATCACATTAGCATCTATTGTGATGCGTTTGGTAGCAGGGATTACTCTGTATGGCCTTCTTGCATCGTGCCTATTTTGCCTAGTTGAGGTGAATTTGCTGGCACTCCAACCCGCTATTGGCGTGCTCGACATTTTTGTTGGGGTTGGGAGGGATGGGAGCACCATTGATAGGAGTGCCGTTAACAAGAGCGTCGTTGATAGGAGCACCATTGTCAGGGTTGATGGTGGGGCCGCCGTTGATGGGCCTGTTGGCAGGGGCGCTGTTTGTTGGCCCCTGATTGTCGGTGCTGACGATGGCACACATGTTGTGGTTGGGGAAGATGTTGCTTCTGCAACTTTCAGATCTGGAGCCGTAGGCACTATCTTTCAACATCATATCGCACAGATCGGACCCACAACTGTTATCGCTATCCGTGTCATAGGTTGATGCGGAGGCATTGAGTTCACTCAGGGTGCCAATCTGTGGTGTGAACCATGAGGCATGGACAATCAAAGGTGCATGCGGGTGACCGGGGAAGCGGAGCGTGCCGATCTGGCATGGAAGCGTAGGCTTCAGATCGTCATGCCGATTCCTGCGCCCACGAACTCAAAGTCCGAGCGAGTCACCGGCGAGTGGATGGTAAAGTCGAAGGTGCAGAAGAGGAGGCGATTCTCCGCAGTAGCAGAGTTGTAGATCGCAGTTGATGGAGCCGAGGAAGCCGCAACATCAGCACTCACAGTTCCCACAAATGGCGCCAATCGATGAGGGGTTAATCATCAATGCCCATCGTTGATGGACTAGGGTTATAGGAATTAGGGAGCACTAGAGACGTTGATCGGCTAGCAAACAAGCACATAGGGTACACGTGGTTTACTCAGGTTCAGGCCCTCGGAAGGGACCCTACTCCTGCTTCTCTGCTCTTTGATTATCGAGGAGTCAAAAGTTACATGGGGCATGCAGGTGAAATTTGGTGAGGTGTATGCTAGGGTTGCGAATATCCTTCTTGATGCCCCCTCCTAGCCTTTATATAAGGATACCAGGTCTCAGGATAGCAGGCCGAGTCAGTTACAAGTTAGGGTTTCTCCCTTTAAGTTTCTATCTACTCCTTGTTGTGTTCTTCAAGGAGTTTCCTTCCTTTGGGCCAACCGAATTCGTAATGAGCTTCGATTGTCTCGTAATTCCATCTTGGGATGGACCATATAGGATAAACACGAGTACTCATAGGATGTACCCATGTTAGATGCTAACACGGTCCCTATCTTCCTGTGGAATGAGATTCACAACTGCACACATGTAGTAAGACACATCAATCGAAGTCGTAGCAAGCCAAAAGAACAAAGACAAAGCAGACAAGGGGCACCCACATTGCAGTTGCTCGTTGACCTGGGCCACCTGACCAAGAAGATAATTCTCCCGCTTATCTGCTTTCTTAGCCTTCGACTTCCATATGTCAACATTGACTCGAATGATCAACACGTTTCTCTCCAACTACTTCACATGGTCACGAAGGCGAGAGAGCAGCGACATTTCCTCCACCCTTGAGCGCGGAGGAGCCAAGGGCGCAGCAGAAGAGGACATGTCTTGCGTGCCACCCACAGGCCCCTAGTCAGGAAAACAATTGAAGGATAAGAATCATTGATCAAGGAATTCGAGGATGACGAAAAAAGATAAGCGTCAGGCAACCAAAAGTAGACACATTGAGCTTTAATAAGTTCTTGATGGGACACCAATGCAAAAGTACTCAAAAGATAGCATGAATTCCTGGTACAACTATACAATAAACGGAATAACAACTAGGCCTATGCATCAACACCCGCGGGCTTCGCGGACTGCTTGGCAACCATTGACATTGTGTCCTTTGCAACAGCAGCCCCTGACGCCATGGCCTTCGCCGCATTCAGTCGCTTTTGCTCCATGGAGTACCTCACGAGCGTGTATATGAGCCGAGGCCCATACTTCTGACAGCGAGTAGAAAAAGGTGCAAATGCTACCTCCTCACCTTCTTCAGTTACCGGCATCTTCGACGTGATCCTTCTCACATTTATCACAGTGCCACAGGCTGCGCCATCGCCAGTCCGAGGGACGCACCCGCTCCCTTTTGCATCTGCTTGTAGTCCGCATGCATGCCACCGACGAAAGCCTCAACAAGACCATCAACATCGTCAATGGCCTTGGCCTTTCGCATAATCTCCTCTCAGAGACGCCCTAGCACACCCTTGGCCTTCTAGAGCACGTCCTTGATGGAAATGATGTGATCTTCGACTGCAGCCATGGTGCCAGCCAGGAGATCCTCGCGGGTCAATGCCCGACAGTCAAAGTCAATACCGACCGCATATGCGAAACCACAGTGGTTCATGATCAAGTACAAGAAGAAGTCAAAGACATCAACGCATTTGAAAGGAAAGTCGAACCAGAAAACAAACCTGAAAGAGCCTGGGCAGCGGCAAGGAGTTGTTCTGCGATCCCATGCTCCCTTTCAGCCGCCCGTTCTTCCTCGCACCATTGCGACTCCTCCTTGTAGCGCTCGAGGGCATCGACTGCGTCTTTTATCTTCGTCTCCGCCGCGCTGAGGCTCTTTTCAAGAGAGCTCAGTCTATGAAGAATCTCATTGTTTTCCTCTGACAAGAGAAGGTGCATTAGTCAGGAATTGCTTCTATTTTGATGTGGACCAACCGAAGAACAAAAGAACTTACTATGCAGCTGCCGATGGTTAGCTTCCAGTTGCACATGCTCCTTGTCGAGGTGGATCATGCTCTAAAGAAAGGGATGCATTGAAACTTCATGTCAGATGACAAATAAAGTTCTCTAAGGCTCCCTCCTATGACTACACAAACACTTACATGATCACCTGAAGACTGCAAAGGTTCTTTTCTTGTCGTACGGGTCAGAACCCTGTGTTCCCCCAGTTTGGAGGAACTTGAGGAGCTCACGCCAAAGTTGGCCGCTATCTTTAGGGAAGGCTCGACTTGTTCCGCACCATTTACCCTAGAATCACTGGACGGTGTCAGACGAACACGACGCCGTGACACTTCAATACAGGCAAAAGAAATTAAGTGGATGGAGAATAAGGGGAAGAACAATCTATGACACATCGCCAAGAGAGTGGATGCTCACCCGTCAAATCTGTCAAGGTCAAAAGTTTCATCCTGATTCTACTTCTTCGGCGAAGCGGGATGCATGCTTCTGAAGGGTACCACGAGAATCGGATCCGTGGCACCCTCTTCAGGCGCAAGATCCTTCGGCACCTCCGGTGTGGAAGCATTTGAATCCTCACTCCGAGATCGCTTGCGAGTCCAACCCTTGCTGGACTCGAGGGCTCCCTGTGCCTCAACAACAGGCACATTGAGTCTGATTCGTCTTCTTCTCCAGCCTCAGGAGGGATTATGCCCTCCGACTGAGGAGGCTTTGAGTCCACAACTTTCCATTCCTACAGCAAAGGAGATAATGCCATCAGTTCACTACTAAAATTGTCCTATGGACAAAAGGAAACAGTCAATAGAACATTACCTATGGAGGAGGATGAGTACCACAGAAGGGAAGGATGTCGACTCCGTAGGAAGCTTCTCCTTCAAGGTGATCTTGGTCAACAACCCGATATTCTTCTCGAGTTCCACAGAAGTCATGTCTTCCGCGCAAACGCGTGTGGGATCCATCACGCTCGTCCAGTGGTACATCGAATAAGCCCTGGACTACAGTGGCTGCAGTCGACATCAGACACGTTCAGATGAGATCCACGCTAGTAACCTCCTTGCCTCGAACAAGTTGAAGGTCCAACACTCGTAGGTACAAGACGCTCCACTTCGTCCTTCTCTCCGGGCATCACTACATTCTCCCAAGACCTCTTCTTCTTCAGATCCGCCTTCGGATCAAAGGGAGCGAGGCCGAACCTTTGCTTTTCTGCCTTTTGGTCCCGAATATAGAACCACTTGTCCCTCCATCCTTGGGCAGAGTCGACCATGTTAAGGCTAAAGTACTAGACATGGGGGTCCACGGATATACCGCACCCGCCAATATCGTACACTACAGATCCTGACCACGATTGCCTCTTCAAATTGAAAAGCTTCTTGAAGAGGCCGAAGTATGGCTCGATACCAAGCCAGCACTCGCAAAGAGTGATGAAGCACGCGATGTGCAGAATAGAATTGGGAGTCAGCTGATGAAGCTGAATCAAATAAAAACAAAGCAATCCATGAACAAAGTCGTGGAGGGGAAGCAAGAGACCTTGAAGAAGGAAGTCCAGGAACATCACGTGAAACCCGGCAGGAGGATCGAGAATTACCTCTGGTCCGGGATTCTGGCAATCATCTTTGTCGACCGAAATAAGACTAGCTTGGTTGTGAGGATGGATCTCGTGCGCTTTCACAGTAGAACGCCGTTAGGAACCATTGGTCACCCGAGTACCGGTGCCCTTCTTTTTGGGGGCAGCAGCGGCAGCGCTGGATCCAGCAACGCAATGACCGCAGGAAATAACTAGGGAATGCCCTAAGCACATCCAGTGCGGAAAGGGGTGAAGATTAGTGGAGAGGAGAAGAGCAGCAATGGAAGCAATGCAAGAAGGAAGAAGAAGCAGAATAATAAAATTATTGCCGCGGATTGCTACTTAAGCACTGACAGAATACCATCTAAGGTCAGCAATCCTCTACTTCGACGCGTGGCACATATCGGTGATGAAGTATGGTGTCATGCACAACGAACCATCGCTGCACGATCTCCACTCAGCGCGAAAATCGAGACGCAGTTAGAACCCCAAAATTACGCGTGACTGGTCAAATCCCGGTCAGACGTTGGGCCCCACGACCATCACGCCCATCAGCACTGCTCACGCCTACGGTTGAGCTCATACAATCGTCACCAATGACGTCATCGACATTTGCACCATTAGTAGCTCAAGGAAAAATTGTGCAACGGTAATTTTTATTTGACTAGCTTAGTTTTCGCTCGAGTCCACGACTCAACCAAACACTCGGAGGCTACTCCTAACAAGAGCGCTGGTCACGCACCCGAAGATCTATCAGCTCCAATGAACACGTCATCCCAGTACAAATTCAGGACCATTACGCCTCGATCCCTTCTTCCAATCAACGAATCGATTATGGACTCGGTGGCTACTCCCATAGGGAGTGCTGGAAGTTCAATCGACAAGATACGGTCAACGACGATAGTCGCAAAAGTTCAAAGTCCCCACTCGAGTCTACGACTCGAATATGCACTCGGGGGCTACTCCCATAGGGAGCATTGATCGCGCACCCTATGGAAAGGCAAAATAAACTATTTATGGCAAAAAGCATTGGCCACGTCTGCACCATAATCATTCGAAGCATTTAGCGACCTCGCCTTCAACCAAACAAAAAATTTATTTACAAAGAGACAACGTCTCTTGGTTCACCCGAAATACCTCCGTGGTGATAAAACTTCAGATGTCGTGTTTACAACGTGAAGATAAGCCCTGCGGATGAAATCCAATGGTCTGGCAACGCACCCGCTGCGCTCTAACAGAAGTATACCATGCCTATAGGCACGATGAAAAAGCCTCGACGGACGAGTCGAGTGCACACTTTAACAATTGGAATTTGATTCTATAAGGCCTCCACGACATTACTCGAATTACGCTAACAATTTTCCGAATTCGAGTCCAAGGACTCGAGTTTGAGTAGATAGCGTTGTTTTACCCCAAGGCAGTTAACTAATCCCGATCCATTGGATGAATCAGGCACACGTATCAACTATCCATATGACATCAGCAGACACTCGATAAAACTTTTGTACGGCTCATACGCATTCGAAGACTTTATAATCTCCACCCGAATCTACGATTCGGTCGGACACTCGGAGACTACTGACATGGGTATACCCTATAGGTACCCAGGCTTAGCCTATACGGTCTAGCCAAAGAGGAACATGTGGTACGATTGAATCCCAAAAAGGATTCCGGTGGCCCAGAAGAACACGACTCCTTGAAGGACACGGCAAGGAGTAGATAGATATTTCAAAGGGAAAACCCCTAATCTGTAACCGACTAGGCCTGCTATCCTGAGACCTGGCCTCCCTATATAAACGACAGAAGGGGGCAACGAGAAGGATATTCGCAACCTTAGTTTTACACACCGCCAGATTACATCTGCGCACTCCCTGTAACTTTCGACTCCCTGATAATCTAGAGTAGACAAGCAAGAGTAGGGACCCTTCCGAGGGCCTGAACCTAGGTAAACCGCGTGTCTCTAATGTTCTTGTTTGCTAGCCGATCGATGCCTCCAGCGTTCCCTACTTCTTCTGAACCAAGTCCATCAACCATGGGCATTGACGAGTTAACCCCTCGTCAGAAGGGAAACAACTTTAAGAAGTAATAGTGTTGCTGAATTTCATCTCTACCAAATAAAGAGAATAAATCATAAAGTTTTGACAAGTGTTCAAAAGGAAACTCCTCATCTTTTCCATAGAATTTAATATCCTCAACCATTTTAATTATCTCAGGATCAATAGTGAAGTCATAATCATCATCTTTAATGAAAATTGCAGGTTCATAAGATCTACCAACAATAGGAAATAAATCTCCTAGTGAAGTTTTCATATTAGCATCAAAACCATCAATATCATCCAGATCAATATTCATAAAAGCTTTACCAAAAGTAATATCTTCTTAAGAAGGTGTTGATCTAGAACGAGTAGCAATAGTAGTTTCATCATTCCTTTCACTAGTTCCATCTTCATCATATTTGATAAGGACTTGGATAAATCAGGCGTACCCTCATTATTGATATCATCATCAAACATTTCATTTTCAGTACTATTAGACATCCTAGATAATGGTGAACTTGGTAAAAAAAAGGTTTATTTTTATTGACAAGAGTAGTAACAACATTAGGAGAAAACTGGTTTCTTGTAGGCAAGTCCATACCTTTTCGAGTAGTGGAAGGAAACACAACCATCTGAGGAGTATCCTTATCCTTTCACATGATGAGAAGTAAATAAGTGCAACAAGTAAATGATTACAAGTGGTCTTACCAATAAATCTAGGTTCCCCGAGAACAGCGCCAGAAAATGTCTTGATGCCCTCAAGTGCAGGGGATCGCTGAAATCTCCAACGGGAAGTATTACCCAAATTTATAGTTTGACACAACGGGAACACAAGAATACCAAAAAAAAAACTTTAGCAATTGACACGTTACTCTCAACCACACTATGTATCAATATTCTCAAAGAAGCAAGTGGTGATTTCAGGAGTTGAATCAAAACAGTAAATCAGAATAGTAAACAGTAACAACAGAGTTTTAGTTTTCATCGTAAGTATTGACATGTAACTTTCAGTGGCTAAAAGAATATGAATGAGGTGATAGAGGGGTATTGCATGAGTAAGATTCATCATATAATACAAATACATACAACATGGTGATTGTCTCTAAGTCTGTTGTGTGTGTTCCAAATATAGTTATGCGTACGAACCATGAGAATTTGCATAACATCTGTTATCCTACCTGCCCATTCACCAGGGTCAACTTGGAACTACATGTAATTAAGGTATACCCTTTCAAATAGCCCGTAACAATGTATTAACACTTCATGAACACACATGATCCTCCAACTATCACATAGCTCCTTCTTTTCCCCAACTGTCTACTTTTGATGAAATTGAATTAAGAAAATATGGGAGGTTATTTTTTGTATTTTCTATATGTTGTAATGGGATTTTCTTTTCTTCTGTACGCAAGTAATATTGGAATTTCTATTATTTTTAGCTCAAAACTAGCTCAAGATCAACTCTATGATCGTTATAAGTGAATTGTTGCACTAGACAACGCCAAAAGTATAAACTTTTAGAAAGGACTAGTCAATATACCATATTCTCAACACACCCCCTCAAGTCTAGACTTTTTACTCCTTAGGATGGGTTGGATGTTGGCTGCATAATCTTATTTTTTAATATTGTAGAACCGGTGCACTAGTCAACTCAAGCCAAAGTCTAAAATACTGAAAAGGACTAGACAATATATTATATTCTTAAATAACTACAAGCTAAGTATAAACTAACTTTTACAATTCGACTCAATCTCAGCAGTTCCTAGTTGGACTAAGGAGCCGGTCGTGATGGGGATGGCGGCGACGGCGCCACGTGTACTATGCGCGGCGGCGGGAGCATCACGAGCCTAATCTAGTCCTGGACGGGTCTATGGCGACAAGCAAAAGGGTAGAGGCAGCGGTGGCCTACGTGTTGCAGCGTGGCATCAGGGAATTTACGGCCCCGAGATGGGACTGGCCGGGCCTGCTCAGGCTGGGTGTGTCCCTACTGCCACGTACGGTCGGCACCCGCCGATGGTGGTGGACGGCGTCCTCCAGGTGTTTGTGCTACAGCCGCCCCTGGTTTCAAATGTTGGTCTGGTGTGCTTCTGCTGCTACGTCTGGTCGGCTATAGTCTACGATGGTGGAGGTTGTTTCCTCGCATGTGTATGTGGTACTTATACCCCTTCTCTATGACTGGCTTTCCTCTCGGTCCGGCCAGCCTCACAGCGTCTGTCATGAAGAGACGACGATGGTGACTGCAAGACCGTGATGGCGATGGTGGGCGGAAAGTTTGGTGGATTGTTGACTTTGTGGTTTTTTAGGGGTTGGAGAAATCCCTGTCGGCTTGGCCATCACTGACGTGGTGACGCATGTGGGTGGGGCCTTTCCTTCTTGAAGGGCGTCAGGTATACCCCTTCCCCGCTCCCCTCTGTGTGTACCGGGACAAATCATAGGAGCAGTCCGGCAAAAACATCGTTGTTGTCGCATCCGTTCTTGAGGGTGTTGCTTGGTACACGGCGATTAAAGAGACATAGAAGCATGGTGGGACTTCTTCGGAGCGCGCAACGGTTGCGATTCTTCATCGCTTTTGTCAATCTGTGTTGTTGGTATTAGTTTCTCTTTCTTTGTCTTGTTTTTCTCTTGGGCTTGTGTTGTTTGGCCAGCAGTGGTCTCGCAGCTGTATCGTCTGATTTCTATATTATCGTAGCAGGGCGAAAGTTTATTTCGAAGAAGTATAAGTTGGAGCTGAGGAAGTATAAGTTGGAACCGAGCCTACTCTAGATCACTCGAAGTCAAGTCGTTTACACTCCGATTCGCAAAAACAAAACAAAAAAATGTCGATTACACTCCTTTTCAACGGTTTGGACCCGCAGCCGTGTGGTTTGAACGAGGAAGCTGAAAAGTAAATCTTCACCATGCAGAAGCTCATGGAGAGTTGCAGTCACATGCAGAGAGTCCAAGAGATCAATTCAAGACCAGCAAGCTGGCTAAGATTTTCATACGAGCACACTGCTCCAGTACAGTTTGAGCTGCCCTGGATTCCTTACTTCTCCAAACTCCAATGACTTGTTCTTGCCTGATGGCACTACAAGATTGACTTTAATGTTCAGCAAGGGGCACGTGCCGTAGTCTCGTCTACCTTGTGCTGACAAATACTGCACCGTGAAAACATGGGCTCAGGCACTCAGCTGAATATCATTGCCAATCTCAGGAGGAGGTTGCAGGGGTCGACGTGATAGGGCTTTGGATCACATTTCCCGTTCTTAATTTTCTCGTGCTCAGCGGTGAGCGCACGCAGCTAGAGTGTGCGGAATTATCATCGCGCAGCCGAATAACGACAGGTCCTTTCTTTTTCTGTATGCTAGTTGCAAGTCAACGAATGAGGGGAGCAAATGCGTAGATCATTTGTTTGCTCGGAGGTGTGCCCGCTCCCTCCCGTGCCGCCCCCGCTTGGGCGACGCTGGAGGGCCAAACCCTAGCCGCCGGGTAGGCCTCTCCGCCTCTCTCCCCTCCACCTCCTTCGGAGGACGTGACCGGGCGAAGCTCGCGCCGCCGACGATGGAGGCGGGGCTCTCTCTCCTGCGCGCCTCGTCGTGAGGGATCTGGGCCAGGGCGGCGGCTGGGGTCCATGGTGGCGCGGTGGCGCTTGGAGGCGCAGGGAGGGCGCGTGGGGTTTGTGCGGAGGGCACGAGGTTAGCTGGCGCGTGCGGCTACTCGCTGGTCCTGGTCCGGCATGGCGACTGGGCCCGATCTGGGTCCTAGCGGGCCGGTGCGGGCGTCGACCTCGGGGTGTGGAGGCAGCGCAGGGAGCTCCTGCTCCGACGTCCTGCGGCGGCGTGGCAGCTATGGTGGCCCGCTGGCATGGGGGGACCTCCTCCCCCGAACCCATGTTGGCTGGCGGTGTGGCCGGCGGTGGCCTGCGCCCGGGGGGGCGCGGCGGCACGAGGGGCTCTGGCTCCGGCGTGCTGTGATGGTGCGGGTGCTGTGGTGGTCGGCCGGCGTGGGGGGGCCCTCCCCCGAGCCCATGTCGACTGACGGCGAGGCCGGTGGGGATCGGTGCCCTTCTTCTTCGACGGTGAGACCGGCGCTGCATCTTGCCTCTCTGGTGGTGGCTTGTGGCGGCGCACAGCTGCATCCCGTCTCCAGTCTTGCTCGGGAGCATGGTGAAGGACCAGGGCGAAAGCTCTGCTCGGTGTCTTCCGAGGCGGACCACGGCGACGCCTGCGGGTGCCGCTTCCTTCTTGGAGGCGTGGTTTTGGTCCCAGTCGTGCCTTCCTCTTCTCCTGTGCCAGGGGAAACCCTTGGTCAGGTTCCCCGGACCAGATGGCAGCGGCGCCACGGCGTCGTTTCTCTTCTTGAAGATGTCATCTTGGCTATCAGGAGAGAGGCTGACGTGACAGTTGGAGGATGTGGGATGCGCTGGATGTTCGCTGCTGCCCGGGACGTGGGCTTCTGGGGCACTATGTACGGCATGGCGGATGCAGCTTAGTCGGCACCTTCACTGAGTCCGGACGGATCCCGTCTTCTACTCGTCGTCTCTTAGGCTTTATGGGGGAAGGTGCGTTGGTCCAGCTTGCCTTGGAGTCGTTGGCGTGCTATGGTGGTGTTTACTCGGACCGTGACGTGGTCCTGTAGCCATGTGCTTCATCTCCTCTCCTCCCTCGGAAGGATGTTGAGCAAGGCATGTCGTTGTCGTCGGGTCGTTGTCGTCGGGTCGTTGGTCGAAGTCGCGTTCTGAGTCACTTGGCTATGTATCGTGTTGGGTATGTGGAGTTGTAGCCTTCAATAGCATTGTATCGACCGTCAACCTCTTCTTCTATGTGTTTGGTGCGTCTTCCCGAACATATCTAAAAAAAAGTCAACGAACAAGAAAAAAGTTACAGTACAGTAAAAGAAAACGGTTCAGTCCGTGGACCATGGATTGGCGTGTGCGGAATTGTCATCGCGCAGCCGAATAACGACAGGCCCTTCCTTTTCTGTATGCTACTACTGTAGTTGCAAGTGTGCAACCATCTTATTAAACGAGAAAAATAATGAAAGAAGACTGTTCAGCCCTTGGACCATGGAGGAGCCAAGGAGTACAATTTTTCATTATTTTTTCTATAAAAAAAAGAATATGCTAGGCATCAAGAATGCAAACAGCTAAAAAATAAAATAATAAAATAAAAAAGGAAACATCAGTGCCATCAATCACTCACAGCAATCAGCAACAATACTCTAACAGCGCTAAAGACAACACCCATACTGTAGAAGACGCTCTCGAGAAGCCTTAAAAAAAACAATACACATGCGGTGATCTGGAGAAATTTTACTTTAGGATTTTGTCCTAAAAATCATGACTCAGTAATCCAGAGCACCATCAAAACTGAAGTGCCCAATGCTGCCGCCCCACTTGCCGAGGCAAGGGGGCGAGCAAGGGTCACACACCACCAATGTTTAGTCCCCTCAAACAACGAAATGTGGTAGGAACAATACTAGTAGTAAGTTTATACATATTGCGCTAATGGTCATACTAATCAGCTAATTAGTGTTACTTAAATCCAATTGGTTGCACGAAATCCCAACCGAAACAGCCCATCTGCATGTATGTCCACATCCAGGACAGCGATGGTGTTCTTGTGGACGTCTAGTCTTTGCATGCCCCTCTAGTGTCTACCTTGTCAATCACATCAATCAATTTAATCTCGCTGCCAAAGTATAGTACCACCCACCGCTCGCTCGCTCGAAAACGATTTGATTAGCAGCTTGTCTAGCAGCGACTATGGTAGGATGCGGTTGCCACTGTGACCTTCGTTGCTTGCTTCCTGTCATTCGCACAAATCAGATTATTAGTCAAGATGCGTACAATAGATGATTTATAGTACATGTATCGCCAGATCTCGTACGCAACACGTCATTGTGAGGTCAATTAGGGAGTATATCCAGGGATCCTCTGCCCCACATATACCGCAAGTACTCGTTGGCGACATGTGTCGTCGATGAAGCGTATCAATAGTAGGCAACGAGTGTTTGCCTAACCTCCAGAGGAAGATCCTCAGCTTGGCAGGGACTTGTATGTTCCACATCTTTGTCTAGCTTTT
Organism: Avena eriantha; assembly: GCA_910589775.1. Lineage (NCBI taxonomy): Eukaryota > Viridiplantae > Streptophyta > Magnoliopsida > Poales > Poaceae > Avena > Avena eriantha. The sequence continues at coordinate 284,441,693 of OU342745.1, read as the reverse complement.
CTGCATGCCATGATGATCTGAGCTTTCCGCCGTGCCATACAACCAGGCCTTCTCTTACCAACATTCTGTACGCCGAGCGCACCGTAAAGAAACCTTTCTTCTCACGGTTCCAAGCCCAAAATTCTTCCCGTGCTCGTGTACTGGTCGGGATTTCCTGAATCACCTGAACATCCATAGGAGTATATAAGGTGTTTAGTATTGTCATATCCCATTTACGAGTTGATTGTGTGGTAAGCTCCGGAACTCGTTGAGGTGGGTTGCCTAGAGTATCATCAGCTAGGCAAACATATGGCATCAACGCGCTAGCCCTAAGCAGCCGGTTGTCATTAAAATTATCAAGATCCAAATCACAATTTAGGGTTAATAAAAAAATTATCATTAAAATAATTAAGAATGTATATGTGTGTTTCATTAAAATAGAATTGTTTGTAATTGCCATGTTTGATTGCTCTAATGGTTGTAAAATGATTCAAAGATGAATGCCATATCATCTAGATCATTCCAAAACCAAATCCAAAGAAAAAGAAATCAAATAGGATTAATAAAGGCAAATGGTCATTTTTGCCATTTTAATCCACTAGGTCACTTTAGGTGTTTCTATAAGTCAATTCTTAACAGAAATGATTCTAACTCTTTGCACCCCTTGCTAGTACAAGTAAAGATCTACCAAGGCCCACTTAGAAATCTTACAAAAACATTTGAACTCTAATTTTAAATGGCATTCGAAAATAGAATCCATTTCATATGCATAGATCCTACTTTTTCAAAAACCACTCAAATGAGTTCACCTTGACAATCCCAAGCAAACACAGACTACCAAGCATGAGATCGAGTCACACACCAAAAATCATGTCAAAATTCAAATAAAATCTTCTTGCGGCTATTGTGTCGAACACCTTCTGATCACAGAAAAACCTGCCTAATTAACATTGTTTTGATCAATGCATTGTCGAGCCATTTGGTTAAAACTTTATCCCCTGGTCACCCCAGCACCAACCACAACCCCTAATCCTAGCCCCCTTCACTGTGCGCACCAGTACGGTGCCACCCCGAAGCCATGCCCGCCGGTCGAGCACGGGCAGCTCGCAGGAGACAGTCCAGCCCCTCTCTGTCGTGCCTGGGAGGTAGGCGTGATAGCCCCGCCGCCCACGGTCCCTTCCCCGAGCAACGCCAGCCCCTGGACCACTGTAGACAGCCCGCGAACCGAGCCTCTGCGCCATGCACAGAGCACGCCAGAGCGCCGTCCCCGCCAGGCCAGCACAAGCCGCGCCTTGACCTGAGCTTGCACGCGTTGCTCCGCCATAACCCCAGCATGCTCCAGGACATGCCCTTTTCCCGCCGCATGACCAGCAGCCACCGCACGCAGTGTCGAGCACTGCATGTACCGCTCAGAGCGCCAGCCTTTCCCGACCGCATACCACCGCCCCTAGCAGCGCCATTGCACCATAGCTGACCGCCAGGAGGCAAGCCACCGTCCGCCTACCCCGCCCATGCTTCTAGCCCTATGTACCACCGTCACCGACGAGCTCACCGTAGCACCCTACGGTCCCCTCGTCGACCTATAAAATGAGGGCACCCCCGTCTCATTTCTGCACAACACTCACCTCCCCTCTCACCACTGATCCTTCCCCACCTCTCGCCGGAGCCGCTCGAGCAACCGTTCGCCGGAATTTCCACCGGAGTCACCGCAGCAGAGGAGAAAGGGGCCCCTCGATTGCGACCACCCCAGGAGCCGACGTGACCTCGCCTGAGTACATCGTCGTCCACTCGTTCAATCGCCCCCATAGCCAAGTTAGCTGGAGCCCTGGTAATCCCCCAATAAACCCCCACCGAGCCGCTAGGGTTCAGTCTCGCCGGCGACCTGTCTGTCGTCGACGATGAGCCACAGCCGTCAGTCGTAGTTCTGATCGCATGGTCCACATCACCTCGTACCGCTTCGCGTTTAGTTGTGCCGCTGACATGTGGGACCCCTTTTCAATTGCCAGCTGCGCCGCGGAGTGTCACTGGACCGGCCCATTTAGTTTCCCGCGCTGGCCCTATAATTCAAATAAAGATTTTCTAATTTAGACTTAATCTAGTTTCTGTCCACTTGTTTAAAAATCAATTCAGAAAGATTTACTTAACCAAATGACATGATTCAATTTTTTTTAGAAAGATAACTAAAATCTCTATCCAAGCCCATTGGATTTAAATCAGTTAGAGTTATAGATCACATATAACAAAATTAACAAAACAGAGACTTTTCTACATTCAAACATTTTTATAAAATCAACCATAATAGCTTTTGAGTTGATTCCAACTCTCAAAAATCACACTTGACTATACCTATCTGAATATGTAATAATATTTAGGTTTGCATGCAGTAACTTTGGACTAGTACCAAAATAATTCTATATAGGCATTTCTAGTCACTTTAAATCATTTAAATATTAATCTTAGACTTTATAAAATGTGATCAACATTTAAATCACATTCCCATTTATTAGAATATGTGGTGATGACATGTGTCCACATGATCCCATATTTTAATTTGAGAATATTAAATCTTAATTATTTTCAATGCGTAGAAATTACTTTTCTCAAATAAAATAAATGAAACTAGTTCATTAAATCTTGTGATGAATGTGACGATACTAGATCATCAATGGTGTGCCTTAGTATGCTAAATAGACTAGTTAAGTATTGTTTGGTGATTGTGTATCCCGTATGTATTTATAGACAATAGTACCGACCAAGTCTACGAGGAGGAGGAGTTCTACCCCGAAGAGGACAAGGAGAATTTCAACCACTGCACCAGTCAAGGCAAGCTAATACTTGCAAGCCATCACTACTAAGAAAGTTAGCCCTTGCAAGCTATTGTTAGCAAGCTAGAACTAAGCAAGTTAACACTTGTCCCCTTAACTTGAGCAAATGCCTTAAGCATGCTTTGGTTCTAACTCTTGAATTATACACATCCCAAGTTTTACTTGCAAGCTTTACTTTATTTTACTTTACTAAAGTTTTTTACTTTATTTATAGATAGCATCAAGAGTATAAAACTTGGCCTATTTAGTTAGACTTAGATGTCATTCTATGGCATGAGATTGAGATTAGGATCCCACATTAGTGAACACTCTTAACTTAGTGTTTAGAGCTAAACCAAAAACTTGATCAATCTAGATGGGAATACTTGGTGAAAATGCTTATGAAAACCTTGGAATGATGAGTCATTCTATTGAGATGTTTTGACATGTGTTGAGAAACACAAATGGTTTATGATGATGAAAATGTTGAGGCATGAGCCTTAGCCCTTTATAAAAACTGATGGTTGGGTTCGGATGCAATACCATTCCAATTTTATCGTACAACCACAATACCTGAATTGGGTAAGGCTTAGCCGAAAGTTTATATGCATTAGTATGAGTTCCCTCATAGAAGAGGTTTGAGCTGAGGCTACCTCTCAATGTTGTCCACCTATGCAGTGAAGGAAATATGCCCTAGAGGCAATCATAGAGATGATTGTATTTCATGTGTATCCATGAGTTATTATAATGTTCCTTGAATATCCATATACCAGGCAACTTGTATTGATTGGCAATTATGTGAATTGTTTGTGAAACTCTTTACTTGTATGGTTATCTAATAATTGTCCCTAGTCGGAGTTCATGCGAGGACACACGTGAATATTAGACTAGCACATCGATTGGTTAATGACTATGTTTCGCAAGTCATTGACATGGAGATGTCAAACCAATGATGTGGACACATGTTATGAACATGGGGTTGGACTGACCCAACATGAGGCTAGCAATAATACTTGCAGCTCTCTCTACACATCGTGTACGTTTTGTCCTTAGACCTGAGATTGTCGCATGTACTTGAGATGTGGATCGACCTACTTTGGGGCTATCAAACACTACTCCGTAACTGGGTAGTTATAAAGGTAGCTTTCGGGTTTGTCCTGATACATGCTGCAAGGCATCGGTCAATCAAGATGGGATTTGCCCCTCTCTACTTGAGAGAGATATCTCTGGGCCCTTCGAGTGATCGGATCCAGAAATGCATGGCCGTGCTACATATGGTTAAGAGTTAACCTAGTAAAGGGATTCTGAATCACAGTATCGAGAAAGAGAGGTCAGCTTAGAGCTAGACCAAATATCGTGAGGCAAAGGGAAAGACATGTACTCAACCTTGTGATGGTTCGTCCGAATGATCTTTATATGCGTTTAGGAGTTGGCACGTCTTGCTAGAGGCCGCTACCAACTATTGACAGAGTAAGTGTACTCACGTCATGTCTATACGTGTATGAACCCATAGGGTCACACACTTTAGGGGCTGGAAGCCTAATGAGGATTGGATCCGAATTAGACCAGGCTTAGGCTGCTAATGGGCTGCTAATGAAGAAGCCCACCAGGGATGCCTATATAAGAGAGAGTGAGGCGAGCTGAAAAGGAGAGAGCATTCCACCCAGCCGCCACTCCTCTTCCGCCTGTGTTGCACGCGCAGACCTAGCAGTCTGGCGTGTGACGGCTTCCACTCCGGACGTGTGGATACCTCGGAGGTGCTGCATCTGTAGCACTTGGACGAGCCGCGCAAAGGGGAGCTGCTCGTGGGACGAGGACGAGGAGGAGATGTAGAACATCTACACTGCCGCAACGTGCTTCATCGAGTTCCGCACCTACGCGTCTAGCGGTAATCCCGTGATCTATGACAATAGTATTCCTGGTTGACGCGGTAGAAAATTTTGATTTTACGCTAGTGTAGCCTACCCGTTACCCTTCATGCAGTGCCCAGGATGGCAGATGGCCATGGCTGGGAGGCCAAGCTCATAGGAGAGGTGCTTTTACTAGAGTATGTAAAGAAAAGGTTATATTTGATTACCCGCATACTAAGTATGATGATTCAGGGTTATCCCTGACGGATGTATTGAATTTTGTGGTGAAAGTGTACCATCTCTGCAGAGTGTCAAACTATTCGAATAGCCGCATTCGTGGTTATGGACAGTTGGAGTGGCCATATTGTTTCGTTGTCAGATGTTTTCAAAATGACTTATGAAATGAATTGTGACATGACTTGACCACAACAGAGTTGTGACTATGACAACTAAGTTCCCACTTAGGTGATTTAGAACTTTATTTTATCTTTCTTTGTTTCTGAACTCAGCTTAGGTTTCAAGCTTAACTTTACAAATAAACTTAGAACTTGGCATTCCTACTAGAACTACCTTACTTGTTAGTGATAGTTTGCGAGTACTTAAAGAGTACTCGTGGCTTTGTCCCTGGCTATTCCCGTGGCCAGACTATGAGGACGACTATCTGGAAGAAGGACAGCAGGACGGCTACGACAACTAGGATCATCTCCCATCGTCAGCATTGTCTGTGACACTGAAGATGGAGCCCACCGCTACGCTTATTATTCCGCTACTTGTTTGTACTAAGACTGGATCATGCGATCCTTTATTTGTGTAAAGACCTTATTATGGTTTGTAATGGATGATGTATGTCTCGCAAAAATGGTAAACCTGGGATTGCGATGTATGGCAGAACAGGCATCTGGGATTAAAAATCCAGGTGTTGACACCTTCCGTTCCATGATGGACCGCCACACCTTGGACAGATGAGATCCCAACTCGGCAATAAAAAGTAAACAGTGGGGAAGTAAATAACTTTAAGTACTCTCGCACTCAATGTATTGGGATTTTGCAAGATTCTCCATCCTTGCCTTGCTGAGAGCTAGGTTGAATAATTACATGTCACGGAAGCCTACCCCGCCCATTAATTTGGGCTTCTTCATATCCTCCCCTCCTTTTCCTTCCTTGGAACCCACCAAAAGTTCTTGATCAATGAAGTGATATGCTGGCATTAAAACTATGGTAATTTAAAATAAGCCATGGAGAAGATTGATATTTCCATATCTTCCGATTTTATTAACACATCATTCCCTCACGCTTACATGCATTGCTCCAACCAACCCTGGATCCACCTCCATATATGTTCCTTCAAGTATTTAAAGGCACCATTGACAGGTCTCCCCACATTAGGGGGCAAACCCAGGTATTTCTTATTGAGTGACTTATTTTGAATATTCAAGATGGTCTTTAACTCCTGCTTCATCACCGTTGGACAACGTTTAATGAAAAAGATAGTAGATTTATCCAAATTCACATGCTGACCTGAGGCATGACAATAAGCATCCAATGTGTCCCATGCATCCTGAGCACTTTCTCCATTTACTTTGATAAACAATAGGCTATCATTAGCGAAAAGCGGGTGGTTTACTGTCGGGGCAGTGGGAGCCACCTTAAGACTTTGTAAGTTCGATGATTCACTTCTGGATTTTAACATGCACGATAGTCCCTTTGTTGTTAACAAGAACAAATACAGCGATATATGATCCCCTTTATGAATACCTTGAGAGGGCTTAAATTCCTCTAAGTGCTCTCTAGTAAAAAAATTGAGAGCGGCATTGTGGTAATCATTCTCATCACCATGTCTACCCACCAAGAGTGGAATCCTAGTTTTAGCATAATTGGCTTGAGGTAGTTCCGTTCCACACGGCCGTAGGCCTTCCGCATATCGAGTTTAAGTGCACAAAATCTGTGTTTAAGTGCTCCATTCTTTTTAATGAAGTGTAAACACTCTTAGGCCATAATTATGATGTCCGTGATCAGCCTTTCTAGGACAAAGGCGCACTACTCATCCGCGATGAGATCAGAAAACACTTGCTTTAGTCTATTCGCTAGCACCTTTGACGCAATTTTGTAAATGACATTACATAGACTGATAGGAGAAACCATCCAAACTCCTATGTCTTGGCTATGCTCGAAATAAGCACAATGATTTTTATTGAAACCCATTCAGTTGTCCTCACCTCGTAGCACCTTGTGACTTTTTCCCTTGAATAAATCCCAATGACGCCAGCAAAAATGAGTCGGCGGCATGTCTGATCCGCGCCTTAGTAGGAATCATCTCAAAGAGAGCCTCCTCAACTTTATATTTTTAATCGTGCCCCTGAGCCCCTCATTCATATCTCCCATAACACGTATAGGAATATTATCCATCACCACCTTCATATTTTCGGACCCTTCTGACCTATCTAAATCATGGTTAAAATCATTAGTAGCGATGGCCATTACACTCGAATCCTTCGTCATCTTTCTGTCCTACTTCCGGAGCTTACTTATTTTATTCTTCTTCTTACGCTAGTTGGCTCATATGTGAAAGAATCTAGTGTTTTATCCCCCTCCTCCAGCCATTGCACCATTAAGCACGGTCGCCACATGATCTCCTCACTGTTATCCAACTTGACCAACTGCTCGACCATGTTGAGTTCCGCACACTACAACATGGAGCTCGGGCGCTGGCAATTATAGACGCTGAGACACAGCCTTGGTCATCGTGCTCGGGCTGCCGTGGCAAAAAAGCGACTATGGATAACTGCGTTGGGATTGTGCAACTGCGGCAGATTTTTTGGCGCAGCACAACATGAGCCGCCGAGCTAATGCTTATGCGGCAGCAAAGCGTTTACGTCGTGACCCATATAGGGAGGCAATGCCTAGATGTCGTGGTAGCTATGAGACTACGACATAAGGGAAATGGCTCGTAATGTGTTGAGGGCTAACCTCGGGGATGACTTGATCTTTCACGAATCTCTTAGAAATCGAGGTGGAGTTAGTGGGATTGAAGGAGAGGATGAAACCCACGAACTCACGCACGAAGAACACAATGAACACATACATACACACACACACACATACAAAGACACGATACACACCTATAGCTCACGTCGGCGGCTACTGGTCCGGCGCAATCCCTAGGATCGGCGTCGGGCGAAGATCTCTCTCGAACCGACACGGAGAGTGGCGAGTCTTGGTGAGATCTTGACGTCTTGGCAAGGGGCTTAGATGCCAAGGCCTTGTACAACAAGGGAGGCACAGGGCAAACCCAATGAGGTGGACGATAATTTGTACTCCTTTCTCAAGGAGCATGAGACTACAAATTAGGGAGATCCACAACGGTATCTTCTAATTTCAATTATCCAAGTCTCAGTAATACAAGAGGGTGTGGGGATATTTATAGGCCAACCACTAAACCAAGGGTAGTTTGGACACAGGATAAAAACTAGACGAACTAGTAATATTCTCGGGCATCAAACCTATGTTAACTTAAGACTGGAGGCGTTCCAGCAATAAGTCCGGCCGTGTCGGACTGTGCGCCGGAAATTCTGGTCGGCGCCGGTTGTTCCGGTCAGCCACCGGAATGGCTTACAGAAGTGCGCTTCGGCGTGCGCCAGCTTGTTCCGGTCCTGGTTCTGGTCCGCCAGACTGTGCGCCGGTAATTCCGGCAGGTAAACCAGTCCACCGGTCCTGGCATCGACTTGATATGGACCTCTGTCTTGTGGTGTCTTGGCTCCTTCTCTTGGCATTTCTTCATAAGGTTCATACCTGAGGATGCATAAAGTATTAGCATGAAGTAGCAAGCCATCCAAGGATGTGGTCTCTCTGAGAAATCCTTGTGGTTATACATCTAACCCTACCCTCCTCTCTGCTCAGGAACGCATGCATCCACCCTCACCATCAAGCTCCGATGAACTCCTTTTGGTCTACGAGTCGTTTTTCGTCGCGGAGACCCCCTCTACTGCCCTCTCCATGGTCGTCGGAGTGTGTCGTGTCATCTCCACCGTTCCCCGGTTACTGGCAAGCCCTCTAGTAAGCTCCTCAGACCCCGCCAAACTCCACCTAGGGTTTCCTCCCTGCTCCCGCGGCCGAAGGAATAAGAAGACCCCCTGGTCGTAGATCTAGTACTAATCCCACAGCCAAAATCCTCGCATACCTCTTCGGCCACCTCAGTCGATGGCAAGCGGGCCCGACCTAACCAGTTCAAACCGTAGGATCCCGCTCATTACGTAGCCGGATGGGCCGGTATGTCCTTGTGCGGCCCATTTTCCTCTAGATTCCGGCCTAGTTTCCCTTTTTCATTTAATAAATATTTCCAGATCCATAAAATGTTGTTCGGTTTAAATGCCAAAAAATAGGAAAATGCATAAACACCACCAGATGCCAATTTTAGCAAGCCCCTTGATGTTTTCACTAACATGTAGAGCAAGAACCAGGCCCAAATTAATTTTCCTAATTGTTTGACAATAAATCTCCTAAACTTTGTCTTTTCTAATCAAGAAATCATAGAGGGAGAAATACAACTCAAAATGGGTTGATCCCACTTTTTAAAGTAAGGTATTTAGTATACCCTGGATGTAGCCTTTACCTCACTTCAAACACCCTTATGGTTTTCCTATAGCAAAAATAACAAAAACAATTCAATTCTGACTTTAGAAATTTCCCTAGGGAAAACTATGAAATGTTTTGACCTAATTCAAAATTTCATTGTTAAAGTACATCAAGATCTATCAAAACCCAAGATACCAAAATTTATTGAGCCATTATTAATTTTGGGAGAATTAAACCTTTCTGTTTAGGGTTGTTTCACCAGATAAATCACTCTAGTAGTTTTACAACTCCAAAAATGGTGAATACAATTTCTATAGAAATTTATTTCAGATACCTACCATGTTTCTTTGGATTCATATCAATAGGACTTGTAGATTTAACCTAGTGAAAAATACAAACTGCCAAAAGAACTGACTTTGGAAATTTCCCAAGGGCATTTTGGTAATTATTTTAAAGTGATTCGAACTCTCAAAAATCACAAACTCAAAGATCTCAAATTTCCCAAGGGCATTTGGGTAATTATTTTGAAGTGAGGACAAATTTATTTGAGCTACAGATTTTTTCTGGTGAATTATTCACCTAAACTAGAGTTAGTTCCACTAGAAAATCTATGTCTAATTAAAGAAAAGTGATAAAATCATAAAACCACTTTTGGTGGCCTTGTTATTTCAATACCTATCTGATGATATCATTTTTGTGCATTGATATCATACAGACCCAAGTCTTAGTGCAAAACCCCTTCTTTAAGTGGTATTTGGCAATCAAATCATAAAAGAACCCCCACAAATGCAAATTAAGTATTTCCAATTGCTATAAACTCAAAATATCTAGATCTACTGAAGTTAGTGTTCTATTGTAGGTTTGTTTCCTGTATTGTACTGGTGCTTGTATGTCTTGTATTGAGTGTGTCCTTGTTTGCTTGCATGTATAATCTCTGACAATGATAGTTGCGATCATATCGAAAACCCAAAGGAGATGGTTATTATTATTATGGTTTTCAACGAAGGAGTCACGGGACATATTGCCATATTACTGGTCACATGCAAGCCACCTACTTTCTCATAAGTCTTGTCCTACTATTTTACTTATGCATGTTTTATCTATTTGTTTATGCAAATTGCATGGTTTTGTTTAAGTGATGATCTACTTTTGGTAGTGGTGTGGCTCCTCCACACCATTACCACTTCTTTACTATTAAGTACAACCCCTTTGATGACATCTACTGGCCCCCTTGTATCTGAAAAGGTGTATAACACTATACCCCTTCGGAGACCTTGTTTTAGTCAAAACGAAACTATAGGTTGGGAAGACCCCGGAAAAAGTTTACAAAATGTTTTATGGTAAAACCTTGGTGAGGTTCGACCTGCCAAGAGAAGTTTGAGAAAGAAAAAGGTTTTGTTTATAAAGGATGTTGATGGAAAGAGAAGGAAAAGTGTTTAAGAAAACGCACCCATTTCTTTGCATTTTGCTAGAACAATGAACCCGTGCAACCACATTTACCCTGGTATAGGATAGGGCTTGACTTGAAGTTTGTCTACTCTGGTATGGGATTCCTCGCAAATACTGTAAGGGATCGTCTCCCTCGAATGACGGGTTTCCTTTACACAAAGGGTCATGTGCGGAAGCAATGGCCTGGGGGAGATGCGAACTGTCCTTGTAGGTGGCCGGGCGATACTATGAGACTCTCATTGAAAGTGCACACTCAACATAGAGTGGGGCGCTCCGGTTGGTTCGTGAATCCCGACGTCCTAGTGTTGAGGGGAACAACTCATAGGGTAGGGCCTATGCTAGAGTGGCATCCGGAGAGTCTTGATCAGTTACTCGACCCATGATCCATAAGGGATCGGGCAAGGGTACTCGGATGGTGTGGGTAAGTGTACAACCTCTGCAGAGTGTAAGTCTATTCGAATAGTCGTGTCCATGATCAAGAACGGTTGGAAAATTTGTTGTAGAGCGGTGCTAGTTTTGATTTCTAAAAAGGATTTCGGAAAAGAAAGTGTTTCTGAAAAGGGTGGTCTGGAAGGACCACAGAGGAAGTGAGGTGATCTCGAAGGATCACGGAAGTTGAAAAGACCAGTCGAGTTAGGACTAGGAGAAGAATAGGGTGACCCAATCCTAGAGTTCTCCAAAACTTTTCAAATGACTTTCAAAAAAATTTATAAATGTTTTCAACAAAGATATAGACATGCTATATACAAGAGAAAACTATTTTAGAAAAGAACCTCTCATGGAGCCCTCCTACTACCACAGGCATATTGCATATCCTTTTATTTTTATTATTTTAAAGTGATTTGTGAGTACATTCAAAGTACTCACTCACATTGTTCATGGATATTAACTTGGTCAGATTCGAGAAGTAAGATGAAGAAGAAGGTGACATTGACGACTATGCGAGCTATGACGTTCTCCCAATCAGCTGCATGTAGGTTAAGGCATGGCTCGGGCTCGACGCTTTGATAAAGTTCCGCTGACGAGGATTGATGTAGCCATGATGGAAAATGAGATATGACTTGTATGCGCTTAAGTAATGGATGTTTTTTTGATACTTGTCGGTTATATGCCACGATAGACTAATCATGGGATCATGGTGGTATGCATATTAGGGATTGTCGAAGGATTAATCTGGGAGGCCCGCACATAAAACAATGATATACTAACAAATCCCAATGCCTGAATATAAAAACTAACAGTTCGAGGGCTTGGGGACATACGAATATGCGGCTGGGGACATCATCGCCACGGAGGACGGTACAGTCCGACGTGGTGTATGAGGTGAGCACGGCCGGGGTCAGCGCGACCGGGGTCAGCGCCACCATGGAGGACAGTGCAGTCTGGCGTGGTGCATGAGGTGAGCCCGGCCGGGGTCAGCACCACCGTGGAGGATGGTGCGGTCCAGCGCGGCACAGAGGTCAGCACGGTCGGGGTCAGCATCGCCGCGGAGCTAGGGATAGGGTCGGGGTTGGTGGGGTGGGGGATTTTTTTCGGATAAGGATGAGAGCGACCTGTGTGTGTCGAAGAGGAAAGAACTAGTATGATTCTTAACTACGCTAACCTTTGCCTTATCAATTTTTTGACAAGTCAAACATGTCGCATATTCTCCAACGTTCCGTTTTATTAACATTTGTATTGATTAGCAAACCAAAAAATAACACACCAAAAAGGGGAACTATTAATTTTCATATATGGAGAGATATCAGTACATATGTACTTGTGCACGAGTCGTGGAATTGCACTGTCCAAAATGAAGAAGCCACCAAAACACCGCAGATTACTTAGTACTAAAAACTAATACTAGCAACATAATTAAATCTAACTCTAATTACATCTATCATCAAGCTTGTCCAACCTATTTATAATGGCTTGCATCTGCTAGTCAATCTAGTGCATCGCTCCCTCAGCGTTGCAACGCGATCATTCATCTGATTATGCAATTCACTGATTGTAGGTTCCATGTGTTTGTCGTACGCGACCTGCCTTCTTTGTTTGTTGTCCTCCGGCTCGCCCACAAGAGCTCGTGCAACGATATTTGGAGGTGGATTGGGTGCTCTGGATCAAACCATCGCATCCAACGGCATGAAGCTGCACCCCGATAACAACACGAGAGGAACTTGCGGCTGGTGTCCTCTGCGAAGTTCTTGTCGTAGGCCATGTATCGCCAGGCGATTACATGGCTAGGGCATCGACAGAACACGTTCTCATTATGTTCCATGTGCCATTGCAGGTCATGGATGTGCTCCGGTACTCTAGGAACATCGAACTTGAAAGAAAAACAGCAATGCACGCCGGTGAGATCGAGAAATCGAGAAATTTTGGGGATGAATACAAGAACAAAAAATTGCAAATGTGAAATTGAATAACAATGAAATCTAAAAATAACAGCTGCACGTATCGGCATCGCGCTTGTCTAATGGAACGGTAGTGGTACTTCTGATGCCACCGCCGATTCTCGTCGTCGACTCTCACCGCCGACTCTGTCGCTCGAAGCTTCATGGAGAGAGAAAGACCGAGGTTGAAGAAATAACGAAGTGCGCGACGTGAAAGAGAAATTACAGTCGTAGGAAGGACGGTTCTTTCCTTATAATATTCAGATGGAAACGGCTAGACTTCGGTGGGCCTCACCCGTCAGTGAGACAAACATGAGCAGTCACACATGCAGGACCCACAGTCAACATCACGTCTTTTCCTTGGCGAAATCATTACTGCCACTGTTCTCGTTACTGAGGCGTCTCCGAACGCCGGTACCGGGATAGCTAGCATGGCGCAATTTAACACCGTACATAAATTTGCCACAACAAAAAATCGACCATTGCACTGCTTGTCACCGCGAATAGCACATACGTCGCGTATCCAACTTTTGCTGGTTCTTTTTGCTAATGCCGCCCCTAAAAAGTGGGGTATTTTTTGTAGTGGCATGGGACGAACCCACACATGCAGGATCCTCTTGGGACCTCTTCAGATCATCACGAATAATGTAAATCTCTTTTTGTACACACCCAAAGGTGTTTGTACCCCCATTCTGTATGGAACCAGCAACCGAATTAATTTTCTCCTATAATTGACTAAGCGTTGTAGCTTTCCCTGGATGATTCCATGCTTGCGCAAGCAGCAGCGCAAACCCCTCATGGCGTTTCCCCCATGAGCTCGTAACATAAAACCTTCGCCGCCTCCTACCGTCGGAGGTAATGACCCTGATCCTCCCAAGACAGGAGTATAGGAGAGTGATCCGAAGCTGCTGCCATAAGATGTGTAATTGTAGCTAGAGGTGACCGATCGCTCCACTCCGCTGTAGCGAGATCCCAATCCAGTCTAACCCTGCAGTAGGAACCACCGGCGACCTTTTTCTCATATGTGCACCCCCCGGTAGCCCAAGTCCTTCATCTCACGCACGTCCACCATGTCACGAAAACCTGCAATTTGCGCATGGCTCCACTCCTGCTCCTACATGCTCGTGTTAATGCAGTATCTCGTTAAAATCCCATAGACACACATGTGGTAGAGAGACGACTACCCAATATATTTTAACATGTCTCAGGTTTTAAACCTTTCACTCGATTGTGCCTCGCCATAAATGCCCGTCACCCGCCATGGGCCCTTCCAACTTCCTTCACTATAGCACTATTAATAGGGGAAAATCTGAAGAGATATGTTATTTTTGTAAAACAAACCCAGGACGCAACTGCGGTCGATACTATGTACAACAAAACGTCAATCGAACCCTATCAACCGAGCTAAAATCTCCACACATGTTCTATTTTGTTGAGTCCGAAGAGCAAACAACACGGTGGGGGCATATCTCTTCCCAAGATCGGGAAGCTCTGTAACCATCGTAGCTCCACCCAAGACATGACAGTTGTAACTCAGCATTATCGGTACCACGCTTCTTATGGCTATCCTCACATTCACGCTTGATCATCCATCATACCACCTTGCTCGTCACAGCAACTGTTGCTCTTCTCTGTTTCTTCAGTTCTTTTGAGGATGTACTACGGAGGTGATGTGGGTACCCAAACAAGCACACTCGCATCAGCACCGAACCATCGCCACCGCTATTAGCGGATCCAAAGAAATTTGGAAACTCGGACACACATGCTCAAACTGTTGCTTATCCTTGCAAATCATCATCAACTAATCAAGAAATTAAGCTGTCGGCCGGCCGGCAAGCCCGGGCAGCCGCCCGGGCAACAGGACGGTAGGTCCGTCACTGGCCACCGCCGTCTGTTGAGCGAGTCGGAATTGACCCCTCCGGTTTCGAGTTTCTCGTCGCCATCCTACCGAGTATGATCTAGGATAGGTTGCGCCTCCCCGACAAGTTTGTGTCAGTTATCGATGGGCAAGAGCCCCACAAGGTCGTGTTGCGGGTGCACGACGGCTCGACCAGCATGTGGCCCATGGAGGTTCTGTTCTACCGCTCCAGTGAGATGTACCTCCACAACAGCAATAGAGAGTTCGTCCGTCGTCCGTTCGCACGATGTTGTGGTCAGCCACTTCCTGGTCTTCAAGCTTGACGGTCAGGGCATGTTCATCATGAAGGTATTCGACGAGACCATGTGTTTATGCCACTACTGCAGCAGCAATGATGAGTAGACCAGACCAAGAGGAAGACGCTGAGGTACTAGGTTTTTCTAGCTCCTCTGTATGCCTTTGCATGAAGCAAAAAGATCTTTAAAAACTCTATATGAAGACAGATGTAGCCATATGTTTGAAATTGAAATAAATAAAATATGTATGTCAATTTTCTTTTCTGTCTTGGTATGTGTCTTCGCTTCGTGTCCACGTGGTGCACCCTCGGGATCGGCCATCTATCTGATGTGCCTTTTTTTTTTTGGGTGTCTCGACATAGACTATAGCTATTTTTTGTCACTATATGTTGATGTAGCACCATGAGGCCACGACGCTAACGATTTGCGAGTTTCCACGTACGACGAATACTCGGAGAGCGTACATGTCAAGTCATTCAGTGGGATGCTTAACCCGTCAACACGATATCAACACCGTGTTCCTGTCAGCTCGCAATGCAATCGTTCATGCCATCAAGCGATTTGCTCATGAAACGAATTGCCTCTTGGCCGTGCCTTAGGAGCTCAGAGAGAAGTCTAGGTTTTAGCGGTGCGAAACCGCTACTCGGCCACGCTAAACACTCACGAGTGTATAGTAGCATTGTGATGCACGTGCTTGGCGACTGCACCGTGTATTGCGTGCTTCAAACTATTCTCATATGATTTACCGGCGCAGGATTAGTTTTCGCCCGCGCCGAGACACACGCCATAATAATGCGATGTTATTCCCGGGGCTATTATTACTTATCGTTCTGATTTTTTTTCTCTCTTACATTTAATGTAGCACGATAATATGAAGTGTTCTACCTGCCGGCCGCGCCACGAGGGGCGCAGGAAGGAGTCTAGTGCAAATAATTTGGATAGCAGAGTTACTTCTGCATTGACTTCTTGTTTTAGAGCACACTTCTCCAATGACTTGTGCTTGCCTTGTTGGCTTGTGGCCCTATAAATGAAAGCCTCCGATGGTCCGCAAAAGGCAGCGCACCATAATCTCTGCTATCTTGTCTTCATCACGATACGGACTACTATCAAATACTTCGATCCACCATGAAGGCAGAGCGTTCTTTCCACATGGTCGGCGGCGATGGCGACGCTGGCTACGCCGCTAACTCCAAGATTCAGGTCTGTCCTTCGGCGTTTCCCGACCATCGCTTACACCGCAACATCGACGCTGCTACAATTTGCCGTAACTTGCATTGATCTTTTTATTTTGTCACCGATCGATCTACCTTAATAATTAGGGAAAAGCCATAGAGATGTCGAGGCCACTGATTCAGAGTGCCGTGGAGGAAGCGCACGCGCGCCTCTCCTCCCGACCGGGCACGATGGTCGTGGCCGACCTCGGCTGCTCATCGGGGCCCAACACGCTCGCCGTCGTCTCCATCGTACTCGACGCGCTCGCGGGCCGCTGCGAGAAGAAGCCGGGCCAGCCACCGGTACACGTCCAGTTCTTCCTCAACGACCTCCCCGGGAACGACTTCAACCTGGTCTTCCGGTCCCTGGAGCACTTCAACGAGGTCGTCGGTAAGGACAGGGGGGAAGCGCCGCCGCCTCCTTACTACGTTGCCGGTCTGCCAGGCTCCTTCTACACCAGGCTCTTCCCTGACCGCAGCGTCCACATCTTCCACTCCTCCTACGGCCTCATGATACGCTCCAAGGTGCCTGAGGAGCTCGCGAGCGGCGCGATCGTGAACGAAGGCAACGTGTACATCTGGGAGACGACGCCGCCGTCGGTGGTGAAGGCGTACCAGGAGCAGTTCCGTCAGGACTTCTCGCTGTTCCTCGAGCTACGCCACACCGAGCTCGTCGCGGGCGGCCAGATGGTCCTGACATTCCTGGGCAGGAAGAAAAAGGACGTGCTGCGCGGCGAGATGAGCTACATATGGGGCCTCCTCTCCAAAGCCCTTCAGTCCCTAGTCCAACAGGTACGTCACGTCACACGGACACGTACGGCACAGCAACGCTTGAACTGAACTGAATTCAACTCATGAACTGTACTGAACCCAGGGTCGTGTGGAGAAGGAGAAGATGGACTCGTTCAACCTGCAACTGTACGCGCCGTCGGTGGACGAAGTGGAGGCGGTGATCGAGCGGAGCAGACTGTTCGACGTCGACCACGTCGAGCTCTTCGCGACGAACTGGGATCCGAAAGACGATGACACGGACAGCGACGTGGTGCTCGACAGCGTCCAGAGCGGCGTGAACATCGCCAGGGGCCAGCGGGCCGTGATCGCGCCCCTGCTCACGCACCATTTTGGGGAGGGCATTCTCGACGACCTCTTCGAGATGTACGCAAGGAACCTCGCGGAGCACCTCGAGAAGGTTAAGAGCAAGTACGCCGTCATCCTCCTCTCTTTGAAGGCCAGGTGCGCTGAGAACTAAGCAAGCCCCAAGGTTGGACGACCTGGTAACTGTGTTTTGAGTATCACGTGACCTTTCAAAATGGAACAAGAGTGCGTTCACCATCAGTGAAAGCAGGCAGGATTACCATAGCGAAGCAATCATATGGCTCCCGGTTCTCTGTTTTTATCTACTTTTATTTTTTTTGCTCTGTGAGTTCTCTGCGTTGAATATTCATGTGTAGTTACGATGTGATGTTATTGAAAACAAGGTGATTATATTGGTACTCCTCCATCGCGGTTTATAAGTCTTATTAGGTGTATCTCTATTATAAACTCCGGATGTAATATTTTCTAATGATATAATTTCCGTGTTATATAACTTAAATTATATATATGTCAAAAAAAATCAACTGGGATACTCCTCTTTCTCTTAAACGTTTAACGGAAATACATTGTTTTAAACACAATGATAGCCAATAAGGAGAAGGAAAATGGAGAACAGAAGAAAATGTTTTTGGGTAGGAAAGCATACCCCCGGCATCAAGAATATACCACGGGGCAAAAAAAAACTACCCATACGGTACCACAAGTTCGACCGAACAAACCAAACATCCATAGTTAATACAACCACAGTATCTAAGTAGCCATGACCCAAAAGGCATTCCGCACTTGCTAAGTTTCTTCCATGAATCAACCATTTGTGATCATCAAACAGTTTGTTGGAGTCACTGAAGACGTAGATGTGCTGGAAGCATTCCCCAGATGAGTAACCAGTTCCATCGCCTTGTGTAGAAGTTGATCGGCACCGCCCTTGATCTTATCCCCATCATCAGCCCCATACAATCCTACCCAGTAAGTAAGGAAAGAACAAACAGAGGAATAGTTATCACAGGGGATGTCACAACTTTTTTTCTCGAAGGTTATCTGATTCCTCGTTATCCAAATGGCTCAACAAATGGCAGCAAGTAATAGGATATGAAATTTTCTGCCATGGGGAAAATAAGCATGCATCCATGCAATTACTCTGCCAGAAAGAATTTGGACAATTATTGGTGTTAAGAAACTTCCCAAAATCCCCCACACTACCGTAGCATGGGAAAAAGAGAAAAACAAATGTCTAGCAGTTTCATTTCGGTTGCAAAAGGAGCAAACAAGTGAGTCCAACCATTTTCTTTTCCTCAAATTGTCTCTTATTGAAATTCCATCTTGAAACAACGACCACAAGAAATTTTTGATCTTTAAAGGAATTTTAGTTCCAAATCCACTTGTTGTTAGAACCAGCCAGGTTTCTTTCCCGAAATTCATAAACAGTTTTCGTAGAGAACTTTTTTTTTTTAGAAAAATCGCTGCCCATTATATTAAAGATCTGGCATCAGAGGCCAAAAGTTTTACAATAAAACCGGGTGGAGAGTCTACCCATAAATGACTACTCTTATTACAACAGCTAACTTTCTCCAAAACATGCGCGACACCGTTACCCGTACGCCGCACGTGTTTGATTTCGAAGGCACTAAACCCTCTCAGCAAGTCCTTTATTTCTTCGACCAATGGACCATGAACCGACCGATCTAGTTCCTTACTCTTCAGCTTCCCAACTGCACTCAGGCAATCCGTCTCGAGACACAGCTGCAGGATACCTCGATCATGTGCCAACATTACAGCTCGTTTGCAAGCCATGAGCTCCGCTCGTTCCGCATCTGAAATGGAGGTCAAAAAATGGCTCTCCCCCGCAATGAAATTGCCATCGTGGTCCCTTAGCACCACACCACACCCTCCACTCCCAGAGTCCAAACAAAAGGAACCATCAGCATTCGCTTTACCCCAGCCATCAGTAGGGCGGAGCCAGTGCTCCCGGGAAGAACATTGCACCCTTGGTTCTTTCTTTGAAACTTGTAACCATTCCTCAACCAGAGCTACCGATCGACGAACAATGTTAGGCGTGGCCTCAATTTCTTCCTCCTCCCTCGCAGCATTCCGTGCAAGCCACATCTGATATAAGAGCATCACATCAATCGAACGTTCCTTCTCTTTCATCATTCCTAGCCAATCCAGCAGCCACCCTTTTAAGTCCACAGCCGATCGAATCTCCGGCCGCGGACCAACCAACTGGCATCCTGTCACTGATCGGGCAGCTTCCCACACAGCCTTAGAATGGGGACAAGACCAAAACCGATGAAAACGAGACTCATCTCTATTGCAGACAATGCAGCGAACTCCCTCTTTAATATGCATGTGTTGTAGTTCCGATCCAACAGCCAGGCCATTTTGAATCAAGCGCCACACATGAATTTTAGCTTTACCTGGCACCTCTGTGGCCCATAACGAGAGCCAACCCTGGTGGTTCCTGAAAGAGGTAGAAGAACTCGCCCTCCCATCCTGAATATTTCGAAGTTGCATCTTCAAATGATAAGCCGACTTAACTGAAAACTCTCCGTTCTTGGTGTAATTCCACGCCAAATAGTCTTCTGCTCCAGCCCTACCAACCAGAATTTTCAGAATGTCGTCAACGTCACAATCAAAGAACAACTCCCTCAGTTTTGGTTCGTTCCATCCAAGACCAGATGACAGGAGAACCTCATCCACACCGTGAACCACCACATTGGGCTTGTGTCCCAGTGGACGCTTCAGCCCCTCTCTCGGAATCCAGTTTCTTTCCCACACTTTGGTCTTCTTGCCATCTCCAATACGCCAAATTAAGCCCTCCTTTAGAAGACTGCGACCATAAACAATACTCCTCCAAGTGTAAGAACCCCCATTTGGACAGGAAGCAGAAAGGAAGTCGCCATCCTTAAAATAACGAGCCCGAAGGACCCAGCGCAGAGGGATTCAGGCATGGTGAGTGCCCTCCACGCTTGCTTAGCCAAAAGAGCCTGATTAAACGCTGAGAAATTACGAAACCCCAGTCCCCCCTTCTTTTTTGGAGGACACATCCTGTCCCAGCTTACCCAGGACGTTTTCCTTCTCCCTTCCGTCATCCCCCACCAGTAGCTCGAAGAGATCGATGTCAGTTTGTTGCACATCCCGTCAGTAAAACGGAAATAGCTCATGGGGTATGTTGGAACCACCTGTAGCACCGATTTGATAAGAGTCTCTTTTCCTTCCATAGACATCCCCTGCCCTTTCCAACCTTTCACCTTTCCCCACGAACGCTCAGGAATATGTTTAAAAGCACCTTCCTTGGATTGCCTACCGTCATCGGTAGACCCATATATTTCTCAGAAAGAGCTTCACATGAAATGCCAATCAATCCCTTCAGCGTCGCCTTCCGCATATCATTGCACCCCTTGCCGAAAAAGATAGACGATTTATCAAGGTTGACCCGCTGACCTAAGCAAGCCTCATACTCATGCAGAATACCACGCAGTGAAACCAAACAGGAATCGCTCGCCTCCATAAACACGATACTTTCATCAGCAAATAACAGATGCATGATAGTAGGCCCTTCCGCGCCAAATTTGACACCCTCCATGTGCCTCTCAGCATGTGCTTCCTTCAAGAGAGCTGAGAAACCTTCGACACAGAAGAGGAATAAGTACGGTGAGATTGGGTCCCCCTAGCGCAGACCTCTAGATGGAGAAAAGAATTCAGAAAGGCCCCCATTCACTTTAACCGAGATCCTCGTGGTTTTGACACAACGCATAACCATCTGTACCCATCTCGGGTTGAAACCCATCCTAACCATCATAGCTTCGAGAAAGGCCGACTCAACGCGGTCGTATGCTTTCATCATATCTAATTTTACAGCACAAAGTGGCTTCTTCCTCTTTCTCTTCCGAATAGCATGGACACACTCATAAGCCACCATGACATTGTCCGTAATCAACCTGTCAGGCACAAAGGCACTCTGCTCCTCAGAGATTAGTATGGGCAGAATTAATTTGAGCCTATTCGCCAGGACCTTGGAAGCAATTTTATACAAGACATTACACAGCCCAATAGGCCGAAACTGAGACAACACCTTCGGTGAGGTAACTTTAGGAATTAAAACCAAAATAGTATCATTAAAATCAGACGGGCAGTCCCGACCTTCAAGAAAATCCCTAACAGCTCTGCATACCAACTCCTTCAAAAGGTCCCAATGTTTCTGGTAGAAGAGCTGGTAGTCCATCTGGCCCCGGATCTTTTGTGGGCCCCATTTGGAAGAGAGCCACCTCAATTTCTTTGTCCGAGAATGCTCCAGTGAGCCTATCATTCATACCATCGTCCACACTCCTCTCTAGTAGGTTTAAAATCGAGTCGGCATTAGAGGAACCTTTAGATGCAAAGAGATTATCAAAAAAGGCCAGTGCCATTTCTTGCATCCCCACGTTGGAATTGCAGATAGTACCATCATCACGCTTCAAGAACCTTACCGTGTTTTCTTCTCCTGTGAGAGGCACGGTTTTGAAAAAAATTGGTATTCATGTCACCACCTTTAAGACAATCTTGTCGTGATCGCTGTCGGTACATCAACTCTTCTCTCTCATACATGTCATGTAATTTCAACTCCAGATTTTTACAGTCGCCAGCGAACCAGAGACCAGTGCCTCTTGTCACGTTATAGCTAACTGATCATGCAAGATTTTGAGTTCGGCACGAACAGAGCCAAAGACATCAAAACTCCAAGTCTTCATCGATCTGGACATATCCTTCAATTTGGCCCAGAGCCCAGTAAGCCTAGCTCCCTCCCTCGGCCCATCAGCCCAAGCAGACTCGACCATCTCATGATAATTTTCATGTTTTCCCCACATCTCTTCATACATAAAACTCCTGTGAGCTTGTATGGTTTGCCCTGTCTCCGCAGAAACCTTTATCAGCAATGCCTCATGGTCAGACTCCTCCGTAAGTATATGTTCGACTTGGGTTTGGGGAAAGATACTGAGAAACGACGCCATCGCCGTAGCCCGGTCAAGTCTAGCATGCACATTAGAAGCACCCTCCCGCTTATTATTCCATGTGAATGGGAATCCAATGAAGCCTAAATCATTCAGGCCACAGTTAGAAAGGCAGTCCCTAAAGGCTGACATATTCGCTTCACTCCGAGCATTTCCACGAAATTGTTCCTCCTGTGAGACAACTTCATTAAAATCGCCAGCACATAACCATGGGAGGTCGTCTTGAGATCTTAGGTATCTCAGAATTTCCCAGGTTCTATATCTTTGATCTGTCTGTGGTTCACCATAGATTCCTGTAAACCTCCATGTCTTCCCTTCAAAGGAGATTTTGGCATCGATATAATTTTGGCACCAAGGACGGACAGATACCTCCACTTCCTCCTTCCACCACAACACAAGGCCACCACTCTTACCAACACAATCCACCGCCACCCCATGCCGAAACCGTAGACTCCACTTGATCTTCTCCATCGCTCTAGCCTTCTTTTTGGTTTCGCACAGAAACACCACCTTGGGGTTGTATGATCTCGTAAGATCTCTGATCTCGCCCACTGCCGCGTCCAACCCCAAACCGCGGCAATTTAGGCCCAAAATATTCATTGATCTTGGTGGCCCCGCGGTAGAGAAACATTTGTTGGCAGTTAACTTCCATACCACCCCATCAGGAGTACTAGAACTGGCAATTTGATTTGCTGCCATAAGAAACATGTCCATGGTCCGGAGTTCCTGCCAAAGTCTCGGAGTGAGCGACAAAACCAGGCCCAGGTCATTCGGTATGGTGGTCTGGAGATGGACCGGAGATGGGCCAAAGTTTCCGGTGTAGACCAGAGTCTCCGGTCTGCAGACTGGAAGCTCCGGTGTGGAAGTTCTCCAATGGGCAGAAAATGGTCAGTAGTTGTGGAGGCTATAAATAGAGGACCTCATCTGCTACATCAAGCTGCTCATTCTAGAAAAGAAAAGCATCACCATTAGAGCCACCAAAACTCCAAGATCTCTTCATCCAACCACCCAAAGTCGCTGAACTTTGGGGGATCGAATGAGGAGGCCTTGATCTACAGCGTCACCAAGAGAGATCTTCATTTCCCCCTCATTCACTTGAGGGCCCCTTGCTCTAGGGTTTCTTGTTTTGGTTCTTAAAATCTTGTCTTTGATTGTTGTGATAGCTTGCTTGGATTTGGGAGCCTCCAATTAAGTTGTGGATGTGTGCCTCGAACTTGTTGTAAGGGTGCCAACTACCACCTTGAAGGTTGCCGATATAGTGGAAGCGTGAATCGATCCCCTTGGGGTGAGGTTCCCCGGAGAACAAGGGAGGCCTCTCGTGGTGTTGGTGGTTTGATACCACCCCCTCTCCAAACGCAGATGTACTTCCCCTCAAAAGGAAGGAATTGTGGGAAATAATCCTTGTTTCTCCGCGTGCTCCATTTTGGTTACTTATATCCTTTACCGCACCTTACTTATCTTGCTCTTACTTAGTTAGTTGTGCTAGTTTGACATATCGGTAAATTCACCTTAGTTGCATATCTAGAGAATTTACCTTTTCTATCAAACCCTAAATTGAAAAGGAGTAAAATTTGAAGTAGAACCTATTCACCCCTCCCTCTAGGTTCCCATACGATCCTTTCAATTGGTATCAGAGCCTCGGATCTTTATTCAGGCTTAACCACCTAAGAGAATATGGGCAACCTAGATGATGGTGGAGAGGGTGAGGCTAGCACTTCGATGACCATGGTAGGTCCCAAGAAGTTGGAAACAAGCTTGAGCAATACCTTGGGCAACGAAATCCAACAGATGTGCCAACTTGTGAAGGAAAAAGCTTCACCACCTCCCTCTCAAGAGGAAACACCTCCTAACCCTAAGGAAAATGCTCCAACTAAGCCAATGGGTGAAGTAGTGGGGGATGAACATAATTCCACTAACTCCACAACCAACAAGGGTGATCGGAAGGAAGAGCACCATGCGGTTCCCAGATGGTACTCTCCCAATCCTCCGATCCCTCATCCCCATATAAATAATAGAGGTGACCCACCCAAGTTAGTTGCACATACTTTTGCACAATGGCAAGTTTTGAGGAAATATCACGTATGCAGCTCTTGCATTGACTTGTGGAACATCATTGAAGGACTCAAAATTGAGGATCCAACCAACTTGACAAGAAGAGAAGTGGTCAATAGTCAACTCAATGCCACCGCCTTGCACATGATTGAACTTGGTGTGGGACCAAAGAACTTTCCCCACATTGAGCACTTCAATACTTCTAAGGAAGCTTGGGATGCTCTCATTGACTTGTTTGTTGGAAATGAGAGCATGAGAAGAAATAGATATGATGCTTTGAGCAATGAAGCTAAAGGTTTCTTTATGAAGGATGGTGAGGATCATGAAGACATGTATCGAAGACTCAAATCCATAGCCAACGCCTTCAGAAATTTCGATGCCTCTCATATTGATGATGATTGGATTAAGAGGGAGTATGTGAGTGCGCCCATGCCCTTCGAGCCCACTGACTTGAAGAGTCTTCAAGGAAGACACAACTACCATCTCATAACCTCAAATGAAGTTATGCAAGAGATGTCCGCCTTTAAGGTTGCTGCCAAGAATGCCAAAGATGCCTGGGCTCGTGCCATTGGAATGAGTAATGGTGTCAATCTTGCGTTGAAGGCCAAAGTTGTGGAGTGTGAAAAAGAAGAAGGAAGTGATGATGCACTCTCTATAAGCCACCCTGAAGATGTCAAGGTGGATCATGGTGAATACATGGCTTTATATGCGAGAAACATTTGGAAAGATCTCGCCAAGGCCAAGATGGAGATGCAACGAAGAAGCAACCCAAGTGGTAGAAAAGAAAATGCTTTAAGACTGAAAAATTGCTTTAACTATGGTGACCGCTATCATTTTGTTTTCAGATGTCCATATGAGAGAAGAGAAGATAATGGTGGTGCACTCATATTGAAGAAAAATCCAAAGGCCCCTTTCAAGAAGCCTTTTAACAAGAAGAATGCCACCAACAAGAAGTCCGGTGACATTGCATTGATAGCACATGAAGAGTTATCTTCCGATAATGAAGAGGAAGAAGAAGAAGAAGAAACAACGAATGGTGTGGCTGCCATTTACACTACCTCTACATCCATCTTCTCCCTCTTCGGTTCCCCAAATGAGAACATCTCCAACAAGAACGTCACTTGCCTTACGGCTAGAGCATCGGAGATATCATCATCTCCTCTCTATACCCCTATTATCAATGATGATGTGAATGATGATATAACTCTTGAGGTGAAGGAGGAATTAGTTGCTTTCTATGCTTATATGACTAACTTGCAAGGGGAGCACAGGAAGCATTTTGTAAATCTCTTGAACCAACTTGCTCACACACAAGAACTCCTTGATGATAAATGTAAACTTGGGAGAGAGCATCTTCTTGAGATGGATGCTCTAACTAATGCTCTAGAAGAAGAACAAGAGACTAGGGAGTCCCTTGAAGAAAAACTTGAAGGCCTCGGTGAGGCAAATGATTGAATAGTAGCTAAACTCATTAAAGAACGTGATCATGCCATTGCTAAGTATAAAAAGCCTAAAAAGGACAAGATTGAGTTTGGTGTTGTTCATGACAAGCTTGCTGAGAATTATGAGAAGCTTAACAAGACTCAAAAGGTCTTGGAAAGTGAACTCTTGACTCTCACAAAGTCGCGTGAACAACTTCAAACTCAATTGACTAGTGTTGCTTCACCTAGTATTTCCATTCCCTCTAGTAGTACGAACATCCTTGAAGAAAACGCTAGGTTGAAGGGGGAGCTTGCAAAGGCGACCTTTCCCAAAGGTAACAAGTCTCTTGATGACCTTTTGAGTAAGCAAAGGACAAATAATGAGAAAAGAGGTCTTGGCTATGTATCCAAAGCCAAGAAGAAGAAGAAGAAGAACAAGAAGAAGAAGGCCAAGACCGCACAAGCAAAAGAAAAATACCATCATGGGTAGTAATACCCTAAGTGGCAAAACTATGTCACAAGGTGACTTTGCGGGAAGTGCTAACCCTCACTATGTCTTAATGTGTAATTCATATGGTGGTGTTTATGCACAATATGTTGGTACATTTGATGTTATATTGCTTGGTCTATTTGGTTCAAAAGACCCTTGTCACTAACAAAGGAGGATCCATTGGAAAATGGGTACCTAAAAACTAGCTTGACCTTTTGTAGAACTATGCTTCTAGAGGGTCAAAGTGGGTGCTTGATAGTAGTTGCACAAGTCATATGATCAGAAGCAAGGCAATAATGATGGAGATAAGGGCAAATCATGATCATATAACCGTCACATATTCCGATAAGTCAAAATCTCAGGTTTATGGGTCTTGGCAAAGTTGTGGTTGCACATGATGTTACTCTCGTGGACGTCATGCTTATTGAGACTCTTGGCTATAATTTACTTCCAGTCTGTGCCCTTGGAAAGATGGGTTTTGCCGTCTTTATTGACAATGATATGATGGTTCTCTTGAGGAGTAAGACTCTAAAGGTCACTTTCGTTGGGTACGTCGAAAATGACTTGTACACTATTAGGAAACCCCTTATCAGTGGCGCACCTTTTTCACTATTAGTGGCGCATATCTGATGCGCCACCGATATGTCGCCACTGATAATTATTTTTTGTGGCGCATATTGAAATGCGCCACAGAAATCTTAAACTTCTGTGGCGCATATGGCCAATATGCGCCACAGACGTTTTTTTCCAAAATTCAAAAAAAAGGCAGGCCAGATCTCAAATTTATGTGGCGCATCTCTCCAATATGCGTGCTTACTCAATATGTTGAGCTCGTTGGGGAACCCCAAGAGGAAGGTATGATGAGTATAACAACAAGTTTTCCCTTAGTTATGAAACCAAGGTTATCGAACCAGTAGGAGCAAGGAAACACCTCCAAGGTGTTGTTTCCAACTTGGAATCATGCACAACACAATCACAGAACTTTGCCCGAAACTTACAGTGAGGTTGTCAATCTCACCGATCTTGCTGAAAACAAAGGATTAAATGTATTGTGTAGAAGATAGTAATTGCTTGCAGAAAGTAAACACAAAACAGTAAATATTAGATTGTAGATTGATGGTAAAAGAAAGGACCGGGGTCCATAGTACACTAGTGGTGATTCTCCTTAAGATAGATGGCATGTTGGGTGAACAAATTACAGCGGGGCAATTGACAGAAACCGATAAAGCATACATGCATATACTAATCATCTTGACTCCTAGGACATCTGATTGGGCATACAACATTATACATAGACCGTAATCCAACTACATCTATGACTAATTATCCACCTTCAGGTTATCATCTGAACCCCCTACAGTATTAGGTTGCAAGCAACAGATAATTGCATTAAGCATTGTGTGTAAAGTAAACAATATGATTGTTCTACGAACAAAGGATTGATGTTTTCTCCCTAGTAGCAATAGCACATCTAGTACCTTAGAGATTTCTATCACTTCCCTATATTACTAGAGGCATGAACCCACTATCGAGCATAAATACTCGCTCTTGGAGTTGCTAGCACCTACTCGGCCAAGATATCTACTAACAACGGAGAGTATGCAAGATCACAAATAACAAAGACATGATAGAATCAATAATCAATCTAAAATAGCATCTCAATATCCATCGGATCCCCGTAAACACAACATGTAGGATTACAAGTAGATGATCTTGATCATGAATGGAGCTCACAAGATCTAGACATGGTAGCACAAAGGAGAAGAACCAACCATCTAGCTACTACATGGACCCGTAGTCCAAGGATGAACTACTCACGCATCACACAGGAGGTTTGCATGGTGATGAAGAAGGCCTCCAGGGTGAATTCTCCCCTCCGGCAGGGTGCCGGGAAGAGCTTCAGATCCCTCCCGATCTAGGGATGGAGATGACGGCGGCTACAGACACTTTCATGGAATTTTTCATCTGGTACTTAGGGTTCTGTATCGGAGGCATCGTATAGGCGAAAGGGGAGGCTGAGGGGGTGTCCTAGGCGGCCACACCACCCCCTGGCGTGGGCCAGGCCTGGCCGCGTGGCCAGGTGGTGTGGCAGCCCTCTGGCCCCTCTCTGTCTCGTATTCTGGCTCCGTGTCCCTCTCGGTGAAAAACTGACTTTGGATTTTGTCCCGTCCAATTCCGAGAATATTCATTTTCTGACTTTCCTGGAACCAAAAACAGTAGAAAACAGGCAGCTGGCACTGTGATATCTTGTTAATAGGTTAGTCGAAGAAAGTGTATAAAACATACTCCAAAGTGTGGACAAAACATAAGAAAGTAGATATAAAACAAGCATGGAACATCAAAAATTATGGATACGTTTGCAACGTATCAACATCCCCAAGCTTAAATCCTGCTCGTCCTCGAGTAGGTAAGTGATAAAAAGAAAGAATAATTTTTGAGGTGACATGCACCATCATAAACTTGATCAAAGTATTTGTAAAACATTGATAGCTGCGATCACAGTACTTCAACATAGCATGAAAGATAAGGTTCTAACAATAAGACATAGCAACTATGTTGCAACATGAAAAGGCACAAACAAAAGATTCATGAATAACAATGCTTTGCAAGACGTTTGTTTGTTTCACATAAATAAAACATAGCATAGTGGGATTCAGCGTGTCCCTCATAGAGTAGTAAACATAAATGCATAGGACACCTTCAAAGTTTATAAGGGTGACTAGATACAAATAGTTTAAGAACAAGCAATATCAGAATTATGCATCAATCAACAAGTCTTGGGACAATGCACATAGAACTAAGAATGACCACTATGCTATCAAAATAGGTGCATAAAGATATAAGGTGGAGACTCAACATAAAAGTAAAAGAAAGGCCTTCATAGAAGGAAGTAGGGATTCAAGTTTCATGATAAGCTTCCAAAAATTATGGTACTTATTAGCTTTGATCTCTCATTGCCCCTATCATAAGCATATTTAATGTGGTTAAAGTGAAAGTGACACCACTAAGAGGATATGCTTGACAAGTTATAAACCGAAATCTCATGCCCCTTACTTACGAAGACCGAACCTCATGCTACTCAACTTTAGTCACGAGTAAGCTCTTGTCATTGTAAGTACATGTGTATCATAAAGAACCGCCAACGAGGTACCCCTTGCACATGATACAGGAGCTATCCCATAATCAAAATGACAAGGCAAGCAGACAATGAGCATCTCATCGATCTTTTTATTTGCTATTTGCATAGGTTTTTATTGAGGATGCTTCATAGAGTGCTCATTATGGTTATGCTGCAAGTTTCCACCATGATTAGGCATGGCTTAGGCTAGCGTCCCAGGCGTTTCTCTAACACAAATACAAACTTAATTATCTTACAAGTTCCCCTTTTATTGCACACCGCCGAGATCCATAAGCAAAAGAATCATGATATCAACGGAATATAAGTGCAATGTTAAAAGCGTTCCCCATGATACATGGTTCTGCTAACTTTAACTTATAAAGCGCAAGCATATACACAACAAAGATGGATGCAATGATTCAAGTTTATTAAGTGCAAGAAAGTAAAGTGTGCCATCAAGTTTGTGAGAGCTTTAATCACTAGTTTTCTCATAACAAGTTTAATTCGGAAGGTAGATAAAAACATGAATATACTTGGAATAGCAAATACTAATTGGTAGGTATGGTGGACTCTTTGGAATACTTGGTTTTAGGAGTTGGATGCATGAGTGGAACTCATACTTGGTTATGGAGGCTAGCAAAAGACTGGGAGCGACCAACTAAGAGAGCAATAATGGCCATAATCATGCAAAGCAACAAAACATCATTAATCAAAGCATAAAGTGATATTACAAGTCGAAAACTAAAGGATCATAAAGGCTTATGGTGACTTGGGATAGTCATAACATGGTGTGAGCATGCGCCAAGTAAACCCAAATAAAGCATCAAAGGAGAATACCACAATACTTATGCTTTAATATGCTAAAACAACGCATGATTCTTAAAAGGCACAATAAGCAATCTCAATTGTTTATAACATGTCATGCTACAGAAAAGATCACTAAGCATAAAGCCAAAACAATATCAAGCATGACATGGCAAAGCATAGGCCATAGTCAAAAACCAGCTCTCTTTCACCACTTAAGCATGAACTTTCCTACTCTTTTCCAATCCAAACAAAACTATTTGAAAACCAATGCATGAAAGAGGGGGTCCAACCAATTTATTCAGCAAACTAAGAAAACCAAGCAAACTAAAACCAAAATGAAAAACAAAGATGCTCCAAGAACAACACAACTGTGCATGAAACAATAAAAATGAAGTGTTTGGAACAAACCTGAGATTTTTATTGATGAAGAAGGGGATGCCTTCGGCATCCCCAAGATTTAACGCTTGTAATTATTGAATTTTATTGGGGTGACACGCGTGGCATCCCCAAGATTGAGCTTTAGTCCATTCTTCATCTCATTACATCATTCTCTCTATACACCTGAAATTTTTCCTTCATACAAAACTTCACACAATCTTTATTAGCAACATTAGTGCACTCAAGATAATAAGTCTTTGTGTTCAGTTTTAACACCAATAAAACTTCCATTAAAACACAAGCTACTGAAGCACTTCCCTCAAAAATCTCAATTCCCCAAAGAGAACCCAAAAAGGAACCAACAAGAAGCAGAGGCAAATAATGGCAGAAATCTGTCAAAACAGACCAGCAGATAAAAACCAATTTTTTCGAAGACCTTCTATTGCTCAAATCGAAAATTGTTTAACTAACTTAAGTTAGATAACAACCTGGGGGCAAAAGCACAAACATTCACGCCTCAAAACAACGTATAGAGATTTTACACGAATGTTTATGGTGAAGCACAAAAATCTGTTTTGGGACAGCAACTTTCCCAAGCATTACTTCTCTCTCATTAGAGGTTACTCTTGGCACAAAAAGAAAATAAAAAGGATAAGGAGCGGTTATTACTGAAGTACTAACTTCCAATACTCATCTAAAACTTTTGGGTTATCTCCCAATAAGTACTTTTCTTTAACGCCTTTAAGTTAGACATAAGAAGCAAGAAAAAGAATCAAGTGTTCTCAAATGAAGAGGCATTAAGATTAATACCAAAAATATCTTCAACAAGGCAAGGTATCTCATCCAAATAAGTTCTAGAGGATCCTCTCTCTATGCTTTTTGGTTCACTACTCTCATCAAACAGGTTTTCAGGAACAATCCAATTAATATTCTTTTCTATGGCTTCATGCATTGCTACAAGTTTGAAAGGTATTGGTATCTTAATTTCCTCCCCATTAGGTTCAGTTTTGTTCATCTTTTCTCGTGTACCAATAACATCTACACATGAGCCTAGCATATTAAAATGTTCAAATATTTTTTTGGCTTCCTTAGCAACATCATAGAATTCCTCAAGCAAAGTTTCTAGAATAAAATCTCTCTTTTCAGGGTCCTTAATTTCCTTAAGTTTAAGAAATATTACTTGCATTAAGGGGTTAAGGTTAACAAACCTAGCTTCCAACATGTGCACCAAAGAAGCTGCAGCAATTTCATAATTTGGAGCAAGTTCTGCAAGGGATCTATCCTCAATATCCTCATGCTTACTAACATGATTAAAGAATTCTTCAATATTATATTTTCCAATTATGGAGCCACTACCTATTGAAAGGTATTTCAGAGTGAATTTAGGGATCAACATGGTGAGCTAAGGAAGCGGTAACAACTATAGAAAGAATTATTTTTTGTGTGTTTTTAATAAAGAAAGCAAACTAGTAAAACTATTTTTGTGTGTTTTTGATAAAGAAACAAGCAAACAAAGCAAAAATAAACTAAGAAAAACAAATAAAACAAAGTAAAGAGATTGGTTATGAGGGACTCCCCTTGTGAAGATGTCCTTGACTCCCCTGCAACGACGCCAGAAAAATACTTGCTGGCTCATGCTTGATGTCGAGCTCGTTGAGGAACACCAAGAGGAAGGTATTATAAGCACAGCAGTAAGTTTCCCTTAGTTATGAAACCAAGGTTATCGAACCAGTAGGAGCAAGGAAACACCTCCAAGGTGTTGTTTCCAACTTGGAATCCTGCACAACACAACCACAGAACTTTGCCCCCAACTTACAGTGAGGTTGTCAATCTCACCGGTTTTGCTGAAAACAAAGGATTAAATGTATTGTGTGGAAGAAAGTAAAATCTTGCAGAAAGTAAACAGAAAGCGGTAAACAATTGTAGATTGATGGTAAAATAAAGTACTAGGGTCCATAGTTCACTAGTGGTGGCTCTCCTTAAGTTAAATGACATGTTGCGTGAACAAATTACAGCGGGGCAATTGACAAACATCGAGAAAGCATACATGCATATACTAATCATCTTGACTCCTATGAGATTTGATTGGGCATTACAACATTATACATAGACCGTA
Source organism: Avena eriantha (assembly GCA_910589775.1). Classification (NCBI taxonomy): domain Eukaryota; kingdom Viridiplantae; phylum Streptophyta; class Magnoliopsida; order Poales; family Poaceae; genus Avena; species Avena eriantha. The sequence continues at coordinate 284,408,834 of OU342745.1, read as the reverse complement.
ATCCAACTACATCTATGACTAATAATCCACCTTTAGGTTATCATCCGAACCCCCTCCAGTATTAAGTTGCAAGCAATAGATAATTGCATTACGCATTGCGTGTAAAGTAAAAAATACGATTGTTCTATGAACAAAGGATTACTTTTTTCTCCCTAGTAGCAACAGCACATCTAGTACCTTAGATATTTTTGTCACTTCCCTAGATTACTAGAGGCATGAATCCACTATCGAGCATAAATACTCCCTCTTGGAGTTACTAGCATCTACTCGGCCAAGATATCTACTAACAACGGAGAGCATGCAAGATCACAAATAACAAAGACATGATAGAATCAATAATCAATCTGAAATAGCATCTCAATATCCATCGGATCCCCGCAAACACAACATGTAGGATTACAAATAGATGATCTTAATCATGAACGGAGGTCACAAGATCTAGACATGGTAGCACAAAGGAGAAGAACCAACCATTGATGGCTCAGTGTTAATGTAGAGCTCATTGGGGAACCCCAAGAGGAAGGTATGATGAGCACAGCAGCAAGTTTCCCTCAGTTATGAAACCAAGGTTTAATCGAACCAATAGGAGCAAGGAAACACCCCAAAGGTGTTGCTAGATGAGCCTTGGCAAGGCGCACTACCGGTGCTAGTAGCAACGTGGAGACTTGAACAACACAACCACAGAACTTTGTCCCCAACTTGCGATGAGGTTGTCAATCTCACCGGTTTTGCTGAAAACGAAGGATTAAACGTATCGAATGGAAGGAAGTAATAGTTTGTAGAAAGTAAACACAAAGCAGTAAACAGTTTGTAGATTGTATGTAAAAGAAAAGGACCGGGATCCATAGTTCACTAGAGGTGGCTCTCCTTAAGATAAATAACATACTGGGTGAACAAATTACAGCGGGGCAATTGATAAACATCGAGAAAGCAATACGTGCATATACTAATCATCTTGAATCCTTTGGAACTTGATTGGGCATTACAACATTATACATAGACCGCCATCCAACTGCATCTATGACTAATAATCCACCTTCAGGTTATCATCCGAACCCCCTCCAGTATTAAGTTGCAAGCAACAGATTATTGCTTTACGAATCGTGTGTAAAGTAAACAATATGATTGTTCTATGAACAAAGGATTGTTGTTTTCTCCCTAGTAGCAACAACACATCTAGTACCTTAGAGATTTCTGTCACTTCCCCAGATTACCAGAGGCATGAACCCACTATCGAGCATAAATACTAACTCTTGGAGTTGCTAGCATCTACTTGGCCAAGATAGCAACTAACAACGGAAAGCATGCAAGATCACAAATAACAAAGACATGATAGAATCAATAATCAATCTGAAATAGCATCTCAATATCCATCGGATCCCCGCAAACTAAACATGCAGATTTACAAATAGATGATCTTGATCATGAACGGAGCTCACAAGATCTAGACATGAAAATCCAGAGATGAACTACTCACGCATCACACCGGAGGCTTGCGTGATGATGAAGAAGGCCTCCAGAGTGAATTCCCCTCTCCGGCAGGGTTCCGAGAAGAGCTTCAGATCCCTTCCGATCTAGGGACAGAGACGACGGCGGCTACAGACTCTTTCGTGGATTTTTGATCGGGTCCTTAGGGTTTTTGTCCTGAGGGCATCTTATAGGTGGAAGGAGAGGCCGAGAGGGTGCTGGGGTCGGCCAGACCACCCCCTGGCGCGGGCCAGGTGGTGTGGCCGGCCCCCAGCCCTTCTCCATCTTGTATTCTGGCATCAGATGTCTTCCGGAAAAATAGGCACTTTGGCTTTTGTCCCGTCCAATTCCGAGAATATTCATTTTTTGACTTTCCTGGAACCAAAAACAGCAGAAAACAGGCAGCTAGCACTGTGGCTCTTGTTAATAGGTTATTCGAAGAAATTATATGAAAAGTACTCCAAAGTGTGGACAAAACACAACAAAGTAGATAAAACCAAGCATGGAACATCAAAAATTATAGATACATTTGCAATATATCAACCGTCTAGCTACTACATGGACCCGTAGTCCAAGGATGAACTACTCACGCATCACATCAGAGGCTTCCATGGTGATGAAGAAGGCCTCCATGGTGAATTCTCCCCTCCAGCAGGGTGCCAGGAAGAGCTTCAGATCCCTCCCGATCTAGGGATGGAGATGACGGCGGCTACAAACTCTTTTGTGGAATTTTGATGCAGTACTTAGGGTTTCTCTATCGGAGGCATCTTATAGGAGAAAGGGGAAGCCGAGGGGGTGCCCTAGGCGGTCACACCACCCCTGGTGCGGGCCAGGTGGTGTGGCGGCCCTCTGGCCCCTCTCCGTCTCGTATTCTGACTCCGTGTCCCCCTCGGTGAAAAACTGACTTTGGCTTTTGTCTCGTCCAATTCCGGGAATATTCATTTTCTGCCTTTTTGGAACCAAAAACAGCAGAAAACAGGCAGTTGGCACTGTGGCATCTTGTTAATAGGTTAGTCCAAGAAAGTGTATAAAAAGTACTCCAAAGTGTGGACAAAACATAAGAAAGTAGATAAAAACCAAGCATGGAACATCAAAAATTATAGATACGTTAGCAACGTATCAGGCCTCCAGGGTGAAATCTCCCCTCCGATAGGGTGCCGGGAAGAGCATCAGATCCCTCCCGGTCTAGGGATGGAGATGATGGCGACTACAGACTCTTTCATGGAATTTTTATCGGGTACTTAGGGTTTTTATATCGGAGGCTTCTTATAGGCGAAAGGGGAGGCCGAGGGGGTGCCCTAGGCGGCCGCACCACCCCTTGGCATGGGCTAGGCCTGGCCGTGCAGCCAGGTGGTGTGGCCGGCCCCTGGCTCCTCTCTGTCTTGTCTTCTGGCTCCGTGTGCCCCTCGGTGAAATATTGGCTTTGGCTTTTGTCCCGTCCAATTCCGAGAATATTCATTTTCTGACTTTCCTGGAACCAAAAATAGCAGAAAACGGGCAGCTGGCACTGTGGCATCTTGTTAATAGGTTAGTCCAAGAAAGTGTATAAAAATACTCCAAAGTGTGGACTAAACAAAAGAAGTAGATATAAAACAAGCATGTAACATCAAAGTGTGGCAACGTATCAATGCGCCACAGAAGTTTTTTTCAAATTTCAAAAAAAAAAACCGAGCCAGATCTAGATCTGGCCGGAGGTGGTGGTGGTGGCTGGTGGTTGGTAGCTGGTGGCTAGAGGAGGGCTAGGAGGAGTGGGTCGTCGGAGGTGGTGGCCGAAGGAGAAGGAGGAGGCCACCGCCGGAAGTGGTCAGAGTAGGAGGAGGAGTCCGCCGAAGGTGGAGGAAGGTGTCACCAGAGTTGGAGGAGGAGGTCGCCGAAGTTGGTGGTGGTGGAGGAGGAGGAGGTCGCCAGAGGTCGCCGGAGGAGGAGGAGGAGGTCGCCAGAGTTGGTGGTGGTGGAGGAGGAGGAGGTCGCCGGAGGAGGGGGAGAAGGAGGAGGAGGTTGCCAGAGGTGGTGGAGGAAGAGGTTGCCGGAGGTGGTGGAGGAGGAGAAGGAGGAGGTCACCGTGGTGGAGGAGGTCACCGGGTGGAGGTCGAGGTCACCGGAGAGTGGAGAAGGAGGAGGGAGGAGAAGGGGAGAAGTGTGGAGGGGAGAAGTGGGGAGGGGAGAAGAAGTGGGGGAGAAAAATAAAAAGGGAGGGAGAAGGGCGCCGGCGGGATTCAAATTTCGACCGCCCAAGACTTCTGTGGCGCATATGGGAGAAATGCGCCACAGAATTTTCTCCCTCTTTTTTATTTTTTTGCAGTAAAAAATCTTCTTTCGGCCATAACTTTTTACTCTTTTTGAATTTGGGGATTCTGTAAAATCCAGAACAACCGTAGGTGGTTGAAATCGAGTAGGAAATTTTGAGATGATCATTTTGATATATTAAACTTTTTCCCGACATCGTATGCAAAACTTATGGCCGTTTTACCGTGCCATGACCTATTTTTGCAAAATACATCGAAATTCATGTATTTCAATTTTCACTACAACTACACCCTAAAATATAACTAAATCTCAAAGGAATTATTTTTTGAAGTTTTTATCATTTTCGTTTATTTTTTACAAAACTGAAAAGGCGATCCAGGGGGATCTGTTTTTCCATATTATGTGGCGCATACACCTATATGCGCCATAGAAACATCAATTTCTGTGGCGCATATGGACATGTGCGCCACAAAATTGTCTCCCTCCCTTTTTTGGTGCTGGGTCCCATCAACTTTCTGTGGCGCATACATCTATATGCGCCACAGAATCATCACTTTCTGTGGCGCACACGAAAATAAGCGCCACAGAAATGTGGACTTTTGTGGCGCATATTGGTTCCGTGCGTCATTGAACTTCCAAACTTCAGTGGTGTTTTTTCTGTATGTGCCATTGATGTTTATGTGTGGCGCATGGTTTTTCATATGCACCACAGAGTAGCTTGTCTACCTATAACTATTTTCCTAGTAGTGGTATGTGGTGGAATTTTCGGGGAAAACCACTACAAGTGCGATATGCTTATTCAAAAAGGCCGTTGTGGGTTGGTTATGGCATCACCGACTAGCCCATGTCAATATGAGAACTTTTCAAAGCCTCCACAAGGGTGGCCATATTGTGGGACTAAAGGACAATGTTTGTTTTGCCAAAGATCGTGTTTGCAGGGCTTGTGTTGAAAGAAAGATGCATGATTCTCCCCACAAGCCAAATACCATTATAAAGTCAAAGAGGATCTTGGAGCTCCTTCATGTGGATCTCGTTGGTCCTCCATCTCATGATATCCTTGGTGGGAAGAAATATTGCTTGGTGATTATTGATGACTACTCAAGATATTCATGGGTATACTTCTTCAAGTTGAAGAGTGAGACCCAACAATACTTCATCGACTTTGTCAATATGGTTCAACATCAATACAATGTGCACGTGCTAACAATAAGAAGTGACAACGGCACCAAGTTCAAGAACTACACATTAAATGGTTTTCTTAGTGATGAGGAGATAAAACGTTAATATTCTGTTGCATATACCCCTCAACAAAATGGTGTAGTTGAGAGGAAGAACTGGACATTAATGGATATGGCAAGGTCCATGTTGGCTGAGTTTTAAGTCTCCATACAATTTTTGGGCGGAGGCAATCTCCACCGCATGCCATGCATCAAATTGGATCTACCTACGCAAAGAGTTGATCAAGAAGCCATATGAAATACTTACTGGTAACAGGCCCAACATTTCATACTTTCGGGTGTTATGTTGTAAGTGTTTCTATCTCATAAAAGGTGTTCGTTTGTACAAAATTTGATTCCAAAGCTTTAGAGGGTATTTTTGTTGGCTATGGTCTTGATTCCCACACTTATAGAATCTATGATAAGCTCTCCGGAATTGTCGTAGAATCTTGTAGTGTGGTTTTCGAAGAATATGAGGGCCCCCAAGCGGGGCATGTTGATGTTTGTGATGTAGATGATGAAATACCTCAAGATTCCATAAGAAGGATGGGTGCGGGATTCATCTGCCCCGTTGAGGAACCCCTTGTGGTGGATCGAGAAAAACTATGCTCTACTCAAGTGGAGCCCTCATCTTCACAACTTCAAAAAGCTACTTGCATTGAGGGAAATGATGACCCAAGCCAAAGACAAGCTGAGAACCCTCACCACGCTGATCAGGCAGAAAGTTCCAGGCTAGATGGTCTAGTCTCTCCACTGACTGGATTGTCCAGCCCTGTGCAGTCAGTTGCACAAGGCAGATTTATTTAGTCATTGGCAAGATCATCTCGAAGCCTTTCAAGTAGCATGCCTAATCAAGACCAAGATCAACTTGTACCTCATGTTGATGAAGCTGAACCCATTGTTGATCAAGGTCAAATGATGGTCAAGACGAGGACCAGAATGATGAAGATATCCCTGCAAGGAACAACTTGGAGATCGAAACTCGTCGAAAATCTCACATGGACAAAATGTTGTAAAGAAGAGACCACTCCCTTGAAAATGTTATTGGTGATCTAAGGAGTGGAATCTCCACTCGGGATCAATTGAAGCATTTTGGTGAGCATCAAGCTCATATATCCATGGTGGAGCCCAAAAAGGTGTGGAAAGCTCTTGAAGATTCAAATTGGTTGGAAGCCATGCATAAGAAGCTCAACAACTTTGAGAGAAACAAAGTTTGGAAGTTAGTAGAAAATCCCAAAGATTGTCGCAATGTTATTGGGACCACATGGATATTCAAGGACAAGCAAGATGCTCATGGAATTGTTGTGAGGAACAAGGCAAGATTGGTAGATCAAGGGTTCTCTCAAATTGAAGGCATTGATTATGGAGAGACCTATGCTCCCATGGCTCGCCTTGAGTCCATCTGTATCCTTCTTGCATATTTTGCACATCATAATTTTAATTACAACAAATGGATGTGGAAAATGCTTTTTCTAAATGGTCCTTTGCATGAGTTGGTTTATGTTAAGCAACCCCCAGGTTTCAAGGATCCCAACTTCCCAGACCATGTCTACAAACTTGATAAGGCGCTCTATGGACTTAAACAAGCTCCACATACTTGGTATGAGCACCTTAGAGAGTTGTTGTTTGACCGTGGATTTGAGGTTGGGAAAATTGATCCCACTCTTTTTACTAAGAAGGTTAATGGGGAGCTTTCTGTTTGCCAAATATATGTTGATGATATTATCTTTGGCTCATCTAACAAAGCTTTTAATGATGAGTTCTCAAAGCTTATGACTGACAGGTTCAGGATGTCTATGATGGGAGAGTTGAGGGTATTCCTTGGTTTTGAGATCAAGCAAATAAGAGGAGGAATCTTTTTCAATACCCAAGATATGCTCAAGAGGTTCAACATGAAAGAACTAAATGGAGCTCCAAGACTCATCTTGAGCTAAACCCAAATGGTAAAGATGTTGATCAAAAGGTATACCGATCCATGATTGGTACTTTGCTTTACCTATGTGCATCTAGACCCGATATTGTGTTAAGTGTAGGAGTGTGTGCAAGATATCAAGCGGCTCCTAAATAAAGCCACTTGATGGCTATCAAAAGAATCTTTCAATATTTGATTCATACCCCAAACTATGGTGTGTGGTATCCTAGGGGCTCAACATTTTCTCTTTGCGGATACACTGATTCGGATTGTGCTGGTGATAAGGATGATATAAAATCAACCTCTGGGGCTTGCCAATTCCTTGGTAGGTCCTTGGTGTGTTAGTCTTCTCAGAAGCAAAACTATATCTCTCTCCACCGCCGAGGCTGAGTATGTGGTTGCTGCTAGTGCATGCACCCAATTGGTGTGGATGAGGCAAACATTAAAGGAATACGGTGTCCATTGTGACAAAGTGCCTCTTTTATGTGACAATGAAAGTGCTATCAAGATTCCCTACAATCCGGTGGATCATACAAGGATAAAGCATATTAAGATACGTCATCATTTCATTAGAGATCATGTTGCCTGAGGACATAATGAGCTATCTTATGTGTTAACCAAATACCAACTTGTAGATATATTCAAGAAGCCACTTGATGAAGCATGGTTTTGATATTTGAGGAATGAGCTAAATATTGTAGATTCAAGAAGTTTGGCCTGATCATCTTGCATACACACATATTCCTTGATCATTATGTGGTTTAGGTGCAGGCATGGACATAGGGGGAGTGTGGTCCTAATCTATTGGGCTATACACCCCCCCATAATGTCAAAATTAAGAAAATCAATTCTCTTAATATCATTTGTGATATGTGAACTTCATTGATGAGTAGAGGTTATAAACCCAAGGATAATTCTTCGCGGTTTCATGCCTCACACTCTTAAATGGTGGCCTCAGCCACAACCCCTTCATTATGAGGGATTGGTTCTTGGTTCTTTTGATTGGAGCTTCACTTGACATTTAATTTGGATTTCTTTGCCTATTTTGGTTCTTCATAGTTTCGAATCTAAACCTAAACCTGCTACTCTCCCCTAAACACTTTCTATCCATCATATATGTCCCAAATTTGAATCTAACAGTTTTGGTCGAAGAGGACCGGAGATTCCGGTTAGTTCAGAGTCTCCGGTCTGTCGGACCGGAGTCTCCGGTCTAGGACGGTTTCGAGCTATGACTTAAGGGAGTTGGGGTGAAAGAGTCACACGGTACTCTATCTTCCATCCCCGACTCCCACCCTCACACACGTCGCCTCCTCCTCCAAAACCGCCGCTCGGAGGCCATTTTGCCGCTGGGATTCGTCATGCCGCTGGCCAACTCCACCTCTCCACCCCTAGGACGTTCCCCACCGGCGGAATCACTCCAATGGGATCTAGTACTCTCCCTCTTAGCATGAAACTATGGTTCATCCCCTTCGTTTATTTTGAGTTTTGTACTAATTTTTCCCACTAGAAACACATGCTTGCGTGCACTCTATCACATTAGTATCATTCCCTTGCCCGATCTGCTAGAAACAAGCCCTCTTGCAGTCTGCTTGTGCAACCCAAAGTCTCCAGACCGGAGATTCTGGTTCGTCAGTCCGGAGACTCCGGCCTAGGCCGGAGACTCCGGTCCGTCTAAACTCCAGTCTAGGCCGGAGATTCCGGTGTTGCACATAGGAGACTCTGGTGTTGCTTGCCTCTAGCACATCTTGAAAAGTTTTGAGGGTCTTGTTGTTTTCTCCGGGACATATGTGCTCATCTCCATGCCATCCCCCTCACTTTATGTTCACAGGTGGCTCTGGTTCTCGTCGTGGTCGCACCAAGGCCAAATCCAAAAAAGCGGATCCTCGGTTTGATGAGGAAGCTGGTCAGTATGTGATCCCGCCATCCAACCGCAGGCAGCAGCTCTGAGATGCTGAATATATGAGGAGGAACCATGAGCGCATAGAGGAAGAAAATCGCGCCAAAAGGTCCAAGTATGAAAATTTACAATCCCTTGCCCATATGACCAAAAAGGAGTACCGTGAGCTGCACAAGACAAATTTCTATGAGCTGCCAAGGACCTGTGATGATCCTTGTTATTGGAGGAAGAAGCAGAAAGTGTTCATGGCTGATATCTATAGCATGCTCACCAATTCCCATGTTTTCCCTCAAAGGTATATGGACCTCGAGTACATGCTTGCCAACAACTACTTTGTAGATGCTCTATGGATTACTGAGAAGCTTGGACTACATGGGCTGATAGAGCTCCAAGAAAATTATAGCATCACCTTTGTTCAGCAATTCTATGCAACTATTGTGTTTGGGACTAATCAGGCAAGGACCATGACTTAGATGACTGGCAATGTTTGTTGCACTGCTAACTTCTTCGACTTTTCCAGGGCCATCAATGAGACTTTCTAGGGTGTGTCTGTTCATGTTGGGCACCGTATGCATGACGCTGCTCTTGGAGAGAACAAGAACAAGTTGGCACCTCTCTATGGAAGCAAGGGTGTCATCGGCGAGGCCAAGGGCCTCAAGCCTCTCTAAAACTTATTGTTGAGGATTTTTTGCCACAATATTTCCCCTAGTGCTGGCAATGATGATGCCATTAGGTGTGGTCTTGTCAACTTACTCCACCATGATCACAAGGTATACTGTGTTGGCCCTGATGCTGAAGGATATGCTATTGACATCATGGATTTCATTTTGAGGAGATGCACCATGCTATTCTCTTCAAGAAGTCTCCCCCATATGCTTCTCTTATGATGAGGCTTATCAATACTCAAGACCATGGTTCACCTCTTTCCCTTCCTCCCAACCTTACGAAGCATTCACTGGTGTGTCTTCAAAAGAAAGGGAGAATGGATCCAGCTCCTAGGCAGCCGTTTGAGAGTGAGGATGATGAGATTTCTGAGGCTGAGCGGGTTCCCACTCCACCAAGGTGCACTAGGAGGAAGAATGCCTCCAATGCTCCCATGGCTCCTGTCACATGTGAGTTTGTTCAGGAGAAGGTCAAGAAGGCGTCTTTCTAGGAGAAGACACTTTGCTGCATGAATGTAGACATTCGCAAGGGACATCACGACTCCTATAAGAGCAACCGCATAATTGAGAAACTCCTCAAGGAAATCAAGGTTCAAGGAGAAGAAGAATAGGAAGGGGAGTCTTAATACAATGATGAGCATGGGGATGAACCTTCTGCAGAGTCAGGTCACACACTCCCCTTTGTTCTTGGAATGCAATGAATGCTAGCTTAGATGATTAGTAGACTTTTTCAGAGGTCACTTATGGTTTTGCTCCACAGGGCACTTCATCTTCTCGTCCTCATGGCAAAGGCCCCTAGACTACTACTACTGATGATGAATATGATGAGGATGAGTATGAGGATGAGTAGGACGATGAGGACTCCGACTGATTCCTTTGGGGCGTTAGCTTGGACTTTTCCCTTTTGGCGTTTCGATGCCAAAGGGGGATAAGTTGTCTATAAGGATCATCCAGGGTTTTGCATGGGATGGGCATTACCATAGGATGCTTCTTATTTGCTTATGCCCGTGTATCTTAAATTTCAAACATTTTCATATTTGGTTCTTGTGTGACACTATCCATTACATATGGACATGCTATGTCTGGTTATTATTGTAATGGTAAAGGTAAAGGCTCAAGTGAAATTCTATATGATACATAGGCCTTTACTTCCTATGTTCCTGACGTGAATTTCTATTACATATATATCTTGCTTCACATCATCAGGGAAGCTTAGCTAGGTTGTTTAAAATTTTCATCCAAACTTTTTGTTGTCATCGAACACCATAAAGGGGGAGATTGAAAGGACATTTATTTTCCTAATCTATTTTGGTGTTTGTTAACAGCATGAGGATCATTTTACTGTGTGTTGATGTCTATAGGTCAATCTAATGAAAAGAGAAAAGGCCATATCATAGTGGGAAAATCCCTGGATAAAATTGATGGTTCCTGAAGATTTCAGACTAGAGTCTCCGTGTGCAGACACCAGAGTCTCCGGTGTGGCCTGGAGTTTCCCCACAAGTCTCCGGAGTGAGTTCAAGAAGGTGTCCAGGGTCATTCTGTATGCGGGTATGGATATAGATCGGATGTTGGCCGAAATCTTCGCAGTGTTATCTCGGACCGGAGTTTCCGGTGTGGAAACACTAGAGCCTCCAGTGTCCATGGTTCGGAGTTCCTGCCAAAGTCCCCGGAGTGAGCAACAAAACCAGGCCCAGGTCATTCGGTATGGTGGTCCGGAGATGGACCGGAGATGGGCTGGAGTTTCCAGTGTAGACCGGAGTCTCTGGTATGCAGACCGGAATCTCTAGTGTGGAAGTTATCCAATGGGAAGAAAATAGACACCAGCTATGGAGGCTATAAATAGAGGACCTCAGCTTCTACCTCAAGCCGTTCGTTCTAGAAAAGAAAAGCATCACCATTAGATCCACCAAAACTCCAAGATCTCTTCATCCAACCACCCAAAGTCGCTGATCTTTGGGGGATCGAAGGAGGAGGCCTTGATCTATAGCATCACCAAGAGAGATCTTCATTTCCCTCTCATTCACTTGAGGGCTGATACGTTGCTAACATATGTATAATTTTTGATGTTCCATGGTAGTTTTATATCTACTTTCTTATGTATTGTCCATAATTTGGAGTATTTTTATAAAATTTCTTGGACTAACCTATTAACAAGATGCCACAGTGCCAGCTACCTGTTTTCTGCTATTTTTAGTTCCAGGAAAGTCAGAAAATGAATATTCTCGGAATTGGACGGGACAAAAGCCAAAGTCAATATTTCACCGAGGGGGACACAGAGCCAGAAGACGAGACGGAGAGGGGCCAGAGGCTGGCCACACCACCTGGCCGTGTGGCCAGGCCTGGCCTGCGCTAGGGGGTGGTGTGGCCGCCTAGGGCACCCCCTCGGCCTCCCCTTTCGCCTATATATCGCCTCCGATACATAAACCCTAAGTACCCGATCAAAATTCCATGAAAGAGTCTGTAGCTGCCATCATCTCCATCCCTAGATCGGGAGGGATCTGAAGCTTTTCCCGGCACCCTGCCGGAGGGGAGAGTTCAACCTAGAGGCCTTGTTCATCACCATGCATGCCTCCGGTGTGATGCGTGAGTAGTTCATCCCTGGACTATGGGTCCATGTAGTAGCTAGATGGTTGGTTGTTCTCCTTTGTGCTACCATGTTTAGATCTTGTGAGCTACGTTCATGATCAAGATCATCTATTTGTAATCATACATGTTGTGTTCGCGAGGATCCAATGGATATTGAGATGCTATTTCAGATTGATTATTGATTCTATCATGTCTTTATTATTTGTGATCTTGCATGCTCTCCGTTGTTAGTAGCTATCTTGGCCGAGTAGATGCTAGCAACTCCAAGAGGGAGTATTTATGCTCGATCGTGGGTTCATGCCTCTAGTAATCTGGGGAAGTGATAGAAATCTCTAAGGTACTAGATGTGCGATTGCTACTAGGGATAAAACAACAATCCTTTGTTCATAGAACAATCATATTGCTTACTTTACATGCAATGCTTAATGTAATTATCTGTTGCTTGCAACTTAATACTGGAGTGGGTTCGGATGATAACCTGAAGGTGGATTATTAGTCATAGATGCATCTAGATTATGGTCTATGCAGAATGTTGTAATGCCCAATCAAATCTCATAGGAGTCAAGATGATTAGTATATGCATACATGCTTTCTCGATGTTTGTCAATTGCCCCGCTGTAATTTGTTCACCCAACATGTCATCTATCTTAAGGAGAATCACCACTAGTGAACTATGGACCCCGGTCCTTTCTTTTACTATCAATCTACAATCTACTATTTACTATTTTCTATTTACTTTCTGCAAGCTATTACTATCTTCCACACAATATGTTTAATCCTTTGTTTTCAGCAAAACCGGTGAGATTGACAACCTCACTGTAAGTTGGGGGCAAAGTTATGTGGTTGTGTTGTGCAGGATTCCAAGTTGGAAACAACACCTTGGAGGTGTTTCCTTGCTCCTACTGGTTTGATAACCTTTGTTTCATAACTGAGGGAAAACTTGATGTTGTGCTCATCATACCTTCCTCTTGGGGTTCCCCAACGAGCTCGATATATTTTGGGCCATCAAGCTATTTTTCTGGCGCCGTTGCGGGGGAGTCAAGGACATCTTCACAAGGGGAGTCCGTCATAACCACTCTCTTTACTTTGTTATTTTTGTTTTGCTTAGTTATTTCTGCTTTGTTTGCTTGTTTCTTTTATCAAAAACACACAAAAATTAGTTGTACTAGTTTCCTTTCTTTATCAAAAACGTAAAAAAAATTGTTTCATCATTCTTAGCTCACCATGTTGATCTCCAAGTTCACCCTGAAAGACCTTTCAATAGGTAGTGGCTCTATAATTGGGAAATATAATATTGAAGAATTCTTTAATCATGTTAGCAAGCATGAGGATATTGAGGATAGATCCCTTGCAGAACTTGCTCCAAATTATGAAATTGATGCAACTTCTTTAGTTCACATGTTGGAAGCTAGGTTTGTTAACCTTAACCCTATAATTCAAGTAATGTTTCTTAAACTTAAAGAAATTGATGACCCCGAAAAGAGAGATTTTATTCTAGAAACCTTGCTTAAAGAATTCTATGACATTGCTAAGGAAGCTAGAAAAGTCTTTGATCGTTTTAATATGCTAGGCTCATGTATAGATGTTATTGGTACACGAGAAAAGATGAACAAAACCTAACCTAATGGGGAGGAAATTAAGATACCAATACATTTTAAACTTGTAGGAATGCATGAAGCCTTAGAAAAGAATTTTGATTGGATTGTTCCTGAAAACCCATTTGATGATAATAGTGAACCCAAGATCATTGAGAAAGGATCCTCTAGAACTTATTTGGATGAGATACCTTTCCTTGTTGAAGATATTTCTGGTATTAATCTTAATGCTTCTTCATTTGAGAACACTTGATGCTTTTCTTGCTTCTTATGCCTAACTTAAAGCCGTTAAAGAAAATTACTTATTGGGAGATAACCCAAAAGTTTTAGTTGAGTCTTGGAAGTTATTTCTTCAGTAATAACCTCTCCTTATCCTTTTTATTTGATTTTTGTGCCAAGAGTAACCTCTAATGAGAGAGAAGTAATGCTTGGAAAAGTTGCTGTCCCGAAACAGATTTTTGTGCTTCACTGTAAAAATTCATGTAAAATCTCTGTACGTCTGTTTGAGCTATAAGTTTTTGTGCTTCTGCCCCAGGTTATTATCCAACTTTCGTTAGTTCAACACTTTTCTATTTGAGCAACAGAAGGTCTTCGAAAAAATTGTTTTTTACCTGTTGATCTATTTTGACAGATTTCTGCCATTATTTGCATTTGCTTCTTGTCGATTCCTTTTTGGGGAATTGAGCTTTTTGAGGGAAGTGCTACAGTAGCTTGTGTTTTAATGGAAGTTTTACTTGTGTTGGAACTGAACCCAAAGACTTATTATCTTGAGTACACTAATGTTGCTAATGAAGATTGTGTGAAGTTTTGTATGAAGGAAAAATTTCAGGTGTAAGGAAAGAATGATGTAATAAGATTAAGAATGGACTAAATCTCAAGCTTGGGGATGCCACCCCGTGTCACCCCAAGAAATATTCAATAATTACAAGCGTTAAAGCTTGGGGATGCCCAAGGCATCCCCTTCTTCATTAATAAAAATCTCAGGTTTCTTCCAAACACTTCATTTTTATTGTTTCATGCACAGTTGTGTTGTTCTTGGAGCGTCTTCGTTTTTGTTTTTAGTTTTCACTTGCTTAGTTTGATTGAATAGATTGGTTGGACCCCCTCATTCATACATTAGTTTTCAAATAAGATTAGTTTGGATTGGAAAAGAGTAGGAAAAGTTCATGCTTAAGTGGTAAAAGGAGCTTGTTTTTGACTATGGCCTATGCTTTGTCATGTCATGCTTGATATTGTTTTGGCTTTATGCTTAGTGATTTTTGATGTAGCATGAAATGTTATAAACAATTGAGATTGCTTAATGCGTCTTGAAAGAATCATGCGTTGTTTTAGCGTATTAAAGCATAGTATTGTGGTATTCTCCTTTGATGCTTTATTTGGGTTGACTTGGCGCATGCTCACAGCATGTTAAGACTATCCCAAGTCACCATAGCCTCTATGATCCTTTAGTTTTCGATTTGTAATATCACTTTATGCTTTAATTAATGATGTTTTGTCACTTTGCATGATTATGGCCATTATTTCTCTCTTAGTTGGTCGCTCCTAGTCTTTTGCTAGCCTCCATAACCTAGTGTGAGTTCCACTCATGCATCCAACTCTAAATAAAACCAAGTTATTCCAAAGATTCCACCATACCTACCTATTAGCAGTTGCTATTCCAAGTATATTCATCTTTTTATCTACCTTCCGAATTAAACTTGTTACGAGAAAACTAGTGATTAAAGCTCTCACGAACTTGATGGCACACTTTACTTTTCTTGCCCCTAATAAACTTGAACCATTGTGTCATCTATGTTGTATATGCTTACACTTATACGTTGGGAATTAGTAGAACCATGTTGTCATGGGGAACGCTTTCAACATTGCACTTGTACATTGTACCCAGTTGATATCATGCTCTTTTGTCTATGGATGTCGTCGATGTGAAATGAAAGGGGAGCTTGTAAGTCGATGGAGTTATGTATGTGTGTTAGAGAAACGCCTGGGCCGCTGGTCTAATCCATGCCTAATCATGGTGGAAACCTGCAGTGTAACCATAATGAGCAATCTATGAAGCATTCTTCTTATAAAAAGAGAGAGATGGAGATTGAGAAAAGGAGAAAAAGAAAAAAAGATGAGAAAAGAGAAAGAGAGAAAAAGCACCATTTTCCCATGGTAAATAACAAGATTGCTGAGATGCTTATTGTCTGCTTGCCTTGTCATTTTGATATGGGGATTCTTCTGTATCATCGGGCAAGGGGTACCCTGTTGGCGGTTCTCTATGATACCCATGTACTTACTATGACAAGAACTTGCCGGTAACTAAACTTGAGTAGCATGAGGAGCGGCCCTCGTATTCAAAGGACATGAGATTGCCAACTTATACTTTGTCAAGCATATACTCCATAGTTTTTTCACTTTAACTTTAATCACTTCAAGATGCTTATGATAGGGGCAATGAGAGCTGAAAGCTAATAAGTACCATAATTTTTGGAAGCTCTTTATGAGACTTGAATCCCTGCTTCCTTCTATGAAGGCCTTTCTTTTACTTTTATGTTGAGTCTCTATCTTCTATCTTTATGCACCTATTGAGAGAGCATAGTGGCCATTCTTAGTTCTATGTGCATTGTCCCAAGACTTGTTGATTGATGCATAACTTTGATATTGCTTGTTCTTAAACTATATGTATCTAGTCACCCTTATGAACTTTGAAGGTGTCCTATGCATTTATGTTTTGCTACTCCATGAGGGACAAGCTGAATACCATTCTTATTATGCTTTATTTATGTGAAACAAACAAACTTCTTGCAAAGCATTGTTATTCATGAATCTTTTGTTTGTGCCTTTTCATGTTACAACATAGTTGCTATGTCTTATTGTTAGAACTATATTTTTCATGCTATGTCAAAGTACTATGATCCCAGCTATCAATGTTTTACAAATACTTTGATCAAGATTATGATGGTGCATGTCACCTCAAAAATTATTCTTTCTTTTTATCACTTACCTACTCGAGGACGAGTAGGAGTTAAGCTTGGGGATGTTGATACGTTGCTAACGTATCTATAATTTTTGATGTTTCATGCTTGTTTTATATCTACTTTCTTATGTTTTGTCCACACTTTGGAGTATTTTTATAAACTTTCTTAGACTAACCTATTAACAAGATGCCACAGTGCCAGCTGCCTGTTTTCTGCTGTTTTTGGTTCCAGGAAAGTCAGAAAATGAATATTCTCGGAATTGGACGGGACAAAAGCCAAAGTCAATATTTCACCGAGGGGGACACGGAGCTAGAAGATGAGACGGAGAGGGGCTAGAGGCCGGCCACACCACCTGGCCCGCGCCAGGGGGTGGTGTGGCTACCTAGGGCACCCCCTCGGCCTCCCCTTTCGCCTATATATCGCCTCCGATACAGAAACCCTAAGTACCCGATCAAAATTCCACGAAAGAGTCTATAGCCACAATCATCTCCATCCCTTGATCGGGAGGGATCTGAAGCTCTTCCCGGCACCCTGCCGGAGGGGAGAATTCACCCTAGAGGCCTTCTTCATCACCATGCCTGCCTCCGGTGTGATGCGTGAGTAGTTCATCCCTAGACTACGAGTCCATGTAGTAGCTAGATTGTTGGTTTTTCTCCTTTATGCTACCATGTTTAGATCTTGTGAGCTCCGTTCATGATCAAGATCATCTACTTGTAATTATACATGTTGTGTTTGCAGGGATCCGATGGATATTGAGATGCTATTTCAGATTGATTATTGATTCTATCATGTCTTTGTTATTTGTGATCTTGCATGCTCTCCGTTGTTAGTAGCTATCTTGGCCGCGTAGATGCTAGCAACTCCAAGAGGGAGTATTGATGCTCAATAGTGGGTTCATGCCTCTAGTAATCTGGGGAAGTGACAGAAATCTCTAAGGTACTAGATGTGATGTTGCTACTAGGGAGAAAATAGCAATCCTTTGTTCATAGAACAATCATATTGTTTACTTTACATGCAATGCTTAATGCAATTATCTATTGCTTGCAACTTAATACTAGAGGGGGTAGGATGATAACCTGAAGGTGGATTATTAGTCATAGATGTAGTTGGATTGCGGTCTATGTATAATATTGTAATGCCCAATCAAATCTCATAGGAGTCAAGCTAATTAGTATATGCATGTATGCTTTCTTGATGTTTTTCAATTGCGCCGTTGTAATTTGTTCACCCAACATGTCATCTATCTTAAGGAGAATCACCACTAGTGAACTATGGACCCATGTCCTTTCTTTTACTATCAATCTACAATCTACTATTTACTGTTTTCTATTTACTTTCTACAAGCTATTACTATCTTTCACACAATACGTTTAATCCTTTGTTTTCAGCAAAACCGTTGAGATTGACAACCTCACTGTAAGTTGGGGGTAAAATTTTGTGGTTGTGTTGTGCAGGATTCCAAGTTGGAAACAACACCTTGGAGGTGTTTCCTTGCTCCTACTGGTTCGATAACCTTGGTTTCATAACTGAGGGAAAACTTGCTGCTGTGCTCATCATACCTTCCTCTTGGGGTTCCCCAACAAGCTCGATATATTTAGGGCCATCAAGGGCTCCTTGCTCTAGGGTTTCATTGGAAACCCTAGGGCCTTGTTTTGGTTCTTACAGGCTTGTCTTTGATTGTTGTGACAGCTTGCTTGGATTCGGGAGCCTCCAATTAAGTTGTGGATGTGTGCCTTAAACTTGTTGTAAGGGTGCGGGATACGACCTTGAAGGTTGCCGATATAGTGGAAGCGTGAATGATACGTCCATTTTGCATCACTATTCTATGTCATAATTCACTATTATTTATTGATATATTTCTTATTGAGAGGTGATACTTATGTTATTTCATCTGTTTTTGCATGGTTGATGACTTTTGGAGCATGGACCACTTCAGTCAGGATTCTGATGGAAAAGGTGTTGTTTAGAGGTGAAATTCGTGAAGATCAGAAAATCCGGGAAAATATACGAAAAATCCTATTTTTCCAGAAGACGAAGGAAGCCAGAAGGGGGCTGGAGATGGGCCATAGGGGGCCCACACCACCCCCTGGCGCGGGCCAGCCTAGGCCGCGCCACCAGGTGGTGTGGCTGCCCTGGTCCACCCCTGGAACTCCCCTCTGGCGTATATATTCCTCCCAAAACCCTAAGACTTGGGGAGCGACCACAGCAAGATTTCGCCGCCTCTGGGGGCGGAAAACACCGAGAGAGAAAGATCTCTCCGGCAGACAGATTTCTGTCGGGGGGAATTCCTTCCCGGAGAGGGGAGATCGTCACCATCAACACCACCATCAAGCTGGACTTCATCGGGATCATCATCATCATCACCACCCTTATCACCATCTCCATATTGTTGTAACAATTGGGTTGAATCTTGCATTAGTTCATAGGGGAACTTTCCAGGTGTTGATTACTCTTTGTAGTTGATGCTATTGAGTGAACTGTTGAATTATTGTTTATGTTCAGATTGTTATACATCATTATTCCATCTCTGATCATGATCCATATGATGTCTTGTGAGTAGTTCGTTTTGTTCTCGAGGACATGGGAGAAGTCATGTTGTTAGTAGTGGAGTTGTGTTGAGAAAGATTCAATAGTTTGATATTTAATTTGTGGTGTACTTCTTCTAGTGGTGTCATGTGAACGTCGACTACATGACACTTCACCTTTATGGGCCTAGGGGAATGCATTGTGTATTTGTCTACTAATCGTAGGGGTTGCCGGAGTGACAGAAACCTGAACCCCCGTTAGGAAACCATTGCACAAGGGACGTAAGGGTCTTAGAGTTTAAAGCTGTGGTTAGGTTTCTACCTTAATTACTTTCTTGTACTTACGGATGTTTGCAAGGGGTATAATCACAAGTATGTATTAGTCCTAGGAAGGTCGGTACATTAGCACAGGTTCACTCACACAACACTTAGCAAGCTAAAGAAGATTAATCAACTATATGAAGCAAAAGCACTTGACAGTCTTCCCACGTGTCCTCGAGAACGTTTGGTCATCTTAAGTAATACAATCGGCTTGTCCTTTTCTGAATAAAGGATTGGGCCACTTGCTGCATTTATTCCTACTGTCTTTTATTTACTCGTACTTTGTTTACTTGCTTTATCAAAACCCCCTAAAAATCCGTCTGCTAAGTATTTGCAGAGAATTCCTGATCCATACCACTAGCCAGAACCTTCTGCTCCTCGTTGGGTTCGACACTCTTACTTATCAAAAATACTACGATACACCCCCTATACTTGTGGGTCATCAAGACTATTTTCTGGTGCCGTTGTCAGGGAGTGAAGCGCTATTGGAGAGTGGAACTGGTAAAGGAAACTTCTACTGTGAGTATTGTTTATTTCTGCTGGTTGCTTTATTTTCTTTATGGATAATTCGCCGAGTTTCTTATTTGGTAATGCTACTACCACTGCTAAGGTAGTAGATAAACCACCACCTTCTGAGAATGATGTTTTTAAAATACCTACAAGAATTATTGATCGTGTTATGGATAACTATTATGTTGGGGATGGAACTGTCCATCCCGGTGATCATTTTCTCTTTATACACGAATTATGCGGGTTGTTCAAGTGTGTAGGTATTACTACAGATCAAGTTAAGAAGAAGTTATTCTCATTATCGCTGAAAGGAAGAGCTGAGGAATGGTATAAGCTGCTGAAGAATGGTCAAGCTCTGGAATGGGAGGAAATAGTGCCTCTCTTTTATTCAAAGTTTTATCCTCCTAGTGAGATTCATAAAGATCGGAATCAAATATACAACTTTTGGCCTCTTGATGGAGAGAGTACAGCTCAAGCTTGGGGGAGACTGAAGTTACTAATGCTCAGATGTCCCATTCATGAGCTCCCCAACAATATTATTATCAATAACTTTTATGCAAGGATTTCTCTACATGACAAGGATTTATTGGATGCTTCTTGTGCTGGATCATTCACTCGCATGGAAGAAGAAGCTAAATGGGATCTTCTGGACCGTATTCAAGACAATGCTAAAGCTTGGGAGAATGACAAAGGTAGAAAGTCAGGTATAAATTATGATTATGAATGCATTGAATCTTTTATGGGATCTGATGACTTTCAAAGTATTAAAAATGCTTATGGTCTAGACTCTCAAGCTATTGCTTCTTATTTTAAGGCTTTTGCTTCCTACATTGAAGTGCCTAAAAAGAAGTGGAATAAGTATCATGAACCTTATAAAGATGTTGCTAAGAGTGTTCTGGCAAGAAATACTGAAGTTTGTACTGCTAATCATGTCTTACCTAAACCTTACCTTGAGAAAATGCCTTTCCCAGTTAAGATAAAGGAACATTCTATGATAGCTAGTATAGTTAATGAAAGTGCAAATAAAGCTGTTGAACCTGATAAACAAATGGTTGGTGAACCTATAATAGCAAATGTGAAAGACTTTGTTACTAAATATGTAGAAGAGGGACACACTATCCTTTGTAAGGATACCTCTAATATTGTTTCACAAAGTAGTGTCATGAGAGCTAGTATTCCTGTGTTTTCTGTTAGAATAAGTGATCATTGTTACGATGGACCTTGTGATAGATATATTGTTAAGTTTATGCATGATACTGAAAGTTATTATAAGAGAGGGAAAAGTGTTCTTATGCATCTCAATAATATCAAGTTTCCTCGTTTTATGCTAAAAGTTTTTATGTTGCACTTCTTTTGCCTTCTTATGCAAGTAGCCTCTGGTTCCAACAACTTGTTTGTTTAAAAAATTCCCTTGCATAGGAAGTGGGTTAGACTTAAATGTGTATGTGTTTTTGCTTCTTAATGCTCTCTTGCACCGCAATTCATATTCCTGAGTGAGCATCTTCAAAATTATCATGCCTATCTTAATGGCTATAAAGAAAGAGCTTTTTGGGAGACAACCCAATTTGTTTTTGCTTTCAGTTTGTTTTTGTTTCTTTGAGTCTTGGAAGTTATTACTTCGGTGAAAACCTCTCCTTATCCGTTTTGTTTGGTTTTTGTGTCAAGATCAACCTCTAATGAGAGAGAAGTAATATTTGGGGAAGTTGCTGTCCCGAAACAGATTTTTGTGCTGCACCGTAAAAATTCGTGAGTGATCTCTGTATGTTGGATTGAGCTGTAATTTTTTGTGATTCTGCCCCAGGTTGTTATTTAACTTTCGTTAGTTTTACACTTTTCGATTTGAGCAATAGAAGATTTTCTAAAAAAATGATCTTTACCTGCTGGTCTGTTTTGACAGATTTTGCCACTCTTGCATTTGCTTCTTTAATCGATTTCCTTTTTGAATTCTTTTTGGGTTTTCGGAAGGAGTTGCTACAGTAGCGTATGTTTTGATGGTTTCAATTGAAGTTGAACTCAAAAGGTTTTATCACTTCACTTATACTAAAGTTGCTAATGAGAACTGTGTGAAGTTTTGTGTGAAAGAAATTTCAAGGAAGTGGAGATAATGGTGTAATGAGAAAGAGAAAGGTTTCATGACTCAAGTAATAAGTGTATGAAGATGAAGATATCGATGATATTCAAGTGGTGAATCCGAAAGAACCTACTAGATACCAAATTCAGAAACCTGCAGAGCCCGCTTTCAAATAGGTAACAATTATGGTAAGAAAAGTTCCGCGAAAATACTATCCAACTATATTTTTGCAGTTTCTAGCCAATAAGGGAAGCTACGAAGCGAAAAAGGGATGGAAACGGAGCCATGGTGGCTCACACCACCCTGTGGCGTGGGCCCACCCATGGTCGCGCCACCAGGTGGTGAGTCTACCCGGACTCCGCCTCCGACTCGTTTTCTCCCAGTACCTTCCTTTTGATATGAAACTTCGTAATATATAATCCCCCGGATCTCCCGAGGTTCGTATATCGTGTTTTCGTCGTGTTTTTGTTTTGATCTGTTTCTGCCAGGACATACTCTTTGAAGGTTTAGAAGCACAATGGTGTCCGCCAAGGATAAAGGGAAGGAGCCTATGGAGGAGGATCTCCAAGACCCCAAGCAGGGGCTGGTACCTTTAGTCTCTTGCCATGCATCAACAGAAGCCCTACGAGTCACTAAGGAGTTCTGCGATAAGTACCGAGACTTGCAGAGGAAGGTAAACATGCTTCAATGGGAGAATAATAGGCTTCGCAAGATGCTAGAAGATTTCCTCACGTCAACTAAGAAAATATTACCACCACCACCAAAGGAGTAATTCGTCATCAGGTTTGGCATCCCCTTGGTTTGTTCCAATCTTGGGGGAGTGTCGCGGTATCATATCACTATCTTCTATCTTTTTACCTTATTAGTAGAGTCATATCATGAATAGAGAAGTTATCATGTAGGATGGTTTGCATTAAGGAAGTGTCCCCTCTCTCGTTAGATATGTATCCCTTGGTGTGAGTTGCCTTTATGGATTACTAATGAGAAGTTATATCATTTACTCTTTTGCATAGCTTATATTAGTTTTTAATTCGTGGTTACATGATTGATCTTGTTGTAGTATTGGTATCACTTTGGGATCATTGAGTTAATTTAGTTGGTTTTAGCAAACCTGGCTCGGTCAGTAGCAACACTATTTTTGAGAGTTGAATGAAAAAGATAGAAGTACTCTAAAGAAATATAATTTCATCATCTTTCTTTCTTGATTTGCTCATAAGTTTAGCATTCTCTAGTTAAGATCTTTTGTGCTTCCAAGGAAGATTGCATGTTTGTCTTTATCATTGTATGTTTGTTTGTTTCCTTCAACCCTTATACTTGCTACCCAGCCTTGCTAGCCAAAAACCTGTACTGAGAGGTAATTCTTCTCGTGCATCCACTCCTCTAAACCAAAATCCATGCCATTTGTGTCCACCATACCTACCTATTAGCATTATTGCTATTCCAAGTAAATTCTTGTTTTATCTACCTTCCAAATTAAACTTGTTATCTGAAAATTAGTGATTAAAGATCTCACGAACTTGATGGCACACCTTATTTTCTTGCATTTAATAAACTTGAACCATTGGGTCCTTCTTTGTTGCGTATATGCTTGTGCTTTATGAGTTGAAGTTAGCAGAACCATGTATCATGGGGAAAGGTTTCAACACTGCACTGGTACTTTGTACCTAGTTGATATCATGTTCTTTTGCTTGTGGATCTCGGCGGTGTGAAATAAAAAGGGAACTTGTAAGAGCATGGAGTTCGTATATGTGTTAGAGAAACGCCTGGGCCGCTAGCCTAAGCCATGCCTAATCATGGTGGAAACTTGCAGCATAACTATAATGAGCATTCTATGAAGCATCCTTAATAAAAACCTATGCAAATAGCAAATAAAAAGATCGCTGAGATGCTCATTGTCTAATTGCCTTGTCATTTTGATTATGGGATAGCTCCTGTGTCATGTGCAAGGGGTAACCCGTTGGCGGTTCTCTATGATACATATATACTTACAATGACAAGAGCTTGCTCGTGACTGAAGTTGAGTAGCATGAGGTTCGGTATTCGTAAGTAAGGGACATGGGACTTCAATTTATAACTTGTCAAGCATATCCTCTTAGTTTTGTCACTTTAACCTTAATCACCAAAAGATGCCTATGATAGGGGCAATGAGAGCTGAAAGCTAAATAAGTACCATAATTTTTGGGAGCTCTTTATGAGACTTGCAATCCCTGTTTCCCTCTGTGAAGGGCCTTTCTTTTACTTTGTAGTTGAGTCAGTAAACCTATTCCCTTCTATATTAGCAAGTATTTTGAGTTGTTGTCTTTCATTCATTTATATGATGATTTATTCAATCATGTTTCTTATGTTCCTTATTTTGCGCATTGCCCTTATCTTGATGTTTACTACTTTGAAAGCTATCTTTGAAAACCAGTTATTTGTGAACTCTAGCAAATTATCAATTATTCTTCGACCAAGAGCTAAGTTTGCCATTACCAATTATGATTCACTTTATGTATCTTTATTGTGTTTCCTTTGCTCATTGCAAGTTAAGTTATATAATAATGAGTTGTCTTCTATTATGATCTATGTATTGATGAATGTGATGTTTATTGTCCGTATTCTTTTATTGACTCTTCACTCCACAAACCTGAGGTCATGTTTATTGAGCCCAGATTCGCTTGGGGACAAGCAAGTCTAAGCTTGGGGGGAGTTGATACGTCCATTTTGCATCACTATTCTATGTCATAATTCACTATTATTCATTGATATATTTCTTATGTAGAGGTGATACTTATGTTATTTCATATGTTTTTGCATGGTTGATGACTTTTGGAGCATGGACCGCTGTAGTCAGGATTCTGATGGAAAAGGTGATGTTTGGAGGCAAAATTCGCGAAGATCGGAAAATCTGGGAAAATATACGGAAAATCCTATTTTTCAGAAGATGAAGGAAGCCAGAAAGGGGGCTAGAGATGGGCCACATGGGGCCCACACCACCCCCTGGCGTGGGCTAGCCTAGGCCATGCCACCAGGTGGTGTGGTCGCCCTGGTCCACCCCTGGCACTCCCCTCTGGCGTATATATTCCTCCCGAAACCCTAATACTCGGGGAGCGACCACAGAAAGATTTTGCCGCCTTTGCGGGGCGGAAAACACCGAGAGAGAAAGATCTCTCCGGCAGACAGATTTATGCCGAGGGGAGTTCCTTCCCGGAGAGGGGAGATCGTCGCCATCAACACCACCATCAAGCTGGACTTCATCGGGATCATCATCATCACCACCATCATCACCATCAGCACCCTCATCACCGTCTCCATATTGCTGTAACAATTGGGTTGAATCTTGCATTAGTTCATAGGGGAAACTTTCCTGGTGTTGATTACTCTTTGTAGTTGATGCTATTGAGTGAACCGTTGAATTATTGTTTATGTTCAGATTGTTATACATTATTATTCCATCTCTGATCATGATCCATATGATGTCTTGTGAGTAGTTCGTTTTGTTCTTAAGGACATGGGAGAAGTCATGTTGTTAGTAGTGGAGTTGTGTTGAGAAAGATCCAATAGTTTGATATTTAATTTTTGGTGTACTTCTTCTAGTGGTGTCATGTGAATGTCGACTACATGACACTTCACCTTTATGGACCTAGGGTAATGCATTGTGTATTTGGCTACTAATCGTAGGGGTTGTCGGAGTGACAGAAACCTGAACCCCGTTAGGAAACCATTGCACAAGGGACGTAAGGGTCTTAGAGTTTAAAGCTGTGGTTAGGTTTCTACCTTAATTACTTTCTTGTACATACGGATGTTTGCAAGGGGTATAATCACAAGTATGTATTAGTCCTAGGAAGGTCGGTACATTAGCACAGGTTCACCCACACAACACTTAGCAAGCTAAAGAAGATTAATCAACTATATG
The DNA here is from genome assembly GCA_910589775.1 of Avena eriantha. NCBI lineage: Eukaryota > Viridiplantae > Streptophyta > Magnoliopsida > Poales > Poaceae > Avena > Avena eriantha. Next base: position 284,382,969 of record OU342745.1, on the reverse strand, counting down.
AAGCGAAAGCACTTGACTGTCTTCCCATGTGTCCTCGAGAACGTTTGGTCATCTTAAGTAATACAACCGGCTTGTCCTTTGTTGAATAAAGGATTGGGCCACTTGCTGCATTTATTCCTACTGTCTTTTATTTACTCGTACTTTGTTTACTTTCTTTATCAAAAACCCCTAAAAATCTGTCTGCTAAGTATTTGCAGAGAATTCCTGATCCATACCACTAGCCAGCACCTTCTGCTCCTCGTTGGGTTCGATACTCTTACTTATCGAAAATACTGCGATACACCCCCTATACTTCTGGGTCATCAGTGAATCGATCCCCTTGGGGTGAGGTTCACCAGAGAATAAGGGAGGCCTCTCGTGGCGTTGGTGGTTTCATACCACCCCTCTCCAAACGTAGACGTACTTCCCCTCAAAAGGAAGGAATTGTGGGAAATAATCCTTGTGTCTCTGCGTGCTTCATTTCGGTTACTTCTATCATTTACCGCACCTTACTTATCTTGCTCTTACTTAGTTAGTTGTGCTAGTTTGACATATAGGTAAATTCACCTTAGTTGCATATCTAGAAAATTTACCTTTTGTGTCAAACCCTAAATTGAAAAGGAGTAACATTTGAAGTAGAATCTATTCACCCCCCCCCCCCTCTAGGTGCCCATACGACCCATTCACCATATTGTATCCAACTTCCACCACAACTTGCATAATAAGGCAATATTTTGTTTTCTCATGTCCTTTACACTAAGACTTCCTTTATTTTTGGATCTACACACTAGTCCATTTAATCATGTAACATTTTCTCTTCTTTTTCTTTACAACCCAGAAAAATCTCCTTTTATGTTTATTTAATTTTTCAATAGAAGTCAAACTCAAAAGTAACATGCACATGTAGTAAGAGGGACTACCAGAAAGACAAGAACAAGCAAAGTTAATCTACCACAAGAAGTGGCCTAATCACAAATTCAAGCATCTATTTTTTCAATAACTTTGAATCCAAAAAATCCAAGTCAATATATTGACATTTGAAAAGTTACAGGGATACCCAAATACTTCATATGAAAATTTCCCTCTTGACAGTTGAACAAATCAGAATAGAAATCAGCCACATTATCAACCCCACCAATGATAAACACACTTTTCATAAAATTAATCTTTAAACCAGACATAAGTTCAAACATATATAGCAATGGTTTTAGATTAACAGCATTATATGGATCATGTGAAATTCATAGCACAACGTCATCAACATACTACAAAATTTCCTCCCCATTATAAAATATATATAGCAATGATTGTTTGAACCCTGTTAACAAGCCATTTGTTTGAGCTTGCAATACCATTTTAGTAAATACTCCCCCATATTAAACAATACATGTAAATTCCCAAAAATCTCCCTATATGTTTTTCTTCATCTCCGAACATTCTGAAGATTCTCGTGATGTATTGGATCGCATCTGATTTATTGCACTTGGTTGAGTTGCCCATCTTGTAAGAAAAAATAAAGTTTAGAACAATGATAATATGCAAGAACAAGCCAAGAATGTAAGTTGTATAAGTTTACCTTATCTTTTACATTTATCCCACAAGGATTGAGACACTCACTAGAACAAACCTAAGTGGCCGCGGGGCTTCTTCGGGGTCAGGGCCACGCCCTCGGTGGCATAGGGTCAAATGGGGAGGAGTGGACTAGTGAGGTGTCGGGGGGAGGGGTAGCGAGGGCGCGAGAAGTTTTAGAACAAGCGGTTGGGACTCCCATGTGTGCTTCCCGCTATTGGGATTGTTGGAGATAGGAAATTTGGGACTTCCAAATTATTTTGCGATTGTTGGAGGTGGGAAATTTGGGACTCCCAGATTATTTTGGTATTTGAAATTGTTTTGGGTTTTGACGGAGCAGTATTTTAAATGTTTTTTAGAGAGCTATGGTTTTTTGGGGGTTAAGAGTCTATTTTGGAACTCTAGTGGAGATGCTCTCACCTCCTTTCATTTGCCATCATCCCATCAGAACCAGGCTACACGTTTACAGAGGACACCACTTCATGTTGTCGTAGCCACTAACCACTATCATGGGTAAGCTATAATGAAACAATGTTGGTCTGTTTTGATAGATATGTAGCATGGGGGTGGGGGAGAAACATCCTCCTCTCTTGAGAAGAGGTGAGTACCTAGGGTTCCACCCTAGCCACCTCCATTAGCCTCGTCTTCTCGTCTTCAATTAACGGGTCTCCACTTCCTCTGGTTGATGCTCCGGTGGTGGGACTGCGTGGGGGACCTTGAACTTGCGCCCGGGGCTATAGTAAGGTCCATAAGGTTATAGTTTAGTCAACTGACATCGATGTTATGGCTAGGACGGCGTGTAAGAGACAAGAATAAGTTATACCTACCTCCTCGTCCACCTCGTTGGTGGAGATCTGACCGGTGGCGTTGACGAGGGCGAGGATTCTTCTGGTCGTCGCTTCCATGGGACGGTGTATCTTGTTTAGTATATATGTGTTACTGGTTTGGTGTTAGAATATTTGAGTCAATACAAGAGTTCAATAGTGATGACTTCGATATGGCGTGATGGTTCTTAGGGGCACATGCACGAAGACTTCTCGATTGTCATCAACAATAGCAGGCCCGCTCCGATATGGGAGCGCTGATAGTGGCGCGTCAGTGGCTTCTCTAACGACAGTAGTAATGGTTAGGTGTAAGGATGACAATGCATAGGGCATGGGCATGGTAGAGAAATACCCTTCGGTCTGGGCCACGCCTTTGCTTTCTTCCTTTGCATCCACATGTGTAGCTAATGAGTACAAAATATATCCATACATGTATCCATGGGTATGCAACTTTACACATATCCATACCAGACGGGTACCCAATACCCATTCCGTGGTAGATCATAGTACACACGCTATTCACAATTTTACATTCATTGATAGCATATATGGAAAAAACTATTATCTCAACTCAATAACACTTAGATAAGTACATGACAATTATAAAAAATTAGAAATCAAAATCTTATAGTCTGGCCTTGCACTACAAGGAAGCTCGGTTGCTTAAGGTTAGAGGTAAGATCTGCATGTCAGTATAAATGGGTAGGGTAGGATATATTTACTGCCCATGGGTATAGAAGTGTGCCCGTACACTGCCTATACAGGTGCGATGCCCCGACGGATATATTGACCCATGGATAAAATTATCTACCTTAGTTAATCCTGTGTTATAAAATATAAGATGTTTTATCTTTTGTGAACTGAATGCATCTTTTGGTGCTACAAATAAGAGACGTTTAAATACATTCGTTTCATAAATGCTAAAATATCTTATATTTTGTCTATTTTCAGAAAAAACATTTTATATTTCGAAACGGAAGGGATAATTGTTAAATGATCTCGATATATTTTTTATTATGCTTAGAGTGTTTTTCTGTTATGAACACGTGGGATAGATTCAGATTTTTCTCTTTACAAAAAAAAGTTGCGCGGGGGGGGACCTCTGCGTGGTGGATTCTGTTTCATGTGGGGCCATGCTGAGGCTACGGATCACGTTTCGGGATAGTTCTCGGTCGTCCCTTTCCGGCCTGCGGGGTTTTCAACCTTTCGGCGCGTCGGGCTCAGCCTATGAAATTTCGGGTTAAATCACGGAGCACAAAAGCATATGCATCGAAGCTAAAGTGGTGCGCAGAAAAAAGCGACATACACTATCGCCACCGAAAAAGAGACGAGGAAAACACGTCCCTGATCGAGCGAGAGCAGCGTCCAGATTATTCCAGAAATTAGCCGAGAAGCCCCTCCTCTACTGATCCAAAGTGCTCGCCATCGACGCCATGGGCTCCTACCACTACAGCTCCGCCTCGCAGTTCTTCTTCGCCGCCGGCGATCCCAACCCTAACCCCACCGCCAGCCCCACCGCCCACAAGCCCGTCAAAACCGTGCGGATCCCCGTCACCTCCCCCTCGCCTCCTAAAAAACAGCCAGACGCGGCGGCCGCTGCCAGGATCCAGGCAGCCTTCCGGAGCCACCTGGTCCGGAAGCACGTCACGGCCGTGCGCTCCGCCGACCGCGAGGCGACGCGGCTCGAGCGGATGCTCCGGCGGCAGGAGACGGTGGACGCCGTCCGCGGCGACGACCGCGAGCGCGCGCGCTTCTCGGAGGCGCTCATGGCCGTGCTGCTCCGCCTGGACGCCGTCCCGGGGCACGACCTGGCCGTGCGGGAGGCGCGGCGCGCCGTCAGCCGCCGCGTCGTCGGCCTCCAAGAGGTGCTCGACTCCGTGCTCGCCGCGCCAGAGGCGGACACGTACGGCGTACCGGCGAGCCTTGACCAGGTTCTCGAAGGGATCTGGGGCGTCGGAGAGGTGGGGTCCGCGCCGCCGGCGGCCGCTGCGGTGGAGGAGGAGGCGAGGAGGAGCGGCCCGTGCTGGGGGCGGTTCTTCGGGGTACTCTAGCGTGCGCCGTATCCGTGTAGTACTACTACTAGCGTGTTAGAAGTGCAGTTGCACTGAGATCCTAGTATACCGAGTATAGAATACGTGTATTTCGTGGATGCGGTACCGTGGTACAATGACATACGAACATGAAACGAATACCTATAGACTACAGTGGAAATAATTACTTTTGATTTTGTGTTTTGATTTTGTGATCCGTAAGAGCAATCTCGAGCAGCGACGTCAAAATAGCGCAGCGCTAAAATAACCGCTTTTTACGGCTCGAGCGCGTGAGAGCTCCTCCAGCGGGTCGGTTTGTGCTATGTCGCGCGTAATATCTTGGGCACCGGCTATAGTGCGCGCTATCGCTCGGCTCGCGCGCGAACAACCAACCGCCAGGAAACTTCCCCGTGTGTCCACCCCCTCCTTCCCTCCCAATCCATTTCAGCGCCGCCGCGTGGCGCATATTTTTCTCTCGGTGCCAACCCCTCGCCGCCACCGCCGGTGCGCGCGCATGCACGAAGTGTCCTCGACCACCGCATCGGCCACCGCGCCCACCCCACCGACCCCGTCGCCGCGCGGAGCGCTTAGTTTTTTCGACAATTGGTGGCCGCGCGGCGCTAGATTCAGTTGGGTTGTGCTGCCGTGGCGCCGCGCTGAATCTCGACGGCGCTGATGTCTTCCTTGAGCCGGGAGGCAACTTGGCGCACACAACGTGTTTGTCAAAAGGTTTGTTCCGCCGCGCCCATTTTGTGTGCATTTTAGATGGTGCAAATTTTTCAATTATTTTGCATTTTTGTAGATGAGTTCATCCTATGATTCATCCGATGATGAATTTGATCTTGAGGAAGAAGAGACCGTTTGCATGCTATTGGCTTGGCGCGCTAACAAGAAGCCAAAGATTGGTGGCTCGGTTTTTGGTAGGCAGAGGTTGCGGAGGGAACGGATCGAAGGCCACAACAAGCTGATACAGATGAACTTCAATGACGATGCAACATTTCCTGAGAGCTATTTTCGTCACCGTTTTCGGATGAGCATCAATTTGTTCAAGCACATCGCGATGGAGGTGGCCAAGTATGATACTTATTTTGTGCAAAAGGAATGCCGCTGGAGAGCTCGGGCATAGCACCTACCAGAAGGTGACCGCCGCTTTGAAGATGTTGGCATATGGTATACCGGCGGATCTCATTGATGACCACTTGGCCATGGGTGAGAGCACCGCTAGCAAGTGTGTCAAGCGGTTTGTTGCGGCCATTGTGCAAGTGTTTGGTGCCAGATATTTGAGAGCCCCCAATGTTGAAGACGTGGCTAGGCTTTTGGAGGTGAACAAGGCTCGGGGTTTCTCAGAAATGCTTGGCTCAATTGATTATATGCATTGGAGTTAGAAGAATTGTCCCGCGGCATGGCATGGACAATTCAAATGGCACAAAAAGGTTTCCACTATAATCCTTGAAGCGCTGGCCGACCACGAGACTTGGATTTGGCATGCATTCTTTGGTATGTCTGGGTCTTGCAATGACATCAATGTTCTTCAAAGGTCTCCACTTATGACAAGGATTGCAGTGCGTGAAGGTCCACAAGTGGAGTTGAAGCAAATGGTCACAAGTACAACTATGGGTACTATCTTGTAGACGACATCTACCCAGTGTGGCAAACATTTGTGAAGCCGGTTAAAAAACCCAAAGGTAAGAAACAAACCAACTTTCACAATGCACAAGCGGCGGCTAGGAAAGTATGGAGATAGCATTTGGATTTTTGCAAGCCCAATTTGCTATTGTTAGAGGACCGGCTAGATTTTGGGACCAAGAGTGCATTTGGTATATCGTGAATGATTGTGTCATCATGCATAACATGATCATAAAGGATGACCATAGGAAAGATGTAGATCATGGTGACCAGTATGAATTGATGGGATGCCCGTGTAAGTTAGTAGATCACAACATAGGGTGGCACGATTTATTGCCTCTTATCATTCGACCTGGTCCAATAAAACACATGATGAGCTACAACAAGATCTCATCGAGGAGTGGTGGAAATGGGTTGGAAACCGCTAGTGTCCTACTTTATCATTTCTATGTTTGTTGTATTGTTGTGAAACTATTTGTTGTATTATTGTAAAACTATTTGTTGGTATGTTGTAAAACTATTTGTTATAGTTGTAATAAATTAACTAGACAATTTATTGTTAATTTTTGGGGTTTGTTTGATCTTGTTGAATGCATATTTTTGTTGGTTTGGTGTTTGCGCCGGTAGCACGTGCTCCACTTTACAGCGCGTGGCGAGGGCATGTTTCGGCGCTCCAGTTTACAACGTTGTTTTGCCGCCTCCGACAAAGGGCGCGCAAGCTCCACGCGCTACATCCGGATAGAGTGCGTGCTATCGGCGTTTTACAGCGCGCATATATTGCGGCTCTGCTGGAGATGCTCTAACTCCTAGCAGAAACGAAAAGGAAAACGTTTGTCATTTCCCAGTATGAAAAGCTGAATCCTGATGGTTGCTGCTTGTATTTGAGTTGGAGATTTTTTGTATGGTTCCAGTGATATTATTGTCTTCTCTTTATCCCGACATCACTCCTATGCTGAATGATCTCTTTCCTTTTTGGTTTTTCTCGCGGCAAAAGCAAAATGCTGCATTCTTGCATAGTTGGATCGTCCTCCATAACGCGATTGGCTGCCAAAGTGCCACAGATCGTGAGAACAAGCGAGTGAGACCGAGATGGAAACTACCGAGATTGGGGAATTGGGAGTTTCTGGGCGGGTTTGTTAGCTCGCACAAAGTCTAGCCAGGCTCGCGAGGTACAAATTGGGTCTGATTGGTTGATGGTTTCCCTTCGTGTGGTGGTCTACACGAGATCCTCCGAGGTAGGCCATGGAGGAACTGTCGAATCGGTAGTTTTCGTGGAGCGCAAAACTGTCTCGAGGAGACCACTCATCACACGAGTGGGAAAGCGTGGGAGACGATGCAATAACTCCATGCACGCCCCTCTCTTAGTACTGTCACCGCTCTCTCATCTCTATCATACTCTCACGCCCCATCAATAGACCTCCGCGATGACATCGATAGCTTCACCTCCTCCGCCGCGGTCTGCCCCGACCAAGCTTCATCCCCGATGGGCCGCATTGAGTGTGCGCTAGATTGCCGACTATGAAGCCGACATGATTCGGAATGTGGCGGCCCAGGTTGACCTAGTCGTGGTGTCGGCGTTAAATCGGGTGTTCCCGCTTGCAACATGTCCTATCGTGGCCATGAGGGAGGCGTCGGTGGCTAGGGTGGCCACGGGGATTCCATCGACGGGGCAGCCAATGGGAAGATTAACACCCCCCCACACACGGCTTTTGTTCTAGCAGAGTGGCCGCCATGGTGGCGGGGGCCCAATACAAGCCGGGACAAGGAGTACCCCGCTGGGAATTAGTCATATGCCGAGGTTTGCTCCAACTACAGTGGCGCCCCCGCTCGCATTTCGTACTACTCCACCAGCCGCCATGGTGCCTCCACCATCGATCACCAATCGTGCCAGCACATCGGCTTTTGCATCAACACATACTCCACGACGTGTGTCGGAAACACCATGCAGACGTGCACCGACAACTCCACAACCTCCAACCGGCGCAATGTTCCTGCTGGTGGTGGTAAGATTTCTTTCCCCCTTTTTGATTTCGGTTACGGATCTTTGTAGATCCTTCAAATTTGTTGTTAGTGCTTAGATTAGATGATTCCAGTGTTAGATTCAATGGTTCTATTGTTAGTTAGAGTAGTGTTAGATTTAATATGTCGCTGGCATGGCGTGGTGATGTGTACATTGGCATTGGCATGCATGTCAATGCACGCACAATGCTCATTTACATGGCGTGGTGATGTGTGGATTGATGTTGACATGCATGTCAGTGCTTCCATGCCACAATTGACATTGACATGTTTGTTAATGTATGCATGATGGTCACCGCCATGGCGTGCATCTCCGCGCTGCCATTGTTATAGTTGTGTGTATTGTCTTTGACGATGCGGCGTGCTCTGTTGTAGAACTGGGAGTTTGTGAACAAGATCATCGCTCCTCTGTCGGACATGGCAGACTACAACCACACGGTGCAGCTGAGGCATGAGATACCAGACTTGATGGAGATTGTGCAAGAGCTCGAGCAACTGAAGAAGCATATGGGTGGCCTCCAGGCCTTGGGCATGCAGGTGTCTTTGAGGTGCCACTCTGGTTCTATGTGCAGGTGAGCGACATGGAGATAATGAAGTCTATGAAGGGGACCTTCTTGTCGAAAATTTGAGATAAAAACCTATCATTGCCACGTGGTCATTTTAGTGAGGAGAATGAGAAAACTGAGCGATTTGATGATGTGTTGTCTTGTAGTAAAGTTGGCAAGTATATACAAATTTGATGTGTGTACACAAATCAAAAGATAAATGGAGGCAAAACGGGTTCATTTAACCTTCTTTTGGAAGCAAGGTATTATACCCGACTTTAAATTAATAAATCCTAATAAATCCTCAAGCGATAGATACATACGAGGTGTTGATAAAAAACTTCTTTGGGACGATCACACTGTTGGCCCTTCCCCTCCTTGGTCATGAAGATGATAGTGAGGTGAGGAGAATTGGCCTTGGTATAAGGACCACCATGTCGGTTCTCTCGTGCAATATCTGAAAATCGACATCTTAATTATCCTAGCACGCTCCACCCTGTCTGTGTTGGAGTCAGTTCTCCATGCCAAATCTAAAGGTTGACGCTTTAGTCCTCCTAGCGCGCTCCACCCTACCTAACCTCGAGTTAGTTTCAGTGCAAGATCTGAAGGTCGACGCCTTAACCCTCCTAGTGTGCTCCACCCTCCCGAATATGGAGTCGATTCCCCGTGACTGATCTGAAGGTCGACGTATTAATCCCGCTAGCACGCTACAACCTACCGGATTGGGACTTCGATGGCCCTCCATCGTCGGATCTGATGCAACCATTGATGTTGGATGTGAGGGTGGGGACCAGGATCAATACATGGTTTGATGGTCGTGCCAACCATGATGGTGGCAATGCTGTGGGTGTTGTCTTCCTCATTTGAGGCATCGTCGAGGTATGTTCCCCCTCCCTCCCCTTCTCATTACCAGATTGAATCCCAGATACCGCGAGGTATAGGAGCGACAAGAGTCCCCTTGCCACCTTCATCAATGGTCATGTGGTTTCTTCGTCGGCCTTCTCTAGCAGCGCTGTGGGGAGGGAGACAAAAGAAGGGAAGTGGCGGCGTTAGAGTTAGGTTGCCAGCCAAGTAGCCCTTGATGGGAGCAAGGCCAGGTGGGGGGGGGGGGGGGGGGAGGGGGAGGAGGGGGCAATTGAACCATTTTTCTTGTTCTTTTCGCTTTTTAGTCAACCTTATGCTATTTTTGTTTTTCTATCCGATCGAAAAGGAAACTAGTTATGTTTACTTTGTGTCTGAAAATCACCAAAGTTTACAATGCAAATCCTTTTGTGATGTATCGACAAACTCTATCTTAATTCGCGTCCAGTACTTGCCACAAATTTACCATGTTTTGTCAATTTTTGGCATTGTCAAACCATGGGCTTGCGAACCTCTGTGTTGGCAACATGGTGCGTCACGCCAAGTAAGACATCTCAAGCGGGTAAGCAGATGCCATGGTGACTATTTACCAAAAATGTGTAATTCATATTTTCTCTTCGAATTCATGTAAACCCCCACTCGTTAGACTCACTAGAAAGTAATCTGTATGGCTACTAAAACCACCGTAAACATTCCATAAAAAACCATCGTAAATACGCGCCATGTCAACAAAGTTGCTCTCCAAATTCAGTCAAGAGGTCCCTCCGTTTTAAAATATAAGATGTTTTAGCTTTGTGAAATGAGTGTATCTAGACCTGTTTTAGTGTGTAGGTTCACTCCAAATATAGATAAATCAACACATTAAAAGGACTCTAGATACACTCTATTCACAAAGCTAAAACATCTTATATTTTAAAACGGAGAGAATACATGTAAGTAAAAAAGTTAAAAAATAAAGTGTCTCTAAGTCAAAGTGAGTCCAGGAACTGGTACGTACCTGAGAGACAGTCCCAGGCGATCAGGAAGAGAAGAGCCAAAACCATCTAGTGTTCCATCTCCTCTCCGTCTCCGATGGTTTTAGGGCCTTAGAGGCGTGGCGGACCACGGCCTCTCACCGGCGGAAGGGTTTTCGTATTTTGTGTGTCTTTTTGGGATGTTGAGGCGGCGGCTGCGTTCTGAAGTTAGAATAAGGTCCTCTCCGCCCTATCCTCACTCCGGTGGTGCGTCTAGCGCCGACGGAGGGCACGTGGAGTCATGTATCCAGCGGATCTCTTGGGACCCGGTCGTTTTCCGTATTCGTCGGTGTGGTTTGAGGTCAGTCTTTCCGATCTACGGTTGTCATCTTCGGTGATAGTTGCTGCTCTAGTGCGCTGGTCCTATGGGCCTTAGCACGACGACTTTCCGTCTGTCTAATACAATAATCTCTACTACAACAAGCTCTGCCCGGCTCTGGTGATGGAGGGGCGAGGATATCGGCGCGCCTTCAACTCGTGCTAGTGTTTGTAGTCGTCATTAGGTGGTTCAGTGTCCTATTTATAATTTGTATTATGTAAGGCTCTTTGTACGCTGTTGATGATTATTAATAGATTGGTGGAATTTCGAAAAAAAAGGGTTAAAAAAAGACTGGTTAGGTAATAAATCAGAGAGCATGCAGTTCATCGATTTTATTTGATGTCATTGGTTTAGTACAAAATTGTACGACGTCACGCAAACTTAACCACGGCCGGCAATCTGATTAGGCCTTAGCCTCAATAGCCCACCGCTGGCCCAGACCCCCAGGCGAGTTTCGTACCAGGTCCAATCTCACGCTGCCGAGACCACAAAAGAGAGAAAAAACTTTACTCTCGTTATCCCTTGGGAAAGTCAAACCAACGTCACCGATATGACCTCCCAAACCTCTGCCGTCATCCAGGCCGTCCATCTAGCCCGGATCCGGACCCCACACACCAACCCAACTCCCACCTCTCACAGAAACCTCATCAAAGAACCTGGGATAAAAAAGCGAAAGAAAAACTTGCGTGCTCTGCTGCGTTCTACTCCGTACCACGGGGAATCCCCTCTCTCTCATCGCCCGCAGCCCCGCCTCCCCCAAAACTTCCCCTCCCTCCGCTTCGCCCATCTCACCGCCACGCCATCTCTTCACTCCCGTCTTCTAATTAAGCGCCAAACGGGGGAGGCGTTTGAATTGCCCGCGGCCTCAGCTTCCAGCGCCTTCTCGAACCTTCCCGAGAGTCCCCCTCTCGGCCGCTCCCTCGCTCGCCTAGGGTTTCGTCCCCCTCGCGCGGCTATGGGGGACGCCGCGGCGGCGTCGCCCCAGGTGGCGCCCTTGAAGCGCCGGCGCGGGGACGGAGCGGGGATGAGGCGGGTGGCGGAGATCGTGATGGTTCTGGCCGCTGCCGGGGAGGTGCGGGGCGGGAGGGACCCCACGGCGGCGGAGCGGGCCCTCGCGGCCGAGGCGCGGGAGAGGCTGGCCGCCGCCGTCGCCGAGGGGCCGGCGCGCCCCAAGGATCTGTTCCCCAGGGAAGCGGTGCGTGCCGTCGTCGAGGATCTCGGCCTCAATAGTGTCAAGGACCCCGCCGCCATGGGGTTCCGCCCGCCCAAGGCCTCCATCGCCGACAGGCTCATCCTCACTAAGCGCAAGGTTGGTCCACTCCTAAATTTGGATTCCACCAATGTCTATTGGTCTTGTGCTCAGGTAGTAACAGGGACTGTAATTGGAGCAATTTGGTGATGCCCATGGGAGACTGCTGGTGGCAATCCAACTCCATTAATTAGAATTCCACTGCTGCTCGTAGAAGCACAAGACATAAGTATAGCATGTGAATCCTACTTTATTTACGACTACTAGTTTCATGCCGAGATATCGTGTAGAAATGCTCATGAACTACTGCTGTGCTTTAGTTCGATTTGTTTTATTTGCCCCCGCGAACAGTGCCAGAACCAGCTTTTCCCTTGACTTTGACACCAAAACTAAAGTCCGTCCTCTGATACCGATGGGCAGCTTGTCGACAGCACCTCACTTCTCGGACCAACAAAGGGAAACTGCATGGCGCAAACTCTGAATACTAGATATCCATGGTGGTACAAACATAGTCAATGGTTTGCAGTCCTCTCTAATATCTGTTATGTTCATGTTCGAAGATACTGTTTACAAATGTTGAATTGCTGAAATACTAACAAAAATCACGTGACATCAATTAAAAGCAGCCTTGGTAAAAAGAAACCATATTACTTTTGGAACCGTCAGCTGCAGAGCAGAATACATAAATATAACCATTGCACAAAAATTGCTTTATTCAAGGCTTGGACACAGCTTGTGGCTGTTCATATTACTAACATCCTCTCCACTAAGCTGTTGATAGCGTGTGTTGAGATTACACACATATTTGGCAGCGTGGCACAGCTACTCAGTTGTACCCCCCATGCAACATTATTGTAGGGACTACTGCTCATGGGTTGCGCTCCTAAGCTAAAGTTTTCTTTAATGTGTGACAAGAGTGCTGCCCATTTGTTAGAAGGAGAAAACAAAGCAAGGCCACTGCAAAATCAAGGGTTCCGAAACACCTTAAAAATGTGGTTAAAGTGGGAAGTTCCCTCCCTTAAAAAACTGGTATCTGCTCGGTTGGTTGGCAAGTAGGGGATTAATAGGCTAATCGGCCAATTTATTAGTTCATCGGCTACTCAGTGACCCATTGAGCAGGGATTAATTGTCCAATTAACTGGTTAACTGCCCGATTTGCAGAACACTGCCCTTAATTGTACATTGTTTAGGTAGAAATGAGGCACCCTCGGAGGCTGTACCTCGAATGTGGTGGGTGAGCTCATGGGTGTGTGCTCTAACCAACCGGGCACTGCTCGGCTTTCAGGGTTCCGAAACACCTGAAATATTAAAAAAGGAGGTTGCGCCAAGCTAGGGTAATCTATAGCTTATCATCGTTTACCACCTTAGGTCAGGTGCCTAAGACAGACATCTTTTCCTGAATTACACCTGCAAACTGATTGCTCTGAACCTTAAACCATAAGCCGAGTCAAAAATATTACGATTCCTCTCTTACTAGATATTCCAGCAAGCATAGGTTATAATGCTGGTAGAGTTGCTTCTGTCATTTTAATATATGGAGTAGATATTTAGCTAGGTGTTACATGGTAGCTTCTAGCACCAGGGTTCTAAAATTAACTTCTGTGATTTTAGTGTCTTATGAAGCTGACTGCTTGTACTTGTGGATCTTGTGATATATTTATTATGGCGGTATGTATAATTGCTCTTTTCGGTGTTGAGATATTTAAACTTGTTCTTTTGGATATGGATTTCTTTTTTGATAAACTAATAATTATATAATGCTTGACTGGCTAACTGTTACAAAATTAGTAATCAAATGTCTAGCTGTTAAAATCATCTGAATTACCTATGGACCTTTCATTTTTTTTGAAACGAGGCAAAAAGCTTTGCCTTTTATATTGATAAAGAAGGAGCAAACATTGTAGGCCTAAGCCCAAATACAAACCCCGATGAAAGGGGGGAACACACTAGCTTGTAATCTCTTGAAGATGTTTAGCACCAGCTAAAATCCAGCTTCGTCTATGGACCTTTCGTCTATGCTAAACTTATTATATATCTGTTCACGGACAATTTTGGCTACCTTCTTTCATTCTATAGATGGAAGAAGTCAAGGAACCTCCGGTGCAACAAACAACCATCACACCTCAAACAACTGGCTTGAGTGGAACGGCTGAATTCCAAGGTTCACATGGAGCTCCTATGTTTGCTGCTGGATCTCTTAGGACTTCACCAGCTGTTGCAGCCTTGCCTACTACAGCCCCAGCAACTTCTAACTCTGTAATGGCCTTGAAACAGCGTGGATCATCTCCTATAAAGCCAGTTACTAACCCTTCAGTTGTTGCTGTATCCCATGCCGCTCAACCACATGCTAAGTTGGAAAGAGGTGTTAATGGTCCTTTGAATTTAACACGAGGTACTGCTCCATCATCCTGTGTAATCTCTACAGCATTCATGCTTCATTCAAGTTGCATTCTATAAGTTATACTTTCTATTTTTAGATCATGGACATCATTATTTTCTTTTTAGGCCACATATAAATGTTTCGTGTACTGTCAAGTGCACAAGTATTATGCACACAAGGCAATGACAATATCTTTCGCGTTTATTGTCAGCGGTGCAATAGACACACAAAAAGACACTGAAAATGAACAGTTTTTTATAACTGCAAGTATCTATAACTGAAACTGTGTAGATGTTTATCATTTAGCATTTAAATTTTTGTCCAAGAACTATTCTTTAAGGTCCTTATAGTTGCTTAACTGTCACATCCCATGGTGTCTAAAAATGTTTTTCGCATGTATGGTTGTAAAAAGAGATACATTACTCTTTGATTCTCCTAGCTCAGAAACTAATTCACCTGTCTTTGCCCACTGCTGCAGCAACTGTTGGTCACTTGAACAAGTCATTGCACGATACATCTGCTAGGTCAAATCTGAATGCAGTACCGAGTACTAATCAGGTCATCAAAAGTCAGGACACAAAGGTAGCAACAATTCAAGCTGTGGCGGGAAACCCTCATCATGCTACACAAGGAACAGCATCTGTTACTGCAAAACCTACCTTTGCCAACCACAATGCAATAGCTAAAAATGTTCAACACGTTCTGCAACAGCCGGCGAATCATCCTAGCTGGACTCCACCATCAACCGACTACATGCATACTCGTTTGGACTGCCAGATATGCAAAGTTGCTATCATGGATGCAAACAGTTTACTTGTCTGTGATGCCTGTGAGAGGGGAGCACACCTGAAATGCCTTCAGCATTATGGTAATAAAGGTGTTCCTATAGCTGACTGGCATTGTCCAACATGTGTAGCACAAAGTAAGGGTAAACCCCTGCCACCAAAATACGGCAAGGTTACGAGAACTGTTTGTAGCATCACAGGCTGACCCACCTGGTGGCGCAACACAGTTTTCTGTTCAGCGAGCAGGAGAAAATATGATTGCAACAGAAAATCACCAAAAGGTTGCTACGAATGGAAATCTTACCAAGACAAATTCCATGCAAGCTAGTAGCACTGTGCACAATAGTACGGTGTTGGCTCTGAGTGCTCCCACTGACCGTTGGCAAGCACAAACACTTCCTGTCTCTGAACCTGCAAAAGGAACTGCTAATGATGCCGAAACTTCTTCTAATGAAATGGAATGGGAAGAGCAACCTTGCAGTAGTACAGGATGTGAATTGACGGCTGGCACTAGTTCTGGCGCTCATTCAGGCAAATCTCCTAATGAAAAAGTGAGCAGTGCATTATCTTTGCACTCTGTCGATTCAGCCAACGAAACCACTCATGGGCAGCAACCTACAGTAACTTCTAGGGTAAATTATTCTGATAGTTCTTTTGCTGTTGCCGCTGAAGCAAAGCTCAAGTCTGAAGCACAGTCTGAAGCCCTTCTGAGCGGAGATGTGGAAATGGTTGCTAATAATGGGACACCTGTGGATCAAGCGACTGATGGTGCTACTGAAGAAAATATTACAACTGAAGCAACCTCTGTGCCAGATGTAGACAATGTGGATATTACTAACAACACAGAAACGCCAATAGATCAGGGAAGCAATGTTGTTGCGAAAGAGAAGGTCCATACTGTAGCAGACCCGAAGCCACATACAACGGAAGATGTGGAGATGACTACCAGCACTGGAACACCAATAGGTCAAAGCAGCAACACTGCAATGGGAGACAGGTTCCAGATTGATCCAACCTCTGAGCCACATGTGATCAAAGATATGGAAGTGACTGCCAACCCTGCAACCACAGTGGATCAAAAGAGCAACAATGGTAACGAAGAAAAGCCCTGGTCTGAACCAGCATGTGCAGTCAAAGATGTGCTGATGACCACTGATGTTATTATATCTACAGATCATATGCCCCTAGCAAATGGAGCAGCTGAGAATGGAGTAAAAGAACTTCTGAGTGAAGAGGCGTACATAGACAATTCTGACTTCAATGCAATTCCAAATGGGGTGCTACATGTGAAGGATGAAGTTCTATGCAGTCAGGAGGGTGAACTAGTGGCTTGCAGTGCAGCACCACAAGAAGAAACCAACTAGATTCAGATATTAGGGTTGCATCACATTTAGTTTTGCAGGTGCGTATCATTCCCCGTTTTATGAACTTACTATGATAGACGTTTTAGTCACTGGTAAGTTTAATCTGAAAGAAAGTTAGCTGTTTCTATATCTGATTTAAGGTTATATATACTCCCTCCGACCCAAATTAGTTGACTCAAATTTGTCAGATACAAATGTATCTAATACTAAATCATGTCTAGATACAATCGAATCTAGACAAATCCAAATCAATTAATTTGAGTCGGAGGGAGTACTAACATTTAAGAGCAATATATTTGGATATCTCGTTCTTCTGGTGTAACTGTGGCATTTATAACTAACAGCTTGTCTGAATCCTGAGGGTCCAATATGTTCTTGAATTGATATTACCCCAATTTCCCCCTTTGAAACTTTACTGTTAGTCCCTTAGCCTTATACATGCCTTTCAGATTAGCAATTTGTACCTGACCTTACGTTTAATCTTTAACAGATGGGGAGTATTAAGGATCTGCCAGTAGTTCTGCTACCATCACTGATTAGCATGCTCTCTACATTCTTCTGGATCACTCTTTATAGTTTTGTACGTGTCATGGACAACCATTTTCGTCAAGGTGTGTACTACATGCTACCGTTAAAACCCTTTTGTCAGCTGTTTGTGGGTTTCCCCTTGAGGCTTTGTTTGGTACTAGAGTTTTTGTGGGGATTAGAGGGGATAATCCCCAAGGGGATTGGGTGAAACATATACCATCACCCAAATCCCTCTAATCCCCATAAAACCCCAATCCCCAAGCCACTCGGTAAGGGTAGTGTATTGTATTTTGGAAAAAAATGCACGAAAATTTGGGGAAAAGTGGGGATTGAATTAGCCTAATACTCTAGAACCAAACATACTTTTAGCAACAAGTTGGGATTTGGGGTTTGGTGGGGATTATCCCCTCTAATCCCCACAAAAACTCTAGTACCAAACAAGGCCTGAACAAGAGTATGAGACACACTCACCAGACTATTGTTCACTAATTTTATTAGTATCGCACAGCTTATCCTTCTTCATTTCTGCTGACATGAGGTTTCCTTTAAATTTATGCAGGTGTATACTGCCTCTTGGTGCCTCATGAGGTTGTTGTACTTTATGTAGTTTATTCAAGCTTTCCATTTCTAGTTAGTTGATTCTTTTTTTATTTGATCCTCTGCGCTAATCTTTGAGGCTGTAATTAGATAGGCTTTGATTGTGACGACTGAATTATTTGCGTCATAATAATGGCATTTGCTTTTCACAATCCTTCTTTGACGGCACCGGAGAACCGGAGAACTGTTATCATCCATCTCCACCCTGTCGAGATATCCAGGTAACATTTTGGTTGGCTGTGCCTGCGATAGCGTGAAGGCCGCCGCTTTGAGATGTACTCCCTCTGTTCCATAGTATAGTATGCTTTGGCAAACTAATTTAGTTTGTACCACACTCCAGAGTCTGGATCTTGCTTTCGTACCACACTCCATCCTTTGGCAAACTAATAGGGCAGGCTCTTATTTCCCTGGAAATAACTCAACTTTACAGGATATATACGAAGGCAATGAAATTACATAATTGACATATTGCTACAGCTCTTTTGACATTTTGCTAGTAGTACGAAATAGAACAACTCGGTACATTTATATATCAATGAAAAGGAAGCAAACATACATAAGATACTGGATATACCATGCTCATGCTCCCATGACAAGGAACAGAAACCACCACACAGAGACGAAGCACAACACACCGGGCATCAGCGGCAACACCTCGAGTGCCGCTCGATGCCGATGGTGCGGGAGCCGTTGCGGTAGCCTCGTCTTCCTCCACCGGTGGCGACGCTCCAGATGTGGGTGTGGGTGGAGCCTGCACGTCGACGCACAGCTTCAGCCTGCTCCTGCACTTGGCTGGGTCGGTGCTGGCAAAATACCTCGCGCGTCCGCTGTCGAGGAAAACCCTGTTGAGCCCTTCCGTGTACACCCTGATGGGGTTGCCGGCCTTGCACGACGCGAACTCCACCTCGCTTCCGACCTCCATGACGCCATCGTCCGCCGTCTCGTACGTGAACCCTGAGATGCCCATGGCTTAAGTTTCGACAGATGCACGAGAGTACGTGATGCATACATGGAACAGCTGTGCTGGACTTACAGAGGGAGTCTCCGAACGTGAAGTGCCTGTCGGCTGACCAGGCAAGGACGTCGGAGTCCACGGCCCACCCCGGGTCATCTCCGACGACATGGTGGACAGAAGAAGAGGGTGCTGATGCTTCTCCTGCGACCTGTTGATGCATGGCGAAGGCTAGAAACAGAATGCCGGTGGCGGTGGCTGCCACCCGGTGGGTCGTAGTGGAGGCGACACACATGTCGTGCGTAGCAGGAGGCCGTGGGGAAGGGACGGAACGGTACGCTATGCTGTTCGTTGCAAGTGTCACACGATGAAACGAGTCATTTGCTCTAGGTTGGTTGGTTAATGGAGGCGAAGTCTGTCTCGACTCTAGAACCAGGGACAACCAGTCTCGTTACGAGAATGGTAGGCTAAAGAAAAAAAAAGGAAAATAAAGAATGTGAGGTTAAAGCTGAGGAGTTGAGATATATTCATCTAGGGCATATTTGGTTGCTCGTTTATCTGTTTCTCGCATGGCGCGGGAAGAAATAAGGGTGTTTGCTTCCGCACGCATGGAGCAATCTTTGCACCGTACGAGTTTAAAGCGCTCCTCAGCCTAGCTATGGAGGAACATCTAAATCGGGTGTTTCCACGGAGCTAAGTTCTTCTCACGCTTGCAGAAGAAGAAGATGCACGCGCGCGAGCAAGGGAGAGATGGCGGGAGCTCGCAAAATCCGACGGAAAAAATTGGGGTTACCGCCCGCCGAATCGCACCGGCTATTTACACTGCCCCTCTTCCGGCTCCAAAATCCCCGCCACCATTTCTCCCAATTTCGAACTCTCCCTCCAAATCCTCTTCCTAACCGACGACCAGGTAAGCAGCGTCTCCTACTCCGGTGGGTGTAGCTCATCTTCGGAGGGCCTTCGTCCTCGGCTATCTACGACATGGCGTCCTCGTCGGTTGAGATTGAGAATCGTGGTAAGAGACACCTAACCCTAGCTCTTGCTGCTTAGATCTGCTACCATGTTCTAGATCAAAGTTCATACGTTCGGTTGTGCTCGCTTCTAGTAGATCTAGACCTTTCGTGGTGCATTTTGGCAGTCAGTATTCATGTTGTACTGTGAGGATTGCCACGTGATGTAGGAAGGATTAGTGTTACAAGTATAGTTTTTCACCTAGAACTGAACACATTGCGTATCTCTGCTGCCGTAGGAGAAGGTTGTGTCCACTGATCTGTCTGCAACCTCTGTGAGGCCTCTGTGTTATGTGCCGATGCCTGTTGCGATGACCAGGAGGTTGGCCATGTCATGGCCAACATCTCTGTCCACCTTCGTCCTGAATTGGGTATGCTAGTTGATCCAGAAAGGAGGTTCAGCTGTTCGGGGATTTAGAGAGGTGGACATGTGGTTGATTGACATCGATGTCTTCAAGTTCTGTGGTTAGACAGTCACTTCGAACCAGGTGTACAATCACATGAGGCACTGAAGAGTTAGGTGGATTCAGGTGCTGAGGATCAAGAGGCTTGAGAACGTGCGATGGGTTAAGGAGACCTCTTGTATCATCATGGACGATGATGATTACTATGTGCACATCAATGTTTGATATATTTGCACTTGTATCAGTAGTTGTAAAGCTCACATATGAACTATATGTCTTGAACTAATAGTGATTCTCATGTAGGCTCAGGCGAAGGACACCGAGTTGATCAACAAACCCATTGAGAACTATGCTCAGATGAAGATGATCTACGGTCCTCGCATTCCCATTACGCCCGTCTCTCTGACCATGATTCATCGTGCTCTTAGCCACCTGATGGAGCACAGTGCACATGCGACCAAGTATCTTGCCATGACCCATGAGCGCAGGATGAGCTGGTTCACGGCCTTCCCGAACAAGCACTACTTATGAGCAGCGGACTGAGCCGTTCGAGGATATGTTGGTAGCGGTGTTGATGATGATGACTGTGATGTGTATTTTGGAGTAGCTAGTCTGTCTGAACTTTGGTTGCGATGACCCCTAAACTTTGGTCTGTATATTTTGGGAGGTGGTATTCAGTTATAACCCTTCCGTATGTGATGAACTTGTGTTGCATCATGGCCAGTTGTTCGTGAACTCATGTTGCAGCGCACACGTCATGACTGATTATATCGATTCAGTCTTAATATAAGTTAGTAGTTCTCTAAATTGAATTGTCTGAACTTTATTTTCTGCCTTGCTGATGTTGGGTAAGCTCACCTCACCAGCCAGGAGGTAAGAATACAACTAGCCAAACAAGTACCAATTTGTTGAAAACCAAGAATGCATGGAACCAAACAACTAAGACTTGGCTACCAAACCCTTAGAGAAATGAGAATACACGGAACCAAACGAATGACCCTTTAGACACGAGAGGTTGCATTACCGCGTGCAGTTTCCGTGGAGCCATGATCTTCAGGTGCGACTAAAGAGCACGAGCAACCAAACACGCCCCTACATATCCATGCATTTCACTTTATTGTCCAATCTTTTTTCTTTCTTTCTCAAGACGCTATTAACTTGGTTTGTGGTGCTGTAGGTGGCTTGCCATTGTTCAGATTTTTGCCTGGTTTTTTCAAATAAACCGAGTAGGGCGGGTCTTGACAGTTTTCTTTCTGATCAATAAATTTAGCAGCTCTCACACTAACATTTAGAAGAAGAAAATCTAGCCCGAACTCGTCTAAAATAAAAGAGCAGCACATCCTAGCCTCAACGTGCATCTCCGAAGATCGGGTCCGGAAAGCACATTTGGTTCAATGCGCATGCTAGGTAATTTTGAAATGTCAGGTGGACGGAGAGAGATATTATATACCATTTTAAATTTGCCCCGCACAAGTTTTGCTCAAAGTCAAAACTAATAGAGTTCGACAAAATATGTAGAAATAAATATGTATGAATTTATAGAGTTTGAGTACATGGATTGTTGAGCGTCTCGAATTGCATTTGTGGCCCGGAAGTAGGGTTGCAGATGTGGGCTCCGCTTAGGCCCGCATAACTAGGTAATACATATATAGATTAAACCGGTCTACAAATTATACTAAGCTACATGAGCTGAGACTAGATCTGTTTTCCGCTTACCCGCCCCGCTTGCAACCCTACTCGGAAGCCAGTGTTTACTCTGGTCCTAGGTGCAACCAAGCATTTCGAAGGCCTTCACAACTATCTTACTTTTTTTTGGTATTATGAGTTAGCTCTCCCTCATAAAGTATACTCGAATAATCTTAAGAAACAAGATTTTATTGCACTCTCTCCATTCCATAATACGTGCCGCTGAAAAGTACAAATTTATACTAAACTAGCTACATTTATTATGGATCAGAGAGAAGAGAGAGTAGCAAATATAAGGGGAAAAGGTGGACTAGGTGCCAATTATGTAACTGAAATACAATGCATACTTGCGGGAATAATCTAGAATGGTTGTTTGTTTCCTAAAACATAAAATCTAGCATTTTCTTTTGGATAGTATAATATACTCCCTCCGTCTATCAATATAAGACGTTTAAGGATTTTACGTTCAAAAAAATTTAGGCATGATTTTTTCCAGAGTTTTCATGTTTACCCTCAAGTATCGGTGTGGTGCACCGCAATTTTTGCCCACGTATCGGCATTGCGCACCGCTCATTGTCCCTTCCCGACGCTCTCTTCCTCTCCGTCGTCCCCCTTTCCTCACGCGAGTCCAGGTGCCATCGCCTTCAAAAATAAGAATTGGCGTTCGAACATTTGATTATACACGTTTGAGAAACACTACATGAAGAGTCCCACACCACAATGCTAGTATGTATTGAGGAATATGTGACAATACTTGGGACCTCGTTGATCCACTAATATTGTTATATGCAAGTGGATCTATCATCACAAGATGAAGTCTATTGGTTCTTTTAGAATGATACAAATCTCGTTGGGTCCTACGTGGATTTACTTAGCGTGAAGATATTGATTTTGATGAAACTTTCAACCCTGTCATCAAGCCGGCTACTATTTGCACATTGTTATCTCTTGCGCTATCTAGTGACTAGACAATTCATCAACTTAACATCAAGAATGCGTTCCTCAATGGCACTCTTACCGAGACTTTGTATGCTCGTCAGGTTTTACTGATCCTAATTTTCCTAACAAGGTGTGTCGTCTCAACAAATCGCTGTATGGTTTAAAGTAGGCGTCTCGAGCATGGCTTCAGCGATTTGCCTCTTACATTGCGTCTATTTGGTTCATTGGCTCCAAGCCCGACAATTGGTTGTTCGTTTACCGGCGTGGCGGTGACATGACCTATCTCCTGCTTATGTGGATGATATAATCCTGACCGCGTCTTCCTCGACTTTGCTGCACAATTTGATTGCCGCTCTTTGTACCGAGTTTAGTATGATAAATATGGGTGATCTTCGTTATTTTCTGGGCATCTCAATCAAGTGTAGCAAGGACCGTCTGTTCCTTTCACAAGAGAAGTACGCTTTGGAGCTTCTTGACATAGCTGGTATGTTGCAATGCAAATCCATCTCCACTCATGTTGATACTGCCTGCAAACTTTCGACCAAGTCAAGTGATCCTGTGGCAAACCCCACCGAGTATCGTAGTATTGCAGGAGGACTTCAGAGAAAATATCTAGGGATATCAACCACTGAATGATACCATGATACCTGTCTTCAAAATCAAAATTTTAGGTTCTTAAAAATTTTGAAAAAAATTATGAGTGTTCATAAGATATGTGTACACAATCGCTAAATTTTTTAGCACCAAATTCGAAAACCACGCAGAGAAACGAAAATGGCAAATACAACATGAATAGTGCACAAAGAGACAAAACCACACAAGTCACTATTCACATGTCAATTTGTCTTTTTTTCTCCGTGTGTGTTTCAAATTTGGTTCTGAAATTTTTTGAGATTGTAGACACACATATTATGCATAATTATATATTTTTCAATTTTTTATGAAACTTGGAAATACATTTTTGAGTAATGGTATCATGGTATCATATCGATAACGGTATCACTAGATATCTTCTCGAGGACTTCATTACCTTACCTTCACTCGACCACATATCTCTTATGCGATGCAGCAGATTTGTCTTCATATGCATGATCCTCGAGCTAATCATTTGCTCCTTGTGAAACGTGTTCTCCGCTACATCCGCGGGACCACCAGTTATGGCCTCACTTTGTTTCGGCGTAGCTCGAACAAACCGACGGCATACTCTGACGCTGATTGGTAGGTTGTCCAGACACTCGCCGGTCCACCTCTAGCTATTGTGTCTTTCTTGGTGCTAACCTGTTGTAATGGACTGCTAAGCAACAATGCATAGTCTCACTCTAGTGCTGAAGCTGAATACAGGGAGGTTGCAAATGTGGTGGCTGAGACATGTTGGCTTCGGCAGCTTCTTCAGGAGCTTCATCTACCAGTGGCTGGTGCTACCGTGGTTTTTTGTGACAATGTGAGCCTCTCTACATGACTCAGAATCATGTTCACCGCCAACGCACTAAGCATGTGGAGGTTGATCTACACTTTGTGCGAGATCATGTCACCACCGGCGAGGTCTAGGTTCTTCACATTTCGAGTTCTTCTCAATTTGCGGACATCTTCATAAAAGGATTGCCATCTCATCTCTTCTTGGATTTTCAGGACAGTCTTAACATTCGTCGGACGCCCGTTTTGCGACCGAGGATGGTGTTAGAATATATAACCGTATCGTATTTGTATAGATATATCGTTGTATATGTGATCATGTATATGTCTGTGTTATTGTAGGACACGAACTCTTAGCCTTGTAATCTCTTATATATTGATCAATACAAGGCACCACAACGGGTGATTTTTCCTATCTTACAGAATTTAATGCAAGCAATTAAGAAATGCCTAACAAATTTATTTACATAGAGCATATGACACAACTAAATTATATTTGGATGATCTATTCTTTGTATGTTTACCACATTGTCGTCAAAATATTAATCAAAATATGTTTTCAGAAGTTCTAGAATAAAGAAATAATAAATTTTAGTATAGATGATCAGTAATAGTTGAAGTGATTCTTAGGCATTTCCTTTTACATTTTCCCATTCTATACATTGTGAGAAGCTTGTATACATGTTAATGTTGCATCATTAAATTCCTTTAGGTAAAGAAAAGATAGGTTGCACCCAATAACATATATTTGAAATGTGCTCGTGCCTCCCCACCCAAGTACCTATGATAGGCAGCAATCACCGGAGAAAATCACACTCTCTTCAATCCACCTAAATCTCACACACGAGCTCATCTAGTAAAAGCTCATCACTTTCCCGTTTTCGCTAGAGCCCTAAGTTAGCAATCGACACACAAGGAGGAAGTTAGAAAAAAGAACATGAAAAAAAACTATGAGAAACTATGAAGGATCTACAAGGGATCGATAAGGACATATACGCTAACTTGGGGGTCAAATAATAGAAACCAGGGTGTAAAAATGGTTGATCATCCACCTAGCAAATGCGACTTTAGTAGATTTTTCAAATCTAGTTTTTGAGATCTTTAATTTTACTATTCAAAAATTTGATATATTGATGTTCTTTAAAATTCACAACTCCAAACTCCCTAATGGACAATTTCAAATTTTAGAGTACATATTTTCTTATTTCAGGGCCTCTTTAATTCACAGGATTGCGGAAACACATGAATAGAAAAAGTGGGATTGGAGAAATAGAGATACTACATAGGATTAGAGTGTCATGTCGAGTTTAATCTTTTAGAATCTATGTCAAATAGCGTTTGACATCACATAAAAAACAAAGAAATTGCAACATAAGATTTAAGTGGATAGAAATATTATAAAAGATCATAAAGCTTCTAATACTACATGTAGGAAAACTTTCTAAGGATTGAATTGAAGGAACACTCATAGTCGGAAACTACGGGCGGAAAATCCGCCCCTCTGGCCCGTCCCCCGCGGGCGACCAGGAGGCGTCCCACGCTGCCGCGCCTCTCGCCACCCCTCCCCTCCCCTTCCGTCGCCGGCGCGCGCCGCTGGGCATAGCCCGTGCGGTGCCGGCGGCGGTGGGTTCTTCCCTACCCGCGTGCCTGGGAGGTTGCGCGGGGCAGCCTCGGCCGGCGGCGGTGCGACCTGGAGGGTGGTGCTCGGCCCGGCGGTGTCGACACGGCTGCAACGACTCCCGGCGGGGGCGACGAACGGCGCGACGTGGCTCTGTGTCCTAGGTGGCGGCGGAGGGTGGTTGTCGGCAGTGCAGCCAGATCTTGGGGCCAAGCGGGCCCTGATCTAGGCCTGCGGGCTTCATCTTGGCCAGGCGGGCTCTAGGGAGGTAAACACCGGCGACCCCCTGCAGGTGGCTGTGGCCTAGAGTTTGCCAGGTCAGACCATCGTGGTCGTCGATCTGGGCCAGGTGGGCCTAGATCCGACGGCCCTGGCAGCATGCTATGGTGTTGCCTTCGAAGTCCTGGTCCGGATCGTTGCGTGCCCGCTGTTGGTTGCCGGGGTAGAGACGGCTCTTTTCGACAACGGTGAAATGTCGATGGCGCAGCGTCCGCGGGCGTCGGTGAGCCGTTCTCTGCTTGTGACAGGTACGAGAGTGTGGATGCCGGGGCGGCGGCCTCGGAAGGGGTTCTGTGCGAGCGACCCTCTGGCGAAGGCGGCTCCAAGAGGTGGCTTGCAATGGTGTGTCTCGATTTGGTGGTGGTCCAGCTGACCCGGGTGAGCACGGTGGCGATGATGTTGCTGCTTGGCGGTGGGGATCTGTAGTGGCGGCGAATCCTCCGGCGGACGAGGGAATAGGGCTGGAGCGAAGGTTGGTGCTGTCAGCGGCACCCTTACGACAGTGCGACGGTGGGGCTTCACGGGTCCATTCGGGCTCGGCCAGGGTAGAGAGGGCCTGGTTTGCCCAGGTTGCTGCATCCATTCGGTTACCGTCTTCCGACGGTGGAGGCAGTTCCCTCCCGCGTGCTTCTATAGCGTCGGCCCTCGCTGAAGCCCTCTCATTTCTATCCGTCCGGTCTTGCAACGTGGGTCACGGTGATATGATGGTGGTGGTTGCAAGATCATGGTGGCGCGTGCTGGTGGGCAGCGAGCGTGGTGGAGCAATCTGAAGTGTCTGGGAGGGTGGTTTTTTGAGGGGTCGGGAGAAATCCTTGTCGTTTAGACACCGACACGATAACGCCTGCGGATGTTGCCGTCCTTCCTAAAGGGCGTTGGGTGTACCTCTTCCCCACCTCCCGCCGCGTATTGGGGGAACCCTAGGATCCGTCCGGGCAACAACATCATTGTCGTTGCTTTTCTTCTTGAAGGTGTTGCTTGATACACGACGCTTTGGAGCGCTATAATAGTGGTGGACATTCTCCGGAGGGCGCAACAGTGGCAGGCCACCCTCGTTTTCGTCGAGCCCCTATATTGGCCTTGTTTTCTCTTCTCTTCTTTTTCATTTTCTCTTATTTTTATCTTTGTTTTTGCTTTTGGCGTTGTGCTGTCTGGCCCAACAGTTGTTTCATGGTTGGTTGCTATATCAATATAGCTGGGTGAAATGACTATTTCCAAGTACACTCACAGTCATGTCAGTCAGATGAGTGTTCCGGAACTTGTGCATTATACTATTAGGGCATCTCCACCGGGTCGACCCAACTCGTCCCGGTACGTCTGAACCCGTCCGCGCGCGTCATGCGCGGCGCCGTAGCATCACGACCATTCGTCCCGACGCGTCTGGCTCGACCCATCCGTGCATCTAATTTGCGTGACCGCTGGGTCGGCCCGGACACGCGCAGGTCATAGGCGTGTCCTCCACGCACACGGTAGTGGCCCACCTACCAGCGATAGACGCAACAGGGGCGCTGATTCAGACGCAATCATGGCACCAATTTAGACGCAAAGGCAATGCCAGCGATTCAGAGTCGATGGCAGAAGGCTGACCAGCGGCAGCATGCGCCATCAATGGCAACGAGACGCTGCACTGGTTGACTAGACGCTTTAATGCCGTCTCTTCGGCCTCCGCTCCGGCATCCGACACCGGGCCTTTTTTAACTGGCCGCCCACGGCAAATTGCTACCACACCACACCATTCTCTCCCTCCTCCTTTCCGTTATCCGCTACCCTATAGCTAGCCATGGTCGACGGCGAAGGATCGAGCGGAGGGCATGCCAGTCGTGGACGTCGAGGGGGCATGGAGGACGCGACCAAGCCAACGCGCCACCATGCTCTCCCTCAACGCTGTCGTCGCCTGACAAGGTCGACCCAGGTATCCAGTTCGCGATGGCCATCCACTTCGGCATGCCGAGTGATAGGCTCCTCCTGCCCCGCAGGTTCGCGACCCTGGTCGGCGACCCACTGCCCCCGCTCGTCATCCTGTGGGCGAACGGTTTTAGGAACACCATGTACCCGGTCGATCTGCAGTTTGACCACCTTGGCCAGTTGTACCTCGGTGAAGGCTGTAAGAAATTCGCCCGCGCGCACCAGATCGAAGCGGGCAACATCATCGTGTTCAAGTACGACGACAAAGGAAGGCTCGGCGTGAGCATCTTTGATGATAGCATGTACTGGAGATGGTACCGCCCGATCTCCGACTCCGACTTCGACACCGAAGAGTAGGCTTTAGGTTGTGCGCGCGCCATGTACTATGTATCTATACATTGGCCACATTTGCAATGAAAACCTTTGTTCATGCCCTAGAACTTTTGTTACAATCATACCACACGCACACCTAAACTACGCACCTAAACGGATCAGAGACACCATTCGTCATTGAGAGACCAGATGATCGCCCCGATGATCGCCCACTACGTCTACAGCTCCTCTTCAGCGCAGTCGAGGCGGGTACACAGGGAAGCGTCGTCGGGATTGGCCCGCGCCGCTTCTCGGAGGTCGGCCCGCACCAATGCGAGTTGGTCCCATCACCGATACTCCGGCAGGAAGACGCGTTCCGCTACGTCCATCGTGAAAGGCTCACCGGTGGTCACATGTCGGTTGTAGAAAGGGCGACGCGGCGGGGGCACAACGTGTATATCTGCAGGCGCCCCGGAATGGGAGGTGGCAACACGTCTGGTTCCTCCAGCAGGTCCGAACTCAACCACTTTGACAGGTGTCAACACCCTGATTTTTAATCCCAGATGCCTGTTATGCCATAAATCACAATCCCAGGATTACCATTTTTGCGAGACATAATAGAATTGGTACCACAGTACATCATCCATTACAAACCATAATAAAGGTATTACAAATAAAGGATCTCATGATCCAATCTTAATACAATCAAAGCAGCGGAAAGTAAACGTAGAAGGGGCTCCATATTCAGGGTCACATGCAATCCTGACGATGGGAGATGATCCTAGTTGTCATAGACCTCCTGCTCTCCATCTTCCTAGTAGTCCTCCTCATAGTCTAGCCACGGGAATATCTAGGGACAAAGCCATGAGTACTCTTTAAGTATTCGCAAACTATCACTAACAAGTAAGGTAGTTCTAGTAGGAATCTTAAGCTCTAGGTTTATTTGCAAAAGCCAGGTTTATTTCATAAGAGTTCAAAAGTAAAGAACCTAATTTAATTTTCAACATCACCTAAGTGGGAACCTAGTTTTCATGTCCACAACCCTGTTGTGGTCAAGTCAAGGTCATAGTTCAATTCACAAGTCATTTTGAAAACATCTGACAATGGAACAGTATGGCCACTCCAACTGTCCATGACCGCAGATGCGGCTATTCGAATAGTTGACACTCTGTAGAGGTGGTACACTTTCACCACACTATTCGATACATCCGTCAGGGATAACCCTGAATCATCATACTTAGTATGCGGATAATCAATCATATCCTTTCAATTACACACTCTAGTATAGGCACCTCCTCTATGAGCTTGGCCTCCCAGCCATGGCCATATGCCATCCTAGGCACTACATAGGTGGACATTCACATTCACGAGTTAGCCTCAGCTCAACCTCTTTCTACGAGGGAACCCATACTAAGACTTATAAACTTCAGTTAAGCCCTACCCAATTCATGTATTGTGGTTGTACGGTAAAATTGGAATGGTATCGCATCCGAACCCAACCATCAGTTTTTATCAAAATCAAGGCTCATGCCTCAAGAAGTTTCATCATCAAATCATTTTGTGTTTATAACACATGTCAAAAACATTTCAATAGAATGAACTATCATTCCAAGTTTTCATAATCATTTCCTCCAAGTATTCCCATCTAAATGATCAGTAGTAGTTTAGCACTAGCAACTAGCAATGAGGGTGTCACTAATGAGGGTGCTAATCAAGTGTAACTATCCAAATCTAGTTTTATGCTTTTTAATGGCATCTAACTATAACTACCTAGGCCTAGTTTTATGCTCTTTATGGCATCTATCCTATTTTTCCAATACTCACAAATCACTAACTAAAGGTAAAGAACTTTGGTAAAAGTAAAAGAATAAAGCTTGCAAGTAAAACTTGGGATTGGTATAATCAAGGTTACATAACCAAAGCATGCCTAACGCATCTTGCATAGCTTATCTTGCAAGGATGGCTTGCATAGTTAACTTGTAGTGTTAGGCTTGCCTTGAGTAGTGAAGTGGTTGAAGTTCTCTTCTTCTTCTTCTTCTTCTTCTTCTTCTTCTCCGTAGTACTCCTCTCCCTCGTAGCCCGGGTCGGTACTATCGTCTATAAATGAATACGAGGTACACAATCACCAAACAATACTTAACTACTTCTATGTAGCACACAAAGGCTCACACTAGATGATCTAGCATCGTCACAATCATCACATGAAATAAAGACCTAGTCTTATTTTTCTTAGTTTAGAAAAGTAATTTCTACTCATTGAAAATACTAAAGATTTATTATTCTCTAATTAAAATATGGGATCACGTTGACACATGTCATCACCACATATTCTAATACTTGGAAATGTGATTTAAAGTGGTGGTCATATTTTATAAAGTTTAAAATTACTATTTAATACAATTAAAGTGACTAGAAATGCCTATATAACATTGTTTGGTACTAGTCCATGATCACTGCATGTAAACCTAAATATTTTTACGTATTCAAATAGATCTTGTCAAATGTGATTTTTGATAGTTGGAATCAACTTAAAAGTATTTATGTCTGATTTTTGAAAAATGTTTAAAGTTGGAAAAGTCTCGTCCTTGTTATTTTTACTATAGGTGATCTATAATTTCAAATGGTTTGAATCCAATGGGCTTGGGTAGACAATTTGAATACCTTTCCAACAAAATTGGAATCATGCATTTTTATTCAGTAAATCTTCGTGAATTGATTTTTGAATCTACTGATAGAATCTAGTTTTAACTAAAATGAAAAATGTCTATTTGAATCAACGGGCTTTGCGCGGGAAACTAATTGGGCTGGCCCAGGTACGCGGCACGCGCAGCAGGCTACTGACAGGTGGTTCCCACTGGTCAGCGACTCAGCTAAGCCGAAACGGTAAGTTTCAATCTCAGCGCTACGATTAGAATAGGATCTAACGACTGTGGTTCATCGTCTTCGTCATACAGCACCGGCGAGAACTGAACCCTAACATGACGGTGAGGGTACGTGGGGGATCACCTGGGCTATAGCTAAAGTTGGCGATGGGGGCGAATGAGGTTGTCGTCGATGGCGGTTCGAGGCGCGGTCACGGCGGCTCCTGGGGCGGCTCCTAGCTCTAGTTCCTCTTCTCCTCTGTAGTGGCGGGCTCCGGTGAAATTCCAGCGGGCTGGTGCTCGCCTTGCTCCGGGGAGAGGTATCGGAGGTTTCAGAGAGAGAGAGGGGAGTGCGATTGTGTAGAGAATTGGGGCTAGGGTGGCCTCTATTTATACACTGGCGAGAGGGACAACAAGGCATGGTCGGGCTCCTCTGACGACGGTGTTACGGAGGGCTATCGGCATGGCTGAGGGTAGGGGTCGATGCGGTGCTTCAGGGCGGTCGTCATGCGAGCGATGGCGCGGCAAGGGGCGGTCGATAATGGTCGGGAGCGGTCCGTGCTCTATGCGGGAATGGCGGTGTTCGAGATGGCGCATAGTGGCCGCGGTTCGCGCGGCGGCGAATGGGTGTGTCTAGGGGGTAGCTGGGGTCACGGGTAGTGCGGACACGCACGGAGAGGGTGAGGCGCAACGTGTGTGGGCGTGTCGGCTGCAGCGCTCTGGCGCGCTCTCGGCATGGCGGACAGAGAAGTAGGAACGGCCATTACGGTTGGTCCACGGCTTGTCTTCGGTCGAGGGGTGGACAGAGGGTGGCGGTGGAGTGTCGCCTGTCTCCTGGACATCGTGGGAGAGGGCGGCACAGTCTGTGGCGATCGGTGCTTGGTCGACCAGCACGGTGAGCTCGAGTGGCGCTGCACTAGTGGGAACGGCAAAGGGAGATGCTTGCCCACTGCGTTGCTGGACACTAGGGTGACCAGGGGAGAGAATTGAGGCACTAGTGGCGATCAATTACTGCTCCAAACAGTGATTGTTAGGCAGGGTTTATTGGTGTCTGCCAGGTGCTCGACCAAATGGCCGCATGAATTCAAAGTTCAAATTTTTGGATGAAATTTGGTGAGGGTGTTTGTCACATGCTTGGATGTCTATGGTTGCTGGGAAAAGTCAAGGGGAAATGATTTGGGTGGTTTTTGAAAAAGGGTGATCTATGCATATGAACTTGATTCAATTTTGCAATGTCTTTTAAATATATTTGAAAATAGTTTCTGTTAGTTTGTAAAGTGGGATTGGGTTCACTTTTACTTGGTCTAGTAAGGAGTGAAAAGAATTGGGAAAGTTTCTGTTAGAAATCTTTTACTAGAAACACTCAAAGTGGTCTAGTGGATAAATTTGGTAAAAAATGACCATTTTCTTATATGATTCATATTTGATTTTCTTTGCTTTTGATTTAGTTTGTAAATAACCTAGATGATGTAGTATTCATCTTTAAACCATTCCTTATCATTTGTAGCAATAAAACATGGCAATTGCACTCATTCATACACTAATGCAATTCACACATACACTCATATGAGATTAAATAAGAAAAGTTTTTGTTAACCCTAAACTTGGGTGATTAGAACTTGCTAATCTTGTTTAATATTTTTGGGGTGTTACAAACCTTTCCTCCTTAAACAAAATCTCGTCCCGAGATTTAGGAAAAACTAGGAACTAAATAGATTTGGAAACCCAGTCCTAATGTAATATTCTCGCTCCCAAGTAGCTTCTTCTTCAGTATGGTTGCTCCACTGGATGTTGCGAAACTTGATACTCCGGGTCCTGGTAGTTCTAAAGGCTTCTTCCAAAATACGAATGGGTACTTCACGATAGGTTAGATCCTTGTTGATATCTATGGCTCGGTGATCGATATTCTTGAAAACTTCGGTCTTCTCCGGAACTTCTAGGAATTTGCGAAGTAACGAGATATGGAACACATTATGTATGGCTGACATCTCCTCCGGTAGTTCCAGTTGATATGATCTTCTCCTCAGCGATTCAAAATCTTGAAGGGTCCAATATATCTGGGGGCTAACTTCCCTTTTAGTAGAAAACGCTGCATTTCTTTCAAGGGTGATACTTTGAGATACACAAAATCTCCGACATTAAAGGTCAGGTCTTGACGTCTTTTATCACCATAACTCTTCTGTCGGGATTGGGCGGTCTTGAGGTGTTCACGGACTTTGTGAACCTTCTCTTCGGCTTCTCGTAGGATATTGGGTCCGAAGATCTGACTCTCTCCTACTTGCGACCAATTCAAGGGGTTACGACACTTCCTTGCATACAGAAATTCAAAGGGGGCCATTTGCAAAGTATCTTGATAACTATTGTTGTATGAGAATTCTGTGAAAGGGAGACAATCTTCCCATTTTGATCCATATTCTAGCACACAAGTTCTAAACATATCTTCTAAAATTTGGTCGACTCTTTTAGTTTGTCCACCGGTTTGTGGGTGGTAAGTTGTGCTGAAGTTCAGCTTTGTTCCTAATCCTTCTTGGACATTCTGCCAAAATCTTGAGGTAAACTGGGTTCCTTGATCCGATACTATGGTCTTAGGGGTTCCATGCAAACTGACTATTCTAGCAATGTACAACTCTACTAGCTTCGAACTCTGGTAGGTGGTCTTGACAGGTATAAAATGGGCTACCTTAGACAGTCTATCCACTATGACCCAAATAGAGTCATTTCCCCTAGTAGACGTAGGCAAACCAGTGATGAAATCCATGCCAACAGAATCCCATTTTCATTTCGGAATCTGCAATGGTTGCAAAAGTCCTGCAGGTCGCTGATGTTCCGCTTTGACTCTCTGATAGATATCACACTTGTCTATGTAGCTTCCGATTTCTCTTTTCATCTTGTGCCACCAAAATTGCTCCTTCAAATCCTGATACATCTTCGTGAAGGGTTCGCAGCATAGAAAACAAAAAAATTCCTATGATTGGAACTATTATACGCCAAGATCTATCTATTAGATACAAGCAACGGGTGGATATACATCCATAGAGAACATACCATCGAAGATAAAAAGCTTTGTTAACGAGATGGAACTCGTGGATGATGTAGTCGTACACTTTCCGATCTCAAGATCGTGATGAAGTCTAGCAGGTCCAGCTCTAGCACGTCCATCAGATCCAGCTCCACCAAGTCCAGCACCGCAAAGCAGTGGTGCATCCGTGATCTCACACACGTCTGGTACCCCGACAACCTCCGTCCCTCGCTCCAGCAAAGCAGCGGAAGCAGCAACTCCTTTCTAGATAAAGCCATCGGGAACATGTATCTCACTAATCCGAGACCATGGGAAAAAATACTAGAGAGGGAGAGAGATCCTTCATGAGGAGGTGTGAGTGTGAAGGTGTGAGAGGGGAGCCTTTTATAGGAGGAGGGGAGGGTACCCCTCCCATGGACGGCGCCCATGGAGGGTGTCCCTTCACCTCCCTCATTCATGTGGTCGTAACCCCCTCCACACAAATATGCCCCTTCACATTCTCTATTAAAGTCTCAACTTTTAATGCATTAAATTTCTCCAAATTTAATGCTCTCCCATTTAATAAAACTCTTTTATTAATTTTATTCAGAATTTTGTTAATTACTTTAATTAACAAACATTCACATAAAACCCCCTGCAACATTTCAATATTACATGCAGAACCAATTTCAGCAATTTCACCCAAAACAGTTTCGGTGTCTATTGAAATAATCCCAGTGCTTTCTTAAATCTTTATCTAAAACATATTTGCTCCAAATGGTGTTGGTATCCCTTAAGTGTGTCACCCTACAGTTCACGAATAATACAGACATGATCGAGACCCCTCTCAGATCAATAATCAGAAGCGGGACCTAGAGATCCATACTGACTCCTACACATTCAACGATGACTTTTGTGATCATGAGAACCTTTAATGCTAGTAAATAAATCCCTTTGTCTCGCGATATATTACATGTCTGAGATTTGATCATCGGTATCTCCATACCTAGTTTGATCTCGTTACCGAATGTACTCTTTTCTCGTTCCCGTGATATAACATTCTAGTAATCTTATCTCTTGCTTGCAAGCTAACGAATATGATATCACCGAGAGGGCCTAGAGTATATCTATCCATCATCGGGATGGAAAAATCCCACTCTTGATCCATGAGCCTCTACATAACACTTTCGTAGCACTGAACCCACCTTTATAATCATCCTTTCACGGTGTGACGTTTGATGTTATCAAGATACTCTTCCAGTGTTAGTGATTGACATGATCTAGGATTACTTTGTATGATGTTATAGCAATATAAACACAATGACTTTGATCGTAATGCTATACTTCGGATGAATGTTCATCACATCATTCCACTAATGTCGTCACCTCGTTATTAACAACATCCAATGTCCATGATCAGGAAACATTGATCATCTTGTTAATCAACGAGCTAGTTTATAAGAGAGGCATAACTAGGAACTTTCCTTTTGTTTATTAAACACACATGTATTAACATTTCCATATTAATACAATTATAGCATGCAAAATAAACATTTATCATAAACAAGGAATAAGATAATAACCACTTTATTATTGCCTCTCGGGCATGTTCCCTTCACTTTGTTCCTCTGGATGGATATAATAAAGAGTATCATGAGCTTCCTGCATGATGACTTGTTTCAACTCGTAATCTGCTGGTACACAAATACTTCCTTTGTACCACAAAACTCCTTCTTCATCTTTGGTGAATCCGGGTACCTTCCTTGTACCGATACGACGCTTGATTCCGTCGATACTTGCATTACCTTTCTGCGCCTCCTTGATCTGACTGATCAAAGTGGGTTGAAGTTCTATGCTAGCTAAAAATCCTCCGCTAACTAGCTTTGTTCTAAACTGCTCCAACTCTTCATGCAAACTTGGCTGGGCTTCTTTAATCAGTGTGTTTAATCTACATAGCAGTCTACTAAGAGCATCCGCTACCACATTGGCTTTGTCGGGCTGATAGTGAATGTCAAGGTCATAATCCTTGATTAACTCTATCCATTGTCTTTGCCTCATATTCAGATCCTTCTGGGTAAAGATATACTTCAGACTCTTGTGACCCGAATAAATCTCACAGCGATTACCCATGAGGTAATGACGCCATGTCTTCAAAGCTAAAACTACGGCAGCTAGTTCTAGGTCATGGGTTAGATAGTTCTGTCCATGTTGCTTTAGTTGTTTGGACAGATAGGATATGACTTTGCCTTCTTGCATCAACACACATCCGAGACCAATCTTGGATGCGTCACAATACACATCAAAAAGCTTCTTGATATCTGGCATGATCAAAATTGGGGCTGAAACTAATCTCTTCTTGAGGTCTTGAAAACTTGCTTCACATTTGTCAGTCCATTTAAACTTCCTATTTTTCTTTAGCAACTGGGTCATTGGTCTTGCGATGCTCGAAAATCCTTCTACAAACTTGTGATAGTATCCGGCTAATCCAAGAAATGCGCGGAGTTCTGTTTGGGTGGTTTGGGCTTTCCATTCTTCAACATCCTTAATCTTGGTAGGATCGACAGCAATTCCTCCTGCCGACACGATATGTCCTAGGAATCCTACTTCCTTCAAACAGAACTCACATTTGCTAAACTTGGCATACAACTGATGTTCTCTAAGGGTTTCAAGGATGGTTCGCAGGTGTAGCTCATGGTCTTCTTCTGACTTGGAATAGATCAGAATATCGTCGATAAAAACAACGACAAACTTATCCAGGAAGTTCATAAAAAATTTATTCATGAGATTCATGAAATAAGCAGGGGCATTGGTGATACGTTGCAAACGTATCTATAATTTTTGATGTTCCATGCTTGTTTTATATCTACTTTCTTATATTTTTTCCACACTTTGGAGTACTTTTACACATTTTATGGAACTAACCTATTAATAAGATGCCCCAGTGCCAGTTGCCTGTTTTCTTCTGTTTTTGGTTCCAGAAAAGCTAGAAAATGTATATTCTCGGAATTGGACCAGACAAAAACCAAAGTCGATATTTTACTGGAAGACTCACAGAGCCAGAAGACAAGACGGAGAGGGGCCAGGGGCTGGCCACACCATGTGGTGGCACGGGTCTCCCTGGCCACGCCACCAGGTGGTGTGGGCCCCTGGTTCACCCTCTGACATTGCCCTTTCGCCTATAAGAAGCCTTCGATGTAGAAACCCTAAATAATCCAGCCTCCAGCCACGAAAAGTTCCAAAGTGCCTCCGCCACCGAAGGGGAGATTCGGGGGATAGAAAGTCTCTGTTCCGGCACCCTGCCGGGATGGGGAAGTGCCCCCGGAGCCATCTCCATCGATCTCCACCACCATCTCTATCGTCGTTGCTGATTCCCATGATGAGGAGGGAGTAGTTCTTCCTCGAGGCTAAGGACTCTACCGGTAGCTATGTATTCATCTCACTCTCTATGCATTATCATATTGTGATCATGAGCTTTGTAATCAAGTAGATCTACCTTGCTACTCAAGTGCTTTAATATCTCTCTGGCTCTCCCCACGTGTGTGAAAGTGATAGCGTGCACACCATGGTGGCACTTAGGCTAGAGATTACAAATACTTGTTATGAGTTATATTTGGAGTTGGATGTTTCTATGAAATTGTGGTGTTTGTTGGAACCATCTAGAGCTCAAGGTGACAGTGTGGGGTTTTCTAGATGGGGAAAGCGGACTTTGAGGAGTGTTGTTATAGCCCTACCATGGATTAGAGTGTCCAACCGGAGAGTAGTTCAGAGTAGTATCATGAAGAGAAGATATTTATATGAGAGTGTTCACTAGCAAAAGTATGATCCCTAGGCCTTATTTCTAAACATTGAAACACCGTATTTCTAAACATTGAAACACCGTTTGCAACTAGATCGGTTACATGTTTGCTTGCTTCCATCTTTTTGCCTTTAGTCTTTTCCTCCCCTTAAGCTCTTTTCTAGCACCGTTGTCTTATATCCATACCACTTGTATTTCACTATCTCTTTGCCGAACTAGTGCACATATACACCTGACAAGTGTATTGGGTGTGTTGGGGACACAAGAGACTTCTTGTATCTAGATTGCAGGGTTTCTTGAGAGGGATACCTTTGGCCACTTCCTCCCTAAGTTTGATAAACCTTGGGTAATCCACTTAAGGGAAACTTGCTGCTGTTCTACAAACCTCTACACTTGGAGGCCCAACAACTGTCTACAAGAATATAAGTGTGTAGACATCAAGCTATTTTCTGGCACCGTTGCCGGGGAGGTAAGGTAAAAGGTACTCACATCTTCCGGTGTGAGTGCTCGAAGTTATTTCCTTTAGATTCTGCAATTTTGTCTTTTTGTTTCTTGTTTTCACTAGTTAGGCTTAATGGAAAACAACAAAAAAATTAGAGAGCTTTATAGTATTTATCTTGAGTTAGGACATGAAGTGTTTGAAGAGAAAATTAAAAAACCTATGGTACTTTATTTGCATGCTAATAGCAATGTTGTTAGTATGAATTCTTTGGACACCATTATTGCTAATGCTATGGAAAAGTCTAAGCTTGGGGAAGCTAGTTTTTATGAAAATGATCTCTTTAGTCCCCCATCTTTAGAGGAGAAAAATTGCTTTGATGATACTATACCTCCAATATATGATGATTACAATAATGAGTATGATATTTTCAGTCCACCTACTATTGAGGAGAAAATTAATTATGATTACAATATGCCTCCTATATTTGATGATTATGGTGATGAGAATAATAATGATAGCTATTTTTTTGAATTTGCTCCCACTACAATTAATAAGAATGACTATGTTTATGTGGAGAGTATTAATTCTTTTATGCATGTGGCTCATGATAAGAATGTTTTATGGGATAGTTATATTGTTAATTTTATTCATGATGCTACTGAAAGTTATTATGAGAGAGGGAAACATGGTTTTATGTATCTCAACAATATTAAGTTTCCCCTCTTTATGTTGAAAGTCTTGAAGTTGCACTTGTTTTGCTTTACTATGCTTGTTGCTTTGTGCTTTCATGACTTGTTTCTTTACAAGATTCCTATGCATAGGAAGTGTGTTAGACTTAAATGTGCTTTGAATTTGCTTCTTGATGCTCTCTTTTACTTCAATTCATATTTCTTATGTGAGCATCTTCTCAAACTATCATGCCTAACTTAAAGGCGTTAAAGAAAAGTACTTCTTGGGAGATAACCCAATAGTTTTCTTAAGTCTTAAGTTATTGCCTCAGTAATAACCTCTCCTTATCCTTTTTGTGTGGTTTTTGTGCCAATAATAACCTCTAATGAGAGAGAAGTAAGACTTGGGAAAGTTGTTATCCTGAAACAGATTTTTGTGCTTCGCTGTGAAAATTCGTGAAAAATCTTTGTACATCGGTTTGAGCTTTAATTTTTTTCTTCTGCCCCAGGTTGTTATCCAACTTTCGTTAGTTCAACACTTTTTGATTTGAGCAACAAAAGGTCTTAAAAAATCGGTTTTACCTGGTGGTCTGTTTTGACAGATTTCTGCCATTATTTGCATTTGCCTCTTAATCTCTTGCTCTTTGAGTTCTCTTTGATCATTTGAACTTTTTAAAGGAAGTGCTACAATAGCTTTTGTTTTAATGGAAGTTTTACTTGTGTTGGAACTGAACCAAAAAGACTTATTATCTTGAGTATACTAATGTTGCTAATGAAGATTTTGTGAAGTTTTGTATGATGGAAATTTTAAAGTGTAGGGAAGAACAATGTGATAAGATGAAGTATGGACAAACGCTCAAGCTTGGGGATGCCACCCCGTGTCACCCCAAGAAA
The DNA here is from genome assembly GCA_910589775.1 of Avena eriantha. Lineage (NCBI taxonomy): Eukaryota > Viridiplantae > Streptophyta > Magnoliopsida > Poales > Poaceae > Avena > Avena eriantha. The sequence continues at coordinate 284,343,107 of OU342745.1, read as the reverse complement.
TATTCAAGAGGTACAAGCGTCAAAGCTTGGGGTTGCCCAAGGCATCCCCTTCTTCATCAATAAAAATCTCAGGTCTTTCTAGACAGTTCGTTTTTATTATTTCATGCACTTTTGTGTTGTTCTTGGAGCGTCTTTGTTTTTGTTTTTAGTTTTATTTTGTTTGGTTTGCTTAAATAAGTTGTTTGGATCCCAACACACTTCTTTTGGAGAGAGACACACCCCATTATTCATTGCCTAGAACACTCTAGTTTTCATTCTTATTGTTTTACGAGTGTTCTCTTTTGCTAGCACTGTGTTTAGCCTTAGTTTTCTTGTGCTTTCAGCTTAGAACTTTTTAGTTCTTGTTTTTGGATTTGTGAGACAATCTCATTGATCTTTATTTATTACTAGCTTTGTGAGATCTTTCAAATAAGTTGATTTGGATTGGAAAAGAGTAGGAAAGTTCATGCTTAAGTGGTATAAAAGGAGCTTGTTTTTTGACTGTGACTTAGACTTTGTCATGCCATGCTTGATATTGTTTTGGCTTTATGCTTAGTGATTTTTGCTGTAGAATGACATGTTACAAATAATTGAGATTGCTTAATGTGCCTTGAAAGAATAGCTTTGTGAGATCTTTCAAATAAGTTGATTTGGATTGGAAAAGAGTAGGAAAGTTCATGCTTAAGTGGTATAAAAGGAGCTTGTTTTTTGACTGTGACTTAGACTTTGTCATGCCATGCTTGATATTGTTTTGTCTTTATGCTTAGTGATTTTTGCTGTAGAATGACATGTTACAAATAATTGAGATTGCTTAATGTGCCTTGAAAGAATCACGCGTTGTTTTAGCATATTAAAGCATAGTATTGTGGTATTCTCCTTTGATGCTTTATTTGGGTTGACTTGGCACATGCTCACACCATGTTAAGACTATACCAAGTCACCATAGCCTCTATGATCCTTTAGTTTTCGACTTGTGATACCACTTTATGCTTTAATTAATAATGTTTTGTCGCTTTGCATGATTATGGCCATTATTGCTCTCTTAGTTGGTCGCTCCCAGTCTTTTGCTAGCCTCCATACCAAGTATGAGTTCCACTCATGCATCCAAATCCAAATAAAAGTTATTCCAAAGAGTCCACCATACCTACCTATTAGCATTTGCTATTCCAAGTATATTCATGTTTTTATCTACCTTCTGAATTAAACTTGTTATGAGAAAACTAGTGATTAAAGCTCTCACGAACTTGATGGCACACTTTACTTTTCTTGCCCCTAATAAACTTGAACCATTGTGTCATCTATGTTGTATATGCTTGCACTTATACGCTGGGAATTAGCAGAACCATGTTGTCATGGGGAACGCTTTCAACATTGCACTTGTAAATTGTACCCAGTTGATATCATGCTCTTTTGTCTATGGATGTCGTCGATGTGAAATGAAAGGGGAGCTTGTAAGTCCATGGAGTTATGTATGTGTGTTAGAGAAACGCCTGGGCCGCTGGTCTAATCCATGCCTAATCATGGTGGAAACCTGCAGCATAAACATAATGAGCAATCTATGAAGCATTCTTCTTATAAAAGAAGAGATCGAGATTGAGAAAAAGAGAAAAAAAGAAAAAAAAGATGAGAGAAGAGGAAAGAGAAAAAAAAAGCACCATTTTCCCATGGTAAATAAGAAGATTGCTGAGATGCTTATTGTCTGATTGCCTTGTCATTTTGATATGGGGATTCTTCCGTATCATCGGGCAAGGGGTACCCCATTGGGGGTTCTCTATGATACACATGTACTTACTCTGACAAGAACTTACCGGTAACTAAACTTGAGTAGCATGAGGAGCGGCCCTCGTATTCAAGGGACATGAGATTTCCAACTTATACTTTGTCAAGCATATACTCCATGGTTTGTTCACTTTAACCTTAATCACTTCAAGATGCTTATGATAGGGGCAATGAGAGATGAAAGCTAATAAGTACCATAATTTTTGGAAGCTCTTTATGAGACTAGAATCCCTGTTTCCTTCTATGAAGGCCTTTATTTTACTTTTATGTTGAGTCTCCATCTTCTATCATTATGCACCTATTAAGAGAGCATAGTGGTCGTTCTTAGTTCTATGTGCATTGTCCCAAGACTTGTTGATTGATGCATAACTTTGATATTGCTTGTTCTTAAACTATTTGTATCTAGTCACCCTTATGAACTTTGAAGGTGTCCTATGCATTTATGTTTTGCTACTCTATGAGGGACAAGCTGAATACCATTCTCATTATGCTTTCTTTATGTGAAACAAACAAATGTCTTGCAAAGCATTGTTATTCTTGAATCTTTTGTTTATACTTTGTCATGTTATAACATGGTTGCTATGTCTTATTGTTAGAACTATATCTTTCATGCTATGTTAAAGTACTATGATCCCAGCTATCAATGTTTTACAAATACTTTGATCAAGTTTATGATGGTGCATGTCACCTCAAAAATTATTCTTTGTATCACTTACCTACTCGAGGACGAGCAGGAGTTAAGCGTGGGGATGTTGATACGTTGCAAACGTATCTATAATTTTTGATGTTCCATGCTTGTTTTATATCTACTTTCTTATGTTTTGTCCACACTTTGGAGTACTTTTACACATTTTATGGAACTAACTTATTAACAAGATGCCACAGTGCCAGTTGCCTGTTTTCTTTTGTTTTTGGTTCCAGAAAGCCAGAAAATGAATATTCTCGGAATTGGACCGGACAAAAACCAAAGTCGAAATTTTACCGGAAGACTCATGGAGCCAGAAGACGAGATGAATATGGGCCAGGGGCTAGCCACACCATGTGGTGGCGCGGGTCTCCCCTGGCCGCGCCACCACATGTGTGGGCCCCTGGTTCACCCTCTGACATCGCCCTTTCGCCTATAAGAAGCCTCTGATGCAGAAACCCTAAATAATTCGGCCTCTAGCCACGAAAAGTTCCGCAGTGCCGCCGCCACCGAAGGGGAGATTCGGGGGATAGAAAGTCTCTGTTCTGGCACCCTGCCGGGATGGGGAAGTGCCCCTGGAGCCATCTCCATCGATCTCCACCACCATCTCTATCGCCGTTGCTGATTCCCATGATGAGGAGGGAGTAGTTCTTCCTCGAGGCTAAGGACTCTACCAGTAGCTATGTGTTCATCTCTCTCTCTATGCATGATCATATTGTGATCATGAGCTTTGTAATCAAGTAGATATACCTTGCTACTCAAGTGCTTTAATAGATCTCTGGCTCTCCCCACGTGTGTGAAAGTGATAGCGTGCACACCATGGTGACACTTAGGTTAGAGATTACAAATACTTGTTATGAGTTATATTTGGAGTTGGATGTTTCTATGAAATTGTGGTGTTTGTTGGAACCATCTAGAGCTCAAGGTGACAGTGTGGGGTTTTCTAGATGGGGAAAGCGGACTTTGAGGAGTGTTGTTATAGCCCTACCATGGATTAGAGTGTCCAACCGGAGAGTAGTTCAGAGTAGTATCGTGAAGAGAAGATATTTATATGAGAGTGTTCACTAGCGAAAGTATGATCCCTAGGCCTTATTTCTAAACATTGAAACACAGTTTGCAACTAGATCTGTTACATGTTTGCTTGCTTCCATCTTTTTGCCTTTAGTCTTTTCCTCCCGTCAAGCTCTTTTCTGGCACCGTTGTCTTATATCCATACCACTTGTATTTCACTATCTCTTCGCTGAACTAGTGCACCTATACACCTGACAAGTATATTGGGTGTGTTGGGGACACAAGAGACTTCTTGTATCTTGATTGCAGGGTTGCTTGAGAGGGATACCTTTGACCACTTCCTCCCTGAGTTCGATAAACCTTGGGTAATCCACTTATGGGAAACTTGCTACTGTTCTACAAACATCTGCACTTGGAGGCCCAACAACTGTCTACAAGAATAGAAGTCCGTAGACATCAATTGGTTAATCCAAAAGACATGACAGTGTACTCATACAATCCATATCTGGTGGTGAAGGTGGTCTTTGGGATATCCGTTGCGCAAATCTTGAGTTGATGATAACCAGTTCTAAGATCAATCTTAGAAAACACTCTGGCAGCAGTCAACTGGTCGAACAGATCTTCTATCTTCGGCAGTGGGTACTTGTTCTTGATGGTGACATCATTCAGCTTCCGGTAATCCATGCACAAACGGTTACCTTCATCTTTCTTATCCACAAACAAAACAGGCGATCTCCATGGCGATGCACTTGGTTGAATGAGACCTTTCTCCAGCATAGCATCAAGTTGCTACTTCAGCTCCACTAATTCAGATTGGTTCATACTATAAGGTCTTTGAGCTATGGGTCTAGTTCCAGGAACTAGTTCAATGATGAACTCGATATCCCGATCTGGGGGCATACCGGGCAATTCATCTGGGAATACGTCGGGATATTCATAGACTACTCTGACCTGGTCAATGGTGGTCTTGGCTAGACTCTTGTTGCACTTGAATTAGCGGGGTAAGGTCTCAGATACATGTTCTACTGATACTCCGGTGCTACTGGTCATTGTTATGGCTTTCTTAGCATAGTCGATTAACCCTTGATGTTTTGACATCCAATCCATTCCTAGTACTACTTCCAAACCTTTGGTTCCAAGTACTATTAGATTGGCATAAAAATCTATCCCATGGATTCTGATGGGTACGGCTTTGCAAACTTTTCTAGCTTTGGTGGTTGAACCAGGGATTTGAACTATCATAACGTGCTTCAGATTTGGGGGGTGAATCTTACTAGCACATGCAAATTCTTCTGTAACAAACGAGTGCGATGCTTCCGAATCAAACAACACTCTTTATAATACTGCTTTAACAGAAAACATACCCATGACGACATTTGGCGCTTCCTGGGCTTCCTCAGCACTCATGTGGAACAGACGACCATTACGGTTGTGCGGGTTTCCTGGGGCAAATCTCTTTCTAGGTTGAAAACGACGTTGCTGCTGAGCGGGTGCATTCACATTGGTGGTTGCTGCAAGCTTCTTAGGGCACTCAGTGGAGTAGTGACCCTTGACTTCACATTCAAAGCAAGTAATCAGGGACTTGTCTTTTCCTGCAATAGGCACAACATTGCTTCCAGTCCTTGGGGCAGTATTGTTGTTGTTGGTGTTGGACTTGGGCGATGCACGATTGAAGTTATTGGAGTTGCCAGGGTTATTGTTGTGGTTTCCTCCAGACCTCAAGTTTCCTCCACCACGATTGGGATAGTTTGGACGGGACATAGGGGGTCTGTTGTTTCTTGGGGCATATCTTGCAGACGGGTTGGGGCGATACTTCTGGGTATGGTGGGATCCAGGCTGGTGCATCATCCTGTGCTTGCGATTGTCATTGGCTTGGTTTATCTTCCCTTCCATCTAGATAGCAGAGTCCACTAAAGTTTCAAGATCATCAAAGGGAATGTTGATTAGCACGGTTTGCATCTCATCATGTAGTCCGTTCAGATCTCTCTTTCTTCTTTGCTTCTGTGTCAATCTCATCAGGGGCTTATCTAGCTAGTGACAGAAATCTGTCATGGTACTCAACCATAGTCATCCTTCCTTGTTTCAAATCTCTGAACTCATCCCTCATCCTCTTAATCAGACCCGGGGGCACATGGGTCCGGCTGAACTTGATTTTGAACTCCTCCCAAGTCATCATCTGAACTCCGTTCATGATACGGGTACTATTCCACCAGGCTCTTGCATCACCTGCCAGATAATGGGTGGCTGATAACCCACAAGTATAGGGGATCGTGTGTAGTCTTTTTGATAAGTAAGAGTGTCGAACCCAATGAGGAGCTAAAGATAGGATAAATATTCTCTCAAGTTCTATCAACCACTGATACAACTCTATGCACACTAAACGTTTGCATTATCTAGGAAATAAAACTAGAGCAACAATACGAGTAATAGAGATAGTTTTGCATGGTAATAAATAACAAGAAAGTAAAGCTAGTTGCTGCAGCAATAAAATACACTAAACTAATAGAACCATGAGTGTGGAATAGTGGTAGTAATTGTGGTGGCTTTGTCCAAGTTTAAATAGCGAATAGATCGGGTTCATTGTCTTCGATGTAGTTTTCTATGTGGGAGAGGCTAAATATACATGCGCTTCACTACTTGGAATTACATGTACTATATGATTGGATTGTTAGCAAACATCCGTAACTACTAACAATGCATTAAGGTTTCCCCAATCATAGCCTTAAGTTTAATGGTCCACTTACTCCCATACGTGCAACGTTCCGGTTCGCGTCCTCACGTTTCTGTCACTCCGGCAGAACTCCCCCTTTTTTTACACATACTACAAACCCTATGGTGTTTAATCCATGCGCACACAATATAATGGACACCAAAGGACTGTACCATATCAACATACAACTCTAATGAACCAAAAACGTTCAACCATTCAATCTAAGAACAAAGAAACTACACAAATATGACATAGATCATAGGATTATAACTTATAGCATCAAATACCATGTTTACATAGGACGGTACAGAGGTGTGTGGGAGGATGAACCACTGCATACTAGGAGGATTAGGTGATAGAGATGGCGGTGAAGATGGTGAAGAGGGCGGCGGCGGCGGCGCGGGGGACTCTTTCCCCGCCGCTAGTATCATGGGGGAGCACCGCCCCTTAGCCCCCTTCCTTCATGGCTTATTGGAAGCCCTCCCCCATAGAGATGGGATCCATGGGGGAGGAAAAAACATGGCTTTGGCGGCTGCAAACTCGTGGGTGGATGTGCCCTGGGCGAATTAGATTTCCTTCCTTTATATAGCTTCTCGGATTCCCGTCACCCCATCTTAGGTTGTAGTAAATTAGGCCTAGAAGGCCCGTCCGTACTCGGAATCAGCTAAATTTTATGTCCAGAACGTTTGTCGTGAAATTTCCAACAACTTTGTAGTTGAAGAGTTCTCCGTTTGATGTTGTCTTCGACCCGAAACATGACCATGTTAAAAAAGAGTTATGAGACAGATTTCTAGAAAAATCCCAATTTGACTCCAACAAGGTTTCCACTTGTATTCTTGGTAATTCCTACACATCAAAGTGTAAAACAAGAACATTGTGCACTTTTGCAACTATTAGGAGGTTAGTCTGAATAAATCCTAAACTCTATAAAAAAGGAGTGTCAAAAGCATATTATTAGCATAAAACCATCAAAAATTATAGATACGTTATGGACATATCAGTGGCAAACAATACTTTTTCATTGTCCTCAACTCCTACGACCTCTAAGTTGTTCTCCATGGTTTGCAGCCAGTCATCAGCATCTAAGGGTTCTTCAGACTTATTAAATATAGGGGAATTGGTGTTTTGAAAGTTCTTGAGCTTGGATCCATGGTTATCCTGGTTTCCGTGGCCTTGATTGTGGGTCATCTGAGCTATCTGTTGAAGAGTGGCTAAGTTGGCTTCACATTTGGCTCTACTAGCTTCACGGTCAGGAACAAACATTTGCAGCAGCATTGGGTCCTGAGATGAACCGCTTCCTCCGGGATTTCCGTGAGTCATCTGAAGATTGAGATAGATAATGAGACAAGGGGGAAATTTCTAGGGTTTATAGGTTTGTTTTAGAAACTTTAAACTTGGAGTATAACTCGGTTTTTTGAAAACTAACAACTTCCTCTCATTCATTCATTCATTCATTCATTCATAGAACCCAATACAAACACACACCACATCACAAATAGAAAACAGATGGTTTTAGGAACCATTCTGTGAAACTACGATAGAAAGGGACCGGGTACATCTCACTCCTACGGTAGTGCTTAAGTACATCTAACCATCATCAATGAAGGCGACATCATCATCATGATCATCAGTGTGGAACTCCATGTCCTCGTCCTCCAGGTAGTCGTCATCATCACTAAGGTAAGAGTAGAGATCTCCACGTATATCTTCACCTTCCTCCTCCTTTGCTTCAAGCTGGATCTCCTGTTCACGGATGGTCTTCTTGAGAGTGGACACCTTCTTGCGAATACGATAGATGATGCGATCCTTCTTGTCACGCTGACGATGAAGTGAATGGCGCTCCTTGGCGAGGATGGCGAGGGTCTGGTCCTTCCTGACTGCAATGGCATGGTTATGGTTGGCATAGGCACGGGCGTTGTCCAACTCCTTTTGCCTATCATACAACATGAAGTCGAGATTATCCACCTGGTGCTTCAGCTCCGGGTGTCCTGGCATCTCCAAGGGCAGTCCCATAGAATCACACCTTGCGTAGTGAGCAAAGCGAGTGCCATTGATCTGGTTGATGTTTTGCCCACACAAGCGGGCAAGGGCTTCCTACATAGCCATGGCTAGTCCGAGGTGGGTGCTTCCATCTTGCCTCTGAGATCTGCAACTATCAGCCACTGTAGCTCTCCTCCCATGTGATATGTTGAGTTGTGCCCCGAAGAACTCCGGGTGCGGGCGCTCAAGATGCTCTACGAGTGCATCTAGATCACTCTCAAAGATCAGGTGGCCTCCGTTGCCCAGCTAGTAGAACTTGCTATACTTGACCTCCATCTATAAGAATTTAGGGTGAGCAAGTTAGTGGGGTGATCAAGTGTGTCAAATTTTATGTAGGATTCCAAAAAAATTCGAGGAACATGATTTTTTTGAAAGAATCTCAAGGATAAGAGTGGGAATAGGTTTTCATAAATACTCACTTCTTTTGTTTTGAAACTAAGTTTTTTTGTTCAGACGTCCATTCTAACTAGGGTCTCCTATGGTTAGGATGGCTCTGATACCAACTTGTCAACACCCAGATTTTCAATCCCAGATGCCTGTTATGCCATACATCGCAATCCCAGGATTACCATTTTTGCGAGACATAACAGAATTGGTACCACAGTACATCATCCATTACAAACCATAATAAAGGTATTACAAATAAAGGATCTCATGATCCAGTCTTAATATAATCAAAGCAGCGGAAAGTAAACGTAGAAGGGGCTTCATCTTCAGGGTCACAGGCAATGCTGACGATGGGAGATGATCCTAGTTGTCATAGACCTCCTGCTGTCCATCTTCCTGGTAGTCGTCCTCATAGTCTGGCCATAGGAATAGCTAGGGTCAAAGCCATGAGTACTCTTTAAGTACTCGCAAACTATCACTAACAAGTAAGGTAGTTCTAGTAGGAATCTTAAGCTCTAGGTTTATTTGCAAAAGCCAGGTTTATTTCATAAGAGTTCAAAACTAAAGAACCTAATTTAATTTTCTACATCACCTAAGTGGGAACCTAGTTTTCATGTCCACAACCCTGTTGTGGTCAAGTTAAGGTCATAGTTCAACTCACAAGTCATTTTGAAAACATCTAACAACGGAACAATATGGCCACTCCAACTGTCCATGACCACGTACGCGACTATTCAAATAGTTTGACACTCTGTAGAGGTGGTACACTTTCACCACAATATTCGATATATCCATCAGGGATAACCCTGAATCATGATACTTAGTATGCGGATAATCAATCATAACCTTTCAATTACACACTCTAGTATAGGCACCTCCCCTATGAGCTTGGCCTCCTAGCCATGGCCATTTGCCATCCTGGGCACTGCATAGGTGGACATTCACATTCACGAGGTACCCTCAGCTCAACCTCTTTCCACGAGGGAACCCATACTAAGGCATATAAACTTCTAGTTAAGCCCTACCCAATTCAGGTATTGTGGTTGTATGGTAAAATTGGAATGGTATCGCATCCGAACCCAACCATCAGTTCTTATCGAAATCAAGGCTCATGCCTCAAGAAGTTTCATCATCAAATCATTTTGTGTTCATAACACATGTCAAAAACATTTCAATAGAATGAACCATCATTCCAAGGTTTTCATAATCATTTCCTCTAAGTATTCCCATCTAAATGATCAGTAGTAGTTTAGCACTAGCAACTAGCAATGAGGATGCTAATCAAGTGTAACTATCCAAATCTAGTTTTATGCTTTTTATTGGCATCTAAGTATAACTAAATAGGCCTAGTTTTATGCTCTTTATGGCATCTATCCCATTTTTCCAATACTCACAAATCACTAACTAAAGGTAAAGAACTTTGGTAAAAGTAAAAGAATAAAGCTTGCAAGTAAAACTTGGGATTGGTATAATCAAGGTTACATAACCAAAGCATGCCTAATGCATCTTGTATAGGTTATCTTGCAACGATGGCTTACATAGTTAACTTGTAGTGTTAGGCTTGCCTTGAGTAATGCAGTGGTTGAAGTTCTCTTCTTCTTCTTCTTCTTCTCCGTAGTACTCCTCCTCCTCGTAGCCCGGGTCGGTACTATCGTCTATAAATGAATACGAGGTACACAATCACCAAACAATACTTAACTACTTCTATGTAGCACACAAAGGCTCACACTAGATGATCTAGCATCATCCGAATCATCACATGAAATAAAGACCTAGTCTTATTTTTCTTAGTTTAGAAAAGTAATTTTTACTCATTGAAAATACTTAACTTTTAATATTCTCCAATTAAAATATGGGATCACGTTGACACATGTCATCACCACATATTCTAATACTTGGAAATGTGATTTAAAGTGGTGGTCATATTTTATAAAGTTTAAAATTACTATTTAATACAATTAAAATGACTAGAAATGCCTATATAGCATTCTTTTGGTACTAGTCCAAGATCACTGCATGTAAACCAAAATATTTTTACATATTCAGATAGATCTTGTCAAATGTGATTTTTGAGAGTTGGAATCAACTCAAAAGTATTTATGTTTGATTTTTGAAAAATGTTTGAAGTTGGAAAAGTCTATGCCTTGTTATTTTTACTATAGGTGATCTATAATTTCAAATGGTTTAAATCCAATGAGCTTGGGTAGACAATTTGAATACCTTTCCAATAAAATTGGAATCATGCAATTTGGTTCAGTAGATCTCCGTGAATTGATTTTTGAATCTACTGATAGAATCTAGTTTTAACTAAAATGAAAAAAGTCTATTTGAATCAACGGGCTCTGCACGGGAAACTAATTGGGCCGGCCCAGCTACGCGGCACGCGCAGCGGGCTGCTGATAGGTGGGTCCCACTGGTCAGCGACTCAGCTAAGCCAAAACGGTAAGTTTCAATCTCAGCGCTACGATTAGAATAGGATCTAACGGCTGTGGTTCATAGTCTCCGTCGTACAGCACCGGCGAGAACTGAACCCTAACACGACGGTGAGGGTACGTGGGGGCTCACCTGGGCTCTAGCTAAGGTCGGCGATGGGGAGAATGAGGTTGTCGTCGACGGCGGTTCGAGGCGTGGTCACGACAGCTCCTGGGGTGGCTCCTAGCTCCAGTTCCTCTTCTCCTCTGTAGCGGTGGGCTCCGGTGAAATTCCGGTGGGCTGGTGCTCGCCTTGCTCCGGAGAGAGGTGTGGGAGGTTTCTGAGAGAGAGGGGAGTGAGATGGTGTGAAGAATTGGGGCTGGGGTGGCCTCTATTTATACACCGGCGAGAGGGACAGCGCGGCATGGTCGGGCTCCTCCGGCGATGGCGTTACAGAGGGCTATCGGCATGGCTGAGGGTAGGGGTCGACGCGGTGCTTCAGGGCGGTCGTCATGCGAGTGATGGCGCGGCAAGGGGCGATCGAGAATGGTCAGGAGCGGTCCGTGCTCTGTGCGGGAACGACGGCGTTTGAGACGGCGCACAGTGGCCACGGTTCACGCGGCGGCGAACGAGCGTGTCTGGGGGGTAGCTGGGGTCATGGTGAGTGCGGGCACGCGCGGAGAGGGCGAGGCGCGGCGTGTATGCGCGTGTCTGCTGCGGCGCTCTGGCGCTCTCTCGGCATGGCGGACAGAGAAGTGGGCGCGCCATTAGGGCTGGTCCACGGCTTGTCTTCGGTCGAGGGGGTGGACAGAGGGTGGTGGTGGAGTGTCGCCTGTTTCCTGGACATCGTGGGAGAGGGCGGTGCGGTCTGTGGCGAGCGGTGCTTGGTCGACCGGCACGGTGAGCTCGGGCGGCGCTGCACTGGTGCGAACGGCAAATGGGGATGCTTGCCCACTACACTGCTGGACACTGGGGCGACCAGGGGAGGGAATTGAGGCACTAGTGGCGATCAATTACTGCTCCAAACAGTGATTGTTAGGCATGGTTTACTGGTGTCTGCCAGGTGCTCGACCAAATGGCCGCATGAATTCAAAGTTTAAATTTTTGGATGAAATTTGGTGAAGGTGTTTGTCACATGCTTGGGTGTCTATGGTTGCTGGAAAAAGTCAAGGGGAAATGATTTGAGTGGTTTTTGAAAAAGGGTGATATATGCATATGAACTTGATTCAATTTTGCAATGTCTTTTAAATAGATTTGAAAATATTTCCTGTTAGTTTGTAAAGTGGGTTTGGGTTCACTTTTACTTGGTCTAGCAAAGGGTGAAAAGAATTGGGAAAGTTTCTGTTAGAAATCTTTTACTAGAAACACTCAAAGTGGTCTAGTGGATAAATTTGGTCAAAATGACCATTTGCTTACATGATTCATATTTGATTTTCTTTTCTTTCGATTTAGTTTGTAAATGATCTAGATGATGTAGTATTCGTCTTTAAACCATTTCTTATCATTTGTAGCAATCAAACATGACAATTGCACTTATTCATACCCTAATGCAATTCACATATACACTCATATGAGATTTAATAAGAAAAGTTTTTATTAACCCTAAACTTGGTGATTAGAACTTGCTATTCTTGTTTATTATTTTTGGGGTGTTACAACGGGCGCTCGGGGAGGGGGGGGGGATTTCTGGGCGATTGTCGCGGCCGCTAGATCGGCGACGAGGAAGGCCAGGCATGGTGGCGCGGGGGGTAGGATTTCTGGCCTCCCTTTTTTATAGACGCGCTTGGACGCGGCGAAAACGCCTAGAAAAGACGGGAATCGACGCGGAAGAGGCGGGAAATGACTGGAAGAAAGCTGACAGGCGGCGGGGCGGTGGGAACGAACTGGATATAAACCGACGCTGGCGTCGGTGACGGGCCTTTTTCAGGCGCGGACATTTAGATCGCACCGCTGAACGCGGTTATCCGAACAGACCGGACGAGTATCCTAAAATAACCGCGGGCCGACTCAAACGGATATGGTCGGACGGTAGAGATGCCCTTATGTGGTCAGCCCGTCAAGCCACGACCGCCGCATCCTCCTTGATCCCGGGCGGCAACCGGGCCGCACCGCCTGACTATCGCCTCGTCGACCGCCACGTCGGGCTGACCCCACATTCCCACTGCACTACAGCCACAGCCAACGCGGCCACACCAGCAGCAAACAGTGTGACCACCACCGACCAGTACCTCCCCTGGCGACGGTGACCCTCCTCCTCCGCCATTCCCCTCGCCTCTGGCCGCTCAGCTCTCGCCGCCTCTCTGAATCCCCATCTCTCGGACGCGCTAGCTCCTGCACCCGTCACCTGCTTTCTCCTTTACGCGATCTGGTAAGCCTTCCGACTATTCATACCGAGATCTGGTGAGCCGATGCTTAATGTGGATGAGCGGAAAGTTTCGTCTAAATGTGGGATCTAAGGGACGGTCTTAGCCTGGGCTATGAATTGCCGCAGCGGCCGAATGATTCTGTTTCTTCCCCTGGTTCGGATAACCCGATATTTTCTCTAGGAAGTGCTTCCAGTAGTGGACCTAGTAAAATCTGTACCCTGTTTGTGGTTTTGGATTTGTGCGACCTTCGTGCTTTGGCCTCGATGTTCTCGATGCAATCGGGGGATGGTTCTTCTCGGATTATGGCTGCATTGCACCTGTGGATTCTTCAGGTGTAAGACCCACATTGGCACATTGCATGTCAACTCTCCCGCATGCCAAGCTGTTCTTTTAGGGAAAATGCCTAGCTGTTTTGCTGGTCTCTATTCAGGGCAGTTGGTAATTACTTCTACTAGTTGTGTTTCGGCCACTAACTTTTGGAGTAATTACAGTTTAACGATATTTCTGCAAATCGTAGGGGAGATGTTATTCTTAACGTTGGGAGAACTAGCTAGAATTCCAGATATATGTGCGTCTTAGTTTTACCGCATATTTGTATCTGATTCAAATGCTCAACACACAGATTCACCTATTCAATGGATGTTTTGCACGGTCAAACCTCGTGTGGATCATTGCTGCAAAAACTGCAGGTGCGTGCTCAAACTGCTCCTTGATCATGTCATAGAAGAGCTGAACATTTTTCTTCTTGTGTTTGATTTTATGATAAGGTGGTGTCTATTTCTTTTTTATATTTTGGGATTGTCAGTTAGTATGGGACGAAGTTGGTGAGAGTGATGAGGACCGCGACAAAGTTCTGTTTCAGCTGGATCAGGAATGCTTGGATGTCTACAAGAGGAAAGTTGATCAGTCGCTGAAGTCGAGGGACCTTCTTCTCCAAGCACTGGACTACTCAAAGATGGAGCTTGCCAGGCTCGCTTCTGCCCTTGGAGAGAAATCCAGAGCAAGAAGTGTACGTGAAAAAACTGTCTGCTTTCCATAATATCATGCTAATTTCGGTCCAATTCTTACTCTGAACTGAGTGAGGAATATGCTTGATCCACTATGGCTTTCGGTATTCTCTGTAATGTTTTGTATTTTCTGTGCTGGTCTTTTAGTTCCTGTCTGCCGACCTTGTTACTGACTTACTGCATGCCAGATGAGGGGTGAATATTTTCCTAAAAATTACAAGGGTTTAAATTTGATAATGCTTCATTTATGCAGCCTGAGAAAACAACACGGACAATCAAGCAACAACTAGCTGCCTTAGCTCCAGCACTTGAACAACTGGGCAAGCAGAAAAAGGAGAGAATACAGGAATTTGCTGATATAATGTCAAGAATCGAACAAATACGCGGTGAGATTGCTGGCAGTCTCGAGATAGGCCAGAAGGTCGCGACACCACAAATTAATGAGGACGACTTGACAGATGAGAAGCTTCGGGACTTCCAGGCTCAGCTCCAAGAGCTTGAGAAAAAGAAGGTATGCATTTTCGTTATTCATTTGCTTTGTTGAATGTTCCCTGGTTGGCAGTGGTTGTATCTTTGGCCTCATGGAGCAATAAGATACATTTTCTCCGGTATTACAGAGAGAGAGGCTGAAGAAGGTATTTGAGCATGTAAGTACCGTACAGGATCTCTGTACTGTATTGGGGATGGAATATATTAGCATAATAACTGAAGTTCATAACAGTCTAGATGACTCGGTCGGTAAGGACCGCAAGAGCATTAGCAATGACACTCTGTCAAAACTTGACAGGACAATAGCTACTCTTAACGAGGACAAAAGTTTGAGGCTAAATAAGGTATAGCGGTATCCCCCTTATGTACTTGCCTACCAACAGCTATTCTATTCTTACCTGCACAGTCTCATGAATATGCATGAAATATCATTTCCAGCTTCAAGAGCTAGCCACTCAGCTACATGATCTATGGGATCTCATGGATACCCCGATCGAGGAAAGAAGATTGTTTGACCATGTTACCTGTAATAGAACAGCAACTGTTGAGGAAGTCACTGCACCTGGAGCACTTACTCTAGACATAATTAATCAAGTGAGATGAAGCAATATCATGTTTTTATTTCCTTTAGTATTCCTGTTTGACATTTTTCCGACAATATTCAGGTTGAGATTGAGGTTGAAAGATTGGACGAGCTAAAGTACAGCAAGATGAAAGAAATCGCTTTTAAGAAGCAAACCACATTGGAAGATATTTATGCTGGTGCTCACATAGTACTAGACACAGCAGCTGCCCATAATAAAATATTTGTGTTGATCGAGTCAGGGAGCATGGAACCTTCAGAATTGATTGCTGACATGGACAGGCAGATACTGAAAGCAAAGGAAGAAGCTCTAAGCAGAAAAGAAATATTAGATAAAGTTGAGAGATGGATATCTGCTTGTGAGGAGGAAAGCTGGCTTGAAGATTATGACCGGGTATGCTAGTTATGAGTTCTAGTAAATCTTGTTATTGTGCTTGTATTCTCAGGCTGTGAAGCGATGTCACTAAATTATTCCCATTTGGAACATTTTTCTTACAGCCAATTCCTTTTGCAGGATGACAACAGATATAATTCAGGCCGAGGTGCCCACCTAAATCTCAAACGCGCTGAAAAGGCTCGAATTCAAGTTAACAAAATACCAGGTACTTTTGTTCATGCACAAGTAAATAATCTTTGCTGTGACTGAATACATGTATGCCTTCTGTTGATGTGTTCACTGCTATCTAAGTATCGAAGAGCTGCTTTGTAGGAAAATGCAGAATATGTATTGCTTTTCCTTGGAAGGTTTTTTTCTGTTTCTTTGCTGACGTGAGCATATTTCTAGCCCTTGTTGAAACTCTGGTGGCCAAGACGAAGGCTTGGGAAGATAATCATGGTCTGTCCTTCACATATGATGGTGTTCCTCTTTTAGCTATGTTGGATGAGTATGTTATGCTTAGGCAAGAGAAGGAAGAGGAGAAGAAGAAAATGCGGGTTAGTGTAAATTCCTGTATTCTATTTTTAGAAGCTTTAGTGCCAACTGGGTAATAATTCTGAATTCAGTTGTGTGTCCTTCTAGTTGTACCGTTCTTGCTTTAGTTACAATATACTCCCTCCGTTCCAAGGCTTAAGGCATATAATTTTTTTGAAAAGTCAAGCTACGGAAAGATTGACCAAACTTTTTGAAAAAACTATCAAGAACTGTGATATTATATAGATACCACGTGAAAATATGTTTCATGATGTATCCAAGGGTATATATTTCATATTGTAAATATTAATATTTTTTTCTAAAAACTTGGTCAAACTTTACATAGTTTGACTTTTTCAAAAAATTATACTCCCTCCATCCCAAAGCTTAAGGCATACAATTTTTTTTCAAAGTCAAGCCATGTAAAGTTTGACCAAACTTTTAGAAAAAACTATCAAGAACTATTATATTATATAGATACCATGTGAAAATATGTTTCATGATGTATGAAAAGGTATGGATTACATAGTGTAAATATTAATATTTTTCTCTAAAAACTTGGTCAAACTTTAGTTGGTTTGACTTTAAAAAAAAATTATATGCCTTAAGCCTTGGGACGGAGGTAGTATGTTGCTTGCATTCTTCAGCTGTCAATCTGCCATGCTGGCCAATATGTGTAGTTGCTGTCTCTACCTCTTCTTCATGCTGAATTTCTTTCTCAGTTGCAAATTTGCCACAACTCTGAATTACCATGTGTTTGGTTGAAGACATGTGATGTTCACATATAGACCAATAAGGATGCTGTAGTGATTATTCATGATTTGATCAAATGTTGTTATTGCTATCAGCTGTCATCGTTCTGTTTCTTTAACATTACAGGAACAGAAGCGCTACACTGAGCAGCTACTGAACATCGACCGTGAAGGGCCCTTCGGAACACGTGTCAGTCCTTATAGACTGGCTAGTGCAAAGAAGGTAGCTGGCCCAAAGACCAAAGGTAGCGCAACAAATGGGTCCCCTGGTAGAAGACTCTCAATCAGCACTCATCAGAATGAGAGCAAGAGTTCCCGGTCTGCTGGCAAGGATGGCAAGAAAGACGCTGCTACGGCGGTGGCAGCGAAAACATCAGCTTCCCTGAATGAAGCTGCAACAGCCAAGGAGGAAGACACATCCATTCACCAGTCTGACACTGATCCAATCCCTTGTTCATCATGAACTGCGGTCTCCCTCTCTTTTCTAATGCCCTGGAATGTTTTTGTAGTGCTCTTGTTAGGTTCTACTGGAGTTTGATTATCTGATGTTGAATCTTGTGATAACTGGTTAATAGCTTAGTTGTATCCTAACGTCTGAGCAGTTGTAGCTGATCACTAGTTCGAATCAACATCTTTAGAAGTAAAAGAGGCTCTTGCAGTTTTGCATTGTTATCAACCGATTTACTGGATGTTGGTGTGTTAAAAAGAATACTGGATGTTGGTAAACTGAGGTTCCTATGTAATGCACTGTGTGCTTTTTCTTATTTACATTGATGGAAAGGACAATTAAAACTTTTATAGAGCGGTCTTAGTTCAAATAAAAAGCAAGTAGAGTAGAGAATTCCAATGCCACAATCTCCCACATGTGACGAGCGGCC
This sequence comes from Avena eriantha, assembly GCA_910589775.1. NCBI lineage: Eukaryota > Viridiplantae > Streptophyta > Magnoliopsida > Poales > Poaceae > Avena > Avena eriantha. Next base: position 284,325,119 of record OU342745.1, on the reverse strand, counting down.
ACATGGAACAATATGAGGCGTGTTTGGTTGTGTGCATGAGGGGCAACCAGTCCCGACGGGTGCAAGTTTCAGCCGTTACACCTGCATCACATAGGCGTATGTCCCCTCCTCACCCCGACCAGGTTCCTGGGAGCCAAAATCGGTCTGCCTGCCCTCGCTAGCGCGCATAGCGAATGTCGTGGTATCACCGACGAGTACATTTTGAAGGGATTCTCACAGAGCGTTGAGAGATAGGTGAGGTAAAACGGTGAGTTGGTCGTGGTATCACCAATACGTTTTGAAGGGATTCTCACAGAGCGTTACCGACGAGTACGTTTTGAAGGGATTCTCACAGAGCGTTGAGAGATAGGTACGATAAGACGGTGAATTGGCGGTACGAGGTAACATGATTTGTCTTGAAGGGATTCTCACAGAGCGTTGAGAGATGGGTGAGGTAAGGCGGTGAGTTGGTGGTACGAGATAACATGATTTACGCAGGTTCAGATCTCACGACGGCGGCAGAATCCTACTCCTACTTCCAATCACTATAATGACAATACGCTAGACACGACAATTTGGCTCATAGGTGCAAATACACCCATTATGAGAAAACATATTTTAAAATGTCAAGAAATTCGAAAAAAATTGTACATATACATTCGAACATTTTATAAAATGTTCTTTCGTCCCAAAAACTTGTGAACCAACATAAATATTCGAACGTATATGTAGATTTTTTTTGAATTTTTTGATATTTCAAAATATGTATTCTCACAATGAGTGCATTTGCACCTGCGAGCCGAAGTGAATATCCGCAATACGCCAGGTTACAAAGATTGTAGGGTTCGATGTAAGAAGTTGTCTTGTGCCCTAAAGGCTCCCGCAAGTCCGGCTTATAAAGACACCAAAACCAAGGATTACACGGCAAAGTCCATACCGGACAAGTCACACAGTCGTATACTAATACTAACTAGTCTTCGTGTCTTGTACTTCAAGGCTCCGACTTCGTCTATGTCGGTACCGTGGCCTCCCAGTTATTCCAGAATGGGCCTCCCTTCTAGATCCTTCGAACTGGGCCGCCCAACAGGCCATGTGCCGTGCTACCACTGTGGGCCACTCGGGTTATCCGGAATAAAGCTATGCTATGGTGATACCCATTGTGCATATCCCCCGGAGAACTTTAAGATCGGTGTTGTCTTGTCGCTGGTTCGTGAATGCTCCTTCTAGGTGATGTCGGCAATTCTGACAAGCATCATCTTGAAGCTCTCCCAAAAAGCACTGCAATTCTTCTATTTCTCTGGCTTCAATATGTAGCTGGAGGAGTGTTGAGTCTTGAGAATCTTCATACGCGATCTATCTTTCTGCATCTGTCAAGAGGATGACATAGGGTACAACCTATCATTACCTCGAAACTCACAAATGGATAGGCAAATCATCATTACGGGTTTCCCACGCGAGAAATCGGAAGCGTTGGCGGCGGACACGGAGATGTAGCGAAATCACCACGCACATTCCTCAACACGTTGTGCACACTTACTCCCTTGGATTTCAACTTGCACGAATCTTGGTGTCGTGTCTTTATAAATTACCGTAGCGGTTAATATTTTCATTCACTACCTTCTCCCCCACTTCATCTTCTTCCTCACGATGGACACCGTTTCGAGCTCCCGAGCGGAAAACTCTAAACCTCCATATTCATCTCCACCTTCCCTTCCTCCAATGGCCAGCACGAGCAGTCCTTCGAAGGCAGCATCTGTCGATGCTCCGTTTGAGCCAACCCAAGTGGTCGTGCCTACACCGGAGGAGATGGTTCCACCGGTCACTACCACGGTGGGGGAAACCACCGGTGGCGACCAAAAGGTGGTGGCACATGACCCATCCAAAGAAGAAGACAAATACACTGATGCAGATTCCTTCAATGGCATGTGGATGGGCACAAAGCTCACTGCCACTAAGCTCTAAGACCTCGTCGCCGAGGGATACCTCCCGTCGACGGAGGGGTTAGACTGGAAGTTGGTGCCGACCAGAGAGGTGGTTCCTTCTTCCCAAGCTGGACAGAAGGTATACCTCAAAGCCCAATTTATGTGTGTTATATCCCTCCCAATCTCCGCCTTCCTCTTAGAAGTACTAGAGCACTTCTAGGTTCTCCCCCACAACCTCTCTATGAATAGCATTCTAGTGCTTAGCAACTTCGTAGCACTGTTTGAGGGGTACCTAGGAAGAAATCCTAGGTTAGATAATTTTTATCTACTTTTTACCGTCAAGAGGAAGCCTGGCATTGTCAAGGAGGAGATCCACCCGAACAGGAGATTCCCTACATCGTGGGGCATGAATCTGCCAAGAATTGGAATATGATGTACTTCTACGGTCGGGATATCCCTCTAGAGGGTCGCGAAGCTACATATCCCAATTGGCAGGTCAAAGTCATTCTCCCCTCCGACATCGAAGCCTCCCACATCATAAGGCAGATAGAATGGCTCGTCGACACAAGATTGATCAGCTTGGACCTGGCCATCTGCTGGTTCACAAGGTAGATTCAACCTCTGCAACATTGCTCTGGCTTGATGCATATGTAAACTGGAGAAAGGAAAGAACTAATGATACCATCAAGATCCGCATGAAGGATATGTTCAAGATGAAAGCAAATAAGCACGACTTCAAGATCACCTATGACATATTCGAGAACAGCAAGTGTCCAGAGGTAATGTATACCTTATATCATTTATACTCCAAAGCTTCCAGCTTGGTTCCATCAATCGTATTACTCACTTCCTTTTTCCAGCTTATGAGCCTGGCCAAGAAAGACATGGCTCCTCAGGTCTATGACCCAAAGCTCAAGGATATCTTGGTCTTGTCAGACGATGAAGCCACCAAGGATCAACCTGCTCTAGCAACAAGAAAGCGTAAGGGTCCCGCCTCTGACGCTGCTATTGAAGGAGAAATGCCTTAGAGGCAAGCAATAAAGGATATTTATTATCATACTTCATTAGTTCATAATAGTTTTATACCATGCTATAACTGTGTCAATTGGAAACATTGATACACGTGTGGTATGTAAACAAACCAATTCCCTAGTAGCCTCTATTCAACTAGTTCATTGGTCAACTGATGATCAAGGTTTCCTGATCATGGGTATTTATGTCAATTGACAACAAGGTCATATCATTAGTGAATGATGTGATGGACATGTACCCAATATAAGTATTGTGACACGATCAAGTCACAAGGTTCAAGGTTGCAATAATTAGAAGTGTAGTATCCTACTCCTTAGACCGTGAGATCATATGTAATCACTACCACCCTGCCTTGACTGCATGAACTATCACATCGTAACAGGGTGATCATAAAGGTGTCCATCAGGTATTCCAAAGGGATATGTTGAGGTGTATGAATCAAGATTGGTATTTGTTCACCCACGAGATGGGAAGATACACGGGGACCACTCGATGAGATTACATCTGTAAGCTGTGCAGCGTGTGACTAGGTCACGGGGATGGAATATCACAGAAACAAGTTAAGCAACACTTGTCGCTAACAATATTGAACAAGGTATGGTGATACCGTTGACCATATCTCGGAAAAGTCAGGTATCGAAGTAACAAAGGGAATTGGACTCGACATTTATGGTTATTGTTATCGTGGAATGCACAAGGGTCATTATGGGTATCCAGATCCTGCTGATGATCATTGATCCGAGAAGCGTCTCAATCATGTATGTGATGTTATCAAACCGTAGGTGACGTGGGCATACCTTACAGGTACTTGAGTTTGGTATATACGTCCTGATCTGGTAGAAGCCCATGATGTTATCAGGGCCCAATCAAAGATTCGGGTGACCGAAGGAGAATCCGACTGCTTGCGGCACATGGCAAGTTCAAAGATAGAAAGTTTAAAGGGACAAACCCTAACTTGTAACCGACTCGACCTGCTACCCGAGACCTAGCCTATCTATATAAAGGCTAGGAGGGGGCAGTGAGGAGGATAATCGCAGCCCTAGTTTTCCACAGCCTTGCTAGATTGCATATGCACACCCCCTGTAACTTTCGACTCCCTCGATAATTCCAAGAGCAGACAAGAAGGAGTAGGGTCCTCTACAAGGCTTGAACCTGGGTAAACCTTGCGTCCCTACGTGCTTGTTTTCTAGCCGATTGATGCTTCTAGCGCTCCCTCCGTCTCCAAAACCCAAGCCCATAACAATGGGTATTGATGAGTTTAACCCTCATCAATTGTGTAACATCTCAAAACTTCAATCCAAGCTTATCAAGATCTAAATCATCAAAAATAGGGTTAACAAAAACTTTTCCAAATTTAAAATGAAAGCATTCATATGTGTGTGCATTTAAAATAGGAGTTGATTTGAAGTGCCTTGTTTAAGTGATCCAATCTTTTAAAATGTTTCTTAGGTGATTTAAGCATCATCTACATCATTCCCAATCTTTTCCTAAAGAAAATCAAATCAAAAAGAATTAAAAAGGAGGAATGGTCATTTTGGCCATTTTAATCCACTACACTACTTTGAGTGTTCCTAGCACTCATTTCTTAACACAAACAATTCTGGATCTTTGCACCCCTTGCTAGTACACATAATGAGGTACCAAGGCCCACCTTTGGATCTGCTAAAAACATTCTGTTAACTATTTTATTTGGCATTTGAATCCAATGCATATGCATAGATCACCCCTGTTTCAAAACCCATCTTTTTGAGCTCCACTTTCAAAACCCTTGCAACCAGAGTCTACCTAGCACTAGTGGAGATCACTCAAAAATTTTGAAATCAAAATTCAAAACTTTTTCTCTTTCGGCCATTTTGTCAAACACCTTGCTGGCAAGATCATTGTGGCCTAACTATTACTGTTTGGGCTGATATTGTCTAGCAATTTTGAAGTGCTTTGATCATCTTTGTGTTGGAGATATGCCCAAGAGGCAATAATAGAAGTGGTTATTATTATATCTTTGTGTTTATGATGAATGTTTACATCCCATGCTATAATTGTATTATAAGGAAACACTAATACATGTGTGTTTTGTAAACATAAAAGAGTCCCTAGTAAGCCTCTTGTTGAACTAGCTTGTTGATTAATAGATGATCATGGTTTCCTGGTCATGGACATTGGATGTCATTAATAACAAGGTTATATCATTAGGAGAATGATGTGATGGACACACACCCATAGTAAGTGTAGCATAAGATCAAGTCATTAAGTTCGTATTGCTACAAGCTTTCAAATGCATAGTAACCTAATCCTTCGACCACGAGGTTATGTTAATCACCATCACCGGATGGGTACTTTGATGGCATCAAACACCACTTCGTAACTGGGTGGTCATAAAGGTGTCGTTGGGTATTCTGAATGTATGTGTTGAAGCACATGGACCAAGATTGGGATTTGTCCATCCATATGACGGATAGATGTGCTCTGGGCCCTCTCGGTGGAATGTCATCTAGTTAGCTTGCAAGCATGTGACTAGGTCACAAGGGATGACATATCATGGAACGAGTAAAGAGTACTTGTCAGTAACGAGGTAGAACTAGGTATGGAGATACCGACGATCAAACCTTGGATAAGTAGAGTATCGCGTGACAAAGGGAATTGGTTTCGTATGTTAATGGTTCTATCGATCACGAAGTCATTGTTGAGTATGTGGGAGCCGTTATGGATCTCCAGATCCCGCTGATGGTTATTGATCGGAGAGGTGTCTTCATCATGTCTGCATATTCACGAACCGTAGGGTGACACACTTCAGGTTCGAAGTTGTTTTAAGTAGATATGGAATGTGCGTTGGAGACCAAATGTTGTTCGGAGACTTGGATTGGATCCGGGACATCACGAGAAGATCCGGAATTATCCGGAGAATAAGATTCATATAATGGAGATCATTTTCTAAGTTAGGAAATGTTCCGGAGTATTTATATGGGGATTCTAGAAGGTTTCGGAATGTTCCGGAAGGTTCTAGAAGATTTTTTGGAGTTTACTTGAAAACCAAGAAAGGATAAAAGGATAAAGGGAAATTTAAAAAGGAAACTTGGGGGGGAAGGACTCTCCCCCGAAGCTCCCTTGTGCGCCGGCCCTAGGGGGTGGGCCTAGGGGTGGAAACCCTAGGCCGCACCCCTCCCTCTATATATAGAGGGGTGGAGGCGCCACCCCCTTGCTCCTCCACTCTTGCCCCTAGCCGCCTCTCTCCTCCTCCTTCCTTCTGCTCAGGCTTAGGCGAAGCCCTGCAGAATCCTCTACTCCACCACCACCACCACGCCGTCGTGCTGCTGGGATTCCGTGGAGAGATCTACTACCTCCGCTGCTCGCTGGAACAGGGACAGGAAGGTCTGCTTCGACTCCGCACGTGTGACCGACTGTGGAAGCGCTGCCGGAACGTGGCGCCGGAAGGATCGTCCACTCGATCTTGAGATCGGCAAGTGATCGACTACATCAACCACGAGATCCAATCTCGTAACGCTTTCGGGTCTACAAGGGTTAGTATAGATCTATCTCGTTGCACATGTCTAATAGATTAGATCTTGGCTTTTATCTAGATTAGATCTGGGTTTTGTTCGTTCTTGCGGTAGAATTTTTTTGTTTTCCATACTACGAACCCAACAGTGGTATCAGAGCCGTATCTATGCGTAGATCTGTTGCACGAGTAGAACACAATGGTTTTGTGGGCGTTGGTGCTCGTGCCGTCTTTTGCTTTGTGTACTTTGCATCTTGCGGTATGGTGGGATGAAGCGGCTCGGGCTAACCTTACATGTCATCGCACATGAGACTTGCTCCACGCTTGACATGTAACTTGCTTTGCACAAGTGGCTTTGCGGGTGTCTGTCTCTCTCACCATAGTATAGATCCAATTTACACTTTGCACTTGATAGCACTTGTATCAACATTGTGGTTCAGTTTCGTAGGTAAGATCCGTTCTTATTCGAAAGCCCCAAACCACGTAAAACATGCAAAGAAAATTAGAGGCGTCTAACTTGTTTTTGCACGGGTTTTGTGATGTGATATGGCCATCATGTGATTATGATTATATTTGATGTATGCAATGATCCTTGTTGTAATATGGCAACCGGCAGGAGCCTAGTGGTTGTCTTTAATTCTGTTAAGACCTGTGTGTCTATTCATCTTGTAATAGCTTTATTCCAAGTAGTTGTAATAGTTGCTAGTGATGATGGACAACCATGAAGCGGCGCCACTGACCTTGACGCAATGCTGGTGATGATGGAGATCATGTCCGTGCTTTGGAGATGGAGATCAAAGGCACAAGAAGAAAGGGCCATATCATATCACACTAATTATGAATTGCCTGTGATGTTAATCCTTTATGCATCTTGTATTGCTTAGATCACGACGGTATCATTATAAGATGATCCCTCTCAGTAAATATCAAGTAATAAAGTGTTCGCCCTTAGTTGGCACCGTTGCTAAGACTCGTCGTTTCGAAGCATCTCGTGATGATCGGATGTGATAGATTCTACGTGTGCATACAACGGGTGTAAGCCAGATTTGCACATGCGGAAACTAAGGTTAATCTTGACGAGCCTAGCATGTATAGACATGGTCTCGGAACACGGAAATACCGAAAGGTAGAGCATGAGTCATATAAATGATATGATGAACATGAAGATTGTTCGCCGACGAAACTACATCTTCTCTCGTGAAGATCGGACTTGGTGTAGTGGACTTGGTTCGTGTAATCACTAAGACAATGTGAGGGATATTGTTTTGAGTGGTAGTTCACCTAGTTAATTTAAGCATTAAATTTGAACTCAATTCATCATAAACTTAGTCTAAACTACTTGCAAATTTGTTGTAGATTATGGCGACCCCCTCCATCAATTTCAATGCGTTCCTAGAGAAAGAAAAGCTTAAGAACAATGGAAGCAATCTCACGGACTGGTTCCGTGGACTGAAGATCGTCCTCAGGGCTGGTTAGTTGACCTATGTGCTCGAAGCACCGCTAGGTGACCCACCTGCAGAAGATGCCACCGATGACGTAAAGAATGTTTACGCCACTCGGAAAAATCATTACTCCACAGTTTAGTGTGCCATCCTGTACGGTTTAGAAGCGGAGCTTCAGAAGCGCTTTGAGCACCACGACCCGTTCGAGATCATTAAGGAGCCCAGGCTGATTTTTGAGACTCGCGCGGCCATGGAGAGCTATGAGGCCTCCGAAAAGTTCTTTAACTGTAAGATGGAAGAGGGTAGCTCCGTTAGCGAGCACGTGCTCACCATGTCTGGGCACGCAAACAAGGTCCAAGAGTTGGGGATAACGATTCCTAATGAGTTAGGGATTCACCGTGTCCTCCAATCACTGCCACCGAGTTATAACAACTTTGTGATGAACTACAATATGCACTGCATGAACAAGACGTTGCCTAAACTATCGTCCATGCTGAAAACTGCTGAAGTGGAGATCAAGAAGGAGCACCAAGTGTTGATGGTCAATAAGACCACCAATTTCAAGAGACAGGGCAAGCCTAAGAACAAGGGCAACTTCAAGAAGGACGGCAAGAAAGCTGCCGCACCTGCTAAGAAGCCCAAGGCTGGTCCTAAACCTGAAACTGAATGCTTCTACTGCAAGGGTGCTGGTCACTGGAAGCGTAACTGCCCCAAGTACCTGGCGGATCTGAAGAACGGCAACATCAAGAAGAAAGGTATATTCAATATAGATGTTATTGATGTGTATCTTACTAGCAATCGTAGTAGTGCCTGGGTATTTGATACTAGTTCGGTTGCTCATATTTGTAACTCGAAATAGGAGCTGCAGAATAAGCGAAGACTGGCGAGAGACGAGGTGACTATGCGCGTTGGAAATGGCTCCAAGGTTGATGTGATCGCCGTCGGCACGCTCCCTCTACATCTACCTTCGGGATTAGTTTTAAATTTGAATAATTGTTATTTGGTGCCTGCGTTAAGCATGAACATTATATCTGGATCTTGTTTATTGCGAGACGGTTACTCTTTTAAGTCCGAGAATAAAGGTTGTTCGATTTATATGAGTAATATCTTTTATGGTAATGCACCTGAGATGAATGGTTTATTCTTACTAAATCTCGATAGTAGTGATACACATGTTCACAACATAGATGCTAAACGAACAAAATTGAATGATAATTCTACATACACGTGGCACTGTCGTCTTGGTCACATTGGAGTGAAGCATATGAAGAAACTCCATTCTGATGGACTTCTTGAATCACTTGATTTTGAATCACTTGAAAGATGCGAAGCATGTCTAATGGGAAAAATGACTAAGACTCCATTCTCTAGAATAATGGAGCGAGCTACAGACTTATTGGAAATAATACATACCGATGTATGCGGTCCAATGAGTGTAACATCGCGTGGTGGATATCGTTATGTTCTCACTTTCACGGATGACTTAAGTAGATATGGGTATGTCTACTTTATGAAACATAAGTCCGAAACTTTCGAGAAGTTTAAGGAATTTCAAAGTGAAGTGGAAAATCATCGTAACAAGAAGATTAAGTTTCTGCGTTCTGACCGCGGAGGTGAATATCTAAGTTATGAGTTTAGTATGCATTTAAAGAAATGTGGAATACTTTCGCAGTTGACACCGCCGGGAACACCACAGCGTAATGGTGTGTCCGAACGTCATAATCGAACTCTCTTAGATATGGTTCGGTCTATGATGTCTCTTACAGATTTACCGCTATCGTTTTGGGCTATGCATTAGAGACAACCGCATTCACTTTAAATAGGGCACCATCTAAATCCGTTGAAACGACACCGTACGAATTGTGGTTTGGTAAGAAACCTAAGTTGTCGTTCCTTAAAGTTTGGGGTTACGAAGCATATGTAAAGAAGTTACAACCTGATAAGCTTGAACCCAAAGCGGAGAAATGCGTCTTCATAGGATACCCTAAAGCAACAATTGGGTATACCTTCTATCATGGATCCGAAGGCAAAGTTTTCGTTGCCAAGAATGGATCCTTTCTTGAGAAGGAGTTTCTCTCGAAGGAAGTGACTGGAAGGAAAGTAGAACTCGATGAGGTTATCGAACCTTCTCTCGGATTTGAGAGTAGCGCAGCACCGGAAGATGTTTTTCTGCCGCCTACACCAATTGGAGAGGAAGCTAATGATGGTGATCATGAAACTTCGAACGAAGTTACTGCTGAACCTCGCAGGTCAACGAGGGTTCGTACCACTCCTGATTGGTATGACTCTGCCTTGAACGTCATGTTGGTGGACAACGCTGATGACCCTGCGACGTATGAAGAAGCTATGGTGAGCCCAGATTCCGACAAATGGCTAGAAGCCATGAAATCCGAAATGGTATCCATGTACGAAAACCAAGTGTGGACTTTGGTGGACTTACCGGATGGCCGTAAGGCTGTCGAGAACAAATGGATTTTCAAAAGAAAAATAGATGCTGATGGTAATGTTACCGTCTATAAAGCTCGACTTGTCGCGAAAGGGTTCCGACAAATTCAAGGAGTTGACTATGATGAGACATTCTCACCAGTAGCAAAGCTAAAGTCTGTGAGGATGTTTTTAGCAATTGCTGCATATTTCGATTATGAAATTTGGCAGATGGGTGTCAAAACGGCGTTCCTTAATGGTGACATTGAGGAAGAGTTGTATATGGTACAACCCAAGGGTTTTGTCGATCCTAAAGATGCTGACAAGGTATGCAAACTTCAGTGCTCCATTTATGGACTGAAGCAAGCATCCCGGAGTTGGAATCAACGTTTTGATAAAGTAATCAAAAACTTTGGATTTATACAAACTTATGGAGAAGCTTGTATTTACAAGAAAGTGAGTGGGAGCTCTGTAGCATTCCTAGTACTATATGTAGATGACATATTGTTGATTGGGAATGATATAGAACTTCTTAATAGTGTGAAAGCCTATTTGAATAATAGTTTTTCAATGAAGGATCTTGGCGAAGCGGCATATATTTTAGGCATCAAGATTTATAGACATAGATCAAGACGCCTAATAGCGCTTTCACAAAGTACATACTTAGACAAAGTTCTAAAGAAGTTTAGAATGGAAGAGAGCAAGAAAGGGTTCGTGCCCATGTTGTTAGGTAAGACCTTGAGTAAGACTCAAAGTCCAGCTACGGCAGAAGATAGAGAAAAGATGAATAATATTCCCTATGCCTCGGCGATAGGTTCTATCATGTATGCCATGCTGTGTACAAGACCGGATATAGCACATGCTGTTAGTTTGACTAGCAGATATCAAAGTGATCCTGGAATGGAACACTGGACAGTGGTCAAGAATATCCTAAAATACCTAAAGAGGACTAAGGATATGGTTCTTTCTTATGGAGGTGATGAACAGCTTGTGGTAAACGGTTACACTGATGCTAGTTGGAACACCGATCCAGATGACTCGAAGTCACAGTCTGGGTACGTATTTATTTTGAATGGTGCTGTAGTGAGCTGGAGGAGTGCCAAGCAAAGCGTTGTGGCGAAATCTTCAACTGAATCGGAATACGTAGCTGCTTCGGAGGCTGCACAAGAAGCCATATGGATGAAGGAGTTCATTACTGAACTTGGCGTGGTTCCCAGTGCGTTGGACCCGATGGCCATCTACTGTGACAACACAGGTGCCATAGCTAATGCACAGGAGCCAAGGTCACATAGCAAGCTGAAGCACATCAAGCTACGTTTCCATGCTATTCGAGAGTATGTCCAAGATGGTGACATAAAAATTTGCAAAGTACACACTGATCTGAATGTGGCAGATCCGTTGACTAAACCTCTCCCTAGGGCAAAGCATGACCAACACCAGAACGCCATGAGTGTTAGGTATATTACCATGTAATCTAGATTATAGACTCTAGTGCAAGTGGGAGACTGTTGGAGATATGCCCAAGAGGCAATAATAGAAGTGGTTATTATTATATCTTTGTGTTTATGATGAATGTTTACATCCCATGCTATAATTGTATTATAAGGAAACACTAATACATGTGTGTTTTGTAAACATAAAAGAGTCCCTAGTAAGCCTCTTGTTGAACTAGTTTGTTGATTAATAGATGATCATGGTTTCCTGGTCATGGACATTGGATGTCATTAATAACAAGGTTATATCATTAGGAGAATGATGTGATGGACACACACCCGTAGTAAGTGTAGCATAAGATCAAGTCATTAAGTTCGTATTGCTACAAGCTTTCAAATGCATAGTAACCTAATCCTTCGACCACGAGGTTATGTTAATCACCATCACCGGATGGGTACTTTGATGGCATCAAACACCACTTCGTAACTGGGTGGTCATAAAGGTGTCGTTGGGTATTCTGAATGTATGTGTTGAAGCACATGGACCAAGATTGGGATTTGTCCATCCATATGACGGATAGATGTGCTCTGGGCCCTCTCGGTGGAATGTCATCTAGTTAGCTTGCAAGCATGTGACTAGGTCACAAGGGATGACATATCATGGAACGAGTAAAGAGTACTTGTCAGTAACGAGGTAGAACTAGGTATGGAGATACCGACGATCAAACCTTGGATAAGTAGAGTATCGCGTGACAAAGGGAATTGGTTTCGTATGTTAATGGTTCTATCGATCACGAAGTCATCGTTGAGTATGTGGGAGCCGTTATGGATCTCCAGATCCCGCTGATGGTTATTGATCGGAGAGGTGTCTTCATCATGTCTGCATATTCACGAACCGTAGGGTGACACACTTAAGGTTCGAAGTTGTTTTAAGTAGATATGGAATGTGCGTTGGAGACCGAATGTTGTTCGGAGTCTCGGATTGGATCCGGGACATCACGAGGAGATCCGGAATTTTCCGGAGAATAAGATTCATATAATGGAGATCATTTTCTAAGTTAGGAAATGTTCTGGAGTATTTATATGGGGATTCTAGAAGGTTTCGGAATGTTCCGGAAGATTCTAGAAGATTTTTTGGAGTTTACTTGAAAACCAAGAAAGGATAAAAGGATAAAGGGAAATTTAAAAGGGAAACTTGGGGGGCAAGGACTCTCCCCCCAAGCTCCATTGTGCGCCGGCCCTAGGGGGTTGGCCTAGGGGTGGGAACCCTAGGCCGCACCCCTCCCTCTATATATAGAGGGGTGGAGGCGCCACCCCCTTGCTCCTCCACTCTTGCCCCTAGCCGCCTCTCTCCTCCTCCTTCCTTCTGCTCAGGCTTAGGCGAAGCCCTGCAGAATCCTCTACTCCACCACCACGCCGTCGTGCTGCTGGGATTCCGTGGAGAGATCTACTACCTCCGCTGCTCGCTGGAACAGGGAGAGGAAGGTCTGCTTCGACTCCGCACGTGTGACCGACTGCGGAAGCGCTGCCGGAACGTGGTGCCGAAAGGATCGTCCACTCGATCTTGAGATCGGCAAGTGATCGACTACATCAACCACGAGATCCAATCTCGTAACGCTTTCGGGTCTACAACGGTTAGTACAGATCTATCTCGTTGCACATGTCTAATAGATTAGAGCTTGGCTTTTATCTAGATTAGATCTGGGTTTTGTTCGTTCTTACGGTAGAATTTTTTTGTTTTCCATGCTACGAACCCAACACTTTGTCCCCCTCAAGCCTAACCAGACCCACACAAGCACACCCCTACCTCCTAGATGCACTGCCATGCCATGCCGAGCACCAACTCGCCGGCCGACCGTGCACTTGCAGCAGCAGCCCTCTCCAGCTTCTCTCGCCATGTCTAGCAAGTCACCCGTGGTCCACTGCCACCGTCCAACCAGCCCCAGGCCAGAGCCAGAGACAGGAATGGCCAGAAACCGCCGCGCTCGGAGCTGGTCGACCATGTCGACGCCGCCCCTAGAGCACGCTCCGTCCCCGCTCGCACAGACTGCCCCTTGGCCACAGCCCGCGCCCACCGCTCTGCCACGACCTGGGGATCACCCCAGACACCCCCGCTGGCTGCCCAATGCCTCACAACCACCGCTCGCCGTGGACACCGCCGCCTCTGCCGCTCAGAGCGCCACCTCGCCCAGACTGCATGCCACCGCCCCTATGGCCGCATTCACTTCCTAGAGCACCGCCAGGGGACCGCCCATCGATCACCACCCTCAGCCATGCCTCTAACTGGCCATAGCCATGTCACCGCCATCGCCTGCCCATCCCGCTCGGTCTCACCTCCGGGCCTATAAAAGGAGGCCTCCCCAGCCTCTTCTCTCCACACCACTCCACTCCCCTCACCTCACTGAACCTCACCCACCTCTAGCCGGAGCAAGGGGAGCAGCAGCTCGCCGGAATTGGAGCCGGAGCAGCCGCCTCTGGAGGAGAAGGGCGCCTGCGATTTAGGGCACCCCAAGCTCCGCTGCAACCGCACCTCGCCTCGCCGTCGTCTTCTAGTTTGTTTGCCCGCCTTATCGTCGTTGCTAGAGCCCTGGTACGTCCCCAGTAGACCCCCACCGAGCCGCTAGGGTTCGAGCTCGCCGCCGACCTGTTCGTCGTCGACGACGACCCTCAGCCGTAGATTCCCCTTCTAATCCTACGACCCACAGCGCACATAGCGTTTCGCGTGTTAAGACCCACTGACAAGCGGGGCCCCCTGTCAGCTGAGCCCCGCGCCGTGGAGCGCCACTGGGCCGGCCCAAGTTCTTTCCCGCGCTAGCCCACCCGTTCAAATCCGGATTTTTCTTTTTAGTTAAATCTAGTTGCTGTCCACTAGTTTAAATTCAATTCTGGGAGTTTCACAAATCCAAATTGCATGAAACTAATTTTTCCTGAAAGGTATTAAGATGATCTATCCAAGCACGTTGGATTTAATTTAATTAAAGTTATAGATCTCTCCTAATAAAAATAACAAAACATAAGCATTTGCAACTTGCAACATTTTTATAAAATCAACCAAGTTAGCTTTTGAGTTGATTACAACTCTAAAAAATCACATTTCATCATATCTATCCAAATATGTAATAATATTAAGGTTTACATGCAGTGACTTTGGACTAGTACCAAAATAATGCTATATAGGCATGTCTAGTCACTTTAAATCATTAAATAATGAACTTAAACCAAAGTAACGTTGATCCAAACTTTAATTCTCATTCCCACATGTTAGGATATGTGGTGATGACATGTGTCAACATGATTCCATATTTTAAGTGGTGAATGTTAAATCTTAGTTAATTTTTCAATGAGTAGAAATTACTTTTCTAAATTAAAAAGGATGAAACCATTGAATTAAACTTGTGATGCTTGTGATGATAATAGATCATCAAATGCGTGTCTTAGAATGCTAGTTAGCCTAGTTAAGTATTGTTTGGTGATTGTGTGCTCCGTATGTATTTATAGACGATAGTACCGACCAAGCTTTCGAGGAGGAGGAGTTCTACCAAGAAGAAGAAGAAAACTTCAACCACTGCACCAACCAAGGAAAGCCACCATTAACAGTGCAAGCTAACACTTGCAAGTTTAGTGCTTAGCAAGTTAGGACCAAACTAGATGGTTTAGCAAAGATGCCTTAAGCATGCTTTGATCACACCCCTTTGACTAGTACTACCCCAAGTTCTATTTACAAGCTTTACTCTCTTAGTTTACACAAAGTTCTTTACTTGTTTTGAAGGTAGCATAAAAAGTATAAAACTTGACCTATTTAGAACCCTTTAGATGTCATTCTATGGCATGAGATTGAACCCATCTTTTCCACCTTAGTGAGCACTCTTAACTTAGTAGTTTAGAGTAGATCAAAAACTTGATTCACTTTAGATGGGAATACTTGGTAAAAATGAATTATGAAAACCTTGGAATGATGAGTCATTCTATTGAGATGTTTTGACATGTGTTGAGAAACACAAATGGTTGAGGATGATGAAAATGTCGAGGCATGAGCCTTGACCCCTTTTATAAAACTGATGGTTGGATTCGGATGCGATACCATTCCAATTTTACCGTACAACCACATTACCTGAATTGGGTAAGGCTTAGCTGGAAATTTATATGCATTAGTATTAGTTCCCTCACGGGAGAGGTCTAAGCTGAGGCTACCTCTCATGATGTCCACCTATGCAGTGCCCAAGATGACTCATGGTCATGGTTGGGAGGCCATGCTCATGGGAGAGGTGCTTATACTAGGGTGTGTAAAGGGAAGGTTATGTTTGATTATCTGCATACTAAGTATGATGATTCAGGGTTATCCCTGACAGATGTATCGAATCTTGTGGTGAAAGTGTACCACCTCTGCAGAGTGTCAAACTATTCGAATAGCCGCGTCCGCGATTATGGACAGTTGGAATGGCCATACTGTTTCGTTGTCAGATGTTTTCCAAATAACTTGAAATGAATGATGAATCTTGACTTGACCACAACAGGGTTGTTTTTATGAAAATAGCTTCCCAACTTAAGTGATTCTAGAACTTTACTTTATCTTTCTTTGCTTCTGAACTCAGCTTAGGTTTCAAACTTAACCTTATAGTTAAGCATAGAGTTAGCACTTTAACTTAGAATTATAATACTTGTTAGTGGTAGTTTGCGAGTGCTTAAAGAGTACTCATGGCTTTTGTCCCTGGCTATTATCATGGCCAGACTATGAAGGAGACTATCAAGATGATGGCCAATAGGACGACTATGATAACTAGGACTATCTGCCTTCGTCAGCATTGCCTGTGCCCCTGAAGATGGACCCCACCGTTACGCTTATCTTTTATTTCCGCTGCTTGTTGTATTAAGACTGGATCATGAGATCCTTATTTGTGTAAGACCTTATGTATGGTTTGTAATGGATGATGTACTGTGATATCCAATCTGTTATGTCTCGCAAAAATGGTAATCCTAGGATTGCGAGGTATGGCATAACGGGCATCTGGGATTAAAAATCTGGGTGTTGACAAGTTGGTATCAGAGCCATCCTGACCATAGAGACCCTAGTTAGAATGGACGTCAAACAAAAACTTAGTTTCAAAACGAAAGTGAGTATTTATGAAAAACTATCTCCTCTCTTACCCTTGTGGATTCTTTCTCAAAAATTCATGTTCCTCAAAATTCTTCCACTACTACTTAAAATTTGACACACTTGATCACTGCACTAACTTCCACATCCTTAATTCTTGTAGATGGAGACTCAGTTCAACAAGTTTTACCAGTTGGGAAACGAAGGTCAGCTAATCTTCGAGAGGTATCTGGATTCACTGTCAGAGTTACTGAGACGCCCACACCCGGAGTTTCTTGGAGCTCAACTTCCAGGACCCCGAGGAGGAGACTTACAGTGGCTAGTCACCGCGGATCTTAGAGGAAGCATCGAAGCACCAACTTTTGGAAGAATTCAGTTCTCCGTGAGAGAGAACAACTGGCTAGATGGATTAGCCAGGGCAATGCATGAAGCTCTCGCACGTCTATGTGCCCTCAGCGTCAACAAGACCCAAGGGACCCGTTTTGCCCACTATGCAAGACGTGATTTCATGGGAATTGCAATGGAGATGCCGGGTCACCCCGAGTTGAGGCGTCAAGTGGAGAACCTTGACTTCTTGCTTCACGACAGACAGCAGGAACTGGACATGCCAGAGAATTAGCCAACCAGAACCGTGCCATTGCCGATCAGAAGGCCCAGACTTTCGCACTGCTCATCCAAGACCGTCAGTCTCTTCGCCGTCAACGTGCCAAGAAGGATCGCACCATCGCCCGTCTTCGCAAGAAGGTGGCCGACCTCGAGAAGACCATCAAGGAGCAGGAAGCTCAGCTAGCAGCCAAGGAAGAATAAGATGAGGTTGAAGACATCCAGGGAGACATGGATTCTTACCTCAGCAACGATGATGACTTTATGGAGGAGGATGCCGTGAACTTCTACACTGATGATGAGGACTCCGACTTCATCGATGATGAGTAGATGCACTAGAGCACTGTCGTAGCATGAGATGTATCGGTCTCACTGTATCGTAGCTTGCAGAATGGTTCTTCAAACCATCTGTTTTCCCTTTGATTGTTGTGGTGTGTGTTGTATCGTGTGCTTGCTTGCATGAATGAAAATGAAGCTAGTTGAAAAACCTGAGTCTAACTCAAAGTTTTAGCTTTGAAAACCCAAAACCATGAACCTTAGAATTTCCCTCTTACCCCTATATCTCAATCTTCAGATGACTCGTGGAAACCAAGGAGGGAGCAGCTCGTCGCAGGACCCAATGCTGCAGATCTTGCAGAATCTCATCGCAGACCGTGAAGCAAGCCGAGCAGAATGCCAAGCTAACTTAGCAACACTTCAACAGATCGCCCAGATGGCTCTCAACAACCAAGGTCATGGAAATCAGGATCACCAGGGATCCAAACTCAAAAATTTTCAGAACACCAATCCCCCAATCTTCAACCAATCTGAAAACCCATTAGATGCTGATGACTGGTTACAGACCATGGAAAACAACTTAGAAGTTGCCAGAGTTGATGAAAATGAGAAAGTTCTCTTTGCCACCCACTATCTGGCAGGAGATGCAAGAGCTTGGTGGAATAGCATCCGCAATATGAACCATGGTCAAGTCATGACATGGGAAGCATTCAAAGTCAAGTTCAGCCGCACCCACATGCCGGAAGGTCTAGTCAACCGAATGAGAGATGAATTTCGTGAATTGAAGCAAGGGAGAATGACTGGGTGGAGTACCATGACAGATTTCTGTCACTTGCCAGATATGCACCGGATGAGATCAACACGGAGGCCAAGAAGAAGGAGAGATTCTTGAACGGACTGCATGATGAGATGCAGACTGTCCTCGTCAATATCCCAACCGACCCCCAAATTCTCGCCCAAGCTACCCCAACCGTAGCGGAGGCAATGTAAAGTCCGGAGGAAACAATCACAACTCCGGTAATGCCAACATCTTCAACCGTGCACCTCCCAAGAACCATAACAACAACAACACTGCACCTAGAACTGGCAGCAATGCTGAGCCTGTCGCAGTCAAGGACAAGTCCCAGATCACTTGTTTCGAGTGTGGAGTGAAGGGTCACTACTCAAATGAGTGTCCCAAGAAGACTGCAGCCAATACCAATGTGAATGCCCCAGCTCAGCAGCAGCGTCGTGTTCAACCAGGAAGGAGATTCGCCCCAGGGAACCCTCACAACCGCAATGGCCGTCTCTTCCACATGAATGCAGAGGAAGCCCAGGAAGCGCCAAATGTAGTGCTGAGTATGTTTTCTGTCAACTCAGTTTTAGCAAGAGTATTGTTTGATTTGGGAGCATCGCATTCATTTATCACCGAAGAATTTGCATGCACTAGTAAGATTTGTCCAACCAACCTGAAGCATGTCATGATAGTTCAAATCCCCGGTTCAACAACCAAAGCTAGAAAAATTTGCAAAGCTGTACCTATCAGAATACATGGGATAGATTTTTGTGCCAACCTAATTGTACTTGGAATCAAAGGATTGGAAGTAGTACTAGGTATGGACTGGATGTCAAGGCATAAAGGATTGATAGACTGTGCTAAGAAAGCCATCACCATGACCAGTAGTTCTGGAGTAACAGGAGAGCATATCTCTGAAACCTTACCCCATCAATTCAAGTGCAACCAGAGTGTAGCCTTGCCCACCATTGACCAAGTCAGAGTAGTCTATGAATACCCTGACGTATTCCTAGATGAATTGCCAGGTATTCCCCCGGATAGGGATATTGAGTTCATTATTGAACTAATCCCCGGAACCGGACCTATAGCCTAGAGACCCTATAGCATGAACCCCTCAGAGTTAGTGGAACTGAAGAAGCAATTGGATGCTATGCTAGCCAAAGGATTGATTCAACCAAGCGCATCGCCATGGAGATCACCAGTGTTATTCGTCGACAAGAAAGATGGAGGCAACCGTCTGTGCACAGATTACAGAAAGTGAATGATGTCACCATCAAGAACAAGTACCCTTTGCCAAAGATAGAGGATCTATTTGATCTGTTGACCAGAGCTCAAGTATTCTCAAATATTGATCTTAGGACTGGTTATCACCAACTTCAGATTCGTGCAACGGATATTCCAAAGACCGCCTTTACTACTTGCTATGGTTTATACGAGTATACGGTTATGTCTCTTGGATTAACCAATGCCCCTGCTTATTTCATGAATCTCATGAATAAGATCTTTATGAATTTCCTAGATAAGTTTGTAGTTGTGTTTATCGACGACATCCTTATCTACTCCAAGTCAGAAGAAGAGCATGAGCAACATCTAAGAGTTATCCTAGAAACCCCGAGAGAGCATCAGTTATATGCCAAGTTCAGAAAGTGTGAGTTTTGGTTGAAAGAAGTAGGATTCCTAGGACATATTGTGTCTGCCGGAGGAGTCTCGGTTGATCCCGCCAAGATCAAAGATGTCAAAGAATGGGAAGCCCCAACCACTCAAACCCAAGTCCATGCATTTCTCGGATTAGCGAGATATTACCGCAAGTTCGTAGAAGGATTCTCAAGCATAGCCCGACCAATGACCCAATTGTTGAAGAAGGACAAGAAGTTTGAATGGACAGACAAATGGGAAGCTAGTTTCCAGGAGCTGAAGAAGAGATTGATATCAGCCCCAATATTGGTCATGCCAGGCATCAAGAAGCCCTTTGATGTGTATTGTGACGCATCCAAGATTGGTCTAGGATGTGTATTGATGCAAGAAGGCAAAGTCATCGCTTATCTGTCTCGACAACTAAAGCAGCATGAGCAGAACTATCCGACCCATGATCTTGAGCTAGTAGCTGTAGTTCTAGCATTGAAGACATGGTGTCATTATTTGATGGGTAATCGCTGTGAGATTTACTCAGATCATAAAATCTTGAAATACATCTTCACTCAGAAGGAGCTGAATATGAGGCAAAGGAGATGGATAGATTTAATCAAGGATTATGACCTTGACATTCACTATCACCCCGGCAAAGCCAATGTGGTAGCTGATGCTCTTAGCAGATTGCCGTGTAGGCTTAACACCATGATCAAGGAGAAGCAACCAAGTTTGTATGAAGAGTTGGAGCAGTTTAGACCTGAATTAGTTAGCAAAGGATTCTTAGCTAGCATTGAACTTCAACCCACTTTGATTAGCCAAATCAAGGAAGCCCATAAGGGAAATGAAAGTATCGACGGAATCAAACGTCGCATTGGTACAGGAAAGGTACCTGGATTCACTGAAGACGAAGAAGGAGTACTGTGGTACAAAGGACGTATCTGCGTTCCAGCAGATTCAGAGCTGAAGGAAGTTATCATGAAGGAAGCTCATGATACTCTTTATTCTATCCACCTCGGAGGAACAAAGATGTATCAGGATTTAAAAGAGCAATTTTGGTGGCACAAGATGAAGAGAGAGATCAGAAGCTACATCGCCAAATGTGACATCTGTCAAAGAGTCAAAGCAGAACATCAGAGACCTGCAGGACTGTTGCAACCATTGCAGATTCCGGAATGGAAATGGGATTCCGTCGGAATGGACTTTATCACCGGTTTGCCTACGTCTAGTAGGGGAAATGACTCAATCTGGGTCATAGTTGATAGACTATCCAAGGTAGCCCACTTTATACCTGTCAAGACCACTTACAAGAGTGCAAAGTTAGCAGAGCTATACATTGCTAGGATTGTTAGTCTGCATGGAACCCCCAAGACCATAGTATCAGATCGAGGAACCCAGTTTACCTCAAGATTTTGGCAGAAAGTCCAAGAAGGATTAGGAACCAAGTTGAACTTCAGCACAACATATCACCCGCAAACAGATGAACAGACTGAGAGAGTCAACCAGATCCTAGAGGATATGCTTAGAGCTTGTGTGTTGGAATATGGATCAAAATGGGAAGACCCTGCCTTCGCAGAATTCTCATATAACAACAGTTATCAAGCTAGTTTGCAGATGGCACCATTTGAATTCCTATACGGAAGAAAGTGTTGTACCCCTTTGAATTGGTCACAAGTAGGAGAGAGTCAGATCTTCAGACCCGATATTCTCCGAGAAGCAGAAGAGAAAGTTCACAAAGTCTGTGAGCACCTCAAGACCGCCCAATCCAGACAGAAGAGCTATGCCGACAAGAGAAGGCGAGACTTGACTTTCAATGTCGGAGATTTTGTATATCTCAAGGTTTCACCATTGAAAGGAACTCAACGCCTTAGTCTGAAGGGAAAGTTAGCCCCCCAGATATATCGGACCTTTCAAGATTCTGAACCGTCGAGGAGAAGTATCGTATCAGCTGGAACTGCCTGAAGAGATGTCAGCCATCCACAATGTGTTCCATATCTCGTTACTTTGCAAATGTCTGGAAGTGCTGGAGAAGACTGAAGTTTTCAAGAACATCGATCACAGAGTTGTGGAAATCAAGAATGACCTGACCTACAGAGAAGTACCCATCCGTATCTTAGAAGAAGCTTACAGAACCACCAGGACCAGGAGTATCAAGTTTCTCAAGATTCCGTGGAGCAACCATACCGAGGAGGAAGCTACTTGGGAGTGCAAAGATTACATTAGGACAGAGTTCCCAGATCTCTTTAGTTCCTAGTTTTCTTTGTAAATCTCGGGACGAGATGTTGTTTAAGGGGGGAAGGTTTGTAACATCTCAAAACTTCAATTCAAGCTTATCAAGATCTAAATCATCAAAAATAGGGTTAACAAAAACTTTTCCAAATTTAAAATGAAAGCATTCATATGTGTGTGCATTTAAAATAGGAGGTTATTTGAAGTGCCTTGTTTAAGTGATCCAATGCTTGTAAAATGTTTCTTAGCTGATTTAAGCATCATCTACATTCCCAATCGTTTCCTAAAGAAAATCAAATAAAAAAGAATTAAAAATGAGGAATGGTCATTTTGGCCATTTTAATCCACTACACTACTTTGAGTGTTCCTAGCACTCATTTCTTAACAGAAACAATTCTGGATCTTTGCACCCCTTGCTAGTACACATAATGAAGTACCAAGGCCCACCTTTGGATCTGCTAAAAACATTCTGTTAACTATTTTATTTGGCATTTGAAATTTGAATCCAATGCATATGCATAGATCACCCCTATTTTGAAACCCATCTTTTTGAGCTCCACTTTCAAAACCCTTGCAACCAGAGTCTACCTAGAACTAGTGGAGATCACTCAAAAAATTTGAAATCAAAATTCAAAACTTTTTCTCTTTCGGCCATTTTGTCAAACACCTTGCTGGCAAGATCATTGTGGCCTAACTATTACTGTTTGGGCTGATATTGTCTAGCAATTTTGAAGTGCTTTGATCATATTTGTCCCCCTCAAGCCTAACCAGACCCACACCAGCACACCCCCTACCTCCTAGCTACACTGCCATGCCATGCCGAGCACCAACTCGCCGGTCGACCGTGCACTTGCAACAACAGCCCTCTCCAGCTTCTCTCGCCATGTCTAGCAAGTCACCCGTGGTCCACTGCCATCGTCCAACCAGCCCCAGGCCAGATCCAGAGACAGGAACGGCCATAAATTGCTGCGCCCGGAGCTGGTCGACCATGCCAATGCTGCCCCCAGAACACGCTCTGTCCCCGCTCGCACAGACCGCCCCTTGGCCACAGCCCGCGCCCACCGCTCCGCCACGACCTGGGGAACACCCCAGACACCCCCGCTGGCCGCCCAACGCCTCACAACCACCGCTCGCCGTGGATACCGCCGCCTCTGGCGCTCAGAGCGCCACCTCGCCCAGACCGCATGCCACCGCCCCTACGGCCGCATTCACTTCCTAGAGCACCGCCAGGGGACCGCCCGTCGATCGCCACCCTCAGCCATGCCTCTAACTGGCCTTAGCCATGTCTCCGCCATCGCCTGCCCATCCCGCTCGGTCTCACCGTCGGGCCTATAAAAGGGGGCCTCCCTAGCCTCTTCTCTCCACACCACTCCACTCCCCTCACCTCACTGAACCTCACCCACCTCTAGCCGGAGCAAGGGGAGCAGCAGCTCGCCGGAATTGGAGCCGGAGCAGCCGCCTCTGGAGGAGAAGGGCGCCTGCGATTTAGGGCACCCCAAGCTCCGCCACAACCGCGCCTCGCCTCGCCGTCATCTTCCAGTTCATTTGCCCGCCTCGCCGTTGTTGCTGGAGCCCTGGTACGTCCCCAGCAGACCCCCACCGAGCCGCTAGGGTTCGAGCTCGCCGACGACCTGTTCGTCGTCGACGACGACCCTCAGCCGTAGATTCCCCTTCTAATCCTACGGCCCACAGCGCGCGTATCGTTTTGCGTGTTAAGACCCACTGACAAGCGGGACCCCCCGTCAGCTGAGCCTCGCGCCGCGGAGCGTCACTGGGCCGACCCAAGTTCTTTCCCGCGCTAGCCCACCCGTTCAAATCTGGATTTTTCTTTTTAGTTAAATCTAGTTGCTGTCCACTAGTTTAAAATTCAATTCTAGGAGTTTCACAAATCCAAATTGCATGAAACTAATTTTGCCTGAAAGGTATTAAGATGATCTATCCAAGCCCGTTGGATTTAATTCAATTAGAGGTATAGATCTCTCCTAATAAAAACAACAAAACAGAAGCATTTGCAACTTGCAACATTTTTATAAAATCAACCAAGTTAGCTTTTGAGTTGATTCCAACTCTCAAAAATCACATTTCATAATATCTATCCAAATATGTAATAATATTAAGGTTTACATGCAGTGACTTTGGACTAGTACCAAAATAATGCTATATAGGCATTTCTAGTCACTTTAAATCATTAAATAATGAACTTAAACCAAAGTAATGTTGATCCAACCTTTAATTCTCATTGCCACATGTTAGGATATGTGGTGATGACATGTGTCAACATGATCCCATATTTTAAGTGGTGAATGTTAAATCTTAGTTAATTTTTCAATGAGTAGAAATTACTTTTCTAAATTAAAAAGGATGAAACCATTGAATTAAAATTGTGATGCTTGTGATGATAATAGATCATCAAATGTGTGTCTTAGAATGCTACTTATCCTAGTTAAGTATTGTTTGGTGATTGTGTGCTCCGTATGTATTTATAGACGATAGTACCGACCAAGCTTTCGAGGAGGAGGAGTTCTACCAAGAAGAAGAAGAAAACTTCAACCACTGCACCAACCAAGGAAAGCCACCATTAACAGTGCAAGCTAACACTTGCAAGTTTAGTGCTTAGCAAGTTAGGACCAAACTAGATGGTTTAGCAAAGATGCCTTAAGCATCCTTTGATCACACCCCTTTGACTAGTACTACCCCAAGTTCTATTTACAAGCTTTACTCTCTTAGTTTACACAAAGTTCTTTACTTGTTTTGAAGGTAGCATAAAAAGTATAAAACTTGACATATTTAGAACCCTTTAGATGTCATTCTATGGCATGAGATTGAACCCATCTTTTCCACCTTAGTGAACACTTTTAACTTAGTAGTTTAGAGTAGATCAAAAACTTGATTCACTTTAGATGGGAATACTTGGTAAAAATGAATTATGAAAACCTTGGAATGATGAGTCATTCTATTGAGATGTTTTGACATGTGTGGAGAAACACAAATGGTTGAGGATGATGAAAATGTTGAGGCATGAGCCTTGACCCTCTTTATAAAACTGATGGTTGGATTCAGATGTGATACCATTCCAATTTTACCGTACAACCACATTACCTAAATTGGGTAAGGCTTAGCTGAAAATTTATATGCATTAGTATTAGTTCCCTCACGAGAGAGGTCTAAGCTGAGGCTACCTCTCATGATGTCCACCTATGCAGTGCCCAAGATGACTGATGGTCATGGTTGGGAGGGCATGCTCATGGGAGAGGTGCTTATACTAGGGTGTGTAAAGGGAAGGTTATGTTTGATTATCTGCATACTAAGTATGATGATTCAGGGTTATCCCTGACAGATGTATCGAATTTTGTGGTGAAAGTGTACCACCTCTGCAGAGTGTCAAACTATTCGAATAGCCGCGTCCGTGGTTATGGACAGTTGGAATGGCCATACTGTTTCATTGTCAGATGTTTTCCAAATAACTTGAAATGAATGATGAATCTTGACTTGACCACAACAGGGTTGTGTTTATGACAATAGCTTCCCAACTTAAGTGATTCTAGAACTTTACTTTATCTTTCTTTGCTTCTGAACTCAGCTTAGGTTTCAAACTTAACCTTATAGTTAAGCATAGAGTTAGCACTTTAACTTAGAATTATAATACTTGTTAGTGGTAGTTTGCGAGTACTTAAAGAGTACTCATGGCTTTTGTCCCTGGCTATTATCATGGCCAGACTATGAAGGAGACTATCAAGATGATGGCCAACATGACGGCTATGATAACTAGGACTATCTGCCTTCGTCAACATTGCCTGTGCCCCTGAAGATGGACCCCACCGTTACGCTTATCTTTTATTTCCGCTGATTGTTGTATTAAGACTAGATCATGAGATCCTTATTTGTGTAAGACCTTATGTATGGTTTGTAATGGATGATGTACTGTGATATCCAATCCGTTATGTCTCACAAAAATGGTAATCCTGGGATTGCGAGGTATGGCATAACGGGCATCTGGGATTAAAAATCCAGGTGTTGACAAATTGGCACCGTCTGTGGGAACTAGGAGTACTGATGTTGCGGCTTCTTCGGCCCCGTCAACTGTGATCTACAACTCTGCAACAACAGAGATTTGCCTCCTCTTTGGTGCCTTCGACTTCACCATCCACACGCCAGCCATTCACCCAACTTTTGAGTCCTTGGGCGAAGTGATTGGCCTAGCGATCGGGAGATTACGCTTCCAAGTTGGTCAGCTGGACACACTTCGCCTCCCTGACTTGCCAATGGTTCCCACGATTGCTCCAGCATTGTGGTTTCCACTGCCGATCGGCACCCTGAGCCAACTCGATGCCCCGACAACAGTCGGGAACGCGATCAGTGACAACAATTGCGGATCCGATCTGGGCGATTTAGCCACTAAAGACGGAGCCTACGGCTCTAGATCTGAAATCTGTGGAAGCAACAGCTTCCCCAAGCACTACATGTGCGATGGCATCAACACAGGCGAGAACAGCGGCACTCGAGACAGCACTGCTACCGGCAGTGGCATCCTAGTCGCGAACAGTGGTCCCGCCAACGGCGCACCCACCAACAACAGGACAGAAGGAGACCCGCATCTCACGGCGAATGAGCACACCGAAGAACACATGCTGATCAAGCTCAATGAAAATGAGTGGGCCCGCTGTCGAGAAGCTCTGCATGGTAATCCTTTGCCCCCGAACTCATCGCAAGACATGCTGATGGGTTACCATTGGCTGCTCAAGGAAGAATACAAGCACCAATAACAAGTAGTCGCGCAGCTCGATGCACGCAGAAAGGCGGCGGACGAGTCGAGCCTTCGGCGAGCTTAGCTCTCTTCCATGGGAGGATCCTCCTCTAAGGGCAATGACTATGTGGACGCCAAAAGGCGCTCTCGATTGTCCCACCTCACCGACAAGGAGCGGGAAGAGGCCGCACGAGTCCTCGACTTCTTGTCTATGAAGGTGGATACGCGGGGCAATGTGCTCCCGAAGACACCACATGCAACGGTGATGGCAACCACCATGTACCTCCTCAACAACCAACCTCTGGCTAGGGACCCACGAGCTGCCCTGCACCGATCCACGATCATAGGCTTGGGGCTAGTCGAAGCTGCCCTCATCAAGGATCCAACACCGGAGCCGAAGAAGAA
Organism: Avena eriantha; assembly: GCA_910589775.1. Taxonomy (NCBI): domain Eukaryota; kingdom Viridiplantae; phylum Streptophyta; class Magnoliopsida; order Poales; family Poaceae; genus Avena; species Avena eriantha. The sequence continues at coordinate 284,297,644 of OU342745.1, read as the reverse complement.
AAAGGCTCTGGCCAAACGCTACTCTTCGCCCTCCTCCAGCGATGATAGCCATGACTTGTCTCGACGGTGCCGCTCACGGCGGCACGATCGCGACTACGACGCGCGTGATGACATCACACAGCGCAAGGTCGATAAGATGCACGCAAGGCGTGCCCGTTCGACTGACTCAGAGGATGATGGGATCGAGCTCTACGGCGCTAGCTGCTTCAGCAGAGCCATCAGGCAGAAGCGAATGCCTAAGGGGTTCAAACTCCCAACGGAGAACCCGAAATTTGACGGCCTACAGGACCCGAAGACCTGGCTGGAGGATCACATATCCTTTGTTAGGCTACATGGTGGAACCACAAGCACGACGATGCAATGCCTCCATCTGCAGCTACAAGGTGCCGCCCATGCGTGGCTCAACAATTTCCCGCGCAGATCCATTCGTAGCTAGGAAGAGCTAGTTTATAGCTTCATGCGAAATTTCAAGGGCACTTACAAGAGGCCCGCATCAATTGAAGAATTGCATGGCTGCTACCAGAAGACGGGCGAGCCGCTACGCTTGTATATATAGAGGTGGTCCATCATAAAAAACTCTACAGAGAACATCTCTGAGGATCACGCAATCGATGCGTTCAATAACGGCGTACGCCGAAGAGAGCTCAGGGAGGAGCTGGGACGCTCGAAGCCCAAGACAATCGCCCACCTGATGGACATCGCGAATAATTGGGCCGATGGAGAGGACTCGGTGAAAAATTGTGTCCACTCCGATGATGATGACGACCTCAGCCACAGACGCGATCTTCGAGGAAAACATCAAATGCGTGGTTACGAGGACCTCAAAGAGGTCGACATGGTCACAGCCAGCTACACCGACAAAGGCGACGGCAACCGCAACAACAGATACCGCGACAGTGGAAAATACTATGCAAGTGTGGCAGCGCCGCACTCGCGATGAGGCACCTGCAACATATATCCATGACAAACTGTCCGGGCCGTCCAACGTGCACTTCTACATCGACAAACACAATGGCAAGAAAAAGTCTAGCCACCTCCTAAAGGACTGCCATGAGTTTCTCAAGCTCCATGAAGGCCTGACCCAGATGAATCATGACGCGATTAACCAAGGCTATGGAGATGCCCCGGGCGTTGTGGCTCATGGAGCTCCTCCACCACCACCAGGGCCGCCACCACCTATGGCCGCGCCAATACAGAACCACGGAGGCAAGCCATACCCCGACCACTAGGGAACATGGGGATGATCCAAAAAGGTCGCCCCTCAAACTGAGTGGAGAAATCGATCACTCGCCAAGTCAATCTAGTGATGAACTCTTCACCCTCCACCACTGAGTACCTTAGTGGAAGCGAGTCCTGCATCACCTTTGACAAGAGCGATCACCTGCCCCAAGTTCCTCGCCCAGGCCACTGTCCCTGGTACTCGAGGCACATATTGGAGGCTTCGAGATGAGTCGTGTCTTCATGGACGGCGGAAGCGACATCAACCTCATGTTCACGAGTACCTTGCGCGCAATGAGGATCCCTCTGACATGTCTAGAAGTTTCAGACACAATGTTCCATGGCATCGTCCCAGGGAAGGGGGTGTACCCCCTGGGCAAAATCAACCTCGATGCCATATTCGGAACATTGATAAATTTCTAGCGAGAGTGCATCGATTTCGAAGTTGTCGACTGGCCTTCACAGTACCACTTCATCCTCGGACGTGTCGCGTTCGCAAGGTTCATGGCAGTACCACACTACGCCTATCTACAGATGAAGATGCTGGGCCCAAACGGCATTATCGCAATCAATAGAAGCTTCGAGAGATCCGATAGCTGCGATAGGGAATTCAACAGAATTTCCCAGTCATTTGGCATGCAAGAGGAACTAGCGAGGTTAAAGGAGTCAACAGACAATAGCTGCCTCCCCCGAGCAAGCCAAGCTCACCCGACCAATCCTTCGACACGTCGGTGCACACCAAGAACGTCTAGGTCCACCCAACGGACCCGATCAAGACGGTCCTCATCGCCAACAACTTGAGTCATGCATAGGAACTCCCGCTCATTGAATTCCTTCGTGAGCGCTGAAAAATCTTCGCCTGGTGTCTAGCGGACATGCTAGGAGTTCCCAGGGAATTCGTTGAGCACTCACTGAACGTGAATCCTAATGCAAGGCCAGTCAAACAAACAATACAACAATTGTCTGAACCAAGGGAAAAAGCGGTCGGTATGGAAGTCAATAGACTCCTCGATACTAAATTCATATGCGAGATCAAGTAAAGCACCTGGGACGCAAATCCGGTGCTTGTTCCTAAAAAGGACACGGATATCCTGTGGAAGTGCATGGACTTCACCTCCCTGAAAAAGCATTGCTCGAAAGATCACTTCCCGCTGCCACGGATCGATCAAATAATTGACTCCACTGCGGGATGCGAGTGCCTCTACTTCCTCGACACCTACTCAGGCTATCATCATATTCGAATGAAGGAGGAGGACCAGGAAAAAACGGCGTTCATAAATCCCTTTGGTGTCTTCTGCTACACAACGATGCCCTTCGGGTTAACAAACGCAGGAGCCACCTACTAGAGGTGTATGCAGGCCTGCCTCAAGAGCCAGCTTGGTCGCAACATCCAAGTCTACGTCGAAGACATTGTCGTCAAACCAAGGAGGAAGCCTCGTTACTCGACGATCTCTACGAGACCTTCGATAACCTCGACCGCTACCGGATCAAGCTAAATCCGGACAAATGCGCCTTCGGCATACCATCTGGGCAACTTCTCAGGTATCTCATCTCAGCGAGAGGAATCGAGACCAACCCGAAGAAAATAAAGGCCATACTGGCCATGGAGAAGCCGAAGAATGTAAAAGGCATCCAATAGCTAGCTGGGAGAATCGTGACGCTCAGTCGATTCATCAGTCAAATGGGCGAAAAGGCACTGCCCTTCTACCAACTTCTCCGCAAAGCTGACCAATTCGAGTGTACAGATGAAGCACAGTAAGCATTCAAAGACCTCAAGCATCTACTGTCCACCTCACTAGTGTTGGTTACACCTCGTGAAAAGGATCCACTATTGCTATACATCTCCGCCACCAACCAGGTGGTCAGCACTGTGCTCGTGGTGGAGCGAGCCGAAGAAAATAAAGTCCACGGGGTGCAGCGCCCAGTCTACTACCTCAGCGAGGTGCTTACACCAACAAAACAGTGGTACCCGCATTACCAAAAGCTGGCGTACAACGTCTTAATGACAACAAGGCGATTGCGCCACTACTTCCAGGAGCACCCAATCATAGTGGTGAATGACGCCCCACTTGGACACATACTTAACAATCCCGACGCCACTAGACGAGTCACGCTCTGGGGGATAGAGTTGTCTCCACAACATCACATACGAGAAGCACGACGTGATCAAGTCGCAAGTTCTGCCGGACTTCCTTGTGCACTGGATGGAAAACCAGCTCCCCGACAAGCCAGACATGTCATATCTATGGACAATGCACTTCGATGGGTCCAAGCGCAAGGAGGGAGCTAGTGCGGGAGTCATCCTGGCATCACCGCAAGGTGACAAGATGAGGTACATTCTGCGAATGCAGTTCACCACCTCCAACAACGAAGCTGAATATGAAGCCTTGCTCCACGGGATGCGTATGGCAAAAGCCTGCGGCGCAAAAAGACTCGGCATCTACGGTGACTCCAAACTGGTGGTCAACCAAACAATGAATGAGTGCGATGCTCTGAGTGACAACACGATCGCCTACCGCGACCTCTACGACGCACTCGAGGGGGACTTCAATGGCTGCGAGCTGCGACATGTAGGCCATGAGAGCAACGAGGAAGCGGACATACTCGCCAACATTGGCTCCACCTACGCGCAAGTGCCACTTGGAGTATTTCTAGAGCGCATTTGCGAGCGCTCCATCAAGCCAAAGGCTATAGAGCATAAAGCTAGCACGACAAAGGACTCGGGGGCTATGCCACCCAACGAGCCAATGGCACTCGACAACATGGAGCCAGACACATGATTCGAAGGCCCCATGGAAGTGATGATGATCGAGCCATCCTAGACGCAACCATACATCACATACCTGCTCAATAAAAGTTTGCCAGATGACCCGACAGACGCGCGTCATATTGCGCGGCGACCCAAGGTATTCGCCCTCATCAACGGCGAACTGTATAAGCGCAGCATCATAGGAGTCCTTCAACGGTGTGTCTCCAATAGGGATGGAAGAGCCAACCTCCTCGACGTACACGAAGGCACTTGCGGGCACCACGCCGGCAGTCGTGCCCTCGTTGCTAAAGCTCTATGAGCTGGATTCTACTGGCCAACGGCAATGCACAACACCAAGGACATCATCCAGCGCTGCAACGCCTGCCAGTGATTCACGGACAAGCCACACGCACCTGGCACGGAGCTCAGGCCAATACCTGTGGCCTGACCCTTCGCGCAATGGGGACTCGACATGGTCGGCAAGTTCCAGAAGTCCTCACCTGGAGCATACATCTACCTCCTCGTCGCATTCGACAAATTCACCAAGTGGATTGAGGCCATGCCGGTGACAAACCAATCAGGAGCCAGCATCGTTAAATTCTTCGAGTCCATAGTCTTCCGGTTCGGGTTCCACACAACATCATCACGGACAATGGAACAAACTTCACCTCAAATGAATTCCAGGGCTTCTACAAAAACTGGGGATCAACATCAGCTACGCCTCCGTGGCGCATCCTCAGACCAACGGTCAAGTCGAAAAGGCCAACGGCCTCGTCTGTGGAGGAATCAAGAAAAGGCTCCTTCGGCCACTCGAAAGAGCTGCAAGGTGCTGGCCCAACGAGCTGCAATCAGTACTATGGAGCCTGCGCACAACTCCAAATAGCGCCATAGGCCACACTCCATTCTTCATGGTGCATGGTGTCGAAGCGGTGCTACCCGCAGAAGTACGCTACAAAGCCCCGTGGGTGGTAGCATACAGCGAGACAAAATCAACTCTCGCACTCGAAGACTCCATCCACCTCCTCGATGAGGCACGCGAGATCGCAGTGGAGAGATCCACGATCTACCAGCAGAACCTCCGCAACTACCACAGTAGAAGGCTACGCCCCAGATCCTTCGTCGAAGGAGACCTGGTCCTACGACTAAAGCATCAAGGGTACCTCAAACTCGAGTCCCCTTGGGAAGGACCTTACCTGATTACCAAAGTAATCCTAGGTGGCGCCTATCGTCTTAAAGACTTAGAGAGCGGAGTCGCAGACTCCAATCCCTAGAATGTCGTGCAGCTGTGCCGTTTCTACCCTAATTTACAAATAAGGCTATTCAGCTAGGCTATTTAGCCACACATTGTACCTCGTGATATTCTGCGAATAAATAAAGCTAAGTGCCCCAAACACTATGTTTTTCTGTTTTGCTTGCAATTATATCACTCGAGGGCTGCGCCATCCTTTACACTTCGTTCTACGAACAATGCAGTATCCCGAGTAGCTAACGCACTACCAATCGAACCCTTGATAAAACCAACCCAGCTGCAACGCACCTGACAGGTTGACAAGGTGCTGAGATAAATACACGTCAGGCTAGCGAAAAGGAACTACATATTACAATACACTCAAAAATACAAAGCTAGCAAGCTCTTTACACATTAACGGGTATCAAGCACACCCGACACAATTGTATGAATTTTACAACACTTGTACATCTATGTGCAGGTATACATTACACTACTGCCGCATAAGGAGAACATTTGTTTGCTCTTCAAAGAAATCAACAATATCTTCGGCTGGCCGGTCAACCGCCTGGTAGTGGGGTACCATATTCCAGGTCATCCCTTCTGGCGGCGGTGGTGGTCCAGCGGCAATAGCCGCGGCATCCACATCTGGCCGATGCAATCAAACAAGCAATAATGCAGCCTTGGCACCTGCGACCAGCTGCGGGCGCACGCACTCGCGGACCGCACTGATATCTTGAAACTTCGCCAGCAAAGCTAACAAGCTTGAGGGCACCACGTCCAGGGGAAACATCGTCTAAAAAATATGCCTAAGGCACAACTGCGCCTTCTTCAAACACTAAAGCACCCGCGATGCGTGATCCTGCAGCGTCGCCAGCGCGACTGCACGATCGTGGTCCACCCAGAAGTACCCACTAGCTTGCAGCTGCTCCTGGGTCAAGTCATTCATTCGAATGGAAACCCAATCCCTCTCATCCTGCGGATGACGAGCGCTAACAACTACAAGAAGCAGAGCAAAAGCATAAGGACAGAGCCTCGTCGCGAATGGCTATAGAAAAGGATAAGAAGATAAAGATCTAACACTTAAATTGCTCATTCAACTGCGCAACTTCGTCCAAAAGATACTTCTCGCGAGCACTTGCCTTCTACTTCCACGCGTCCGCATTACCGTGGATCATGGGCAACTCTCGCTCCAACTGCTTTATGCGATCGCGTAGTCGTGCAAGCAGCGACAACTCCTCCACTTTTGAACGCGGCCGCGCCACAGTTTCTTCTGTGGGAGGAGAGTCAGGAGGACACTTGGAGGACCCTATTACAGCCAAACAAGAGGAAAATAAGACCAACTATATATCGATAAAAGGAAGGAGTGCATTTAAATTCAACAAAGTATCAAGAGGGGCACCCCCACAAAATACGGTTCAGCAAAAGGAAAGCTAAGCTATTACACAAGGCAGCTAAAGAAGGTTCTGCTTTTTCGATTTCGACTTTGGGGGCTTCCTCGAATCTGTGGTAGTCTCTGATGCCACAGACTTCCCAGTTGTAGCCCCAGATGCCGCAGTCTTTGCCGCCTTCACTCGCCGCAGCTCCGCCGAGTAATTGGCGACCGTTTCAATGAGTCGAGGCCCATATTTACTGCAAGTACCAGTGAAGGGAGCGAACACTACCTGCTGGCCATCTGCGATGACTGACATCACCTCAGAGATCTCGCTGGGGTCCAGCTCCACGTCGTGGGCTTGCGCCATCGCGAGTGCCATAGTCGCGCTAACTGATCATTGCGTATTCTTGAATTCCATCAGCATGCCCTCTATGAAAGACTCCACCATGCCGTCAAGATTTTCGATTAATTTGGCCTTGGGAGCCATCTCCTCTCGAAGGCATCTAAGCACGCCCTTGGCCTTCCCAAGTGTGTCTTGGAGAGAGACGCTGTGGTCCTCGACTGCAGCCATGGCGCCAGCTAAGGCATCCGCGCGGGCCAAGGCCTGGGTGTCGAAGTTCACACCGACAGCATATGAAGAACACACGTATCAGCACAACAACATGTATACAAAAAGCGGGGAAAAATGCAAGTGAAGCAGTGTAATACCTGAGAGTGCTTTCACGATAGAGAAGAGCTGTTCTACAAACAACTTTTCCCTCTCAGTAGTGGAAGAGCGCAAATCTTCCTCGCGCTTTTGCGATTCCTCTAGAGCCTTGACTACCTCAACGTGTTTCTTCTCCGCTGTGACAAGTCCCTTCTCAAGGGAAGTGACATGATGAAGAAGCTCATTATACTCACCTACAAGGGCGGAACATGGCAAAACCTGAGTTCACCAACCTCTACAGAAGAAGAGCAGAGAGACAAGTATAACTCTAACCTTCGAAAGCACGATGGCGGTTATCTAGCATGGCATACTGTCGACCTAAGGAAACGATCTGCTTGGCAAGGCGACCAGAATTCTCCAAAATAGGCTACACCAAAGGAAAGAAGTATCATCATTAGCAAAAATTCGATTGCCAGCGGCAAGAGACACTTACATGTTCCTCCAGGGACTCCAAAGGTTCCTGGCAAGTCGACGCCCGTGCAACCATCTGGTGCCCCCTAGTGTGGGGAAAACTCGAAGAATTGACACCGAAGTGGGCCGCCACCGGAGGAGAAGGAGATTGTGCTGCCACTTCTTCATCTTTGGAGTCTGCGACTCCGGTATCCTTGACAATTTGGCAGTCATGAGAGGATGACGACGCTGTTTGACTGCAAAATATCTTGCACTACTTCAGAAGAGAAGATTTTGAGAAAACAAGACGAACTCACAAACATATAAAGACTTACCCGTCAAATTTTTCGAGGTCGAAGGAATCTCCCGACGACTCCTTCGGCAACCTCAGCTTCTTCCGCAAGGGACGAGCCATGGCGCATAAATGGACGACGGGGATTTTCTCCTCTGCAGCAGTAGGAGGACCCTCTGGCATCATCGGCGAAGACACATCCGAATCCTCGCTATGGGAGCGCTTGCGAGTCCCGTGACCGCTAGACTCGGGGGCTTCCTACTCCTCCCTAACAGGGATGGTGGAGCCCGAGTCGTCCTCTTCTTTCGCCTCGCGTGGAATTGTCCCTTCAGGCTAAGGAGGCAAATTGGCAGCCACTTTCTAGTCCTAGAAATCAGAAGAAGCCCTAGTATAAAAACAAAATACCTAACATGCAATCAAAAATCAAGAAAACTTCAAAGAGAAATCCACCTTAGGTGGAGGATTGCTGGCGCAAAATGGAGGCACAACTGAGTCACCCAGGAGATCCTCCTTGGTGGTGTACTTGATCAGTAGTCGAAAACTCCTGTCCACTTTACTAGAAGAAATGCCCTCTACAGAGATGCGAGTGACATCACCACTACCAATCCAGCGGTACATCGGATGCACCCTGGCCTGCAGAGGCTGTACTCGGCGATGCATCCAAGTGCGAATGAGCTCTGTGCCGCCTACTTCTTTGTCTATGCGGTGTTCGAGGTCGTAGACACGCTGATACATGGTATCTATTTCCTTGGCTTTGCCAAGCATCACAACGTTTTTCTAGGACCTTGATACATTGCAAATGTATCTATAATTTTTGATGTTCCATGCTTGGTTTTATCCACTTTCTTATGTTTTGTTCTAACTTTGGAGTACTTTCATATGATTTCTTGGACTAACCTATTAAGAAGAGCCACATTGCGAGCTGCCTGTTTTCTACTGTTTTTGGTTCCAGGAAAGTCAGAAAATGAATATTCTCGGAATTGGACGGGACAAAAGCCGAAGTGCCTATTTTTCGGAAGTCATCAGATGCCAGAATACGAGACAGAGAGGGGCCAGAGGCCGGCCACACCACCCGCGCGGCTAGGCTTGGCCCGCGCCAGGGGGTGGTGTGGTGGCCTCTGGCACCCCCTCGGCCTCCCCTTCCGCCTATAAGATGCCCTCGGGACGAAAACCCTAAGTCCCCGATCAAAAATCCACGAAAGAGTCTTTAGCCGCCGTCATCTCCATCCCTAGATCGGGAGGGATCTAGAGCTCTTCTCGGCACCCTGCCGGGTAGGGGAATTCACCCTGGAGGCCTTCTTCATCACCATGCAAGCCTCCGGTGTGATGCGTGAGTAGTTCATCCTTGGACTACGGATCCATGTAGTAGCTAGATGGCTGGTTCTCCTCCTTTGTGCTTTCATGTTTAGATCTTGTGAGCTCCGTTCATGATCAAGATCATCTATTTGTAATTCTGCATGTTGTGTTTGCGGGGATCCGATGGATATTAAGATGCTATTTCAGATTGATTATTGATTCTATCATGTCTTTGTTATGTGTGATCTTGCATGCTTTCCGTTGTTAGTAGCTATCTTGGCCAAGTAGATGGTAGCAACTTCAAGAGTTAGTATTTATGCTCGATAGTGGGTTCATGCCTTTGGTAATCTGGGGAAGTGATAGAAATCTCTAAGGTAGTAGATGTGCTGTTGGTACTAGGGAGAAAACAACAATCCTTTGTTCATAGAACAATCGTATTGTTTACTTTACATATAGTTCGTAAAGCAATAATCTGTTGCTTGCAACTTAATACTGGAGGGGGTTCAGATGATAACCTGAAGGTGGATTATTAGTCATAAATGCAGTTGGATGGCGATCTATGTATAATGTTGTAATGCCCAATCAAGTCTCAAAGGAGTCAAGATGATTAGTATATGCATGTATTTCTTTCTCGATGTTTGTCAATTGCCCCGCTGTAATTTGTTCACCCAACATTGTTATCTATCTTAAGGAGAGCCACCTGTAGTGAACTATGGATCTCAGTCCTTTGTATTTACATACAATATACAATCTTTTACTGGTTTGTGTTTACTTTCTGCAAACTTTTACTTCTTTCCATTCGATACGTTTAATCCTTTATTTTCCGCAAAACACGATGAGATTGACAACCTCATCGCAAGTTGGGGTCAAAGTTCTGTGGTTGCATTGTGCAGGTCTCCACGTTGCTACTAGCACCGGTAGTGCGCCCTGCCAAGGCTCAGCTAGCAACACCTTTGGGGTGTTTCCTTGCTCCTACTAGTTCGATTAAACCTTGGTTTCATAACTGAGGGAAACTTGCTGCTGTGCTCATCATACCTTCCTCTTGGGGTTCCCAACGAGCTCTACATCAACACCGCACCAGCACTTTTCTGGCGCCGTGCATTGAGCCATCAGACCTCCTCCTCTTGCAGGCCGCCACCGGATCGAACGGTACGAGTCCGTAGTGCTCTCCATCGGGCTTCTGGTCATGGATGTAGAACCACTTTTCCCTCCATCCTTGGACAGACGCAGTGAGTTTGATGGAGAAATACGTGATGTTGGAGTCGATGTGGATCCCGCAGCCTCCTATATCGTAGACTACTGAACCCGACACAGACTAACGTTTGAGCTTAAAGAGTTTTTTTAAGATGTCGAAGTGTGGCTCGATTCCGAGCCAACACTCGCAAAGAGTAATGAAGCAGGCGATGTGGAGGATAGAGTTCAGGGTTAGCTAGTGCAGCTGGAGCCCACAGAAACAAAGAAGACCTCTAACAAATGGATGAAGGGGGAGAGATAGACCGCGAGTGATGAACGCAAGTGACGAGGGGTAACCTCGGCAATGCCCATGGTGATGGACCTGGGGTTTTGCAAAAAAGAGAACGCTGGGGATTTCGTCGGATGTCAGGAAAACAATGAAGACAAAGTTGCCTGAATATTGGGGAAACACTCTATTACAAGTTGCCTACTAGATTTCGGTACCCTCGCTTGGGCTTCTCCTGCCCTATATATAATAGGCTGGGTCTCAAAGCTGTATGCGGATAGGTTTCATACACGCATGATTACAATACCAACATAATGTCGGTTCATGATTTCTTTCCTAATACAATAAGAAGTTTCTGTTGGTTGCTTCCTTGGGCTTTTATCTGGAATCTCTATGGGCCGTAGGCCTTTTACCCAATGTAGGGTAGTGAATAGTGAGCATCCGAGTAATCATACCCATGTCACTAGCCCCCGAGACTCTACCTGAATCCGCAGTTTTTAGGTTGAGTCTCAGAGTTTTCTTTCTTCTTTCTTTTATTTGATTTGATTTTTTTTTTGTAGGGATTTTGGTACAACGAGTCTGATGCTTCCGGCGGATCAGGAATCAGTTAATTGCTCCTGGGCAAAAGCAAGGTTGACCTACATCAACCTCAAATCCCTAGGCTTGAATCCGGAATTTTGTTGCTGGCGTAATCCAGTTTGAGCCGTTGAGGTCTTACCGAATACTGAATTCCAGTTTTCTATTTTTTATCGGATACCCAACGCATCCATCGGGATTTTGCATCATATCGTTGATACGGATTTTTACTGGTAGAGCGCATTCTTGTGCGATTACCAGGCCACACAAGATGAATCTTGGGGTCTTACCTTCAGCTTTTGAACACGACATTCGGATTTTCTCTCGCGTCTGAGCGTGATCCGAGGTTTTTGGCTTTTTTGGCGTTTGGCCTACTAGGCCACCAATATTTCTGATTCATGTCAGATTATTTTTATACTATCTCCCGATGGGAGTAACTCCTTTTTTAGGATACACTTAATGTAAAACTCAAAAAGGTTTTTTGCAGTTTGCCAATGTACTTTAAACACAATGGTATTTTTATCGGGTGCGTGTTGGCGCTCCCGATGGGAGTAGCCCCCGAGGCTATGTTCGGATGCCTGTATCTGGACATAGGCGCATATTTGCTGTTTAACTCGATGAAAAGCATTGATCTTTGAAAGCAAAGATTAAGATACAGATAACTTCCCTTCATATACAAAGCAAAAATCGTTGGTACATCATTCTTTAGGCGGATGGCTATTTTAGCCTTTTCTCTTGGTCATCTTGGATTTTTAAGCCAAACTGTACTCTTATCATTTTGCAAATAATCTTATGTGTAAAAGCATCGTAGCTATGCTATGTTCCATGGATTTGAGTAGTTTACTCCTGTCTTCTTATCTTGCAGTCAATATGCTCCTCCAGGAATAATTTCTGTGACGATGTATGGTCCTTCCCATGGCGATTGTAGCTTCTTGTGGCCATCTTGCTTGAGGCGAAGAACTAGGTCCCCTACTGTGAAGGACCTAGGGCGCAATCTTATGCTATGATAATTGCACAGGTTTTGCTGGTACATAGTTGCTCTTTGGAGGGCTTCGTCTCGAGCTTCATCAAGCGCATCCACATCATCTTCAAGTGCTTCTCTTGATTCCTCTTCATTATATGCAGCTACTCTTGGTGATTCATGTGATACTTCAACCGGAAGCAAGGCTTCTGCACTGTGGACCAAAAAGAAAGGCGTCTCTTGTGTTGAATTATTTGGAGTTGTACATAGACTCCATAACACGGATGGTAATTCATCCACCCATGCTCCTTTTACTCTGTCAAGTGGTGCCAGTAGTCTCTTTTTGAGTCTAGCGGTAACTAGTCCATTGGCTTTTTCAACTTGTCCATTTGTTTGCGGGTGAGCTACCGAAGCGTAGCTTATTTTGATGCCCATCTCCTGGCAGTACTCCTTGAACTCATTGGAAGTGAAGTTAGTCCCATTATCCGTGATGCTGCTGTTTGGTACGCCAAACCGAACACTATGGATTTGATAAAATTCACAGCCGAAGTTCCATCTTGGGTAGTGACAGGCATTGCTTCAATCCATTTAGTGAATTTATCGACTGCTACTAGCAGAAAGACGTGTCCTCCTAGCGATGATTTGTGAAGTTTTCCCACCATGTCGAGTCCCCACTACGCAAAAGGCCAAGCCAAGGGTATGGGATTTAGCTCAGCGGCTCGTGCTCCAGGCTTTGTTGGGAATCATTGGCATGCTTCACATGTTCTGACAATGTCTTTTGCATCTTGTACTGCAGTGAGCCAATAAAATTCTGCCATGAATGCTTTTGCAGCAATTGCTTGGCTACTTGCATGGTGACCACAGATGCCTTCATGTATATCTTTCAGTATAATTTTTCCTTCTTCGGGTGTTATAGAACGTTGCAACACACCCGAAATACTTCTTTTGTATAATTTTCCTTTAATTATCCTGAAAGCCTTCGACCGTCAGGTGATTCACCGAGCTTCTATTACATCCTCTAGTAGTTCTCCCTTAACCATATATGTTATATACGGCTGCATCCAAGCTAGTTCAATTAGCATGACCTCTATGATTTCTTGTTCTTTTTCTTCGATGGCCTCTTCTATGTTCTTAGTTTCTAAAGTAGCCCTCGACTCTTTTTGCGGATGCTTCCTTTTCCCTGTCTTTGGTGCTATGACTTCCGAGACTCTTTTCGCCTTGATTGATCGCTCCACTATCTCCTCCCAAAAAACACCTGGTGGTATTGGTAAACACAATGATCCGATGTTTGCTAGATTGTCGGCTTCCTCATTGCTTGCTCTTCCTATATGTGATACTTCACACCCATCAAATTGAGCCTCCATGATGCCATATAAGTCGCGATAAGCGACCATATTTTCGCTGACAACGTTCCATTTGTTCATTGCCTGTTGTGCCACAAGGTTGGAATCTCCGAAGATTTTGAGGCGAGTTGCACCGCAGGCTTTGGCCATTCGCATGCCATGCAATAGGTCCTCGTATTCCGCTTCATTATTGGCTCATCCAAAGAATATATCGCATTTTGTCGCCTTGAGGTGATATTAGTACAACTCCTGCTCTTGCTCCCTCTGTTCTTTTTGATCCATCAAAGTACATTGTCCATGTGCTAGAAAGGTCTAGTGGACCTGCACATTGCAATTCGGTCCACTCTGTGATGAAATCTGGCAGAACTTGTGATTTAATTGCTTTGTGTTTCTCATAAGTGATATCTCGAGGGGATAATTCGATGCCCCATAAAGAAACATGCCCAGTTGCTTTTGGATTGTTGAGGATAATTGACAAAGGTGCATCGCTGGCCACTACGATTTGGTTCTCCAAAAAATAGTGACGTATCTTTCGCGCTGTCATAAATAGTGATTTTGTTTAGATGGTAATAAAACCTCACTCAGGAAGTATACTGGCCTCTGCACACCATGCGTCTTTCCTTCTTCGGGTCGTTCTATGACCAAGACTGTGCTGGCCACCTAATGTGTTGCACCAATATAAAGGAGTAAAGATTCTTTCTCTTTTGGCGACACGACGACATGGGATGTCGAAAGTGTCCTTTTAAGATCTTCAAAGGCGTGCTAAGCTTCTTTCGCCCACTTGAATTTTTCAGATTTTCTCATGAGGGCGTAGAATGGCAGCGCCTTTTCTCCTAATCTTGCAATGAAACGACTCAGCGCCGCCACTCGTCCCGCCAATTGCTATACACCATGCAGATTTGTTGGCTTCTTCATTGTGAGGATAGCTTGTATTTTTTCGGGGTTAACCTCAATCCCTCTGGCTGATACCAAATATCCGAGGAGCTGTCCTATCGGAACTCCAAAGGATCATTTCTTCGGGTTTAGTTTGATGCTAAACCTGTCGAGATTTCTGAATGTTTCTTCTAAGATCAGCGCCGATCCTTGACCTGTGGTAACTATGACATCATCAATATATACTCGCACGTTCGTACCTATTTGGCTTCCGAGGCACTTCTGCATCATCCGCTGATATGTTGCTCCAGCGTTCTTGAGGCCAAACGGCATTGTTGTGTAGCAGAATACGCTGTAAGGCATGATAAACGCCATTTTCTCCTGGTCTTCCTCCTTCATCCTGATCTGGTGGTATCCCGAATAAGCATCCAAGAAAGAAAGACATTCGCATCCCGCAGTTGCATCGATGATTTGGTCAATTCGCGGCAATGGGAAGTGATCTTTTGGGCAATGTTTGTTTAGTGCAGTAAAGTTGATGCACATCTGAAGTTCCATAGTGTTTTTCTTCAGAACACATACTAGGTTTGCTAGCCACTCTGATTTTGTCAATTCTTTGATAAAATTGGCATCAGTTAGACGATGGAGCTCCTTTCCAATGGCCTTGCGTTTTGGTTCTACGAAGTGTCGAAGCGGTTGTTTTACTGGCTTTGCCTTTGGATCTAAATTTAGTGCGTGCTCAGCGAGTTCCCTGGGGATTCTCGGCGTGTCAGAAGGTAGCCATGCGAAAATCTTCCAGTGCTCACGGAGGAACTCAATGAGTGCGCTTTCCTATGCGGGATCAAGGTTGGAAGCCACAAATGTTGTTTTTGTTGGGTCAACGGGGTGGATATGTACTTCTATTGTGTCTTTTGCTGTGTCAAAAGCCTGATCGGGATTGACACGTGCTACCTCTAGAGGTTGTTCGTTTGCCAAACTTTTGAGTTGCTCGAACTCTGTTGCCATCCCGAAAGATTCAGAAATTTTGTTGAACTCTCGATCACAGCTATCCGCCCTTGTGAAGCTTCCTTGCACCGTGATAATTCCCTTTGGTGCTGGCATTTTCATTACTAAATATGTGTAATGTGGTACTGCCATGAAACGTGCAAAGGCTGGTCGTCCTAGGATTGCATGGTATTGTGATGGCCAAGCCATGACTTCGAATTCGAGTTTTTCTCGCCTGAAATTTGATTTGGAACCAAAAACAACGTCAGGGAAAACTTTGCCTAAAGGAATTTCGGCTTTACCTAGTACTATTCCATGGAAAGGGGTTTCCGTTGGAGCGAGATTATCCAGAGGGTAGCCTATTGCCCGCAACATTTTTGCGTAGATCAAATTTATACTACTCCCCGCATCCATGAACACCTTTCTCATGTCGAATCCGCCAATTTGTGCTTCTACTATCAGGGCTGAATGTCCTGGTCGTGGGACCTGGAGTGGGTGATCTGCTCAGCTGAATTTAATTTCTTGCTATAACCAATGGAGATACTCGGGTGTGGCTGATGTTGACGCTTCCACCATATTTATTTGTCTTGTGATGAGCTTCTGAATTCTGTTGGGTGGACGCCCTTTCCGAATCATCGACATTGTTCCTTTTGATCTGGGGTATTCGTTGTTTTGATTGTTTGAATTTTGTGATGGTGCAACTGGTGGTGGTGCACCGATAGCTAGTGTGCCAGGCATGGATGTGTACCCTCGGTTTGCTGCTTCGGCTACCTTTGTGTTGCATAACTCCTGCATCTTCAAGAATGTCCAGCAGTCTTTCATCAGGTGATTAGATTGTCGCCTGCCTGCTGAGTCAACGTAAAAATGCATATTACAGGGTCCTTCCAACATTTGCATCGCGGACATGGGTGGGTCTCGTGCTCCCGGCTGATATCGTTGTGCGGATTGGCTTCCTCCGACATCGCCTTTGTTTTGGTGGTATCCACCGTTATTGTTGTTTCTTCTGTTATTACCTTCACCCGAAAAACCTACTGCGACGTAACTTGGTCCTATGTTCCCATCGTTGTTCCTTCGTCTTCTATCACTGCCGCGTTTATCCCTGTCTTCCTCGGGTGACCGCACACGTTTATTATGTAGCGCGTCTTCTCCATCAGCACAACGGTTTGCTATTTCCATCAACTGTGATACTGTCTTTGGTTTCATCCTACCTAGCTCTTCTATGAATTCTCGGCGATGTAGGCCGTCGTTGAAGGCGTCAATGGCCCTCTCGTCTAATATGGATTCAGCCAAGTTTTTGATAATATTCCATCTCTGTATGTGATGTCTACGCACTTCTATTCTTGTAGACAGTTGTTGGGCCTCCAAGTGCAGAGGTTTGTAGAACATCAGCAAGTTTTCCCTTAAGTGGATTACCCAAGGTTTATCGAACTCAGGGAGGAAGTGGTCAAAGGTATTCCCTCTCAAGCAATCCTGCAATCAAGATACAAGAAGTCTCTTGTGTCCCCAACACACCCAATACACTTGTCAGGTGTATAGGTGCACTAGTTCGGCGAAGAGATAGTAAAATACAAGTGGTATGGATAATTATAAGTGGTAACGGTGATAGAAAATAGATTGATGGCGTGGAAGAGACTAAAGGCAAACTGAAATAAAGATGGCAGCAAGCAAACATATAACAGATCTAGTAGCAAACGGTGTTTCAATGCTTAGAAACAAGGCCTAGGGATCATACTTTCACTAGTGAACACTCTCATATAAATGTATTCTTCTTTATGATACTACCCTTAACTACTCTCCGGTTGGACACTCTAATCATTGGTAGGGCTATAACATCACACCTCAAAGTAAGCCTTTCCCATCTAGAAAACCCCACACTGTCACCTTGAGCACTAGATGGTTCCAACAAACACCACAATTCCATAGAAACATCCAACTCCAAATATAACTCATAACAAGTATTTGTAATCTCTAGCCTAAGTGCCACCATGGTGTGCACGCTGTCACTTTCACACACATGGGGAGAGCAGAGATCTATTAAAGCACTTGAGTAGCAAGGTAGATCTATAGATTACAAGATCATGATCTCAATAAGATCATGCATAGAGAGAGAGAGAGAGATGAACACATAGCTACCGGTAGAACCCTTAGCCTCAAGAGAGAACTACTCCCTCCTCATCGTGGGAATCAGCAATGGTGATGGACATGGTGGTGGATATCGATGGAGATGGCTCTGGGGGCACTTCCCCGTCCCGACAGGGTGCCAAAACAGAGACTTTCTGTCCCCCGAATCTCCTTTTCGGTGGCGGTGGCGCTGCGTAACTTTTTGTGGTTGGAGGCTTGACGATCTAGGGTTTATGCCTCAGGAGGCTTCTTATAGGCCAGAGGGCAAGGTCGGTGGGTGGCCAAGGGGCCTACACCATGCCCTGGAGTGGCCTAGGTAGACCCGCGCCTATGGGTGGTGTGGCCACCCTATGGCCCCTCTCCGACTCTCCTTCTAGCTCCGTGAGTCTTCCGGGAAAATAGTAACTTTGGCTTTTGTCCCGTCCAATTCCGAGAATATTCATTTTCTGACTTCCTGGAACCAAAAACAGCAGAAAACAAGAAACTGGCACTGTGGCATCTTGTTAATAGGTTAGTCCAAGAAATCATATGAAAAGTACTCCAAAGCTTGAACAAAACACAAGAAAGTGGATAAAACTAAGCATGGAACATCAAAAATTATAGATACATTAGCAATGTATCAACATCCCCAAGCTTAACTCCTGCTCGTCCTTGAGTAGGTAAGTGATAAAAAGAAAGAATAATTTTTGAGGTGACATGCACCATCAAAGACTTGATCAAAGTATTTGTAAAACATTCAAAGCTGGGATCATAGTACTTCAATCATAGCATGAAAGATAAAGTTCCAGCAATAAGCAAAGAAACTATGATGCAACATGAAAAGGTACAAACAAAAGATACATGAATAACAATGATTTGCAAGACGTTTGTTTGTTTCACATAAAGAAAACATAACATAGTAGCATTCAGCTTGTCCCTCATAGAGTAGCAAATACAAATTCATAGGACACCTTCAAAGTTCATAAGACTAGATACAAATAGTTTAAAACAAGCAATATCAAGGTATGCATCAATCAACAAGTCTTGGGACAATGCACATAGAACTAAGAATGGCCACTATGCTTTCAAAGTAGGTGCATAAAGGTAGAAGGTGGAGACTCAATATATAAGTGGAAGAAAGGCCTTGATAGAAGGAAGTAGGGATTCAAGTTTCATAAAGAGCTTCCAAAAATTATGGTACTTAATAGCTTTCAGCTCTCATTTCCCCTATCATAAGCATCTTGAAGTGATTAAGGTTAAAGTGAACAAACTATGGTGTACATGCTTGATGAAGTATAAGTTAGGAATCTCATGTCCCTTGTATACGAGGGCCGCTCCTCATGCTACTCAAGTTTAGTCACCGGTAAGTTCTTGTCATTGTAAGTATATGTGTATCATAGAGAACTTCCAACGGGGTACCCCTTGCCCGATGATACGGAAGAATCCCCATATCAAAATAACAAGGCAAGCAGACAACGAGCATCTCAGCAATCTTCTTATTTACCATGGGAATATGGTGCTTTTTTCTCTCTTTCCTCTTTTCATAGTATCTTTTTTTTCTCTTTACTCTTTTTTCTCAATATAGGACTCTTTTTTTATAAGAAGAATGCTTCATAGACAGCTCATTATGGTTACGCTGCAGGTTTCCACCATGTCAGCATGGATTAGACCAGCGGCCCAGGCATTTCTCTAACACATATACATAACTCCATGGACTTACAAGCTCCCCTTTCATTTCACACCGACGACATCCATATACAAAAGAGCATGATATCAACTAGGTACAAGTACCAAGTGCAATGTTGAAAGCGTTCCCCATGAAAACATGGTTCTGCTAATTCCCGACAAATAAGTGCAAGCATATACAACATAGACGACACAATGGTTCAAGTTTATTAGATGCAAAAAAGTAAAGTGTGCCATCAAGTTCGTGAGAGCTTTAATCACTAGTTTTCTCATAACAAGTTTAATTTGGAAGGTAAACAAAAGCATGAATATACTTGGAATAACATAAGCTAATAGGTAGGTATGGTGGACTCTTTGGAATAACTTGGTTTAGGGAGTTGGATGCATGAGTGGAACTCATACTTTGTTGTGGAGGCTAGCAACAGACTGGGAGCGACAAACTAAGAGAGCAATAATGGCCATAATCATGCAGAGCGACAAAACATCATTGATCAAAGCATAAAGTGACACTACAAGTTGAAAACTAAAGGATCATAAAGGCTATGGTGACTTGAGATAGTCATAACATGGCGTGAGCATGTGCCAAGTCAACCCAAATAAAGCATCAAAGGAGAATACCACTATACTATGCTTTAGTATGCTAAAACAACTCATGATTCATCCAAGGCACATTAAGCAATATCAATTTTTTATAACAAGTCATGCTACAGAAAAGAATACTAAGCATAAAGCCAAAACAATATCAAGAATGACATGATAAAGCATAGGCCACAGTCAAAAACAAGCTCTCTTTACCACTTAAGCATGAACTTTCCTACTCATTTCCAAACCAAACCAAAACTATTTGAGAGAACTCACAAAGATAATAATAAATAAATATCAGTGAGATTGTCTCACAAATCCAAAAGGAAGAACTAAAAAGTGCTAAGCTAAAATCACAAGAAAACTAAGGCTAAACAAAGTGCTAGCAAAAGAGAACACTCACAAAACAATAAGAATGAAAACAAGAGTGTTCTAGGCAATGAATAACGAGGTGTGTCTCTCTCCAAAAGACGTGTCTTGGGATCCAACCAACTTATTCAAGCAAACTAAGAAAACAAAATCCAAAAACAAAAACAAAGACGCTCCAAGAACAACACAACTGTGCATGAAAAAAATAAAAATGAAGCGTTTGGAAGAAACCTGATATTTTTATTGATGAAGAAGGGGATGCCTTGGGCATCCCCAAGCTTTGACGCTTGTAATTTCTTAGATATTTCTTAGGGTGACACACGTGGCATCCCCAATCTTGAGCTTTAGTCCATCCTTCATCTCATTACTCCTTCCTTCCATACACCTGAAAATTTTCTTTTATACAAAACTTCACACAATCTTTATTAGCAACATTAGTGCACTCAAGATAATAGCTCTTATGGTTCAGTTCTAACACCAAATAAACTTCCATTAGAACACTAGCTACTGAAGCACTTCTCTCAAAAAGCTCAATTCCCCAAAAGAACTCAAAAAGGAACCAACAAGAAGCAAATGCAGAAAATGGCAGAAATCTATCAAAACAGACCAGCAGGTAAAGACGAATATTTTCGAAGACCTTCTGTTGCTCAAATCGAAAAGTGTTGAACTAACGAAAGTTAGATAACAACCTGGGGCAGAAGCACAAAAATTCACGCCGCAAAAGGACGTACATAGATTGAACACGAATTTTTACGGTGAAGCACAGAAATCTGTTTCGGAACAACAACTTTCCCAATCATTACTTCTCTCTCATTAGAGGTTACTCTTGGCACAAAAAGCAAATAAAAAGGATAAAGAGAGGTTATTACAGAGGTAATAACTTTCAAGACTCATCTAAAACTTTTGGGTTATCTCTCAATAAGTACTTTTCTTTAACGCCTTTAAGTTAGGCATGATAGTTTGAGAAGATGCTCACATCAGACATATGAATTGAAGTAAAAGAGAGCATCAAGAAGCAAATTCAAAGCACATTTAAGTCTAACCCACTTCCTATGCATAGGAATCTTGTAAAGAAACAAGTCATGAAAGCACAAAGCAACAAGCATAGGAAAGCAAAACAAGTGCAGCTTCAAGACTTTCAACATAAAGAGGGGAAACTTAATATTATTGAGATGCATAAAACCATGTTTCCCTCTCTCATAATAACTTTCAGTAGCATCATGAATAAAATTAACAATATAACTATCACATAAAACATTATTATCATGAGCCACATGCATAAAAGAATTACTACTCTCCACATAAGCATAATCATTCTTATTAATTGTAGTGGGAGCAAATTCAACAAAATAGCTATCATAATTATTCTCATCACCATAATCATCAAATATAAGAGGCATATTGTAGTCATAATTAATTTCCTCCTCAATAGTAGGTGGACTAAAAATATCATATTCATCATTGTAATCATCATATATTGGAGGTTTTGTATCATCATAAGCAATAGAATAGCTATCTTCCAAAGCTGGGGAACTAAAAAGATCATTTTCATAAAAACTAGCTTCCCCAAGCTTAGACTTTTCCATAACATTAGCAATAATGGTGTCCAAAGAGTTCATACTAACAACATTGCTATTAGCATGCAAATAAAGTTCCATGGGTTTTTTAATTTTCTCTTCAAACACTTCATGTCCTAATTCAAGATAAATACTATAAAGCTCTCTAATTTTGTTGTTGTTTTCCATTAAGCCTAACTAGTGAAAACAAGAAACAAAAAGACAAAATTGCAGAATCTAAAGGAAATAACTTCGAGCACTCGCACCGAAGAAAATAGGCGTTTGCTGTGGGAGGTTCTTCTTCTTTAATCCTCCGGTGTGAATACCTTTTACCTTACCTCCCAGGCAACGGCGCCAGAAAATAGCTTGATGTCTACACACTTCTATTCTTGTAGACAGTGGTTGGGCCTCCAAGTGTAGAGGTTTGTAGAACAACAGCAAGTTTTCCCTTAAGTGGATTACCCAAGGTTTATCGAACTCAGGGAGGAAGTGGTCAAAGGTATTCCCTCTCAAGCAATCCTGCAATCAAGATACAAGAAGTCTCTTGTGTCCCCAACACACCGAATACACTTGTCAGGTGTATAGGTGCACTAGTTCGGCGAAGAGATAGTAAAATACAAGTGGTATGGATAATTATAAGTGGGAATGGTGATAGAAAATATATTGATGGCGTGGAAGAGACTAAAGGCAAACTGAAATAAAGATGGCAGCAAGCAAACATATAACAGATCTAGTAGCAAACGGTGTTTCAATGCTTAGAAACAAGGCCTAGGGATCATACTTTCACTAGTGAACACTCTCATATAAATGTATTCTTCTTTATGATACTACCCTTAACTACTCTCCGGGTGGACACTCTAATCATTGGTAGGGCTATAACATCACACCTCAAAGTAAGCCTTTCCCATCTAGAAAACCCCACACTGTCACCTTGAGCACTAGATGGTTCCAACAAACACCACAATTCCATAGAAACATCCAACTCCAAATATAACTCATAACAAGTATTTGTAATCTCTAGCCTAAGTGCCACCATGGTGTGCACGCTGTCACTTTCACACACATGGGGAGAGCAGAGATCTATTAAAGCACTTGAGTAGCAAGGTAGATCTATAGATTACAAGCTCATGATCTCAATAAGATAATGCATAGAGAGATATGAACATATAGCTACCAGTAGAACCCTTAGCCTCGAGAGAGAACTACTCCCTCCTCATCATGGGAATCGGCAATGGTGATGGAGATGGTGGTGGATATCGATGGAGATGGCTCCGGGGGCACTTCCCCATCCTGACAGGGTGCCGGAACAGAGACTTTCGGTCCCCCGAATCTTCTTTTCAGTGGTGGAGGTGCTGCGGAACTTTTTGTGGTTGGAGGCTTGACAATCTAGGGTTTATGCCTCGGGAGGCTTCTTATAGGCCAGAGGGCAAGGTCGGTGGGCGGCCAGGGGGCCCACACCATGCCCCGGCGTGACCTAGGTGGACCCATGCCTAGGGGTGGTGTGGCCACCCTATGGCCCCTCTCCGACTCTCCTTTTGTCTCCATGAGTCTTTCGGGAAAATAGTAACTTTGGCTTTTGTCCCGTCCAATTCCGAGGATATTCATTTTCTGACTTCCTAGAACCAAAAACAGTAGAAAACAGGCAACTGGCACTGTGGCATCTTGTTAATAGGTTAGTCCAAGAAATCATATGAAAAGAACTCCAAAGTTGGAACAAAACACAAGAAAGTGGATAAAACCAAGCATGGAACATCAAAAATTATAGATACATTTGCAATGTATCAGTATGGACGCTCTTATTGACTCTCCGGATTTTTGTTTGCACGCTCGCAACTGTTCCAAGGATGCTAGTCACTTGAATATGGAGTGAAAGTGTCAGATGAACTTATCTTCCAAATCGTTCTAGCTACCAATTGAACCTTCGGGTAACTGGCTTAACCATGACCTTGCTGCGCCGGTGAGGTGTAATTGTAGACTTTGCATCGCCATAGTTGTGGATCCGCCCTGCAGTTTGATGGTGGCTAGATAATCTGCTATCCAAGCTTCGGGTTCCTGGAGCCCATCCTATTTGTTTCGATCATGTGGAAGTTTAAAATCTTTTGGTACTGAGGCTTTTTGAATCTTGTGCGTGAAACAATTGGCCTCGCATAATTCATGGGCGTCTTTGTCATCTCCATCTTGATATCATCCGGTGCGGTTTTCGTCTCTGGGTCCACTGCTCCTATGCTGGGTGTTGTCATTCCTTGTGTTGCTTCGTGGCTCGGATCTTGCGAGTTGCGCCTAGTGTGGCGATTGCGATCGCCGGGTGTGTCCTGCTTGTCAAGGACTGTTTTGATGGCGTGGGGTCCTTTGTGTGAGTCCTTGTTCTGCTTCCGCAAGTGAGGCTCCAACCATGCCGAGGTACATCAGGGCGGAGCCGTGGAGGGTCGCGCGCGGATCGTCAAGTGCGGGTTGAGTGGTGATCAGGTATGTTTGCGCGGCCACAATGGCTGCCTGAGCTGTTTTTGCCTTGATGTTTCCTACTTGATCGATCGACATGAATGATAAGTGGAGGTCTCGGATGATTCCACTTCGGTCTGCTTCAGGGATATTCTGTAATCGAGATGTCACTCTTCTTGGTGGCACTTCTCCTTTCACACTCCTTGACCCACGTGTAGAGCTTAATTGGGCCTGTCGTAAACTCGATTCATCGGCTAGCCTTTTTCTTTCATCGAGCTGTCTTTGCATTCAGAGTAGATCTCTCTTTTTTGTGGTGGAGCAAATATTGGTACGCCCATAGATCCTCATGTGAAGCGTATGCCATCATTGGGACTGCTCCGGAAATTGCCTCCCTTGCTTTTTGCCATGCCGACACTAGTAGCAGAAGTCCTGGTCTTTCTTCTATGCGTGGTTCTCCACATCCTCCTCGAATTATGCGATTATTTGTTGTTTCTCCTCCGTTTCCATTTTCTCCTCCGTTGTTGTGTTCTCCTTCGTTGCTGTGGTTTCCTGCATGGTCATCTGATAAAATGTCATCAGGGTTTATGATGGGATTACCATTTTCGTTGCGTGGCGTTGAGGTATCTCTGTTGATCATGTACACTTGGTGACGTGTTATGTGTGGCCTGATGGTGTCACCTTTTGCTTCTGCGGGTGCGTTGGTAGTACTCCAAGATCACAGTTCTGGATAAATTTTCACCATCCTTTCTTCAAAGTCGATGTTCTCACTCCTTTCTTTGGGTTTTGAGTGTGTTGGGTTTTCTCCGTGCGGTGAGATTGATTGACCACATTCTTCACCTGTTTCGATCTGTGCTGCGACGTCTGTGGAGGATCCAACAAGTGATGCTGGTATTGCTATAGGTGTGGTCTTTTGCACCGATGGTTCAGATGTGATCAGGGCCGAAGGGTGCGATTCTTGCGGGTCATCTACTTGGAAGTGGATGCTTCCGATGATTATCGGATCCGCCGTTGAAATCGGCGGGTACTACTATAAGGGTGGGTGGGTGTGGATCTTCTTTCGTCGAGTTGACGCTTGGTGGAGAGCATTCCGCTGAATCCGTGTTTCCAGCGCTCAAGTTTCCCACAGACGGCGCCAATTGACGAGGGGTAACCTCGGCAATGCCCATGGTGATGGACTTGGGGTTTAGCGGAAAAGAGAACGGTGGGGATTTCGTCAGATGTCAGGAAAACAATGAAGACAAAGTCGCCTCAATATTGGGGAAACACTCTATTACAAGCTGCCTACTAGATTTTGGTACCCTCGCTTGGGATTCTCCCGCCCTATATATAATAGGACGGGTCTCAAAGCTGTATGCGGATAGGTTTCATACACGCCTGATTACAATACCAACATAATGTCGGTTCATGATTTCTTTCCTAATACAATAAGAAGTTTCTGTTGGTTGCTTCCTTGGGCTTTTATCTAGAATCTCTATGGGCCGTAGGCCTTTTACCCAAAGTAGGGTAGCGAATAGTGAGCATCCGAGTAATCATACCCATGTCAGCAAGGAACATCAATCGAAAACCCGTAGGAGGACTAGGGATTACCTCATCACCGGGAACATGAGAGTCATCCTCCACGGCAGAGAGCGCTCCGTCCTGGCGCTGGGTGAATAGCTCAAAGGGTTTGATGACGGATGGGCGCCATGACCCATTGGTGACGCGAGTCCCTAGGCCCTTCTTATTCCCAGCTCTGGCGGCGCTGGTGCCCATGGTGGCGACGCTTTTCTTCGTGGCCCCAATAGTGGGAGCCGCAGATCCAGCGGCGGAGGCTCCCTTCTTCTTGCCCATCTTGCACTGGCAGTGCGAGCACATGAAGTAGCTGGGGAAGGTATAGAGTTTGTCCAGTGCCACAATGGAGATGCGAGCAATGGAACAACAAGAGAAGCAATTGCGGAGGTGCGCGAACGAGAAGAAGATGTGGGGAAATTACCGCACGATGAACCTCTACTTATCCTCATAGCAGATGCCATCCAACGGCCAGGAGAAAACTACCCCGATGCATGGCAGAAATCGATGTCGACGCGTGGCAAGGGTAAACCACGATTCGTCTCCCCACTCCTCCCATTATGCGCGAGAATCGAGGAGACACAGTTAAAAAAATTACGCATGCCTGGTCAAGTCTAAGTCAGAAAATGGGACCCACTACTCGTCACGTCCCATCAAAGCCGCTCACGCGGGCAACTGAGGTCATCTCACCGTTAGCACTGACATCATTAACTCCAGCAGGAGCACATTTTGACTACGCTAGTCCTTACTCGAGTCTTCGACTCGACCAGGCACTCAGGAGCTACTCTTAACAGGAGCGCTGGCCGCACACCCGAGGAACTTTGTATGACATCCAAGTAATATGCGGAAATATTTTCTCACACAAACCCTACACTCAAATCAACGATTTGATTGTGGACTTCGGTTACTCCCATAGGGAGCGCTGAAAGCACATTCGACTGGAACAAGCAAAAGACGATAGCAGTCACAAAATACTCATAGTCCCCACTCGAGTTTACGACTCAAATAGGCACTCGAGGACTACTCCTATAGGGAGTGCTGGCCGTGCACCCTATGATTTTTCTTATACATTACACTGTGTGTTGATTACATCCACACTCGAATGCTCTAGTAACTCAATCTCATATTTTCCCTGCAAAGAGACTATGTCTCCTGGGTCACCCGAATCATCTCCACGATGACAAAAATTCAGATGCCGCGTTTACAATGTGAAGATAAGACCTGAATAAGGCCTGGCAACACATCTGCTGCGGTCTACCAGAAACAATCCGTACCTATAGGTACGATGAATAATCCTTGACAAACGCGTCGAGTGCTCACATTTATACACTAGGATTCAACTCTATAAGACCTCTGTGGCCTGAATCGAATTACACCAGCACTTTTTCGAATTCGAGTCTAGGGACTCGAGTTTGAGTAGATTGCGTTGTTTTGCCCTAAGGCAGTTAACTAACACCGATACACCGGATAAATCAGGCACGTATATTAACAATCCATATGATACAAATTAGAGCAATCAAAAATATGCTCATTTATGCACTCGAAGGACTTCATAAGTCTCTGCTCGAATCTGCGATTCAACTAGACACTTGGGGGCTACTAACGTGGGCATACCTTACAGGTACTCGAGTTTGGTATATACAAGCTGATCTGGCAGAAGGCCACGATGTTACCAGGGCCCAATCAAAGATTCGGGTGACCGAAGGAGACTCTGACTGCTTGCGGCACACGACAAGTTCAAAGATAGAAAGTTTAAAGGGACAAACCCTAACTTGTAACCGACTCGACCTGCTACCCGAGACCTAGACTATCTATATAAAGGCTAGGAGGGGGCGACGAGGAGGACAATCATAACCCTAGTTTTCCACAACCTCGCCAGATTGCATATGCGCACCCCTTGTAACTTTTGACTCCCTCGATAATTCCAAGAGAAGAAAAGAAGGAGTAGGGTCCTCTACGAGGCCTGAACCTAGGTAAACCTTGCATCCCTGTGTGCTTGTTTGCTAGCCAATTGATGCTTCCAGCGCTCCCTCCTTCTCCAAAACCCAAGCTCATAACAATGGGCATTGATGAGTTTAACCCTCGTCAGTAGGGAAACACACTTAAGGGTTCTATGACACTTGGAGATCATTGTGGAATCATTGGGATTACCCAAAGAAAGAGAAGAGAAAGATAGAAGTGTTCCGTGAGAGAACCGGAGTAGTTTTGGGAGGATCCAAGATAGTTTGGAGTGATCTGAAAGGTGTTTAAGGTCAACAGGAATTTAATAATATGTATTTTATATTAATTATTGGAAATAATATTAAAAAATATTTAAAATTAAATTTAATGGGAAACCACCACCTTAATGGGCCAATCCCCGTAGGGAAAGGCCCAATAGGGCAAGCCATCCCAAAGTATGTTAAGTGGGGACGTCGCCGCCTTGGGCCAAGGGAGCACAGAGTTGGGCCCACCCCGGACGCTAGACAGGCTTGGTGTGGCGCACGGGTGGGGCTCACCAGGCCATCGGCTTCCGCCTCCTCCCTTGCGCCTCCCCTCCCCCTCATTTAGTCCCACCCTAGGATTGGCAAGGTGGAGTCCCTCCTTTTCCCTTATATAAGAAGGGGCCTATGGGAGGGAAAAGGCACAACTCAATATATATTTCCTCAGGAAATTTCCTTAGGGAATCTCTCTCTCTCTCTCTCTTGTTGGATCTCGTTTGTGCGGTTCCAAGAAGAAATGTGCACATGGGAGACGGCGGTTTCTTCGGCACGCCATCGCATTGCTGGATCCCTAGTTCCAGAATATCTACTTCCGCAATCCTGGTTGGATCATAGAGAATGGGAGTCGTCATTGAGCACTGGACATATGCGGAACCGCAGAGGTGATACCACTTGTGGTACTTAGATTGTCGTGTGAGGAGCAACGCGACCTTGAGGTTGGATACAAGTACGACTACATCATCCACGTTCCGCATGAATGTTAAACTCTTTCGGTCTACAAGGGTATGTCACTGAAACCTTCTCCGTTATATCATTACTCCTAGATAGATCCTAGCATTTGGTGTTGCGCTAGTTAAGAAAAATATTGTTTTATGTTGCAAACCCCTTCAATGGTATTAGAGCCGATCTATGCGTAGTAATGCTTGTACGGTTAGAACACATGTTGAATATGGGTATTGATCCTATAGTTGTGACCCTCTCATGTGCACTTGTTTATATCGTGACACTATTTGATGAAGCGACCTAGACCGACCTTATGCGTAATCTTACGCTAGACTGGTTCCTCACTTGACATATGGCTTGTACCATATATGCAGTTGGTGGGTGTTTGTCTCTCTTACAGTAGTTGGTATGACATTTTCAACTGAGGGCCTCGAAAGGGTAGGTGTCATAGAGACAATTGTTTGATCCATGTTGTGGTTCGAAGTTCGTAGGTAAGAAATGATTCTATTGCGAAAGCCCTAGCAGCCACGTAAAATATGCAAACGATAAAGTGGAGGAATCTAACTTCATTTTCCAGGGGTATGTGATGTGACATGGTCATGGTCTTGGTTAAGGTAAAGTAGTTTACTTTTCTGTTGCTAAGGTGTAGTAATAGTCATCATGATGATGGACGACCAAGTGGTGGCATCGTGTACTTGGCGCCGTACCGGTGGGCAAGATGGAGATCAGGTGGGGGTGCTCGCTGGAGATCATGGCGCACAAAGAAGGACCATATCATATCACTATGTATCTTATTGTTTGGTAGTATTAGATACTCGACGGTAGCATTATATAAGATGATCACTTAATTAATACCAACAATAGTGTTCCCCTTAGTGTGCACCACTAAGAAAGTTCTCTGTTATGAAGCATGTCGTGATGATCGGCTGTTAGACATATCGGTGTTTCCATATGGTGGGTGTAAGCCATGTTGCACATCAAGTACACATAGGTTGAATTAGCGAGCCTAGCATGTACAAACATGGCCTCGGAACACGAGAGATCAAAAGATCGAGCATGAGTCACATGAATGGTGTGATCGAAACTACGTTGTCCACTTTTGCAACTATATCACAGGCCGTGACGATCGAGGTGGTGTAGTGAATTTGGATCTTGTAATCACTAAAACCATCTCAGGGATGATAGTTTTAGTTGTAGCTCAATAAATAATTTGAACTCAGATTATGAACTTAGTCTAAGCATTTTTGCAAATATCCTTGTAGATCATGACCATTCCCAATGTTCAAGAAATTTTTGGTTCTTTCTTGAACGAAGATAAACTTAAGCGAGATGGGTCAAACTTTATCAATTGGTACCAACGCTTTAGGGATGTCCTAATTAGAAACAATCTTCTCTATGTGCTTCGAGAACCAATTGGAGATTTTCCCGAGGACTTCATGGGTGAGCAAGATGATGTTTATTATGAAGCTCGTCGTGACACTTTCGTGACCGTCAACTACACCATAATTCATGCAATGCAGTCTGGCCTATGGGTACACTTTCACGAAATCGAAGCATATAGTATGGTCGATGGACTGAAGGTGATGTTTCTGGCAAAGTCAGGACCATGAAGTATGAGTACATGGACAGGTTTATTTCGACCAAGATGGAAGAAAACACCTGCTTTGAGAGTCACTTGGACATCATGGAAGATATTCATGAATGTCTTGTGGATTTCATGGATACTGGTTGACGGTCAACTTTGCGATAGATGGGGTGTTGTGTTTGCTCTCTCCCAGTTACAAAGGTGTCCTCATGGGCCATGTCGTGGGAGGAATATCGTATGCCTTTCATGAGTTCATGGCTAAGTTCAGAACTACGAAAGTAGAACCCATTGCAGGGATTGTCATCAACGAAGAGGGTATATATTTCATATACAAGTTATAAATGCTTTTCCATACAAACACTTATTGCACTTTTACCAAGTATTCGATACTTGTTCTGTTTTATGAAAATGGGACCTACTGCTTGAGAGTTGTGTGGAATGAATCAGGCGACATGGTGTGGGACGGCACGCAAGATGGTTGATGGCCGATGACACTCCTTCCCTCGATGTTTATCATTTGGATTATAAAAGTTTTGTAATCGTTATTAGTATATGAACTTTATTAGTGTGTCTTGCATCTTGCGAGACGGTTATTCATATGAGTGAGTGACAAGATAGTTGTACTATTATTATGAACTAGACTTCTCTTTGCACCCTTGGGGTGTGGCGAACAAACAAAAACGTTGTACAAAATGCAGATAACCGTCGAAAAAAAAAAATGCATATGTAAACAGTGTTGAGACCATCATGACTCGTCCGTACCTTAACGGAAAAATCCGAGTCTTTGAACTTTCCCTTAGACACTCGAGTAGTCTAAGGGGAAGATCAACAGATGGCTGACCCGAGATGTGCCTTCTAGTTTATAAGCTAGCTGAAATCACTCCCGAGGTGGGACTAAACATGCATCGGATGAAAACGGTTGACCTTACTTGACATATACCATGTAGGTCTTAGTGATAAGAGGCAGATAATGATGCACTGATCTTATCACAGGCATGGAGGACGTGCAGAATAGGCTACTATACAACTAAGTTGTAGCGCGTTTCCAAAAAAAGTCATGTATGTGCATCCGACATGGATCTCACACTTACGTTATGTGAAAAATCACATCATGTACATGCGTGCGATGTAGATTCCACCGCAAAGCGTGGATCTTGCGTCGTGAGCACAAAAACACGCGGAATCAGCTAAGAAAACACTATATATTTTTCACATCACTGTTTTCCATTACATATAATCGCACCAACTAATTCTTGCACTCTGGCAGAATGGTTTGAGAGAAGTCGGTCGTGCAAAAAGATAGCTCGAAAATAATACTAACGCTGATAGTTGGTTAATATAAGAGAGTACAGATTTATTAAATAGTATATTTTTTACAGCGGACAAAGAAAACAGTAGTCAAATGCATGTTAAGCAAAACTCTAAGTTCTTTATGTAAAAAAAAGATAACGCAATCAAATAGTGGCTAAATCCTTGTCTGCAGAGAAGAGGGCTTTCATTCTCAGAGGTAGGTCGAGCACGTCGAATAGGTGACCTCCAATAATGCACCTTCTAAGACGTGGAGCTGTCCGACAAGTACTACACGTCTCCTCCCTCTCGGTTATTGGCTTGCTCAGCTCCACTACTCCGTAGAACAGATATAGCGTGGTAATGCACTCAGACTTTTATTAGTCATATAAGTCTTGTAAATACGTAAAAAAATTATTGTGCCATGAAATATATAAAGAGAAATTAAACTCAATGTTGGTAGATCCACGTGTGGTGCCACAAAATCGTCTTATGTATATGTATTTTACCGTTTGGAGCTCAACAGTTGTTGTTGTTGTATGTCTAGTCTATGCGGAAGTTCAGCGGTAGACGTGTCTGGCTACACGTCACGCAGTTCATATGTATATTCTAACGTTTCGCATTCTCCGTGTTTCATAGGCCACATGTACGTTTCAACATTTTGCAGTTCATATGTATAGTTTAGCGTTTCGAGTCTACGTGTGTAAGGCCTGCATATGGAGTCTAAAGTTTCGAGGTCAATGGAAGACGCTGTACTCGCATGGTATACGTCTATAGACGAAATTTTAGCATTCCACGTATATATGTGAACGCTCCGCAGTCTACGCGTCCGGTTACACGTCGCGCAGTCTCCGTATATAGTTTCATATTTCACAATCTACGCGTATAGGTACACGTTTCGTAGGCCACATGTATGTTTCAATGTTTCATAGTTTACATGTATGGTTCAAACTTTCATAGTGCACGTGTTTGTAAGCAACGGGAGCCAGCAAGACAAAGAAGACATAGCAAAAATTGAAGCAATGCAGATCATAACGAAACACACTACAGAAAAGGTGAGAGGAAATAGTTTGATGGCTCTTAGTCCATGTATACAATTTGACGTTTCATAGTTACTTTCTCTAATGGTCATGATTTTCTTTTTTCTAAATCATACTACTTTCGGTCTCCAGATTTCTTTAAACGTAATATATCTGAACCTGCACCAAAAAATTGATTACTGAACTAAATTATCGACCGTGTTCGCATATGTCGTTGTATTGGGAACGGCAGTACCTGAGAAGGTTAGATAGAGGTGTGGGGACTAGCAGAGAAGTTATCGACGGCGTTCGCAGGCGGGATTGGATACAATCGAGCGTAGCGGGACACAAGCAGTACCCAGGTTCGGGGCCCTCATGGTGAGGTAAAGCCCCTACTCCTGCCGGATCTGACTATGTGGAATACCAGGACTACAAGTGCTCCTCGAGCTGTATGCGCTAGCTACTGCCTTAAATGCTGTAAGACCAACCTATCTGTATATGTGTGTCTCTGGGAGAGAGCGAGCGAGCTAGCAGGGAGCCAGCCCGGGCGAACCGGGGTCGCTGGCGCGAAGGGGTAGGATGGCCGGGGCCCGGAGGCGTCGCAGCCGGTGGGCGTGCGGCGAAGCGACGTAGCAGCCAGACGCGCAACTGGGAGCGGGTGGAGCTGCGGGACTTGCGGCAGGAAGGAGACGACCTCGCACAAGAGCATCCTAGGAGTGGCGTCGGGCGTGCATGCATGCACGCATTGAACTGTATTTGTACAGGAGCAGCTGCTTGCGTGCTCTTGCCTGGCTCGCGCATGCGCGCTTTATTTCGCGGCTCTGTCTTGGACTTTTTGGTTGCTTGCTGCTCTGCTGATGCTAGCTCGCGTGGGCGCACCGCTGGCTTGCCGCACGCGAGGAGGTGCGGCGAGGGAGGCCGCTGCGGGCGCAGCAGCGCACACGCGTGCGGCGAGCCCGGTGGCTACAGCGTGGCAGACCTGCTGCAGAGCAAGGACGGAGGCGGATGCGGGGAGACAGCGAGCCGTCGACGCACCAACTCACGAACTTGCTCCGGAGAGGAACCTGGCGAGGCGTGCTCACGCGAGAGCTTGCTGAAGGCGCGGCGGCGGTGCCGCAGGCACCACGATGCACGTGAGGATGATGCGGCCTGGCGAACTCAGACGGCGGTGCGGAGAGGCTGGAGCAGCACGCGGACGCGGCCACGCAGACGAAGATGGTGCGGAGACAGCGGCAAGCCCTCACGAGGCTTGACGAGGCAAGGGCGATGACGTCGCGGTGGCGGCGACGAGCCCCCGGGCTTCTCGGCGAGGCGACGGCACGGCGGCGGCGGCGAGCCCCCGAGAAACTTGACGAAGCGGTGTCGGTGACGATGGCACAGAGGCGGCAAGCTCCCGGGCAACTCGAGACGGCGTCGGTGTCGACGATGACGATGAAGAAAATCGGTCTCGTGCGAAACGGAACTCTGGCCGAAGCTATACTTTGCCCCACGGTGGGCGCCAACTGTCGTTGTATGGGGAACGGTAGTACCTGATGAGGTTAGATAGAGGTGTGGGGACTAGCAGGGAAGCTATCGACGGCGTTCGCAGGCGGGATTGGATACAAGCGAGCGTAGCGGGACGCAAGAAGTACCCAGGTTCGGGGCCCTCGTGGTGAGGTAAAGCCCCTACTCCTGCCGGATCTGACTATGTGGAATACCAGGACTACAAGTGCTCCTCGAGCTGTATGCGCTAGCTACTTCCTTAAATGCTGTAAGACCAACCTATATGTATATGTGTGTCTCTAGGAGAGAGCGAGCGAGCTAGCAGGGAGTGCTAGTGCTTGTGATTGATGTGTGAGTGCTAGTGCGTATGTGTCTATGGATGGATCGATCTATCTCTGTCCGTGAGTGTGCCCCTCCCTGGTGCCAAGGGACAAAGGTGGGACCCACTTAGCCTAACTTATACTATTGACTATGTCATGCATGATGTAGCAAACAGTGTATAGGTACAGTGCATAGTGATAGACTATTTGCTACATCATCTGGTACTAGCAGAGACATGACAACAGTGGTCTCATGTCCTTCTAGTCTTGTCGCTGCTTTTCCATGTCTGGTACTTGCCCTTCCTGGCTGCTCGTACGTGAACCTCTAGGAATCCAAATTTGTGGTACTAACCGAAGTGGAGCGATGGGGCAGTAGTTGGACGATCCGGTTTTGGAGCAACGATCCGACTAGGGGAGTCGTACGCTGCCTAGCCGGCCATGCATACACGCATGCACCAGCCGGCCATGCAAGCCATGCAAAGGTACGCATGCAAGTGTATGTATGGTCATGCATACAAGTGTATGTGTGATCATGCATGGTCATAAAGGCCAACCGGCCATGCAACAACAAATGCCATTCGGCCATGCATGAGACAAAAGCCAATCGGCCATGCATGTGCTGACGCACCAATGCATGGGCCATTCGGCCAAGCACAATGCCAGCCGGATTTCTTCGGTATACGTTGATGACGCCGCAGTTCTTGTCTGATTCGGGTACTTTCAGGGTACCCAGAGACAATCCCCCCGACAGCATCCAACATGCTAACAACCAACGTATTCGTAGTCCAAGATACGGTAATCAACGTTTTGCCTGTTACGATTCTCATCGTATTTGCATAGTATGGTCTAGAAGGAAACGCTTTCACAGTTAATGATTTCTCAATCAACGGTTTGCATCTTAGGCATGAAGGAAGGCGAAAACGAAAAGGAGAAAAGAAGCAACCAAAAACGTTTTTAAAATAAGCCAAAAAATAGTAGAAAGAGAAAGCCTACCGAACGCGCTATACACGAAGAACTGCCAT
This sequence comes from Avena eriantha, assembly GCA_910589775.1. Taxonomy (NCBI): domain Eukaryota; kingdom Viridiplantae; phylum Streptophyta; class Magnoliopsida; order Poales; family Poaceae; genus Avena; species Avena eriantha. The sequence continues at coordinate 284,262,278 of OU342745.1, read as the reverse complement.
GCTATAGTCGACGCTTGAACCATCTTTGCCCGTGCCTTGATCGATGTTTCGAATAGCTATGATAGAAAGCTAAACCGGATGAAACACGATAGTGCGAGACCTGGGCTACGAACGCACCGAAGTGCGGGAGGCCAGATATTCGCTACGTGTCGCGTAGGCCGTTTAGCAGGCCCTCTGCTCTCCCAAAGCCATCTCCTCTGAGCTAACGCTCTCTCGCCAATGCATCGACTGCCCCGGGTGTGTACACTGGACCGTCACACTCGACCGGCGAGGAGAGCAAGCCAAGAGGATATGGAGGTGGGAGAAGAGAGAAACTATCTAACGCTTTGCATTGAGAGAGAAATGGGAGAAGCATCTTATACTCCATGCGCTTCCGTAAAAATACGGAAGCATGGCGTGTTAGAGAAGATAAATGATACTCAAGAAACTACCGAGGGATTACGGTGAGAGCCAGGATGTGGTTCGCGAGAACCCTACGCTGTCTAGAGTCTATGCTATCAGGTCGTCTCTCTCACACGAGAACCCGCATCCGTCTATAGCCTATGCTGCCAGTTTGGCTCTCTGGGGCGATAACCCATGGACGCCTATGGCCTACAGTGCCACATCGCCTACACGCCTATGGCCTACAGCGCCACCAGCTATGTTGGCCGCCGCAATAACCCGCGTCTGGATAGAGTTTGAGATGCCACATCTATAGTCGGTGGGCCTCGCCACCCGGCGGGTGTGGAGGAGTGTCCTACCGGGAACAACACTCACTCAGTGCAATACATCCTGTGTACACTGATGGCTTGCCCATGTCGCGCACGTGGCCCACCTTCCAGTGACACGTGGTACGACAACGCGCGGTAAACCCGTCCACAGTATGGAATCTTTCGCCCTGGCCCACTGCAGGTCCCATCTCACGGGATAGCAGGGCTCCATTGCGACGTCGCTGTGTTTCCTCCTCAGTGTCCATCACACAGTCTAAAAGAATCGGGATGACTAGATAGCACTTTGAGCTGAAATAATCTAGTGCTATTATTCACTATGATTATATCCTTTATGGTCACATTACGACTATGAATTAGTTGTTCTTATTTTAATCTCGATGATAATATGCTGAAAGATATCTAAAGTTTAATAATGACATCATTAATGAATGACACTATTGTTTAAGTCATGTTGGTGTTAAGTGCATGTAATAGTTTTATAATGAGGAAAAGCGAAGTCTTTAGATACTTGATCTTTTGACACATACAAAACCATGCCTCGTTGGGCAAGAGGACTAAAACTCCATGTTCTGGTTTATGGGCGAAATTGTTGAATGTCATACATGATGATGTATTGAAGTTCAAAGAGTAGTGGATATCATTGTTTCTTAAGCTTCATGGTGGATTTAAGTAAATATGTGTATTTACAAAATTAAACACGAGTATGAAACTATTTGATATGTTCAAAGAATTTTGGAATAAAGTTGGGTATTGAATTAACAAGAAAAACAAGTCTCTATGATTTGATCAAAGTGATATGTATTTGAGTTGTGTTTGGGCATAAATACATGTGAAAAGATGTTTAAAAAATTGCAATGATTGGACACTTCAAAGTGTATTGATATGTCTAAACATTATAATCATACTGTATTAGATACATGTGGTTTAGAAATTATCTCTTACCGGGTTGACATTAGAAATTGGAGTTAAAGATTAAATGGCAAACCGTCATTTTAGATATAAGGATCATCTAAGATTCATGGAAACAACACCATATGAGTTATGGTATGTTCGAGTTTCTAGAATTTTGACTTATGTCATAATTCTAAATTGTAACGAATAAATCTTTGTAGCGCATTATTAGGTAATTATGAATACATCTTTCACAACTAAGGGAAAACTTGTTGTTACCCTAACATGGTGTTTTCTCAAGAAAGACTTTCTCGATGAAAGTATTGGTGGAAGAAGTAAAATCTCAAACAAGGTTATTGACCTTACCTCCAAGTGTCAAGTGCTGCAACGGAATATGTTCCAGGAACTAAACTCTACAAGTAGAGGAGAAACTAATGATAATGATCATGACATTTCACCTAATACTTTTACTAAAGAAAGTAGGATTCAGGAATACATTTTGCAAGTTTGTGGAATTATATTGTTGATTCAATTGTCGTGTTAATGGAACAAGACATACCTACGAACTACGAAGAAGCGATGATGGGCCTAAGTACGAGAAATGACTAAAGAGTCATAAAATCCCGTGTTAAGTTACATTTAAGATTGCAAAGTAAAATGTTACCTGGTCTTATTAAGTAAAGATGTTACTTGATCTTTCCCAATAACTTCAAAGTTATAAGGAAGAAATGAAACTTAAAGGAAGACATAAGCTCGATTTGTCACAAAGTATGTAGTTGACTATATTATGTATCGATGCTTGAGTCTATTGGTTTACACCAGCAATTAATACAATTTGATAATTGGTAGAAGGTTGTCAAAACTACATGTTCTTCAATGACAAGATTGAAGAAGGGTTGTAATTGGTACAACAAGCAGGGGTTTTATCAATCATATGGATGCCGGTATCTCGTAGCTGGAATTCTCGAGTTGATGAATGATCAAGGAGTTTTGGAATTACCAAAATATTGAGAGGACCTGCATTTATACTTTTTTTTGAGTGGGAGCTAAATACATTGCCTGCATCTTATATGTGGATGACATATTTGAGTGCGAGCATGAAAACATTTGTATATATGTGGATGACATATGGTGAATGATGTAATTGGTATTAATAGTTATTTAAGATAGTAAATATTTGATGGATGAATTTTAACAAAATATTAAACATTGAAATCTATTAAGATAGATCAATTCATTTAATAAACATTGTAGTCGAAATGTTTCTTGGATTAGATTCTAAAGATGTTCAGAATGTCCTAGATGAGATTCTGAAGAAGTAAAGAATGAAACAAGCAAAGAAAGAGGTTCTTACTTGTGAAGATAGGTGAAGCATTGAGTTAATGTCGATATTACAACAATGGTTAAAAGGGAAGAAAACACATGATCTTCATCACTATGAATTGGTCATAGGTTCTTCCATATAACCATATTGTATACTCGACGTAATGCCACTTAAGTTCTTACTTATAAGAACATGATTCAATGTGATTCCTAAGTAAATTACTAAACCAGAGATAAGTTTATTCTTAAGCTTAAAGGACCATGGTTAGGTATCGAAGTTGCAAGTAATGCATTGTCAGTTAAAACTACATTGATATAGAAGTATGTGCCTAATTCAGAAGTGGCATGTATATAAGTTTTGGCCAAAGCAGTTCGACCTTCAACTGCGTGTGTTTTTGGTATGTGTGACGATAGTGAAAGTCCACTTGACTAAACGAAATGTCATTGTAGACACAAGGAAACAAAATCCCACTCTGGCGCCAAACATATACTTCGAGAATATTATGTGATAATATAATAATGTGAAATTAGGTGCATTAAACGATTTTCAAAGAACATCTGGATCTAAAAGATATAGATCGTTTACAAAACATTTTCCATGAGCAAGCATGATCAATAACACAATATGCGATATGGTGTTTATGATTAGTAACAAATGCAACTATATTATTTGTACTCTACTACAAGTGGGAGACTGAAGGAGATATGCCCTAGAGGCTAATAATAAAGGATGTTTATTCTCATATTAGTTCATAATAGTTTTATACCATGCTATAATTGTGTAAATTGGAAACATTGATACACGTGTAGTATGTAAACAAACCAAGTCCCTAGTAGCCTCTATTCAACTAGTTCATTGGTTAACTAATGATCAAGGTTTCCTAATCATGGGAATTTATGTCAATTGATAATGAGGTCATATCATTAGTGAATGATGTGATGGACATGTATCCAATATAAGTATTGCAACACGATCAATTCACGAGGTTCAATGTCGCAATAATTATAAGCGTCGTATCCTACTCCTTACACTGTGAAATCATATTATAAGGTGTCTATCATGTATTCCAAAGGGATATGTGAGGCGTATGCATCGAGATCAGGATTTGTTCACCCGCGTGACGGGAAGATACACCGGGCCCACTCGGTGAGATTACATCTATAAGTTGCGCAGCGTGTGACTAGGTCACGAGGATGGAATGTCATGGAAATGAGTTAAGCATCACTTGTCGATAACAAGATTGAACAAGGTATGGTGATACCGATGATCATATCCTGGATAGGTCAGGTATCAAAGTAACAAATGGAATTGGAATCGATGTTTATGGTTCAAACAACATTGATATCATGGAACGCACAAGTGTCATTATGGGTATCTAGATCCCGTTGATGATCATTAATCTGAGAAGCATCTTGATCATGTCTGTGATGTTCCTAAACCGTAGGGTAACAACACTTAAGGGTTCTATGATGCTTGGAGATCGTTTTGGAATCATTGGGGTCACTGGAAGAAAGAGAAGAGAAAGCTGGAAGTGTTCTGTGGGAGAACCAGAATCGTTACAGGAGGATCCGAAGTAGTTCAGAGTGATGTGAAAGGTGTTTTAGGTCAACGGGAATTTAATAATATGTATTTTATATTAATTGTTGGAATTAATATTAAAATAATATTTCAAACTAAATTTAAGGGGAAACCCACCTTAATGGGCCAATCCCCAGAGGGAAAGACCCAATAGGGCAAGCTGCCCCAAAGGAGGGCAAGTGGAGCCACCGCCGCCTTGTGGAATCGGCGCGCGGGGTGGGTCCCACTAGGCCACCGACCGCTGCCTCCTCCCTTGTGCCTCCCCTCCCTCTCGTTTAGTCCCACCCATGGTACTTGGCAAGGTGGAGTCTGTCCTTTTCCCCTATATAAGAAGGGTCCTATGGGAGGGGAATGACACAACTCAATACATATTTCCTAAGGAAATTTCCTTAGGGAATATCTCTCTCTCTCTCGTTGGCTCTCATGTGTGTAGTTCCAAGAAGAACTGCGCGTGCGAGATGACAGTTTCTTCGGCATGCCATCATGCTACTGGATCCCTGGTTCCAGAAGATCTACTTCCTCAACCTCAGCTAGATCAGGGAGAATGGGAGTCATCGTTGAGCATAGGCCGTGTGCGAAACCATGGAGGTTCTGGCACTTATGGCACCTAGATTGTCATGCGAGGAGCAACGTGACCTTGAGGTCGGTAATAAGTATAACTACATCATCCATGCTCTGCATGAACGTTAAACTTTTTCGGTCTACAAGGGTATAACATCGAAACATCATTACTCCTAGATAGATCCTGACATTTGATGTTGCGCTAGTTAAGTAAAAATATTGTTTTCTGCTGTGAACCCCTTCAGCTGCCACATGCAAGAAAAAACAGAAACCAAAGAGTGGGATCTCCAAGAAATCCCCCGTCTCTTTGGAGGAAAAAGACAATTATAGACATTCTGTTGGCCAAACCGGCCACAACTACATTGGGGGTTTCCCCTGGCCACAACTAGATTTATCCGAGAAGTCGTCGATCCATTGGCAGACCATGTCGGTGAGCATATGTGGTATGTTATAGCTATATTAGGGTTTCCCTCGGCGATTTTGATCGCTTCGTAGTACACCTGCAACCATCTAGCTGGTCGGGCGGTGTCGTTGTAGGCCTTGATAGTTTATAGTAGGTTCAAGCCCGTTGTAGTAAATTCCATTTTTGTAATGGTGCTACATACGAAGTTACTATGCATGCTTGTTCTTTGTGATACATACAATGTCACTAGACATGTTGGTTTGCATCACCTGCTCTACAAATTTTAAGTCATGGACATGTTTGTTATTTTGTCATGCACATGTTCTTAGCTAGTCCGTACAATAATAATTTCTTGCTATTGTGTAGTTCTTGCAAAATGTAAAGTCATTGGAAAATATTAGTTTGGATTTCATGCTCTAAAGTTACTGACATCTATCTGGTTCGTCCTGAGCTAAGTTCCTGCTATTATTTCCTCCCTGGCATCGTCCTACTATCCTGTAGTACCGCTTAAACCCTTCATACTAATTTTATTATAATTTTGTTATTGTCAGCTGGTTCTTCAAGAACTACAACACTAATTGTTTCCTTTTTCTTTGCACAGAGCTCAGAATGGAACACTGAGCATGTTGGTTTGCATAGCATGTTCTATAGGTTCACATGCGATGCCATTATATTTTGTATCTCGTGTCGATTCATCCTAAGAAACGACATAATTATCCTCTAATGTGTAGTTCATTTATGATTTGCATTCCCTACTTTACAAGTTCACGTATGATGCCATTATAATTTCTATCTAGGTCATTCTTAGCTACGATAGTAACTGCATGCCATTGTGTAGTTCACAGCAAATTCTGAGTCACCAACGTCTCTTGCATTCCACGATATACAAATGCTTTCATGTATTTACTAAAATGACCTGACTACTTTATATTTGCTGAAATTCTAAGGAACACATTTTTTAATTGTTCATTTCATGGTAGGAACACTTGTTTAATGCTTGCTTGTCCTGTTTTTTTGATGTGTTGGTCAATAACTGAACCATGAACCTCTAGTAAACTCTAGTTCATAGCTCATGCCATATCAGTCAAATGATTAGTTTCAAATTCTTTGTCAATGAACATGGTTGTTTGTTTGCCTTGGTTGCTGTATTAACTTGTTACTAGTTAGTTTCAGGCTGCAGTTATTACTATCGTCAAAGAGAGGGTTGCAAGATCATGTCTCAAAGTTGTTTCCCAATGTAGTTATCACTCTCACAGGAAGATGCAGTTGATTGACTGAGAAAGAAAATTGAGGACTCTGCTATCCATGGACTCAATCTCAATTCACAACTAAGATACTGGATTTTCTTACCCTTTGTTGATAATATATAATAATTTTAAAAAGTTTTCATTTGATGTAATATGTAGGTAAATCGCATAGGCCATGTAGGAATTTAGTTGACACTCACTACAAGAAAGTGTCCATCCGCAATGATTTGTCCCGTCAATCGTTGTAGAAGGTGCATTTTCAGCGACGAATTTCTCGGCTCGACCATGGCTGATGGAAAAAAAAATCTGGTTTCGCAGTCCTCTACTATGATGAAACCGCTAAATACATGGAGGAAGGTCGGTCGGCGCGTGACAGAAGCTAGATTTTTGGTTACTTGCACGATGTTGACTCACCGAAGTCTTTTGAGGCATGTGGGTCCTGGTCGTTAGTGTCTCTGGTGAACCATACTTTTCGGTCACGCCTCCCTGATTTTAACTTGATAACATTGCTCGATGTGTCTTCTGTTTAGTCAGGCTACTGGGCCTCTCACATGTCAGCCTCTCATTAGAAGAATCGTGTGTATGCTAGAATTTTTTTCCTGCGCTTGTGCTACCATGTTCCAAACTTGATAGCGCTGCTCGATGTATCTATCATTTAATCATGCTGATGAGTCCCACATGTCATCCTCTTATTAGAAGAAACGTATGCATGATATAATTTTTTCCTTCACTCATGCCTCCCTGATGTGAACTCGATAACATTGCTTGATGTGTCTGCCGTTTAATCAGGATGCTAGGTCCCACATATCAGCCTCTCATTAGAAGAATTGTGTGTGTGATGGAATTTTTTTTCCTCGCTCGCACTACCATGTTCTGAACTTGATAGCGATGCTTAATGCATCTACCATTTAATCACACTATTGGGCCCCTTATGTCATCCTCTCATTAGAAGAAACATGTGTATGATAGAAAGTTTTCTCTCGGTCGTGCCTCCGTGTTCCAAACTTGATAGCGTTGCTCTCTACATCAACCGTTTATTCAGGCTGGTGGGTCCCCTATGTCAGCCTCTCACTAGAAGAATCGCTTGTATGATGGAATTTTTTACTTCTCTAGCGTTACCCTATTCCGAACTAGATAGTGTTGCTCGACGAATCTACCGTTTGTTCATGTAGCTGGGTCCCACATGTCAGCCTCTCATTTGAAGGATCAGTTGTATGATTGACTTTTTTATTTCGCTCTTGCCTCCGTGTTTTGAACTTGATAACGATGCTTGCTGCATCAGCCTTTTTAGGTTGCTGTGTCCCACATGTCGGTTTTTATGTAACTGAAATGTGTGTATGATGGACTTTTTTTCGGCCACATCCGCTATTTTGACCTTTCCAACGTTGCGCGATGAGGTAGCCGTGTATGGTCTTGCTGTCTGGGGCCCGCATGTCAGCCTCTCTGCTATGTTTTGGCTTGTGGGTCCCCGATGCATGCTTATATCTCCTGGATGGTGGGTCCCCGACACCAGCCTCTTTGTACAAGTATTTAACTTTTGTTCAAACCCGACCATTAAACTCAAGGGATGTTGCAGGCTGCTGGGTCTGCGATGTCAGCCTCTCCATAATGCGATATTACTAAAAGAAAAAATGTAAACACAAGATATATATATATATATGTATGTAAAGGGGATTCGAACTCAAGACCTTTCATATCAAATAGACGTAAACCGAGTGCTCTGCCACTACACAAAAGATGTTTATGTAATATATGTCATTAAACCAATATTAGTACTACAACCTATGTATTGGTCTTCTTAAAAATATTTTGTGTGTCTGTGTTTATCTCTTTTAAAATATAAAATGGTACCGCCCAGGCATCTCAATTTATCAAATGCCACATAATGGAGTAGTTTCTTTAAAACATGGGTAGACAGAGCTTTTTTATTTTCAGAGGTGGGGGCAATGCCCAAAAGGCTGAATTAAAAAGAGTTTGGCTATCTACATGGGCTCCTTTCTCAAATTTCACTAGGTTGCGCTTAGCAGTCCATTGATCCCTAATAGGCCGAAGTAAAAAATGTTTAGGCTATTCTCCATGGGATGCTTTCTCAAATTTCACGGGGATGTGGTCAAGAATCCCCCATGTCAGCCTCTCATTAGAAGAAACATGTGCATGCTGGACTTTTTTCTCGCTCGCCCCTCCCTGTTTCGAACTTCGCAACGTTGCTCGATGAAGCACCTGTATAAGGTCTCTCTACTGGGTCCCCTATGTCAGTCTCTCTGTAAATGAAACATGTGTATAATGGACTTTTTTCGGCTACGTCTGCTGTTTTGACCTTGGCAACGTTGCTCGATGTGGCAATCGTGTATGGTCTTGCTAATAGGGCCCACATGTCAGCCTCCCTGGTATGTTCTGGCTTGTGCATGTCAGCCTCCCTAGTATGTTTTGGCTTATGGGTTCTCCACGCTAGCCTCTCTGTACAAGTAGTTAACTTTTTTTCAAACCCGCCCATAAAACTCGAGGAACGCTGCAGGTTGCTGGGTCCATGATGTCAGCCTCTCCATAAAGCAATATTGCTAGAAGAATAAAATGTAAACCCAAGATAATTTTATCTAAAGCACAGAGACTCGAACTCAAGACTTCAAAACACGTATAAACCGTGTGCATTGCCACTACAACAAACAAATGAGATAAACATCATCATTAAAAGCTTTATAGTACCTATAACTTATGTATTAGTCCTCTTAAAAAGATTTTGTGTGTCCATGTTATCTCTCTTAAAATAAAATGGAAGCAATCCTGGCATCTCAATTTATTAAATGCCACATAATGGAGTAGTTTCTTAAAAACATGGGTAGGCGGATTTTTTAAAGGGTAATTCCAAAAACGCCAAATTAAAGCTTTTGGGCTATTCTACATGTGTTATACTCAATGGGCTATACTCCATGTGCTATTATCCATGGGCTCCTTTATAAATTTAAATATGATGTGGTCAGCAAGTCCCCTGACCCCTAAAAGGCCAAATTAAATTGTTCTGGACTAAAGAGGGACCGAATGGGCTAGATTTTATCTCCTCGTTAGTAAAATTGTCATTGTGCTTTGGCTCGGCTGGATTCGGAACACAAACCTCACTATGGGAGGAAAAAAACGATAATTATTTTGATAGATATTTGTGTAAAAATATCTAAAGAACCAGAGACACACAGACCGCGTGTGCTGTCGTCGGATTGAGGACAAGTACGCCATGAGGGGGTCCTCGAGGCGTGCGGATGAGAGGGGTGTGAGATTTACGGTATTCCGGGACGGTGAGTACACAAGTTTACCCAGGTTCGAATCCACCTGCTTTGACGAATCCTACTCCTGCTAGCAATCCAGTAATACGACAGAGCCGGAATATGGGTTAGAAGGGTATCGCCTGTGCGAGTTGAGGGTCTAAAGTATTGGGTTGCCCTAAAGGCTCTCCCTAGGCCGGCTTATATAGATATCCATCCTAGGGTTTATAGGAGAGATCAATCCGGCTACGACTAAGAGTTGGTTACAGAGTACATCTTGAACTACAAGTAACATTATGGGCCTAAGTCGGTAAGTCTTCTGGGCCTTCCCGTAGCCGGATTGGACCCCGTCTTCTCTCCCTGACTGGGCCGCCCGTGAAGCAAAGCTCTAACCCGAAGTGGGCCACCCTGGTCAGTGAGGAACTGTGAGGCTACCCGAAAAGTATATCCCCAACAGCAGCCCCCGGAGGCCTCCAAGATCCAAAGTCGGATTTACCATCGTCTAGCTTGATCTTCGGCTTGCAGAATCTTGAAGGGTTCTTGAAACTTCACAACAAAAAATACGATCTGGATCTTAAAAGTAAGTTGGACCTATCATCAGGTTACTCGGATTTTCCAGCTTGATTTCAAACTTAAACCGAAACTTGGTCTCTAACACCACCTGACACAAGCATGGTCAAGTCACGTCATCTGACAGGCGTGCCGTCATCACGACCGTTGGTGGGCCCGTGGTCCGCGAAACCGAGGCGCCGTTTCAATGCGTGCGTGGAGATCGAGGAGACGCAATCATCGCGTGGGTCCTTCCCAGTTCTTTCCACGACGTGTGGTGGTTACACTGTAGCATTTGCACGAATCTTGGCGCAGTTAGGTGGATATAAGGGGTTTGGATTTCTCCTTCTCTTTTCCACTAGTCCTTTGCCGTTTCTTTTTTCTCCCAATCCTCCTGCGCGCACAGAGCTCCCTCGTCCCTTCCCCACAGAACTCCCAGCGCCGCCACTTTTAGGTCATCTTCTCACCGGAGAAATGGCTTCATCATCTTCTTCCTCCGGTTTGGCGGCAGCAGCAGCGGCGGCGACAACAGAAATTGCAGCGGAGAAGGAGAGCTTCCAGGGAATCTGGATCCCCTGCGCCCTCGATGAGGGCGGCCTCAAGAACATGGAGAAGGAGGGGCTTCTCGCTGCCGGCGACTGGCGGACCGGCTCCGGTGAAACCGTCCCCAACCCGCTCGACGGCGAGCGGGTCCACTTCGGCACCCATCGCGACCGAGGTCTGTCTTTTCCTCCCTCAGAGTTCTTCTCCGAGGTGATAGATCATTACGGAGTTCAACTCCACAATCTTCCTCCCAACTCTCTCTTAGAGATGAGTGCGTATGCATCGCTTTGCGAGGGCTTTCTCGGCATTAGGCCGAGTTTGCTTCTCTTCTGGTACTACTTTCATGTCCGGAGAAATTCCATCACTGCCGGTGTTCCTTACATCACCGGCACTATTAGTTTTTCACTTAGACGTGACCGGGCATATCCCAAAGTTGCTGCCAGTGACTCGGTCAAACAATGGCCAGCCACATTTTTCTACCATAGGGATATTCCGGCTCCTGGCAAAGCTACTGCTTTGCCGGCTTTTGTCGATGGAGCCGCCACGGCCTAGCCTTCCTGGGACGAGGCTGCTCCGGCTCTCACCGACGATCTGATCCTCGTGAAGAGGCGGATCGAATATTTGATCAAGTACAAGGGTCTGAAGGGATCCGACTTGGTCTAGTGCTGGGTCTCACGTCGGATCTAGCCACTTCAGTACCACGGGGATAGACTGATGCATTCCATCACGTCATCCAAAAAAGACTCCCTCTGAATCAGCCCTAAATCCTACACCACTCAAGGCTACATCGGCCAAATCAAGTGGCCGATCAAGGAGCGGATCGAGAGGAGAATTCCGGAGGTTTCTCTGGATATGCATACGGCGGACAACCCCGTGGTGCCGGTAAGCTTCCATCAGTACATCTTTTATGTGTTTCAATCTTTGAGTTAAGCTGCAATACTGATATGTTTTCTTGTTTTCAGCTTGCTGACCTCCCTGAGTCGGAACTTGCTCCGCTCGAAGGATATCCGCCTGAGTTTTCTCAGAAGACAGAAGTTGTCCCATTGCCAGACCTTGCTCTCAAGAAGCACAAAGCTCCGACAGTGGCTGTTGGCACAAATGAGGTGCCTGTTGTGAAGAGGTAATCTTTCAGTCACAATTTCCGCCTTTGTACTTTTCTCGAATTTCTTTCCGAGATGTAATGTTTCCGACTTTACTACATTCTCAGAGAAAAATAGATCATCAAGGGCAAGGGGAAAGGGATTTCTTCGAAGCCCTTGCGTCAGACGAAGCTCACCATAGCTTCCCCTGCCGTGGCTCCTCCGACTCCTGCCCCTCAACCTTCTGCAACGCCGACGAGCACTCCTTCTCCAGTTGTTGCAGAAGATCCGGCTCCTCCAACGGCGCCTGTGATCCTTGGGTCACAAACTGACATCACCGTGGGTGCGTCAGGTCAAGATAAGGGTGAACCCTCTTCGGGTAATGATCCCTCGGCTGAAGTCTTCGCTGACAACCTCATCAGCAATCCGGGACTTGCCAAGTTTGGCCTATCCCGGAAATCTGCAGAGGAAATGCAGCGGCTGGCCAGGCAAGCCCTGGACAAAAGCCATTTATCCCCCGAAGAGGAAGCGCAAGAGGCAGAGGACGTCAAGTTCTCCGACCTTCTCGCTCAAATCCGCCTTCGCGACGAGAGGATTAGGACTGGCGAGCTTCCAACAGCCCCGGTAATCCCTCTTACTCTCGCCGAGAAGGTGGCAGCTGAAGTGAACACGGGTTTAGATAAACTCACCCGCGAGCAATATGTAAGTGGGAATTCCAACTCTTGTTTTTTACATTATGTTATATCATATCCTCTAGCCCCTAAGCGTGAAGTAGCATATAGAATCCGGGTTTATGCTTTCATTAGGATGCCAAAGAACAAACTAGTGTAGCCCCCAAGGCTCGTGCTGATATTTAGCAAAAAATATTAGCCCGAGTCTTAAGTAGCTTTCTGACTTTGGGTATTCTGACTTACAGAAAGTATGTTCCTATAACCAGGAATTATTGACCAATGTCTGTGATAAGCGGAGAGAGATCAAAGCTCTCCGGCTTAAAAATGTTGAGCTCAAAGTAGCCAAGGATGAAGCTGAAGGTAAACATTCCGAGATTCAAACCTTGTCTTTTGTTTTGAGTGCCGAACTTTTTCTAAACTGTTGTTCTTTTTTGACTTACAGTGCTAGTGAAGCAATCCATCGCTATGATTGAAGAGGCCGAGAACCTCAAGACCTTGGTGGTGGAGAACAAGGGACTTCACCAAGAGCTAGATAAGCTCAAGGCGGATCATGAAACGAGCATAGCTCAGGTCCTGGAATCCTCCTCCATGGCCACTGAAGAGCGTGATCGCAAGATCGCTGCTCAAGATAAAATTATCTCGGACCTCAAGAATGAGCTTGGCAGAGAGAAGGACATCTCCCAGGCGCTCCGGGCTGAACTCCAGAGTCTCCGGGAGGAGAAGACCAAGATTGATGACGTTATTCTCGGTATGTTCCATCTGTCTGACTTATATTTTCTTCGACTTTTATCAATGCGGATGTTTCTTGACTTGGTTTGTGTATAGGTCCTCTGAACTTGACGGACTCTTCTTCATCCGAGCCCCGCACCCACCGGCTTACCCAAGTCGGTAATCTTCTTCATGACTTCCGCCAGTCCCTTGAGGACATTGGCGAGTCTCTCAGGATTCCGGACATGCCAAGCATGTCGGATTTTCAGGTGCGGGACAAGGCCAAGGAGATGTCGCAGCTTGTTCAGAACTAGAATATGTCCTATGCGCGGACTGCTGCATTGAACGCTCTCACCATGGCCATGAGCCACCATGGAAACATGGAGATATGGCAAGTGACCAGAGGGTACTGCAAGGTGGACGAAGACGACCAGGAGCAAGACCTTCAAGCCATCATGCACTCCTGCGCCGGATACGGGTGTCACGTAGCTGATCTGACCAGTGACGAGATCCCCTTCTTCACCCGCGTAGCTACTCCGCCACCTCCTCCAGAAGAAGCCGAAGAAGTTTCCGACGATGAACGGACCACCTCAGATCCGGACATCTTGGAACGATATCAAAGCGGAGTAACCAGCGAGCCAACAGCTCCTTCATCTCCTCCTGCATCATAGACCAGAAATTTATGTATTACTCCGAAAAGAACATGATGCATTTGTAAATATTAAGTACTATTGATTTTGCTAGTGCTAAGCTTTTTATCTATTCAACACTTTTGGCATTGATATTTTTTTTGTGTGCCTGAAATGTTTACATAAGCACTTGAATTTTTCCGTCTCTACTTATCGTTTATCTGGCTTTCCGCCTCATCCCTTTCGTGAGCCGGCTAAACCTTCAGCCGGAAACTTTGCAGAGCAACGGAGCTCAATTGCTAAACCAGTTTAAACTCGGAAACAAAGCCGGCTTCCAGTACCAACAATTCACTACTCGGAAAATACCCGCATCCAACAATCAGACAAATAACCCAAGTAAAGACTAGAAATTTTAGAGTTATACCCGAAGGTAGCAGTTTTAGAATCGGAAATCTAAATCAGAACGAACATGAGCATAAAGTACTTTCAAGCATTCTGGGATTTTCGACTATGACATGATCATTAGGAAATAAGATGGTAAAAACTTCTCAAAAGAACTTGAGGCAACCAAAACTTTTATTTCTCAAAGAACATGTACATATGTATGATTACAAAGATGGATAAACTAAGAATAAAAGGGACGTAGCTGAGCAATATTCCACGGTCTGTCTAATTCATCCGGATTTGTACTGCCTCTAGCTCTCTTTCTCTTCTTAGTAGCATGTCTTTCTTTGGCTGGCCTCATGTTAGTTAAGTAGTACGATCCATTGTGCAATACTCGACTAACTAAAAAGGGCCCTTCCCATACTGGGGAAAGTTTGTGCTTTCTTTGTTGCACAAGCCGGAGAACCAAATCACCTTTATTGAAAGATCTAGTTCGGACTCTCTGGCTGTGATACTTGCGTAACTTCTGCTGATAGGCTGTAGATCTCATTTCAGAAACGACGCGAACTTCTTCGACTAAGTCGAGATCATTTTGTCGAGAAATCTCGGCATCCTCTTCGATATGCGTGGCCACTCTAGGAGAAGTATGAATTAAATCGCTAGGAAGAACTGCTTCTGCGCCATAGACCAAGAAGAAAGGTGTGTATCCTGTTGACCTGTTCGGAGTTGTTCGTAAACTCCAAATTACAGAAGGTAATTCCTCTGCCCAAGCCCCCGCAACACGTCATAGTGGTGCTTCGAGCCTTGGTTTCAGGCCTTGTAGAATTAAACCATTTGCTCTTTCGACTTGTCCGTTAGCCTGTGGATGTGCGACCGATGCAATGTCAAGCCAGATATTTTGCTGGTCGCAGAATTCAGCCAATTCTCCCATGGAAAAGTTACTCCCGTTGTCCGTACTAATGCGATGTGGATAACCATACCGGATTATAACATCCTCGACAAACCTTTTGGCTGTTGCTCCATCACAACTAGTGACAGGTTTAGCCTCGATCCACTTTGTGAATTCATCCACCATCACTAAGAGGTGAGTAAATCCACTTGGAGCTCGTTTAAAAGGTCCTACCATATCAAGCCCCCAGACCGCAAAAGGCCATGTTATAGGTATTGTTCGCAGCTGATCAGCCAGAACATGAGCTTGCTTGGCGTACTTTTGGCAGCCTTTGCATGTCTTGAGTAATCGTTCAGCGTCTGCCTGAGCTGTAAGCCAGAAAAATCCATGTCGAAAAGCTTTTGCCACTAAAGATTTGGCTGCAGCGTGGTGACCACACTTGCCTTCGTGGATTTCCCTTAAGATTTCCACTTCTTCTTCCGGAGATACACAGCGCTGAAAAACCCTAGAAGCACTCTGTTTATGGAGCTCACCCTTAACAATAGTATAGGCTTTTGCTCGTCGGATGATCTGCCGGCTCAGCACCTCGTCTTCGGGTAATTTGCCATCTACCAAGTAATCGAGGTAGGGTTGAGTCCAGCTGGGAATTACAGCCATAACTGCTATTGAAGGTGAGTCGGATTTGGATGGATATTCCTCATCTACTCCCTTTATTGAGGGAACTTTGAGGTGCTCTAAAAAAGCGCCATCCGGGACCTCTTTCCGCGCAGAGCCTATATGAGATAGTGCATCTGCTTCCTCATTTTCTGCTCGAGGGATGTGTTGAACTTCAAGCCCTTCGAATGATTTAGATAGATCATCCACAACAACTTTATATGCTGCCATGTGTTTATTTGCATTACAAATATCCGAGACTTGCTGAGCAACAAGATCCAAATCTCCGTAACACATCAAACATCGGATGCCAATATCCTTAGCAATCCGGATTCCATGCAGCAGTACTTCATATTCGGCAATGTTGTTTGTCGCTGTGAAGTGGATCTGCAACACGTATAAAAGTTTTTCTCCTTGGGGTGACTTGAGCACCACGCTAGCCCCCGAGCCCCCTCGAGCCTTAGACCCATCGAAGTATAGGGTCCATGTTCTCCTTGGTCTCTGTCCAATCAGCGACAAAGTTAGCAAGGATCTGGGATTTAATTGCTGTCCGAGGATTATACTCAATATCGAAAGCTGAAAGCTCTATTCCCCATTTGGCGACGCGTCCTGTGGCGTCGCTATTGTTGATTATGTCTCTAATGGGAGCTTTTCTCACCACGGTAATTGGATGCTCCTGAAAATAGTGTCGTAGCTTACGAGATGCTAGAAAAACACCATAAGCTAACTTTTGATAATGTGGATACCGCTGTTTGGACTCTGTCAGGACCTCGCAGACAAAGTACGTCGGACGCTGCACCAGGTGTTCCTGATTTTCCTCTGGTCTCTCCACCACCATGACGATACTGACAACCTTATTTGTCGCAGCAATGTAAAGCAACATCGGTTCCTGAGGTTCCGGCGCTGCAAGGATAGGAGCAGATGAGAGTACTTTCTTCAGGTCTTGTAGTGCAGCTTCAGCTTCGTCAGTCCAGACAAAATCCTTGGTCTTCTTCAGGAGTTTGTATAATGGTGCGGCTCTTTCACCAAGCCGGCTTACAAATCGACTGACCGCAGCAATGCAACCAGTTAATCTTTGTACATCCTTCAGGCGAGTTGGCCTGGAAATATTGAGAATAGCCTTGATTTTGTCTCGGTTCACCTCTATGCCTCTTTGAGACACGATGAAACCTAACAATTTTCCAGCTGGTATTCCAAAGAAGCATTTCTTCGGGTTAAGAATGATGTTGTATTTTCGTACATTGGCGAACGTCTCCTCCAAGTCGGAAATCAGTGTTTCCTTCTTTTTGGACATCACCGCAATATCATCCACGTATGCATGTACATTGCGTCCGAGTTGGTCGTGGAGGCAACGCTGCATCGTGCGCTGGTACGTAGCTCCTGCGTTCTTCAGCCCAAAGGGCATCGTAACAAAATAGAAGGTTCCGAAGGGGGTTATGAATGAAGTTTTGACTTTGTCAGATTCCTTCATCCGGATTTGGTGATAACCGGAGTATGCGTCGAGAAAACAGAGGAGTTCCGAGCCTGCCGTAGAATCGATAACTTGATCAATTCTAGGCAGAGCGAACGGATCTTTTGGACAAGCCTTGTTCAAGGCAGTATAATCAACATACATCCTTAAATCCGTGGTGTCCTTTTTAGGGACCATTACAAGGTTGGCCGACCAATCGGTATGGATGACCTCTTCTATGAATCCGGCTAACTCGAGCCGCGCTAGTTCCTTAGCTATTGCCTTACACTTTTCATCGCCAAACCGTCATAAGGACTGTTTGCCGGGTTTTGGGTTCGGGTTTACATTTAGAGAGTGCTCGACAAGTTCCCTAGGTACTCCGGTCATGTCAGATGGCTGCCATGCGAAGATATCTTGATTTGCTTGGAGGAACTTGACGAGCGTGCTTTCCTATGCGCTACTTAGGCCTACGCCTATCTGGGTCACCTTGGAGGGGTCATCATCCTTCATGGCATCGCCTTCGTATCTTCTGATTCCTTGAACTCTGGATTTGGCTTTGTCACCTCCTTCTTCGTTGCGGGCATCTCGGATGGATCTATGCTCTTCTTGATCTCCTGGTACTCCTGGGCGTGCAGCACGGCTTCAGCGAAGGTGGCATTTCCATCCTCGCACTCTCGCGCTTTCTTCGGGTTTCCACTGATGGTGATCACGCTGTTGGGACCTGGAATTTTCATCATATTGTAAATGTAACACGGACGAGCCATAAAGGCCTAGTAAGCTGGACGTCCGAATATAGCATGGTATGCGCTCTTCGAAGGAAAGTGCCTCCGTCCGATAATTCTTTGGTGTTCCAAAAGTAACATCCAAAGTGATTTCTCCCAGGGAATTAGCTTGTCTTCCTAGGACAACTCCGTGAAAGATCACAGAGCTATGGTTCAGCTGTGTTTCCGAGATCTTCATCCGGCGTAGCGTTTCGACATAGAGAATATTGATGCTGCTACCACCGTCCATGAGGGTCTTGGAGAAACCATAACCGTCAATAAGTGGATTGACGATTAAGGCGTATTTTCCTTGCCTGTGTAGCTTAGGCGGATGATCAGCACGGTCAAACGTGATTGCCACTTCCGACCAGTCCAGATAGTGAGGGACAGTCGGAACTTTTGCATTGAGCTCGTGGAGAACTTCTTTCTTGACCTTTGCTGGTTGAGATCCGAGGAAGGTGACATAAGTGTCCTTCTTGGTGGGAAAAGTCTTCTTCCCTTCCGACTTGGGATTTGAAGCATCAGCTTCCTCCATGTCGGAATCTTCCTTGGTCTCCTTGTCTTTGTCGGGATTTTTATTTCCCTTCTTCCGCTTAGCTTTGTAGCCCGCGGTATCATCTCTCTTAATGTCGTCATTAAAATGACACTCAGCGTTGGTGTGGGACGAGCCCCCATTGGCATCCAAATGATGCACACATGGGTTATTGGCAATGTCGGCCCAAGTGTCGGTTTTTCCTGGCTGTTGCTCTCCTCTACCTTGGACCCTTGATGTCCCACGGCCATGCCCGCGGCCTCCGCCACGTCCTCCAGACCCGGAAATAGTAGTGACCACTGCTGTCTCCATGTTGGGTTTTTCTTCCGAGGTATTTTTGCGCTTCTGAGCTTGTTGCTTTGGTTGTTTTGCCGACTGGAACACATCTAGGACACTGAGTAATCCCTCTGCATCGTCGTCAGCATCTGCATACTTGCTCGTTGTTTCTATCATCTCTCCCAGATCAGTAACCTTGTCACACTTCAAGCGATGGCGCAGTAAACCAATTGGGAGACCTGCGATGAAAGCTTCAATCGCGGTTTGATCATTTACTCCTTCACAGGAGTTCTTGGTGTCGATCCATCGTCCGAGGTAATCCCGGCAAGTTTCTCCGGCTTTCTGGGTGCAACGCTGTAGGTCTCCAACCGTACAGGGCCTCCGATATGTGCCTTCGAAATTCCGAAAGAACGCACTTTGCAAGTCATACCAGTTATGGATGGTGTTTGCCGGAAATTCGTTGAGCCATGATCGTGCCGTCTTCCGCAACATAAGTGGGAGATATCGGGTTGCGACCAGGCTGTTTCCGCCTTTGGCGATGCAGCAAGCTTAGAAGAAATCCTATAACCAGGTGTCTGGCCGAGCAATGCCGTCGTAGGCTTGGATATGTCTTGAGATAGCAAATCCTTCCGGGAATTTTGTAGCTCTGATGCGTGGTCCGAAGCACTTTGGGCCCACGTACACGTCATCGTTTTCATAGCGCCGAGCCTCTATGTTGGAGTTGATCCTATGTCTTGCGTCGTTCGGGGATAGAGATCGTCCCGAATGTCGGCTGTAGCTATGGTGCCTTGGAGCCGGACTTCGGCTTCTGCCACCACCTCCTCCGCCATGTCGTCCTCCTTGACCTCCTTTGGGGGCCGTTGTGATAACTACCTGGTGGAGGAGGTGGGGCAGCTGAATTGTTTTCGGCTGATCGCCGGTCTCCGCCCGGAGCGTCATTATTCCGGTTCCGGGGAGGTTCTTGACTACGACGAGCCCCCTGCCGGCTTGTTCCAGCATGGTTTCCGTCGTTCCTTCGTCCGTCATTCCCACCATGGTGAGCCTCAGCCGGACGGCTCTCATGTCTAGGAGGTGGCATTCTATGATGATCCTCCTCCCAACGTTTCTCCTTATCTTCTCCCTTTCGATCGTTGAATTCTCGTCGGGGAGGATTTCTCGGACTCAGTGCAGCAATCACGTCTTTCTCGGCCGCTGGAGCGACATTGCTCCAGTTATGTGTAGCTCTGCGATGCTGTCCCGATGATCCGGTTCTTGAATAATTGTCTTCCCTGCGTTCAGGGTGATGGTACTGCACCCGAACGTAATGGGATCTTACGTCAGCCCATGCCGGATCTGTGCGGCATTGGTTAGAATCTGAGACCAGTTTTTGACTTCCGGACAGGGCGACCTTTTGCTGCTCCAGTCCCTTGTTGAGTAGCTTGATACCCAAACGGATCTCCTATGGTCCTGGATTAGCTGATAGAATTTCTCGAGCTGCCACGGTATTTTGTACTGGTGTTGGGTATACCCAATCTCCGTTGCTATCCTTTCGTGGCTTCCCCATCTCATCTCCAAAAAGGATGGCACGGACACGTGGGAATTGGTTGTCATCTATGTGACGCTTCCGTGTCTTCTGATGTAGACGAGACATGTATTCCTTGTTTGACATGCGTTTCTTCTCCACCTCGATGTTTTTGGCTTCATCGAGGAGTTGTTGACGACGCGCTTGTAGGGCCTGCGCCCTTTCGTCCAGTTCATCTGCAGTAAGTTCTGCAGCTGTAGGGATAGGTGTGGTTAATGCAGCATCGATGAGTTTACGCACACCTTCTGTGATCACGTGTCCATCCACCGATGCTTCTTTTTTCGGCTCGTCTAGGTTAAGTGCTCCATCCGAGTCTTCCTCGTATTCCTCGGCAATCACCTCCTCTGTCAGAGGGTCTTTTGCCGAGGTCTTGTTTTTCTTGTTCTTCTTCTTTGCCTTCTTGGCAGCAGCGGTAGCAAAGATGGCTTTGAGTCCGTTTCCCGGAGTCAAGCTTTGATCGGTACTTTCGGACATCTGGACTTCGGGATTATCTCCGACGTCCATGTCATCCTGTGCTTTGGGAGAGTGTTCCACGGATCCTTCATCCATGGCTTCTCCTTCTTCTGCAGCTTTGGAATTGTACTCCTTTTCATATTCCGCGGAGAACTTTCGGAAATCTTCCGACATCATAGATTTATCCGAGGATGGGGGAACGTTGGCGTATGTTCCAATTGCCTCCAGCACTGAATCGGTGTTTTCTCCAGCATCGGCAGAGCCGGATCCGGATCCAACATATCCGACGAAGTGCGACGCGTGCTTCCTGAGGTACCTGCGGCTTCCGCGACCAGCCATGTCGAAACTTTTAATGGTTTCGAGGATTGCATCTGCGCTTGCGCCTTGCAGTATCATACGTTTTAGTGTGTACCTGAGGAAAGGCCTGTCTGTCCCGGCATCGCCAGAGCCGAAATCAATGTCGTTGATATGCTCTTCCTGGATTTCAACTGCCACGGGTGGGTCGATCTGGGATCCGGCTTCTCTAGGGAGATCCACTCTAGATTCGACTTGGACCATGAGGTCTTCTTCACGCTCAGATTTCTCCAATATCTCCGCAACTGGTGCGGGCTGGGTGGGATTAGGGTTTTCTGAGATCCGGAACTCTGCCGCCTCCGCGGACAAAGGGGACCCAGAAGATTCTTCTGCCTCTATCATCACCGCTGGGGTGGGTTAGGTAGGTTCAGCCAAACCGATGTAAACATCGATTTCTCCAAAAGACATGATTGTATAGGCAGTCACGGCCTCCCTAGCCGGAATCCAAGTCTCGTCGAGAATGATGAGAGGGATGTCGCTGGCGTAGAGGATGCGACCGACAGTGATGGTCTCGCCGATTCCGATTCTTGCAGATTCCGCTCGGAACGCAGATCCGAAGCTCACTTGCCCCACGGTGGGCGCCAACTGTCGTCGGATTGAGGACAAGTACGCCATGAGGGGGTCCTCGAGGCGTGCGGAAGAGAGGGGTGTGAGACATACGGTATTCCGAGATGGTGATCACACAAGTTTACCCAGGTTCGAATCGGCCGGCTTTGGACGAAACCTACTCCTGCTAGCAATCCAGTAATACGGCAGAGCCGGAATATGGGTTACAAGGGTATCGCCTGTGCGAGTTGAGGGTCTAAAGTATTGGGTCGCCCTAAAGGCTCTCCCTAGGTCGGCTTATATAGATATCCGGCCTAGGGTTTACATGAGAGATCAATCCGGCTACGACTACGAGTTGGTTACAGAGTACATCTTGAACTACAAGTAAGATTATGGGCCTAAGTTGGTAAGTTTCTGGGCCTTCCCGTAGCCGGATTGAACCCCGTCTTCTCTCCCTGACTGGTCCGCCCATGAAGCAAAGCTCTAACCCGAAGTGGGCCACCCTGGTCAGTGAGGAACTGTGAGGATACCCGGAAAGTATATCCCCAACATGTGCCAAAACTGGACTGGTATCCAATGGCTTCACTTGGTACCCTCTCATATCTTTCCAAAACACATCCAACGGTTCCGATGACACACATGCAAAATCTCTAGTGCAAGCATCCCAACAGCAGCGACATAACTTTTCACAAATTCAGTAGTATTTGAAAGATCCAGCAGTACAGAATATGACAGAAAAAATATTGACAGATTCCTAGTTCATATTCAGCAGCACTTGACCGATTCTGCAGCATTCCAAAGTGAATGTTTCAGCAATAAAGACACTAAAATTCAGTAGCAGTATAGAGGGAACTAGTTCATGTTTCAGCTCTAAAAACCTTGTCGCCCGATCAGTTTTCCCTTTTCTCCAAACACACTCAATAATTGGAGGAAGCAAAATTGACGATCAAGTATACTTTTGTGTGCATACAACCTCTTCACATCAATATCGGTGTGACCCCCATATATGCATCCCAAAATTCCCAAGCCTCATCTAGATTGTGACAATGCCAAGTTTAAAAAGAAAAGCAAGACCATCTACTGCACTTGATCTAAACAAGTACCAGTACATCAGTATTAGTTCTAGAAAATACTTTAGTAATAGTAACGACATAACACTTGACATATTCAGTAGCATTTGAAAGATTTGGCATTACAGAATAAGACAGAAAAAATATCGACAGATTCCCAGTTCATATTCAGCACCACTTGACAGATTCAGCAGTACAAACAATGTCCAAAATAAATGACAGATTCAGCAATGGAGACATTGAAATTCAATAGTTATAGCAAGGCCATGACTCAAAAGGAAAGAGAGTCCATATTCAGCACTTAATCGGTTGATCTAAACAAGTACCAGTACATATGTATTACTACAAAATAGATTAGCAGTAGCAGATCTCCATCCAAAATACTCAGTATAACGCAATAGCATGTCCATGGCTTTCTTTCCCGCCTATTACGCTTTCCTTGTCACACCGTCGCCTGTGGGCCCACTATGTCATCAGTGTACATTGGAAATAGGTATACATTACCGCAATCTTGTTCCACCTCTCCCCATACAAATTGAATCTGTCACCAACATAAAGTAGTAATTAATTAGTACGACATTACATATCTTAACATTGGGATCATCATAAGAAGATTTAGATAGATGTGTTATATCACTTTTGAAACTTGTCGATGCAATACTCCTCATCCATAGGGAATTCTGACGAACGGTTCAGAAGCTTCTAGGTAACAGCACAGCTGCGACATGTACTATGTGAGCCCTTCTAGGGCAACTTTGGCCAATGATGGCCTGCTCGTCAGCTCAGATGTCGCCACCATTTTGACCGCATGGAGATCATGCCACAAAGTCAGCAACCAAAGCTTCACCTTGTACCACGACAATTCGCACGTCCCCGAACTGACGAACCTGGGGGATATGATGATGTTTGTGGTGTGGCCGTCAATTTGGGAAACAAACACGGTGCCCTCTTTCCTGATGCTGATGATATCTGCTCTCCGTGAGCCTCTTGTGGGCACCGGCTTAGATGGCTCCTAGTGTTGTGGCTATAGGGCATTATGGCTGCAGTCTTTGAGTGGGAAAATCTGAGGTGGAGGATGAGATCTACCATAGGTGTTAGCTCTACTGACGAGGTGATGAACTTGCATCCAGGCTCTATGCATACTTGATGGTTGTGAAAGCACCAGATTATGTGGTCATAGACGTCGCTGTAGGGGACGAATGTCCGACAATGGTCATTGGCGTGTCTGCTAACTTGTCCACCCGCGACTTGGCGGTACAGCTCCTTGGAGAATGTAGCCAGCGGGTGGTGCTAGTACTGTCTAAACACATAGCGATTTTGTTGAAAACGTCATCGCCGACCTTGCTCCAGACGCTATGCGGCCAGTTGTGCGTCGATTGCGATATCGGGATGGATTGGGGGAAGAGGTCGGACTAGAGTATGACTGTTGGGGGGCTTTTGGAGAGGGGTGGTGCATCCTGCAAGATCTGATGTAGCGGGCGAGATGGCAAGGAAAATGTGCGAAATGCATACTGGAGTCGATCCCAAATGAGGCCAGGCGATGTTGGCCAGCAGGGATAAACAACCGAGATGGGAAAGATGGGATAGTTCTTTAACGGGTTTTTTCAAGGCCTCTAGAGCTGCATCCAGGGCACCTACTATAGCTTGGCTGGCACGCTGCAGTGCACAAAATTATCCATCCCACATCCTGGTGCATTTTATAGCTAGGCTAGCATGCTGTCATGCACTAAATTAACCATGTCACATCCTGGGGCATTACAGCTACGCCGCCGACTAGAGTTACTACTAATATCATGTTTGACCAGATGATGTTTATTTATAGCTTCTATTTTCCTAAAAATAGTACCTAGTAGTACTCAATCTGTCCAGAAATGGCTGACTTAGGTTTGTCTAAATTCGAATGTATCTAGACAAGTTTTAGTGCATAGATACATTCGTATCTAGACAATCTCAAGTCAGTTATTTCTGGATGGAGGGAGTGGTACACTTGTACTAGTACAATACTACTACTAGCAGTAGAGTACAATGAGCAATCATCTCCTTATTTCCGCCTCATCCAAGAGTTGTACTACACCTACCCACTTGATTGTTAGGTACTACAACTCTTGTGTGCGGTGGAACTAACAAGATGATTGTTTAGTTTGCTAAAAAGGATTATACTGTGGAACAAAGGTAGTACAATACTAGCACTAGTACACTAGATGTTGGTTTTGCAGTTTTGCTGCAAACACAGTACAGTAAATACCTCCACATTGGAGCCTAGCGCGATCAAGTACCACAGTGTTCCAATACAATGCATGATTAGAGGGGTATAGTTATAGACCACCTCTTTACAGAATAGTTATAATTAGAAGCGAACAGTCACCGCCTTAATACACCTATGATGTAGTAAATTGTTCCTTAAATGATGGATGATAACCTGCACATCTGATCACCTTCTCGCATTTATTATGATCAAATACTATGACCTTAAAAGGAAGTGGTGGCAAGCTTCTTGAATAGCAAAAAGTATCCTACATTCAAGTCAGGTGCTTTGACAAAATCTAGCCATCCTTCGTCAAGGATAACCTTGCCATCTTGCTTCTTTAGGTTGACATCCCAGTTGTAGGCTTTGCATATCTTCAGCTTGATGGCCTCTAGATACTTACCGCCAAATGTTGGCAAAAAGGAGCTGGGTATGCTTCGCACGTCTAACCCTCCCGGTATTAACAACACCTTGTAGAACTCGTCACAGGTGTTCTCCACATGGGTGTTCCTGGCTCACCCTCCATCCAGACTGCATAGGGCTCTCCTGTCTTCTTCGATGATGAGTCTCTCCAAGCTTGAGCTTCTTGCCCGAACACTACAAAAAAATCCCGTGGACAGATAAGGTCTCTAGTAGCTGCCAATAATTGTGAAATACAGTATTATCTGATAGAGTACAATACCAGATCAGCTAAGAAAGTAAAGTGGATCAATTAGCTTATCAAAGTACACAAAGTCTTAACTCTAGCTAGCATGAACGTCGGTTATATTAGTACTGCCAAGGGTTAGGAATCACATTAGTGTAGTTAGTTATCGAGCAGTACAGATACCGAACACCTAGGAACAGACAAACAAACAAACATGATGAGCTCTATCTGCTGCTAATGCTAGATATGCATACATATACTTGAAATTTTGGCAAAAATCAGGGTAGGAAAGCAACTGCCCTAACTTGCCCAAATTAAAGGGACCTCCGCCCTTGAGACCAACTAAGCAAAACATGCCGAGTGGCCTCACAAATCATCATCAGCCGTGGATCGATCAATACAAAATTTGAACTTATTATTATAGTTCACCGTAGTTCTAGCCCCAGAACTAGCTTGCATGTGTAAAACTGTACTGTAGTATACAAACGGGTTAAATGCACTAGATGAGAACTACTCAACTCCAACCCAATGTTAACCAATCACTAATATAAGCTTGACCACATCTCATCATTAAGATCAACTGTTTCGGGGATTATGTACATACCACACTGCTACCGCGATGTCTGAGGGATGCGACGACTCTATTGATGAGGTTGCAGGGCCCGCCACCCGCAGCGACCCTCCTAAGACGAGTAAGTTGCGACGGTGGTGGTCGTCAATGGAGGGAAGCGCAATGGCGATAAAGGAGTGTTGTGTGAGAGAGAGCTGGGACTAGGGCTGGTGAGGGAATAAATGCGGCGAGGTCAGATGTATGTTGTTGACAAAGGAAAGCTTGCCTTTCTCCGCAATATCCACCGTATAGCATCCAACGGCCACCAATATAGTACTACTAATTGTCATGCCAAAATTAATAGCCTAGAAAATTGGACACGACACCTTGAGTGCTTGAACATGAAAACATCAAACACACAATATAAAAATATATTATGTACATGGTGCCTAGTACAAGCAATAGTGGAAATGATATTGCAAGTGATGATACTATAATATAGTATGAAAGTACTACATACGTAGTATTGTACATTACATGGTCACAACTACTAGCTATAGAAATGATGTTGCGAGTGTTGATAATCAACTTTTCTACATTTTGGTCAAACTTCACATAATTCGAACGAGGCAGGATTAGCACGAACCACATTGGTGCCTCGAACATTTGCTCCCTATGTTCTTCTCCCATGTAGTTAAGTGATGAACCTATGGCATCCCCCCATTGATGTGTGCATGTGAATCCAATATGGAACTGGTTGTGGGCGATGTTGGCAGCGCACATGTGTAGCAAACACATAGTCTGCTCTGAACATTGGCAGAGCTTCGTCAACATCGGAAGCAGCAGGTTTGGGGTTTGTAGGGGGCTCGAGGATGAATGGATTTTTGATTCCCAAAAACACTAACCTCCCTTCAAGATTGTCCCTTCTGATCCAGTTTAGTGCTACAAGGTCATTTAGATGAAGGGCCCTCTAGAAAACATGGCAGCAGAGCGAGTGATAAGAGAGCAACTCTCTACCCATGTATGATACTGGATCACCATGGCTGCTGGTTCGTGCACCCTTGGTGTTAATCCACAAGATATCTAAGGAAATCTTTGCCAAGTACCAGTTGCGTAATGTAATATCTTCAGCCTCAACATTGTCACCAGCTTGGACATTTGCCGGCTCTTCAATTATTGGAGCTTGTATGACACGCATACCCGCAAGTATACTTGTGTGTGCATTTAAGTTAGCAAAAGTATCACGAACAATGTAGTTGTAAGTAATTTATAAATTTTACTTGTAAATAACAGGACTCACTCCACTTGTTTGGTTCCTAGACCAGAACATCTCCTCGCTGTTCTGTCACCACGTATATGTGATCAATAGAACCACTGATTATACTCGTGGCAATGGGATCGAGATACATTGCTGGTGCAAGATAGTCGTTTCGAAGGATAATCTAGTCCATGTGACTAGGAAAATCTATGGTAGAAATGAATTTGTCAAACATGCCATCACGATGTAGTGCCACTGGTTGTGAAATCTATACGATTTCTCTGTTATTTGTATCTTCAGCAGCTTGATACTCGCGTGCTTGTAGCTGTAAGTGCATGGGGGGTCGGGGAAATATTGATTACCCGATGGATAAATATCAACACGCTGCACTCGTGGTAACTCGATACGTTCCATACTGTAGAATTTTTGGAGGTACTAGTGCCCCGGATGCTTTGGAATCGCAATCCATTCTCCGTTGGCACCAACCCAGCGACCCCTGTTTTCAAATCCTTCATCATCCCAAGTTCCAGGTATGTCATCATCAACTGGTACAAATGCTTCTACTGTTGGATTGTATAGTGGTATCAGCAACGCGTTAATGCCCTGCAATAGATTTAATTCATATCTAGGGGCATGCAAGATGTTTGACAAAGAGGGGAGAGCTAGCTAGCTTTGCGAAAAAACTACTATATGAAAGATGCAGAAACGTGATGAATAAATCATGCATGCAAACAAACACACCAAGGAATAAGGTCTTATTTGCATTAAAGAAAAGTGTAGGAATAGGAAAGTTCATACGCTGGCATTCTTTAGCCATTTGGTTTAGAGGAATGGACTAGAGGAAAAAACGCATGCAATTTTTGTATGATTGATTGACAAGATTAGGGGCCTCTTTCAATCAATGGTTTTTAAAAACGTAGGAATAGGAAAAAAACATGATTGACATGGCATGTATAGTAAATTCATATTAGGAATTAAAAACGCAGGAATTTTGTAATAGGTGTCTCTGGATGGTGAATAGGAAACAAACACATGAGTTTTGCAGTAATATAGTGTGAGCGTATTGGACTTCTCAAAGGAGAAATAAAATGAGGTTGGAGCTCATGTTTAGATTCTTATGGAATGGAGGGCATAGGAGCTAAGAAGGGACTCCATAGGAATTTGATATCTTCCAAAATCCTATGGGTTAGAAGCCTCCAAAATTCATATGCAATTCTTCATATCCAACTTGGACCTCGTTTTCAAATTCCTACGCATGCAAAGAACAAGAATGAGGTACCAAGAGACACGATAACATCATAAATATACTCTCCCGTGAGGTTTGACTTTGATTTTACCATGTTTTAATGGAATTCTATGTTTTTGCATTCATATAAACCAAACAACCAACTTTTTATAGAAATATTTTTTTTCAAACACATGAAACTTAAAATATAAGGACAGCCTTGATTGGCCAATAAACCTTCCGTTATGGGTATCAACAATCCTGGTCGTTCTTGTGTTTTCAGTTTAGTATGTTTGGAGGAGAGAGGGAGACACTGAAGCAAAAGTCTTGGGCCTCTTTGGATCGCAGGATTGAGAACACAAGAATGTTACAGGTTTGCCGGTGAAAAACAGGCGATTGTGAAATGTAGGAAAACTACCTACATGAATAGAATATTTGGATCCTATGCACGTGATGAGAGTTGAGGCTCAAGTAGATGTTCCAATTCCTATGGGATTTAAGCATGGGTGGGGGGTGCAGTTCAAAAGAATTTGGGTACCACGATTCCTTTGATCCAAATGCAATCCATAGGAAATAATCTAAGGATTCGAATCCTACAAAAATCATGCAAAACTGATTTTTACCTTCCCGTCACGGTCTAGTGGCCATGTCTATGGGTCAGAGTGAAGTAGTGAGGGCAAACCAAATGGGAGACCAGGATCTTCCGCAATCCCTCGACGCATGCCAACCATGCTGCGAGCCAGGCGAGCTGTGCTTAGAAGATCGGCGCGACAGGTGATGTTGCTCAGCGGATCATAGTGGAGGTTGCCCGATCCCATTGCCTGGCTGTAGCGCTCAGATATCTTATGGTTCATCGCTCCAGATGTCGTTCCGGGGAAGAGTACCGCGGAAGATTAGTCAGGATGGTTGGCGGTTTCTACCTTTCTACAAGGGTGGATAGGGGCTACGATGGTACACAAGTGTCCGGAGCAGCACATAAGACGATGAGGGGCGCGTGGTTTCTCAGCAAAAAAAGATGGGGGTGGGCAGTTTTCCTACGGTTGTCGGATTGACTCTTCCGACCCGATATATTAGGGAAAACCTAACACAGGACGTTAACATAGACGCTTATGCAAAAAGGAATAATAACAGAAAATTAGATATATTTCTTAAACGCTCCAGCCCACAATGCTAGCCGCTAGTTTGAGGCGCTACTATTTTTTTTAGGTCGGTAGCTAGTTCATAATCGCAAGGCAAATCACACCATGCCGAAGAAAAAAGTTCAAATGTCCTAAAATTTGTTTTGCGTGTGGGGATGGCGATGAGGCACTCAAGGAGATATAAAACACAATTTGTTTTTAGTGCACATATACTACTCCCTCCGATCCATATAATGTTCTCATATTTGTCTTGATTTGAATGTATATAGTCATGTTTTAATGCTAGATACATCCGAATCTAGAAAAATTTCAGAATGTTAATTTGGATTGGAGGGAGTACTACTATAGTAAAGGTCCTGAAATTTACTACTATTCTGTACTACAAGTACTACTTGGTGACTGTACCATGTACCTCCTGTTAGGAAGCCATCACAACTTTGCTCTAATATCGCATCGCCTTCAACTCCTCCTCTTTGCTGCTCTCTCGAGCTTCCTCCTTTGTGCTTGTAGTTTCTCTTCTTGATCTTTTTTTCTACAAAAAATACATATTCTTCCTACTTGTTATACATAAAATACACTCCTGTCACTTGGAAAATTGTTTTTTCTTTTCCTAATGGTTAGAAACACCAATGGCAACATTGTTTACCATGCCAAGATTCACCCATCTACTCCCAAATATGGGAATATCATGGACGGTGGGAGTACATTTTACATCAAGGACCAAAAAAGGTAAAATTACATCAAGGTCCATACATTTAGCATGAAGCACCCTAAAATTAAGCAAGGAAAACAGTCGTGTTGGATCCTTCTCGAGAGAGTAGCTGATTGAACCATACTCTCCATACTACTTCCTCTTCGATCGTTTTCAAAATATGGCCAAATTTGGCGGCATGCAAATTCTTGGATCTCGGATCATAATTTAAAGTATAATGTAGATATGGCCATGACCTTGGCTGTTCGGCTTGAAATCCAAGAATGTTCATACGCATTGACAACTAAGCTTAAATTCATTTAAATTTTACCACTTTGAGGTTAAAATTTTACACGGACAGTGGGAGTACATTTTACATCAAGGACCTAAAAAAAGGTAAAATTACTTCGAGGTCCATACATTTAGCACGAAGCACCCTAAAATTAAGCAAGGAAAATAGTCAATGCAAATTCTTGGATGTGGGATCATTATCAGCATAAAGTATGATATAGATATGGCCATGACCTTGGCTGTTCGGCTTGAAATCCAAGAATGTTCATACTCATTGACAACTAATATTAAATTCGTGTAAATTTTACCACTAACTTTTAGGTTCGAATTTTACATGGACGATGGAGTACATTTTACATCAAGGACCTAAAAAAGGTAAAATTACATAGAAGTCCATACATTTAGCACGAAGAACCCTAAAATTAAGCAATAAAAACTGTCAGGTCGGCTCCTTCTCGAGAGAGCAACTGATTGAACCATAGTCTTCATACTACTTCATCTTCGATCGTTTTCAAAATATGGCCAAATTTGGCGGCATGCAAATTCTTGGATATGGGATCATGAAATAGATATGGCCATGACCTTGGTCACTGGGCTTGAAATCCAAGAATGTTCATATTAATTGACAATTAAGCTTAAATATGTTTAAATTTTATCACTTACTTTTAGGTTCAAATTTTACATGGACGGTGGGAGTACATTTTACATTACGGACCTAATAAAGGTAAAATTACACCGAGGTCCATACATTTAGCACGATGCACCCTAAAATTTAGCAAGGAAATTAGTCGAGTTGGCTCCTTCAATTCTCGAGAGAGCAGCTGTTCGAACATACTCTTCATACTACTTCCTCTTTGATTGTTTTCAAAATATGGCCAAATTTGGCAGCATGCAAATTCTTGGATATGGGATCATCATCACCATAAAGTACGATGTAGGTATGTCCACATGACCTTCATCGGTTGGCTTGAAATCGAAGAATCTTCATACTCATTGATAACTAAGCTTAAATTCGTTTAATTTTATCACTTACTTGGATGGTGGGAGTACATCTTACAGCAAGGACCTAAAAATGTAAAATTACATCGAGGTCCATACATTTAGCACGAAGCACCCTAAAATTAAGTAAGGAAAATAGTTGGGTTCGGCTCTCATTCTCGAGAGAGTAGTTGATCAAGCCATACTCTTCATACTACTTCCTCTTTGTTTGTTTTCAAAATATGGCCAAATTAATTTGACGGCATGCAAATTATTGGATATGGGATCATCATCAGCATAAAGTATGATGTAGATATGGCCATGACCTTGGTCGTTCGGCTTCAAATCCAAGTGTGTTCATACTCATTGACAACTAAGCTTAAGTTCTTTTAAATTTACCACTTACTTTTAGGTTCGAATTTTACACTGATGGTGGGAGTACATTTTAGATCAAGGACCTAAAAAAGGGGGAAATCACATCGAGGTCCATATATTTAGCACGAAGCACCCTAAAATTAAGCAGGGAAAAAGTCGGGTTTAGCTTCTTCACTAGATAGCGGTTGATCGAGTCACTCTTCATACTACTTCCTCTTTGTTTGTTTTCAAAATATGGCCAAATTTGGCGGCATGCAAATTCTTGAATATGGGATCATCAACATAAAGTATGATGTAGATATGGCCATCACACGTTGGTCGTTCGGCTTGAATTCCAAGAATGTTCATACCCATTGAAAACTAAGCTTAAATTCATTTAAATTTAACCACTTTCTTTTAGGTTCGAATTTTACGGGACGGTAGGAGTACATTTTACATCAAGGACCTTAAAAATGGGTAAATAATATCTAGGTCCATACATTTAGCACGAAGCAACCTAAAATTAAGAAAGGAAAAAAAGTCAAGTTCGACTCCTTCTTTAGAGAAAGTAGTTGATCATATATAGTCAGACTCTTCATACTACTTCCTCTTCATTCATTCGTTTTCTAAATATGGCCGAATTTGGCGGCATGCAAATTTTTGGATATGGTATTATCAACATAAAGTATATAACGATATAGATATGGCCATGACCTTGGTTGTTCGGCTAAAAATCCAAGAATGTTCATAATCATTGAAAACTAAGATTAAATTAGTTTAAATTTTACCACTTACTTGGACAATGGGAGTACATTTTAGATGAAGGATCTGAAAAGGTAAAATTACACTGAGGTCCATACATTTAGCATGAAGCACCCTAAAATTAAGAAAGGAAAATAGTCGGGTTTGGTTCCTTCTCAAGAGAGCAGCTGATCAAGCCATACTCTTCATATTACTTCCTCTTCATTTGTTTTCAAAATATTGCCAAATTTGGCTGCATGAAAATTCTTGAATAGATGTTCCTTCTTAGCTTCAAAAGTTTTTTGGAAAATTTTAAGAGTAGTCTATCACGCTTACTTTTAGTTAAAATTTGACATGGTCGGTGGGAATATAGTTTACTTTGAAGACCTCAAAAAATAGAAAATTACATAGAGGTCCATACATTTAGCACAACGGACCCTAAAATGAAGTAATGAAAAGCAGTCAGGTTTGGCTCCTTCTCGAGTGAGCGGCTGAGCCATACCCTTCATACTGTACTTTCAAACCAGCGTGCTGCGGGTGTGCGTGATGGCTTCCTCTTCACATGGTGTGAAATGGAACGAGAATGGAGTAATATGGAGTACAGTAGGAAAGTTGGCCAGATCATAATGAAGTGCATCGAATGCGATAGGACATACTGCATACAGTATAAACAAACCCTTGTGCACCACTTAAATAACCTTCCCTCTAGATGTTTGGGAAGGAACTAGAAATTTCAAAACTAGGAATTTTCGAACTCCGACTCTAATACTATCTTTTGCCGGCAAGCCCCAAAATGGTGCTACATATATAGTAGCAACTATTACATTCAACAGATCATTTTAAAAGTTATAAATATTGGATGAATTATTAACCTGTTATGAATATGTAAGATTTTACAAATTTGTTAATTAATGGGAGTACTGACAAGACGGGCCCAACTGTCTATTATGTTGTCAGGAGAGCTAAATTGGTTACATGACTAAGTGGTGTAAATTACAACGGATCAGACCAACAGCTGGTGAAAACTGCAAAAAAACTGTCCAAGTGGTGGCTTTTGTAACACACGGAGGAGGACATCGTGAAATCTCCAATGTCCTCTTCCTATATATGCACACCAAGGAAGCTGACCAACACGCTAGAGACTCTTTTTAAAAAAAAATGCCAGAGACACACACACACACACATCACGGCCGTACCAAGGCACACATGCGCAGCGCCATGCTGTGGGACGAGGGAGACATCTACCGGGCGATGCGCGTGGGCTCTGCATAGGAGGTGGAGGGAGGATGGATGGTGAGAGACAACAAAGGAGAGAGAAAACATATACTATTAGTAGGTACCTGTACCTCATGTCAGAAACCCTTCAAACTTGCTTTACTCTGACATCGCACTGCCTCCAACTCCTTCTCGCTGCTCTCGCGCTGCCTCCCGTTTAGTATATTCTCATATAATCTCTTCTTGCTCTTCGTTTTTTTTCCTCCGTTTTTTTATTTGGCAGCTTTGGGGTTAATTTTCTGGTGCCCCTGGTTCAATAGAAGTACGGACTACTCAAGTTTTGCGCAATGGTCCTCTTTGTCAGAAAACTCGATCTGTAGCATTCAAATCCAAAATATTCGTGCTTGCTTTACAGCGAAATAAATCTGGTCACTGGGAACTTTTCATTTTTCTGTCTAACAAGGAATCTGCCTCGAAGTACCAAGAAGATACACTTAGAAATTTGAACATGTTTTCCTTAATACTAGTTTGAAACTCCCACCCTGAGCATTGTTTACCATGGAAACATGCACCCATCTACCAAATATGGGAACATTATCATGAACTATGATGCAGATATGGCCATGACCTAATCGGTAGTCTGGCTTGAAATCCAAGAATGTTCATATTTATTGATAACTAAGCTTATAAAAACCAAAGAATAATTAATAATGTTTGTATTACTATACTTTTATAATGCGTGTTTCTAGATACACGTAACAGGATGCCACACAAAAAATATTATACTTTCTATTGTTTATTTGAATGTTATCAAAACCATGTCAACTTTGTCGGGATGTGGATGCATAGCAAGAACATGAATTTTTCAGAACTTTCGGTGGTTTTCGATGTACTGAATTCCTAGTTAGCTTCAAAACTTTTTTGGAAAATTTTAAGAGAAATCTATCGCGCTTACTTTTAGGTTCGAATTTTAAACGGACGGTGATGGGAGTACATTTTACATCAAGGACCTAAAAAAGGTAAAATTACACCGAGGTCCATACATTTAGCATGAAGCACCCTAAAATTAAGCAAGGAAAACAGTCGGGTTCGGCTCCTTCTCGAGAGAGCAGCTGATTGAGCCATACTCTTCATATTACTTCGTCTTTGTTTATATTCAAAATATGGCCAAATTTGGCGGTATGCAAATTCTTGGATATGGGATCATCATCAAGATAAAGTATGATGTAGATATGGCCATGACCTTGGTGGTTCAGCTTGAAATCGAAGAATGTTCATACTCATTGACAACTAAGCTTAAATACATTAAAATTTTACCCCTTACTTTTAGGTTCAAATTTTACACGGACGGTGGGAGTACATTTTACATCAAGAACCTAAAAAGGGGGAGATAACATCGTGGTCCATACATGTAGCACGATGCACCCGAAAATTGATGTCGTAGTGTGGAACACGGTAGTGCCATCAGGATGGCATGAGAGGGGACAATCAGGATACTATCAGTGGCTACTCGCAACGGGTTGGGCAGAGATACTGGAAACACAACGATGTACCCAGGTTCAGAGCCCTCTTGGTGAGGTAACACTCGTACTCCTGCAAGGATCAACTATATTGGGGCGAATGCCCAGTACAAGTGCTCCTTGAGCTATTTCCCTAGCTGCTATCTAGAGCTAAGGAAAAAGATGAACTATCGGAACGAACTTGAATCTACCCTAGCTTTTTCCTCCCTAGAACCCTAGCTCTACCCTCCCTTATATACTGGCCGGGAGAGGTAGGTTACAATGTGGGTTCTAGGGTTTACTGTTTGGGCTTTGGGTTTACAAAGCAGGCTATCTGACCAGGTCCCAGCCGGTGGGCCAGGAACCGGTCTGATCTCCAGTACAAGGGGGGACATCGCTATAGTGTCCTAGCGCCGGTGCTTTAGGTGTCACCCAGTGCTTTAACGGTTAGCTGGGGCTTTAGCGGGCAGCCATTAGTGCCTTGTGATGTCTACACACTTCTATTCTTGTAGACAGTTGTTGGGCCTCCAAGTGCAGAGGTTTGTAGAACAGCAACAAGTTTCCCTTAAGTGGATTACCCAAGGTTTATCGAACTCAGGGAGGAAGTGGTCAAAGGTATCCCTCTCAAGCAACCCTGCAATCAAGATACAAGAAGTCTCTTGTGTCCCCAACACACCCAATACACTTGTTAGGTGTATAGGTACACTAGTTCAGCAAAGAGATAGTGAAATACAAGTGGTATGGATAATAGAAGTGGTAACGGTGCCAGAAAAGAGCTTGACGGGTAGGAAGAGACTAAAGGAAATCTGAAATAAAGATGGAAGCAAGCAAACATGTAACAGATCTTGTTGCAAACGGTGTTTCAAAGTTTAGAAACAAGGCCTAGGGATCATACTTTCGCTAGTGAACACTCTCATATAAATATCTTCTCTTCATGATACTACTCTGTACTACTCTCCGGTTGGACACTCTAATCCATGGTAGGGCTATAACATCACTCCTCAAAGTCCGCCTTCCCCATCTAGATAACCCCACACTGTCACCTTGAGCGCTAGATGGTTCCAACAAACACCACAATTTCATAGAGACATCCAACTCCAAATATAACTCATAACAAGTATTTATGTAATCTCTGCCAAAGTGCCACACGGTGTGCACACTGTCAACTTCACACACGTGGGGATAAGCAGGGATTCATGAAAGCACTTGAGTTGCAGAATAGATCTATAGATTACAAAGCTCATGATCTCATAAGATCACGCATAGAGAGAGATGAAGACATAGCTACCGATAGAGCCCTTAGCCTCGATGAAGAACTACCCCCTCATCATCATGGGAATCAGCAACCGCGGTGGAGATGGCTCCGGGGGCACTTCCCCATCCCGGCAGGGTGCCAGAACAGAGACTTTCTGTCCCTCGGATCTCCACTTCGGTGGTGGTGGCGCTGTGGTGGTTTTCGTGGCTTTCTCCCGGATTTATTTAGGGTTTCTACATCGGAGGCTTCTTATAGGCGAAAGGGGAGGCCGGGGGTGTGCCCGAGGCAGCTGCACCGCCCAGGCACGGGTCAGGCCAGGCCACATGGCTAGGGGGTGTGGCCCCCTCGAGGCCCTTCTGTGTGTCATCTTCTGGCTCCATATTCCCCTCGGTGAAATATTG
The DNA here is from genome assembly GCA_910589775.1 of Avena eriantha. Taxonomy (NCBI): domain Eukaryota; kingdom Viridiplantae; phylum Streptophyta; class Magnoliopsida; order Poales; family Poaceae; genus Avena; species Avena eriantha. The sequence goes on along the minus strand of OU342745.1, from coordinate 284,224,713 downwards.
ACTTTGGCTTTTGTCCCGTCCAATTCCGAGAATATTCATTTTCTAGCTTTTCTAGAACCAAAAACAGAAGAAAATAGGCAACTGGCACTATGGCATCTTGTTAATAGGTTAGTCCCAGAAAACATATAAAAATACCTCAAAGTGTAGACAAAGCATAGGACAAATGATATAAAACAAGCATGGAGCATCAAAAATTATAGATACATTTACGACGTATCACCTCGCTCAGCTTCTAGCTTTGGCACTTTGGCCTAGTTGTCTTTTAGCACCGGCAGGGGCGGCGCGACAACCTGTTTTATGATGCACGGAGTCAGGGGCATGCTCAGCAAAGAGCATAACCCCCTCTATAGCCTTGCCACCGAATCCGAGGTGGCCAGGTGGAAGCGGCCCCTAGCTGGTTCTTTTGGCCATCCAGCTAGATGGGCCATCCGAGGAATCTTGAGGGCGAACCGGATGGAGCGGTCCACCCAGTTATGGTTCCTTGTCTTGCGGCCATCCGTCCAGGCACCCCTAGAGCCAGCCAGTTGAGCCTGGCTTGGCCTATCCGCGGGTCATGCCCCCGACACTAGTCCCCGAGCGCGTTGGGACTTTTCCTTGTGGAGAAGTTCTTGCGTGCTCATTGACTGAACTAAAATGGTTAGTGATGAAAAAACTGGTTGTAGATTTATCTTGAAGTGCTTGTCATTTTCTGGATCGAGATTCTTGTTGTTTCCAGGCTGGAGTTCACCGGCTATAGAATCGTTGGCCCACCCATAGGGTGTGAGCAGCGATTAAATTGACCGGGTACCGCGCCCGGAGAGTGGAGATGGATCGCCTGGTCACTGAGGTCAGCGCTTACGCCAGCAACGTCTAGCAGTTTTGACACACGTCGCATCATGCTGATCGCTTGCTCTATGGTGGTAGTTTTTTTGTAACCGCCTGTAGGAGTTGTGCGCATGCCTTGCCTCCCATAGTAACGCCTGCGGGATCTTCTGTGGGTGTCGCGTTAGCGCACGGGATCCGCAACCGAAACATCATGAGGGAAGTGGGCGGTTAGCCGCCACGTGGTGGAAGGGAGCGCGGGGGCATGGTCGACCCGCGATGATAAATACGGCTGCGTGGGAGGGGGGGGGTCTCCACTTCATGTTCCTCCTGCTACTCTACCTCCTCTTGTTCTTGTGCTTTGCCTACTCTTGTCCTTGTGCCGCTAGTTCTCGGTCGCCGGCGCCGCTGCATCGCCTCATGACGACATGACCTCGCTTCTCCACCACGGCCGCCGCACCCGACAATATGTTGCCGGAGTAGGGCGGAGGCTGGTGTGCATCCTACATCACCGAGGATCTCATCCTCAAGTACTGGCAGAGGAGGTTCATCCCGTTAGAGCGGGTGGTGAAGCATCGCCTCATGCCGGAGGGGAGCGGGTCCTCGACCCTAAGACCGGTGAGGTCGTGGTCTTCCTCACGCACTTTGCTCACAGCTTCACCTTGCTGATGAGCAAGTTCATCGTCGAGCTTTTTGGCATGTTCGAGCTCCAGCTTCACCATCTGGGGGCGAATGCCATCGTGCAGCTGTCGCATCATGCGGCTTGCTGCGAGTCTTACTTGGGAGTTTACCCAGATGCGGTGAACTTCCTTAAATTCTTCAACTTCAAGGTCTAGGTGGTGGGAAAGGACGGGCCGCTGACGGAGATCGGCTGCTGTGCCATCTACCCACGACCATCATCCATGATGCTGCGGATGGATCTCCCCGACATGGTGAAGCTGTGGCAGCGCTCGTAGTTCTACGTGCGCAACGCCACCATCGTCGACTAGATTCGGCTGCCGCCCTTCGCCAACATCCTATCAACCCGGAAGGCCTGGACCGTGAAGGGTCTAGGGGCCCGATGGACATGGACCGGATGGCGGCGTGGCTGGAGGTGCTGGTGGAGAGGGAGCCGCTAACCTCCCAGGACTTCTCCTTTTCCTAGATAATGCACCACGTTCTTCCGCTGTAGTAGGGGTCGCATAAGATGTGCCACCTCTCCGGCTCCAACGACCCCACGCGGGTATCCCAGCTGGAGGTGCCACACGAGCTCCTCTGAGAGTTGATTGCCACGATCTCGAAGGAGGGCCTAGACCTTCTCCTGCGAGGCGTTCCACTGGGGCCGCCTGCCGCCGAAGGTTAGCTTTCTTTTCTTTCCGGGTGGATTTTTCCCAAAGGGTTTCTTCTTGCTCCTTATTTACCCCTTTTGAGTAGCTGTTTACGACACAACTAGTAGAGGATGGCATGGGTGACCATGAGCTCCCACTCTTCTAGGCTGAACTCAAGCCAAAAAAGTACCCTCAGACAGAGCCAGAGTGCTTCTTCATCCCGGGTCGATGAGGGTTGTGAAGACCCGTGAAACCTTCGATCTAGATTCACGGATGTAGTATAATATCTTTTTCCCTAGAAGACCTAGGTTTAATCGAACCTTGGAAAGCACTGCTAAAAGGTAATAAGAAAGGACACGTCTACAAGACTTTGTTTGTTTTACCTTAGTTGACCGGACCAATCTAGTTTACTTCATAATGGGTTTGAATCTATCGATGGAGATAGGCCAGGGTTGAAGATCCACCTGCAGTTGCACATCAAATGGGATGAAAGATAATAATAAGCATAGTCATGTATCATGTTTGTATTGAGATAACCTTTTGTGGGCAACACATCCTAATATTCTAGAGCCTCCATGATGCAACGGGCATATCAATAGACTTATAATCCAACCGAGAACACACCAAAGCCACAGGTTGCAAACGATTATTAAGTGTAAACACAGATCAAAGCATTAAGTGGTGATGTAGTTGTTGATCCTGAATGGGTCGCTAATCAAAGACCATACTTCCCTTTCTGTCATTGAGTTTCCTATGAGATTGCCGCTAGCCAAGTATCTCACCTCAAGCCTTTATCAATCTATGGATCTTGGGTACCTACAAGTCCATAGATCTACGCGAGAGACGAAGAAACAAATGATACAAATCATGAATCCAAACAAAACAAAATTCTTCCATGATCTAGATGCACATAATTGCCACGAGGTTTCTCTCCAACCCGCAGCCCGTGAGGACTACTCACTCATAACAAATAGATCGGAGATAGAAAACATCATGCAAATACTTAGATTGAAATCAAATATTCTTACAATGGTCACCAAATCACAAGGAGATCTAAAAGTACAAAGCAATGGCTATGGCTAGTGGAGGGTTGGATGGTGGAAGTGATGAAAAATGGTGTGGATATCCTTTGGTGGTGTTGTGATGCAATCTGAGAATGGAACCTCTCTGGCCGGCAGCTGGAGCCTCAAAATATATAGGCATCTTCATGAAAGATGTAGGGCTTGACGAGACGACGCCATCGCCACCTGGTATGGACGGGTGGTACGGGTGGACCACGCCCGTACCAGTGGTCGTTAAGCGCACTGACGCCTTGGTAGGCTTCTCCAATTACTTGGCTGTGTGTACCTCATCAAAATCCTTCATTATAACTCCTTATTTCGCCTTAAAAGGAGTGATTTCCTGCACACCATAAATCAAAGAATGGATTTGCACATCTTTGCAATTATTAGTCATTAGTGGCAAGGTTGCGAGTTTATTTGGCAATTGCTTGACCAAAAACAACGTTTAAACGCGGTGGAAGATGTCAAAAATCGGAGCCATCAACTTCCCCAAAGCTCAAACCTTGATCGTCCTCGAGCAAGAAGAACCAAAAGAACTATAAGGAATTCAATGTTTAAACTTGAAACAATGAGAATAGGAGTTCACTTACAGTAGGTAGTCATATGTGCTCAACACTTCATTCATTTGCAAAGCTTATCAAAGTTAGAGAGATGACATGAATATTATATAAGCTTCGGTAAGTCAAGATAATCAAAGTTATGTTTAATATAAGTATAAATAACTAGAAGTGTAGCAATCAATCCAATTCCTCTAATTAACTCTCAGCTTGCCAAGGAACACTTAAGATGTTTAAATAGCATAATTGAGTAAGGGAGTTTAATGTCCCAAGTAGTATAACAATGAAGTGTCTTATTTACACCCACATCAATAGATCAAGTCAATCTAAAACACTTCTAATCCAATTATTGTCTTTCAAGAAAAATTCGTAAAGTAGTAATGAGACCATGCCAAGGAGTTATTATGTGGATCCTCATAGCTATAATTTTTTTCTTTCTTTTTCATCTCATTTTTCAAGGATCGCTGTTTGATTCTTTTTGCTAGTATTTGCACACCCTTTGAGAGTACCAATACTTTTGCCCATACATTGACACGGATGCCAATCATGTCAACAACTCATAGTCGAAATCCTGGGTTATACCATAGATCATACAAAAGCTAGCAGAGTTGTTTGCATCCCAAACGTGTGCGTCAGAGACATGGAATAGTTGTCTCGTAGCTTTTTCTCTTTTTTGAGATAGAACCATGGTTTGATCCATAAGGTTAGCTTTGGCATGCGTCACAATTACCACTATACTTTATTTCAATCAAACAATTCCTTTCATGAGTGTTGTCGAGACTGTCAAAGTATCTATGGGGTTAAGTATAATCAAGGGTATACTCTCAAGACAATCATTCATCAAACAAGTCATAAATTTTAGACTTTTTCTTGTTATACTTGTTTGGCATTATTATTTCCAAGGCAAGACTCAGTTAACTAAAAGAACTAGAGCAAGAGCTTCAACAAATAATCATCATACTAATAAAAAGCCTTACTCTAACCATATTAAATTACTTCCCACTAGCATGCATCTTAGCAAATCAACCAACTAAGATAAAAAAATTCAAACTTCATAAGTGGGAGACATAGGACATACCTCTCATAAGTAACTTCTTGATCCTATTCCTTATAGGGATGTGTTCCTTCAAAACTCAAACACGATTGCACTCGAAAATGATATCAAAGCAAAGAGGCAAAGTATGAATCCACGTTTACGAAAGATAAACGGAAAAATATTTTTGTGTTTTGGAGGATAGGGATTAAAGAATAGAAAAGAACTTGCGACCAAGAAAGGACTAAAGAAAAACAAAAGAAAACTAAAAAAAGCAAAGTGTTGGAACAAGCCAACATGAGTGTTTCAAAGCTCACAAGGAGCTGGAGTACAACCCCGTTATTACATAAATAAATTTGCTAGGGGAACACATTCCCAAGCTTAGGCTTTTGCAAGACCCTTTGTTGTTCATTGTGGTGGCGATGGATAGTCTCGCACGTTCCATTGGCTACTCCAATCATGGAACTGGGTGGCGAGGCTTGCAACGGTATCTCGAAGGTTGATGGAGAGGTTGTTCATGGTGTGAATATTCCCTTCGAGTGCATAGATATCTTCATAGGTGGTGTAGTAGTTTGGTGGATGCACATCATGTTCGGGTCCTTCTTGTTTTACTTCTTCATCTTCTCCTCCTCCCACGAGTATTTCTTGTTGGGGTAGGTTAGCTTCGACCTACGTGTCAAAACGCAAACGTCCATCCTGTTGGGTTTGCAGCATAAAAAACAAAAAATTTCCTATAATGGGAACTATTATACGCCAATATCTATCTACTAGATACAAGCAACGAGTGGATATACATCCATAGAGAACATACCCTTGAAGAGCGACAAAGTGTTATGAGGTTGTACTCGTGGATGATGTAGTCGTACACTTGCTGATGTCAAGATCGTGATGAAGTCCTTCAGGTCCAGCAGTTCCAGCACCATCAGGTCCATCACCATCAAGTCCAGCACCACAAAGGAGCAATGCATCCGTGATCGCACACACGTCCGGTCCACCGAAAAACCTCCGCCTCCTCGCTCCAGCGATGCAGCGGAAGCAGCAACTCCTTTCCAGATAAAGCCACCGGGAACATGTATCTCGCTAATCCAAGACCATAGGGAATAACTAGAGGGAGAAGAGAACCTTCACGAGGAGGTGGGGCAAGTGGAGAAGAGCCATGGTTCTCCTTTTATAGGGGGTGGGGCACATCGCCATGGCCATGGATGGCCAGCCATGGTGGGTGCCCCCAACTCTCCCTCATTCATATGGGTGGAGCTTCCACTAAGCCCACTCACATAAATTTCAACTACACTCACTTGCATTTAATGTCCCCTAAATTAAATGCATTTTTCCCTTTAAATAAAACACTTTTATTTCTTTTATTCATAATTTTGTTAATTACTTTAATTAACAAACATTCACATAAAACCCCCTGCAACATTTCAATAAACCAGTTTCTGCAATTTCACCCGAAACAATTCTGGTTTCCATCAAAATGATTCTAGCGCTTTCATAATATTTATCTGAAACATATTTTATCCTAAATGGTGTTGATACCCCTTAAGTGTGTCACCCTACGGTTCGCGAATAATGCAGACATGATCAATAGCCCTCTCCGATCAATAACCAGAAGCAGGACCTGGAGATCCGTACTGACTCCCACAAGTTTAACGATGACTCTAGTGATCGTGTGAACCTTTACCGTCATAACTAAATCCCTTTGTCTAGCGATATATTACATGTCCAAGATTCGTTCATCAGTATCTCCATACCTAGTTTGATCTCATTACCGACATACACTCTTTTCTCGTTCCATGATATAACATTCTAGTGCCATCACTTGCTTGCAAGCTATCTCAATGTGATATCATCGAGAGGGCCCTGAGTATATCTATCCATCATCGAGATGGACAAATCCCACTCTTGATCCATGAGCCTCAACATAACACTTTTAGAGTACCCAAATCTACCTTTATAGTCACCCTGTTATGGTGTGACGTTTGATGTTATCAAAGTACTCTTACGGTGTTAGCAATTAACATGATCTCATGGTCTAAGGACTAAGATTATTTCATATGATGTTATAGCAATATAAACATAATGACTTTGATTGTAATGCTACACTTTTGATGAATGTTCATCACATCATTCACCAATGTTGTGACCTCGTTATTAACAACATCCAATGTCCATGATCAGGAAACCTTGATCATCTTGTTAATCAATGAGCTAGTTTATAAGAGACATAACTAGGAACCCTTTATTTGTTTATTAAACACACATGTATTAACATTTCCAATTAATACAATTATAGCATGCAAAATAAAAATTTATCATAAACAAGTAATATGATAATAACCACTATATTATTGCCTCTCGGGCATATTCCCTTCACATCCTCGATAGAGAATATACCGCTAGGCAAAGGAGCAGGGATCAAGTGATCCGCTCCAGGTATATCCAAGAAATATCTACCATGATTTTTAGAAATCATACCACATGCTCTTAGACTAGATGGACCGAGACGGTTACCTCTAGTCAACGGTTGGATGTTACCTAGGTTGATGTGAAGTGCGCATGCGAGAATGGTCACAACTCCTCCTCCGCACATGGGACCTAGAGATTAAAGAGCTTGATGCTTAAGATAAAACACAAGTAAAGCGCCCAAATTTGGCGTTGAATTACAATTGACAAGTGCAGCTTTTGCAAGGATCAACATGGCCTCCTCATTAACTCTAGTAAACTCACAACATGCCTACAATGTGTTAGACATAAAACAAATATCGAATGGCAGGATGATCAATTTGGTTCCCCTTCGGTGTGTGTCCACGAATTCTCATCAAGTGAAAGTATTGTGAAGGGGAAGGATGTAAAACAAAGGTAGTTGTGCGTACATCGGTGGTGCTGTTGGTAAACCCAAAGCATTGAGTCCATTGGCTGAGTGTCAAAGTATACTCACGATTCATAAGATGGAATTTGATTCGATCAACTCTAGGCCTTTGTTCCTTGGAACAACCATAATTATCCATCGTGTATGTCAAGGTGCTGAAGAACTCAAGTGTCAAGCGGTGGTTTGTTGCGACATCTGGAAAGACAAAATTGTACAAACGAACTTTGCTGCAAAGTAAATCGATATCAACATGAATGCCAAGTTGGTTCTGGATATAAGGACACGCCCACTTGATGGACTTGATCTCTCGAATCATGAGACGATCGAAACGGGTAGGATGGAACTCCTCAGTGAACTCGATGCCAAGTGACTCGGGGGTTAACGTATCAACGGGTGGTGCGGAGGACTCCGCATCCATCTCACGTGTACGACTCCTCGTGTTCATCTAATAAATAAAACAAGACAAAGTAAATAAAATTGCTAATTTTTTCTGGTCTAATAGAAACATAGCATAAGTGATTCTCTACACTAACTACAAAATAAATCTCCTCTAAAAACAATGCTAAGCATACTTAGTACAAAGATTGAATCAAGAACAAAACCCATGTCTAGATTGACAATGATGAATGACTAAGCCAAGATTTTGCATAAATAAGTTGGGGATCGGAGGATAATCATACCTTAGATCGAGTGAGTGCGAAGAATCGAAGAAATATTGAGTAAATTTGAAGATCCAATGGAGGTGGTTTGAAGTTTGGAGGAAGAAGAAAGAGAAAATAGATGAATTGGTATTTTTAGGTCAATTGGTATTCTTGAATAGTCTTTATTAAAAAGAAAAACTAACACAAAAATAAAAGATAAAAACATAAAGAAAATTTATTTCACATGGGTTGCCTCCCATGAAGCGCTTCTAGTTAAGGTCAATTAGGTTGACCTTGATGGCGATCACTTAGGTTTGGGGAGTGGAATGCCCACTCCAAAATAGTTTGCTTTTAAAGTAATCACACCATCATCATCATTAGGCGTTGCCTTCTTTTTCCTAGGGAAGTGGACTACAAAAGGATCTCTAGATGGTATCCCTATCCTTACATTCCCTTCATGTAAATTAATCAAAGCTTTAATAGTTCTTAGAAATGGCCTACCTAGAATTATAGGTGCAATGGGATCTTCAGGCCTGTCCACAATAACTAGATCAATAAGAGCGGGACTTCCTTTAATTTCAAAAACTATATTTTGTTTGATCCGAACAGCTTGTTTATAAGTTGAATCAGCTGGATGGAGTCTTGGTTCAGTTGTAACAAATGGCCCCAAGTTTAATTAATCAAATAGGCTTTTGGAAATTGTTGAGACACTTGCACCAAGATCACAAAGTGCAGATATCTCATTAACTCCCAACTTAATTTTAATAGTGGGATCAAATATATCATCTAGCTTAGCTGGAAGCTTATCAGCTAGTCTCTTATACTCCATCTCTAAATAACGAACCTAAGATGCTACTTGTTGTATGAATTGTTGGTACATAGCATCGTTACCTTGTTCTATACCTGGATTCTTAACGGTGATCATCTTCAATAAATCCCACGGTATATTCTAGTGTTGGCACGTTGCTATAATCCAGCTCTTCAGGCTTTTCATCATTTGTTACCACCCTCATAATTTTGAGGTCCTCTACCGGATTTGGCTCGGGTTTGCCGATGAACTTTGCTAGCATGAGAGCTTGGCTCTCAGCCACTTTACCCAGCTGAGCCTCCACGGTCTTTGTTCTTTCCTGTAAAGCCTGCACATCATTTCTAATTGCAACGGCCTGATTAGATAATCTTCCTAAACTACTTTCATGGTTCTCCATAATCTTAATAAGCATTTTTTTTGTTAGGTTTGAGCTTGCATAAATTTCTAACAGTTTGCTCAAACGGGAGATTGCCATGATTTGCTCCATTAGTATTATCATAATTATTATAAGGAGCTCCTATAGGAATTAGCATGATATTTTTGAACATTAGAAGCATAATTATTTTTCCATTCTGGATTAAAAGGAGTGCGAGCTATAAAATTGACATCATTAACATCAGTAGTGATAGAATTAACTTGGGTATCTTCCTTACCCTTTACTAAGCTAAGTAACTCATCTACCTTAGATGTAAGCTCCTCATTGTTTACCTCGGTAATTGAACTTACTCTCTTTGAGGTTCTTTCCAAATGCCATTGGGCATGGTTATTTTGCATATCATCAAGTAACTTCTTTGCAACACATACATGTTTTCCCATGATTGTTCCTCCTGCTACAGTATCTAGCATAGACTTTGACATTGGGTTAAGACCATTATAAAATAAATGTAGTATAAGCCATTCTTCCACCCCATGAGTAGGAGAGTTCATTATGGCTTCTTTCATCCTCTCCCACACAAGTGCTAGTGGCTCACGATCTTCTTGTCTAAATCTTGTGATGTTGGATCTTAGCTGCATAGTCTTAGGTGTGGGGAAAAAATTAGTCATAAACAAATTAGTGTATTCCTCCCAAGATTTAATAGTTCCTTTTAGATAGCAACCAATCCTTAGCCTTTCCTCTAAGAGAGAAAGGGAATAATCTTAGCTTAACAAAATTTTGATCTACGTCTTTAATACGCATCATGTCACATATTTCAGTAAAAGTATTTAAGTGCAATCCCAAATCCTCAGAAGATGAACCGCCAAATTGGTTTTGTCGAACCAAACTTAAAAGGTTAGGTTTTATCTCATAAATTTCCGCATCAACTGCGGGTTGAGTGATGGGTGCACGAATAAAATCATCGTTGGGAGTAGCATACTCCCCAAGTCTGTTTTGAGCCATGGCTCTTATCTTTTTTGGTAATTTTTAAGTAATGAAAACAAATAACAAGTAACTATTTTTTTTGTTTTTAAATATATAACAAGAAAGTAAACTAATAACAAGAATTAAACTACAACTAATAATAAAATTAAAAACAAGGTCTCTAATGACCTCACCAGAATGGAGAAATTGCTTCCCCGACAACGACACCAGAAAAAGGGTTGATACCTTCGATCTGGATTCACAGATGTAGTATAATAGCTTTTTCCCTAGAATACCTAGGTTTAATCGAACCTTGTAAAGCACTGCTAAAAGGTAATAAGAAAGGACACGTCTACAAGACTTTGTTTATTCGTTTTACCTTAGTTGACCGTGTTGGAAATATGCCCTAGAGACAAATAGAAATAAGGACTATTATCATATTTCATATAGTTTATGATTAAGTTTTATATCATGCTATCTGTGTATTGAGTGGAAACATCAATACACGTGTGATATATAAACAGCCAGGGGTTCCTAGTGAAACTCTAGTCACTGGTTCATTGGTCAACAGATGATCATGTTTCCTGATCATGTGGCATTTATGCTAGTTGGAAATGGAGTCAACTCATTCTGAGAATGAGATGATGAACCAATACCCAACCTAAACACCATGACCTGATCATGTCACGAAGTTCAAGTTATGATGATTAGAAATGGATCCTCGTAGACTATTCCTTAGACCGCGAGGCTATATCAATCACTGTCTCCCGAGAGTGCTTAGATAGCATCAAGCGCCATCTGGTAATACGGTGGATATAAAGGTGTGTTCAGGTACTCGGAGAAAACCGTAAAGGCAATATATGTCAAGAGCGGGATTTGTCCGTCCACGTGACGGAAAGATACTCAAGGGACCACTTGGAGAAGTTATATCCAATAGCTGCACAACGTGTGATTTGATCACATGGATATCACTTGTCGCAACGAGTCAAGTAGCATTGTTTGGTAACGAGGTTGAACACGACATGGTGATGTCATTGATCAGATCTCGGGAAATGCAAGTATCGAGAGACAAAGGGAATAAGACATGACTGTCCCGGTTCAAACAACAAAAGATCTTCGTGGAACGCACAGGGGTCACATGGCCATCTAGGTCCCTCTATTGATCATTGGTCCGGGAGTGTCCCGACCATGTCTGGAGTGTTCCCGAACCGTAGGGTATCATGCTTGAGGGTTTGATGATGCTTAGAGAGTGTTTATAGGACCAGAAGAATCGCCGAAGAATAGTAGAGAGAAAACCGGAAGGGTTTCGTGTTGCGACCTCGGATCATTAAGGATCCTAAGTCCCTGTGATTAACATGCTAGTCCCTGGATCAATAGCTAGCACTTCACAGTCGATGAATATCATGTAAAACACAAGTCATTATTACACAAATAATCCAGAGTATAATTATTACAACTTGCATAGCTTATAGCTAGCTCAAATAAAACAGCGGAAACTAATTAAAACTTGAGTCCATCAACACCTCAGGCTAGCTGCGTGAAGACCCGCGATCCCTACGCACCTTTCAATCTTCGGATTCTGCACATAAGACGTGCAACCAACAAGTTGGGTCAATACTTTGAATGTATTGGCAAATTACACCAAGGGAAGAGTAAGACTATCTCTACATGCAAGGCTAAGAGTAGGCTCTGGGTTCATTTACGTAAAGCCAATTTTATCGATGTAATAAGAAAAGAGGAAGAAAGTTTTCCCTACTTTGTAAACTTTGATAAATAGTATAGGGTCGAATAGAACACGTGGATATTACTCACCAAGTGCCCAATCAACCTAGCACTTGGATATTACGCACCAAGTTCCCAAAATTCCACCCAATGGCGATATTACTCACGCCTTGGGGTTTATAAAATGTAAGTTTGGAAAAGAGAGAGGAAGATCCTTCAGAGGCTCCATCCTTCAGATGCTCAAAGTTGTTCTGTTTCCATGAACACGGCTGATCGATCAGGTTGCAATACTCTCGAGAGGTTGTGCACTTTCCCCACAATCCATGATCAAGTCCTTTTATAGACAAGACCATGGCGAAGCCTTCCCTTAGTAGCCCCTCTACCAGCTGGATGCAACCGTGCCAAGAACCTCCAAATGTTGGTACCCCGGTGAGGTTTCCCACTAAGTACTAAGCCAAGACAGAGCCCATATGTATTGTGGTTGCACGGGAAGCTTCTGAATTTTGAAACATGGCAGACTTCTTTGATTCCTGGGCGGCCGTCCTCCACCAAAATCCCACTCGTTGTCTCGACAACCATTCCGCCCAGAAGAAAACTTAGTTTTATTTTGAAGGGGGTTTTGGAGAAGAAAAGTTTGCTCGAGAGAGCTCTCGTACTTAGAAATTTTTTGAGTCTTTCGAACCCTCCCAACGGTACTTGATATATACAAGTATATAGCATAGCAAGCATAACTTACAAAAACAGGATAACCTATTGGGATGGAAATTCCTAAGCATAGAGCTACTCATGGCATGCTACAAAACCGCACTTGCAAAATAGTACTAAGAAAATCTACCAAAATCCTACACATGCATACTACATAATTTGAAGAGTAAAACATGCATAGTCAAAACTGGGAAATAAACATGAACAAGTGGTGTAACTTGCCTTGATCCGAGCAGCAATCTACACAACAGTACTTCTCAGTGCACTCCGAGCAATCTAACGAAACAAACATGGACCCAATCACAATTTGCACAAAACAAAGTCATGAAGTCGAATATGCATGCATGCAACATGGTAATATGCAAGGATGGATTCGATTTCAACCAAGGGTTTTATTCAGGGTGTTGTTGATTTGGGGATGTCATTAGAATCGATTCCCCACAGATTTTAGGTATTTTGGGTTAAACCCTAAATAACCGAGCTCAAAACTAGATCTACAACTCCAATCTACCTCGAGACAGATCTGAACACCCTAAGCATGTTATGACAATTTTCTACAGAAGGTCTCGTCGATACAAAGCCAACGCAACAAGAATCAACTAAAACGGAGCTACGGATAATAATCTAGAATTAAAATACTCTATTCTAAACTTTAAATCCTACTGCAAGATTGCTGTGGTAAAACAGAAATATTATTGTAGATCTGAGTTCTACTCGAAAATATGAATCCAACGGTATATTATACGCAATTTTTGGACTAATATTCGAATTACTATGGATTTTACAAGATTAAAGTGTTTTCTGCCTATTTAAAGGAAAACCAGAATGGCGACCAACCACGCGGTGACAAGTGGCGGCTCGGGATTGGGCCAGCGGAGCACGCGGGCTGACGAGGCCGGTGCCACATGGTGCGATGCGGTTCGTTGGTACCGGTTCGGTAGGCCTAACTATTCTGGGTCGTGGGATTGGAATCGGACGGCTGAGGGGGGGGGGGGGGGGGTGGCCGGCGGCTTACCGTGGCGGGCGGCGACGAGGCCGACGGCGGACGGCGGCGGTGCTTCCCCGACGTGACGGAGTAGTGGACGGCGTGCGGCTCCTCCTCGCGGTTCCGTTCCCGAGATCGGCGTCGCTTAATCCCTCCTCGAGAAGCTCCAGACAGCGGCCGATCTTCTCGAACTCCGGTGAGGAATTGTGGTGGCTGTGGTGCACGACATAGAGGGAAAAAACGTGAGGGGAAGTGGTACTGCACGAGGAAGAGAAAGGCAGAGGAGGTCTCTAGAAAGAATACAGTCGGGCGGCGGCGGCGGTGCTCCGGCGAGGTCGGCGGTGAGGTCACAGGTGGCGGCGCGGCGAGCAAGGGGCTAGGGTCGCGGAACCGGCTCCGATTCGTCCGGAGTATGTTCCTGGCGCGTCGGCGACGGTGGCGTGCTCGAGTCGGACTCGGAGGAGGAGGCGGCTGACGGGTGGAGCCGGGGCATCAGCGGCTGCGGGGGTGGGCTGGCGGATGCTGGCGCGGCTTTGGGCCGGCCCATTCGCTTCGCGACGCCCACCCGGCCAGGCGGGCGGTACATAAGCCCCGGGCTGGCTCGGCCGGCTCGGTTAGGTTAGGTTTCCCTTTTTTTATTCTTTTTATTATTTTCTATTTTGCTATTTGTTTAATAAATTTTGCAAACAGACTCCGAATTAGACGAAATTTGTTTCTAAAATTTTGTAAAAAGAAGAGGGTTAGAGTAGGACTATAACATAACACTTTTGCAAGGGTTTTGGTGGTTCAAAAGGTTTTACCCCTTTTTGTCTATAAGTGACTATGGGGTTTAAGAACATACCTGATGCAGTTTTTGATATGTGATGCCATGATGCAATGATATGATGCATGCTTCTAGTAACATCTGAAATTGCGAAATTTGGGATGTTGCATTTCGGTAAGTCCAGAGGATGTCCGGAGTGGAGTTGGAAGGTGTTCCATAGACACGGAGATTGAATAATATATGAATGAATGTTAAATATTGATTTAATCATTTATTCATAATTATTTAATAAAAGAGAAAATCAATTAAAAGGTCAAAAGGCTTAATGGGCCAATTCCGGAGGGAAGAGGGCCCATTAGGGAAAGGAGAGAGGGAGAAGGGGCAAGGGGGTGGCCGGCTGGGCCAAGCCCCTCCCCCCGCACGGGGCCCACTAGGGCCGGCCGGTGACTGCCCCTCCCCCTCCTCTCCTTTAGTCCCACCCCGGGACTTTGAGGGAGGTAGTACGTCCCCTCCCCTATATATAGTGGGGGTATTTGGCTAGATAAATACACACAATATTCAATAAAGGTTTTCTCACTTTTGGGAAGACCTCCAATTGATATTCTCTCTCTCTCTCTCTCTCTCTCTCTCTCTCTCTCTCTCGTGACCATGGTCCCAAGTTCGGACTGAGAGAACGAGAGACACCTTCTCCGCAGAGCGCCGTCGTGCTGTGGGATTCAGATCCAGGAGCTGTACTTCCGCAACTGCTGCTGGATTAGGGAAGCGGTAGTCATCTTCAGGCACCGGACGTGTGTAACTCCCCGCGAGGTGTCGCACTTGAGGCACTCAAGTCATTGAAGCCGCAGGAGCGCAAGGACTTCACCACGACCTTGAGGTCGGCTTCGGCTCGTCTACATCAACCACACTCTTCTGAGAATTGACAATGCTTTTCGGTCATCAAGGGTAAGTTCGTGAAAAGCCCCTCCCATTACCGTATTACTAATAGATAGGTCCTGGCAACATCAAGGGTTCAGGGGCGTAGGGTAAAAATTATTGGTTTCATACGCAGAACCACTAAAGACCGGACCAATCTATTTACTTTATAATGGGTTTGAATCAATGGATTGAGATAGGCCAGGTTTGAAGATCCACCTGTAGATGCACACCAAATGGGATGAAAGGTAATAATAAGCATAGTCATGTATCATGTTTGTATTGAGATAATGTTTTGTGGGAAACACATCCTAATATTCTAGAGCCCTCGTGATGCAGCGGGCATAGCAATAGACTTTTAATCCAACTGAGAACACACCAAAGCCACGAGTTACAAACGATTATTAAGTATAAACACAGATCAAAGCATTAAGTGGTGATGTTGTTGTTGATCCTGAATGGGTCGCTAGAGTTTCCTATGAGATCGCCGCTAGCTAAATATCTCACCTCAAGCCTTTGTCAATCTATGGGATCTTGGGTACCTACAAGTCCACAGATCGAGGCGAGAGACAAAGAAACAAAAGATACAAATCACGAATCCAAACAAAACACAATTCTCCCATGATCGAGATGCACATAATTGTTGCGAGGTTTCTCTCCAACCTGCAGCCCGTGAGTACTACTCACTCATAACAAATAGATCGGAGATAGAAAATATCATGCAAATACTTAGATTGAAATCAAATATTCTTACAATAGTCAAATCTCAAGGAGATCTAAAAGTACAAAGCAATGGCTATGGATAGTGGAGGGATGGATGGTGGAAGTGATGAACAATGGTGTGGATCTCCTTTGGTGGTGTTGTGATGCAATCTGAGAATGGCGGCTCTCTGGCCGGCGACTGGAGCCTCAAAATATATAGGGGTCTTCCTGAAAGTTGTAGGGTTTGATGATATGGAGCCATTGCCACCTGGTACGGGTGGGTGGTACGGGCGGACCGCGCCTGTACCAGTGGTCGTGTGGGCTTCCTCAAAGTCCTTCATTATGACTCCTTACTTCACCTGAAAAGTAGTCATTTCCTGCACAACATAAATCAAAGAAGGGATTTGCACATCTTTATAATTATTAGTCATTAGAGGCAAGGTTGAGAGTTTATTTCGCAATTGCTTGACCAAAAACAACGTTTAAACGTGGTGGAAGATGGCAAAAATCGGAGCCATCAACCCGCCTGGTGAGTGTTTCCTCCTTTTGCTTGTTTTCCTAACCATTTCTCTCTAGCCGGATGCTTGATATCTTTATATTTACTTATGTAGCAGCGCATGGCAAGGACGTGCTTCCTGCCCCTGCCGCCACGACGAGGTCTAGGGGAAAGCGGGTGACTTTGGCCAGTGCTACCCCTATAGGTGGTGGTGCAAAGAGATCTCGCTGACCGAGGGCCATGGTCGTCACGCCCAGCATTGTTCGGTATGTGCCCTTGGTCTTTTTTGTATAATCGTTGACTTATCATTCACATAGCGTAGCCTTGTTCTCTTCGTCCAGCAAGGCGATGTCGTTGGGCGACTCCGCCGTCATCACCATCATGTCCCCTCGCTCCGACTGGAGCTGAGGGGCCCATTGGGCCGGCTGTGCCCCCTTCGGCCACGCCGGATGCCGATGTGGCTGTGTCGGAGCCGTCGTTGCTGGCTGCCTCCACGCTTCTGCATCACGCCCCCTCCGCCTCCAGGATTGCTAAGGTGCTCGCGACCGAGCACGGTGCAGCCGTTCCTCCGTTTCGGCTGATGGAGGGCGTGAACCTAGTCCTGAGCGATGCTCAGACAGGTTCAGCCGCCTACCGGGTGGAGGAACCCGTGGAGGAGGCGCTAGAAGCCTCCGTGCAACTGGCTGCTAGTGGCAGCAGGCCGGAGGTGGCTTCTGGCTCTGGTGGCACGGGCGTCGAGGCCCAGGAGGTGGCGGCGTAGATGTTGTAGGTCACCGCCAGCGACCATGACAATCTCCAGGTTAGCGGCTGGAGGCCAGCCCGTGCTATGCTGATGCCGGACAATGTCTTGGCGTAGCTCTCCGAGTCGGTGCCCATCTCCCTCGGCCAGGTGCACCACCTAGTGGAGGTGATAGAGCAGGGACTTGGCCAGGCCAAACCACTGGGGGTTTCATTGGAGGTAAATATCTCCTCACGGTTTTGCTCTTTTTCCTCAGTCGGTTTCCCCGTTCTCTTTTTCACTTCTTCCTTTCTGCAAAAAGCTTTTGCCAAGGCGACCAAGAATACGCAAGACCTAGGGTGTAAGATTGCTCGCTCTGCCATGTCCTCGCAAGTGTGTGAATTTTCGCGGTTTTTGTTTACCATCGGGTACCCTCCTGCAGCCATGATAGCGGACAGGGAGCATGAAGTGGAACGGCTGAAGGCAGAGATTCTCCGGCTGCAAGACTGCAACAACACTCACCAGACTAAAATTAACGAGCTGGCGGAGAATCAAAATAAGATGGAGATTACAGCCGGCCAGGCCAATAAAACTACCTATATCTACGGCGATGCTCTCAAGAACCTTGAGGGCATGTACAAGAAGCAGGAGGAGGCTCTGAAGGATGCCAAGGATCGGGAGAAGGCTGCACAGGCAGAGCTGAAGCAGATCACAGAGATCGTCATCAGTAAGTCATTCTTCATCTGCGGAAGTTGTTTTTTGCTTGCCGTAGCCAGTTTGTAATAGTTGTTGTTTGGCCTAGCGTGGCTCAATATCCTGAGGCGACTGACCAAGCTCTTGGCCGTGTGCCTGAGGCGAATGCCGCACATGACCTATGCCCTGAGGAGCTGGTGGTAGTGCTGAGTGAGGAGGCCGGCCAACTGTGTAATGCTTCCCTAGTCATCTTCGCCTACCACTGGCCTGATGAATCCTTGCCTAACTCAATCGACACCCTGGCTTCCAAACTTAGTGCTATTGTTGATCTCATGGATGTATCGCAGGAGTGGGCGACGCACGGTGGCTCAGAGATGGTGCTCTTGTTGCTAAAGTCCTGGTACCATTGTACGGATCTTCGGAGCCTTTCCCGAGGGTTCCGGCAAGGGACCAGTTATGACCAGCTTCACGCCGAGGTCCCTGACATCTGCTCTTGCGGTGTCAATATTGGGATCTTCATCCGGCTAGATCGGGACTTCAGCGACCCGGAAAGGCCAGAGGTGTTCTGCTTTGTCTCAGGTCTGGCTCCAACGTAGACCGATGCCCCGGCTGAGCTAGTCTCCGTTTCGGCCGACGTCTCTTCCGGCAGCCAGCCTCTGACGGACGCCTTCGATCCCTCTATTGAGCCCCAGGCCTGATCCCTGGTATGCCAGGAGTATTTGTATCTTTTGAAACCTGTTGTCATCTTGTGTGAACAACTTTGTGGTACTATGAGTCCTTTTGGAGGTGTTGTCTTCCTTTATGTTAGGATATTTGTCTTGTGCTTCTAATTCTCGCACTTTCTGATTGCTTGACTTGCATTTGTTGCATGCTCGTTTCTGTGTGAGGGCGCGGGAGCGCACCCATAGGGTGTAGTCCCCGAGGTTCGGGCCGGCTGGAGAATCTAGCCAGGTCAAAGCTCCTTTCTATTGTTGTCATTTGCAGGCTTTTGTGTGGGGGTGAGGGAGCGCATCCACAGGGTGTAGTCCCCGAGGTTCAGGCCAGCTGGAGTATCTAGCCGGGTCAAAGCTCTCTCCTTCCTTCTGCCATCTACGAGGGGTGATCGACACCCAGCCCTAGCCCTTGGTTGAATTTTGACTCGTCCAAAAAATAAAACACAAATGATGGTTTCTGCGTTAGATATGTAGAAGGGGAACATTGTTTACAGTTCATTCATTGAGGTTGGAAACTTTTCCATTTCGCGCTAGGCCAAACAACTTTGTCCTTTTCTCA
This sequence comes from Avena eriantha, assembly GCA_910589775.1. NCBI lineage: Eukaryota > Viridiplantae > Streptophyta > Magnoliopsida > Poales > Poaceae > Avena > Avena eriantha. The sequence goes on along the minus strand of OU342745.1, from coordinate 284,205,329 downwards.
ATGAGCATTGGTCGTTTAAGCTGTGCCCTTGCCGACGGCGAGCCGGGTTGCGGTCTGCAGCCAGAACTGGAGGGGGTAGCTAGTGAGCATATCGCACGATACTTCAGATTACTGGTATTGGTCTCGAGCGAGCGAGCGCAACCGGAACATCCAGACGTTTTTGTTTTCCTTATGACTTTTCCTGTAGGGGTCCTCGAGTTTCTGCTCTTGCCGTACTATCAGCTGGATTGCGGTCTGCAGCTGGAACCGTAGAGGAAACCCTAAGAGCCGCATACAATACTTCGTCGTATGGAACGTGCAACCGTCTAGGCCACCCAACGAGTCCCCGTGAGAGATCATCGGATCCAGGGTTAAAAAATAATGCAGCCAGAAAATGCCAAATGATGCAGCAAGAAATGCCAAATGATTATGGAGTTCCTGAGACTGTGTCGAGGTTCCTGATGGATCCGATTTTTTCATCTTCCACCGTGTTTAAACGTTGTTTTTGGTCAAGAAATTACCAAATAAACTCTCAACCTTGCCACTAATGACTAATAATTGCAAAGATGTGCAAATCCCTTCTTTGATTTATGTTGTGCAGGAAATCACTTCTTTTAAGGTGAAATACGGAGTCATAATGAAGGATTTTGAGTAAGTACACATGGCCAAGTAATTGGAGAAGCCTACCAAGGCGTCGGTGCACTTAACGACCACTGGTACAGGCGCGGTCCGCCCATACCGCCCGCCTGTACCAGGTGGCGACGGCTTCGTCTCGTCAAACCCTACAACTTTCGTGAAGACGCCTATATATTTTGAGGCTCTAGCCGCCGGCCATAGATCCTCCATTCTCAGATTGCATCACAACACCACCAAAGGAGATCCACACCATTGTTCATCCATTTTTCATCACTTTCACCATCCATCCCTCCACTAGCCATAGCCATTGCTTTGTCGTTTTAGATCTCCTTGTGATTTGGCGACCATAGTAAGAATATTTGATTTCAATCTAATTAGTTGCATGATGTTTTCTATCTCCGATCTATTTGTTATGAGTGAGTATTCCTCACGGGCTGCGGGTTGGAGAGAAACCTTGCAGCAACTATGTGCATCTTGATCATGGGAGAATTGTGTTTTGTTTGGATTCATGATTTGTATCTTTTGTTTCTTCGTCTCTCGCCTCGATCTGTGGACTTGTAGGTACCCAAGATCCCATAGATTGATAAAGGCTTGAGGTGAGCTACTTGGCTAGCGGTGATCTCATAGGAAACTCAGTGATAGAAAGGGAAGTACGGTCTTTTCTTAGTGACCCATTCAGGATCAACAACAACATCACCACTTAATGATTTGATTTGTGTTTACACTTAATAATCATTTGCAACCCGTGGCTTCGGTGTGTTCTCAGTTGGATTAAAAGTCTATTGGTATGCCTGCTGCATCATGGGGGCTCTAGAATATTAGGATGTGTTGCCCACAAAAGATTATCTCTATACAAACATGATACATGACTATGCTAATTATTATCTTTCATCCCATTTGATGTGCAGCTACAGGTGGATCTTCAACCCTGGTCTATCTCCATCCACTGATTCAAACCCATTATAAAGTAAACTAGATTGGTCCGGTTAACTAAGGTAAAACAAACAAGCAAAGTCTTGTAGACGTGTCCTTTCTTATTACCTTTTAGTAGTGCTTTCCAAGGTTCGATTAAACCTAGGTATTCTAGGGAAAACGCTATTATACTACATCCATGAATCTGGATCGAAGGTATCAACCCTTTTTCTGGCGCCGTTGTCAGGGAAGCAATTTCGCTATCCTGGTGAGGTCATTAGAGACCTTGTTTTTAGTTTTATTATTAGTTGTAGTTTAATTCTTGTTATTAGTTTACTTTCTTGTTATCTATTTAAAAACCAAAAAAATAGTTACTTGTTATTTGTTTTCATTACTTAAAAATTACCAAAAATATAAGAATCATGGCTCAAAAGAGACTTGGGGAGTATGCTACTCCCACCGATGATTTTGTTCGTGCACCCATCACCCAACCCACAGTTGATGCAGAAACTTATGAGATAAAACCTAACCTTTTAAGTTTGGTTCAAGAAAACCAATTTTGGGGTTCACCTTCTAAGGATTCGGGATTGCCCCTAAATACTTTTACTGAAATTTGTGACATGATGCGTATTAAGGACGTAGATCCAAATGTTGTTAAGCTAAGATTATTCCTTTCTCTCTTAGAGGAAAGGCTAAGGATTGGTTGGTAGCTCTACCAAAGGGCACTATTAAATCCTGGGAGGAATGCACTAATTTGTTTATGACTAAATTTTCCCCCGGCTAAGACTATGCAGTTAAGATCCAACATCACAAGCTTTAGACAAGAAGACCGTGAGCGACTAGCACTTGCGTGGGAGAGGATGAAAGAAGCCATAATGAACTGTCCTAATCATGGGATGGAAGAATGGCTTATACTACATTTATTTTATAATGGTCTTAACCCAATGTCTAAGTCTATGCTAGATGCTGCAGCAGGAGGATCAATCATGGGAAAACATGTATGTGTTGCAAATAAGTTACTTGATGATATGCAAAATAACCATGCCCAATGGCATGTGGAAAGAACCTCGAAGAGAGTAAGTTCAATTACCGAGGTAAACAATGAGGAGCTTACATCTAAGGTAGATGAGTTGTTTAGCTTAGTAAAGGGTAAGGAAGATACCCAAGTTAATGTTATCACTACCGATGTTAATGATGTCAATTTTATAGCTCGCACTACTTTTAATGCAGCATGGAAAAATAATTATGCTTCTAATGTTCAAAAATATCATGCTAATCCTATAGGAGCTCCTTATAATAATTATGATAATACTAATGGAGCAAATCATTGCAATCTCCCGTTTGAGCAAACTGTTAGAAATTTATGCAAGCTCAAACCTAACAAAACAATATGCTTATTAAGATTATGGAGAACCATGAAAGTAGTTTAGGAAGATTATCTAATCAGGCCGTTGCAATTAGAAATGATGTGCAGGCTCTACAGGAAAGAACAAAGACCGTGGAGGCTCAGCTGGGTAAAGTGGCCGAGAGCCAAGCTCTCATACTAGCAAAGTTCGCCGGCAAACCCGAGCCAAATCCGGTAGAGGACCTCAAAATGATGAGGGTGCTAACAAACGATGAAAATCCTGAAGAGCTGGAATATAGCAATGCGCCAACACCAGAATATACCACGGAAGATTTATTGAAGATGATCACCGTTAAGAATCCAGGTATAGAACAAGGTAACGATGCTATGTACCAACAATTCATATAGCAAGTAGCATCTAAGGTTCGTGATTTAGAGATGGAGTATAAGAGACTAAATCATAAGCTTCCAGCTAAGCTATATGATATATTTGAGCCCACTATTAAAATTAAGTTGGGAGTTAATGAGATATCTGCACTTTGTGATCTTGGTGAAAGTGTCTCAACAATTTCCGAAAGCCTATTCAATAAATTAAACTTGGGTCCATTTGTTACAACTGAACTAAGACTCCATCTAGCCGATTCAACTTATAAACAAGCTGTTGGAATCAAAGAAAATATAGTTGTTGAAATTAAAGGAAGTCCCGCTCTTATTGATCTAGTTATTGTGGACATGCCTGAAGATCCCATAGCACCTATAATTCTAGGTAGGAAATTTCTAAGAACTATTAAAGCTTTGATTAATTTACATGAAGGGAATGCAAGGATAGGGCTACCATCTTGAGATCCTTTTGTAGTCCACTTCCCTAGGAAAAAGAAGGCCAAGCCTAATGATGATGATGGTGTGATTACTTTAAAAAGCAAACTGTTTTGGAGTGGCATTCCACTCCCCAAACCTAAGTGATCCCCATCAAGGTCAAGCTAATTAACCTTAACTAGAAGAGCTTCATGGGAGGCAACCCATGTGAAATAAATTTTCTTTAAGTTTTTACGTTTTATCTTTGTGTTAGTTTTTGTCTTTAATAAAGAGTGTTCAATAAGATCTATGGAAAGAGGAGAAGAAATAAGGTAATCCTCTATTTTACTAACACATGGCCTAAGAAGTATTGCTGGATCTACCCTATGATAAGATGTGCAAGGGCGGACGGAGCAACTAATCAAATTTTGAGTTTATTGTAGTTCACAGAGTCAATAACGACCACCGTAACGACCGGAGTGGCACGTACTATGCGCCCGTATAACCTCAAGGCGAAGGGGTTAGAAATTTTGATGATTTCCGAAGGAGTCAGTGGTGATAACGACCACTAGTACGGCCGGACGTGCCCGTACCGTACCTCCGAGCAAAACATCAGGTTTCAAGCAAAGTCACCGCAGCGATAACGACCAGCAGTACGGGCACGCGCAACCATACCGCACACCCATACCGAGTGCACCGTCTGGGAGCTGTCGTCGCCCCCAAGGGAAGACACCCAGTACGGGAAGGCTCCGGCTATACCGCCCGCACATTCCACGTACACGGACGCCATAATCTGCCTGAGGAGGTAACCTAATAATCCCAATTCATCTGTTTTCTCTTTCTTCTTCCTCCAAACTTCAAACCACTTCCATTGGATCTTCAAATTTACTCAATCTTTCTTTGATTCTTTGCACTCACTCGATCTAAGGTATGATTCTCCTCCGATCCCCAACTTATTTATGCAAAATCTTGGCTTAGTCATTCATCATTATCAATCTAGACATAGGTCTTGTTATTGATTCAATCTTGGTACTAAGTATGCTTAGCATTGTTGTTAGAGGAAATTTATTTTGTAGTTAGTGTAGAGAATCACTTATGCTATGTTTCTATTGTACCAAAAAAATTATTAGCAATTTTATTTACTTTGTCTTGTTTTTATTTATTAGATGGACACGAGGAGTCGTACACATGAGATGGCTGCGGAGTCCTCCGCACCACCCGTTGATACGTTAACCCCCGAGTCACTTGGCATCGATTTCACCGAGGAGTTGCATCTTACCTGTTTCGATCGTCTCAAGATTCAAGAGATCAAGTCCACCAAGTGGGTGTGTCCTTATATCTTGAACTAACTTGGCATTCGTGCTGATTTCGATTTACTTTGCAACAATGTTGGTTTGTACATTTTTTTCTTTCAGGATGTCACAATGTAGCACAACTTGACACTTGAGTTCTTCAACACCTTGACGCACACGATGGATCCTTATGGTTGTTCCGAGGAACAAAGGCCTAGAGTTGATCGAATCAAATTCTGCCTTATGAACCATGAGTATACTTTCACACTCAGCCAATGGGCTCAATGCTTTGGGTTTACCAACAACACCACTGATGTACGCACAACTACCTTTGTTTTAGATCCTTCCCCTTCACAATACTTTAACTTGATGAGAATTAGTGGACACACACCCAAGGGGAACCAAATTGATCATCCTGCCATTCAATATTTGTTCTATGTTATTGCTAACACATTATAGGAACGTGGTGAGTTTACTAGAGTTAATGAGGAGGACATGTTGATCCTCGCAAAATAAGCACTTGTCAATTGTAATTCAACGCCAAATTTGGGTGCTTTACTTGTGTTTTATCTTAAGCATCAAGCTCTTCAATCTTGAGGTCCCATATGCGGAGGAGGAGTTGTGACCCTTCTCGCACGCACACTTCACATCAACCTAGGTGACATACAACTATTGACTGGAGGTAACCGTCTCGGTCCATCTACTCTAACAGCATGTGGTATGATTTCTAAAAATCATGGTAGATATTTCTTCGATATACCTGGAGCAGATCACTTGATCCTTGCTCCTTTGCCTAACGGTATATTCTCTATCGAGGATGGACGTTTGTGTTTTGATGCTCAGGTCGAAGCTAACCTACCCCAACAAGAAATACCCATGGGAGGAGGAGAAGATGAAGAAGTAGAACAAGAAGGTCCCGAACATGATGTGCAGCCACCAAACTACTTCACCACCTATGAAGATATCTATGCACTCAAAGGGAATATTCACACCATGAACAACCTCTCCATCAACCTTCGAGATATCGCTGCAAGCCTCGCCACCCAGTTCCATGATTGGAGCAGCCAATGGAATGTGGGAGACTATCCACCGCCACCACATTGAACAACAAAGGGGATTGCAAAAGCCTGAGCTTGGGGATGTGTTCCCCTAGCAAATTTATTTGTGTAATAACGAGGTTGTACTCCAGCTCCTTGTGAGCTTTGAAACACTCGTGTTGGCTTGTTCCAACACTTTGCTTTTTTCCTTTGCTTTTTAAATTTTCTTTCGTTTTAGTTTTCTTTTGTTTTCGTTTTCTTTTGTTTTTCTTCAGTCCTTGCTTGGTCGCAAGTTCTTTTCTATTCTTTAATCCCTATCCTCAAAAACACAAAAAAGATTTTTCTTTTTATCTTTCGTAAACGTGGATTCATACTTTTCCTCTTTGCCTTGATATCATTTTCAAGAGTAATCGTGTTTGAGTTTTGAAGTAACACATCCCTATAAGGAAGAGGATCAAGAAGTTACTTATGAGAGGTATGTCCTATGTCTCCCACTTATGAAGTTTGAATTATTTATCTTAGTTGGTTGATTTGCTAAGATGCATGCTAGTGGGAAGTAATTTAATATGGTTAGAGTAAGGCTTTTTATCAGTATGATGATTAGTTGTTGAAGCTCTGTCTCTAGTTCTTTTAGTTAACCGACTCTCGCTTTGGAAATAATAATGCCAAACAAGTATAACAAGAAAAAGTCTGAAATTTATGAATTTTTTAATGAATGATTATCTTGAGAGTATACCCTTGATTATACTTAACCCCATAGATATTTTGAGAATCTCGACAACACTCATAAAAGGAATTGTTTGATTGAAATAAAGTCTAGTGGTAATTGTGACGCATGCCAAAGCTAACCTTGTGGATCAAACCGCGGTTCTAGCTCATAAAAAATAGAAAAAGCTGCGAGACAACTATGTTCCATGTCTCTGACACACACCTCTGGGATGCCAACAACTTTGCTAGCTTTTGAACGATCTATGGTATAACCCCAGATTTCAGCTATGAGTTAATGACATGATTGGCATCCATGTCAATGTATGGGCAAAAGTATTGGCACTCTCAAAGGTTGTGCAAATACTAGCAAAAAGAATCAAACAACGATCCTTGAAAAATGAGATGAAAAAGAAATAAAGAAAAAGATATCTATGAGGATCCACATAACAAGTCCTTGGCATGGTCTCATTACTACTTTACGAATTTTTCTTGAAAGACAATAATTGGATTAGAAGTGTTTTAGATTGACTTGATCTATTGATGTGGGTGTAAATAAGACACTTCATTGTTATACTACTTGGGACATGAAACTCTCTTACTCAATTATGCTATTTAAACATCTTAAGTGTTCCTTGGCAAGCTGAGAGTTAATTAGACGAATTGGATTGATTTCTACACTTCTAGTTATTTATAGATATATTAAACTTTACTTTGACTATTTTGACTTAACGAAGCTTGTATAGTATTCTTGTCATCTCTCTAACTTTGATAAGATTTGCAAATGAATGAATTGTTGAGCACATACGACTACCTACTGTAAGTCAACTCCTATTCTCATTGTTTCAAGTTTAAATGCTGAATTCCTTATAGTTCTTTTGGTTCTTCTTGCTCGAGGACGATCAAGGTTTCAGCTTTGCGGAAGTTGATGTCTCCGATTTTTTGCCATCTTCCAACGCGTTTAAACGTTGTTTTTGGTCAAGAAATTGCCAAATAAACTCTCAACCTTGCCACTAATGACTAATAATTGCAAAGACGTGCAAATCCCTTCTTTGATTTGTCTTGTGCAGGAAATCACTACTTTTAAGGCGAAATATGGAGTCATAATGAAGGATTTTGAGGAAGTACACATGACCAAGTAATTGGAGAAGCCTACCAAGGCATCAGTGCGCTTAACGACCACTGGTACGGGCGTGGTCCGCCCGTACTGCCCGCCCGTACCAGGTGGCGATGGCTCTGTCTCGTCAAACCCAACAACTTTCGTGAAGACACCAATATATTTTGAGGCTCCAGCCGCCGGCCAGAGATCCGCCATTCTCATATTGCATCAAAACACCACCAAAGGAGATCCACACCATTGTTCATCCATTGTTCATCACTTCCACCATCCATCCTTCCACTAGCTTTAGCCATTGCTTTGTACTTTTAGATCTCCTTGTGATTTGGCAACCATTGCAAGAATATTTGATTTCAATCTAAGTATTTGGATGATGTTTTCTATCTTCGATCTATTTGTTATGAGTGAGTAGTCCTCACGGGCTGCAGGTTGGAGAGAAACCTTGCAACAATTATGTTCATCTACATCATGGGAGAATTGTGTTTTGTTTGGATTCGTGATTTGTATCTTTTGTTTATTTGTCTCTCACCTCGATCTTTGGACTTGTAGGTACCCAAGATCCCATAGATTGATAAAGGCTTGAGGTGAGATACTTGGCTAGCGGCGATCTTGTTGGGTTCGCAGCATAGAAAAAAAATTCCTACGGTGCGAACTATACGCCAAGATCTATCTACTAGATACAAGCAACGGGTGGATATACATCCATAGAGAACTTACCCTCGAAGACAACAAAGCTTTGTTAATGAGTTGGAATTCATGGATGATGTAGTCGTACACTTGCCGATCTCAAGATCGTGATGAAGTCTAGCAGGTCCAGCTCCAGCACGTCCATCAGATCCATCTCCAGCAAGTCCAGCACCACCTAGTCCAGCACCGCAAAGCTGCGGCGCATCCGTGATCGCACACACGTCCGGTACCCCGACAACCTCTGTCCCTCGCTCCAGCAAAGCAGCGGAAGAAGCAACTCCTTTCCAGATAAAGCCACCGGGAACATGTATCTTGCTAATCCGAGACCATGGGGGAATAATACTAGAAGGGAAGAGAGATCCTTCACGAGGAGGTGTGAGGAAGAAGGAGTGAGAGGGGGCCTTTTATAGGAGGAGGGGAGGGTGTCCCTTCACCTCCCCCATTAATGTGGTGGTAACCCCCTCCACATTAAAATGCCCCTTCACATTCTCTTTTAAAGTCTCCACTTTAAATGCATTAAATTTCTCCAATTTTAATGCTCTCTCATTTAATAAAAATCTTTTATTAATTTTATTCAGAATTTTGTTAATTGCTTTAATTAAAAAACATTCACATAAAACCCCCTGCAACATTTCAATATTACATGCAGAACCAATTTCAGCAATTTCACCTGAAACAGTTTCGGTGTCTATTGAAATAATTCCAGCGCTTTCTTAAATCTTTATCTAAAACATATTTGCTCCAAATGGTGTCGGTATCCCTTAAGTGTGTCACCCTATGGTTCACGAATAATGCAGACATGATTGAGACCCCTCTCCGATCAATAATCAGCAGCGGGACCTGGAGATCCGTACTGACTCCCACATATTCAACGATGACTCTTGTGATCGTGTGAACCTTTAACATCGTAACTAAATCCCTTTGTCTCGCGATATATTACATGTCCGAGATTCAATCACTGGCATCCAAATACCTAGTTTGATCTCGTTACCGACATGCACTCTTTTCTCGTTCCCGCGATATAACATTCTAGTGATCACATCACTTGCTTGCAAGCTATTTCAATGTGATATCACCGAGAGGGCCCAAAGTATATCTATCCGTCATCGGGATGGAGAAATCCCACTCTTGATCCATGAGCCTCAACATACCACCTTCGTAGCACTGAACCCACCTTTATAGTCACCCTGTTACGGTGTGACATTTGATGTTATCAAGATTCTCTTCCGGTGTTAGGAATTAACATGATCTCATGGTCTAAGGACTAAGATTACTTCGTATGATGTTATAGCAATATAAACATAATTACTCTAATCGTAATGCTATACTTCGGATGAATGTTCATCACATCATTCCACCAATGTTGTGACCTCGTTATTAACAACATCCAATGTCCATGATCAGGAAACCTTGATCATCTTGTTAATCAACAAGCTAGTTTATATGAGAGGCAGTACTAGGAACTTTGTATTTTGTTTATTAAACACACATGTATTAATGTTTCCCATTAATACAATTATAGCATGCAAAATAAACATTTATCATAAACATGGAATAAGATAATAACCACTTTATTATTGCCTCTCGGGCATATTCCCTTCAGTCTCCCACTTGCACTAGAGTCAATAATCTAGTTTGTAAACTTGTATATACAACACCTAGGTGTTGAATATACACGTTTGCTAGTGGTTAACATAATCTCCGGATCTGGCACTTTCAGGTCCGTGTGTATTTTCATGTCTTTGCGTCTCTACACATCACTCATTCTCAAATGAGATGACATTGTATAAATTTGGTCCTTTGGTGAGACCTTTAGTTCATTCGGGTTAAAATATGTTGATATTATTGTCATACAATATATCTTCATAGTATTAGCCCACTTTGAACCACACCTAGTTTGATAGCAAACTTCTTAACACAAATGCCCTCCTTTGCTGCTACTATAGCAGTCATATACTTGGCCTTTTGTTCTAGTATCTGCCACAATGTTTCAACTTTGGAACTTATCCAAATCCATCATGGAACATCCTTTCCATTACATTGTGCCACCTATAGTCTAAATTGAGATATATTTAATTTGTATCTTGTGACAAAACTAATATCAATGTAACACTTTACAATGAACTACCTTTAACTATTTGTCAGTTATACATGATATATTCTTAGTTCTTCCAAAGCTCATAAGAATATCTTTACTATTGTCCAGTGATCATTTTATGAGTCATTCTGGTATGTGCTCATAATATTTAGAGCATATGACATTCTAGATATATACATATCACGGTATAATCGATCAAAATCTTCATGTGATTTTATTCACCAAGTGTTGATACACTTGAATCTTGATACAATCCTTTCCATGCAGCAAGAACCTTTCTTGTTGTTTCCATATTGAACCCTTTCAATATATCATATATGTATGTCTGGCACAACCATATTAGCGCCTCAATCTATCCATATAGACATTGATGCCAAATATTCAGGTTTATCCCAAGTGTTTCATCGAAATCCTATTTTAATGAAATTCTTAACTTGTGTCAATAAAAGATACATCATTTCTACTCAACAATATGTACTCTGCATAATGTATTGGAAATTTGTCTCAGCGCTCCCACTTAATTTCTTGCAAATGCAAGCGTCTTCATCATCTCCTATGAAATTAAACTCCTTTAACATTTTCATCATGGTGAAGATTCCAACTCCGCTATGCTCACTTCAACTATTGAAGTTTGCATGCCCTTTTAGCATCCTTTGAATTAACAAAACCCTTTGGACCATGTCATGTACACATCCTAGGTAACCATTCTATTAGAAGAACCTTGTTTGGTTTATTCAACTACCATATACCAAATTATATGTAGTGGTTGCTACATTAATCCGTCAAGACTAAATATCGCTATGAAAGATCAAATCTTATCATAGTCAACTCCTTGAACATTGCCGTAAACTTCTTTCCGACATGTCGACTATTTCATAGATGTTAAACATCCATCTCTATTTCTTTATAGATCCAAACACGACCGATAGGCTTCACACCTTTTCGGGGGGTCTTCCAAGTTCAGTAACTTGATTTCTCGTGTATGGATACTATCACGGATTCTATGACTTCTAGTCATTTTATGGAGTCAGGGCCCATCATCGCTTCTTTGCATGTAGTCGGTTCATCATTGTCAAAACAATAACGACTTGCTTATCAAATCACACTATTTGATTCTTACCAACCCACACGGTTCAATAGGAACTCTAATCTCCGAGATCACAACCTTTGTAATCACGAGAGCCATGAGCATTGTGGCCGCCACCGGGACACTTTCCGGCGCTGCGCTACTTAGCATATATAGCTAAGGTTCAACAACCTTATCAAAGTTCTATTGTCCTCCCACTTAACTTTTTGCGAAAAATTCCTTCTCAAGAAACTTGACGTTCCAAGTAACAAACTCTTTTGTCCTCGGTGTTATGGAGAAATCCCCAACAAATTCTTTGGGATAACCTACAAAGACATGCTTATCCGACTTTGGTTGTAAACATTTTACTTATGCATAGCATACCAAAATTTAAGAAAAGACAATTCAGGTTTTATCCCAAACCATAACTTATATGGTGTCATTTCGACGGATCATGATGGTGCTCTTTTCAGTGTAAAAGCGGTAGTCTCTAAAGTTTCAATCCTTAAAACATAATGGTAGTTTTATAAATGACAACTTTGATCTTACCATGTGAAACATGGTTTGATTTCATCTCTCGATTATGCCATACTCCTATGGTTTACCGGGAAACACAAATCATGGAACAATTCCTCAAATCTTAGGTGTTTTGCTAAACATGTAACTCAAATATCTTCCTTTATGATCAAATCATAAACTCTTTTATTTTCTTCTTACTATGATTTTTCACTTCATCTTGAAAGTCTTTGAACAATTTTCAAATGTTTCATACTTCTTCCTTATTAAGTAAATATATAGATATATTCACTAAAATTTTTGGAGAAAGCATATGAAGCAAAAAGATCCATCGCATATGGCTACACATAATGGACTATATACATCAACATGCATAATATCCAATAAGTTAGTCATCTGTTCCTCTTTGGCCTATGGACGGAGTTTCAATTATCTCGAGGAAAGTTTCACAAGCGTCAATTGATCAAAATCAAAGACTCCAAAAATTCCATCAACATGGAGTTTCTTCATGTTTTCTTTCCAATATAATTTAAAACAGCGATGTCACTTCATAAGTGATCTTTTAATCATTTGTCTTGCGACATTTTAGCAATAATGTTTATGGATGTAATTTCTCCAACTAGACTTGTAAAAGTTCATCCATCCTTTATGGAATACGATAATTATGTGAACAACCATTGTTCTCGTAATACCGGAACAAAATAACAATTATTAAAACAAATCTTGAAGACTAGGTTTGACGTCAACGAAAAGCACAATAACACTTTATTTGTTTTCGATGATCATCATCACTTATTCTCTTGCTAGTTACTTAGGCCATTGCAGTTCATGAATTGCATTGTCCTGTATGACACTTCATACCAACCAATTCGGTATCCAATACCTCAGAACCACATTGTTTAACAATCAAGGAATACAACCATAACATGTATATCTTCTATATACCTAAGTTGGACATCTCCAACCTTTTCTTTTCTGCCAAATATTTTATAGATTCTCTTTCAAAAATTCCTTTTCTTTTGAAAGAATCTATCAACATCAATAGTGGTGTCATTCACATGACACATAGTACAAAACGTGTATAGTCAAATACTAATACATTTGGACTTGCACTTTGAAGTGGATCACCATCATCAAATGTTTGGTGTTCTTTCAAAAATCCATTCTTTAGTAATCTATCAGTCTAGTAAACATTTTACTTACATCTTCTATTCATCCTTATCATGACAACTTTCATGATCAAGCTACTATAGCCTGTAAGGAAGAATCGCGAGTATAATGTTAGTTCCCAAAACCTTTTTGGGAGATCCAGATGCTTAGCATCTCCATCCTTCACAAATTCTCATACAACATGAGAACATGTATTTTGCTAAATTATACTCTATCATAATGCAACCAAAAACATTGTTTCAGATATCACAATATCGTTCACACATGATGGTTTCTGAAACAATTTTCAGCTCCTATATAATCTTGATATTAAAACAACTTTTGAATATCAATAATCATGGAGGTAAACATGATACTTTAGATACTAACATTGGAATTCTTACTCTTGATTTAATACTACTTATTAAACTTCATGGAGTAAATAGAGTTTGCTGAAAGTTTGCAATAGGACTTATAAACTTTAAATTGACATTCAAAACAATACGATACTAGTTCGTAAAGTAAATATCCAGAATTCTATAGTTCTATTATCTCAATTAAAACTAAGCATAAGGTAGAAAACGAATGCCAATGCCTACAACAAACTATGCAAATTCACTTTGATTTAGTTTATGACAAATTTGGTTCGACTAATCCAAATTAGAAATGAACTCCCACTCAAAAACGACATCCCTCGTGCCTTTTTGGTGATTACATGAACCAAATCCACTACACCAAGTCCGATCATCACGTGAGTCGGTGTAGCTTCAAAGGCGAGCATCAATATGGGCATCATATCAACTATATGACTCATGCTTAACCTTTCGGTCCGTGTTCCGAGGCCATGTCTGTACATGCTAGGCTCACCAAGTAAGAACCTTAGTATTCGCGTGTGTAAAACTGTCTTACACCCGTTATATGAAAGCATAGAGTCGAGTACACCCGATCATCACGTGATGTCTCGAAACAGGATCCATAGAACGGTGCATACTTAAGGAAGAACACATTTTTATCTTGATATCTAAATGAGGGATCATCTTAAAATGCTACTAAAACGCCAAACTTGCAATATAAGATGCAAACATCTAATGTGTAAAGTGGGATGATATGGTCCATGCATTTGATCACCATCATATGCATCGTGGTATGATCCCTATCATTCCTTTGTGTGTAAGGCCAAGGTCTATGGAACTTACACGTTAGGTGTGTTGTAAGGGTATCTATCATACATCTACTTACAACATTACCATATCATGACACTAGCCCAACAACAATCTAAACAAGACGCCTCTAATTTATCCATTGCAAATTTTACGTGTCTTAGGGCTTTCGAAGATAAAACCGGTCTTACCTACGAACATGGAACCACAACGATGATAACTAAGTTATTAGAAACTCATTGTAAATCAGATATTGACTATAGTAGGAGAGACAGACACCCGCCAGCCACTTATGCAAAACTAGTTGCATGTCAGTCGTGGAACCGGTCTCATGTGCGATGACATGTAAGGTTGGTTCGGGCCGCTTCATCCCACTATGCCACCAAATACAAAATACATGAAAGATGCAATAACATGATCATCATCGCCCACATATAAACATATGTGTACTACCCGTGCAAAGCACCTACACATAGATCATGCTTTGATACCACTATTGGGTTTACAGCATAGAAAACAAAAAATTTCCTACGGTGGGAACTATACGCCAAGATCTATCTACTAGATACAAGCAACGGGTGGATATACATCCATACAGAACTGATACATTGCAAATGTATCTATAATTTTTGATGTTCCATGCTTGGTTTTATCCACTTTCTTGTGTTTTGTTCCAACTTTAGAGTACTTTTCATATGATTTCTTGGACTAACCTATTAACAAGAGCTACATTGCCAGCTGCCTATTTTCTGCTGTTTTTGGTTCCACGAAAGTTAGAAAATGAATATTCTCGGAATTGGATGGGACAAAAGCAAAAGTGCCTATTTTTCGGAAGTGCTCAAGTGCCAGACTACGAGACGGAGAGGGACCATGGGGCCACCACACCACCATGCCGCGCGGCCCAGCCTGGCCTGCGCCAGGGGGTGGTGAGGCCAGCTCTGGCACCCCCTCGGCCTCTCCTTCCGCCTATATATTGCCCTCGGGACGAAAACCCTAAGGGCCTGATCAAAAATCCATGAAAGAGTCTGTAGCTGCCGTCATCTCCATCCCTAGATTGGGAGGGATCTGAAGCTCTTCCCGGCACCCTGCCGGAAAGGGGAATTCACCCTGGAGGCCTTCTTCATCACCATGCAAGCCTCCGGTGTGATGCGTGAGTAGTTCATCCTTGGACTACGGATCCATGTAGTAGCTAGATGGCTAGTTCTCCTCCTTTGTGCTTTCATGTTTAGATCTTGTGAGCTCCGTTCATGATCAAGATCATCTATTTGTAATTCTACATGTTGTGTTTGCGAGGATCCGATGGATATTGAGATGCTATTTCAGATTGATTATTGATTCTATCATGTCTTTGTTATTTGTGATCTTGCATGCTTTCCGTTGTTAGTAGCTATCTTGGCCAAGTAGATGCTAGCAACTCCAAGAGTTAGTATTTATGCTCGATAGTGGGTTCATGCCTCTGGTAATCTGGGGAAGTGACAAAAATCTCTAAGGTACTAGATGTGTTGTTGCTACTAGGGAGAAAACAACAATCCTTTGTTCATAGAACAATCGTATTGTTAACTTTACACGTAGTTCGTAAAGCAATAATCTGTTGCTTACAACTTAATACTAGAGGGGGTTCGGATGATAACCTGAAGGTGGATTATTAGTCATAGATGCAGTTGGATGGCGGTCTATGTATTATGTTGTAATGCCCAATCAAGTCTCAAAGGAGTCAAGATGATTAGTATATGCATGTATTGCTTTCTCGGTGTTTGTCAATTGCCCCTGCTGTAATTTGTTCACCCAACATGTTATCTATCTTAAGGAGAGCCACCTCTAGTGAACTATGAATCCCTGTCCTTGTCTTTTACATACAATCTACAAATTGTTTACTGCTTTGTGTTTACTTTCTGCAAACTTTTACTTCTTTCCATTCGATATGTTTAATCCTTTGTTTTCCGCAAAACACGGTGAGATTGACAACCTCATCACAAGTTGGGGACAAAGTTCTGTGGTTGTGTTGTGCAGGTCTCCATGTTGCTACTAGCACCGGTAGTGCGCCCTGCCAAAGCTCAGCTAGTAATACCTTTGGGGTGTTTCCTTGCTCCTACTGGTTCGATTAAACCTTGGTTTCATAACTGAGGGAAACTTGCAGCTGTGCTCATCGTACCTTCCTCTTGGGGTTCCCAACGATCTCTACATCAACACCACGAACCAAGCATTTTTCTAGGCGCCGTGCATTGAGCCATCAAGCATTTTTCTGGCGCCATTACCGGGGAGTCAAGGACATCTTCACAAGGGATTGAACTATTCGTCAAGGAACCTATTGGATTCTGCTGCTGGAGGTACCTTTATGACCATCACTTTGGGTACTGCAACAAAACTATTGGACAATATGATGGTTAATTATTCTGAATGGCATACTGAGAGAGCTCCACAAGGTAAGAAGGTAAATTCTGTTGAAGGAACCTCCTCCTTGAGTGATAAAATTGATATTATTAGGTCTATGCTTGTTAATGGGAAAGCCCATATTGATCCAAATAATGTTCCTTTAGCCTCTTTGGTTGCTCAAGAAGAGCAAGTTGATGTGAACTTCATAAGAAATAACAACTTTGGCAACAATGCTTATGGTAATAACGCTTATAGGAACAATTTTGGTAACAATAATTATAAGCCATATCCTCCCAACAATGGTAATGCTTATGGAAATTCTTACAACAATAATAAGAGTGCTCCCTCTGAACTTGAAGTAATGCTTAAAGAGTTTATTAGTAAACAAACTACTTTCAATAAAACTACTGAGGAAAAACTCTCTAATGCTGAAAGAAATATAGCATCTTTGGCTGAAGCTCAATCTACTTTGAATAAAATGGCTGCTAAACCTGAAACTAATGAGAATCCCTTTGCATCTACTAATGCCATACAAGTAAGAATTGATGAAAATGTTAGACTATTAGCTGAATTACATGCTAAGTGGGAAAGAGAAGATGAAATTGCTAGAAACATTAGTGTTTCTACTATCACCACCACTAGTGTTGAGGCTAGTAATAGTTATACTACTTTAGATGATAAAGTTGATTTTCATCTTGATGGTTGCAATATCTCTGAAGTTATTAAGTTCCTACAAAAGCTTGCCAAAAGTCCTAATGCTAGTGCTATGAACATGGCTTTTACAAAACACATTACTGATGCTCTCATAAAGATTAAAGACAAAAAGATGAAACATAAAGCTTCTATTCCTATAAAGCAAGAAGATGGTTGGGAACCCATCATTATATAAAAGTGAATGACTTTGATTTCAAAGCTTTGTGTGATCTTGATAGTAGTGTTTCTATTATGCCTAGAAGGATTTATGATATGCTTGATTTGCCTCCTCTAGAAGATTGTTATTTGAATGTTCCACTTGATGCTAATGCTAAAAAGAAAAATCATGGGGAGTCTTAATGATGTTCTTATTATGGTTAACGATTCCTATGTCCCCATCGATTTCTATGTTTTGGATGTTCAATACAATGCTTCTTGTCCCATTACTTTGGGAAGACCTTTTCTTAGAACTGTTGGTGCCATCATTGATATGAAAGAAGGCACCATTAAATATCAACTCCCACTCAAGAAAGGTATAGAACACTTCCCTAAAAAGAGAGAAAATATTTCTTTTGCTTCTCCTATGAAAACAAATTTTGGTCTTAATGCTTCTTTATTTGAGAACACTTGATTCTTTCTTTGCTTCTTATGCCTAACTTAAAGGCGTTAAAGAAAAGTACTTATTGGGAGATAACCCAAAAGTTTTAGATGAGTCTTGGAAGTTATTACCTCTGTAATAACCGCTCCTTATCCTTTTTATTTGCTTTTTGTGCCAAGAGTAACCTCTAATGAGAGAGAAGTAATGATTGGGAAAGTTGCTGTCCTGAAACAGATTTTTGTGCTTCACCGTAAAAATTCATGAGAGAGCTCTGTATGTCGGATTTAGCTGTACTTTTTTGTTCTTCTGCCCCAGGTTGTTATCTAACTTTCTTAGTTCAACACTTTTTTATTTGAGAAACAGAAGGTCTTCGAAAAAATTCGTCTTTACCTGCTGGTCTGTTTTGACAGATTTCTGCCATTTTCTGCATTTGCTTCTTGTTGGTTCCTTCTTGAGTTCTTTTGGGGAATTGAGCTTTTTGAGGGAAGTGCTACAATATCTAGTGTTCTAATGGAAGTTTATTTGGTGTTATAACTGAACCTTGAGAATTATTTATCTTGAGTGCACTAATGTTGCTAATGAGATTGTGTGAAGTTTTGTATGAAGGAAAATTTTCAGGTGTATGGAAGGAATGAGTAATGATATGAAGGATGGACTAAAGCTCAATCTTGGGGATGCCACGCGTTTCAACCCAAGAAATATCCAAGAAGTACAAGCGTCAAAGCTTGGGGATGCCCAAGGCATCCCCTTCTTCATCAATAAAAATCCCAGGTTTCTTCCAAACGCTTCATTTTTATTGTTTCATGCACAATTGTGTTGTTCTTGGAGCGTCTTCTTTTTCGTTTTTGTTCTGGTTTTCGTTTGCTTTTGTTTGCTTAGTTTTCTGAATAAATTGGTTGGACCCCCTCTTTCATACATTGGTTTGCAAATAGTTTGGTTTGGTTTGGTTTGGAAAAAGAGTAGGAAAGTTCATGCTTATGTGGTAAAAAGAGCTCATTTTTGACTGTGGCCTATGCTTTGTCATGCCATGCTTGATATTGTTTTGGCTTTATGCTTAGTATTCTTTGCTGTAGCATGACTTGTTATAAACATTTGAGATTGCTTAATGTGCCTTGGATGAATCATGCGTTGTTTTAGCATATTAAAGCATAGTATAGTGGTATTCTCCTTTGATGCTTTAGTTGGGTTGACTTAGCGCATGCTCACACCATGTTATGATTATCTCAAGTCACCACAGCCTATATGATCCTTTAGTTTTCAACTTGTAGTATCACTTTATGCTTTGATCAATGATGTTTTGTCGCTCTGCATGATTATGGCCATTATTGCTCTCTTAGTTTGTCGCTCCCAGTCTTTTGCTAGCCTCCACAACAAACTATGAGTTCCACTCATGCATCCAACTCCCTAAACCAAGTTATTCCAAATATTCCACCATACCTACCTACTAGCTTATGCTATTCCAAGTATATTCATGCTTTTGTTTACCTTCCACTTGTTATGAGAAAACTAGTGATTAAAGCTCTCATGAACTTGATGGCACACTTTACTTTATTGCCTCTAAGAAACTTGAACCATTGGGTCCATCTTTGTTGCGTATATGTTTGCGCTTTATAAGTTGAAATTAGAAGAACCATGTACCATGGGGAACGCTTTTGACATTGCACTTGTACTTTGTACCCCGTTGATATCATGTTCTTTTGCTTACGGATCCCGGCGGTGTGAAATAAAAGTGGAACTTGTAAGATCATGGAGTTTTTATATGTGTTAGAGAAACGCCTGGGCCGCTAGCCTAAGCCATGCCTAATCATGGTGGAAACTTGCAGCATCACCATAATGAGCACTCTATGAAGCATCCTCAATAAAAACCTATGCAAATAGCAAATGAAAATATCGCTAAGATGCTCATTGTCTGTTTGCCTTGTCATTTTGATTATGGGAAAGCTCTCGTATCATGTGCAAGGGGTACCCCATTGGCGGTTCTTAATGATACACATATACTTACAATGACAAGAGCTTACGCGTGACTGAAGTTGGGTAGCATGAGGATCAGTCATCGTAAGTAAGGGGCATGAGATTTCGGTTTATAACTTGTCAAGCATATCCTCTTACTTGTGTCTCTTTAACCTTAATCACCTTCAAGATGCTTATGATAGGGGCAGTGAGAGCTGAAAACTACAAGTACATTAATTTTTGGAAGCTCTTTATTAGACTTGAATCCCTACTTCCCTTTTACAAAAGGCCTTTCTTCCACCATTATATTGAGTCTCCCCCTTCTATCTTTATGCACCTACTTTGAGAGCATAGTGGCCATTCTTAGTTCTATGTGCATTGTCCCAAGACTAGTTGATTGATGCATAACTTGTTATTGCTTGTTTTAAACTATTGTATCTAGTCACTCTTATGAGCTTTGAAGGTGTCCTATGCATTTATATTTTCTACTCTATTGAGGGACAAGCTGAATACTATTATGCTATGTTTTCTTTATGTGAAACAAACAAACGTCTTGCAAAGCATTGTTATTCATGAATCTTTTGTTTGTGCCTTTTCATGTTGCATCATAGTTTCTTTGCTTATTGCTAGAACTTTGTCTTTCATGTTATGATTGAAGTACTATGATCCCAGCTTTGAATGTTTTGCAAATACTTTGATCAAGTCTTTGATGGTGCATGTCACCTCAAAAATTATTCTTTCTTTTTATCACTTACCTACTTGAGGACAAGCATGAGTTAAGCTTGGGGATGTTGATACATTGCAAATGTATCTATAATTTTTGATGTTCCATGCTTGGTTTTATCCACTTTCTTGTGTTTTGTTCCAACTTTGGAGTACTTTTCATATGATTTCTTGGACTAACCTATTAAAAAGAGCCACAGTGCCAGCTGTCTGTTTTCTGCTGTTTTTGGTTCTAGGAAAGTCAAAAAATGAATATTCTCGGAATTGGACAGGATAAAAGCCAAAGTGCCTATTTTTCCGGAAGTGATCAAGTGCCAGAATACGAGACGGAGAGGGACCAGGGGGCCACCACACCACCTGGCCATGCGGCCCAGCCTGGCCCGCGCCAGGGGGTGGTGAGGCCAGCCCTGGCACCCCCTCGGCCTCTCCTTCCGCCTATATATTGCCCTCGGGACGAAAACCCTAAGGGCCCGATCAAAAATCCATGAAAGAGTCTGTAGCCTCCGTCATCTCCATCCCTAGATCGGGAGGGATCTGAAGCTCTTCCCGGCACCCTGCCGGAGAGGGGAATTCACCCTAGAGGCCTTCTTCATCACCATGCAAGCCTCCGGTGTGATGCGTGAGTAGTTCATCCTTGGACTACGGATCCATGTAGTAGCTTGATGGTTGGTTCTCCTCCTTTGTGCTTTCATGTTTAGATCTTGTGAGCTCCGTTCATGATCAAGATCATCTATTTGTACTTCTACATGTTGTGTTTGCGGGGATCCAATGGATATTGAGATGCTATTTCAGATTGATTATTGATTCTATCATGTCTTTGTTATTTGTGATCTTTCCTGCTTTCCGTTGTTAGTAGCTATCTTGGCCAAGTAGATGCTAGCAACTCCAAGAGTTAGTATTTATGTTCGATAGTGGGTTCATGCCTCTGGTAATCTGGGGAAGTGACAAAAATCTCTAAGGTACTAGATGTGTTGTTGCTACTAGGGAGAAAACAACAATCCTTTGTTCATAGAACAATCGTATTGTTTACTTTACACACAGTTCGTAAAGCAATAATCTGTTGCTTGCAACTTAATACTAGAGGGGGTTCGGATGATAACCTGAAGGTGGATTATTAGTCATAGATGTAGTTGGATGGCGGTCTATGTATTATGTTGTAATGCCCTATCAAGTCTCAAAGGAGTCAAGATGATTAGTATATGCATGTATTGCTTTCTCGGTGTTTGTCAATTGCCCCGCTGTAATTTGTTCACCCAGCATGTTATCTATCTTAAGGAGAGCCACCTCTAGTGAACTATGGATCCCGGTCCTTGTCTTTTACATAGAATCTACAAACTTTTTACTGCTTTGTGTTTACTTTCTGCAAACTTTTACTTCTTTCCATTCGATACGTTTAATCCTTTGTTTTCCGCAAAACACGGTGAGATTGACAACCTCATCCCAAGTTGGGGACAAAGTTTTGTGGTTGTGTTGTGCATGTCTCCATGTTGCTACTAGCACCGGTAGTGCGCCCTGCCAAAGCTCAGCTAGTAACACCTTTGGGGTGTTTCCTTGCTCCTACTGGTTCGATTAAACCTTGGTTTCATAACTGAGGGAAACTTGCTGCTGTGCTGATCATACCTTCCTCTTGGGGTTCCCAACAAGCTCTACATCAACACCACGCACCAAGCATTTTTCTGGGCGCCGTGCATTGAGCCATCAAGAACTTACCCTCGAAGACAACAAAGCTTTGTTAACGAGTTGGAACTCGTGGATGATGTAGTCGTACACTTGCCGATCTCAAGATCGTGATGAAGTCTAGCAGGTCCGGCTCTAGCACGTCCATCCGATCCAGCTCTAGCAAGTCCAGCACCACCAAGAACAACACCGCAAAGCAGCGGTGCATCCTTGATCGCACACACGTCTGGTACGCCGACAACCTCCATCCCTCGCTCCAGCAAAGCAGCCGAAGCAGCAACTCCTTTCCAGATAAAGCCACCGGGAACATGTATCTTGCTAATCCGAGACCATGGGGGAATAATACTAGAGGGGGAGAGAGATCCTTCATGAGGAGGTGTGAGGAAGAAGGAGTGAGAGGGGCCTTTTATAGGAGGAGGGGAGGGTGTCCCTTCACCTCCCCCATTCATGTGGTGGTAACCCCCTCCACATTAAAATGCCCCTTTACATTCTCTTTTAGAGTCTCCACTTTAAATGCATTAAATTTCTCCAATTTTAATGCTCTCTCATTTAATAAAACTCTTTTATTAATTTTATTCAGAATTTTGTTAATTACTTTAATTAACAAACATTCACATAAAACCCCTGCAACATTTCAATATTACATGTAGAACCAATTTCAGCAATTTCACCCGAAACAGTTTCGGTGTCTATTGAAATAATTCCAGCGCTTTCTTAAATCTTTATTTTAAACATATTTGCTCCAAATGGTGTAGGTATCCCTTAAGTGTGTCACCCTATGGTTCGCGAATAACACAGACATGATCGAGACCCCTCTCCGATCAATAATCAGAAGTGGGACCTGGAGATCCGTACTAACTCCCACATATTCAACGATGACTCTTGTGATCGTGTGAACCTTTAACGTCATAACTAAATCCCTTTGTCTTGCGATATATTACATGTCCGAGATTCGATCATTGGCATCCAAATACCTAGTTTGATCTCGTTACCGACATGCACTCTTTTCTCGTTCCCGTGATATAACATTCTAGTGATCACATCCCTTGCTTGGAAGCTATTTCAATGTGATATCATCGAGAGGGCCCAGAGTATATCTATCCGTCATCGGGATGCACAAATCCCACTCTTTATCCATGAGCCTGAACATAACACCTTCGTAGCACTGAAACCACCTTTATAGTCACCCTGTTACGGTGTGACATTTGATGTTATCAAGATACTCTTCCGGTGTTAGCAATTAACATGATCTCATGGTCTAAGGACTAAGATTACTTCGTATGATGTTATAGCAATATAAACATAATGACTCTTATCGTAATGCTATACTTCGGATGAATGTTCATCACATCATTCCACCAATGTTGTGACCTCGTTATTAACAACATCCGAGATTCGTTCATCACTATCTCCATACCCAGTTTGATCTCATTACTGACATGCACTCTTTTCTCGTTCCATGATATAACATTCTAGTGCCATCACTTGCTTGCAAGCTATCTCAATGTGATATCATCGAGAGGGCCCTGAGTATATCTATCCATCATCGAGATGGACAAATCCCACTCTTGATCCATGAGCCTCAACATAACACTTTTAGAGTACCCAAATCCACCTTTATAGTCACCCTGTTATGGTGTGATGTTTGATGTTATCAAAGTACTCTTACGGTGTTAGCAATTAACATGATCTCATGGTCTAAGGACTAAGATTACTTCGTATGATGTTATAGCAATATAAACATAATGACTCTGGTCGTAATGTTATACTTCAGATGAATGTTCATCACATCATTCCACCAATGTTGTGACCTCGTTATTAACAACATCCAATGTCCATGATCAGGAAAACTTGATCATCTTGTTAATCAACAAGCTAGTTTATATGAGAGGCCGTACTAGGAACTTTGTATTTTGTTTATTAAATACACATGTATTAACGTTTCCAATTAATACAATTATAGCATGCAAAATAAACATTTATCATAAACATGAAATAAGATAATAACCACTTTATTATTGCCTCTCGGGCATATTCCCTTCAGATCTCATAGGAAACTTAGTAACAGAAAGGGAAGTACAATTTTCGCTTAGCGACCTAATACGTCCATTTTACATCACTATTCTATATCATAATTTACTATTATTCATTGATATATTTCATATTAATAGATGATACTTATGTTATTTCATCTGTTTTTGCATGGTTGATGAATTTTGGAGGATGGACCACTGCAGTCAGGATTCTAATGGAAAAGGTGTTGTTTGGAGGCGAAATTTGCGAAGATCCGAAAATCCGGGAAAATACATGGAAAATTCTATTTTCCAGAAGACGATGGTTGCCAGAAGGGGAGTGGAGATGGGCGATATGGGGCCCACACCACCACCTAGCGCGGGCCACCCTTTGCCGCGCCAGCAGGTGGTGTGGCCACCCTGGCCCACTACTAGCTCTCCCCTTTGGCGTATATTATACCCTCGAAACCCTAACACCTGGGAGGCGACCACAGAAAGATTCCACCGCCTCTACGGGGTGGAAACTATAGAGAGAGAAAGATCTCTCTGGCAGACAGAATTCTGCCAGGAGAATTCCTTCCTGGAGAGGGGAGATCGTCGCCATCAACACCACCATCAAGTTGGACTTCATCGGGATCATCATCATCATCACCACCATCATCTCCATCACCACCATCATCACCACTCCATACCGCTGCAACAATTGGGTTGAATCTTGCGTAGTTCTTAGGGGAAACTTTCCCGGTGTTGATCACTCCTTGTAGTTGATGCTATTGAGTGAACCATTGAATTAGTGTTATGTTCAGATTGTTTCTTATCATTATATCATCTCTGATCTTGATCCATATGATGTCCTGTGAGTAGTTCGTTTAGTTCTTGAGGACATGGGAGAAGTCATGTTGTTAGTAGTGGAATTGTGTTGAGAAAGATTCAATAGTTTGCTATTTAAGTTGTGGTGTTATTCTTCTAGTGGTGTCATGTGAACGCGACTACATGCCACTTCACCTTTATGGGCCTAGGGAAATGCATTGTGTATTTGGCTACTAATCGTAGGGGATGCCGGAGTGATAGAAACCTGAACCCCCATTAGGAAACCTTTGCACAAGGGACGTCAGGGTCTTGAGTTTAAAGTTGTGGTTAGATTTCTATCTTAATTACTTTCTTGTACTTGCGGATGCTTGCAAGCAGTATAATCACAAGTATGTATTAGTCCTAGGAAGGTTGGTACATTAGCACAGGTTCACCCACACAACACTTGTCAAACTAAATAAGATTAATCAACTATATGAAGCGAAAGCACTTGCCGATATTCCTATGTGTCCTCGAGAATGTTTGGTCATCTTAAGTAATACAACCGGCTTGTCCTTTGATAAAGAAAGGATTGGGCCACTTGCTGCATTTATTATTATTGTCTTTTATTTACTCGCACTTTATTTATCTGCATTATCAAAAACACCTAAAAATCCGTTTGCTAAGTATTTACAGAGAATTCCTAGTCCAAGCCACTCGCCAACACCTTCTGCTCCTTGTTGGGTTCGACACTCTTATTTATCGAAAATACTACGATACACCCCTTATACTTGTGGGTCATCAAGACTATTTTCTGGCGCCATTGCTAGGGAGTCAAGCGTTATTGGAGAGTGGAACCGGTAAAGGAAACTTCTACTATGAGTATTGTTTACTTCCGTTAGTTACTTTATTTCAATATGGATAATTCACTTAGTTTCATATTTCGTAATGCCACTACCACTGCTAAGATAGTAGATGGACCACCACCTGCTGAGAATGATACTTTTAAGATACCTACAAGAATCATCGATCATGTTATGGATAACTATTATGTTGGAGATGGAATTGTCCATCCCGGTGATCATTTGCTCTTTACACATGAATTATGCGGGTCGTTCAAGTGTGCAGGTATTACAACCGATCAAGTCAAGAAGAAGTTATTCTCATTATCACTAAAAGGAAGAGCTGAAGAATGGTATAAGCTGCTGAAGAATGGTCAAACTCTTGAATGGGAGGAAGTAGTACCTCTCTTTTATTCTAAATTTTATCCTCATAGTGAGATTCATAAAGATCGGAATCAAGTATACAACTTTTAGCCTCTTGATGGAGAGAGTACATCTCAAGCTTGGGGGAGATTGAAGTTACTAATGCTCAAATGTCCTATTCATGAGCTCCCCAACAATATTATTATCAATAACTTTTATGCAAGGCTTTCTCTTCATGATAAGGATCTATTGGATGCTTCTTGTGCTGGATCATTTACACGCATGAAAGAAGGAACTAAATGGGATCTTCTAGACCATATTCAAGATAATGCTGAAGCATGGGAGAATGACAAAGGAACAAAGTCATGTATAAAATATGATTATGAATGCATTGAATCTTTTATGGGAATTGATGACTTTCAAAATATTAAAAATGCTTATGGTATAGACGCTCAAGCTATTGCAACTTATTTTAAGGCTTTTGCTTCCTATATTGAAGTGCCTAAAAAGAAGTGGAATAAGTATCATGAACCTTATAAAGATATTTCTAATTGTGTTCCTGTAAGACATACTGAATTTTATACTGCTAATCATGTTTTACTTGAACCTTACATTGAGAAAATACTTTTCCCGGTTAAAGTAAAGGAACATTTTATGATAGCTAGTATGGTTAATGAAAGTACAAATAAAGCTGTTGAACCTGATGAACAAGTTGATGCTGAACCTGTAGTAGCAAATGTGAAAGACTTTGTCACTAAATATGTAGAAGATGGACACACTATCCTTTGTAAGGATACTTCTAATATTGTTTCACAAAGTAGTGTTATGAGAGCTAGTGTCCCTGTGTTTTCTGTTAGGATAAGTGATTATTGCTACAATGGTTCGTGTAATAGTTATATCATTAAATTTATGCATTATACTGAAAGTTATTATGAGAGAGGGAAAAGTGTTCTTATACATCTCAATAATATTAAGTTTCCTCGCTTTATGCTGAAAGTCTTTATGTTACATTTGTTTTGCCTTCCTATGCTAGCAAATCCTAGTTTCAACAATTTGTTTGCTTAAAAAATTCCCTTTCATAGGAAGTGGGTTAGACTTAGACATGTGTATTTTTTCTTCTCGATGCTCTCCTTTACTTCAATTCATATTCTCATGTGAGCATCATTGAAATTACCATGCCCATCTTAATGGCTATAAAGAAAGAGCTTTTTGGGAGACAACCCAATATATTTTTGCTTTCAGTTTGTTTTTGTTTCTTTGAGTCTTGGAAGTTATTGTTTCGGCAATAACCTCTCATTATCCTTTTTGTTGGGTTTTTGTGTCAAGATCAACTTCTAATGAGAGAGAAGTAAGATTTGGGGAAGTTGTTGTCCCGAAACAGATTTTTGTGCTTCACTGTAAAAATTCGTGAAGAATTCCAGAACGTCATACTGATCTGTATTTTTTGGTGCTTATGCCCCAGGTTGTTATTTAACTTTCGTTAGTTTTGCACTTTTTGATTTGAGCAATAAAAGATTTTCGAAAAAATTGATCTTTACTTGCTGGTCTGTTTTGATAGATTTTTGCCACTCTTGCATTTGCCTCTTAAATCGATTTCCTTTTTGAATTATTTTTGGGTTTTTAGAAGGATTTGCTACAGTAGCTTATGTTTTTATGGATTTCAATTGAAATTGAAGTTAAAAGATTTATTACCTCGCTTACACTAATGTTGCTAATGATAATTGTGTGAAAGAAATTTCCAGGTTAGTGGAGAAAATGGTGTAATAAGATAGTGAAAGGTTTCATGACTCAAGCAATATGTGTATGAAGATGAAGATATTAATGTTATTCAAACGGTGACTCCGGAAAAATCTACTAAATGCCAACTTCAGAGACCTACAGAGTCCATTTTCGAATAGGTAACAGTTCTGGTAAGAAAAAGTCCGCAAAAAGTATGTCCAGTTATATTTTTGCAGTTTTTATCCAACAAGGAAAGCAATAAAGCAAAAGAGGGACGGAAACGGAGCCAGGGTGGCTCACACAACCCCCTGGCACAGGACCCCCTAGTCGCGCCAGCGGGTGGTGTGGCCACGTGGGACTCCGTCTCCGACCCGTTTTCTCCCAGTACCTTCCTTAAGTTGTAAAAATTCGTAATATATAATCCCCCGGCTCCCTCGAGGTTCGTATATCGTGTTCTCGTCGTGTTTTCGTTTCGATCTGTTTCTGCCAGGAACTATTCTCAAAGTTTAGAAGCACAATGGTCTCCACTAAGGATAAGGGAAAGGAGCTTGCGGAGGAGGATCCCCAAGACCTTGGGCAGGAGAAGGAGATCGAGAGTAAAGATGAAGAGGAGGCAAAGCAAAGACAGCATCCGCACACAAGCACTACCATTTCAAGCATTGGAGTGGTGGCAAACCCTGCTAGAATCAAAAGGACTACAGATGTCAACTAGAGGGAAACCTCCGCGCCACTGTTTGGCTCCACGGTCACCTTCTCCACGCACCAAGAATCCCTTCCATACCCGTATCCATGAGCATCAATTCTAGAATGTGCCCAAGGAGAAATTACGCTCCAATTGGGATATGCCTCGTTCTAATCATGCAGGAAAAGAAGACTTCAAGGAGGAAGAGTGGAGAAAGAATCGTACGATATGGGATTCACAACCCAACATGATCATGCACCACATCGAGCACAACTCAGAGTTGATTCGTAGTCTCACCTTCGAGATTGAGGACTTGGGAAAATTGATCGAAAAGCTCATCAAGAGAACACCACCACCACCGAAGGAGTAATTCTTCATCAGGTTTTGGAATCCCCTTGGTTTGTTCCAAACTTGGGGGAGTGCCACGGTATCACATCACTATCTTCTATCTATTTTTACCTTTTTAGTAGAGTCATATCATGAATAGAGAAGTTATCATGTAGGATGGTTTGCATTATGGAAGTTTCCCCCCTCTCATTAGATATCTATGTATCCCTTGGTGTGAGTTGCCGTTATGGAATATTAATGAGAAGTTCTTTCATTCACTCTTTTGCATATTTTATATTAGTTTTCAATTTCTGTTATATGATTGATCTTGTTGTTAGTATTGGTATCACTTTGGGATCATTGAGTTAATTTAGTTGGTTTTGGCAAACTTGGCTCGGTCAGTAACAACACTATTTTGAGAATTGAATGAAAAGATAAAAGTACTCTAAAGAAATATAATTTCATCATCATATTTCTTGATTTGCTCATAAGCTTAGTATTCTATTGTTATGATATTTTGTGCTTCCAAGGAAGATTGCATGTTTGTTTTTATCACTTGTATGTTTGTTTGTTTCCTTCAACTCTTATGCTTGCTACCTAGCCTTGCTAGCCAAGAACCTATACTGAGAGGGAATGCTTCTTGTGTATCCAATCCTAAAACCAAAACCTATGCCATTTGTGTCCACCATACCTACCTATTAGCACTATTGCTATTCCAAGTAAATTCATGTTTTTATCTACCTTCCGAATTAAACTTGTTATGTGAAACTTAGTGATTAAAGCTCTCACAAACTTGAAGGCACACTTTACTTTCCTGTACTTAATAAACTTGAACCATTGCATCCATCTTTGTTGCGTATATGCTTGGGCTTTATAAGTTGAAGTTAGCAAAACCATGTATCATGGGGAACGCTTTCAACATTGCACTTATTATTCCGTTGATATCATGATTCTTTTTCTTATGGATCCCGGCGGTGTGAAATAAAAGGGGAACTTGTAAGGTCATGCAGTTTGTATGTGTTAGAGAAACATGCCTAATCATGGTGGAAACTTGCAGCATAACCATAATGATCACTCTATGAAGTATCCTCAATAAAAACCTATGCAAATAGCAAATAAAAAGATCGCTGAGATGCTCATTGTCTGCTTGCCTTGTCATTTTGATTATGGGATAGCTCATGTATCATGTGCAAGGGGTACCCTGTTGGCGGTTCTCTATGATACATATGTATTTACAATGACAAGAGCTTACTTGTGACTGAATTTGAGTAGCATGAGGTTCAGTACTCGTATGTAAGGGGCATGAGATTTCAACTTATAACTTGTCAAGCATATCCTCTTAGTTGTGTCACTTTAATCTTAATCACCTAAAGATGCTTATGATAGGGGCAATGAGAGCTGAAAGCTAATAAGTACCATAATTTTTGGAAGCTCTTTATGAAACTTGAAATCCCTGCTTCCCTCTACGAAGGGCCTTCCTTTTACTTTTTATTTGAGTCAGTAAACCTATTCCCTTCTACCTTAGCAAGTATTTTCAGTTGTTGTGTTTCATTCATATGATGATTTATTCAATCGTGTTTCTTATGTTCCTTGTTTTGCACATTGATCTTATCTTAGTGAATACTACTTTGAAAGATATTATTGAAAACCCGTTATGTGTGGACTCCTCCAAATTGTCAACTATTCTTCGACTAAGAGCTAAGTTTGCCATTACAAACTGTTATTTACTTTATGTATCTTTACTTGTGTTTCCTTTACCCATTGCAAGTTAAGTTCTATAATGGTGAGTTGTATTCTATTATGATTTGTGTATTGATGAATGTTATGCTTCTTGTCCGTATTCTTTTATTGAGTCTTCACTCCATAAACCTAAGGTCATGTTTATTGAGCTCAGTTTTCGCTTGGGGACAAGCGAAGTCTAAGCTTGGGGGGAGTTGATACGTCCATTTTGCATCACTATTCTATATCATAATTTATTGTTATTCATTGATATATTTCATATTAAGAGATGATACTTATGTTATTTTATCTATTTTTTCATGGTTGATGACTTTTGGAGCATGGACCGCTGCAGTCAGGATTCTGATGGAAAAGGTGTTGTTTGGAGGCGAAATTCGCGAAGATCAGAAAATCTGGGAAAAAACATGGAAAATTCTATTTTTCCAGAAGACGAAGGTTGCCAGAAGGGGGAGTGGAGATGGGCCACAGGGGGCCCACACCACCCCCTGGCGCGGGCCACCCTTGGCCACACTAGCAGGTGGTGTGGCCACCCTGGCCCACTCCTGGCTCTCCCCTTTGGCGTATATTATCCCCTCGAAACCCTAACACCTGGGCGACCATGGAAAGATTCCGCCGCCTCTGCGGGGCGGAAAACTATAGAGAGAGAAAGATCTCTCTGACAGACAGAATTCTGCCGGGGGAATTCCTTCCTAGAGAGGGGAGATCGTCACCATCAACACCACTATAAAGCTGGACTTCATCGGGATCATCATCACCACCACCACCATCATCTCCATCACCACCATCATCACCACCCCATACCGCTGTAACAATTGGGTTGAATCTTGCATAGTTCTTAGGGGAAACTTTCCCGGTGTTGT
Source organism: Avena eriantha (assembly GCA_910589775.1). Taxonomy (NCBI): domain Eukaryota; kingdom Viridiplantae; phylum Streptophyta; class Magnoliopsida; order Poales; family Poaceae; genus Avena; species Avena eriantha. The sequence continues at coordinate 284,173,487 of OU342745.1, read as the reverse complement.
TTACTCCATATGATGTCTTGTGAGTAGTTCGTTTAGTTCTTGAGGACATGGGAGAACTCATGTTGTTCATATTGGAATTGTGTTGAGAAAGATTCAATAGTTTGTTATTTAAGTTGTGGTGTTATTCTTCTAGTGGTGTCATGTGAACGTCGACTACATGACACTTCACCTTTATGGGCCTAGGGTAATGCATTGTGTATTTGGCTACTAATCGTAGGGGTTGCCGGAGTGACAGAAACCTGAACTCCTGCTAGGAAACCTTTGCACAAGGGACGTTAGGGTCTTAGAGTTTAAAGTTGTGGCTAGGTTTCTATTTTAACTACTTTCTTGTACTGGCGGATGCTTGCAAGGGGTATAATCACAAGTATGTATTAGTCCAAGGAAGGTCGGTACATTAGCACAGGTTCACCCACACAACACTTGTCAAACTAAAGAAGATTAATCAACTATATGAAGCGAAAGAACTTGACGATATTCCCGTGTGTCCTCGAGAACGTTTGGTCATCTTAAGTAATACAACCATCTTGTCCTTTCCTAAAGAAAGGATTGGGTCACTTGCTGCATTTATTATTATTGTCTTTTATTTACTTGCACTTTATTTATCTGCATTATCAAAACCCCCTAAAAATCTGTTTGCTAAGTATTTACAGAGAATTCCTGCTCCAAGCCACTTGCCAACACCTTCTGCTCCTCGTTGGGTTTGACACTCTTAATTATCGAAAATACTGCGATACACCCCCTATACTTGTGGTTCATCACGACCCATTCGGGATCAACAACAACATCACCACTTAATGCTTTGATATGTGTTTACACTTAATAATCGTTTGCAACCCGTGGCTTCGATGTGTTCTTGGTTGGATTAAAAGTCTCTTGCTATGCCCGCTGCATCACGGGGGATCTAGAATATTAGGATGTCTTGCCCACAAAAGATTATCTCAATACAAACATGATACATGACTATGCTTATTATTATCTTTCATCCCATTTGATGTGCAGCTGTAGGTGGATCTTCAACCCTGGCCTATCTCCATCGATTGATTCAAACCCATTATAAAGTAAACTAGATTGGTCCGATCAACTAAGGTAAAACGAACAAACAAAGTCTTGTAGGCGTGTCCTTTCTTATTACCTTTTAGTAGTGGTTTCCAAGGTTCGATTAAACCTAGGTCTTCTAGGGAAAAAACTATTATACTACATCCCTGAATTCGGATCGAAGGTATCAGTTCCTCAACTTGTTAATTACATAAAAGTAAGATATATACAATTGTTGTTTAAGTGTAAAATGGGCGGTGCTTAGTTTCTTCACCGGAGCGGTTCCATGGGTGCTTAGTTTCTTCACCGGAGCGGTTCATCTTGTTTTTTGTTGGCTGGCGGGCATTGATGAGGTAATATGAGTTGTTCTACAGCACTCGACTAATGATGAACGGCCCTTCCCATGGTGGGGACATCTTGTACATCCCCTTGGTGTCTTGTACCAGACGTAACACTAGGTCTCCCTCTCGGAACGAGATGTGGCAGATCTGTGTAGCGTGGTAGCGGTGCAGGTTCTGCTGGTAGATGGCGGATCTAGATAAGGCCAGCTTGCGCGCCTCTTCGAGGAGGTCGACAATATCCTCATGTGCTTCCTTGGCTTGCTGCTCTATGTATAACAGCTTGCAAGGTGCATCGAACTCGATGTCAGTTGGCAGTACCACCTTTGCTCTGTAGACGAGGAAGAATGGCGTGTAGCCAGTGGAGCGGTTTGGTGTGGTGCGCAGACTCCACAATATAGCCGACAGATCTTCTATCCACCATCTGAGGGATCTCATCGGTGCCTTAATCATCCGGGGTATGATTCTGGCTAGGACCAGGCCGTTTGCCCACTCACACTGCCCATTTTACTGAGGGTGCGCGATGGAGGCGATGTTCAGGCAGATGCCCTTTTCTCCACAGAAGCGTGCGAAGGCCCCTTTAACAAAGTTCGTGTCGTTGTCGGTTATGATGATGTTGGGGTAGCCGAAGTGTGTGATGATGTCTGTGAAGAACTTGATCACGTTGGCCCGTCCAACTTCTTGATTGGCTTTGCCTCAATCCACTTGGTGAATTTGTCCACTGCCACTAGCAAGTGTGTCATGCCGATCACACTGTTTTGAAGGGGCCGCCCATGTCTAGCCCCCAGACGGCAAATTCCCAGGTGATGGTAATTGCTTTTAGGGATGCAGCTAGAGTGTGCTTTTGTTGGCTGAAACATTGACACCTGTTGCATGCCTTCACCATTTTCTCAGCGTCTTCTAGCACAGTAGGCCAGTATAATCTGTGGTGGAATGCCTTTGCCACTATGGCTTGTGACAATGTGTGGTGACCGCACTCGCCTTGGTGGATATCCACCAACAGCCGGATTCCTTCTTCTTGGCTCACACAACACTGATAGATTCCTCCTACGCTACGCTTGTATAGCTTGTTGTTGATGATAGTGTACGCACTTTCTCTGCGCTTTACTTGCCTTGCCTCCATCTCTTCATCGAGCAGTTCTCCCTTGGCCAGGAAGCTCATCAATGGTTTGGCCCATGCGGGAGTTTCCCGGATGGCGTACACGGTCTCCATGATTAGCTTGATTTCCTCGCGTACGACCGAATCAAGCTCTTCGGGCAGCCTTCTAGGTGGAAGAACGGAGCTGGTAGTCCCCGAGATTGGTGCGACAGTCTCCGGGTTTTACGCAGCAGTCCCTAGGAGTTTTGCTGCAGTCTCTTGCCGCTTGGAGCCGGCAGTCCCTGGGTCCGCGTCTAGTATGATGGAGTCAGATTCTGGAGACGGCGTGATGGATGGATTGCGCAGGTGTTCGAGGGAGACTCTAGGAAGAATTGCTTGCCTTGTTGACCCAACACAAGTGAGTGCGTTGGCGGCCTCGTTGTTGGCTCGAGGAACATGGTGGAACTTACACCCCTCGAAGCAGGAGCATAGCTACTTCACGAAGAAGCGGTACAATTCCATGTTCGCATCCTTGGCATCCCAATCGCCCGATACTTGCTGCACCACCAGGTTCGAATCACCAAAGCAGAGGATGTGCCGGATGCCGATCTCTTTTGCCATTTTGAGGCCATGGACAAGAGCTTCATATTCAGTGACGTTGTTGGATGCACGGAAGTGGATTTGCAATACATACTCTAGCCAGTCTCCTTTTGGAGAGGTGATGACAACTCCGACTCCGAGCCCCCATACATCTTGGAACCGTCGAAGTGTAGCTTCTAGTGCGTGGAGTCAGGGCATGGCGGCATGTACTAGGTTTCTGCCCAATCAACGAGGAAATCCGCCAGGGCTTGAGACTTGATTGCCATTCTTGGCTCGTACCGTGCTGTGGGCAGCGATCTCTATTTCCAATTTCACCACCTGGCCCGTGGCGTCCTTGTTGCTGATGATCTCTAAAAGTGGTGCTACTGCCACCACCCGGATGGAGAGTTCTTGGAAGTAGTACTTCAGTTTCTTGGCGGCCATGTATACACCATACACCAGCTTCTAGTAGTGAGGGTAGTTCTGCTTCGAGAGCGAGAGCACCTCACTCAGATAGTACACTGGGTGCTAGACCGGTTCCGCCTTTCCTTCTTCCGGCCTCTCGGCTACGAGCACGACACTGACAAACTGGTTCGTAGCTGGAATGTACATTAGCATTGGCTCCTTTGAAGCGGGGGGCGCCAGTATTAGTGGGGAGGATAGCATGCGCTTGAGGTCGCAGAAGGCCTCATCTGCATGCACCGTCCAGACGAACTTGTCCATTTTCTTCATGAGTTGGTACAACGGGAGTGCTTTCTTGCTCGGCCGGCTGACAAACCGGTTGAGGGAGGCCAAGCACCTAGTGAACTTCTGCATGTCGTGCAGGTTCTGCGGCGGCTACATGTGCTCAATTGCCCCAATCTTCTCCAGGTTGGCCTTGATTCCTTGTTCTGAGATGAGAAAACTGAGCAGCTGGCCGGCTGGAACACCGAATATGCACTTCTCTAGGTTCAGCTTCATATGGAACCGGCGGAGGTTGGCGAATGTTTCCTTCAGGTCTTCGAGGAGTGTTCATTGCTCTTTTGTCTTGAACACCACATCGTCGATGTAGGTGTGTACGATTCTGCCGATCTGTGATTGTAGGCACTTCTGCATGCAACCCTGGTACGTTACCCCCTTCATTTTTTAGTCCAAATGGCATGGTGGTGTAACAGTAGGCCCCGTATGGGGTGATGAATGATGTCTTTATTTGATCAGCAGGGTTCAGCTGGATCTGGTGGTAGCTAGAATACACATCCAAAAACAACAACAGTTTGCATCCGGTTGTGGAGTCAATCACTTGATCTATCCTTGGCAGGGCGAATGGATCTTTGGGGCATGCCTTGTTGAGGCTGGTGTAGTCAACACACATGCACCAAGTCTTGTTCTTTTTCAGCACCAACACTCGGTTTGCCAGCCATTCTAGGTGGAGAACCTCCATGATGAATCTGGCTCCAATGCGCCAGGTGATTTCTTCACCAATTGTTCTTATCTTCTCCTTAGCAAAGTAGCATAGAGACTGCTTGACCGTCTTTGCATCTAGCCTAACATGTAAAGAGTGCTCGACGAGCTCCCTCGAAACACCAAGAATGTCCTTGGGGGACCACGCGAAGATATCCTGATTCTCACGGAGGAAGTCGACGAGCGCGCTTTCCTATTTGCTATCGAGGCCGTCTTCGACCAGGAAGAACTTATACAGCTCAGCCTCATTGAGTAGAATCTTCTTGGTGCCCTTGGATGGCTTGAACTATGTCTCTCCAGCCGACTTTGGCTCGCCAGTCGGCATTTCCTCCTGCAGGGCTGCCATGTTCTGCATGATGATGTGTTTCTCCTCCGCGATGATCATGGCTTCAGCTAGCTTGGAGCTGTCTATGGCGCATTCCACTGACCTCCTATAGTCACTGGTGATGGTGATTACTCCCTTGGGCTCGGGGAGCTTCATCTTGAGGTACGTGTAGTGTGGCACCGCCATGAACTTGGTGAGCACTGGGCACCCAAGGATGGCGTGATATGCGCTAGAGAGGATGACCACCTCAAACCATATGGGCTCACGGCAGAAATGGCCCTTCGTGCCAAATATGACGTCCCGTCGGATCTTGCCGATGGGCGAATGCGATGGGCCCGGGACAGCTCTGTGGAAGGAGGTACTGGACTGCTCCAGCTGGGACTCGCTGATGCCAAGCCGGTCCAACAAGCTGCGGTACAAGAGGTTGATGATGCTGCCCCCATCCACGAGGACACGTGAGAATCTGCAGGAGTGCTTCTTGGAGACAATGATGGGGTCCAGGACCATCGTGTAGGTGCCCGGGTGCGGCAACACAACCGGATGATCCTTCCTACTCCACGTGATCTTTTGCTCAGACCAGTTTAGGTACTGAGGAATGGGGGAATAATTGCGTTCACCTCTGCTTCGTAGTGTCTCTTGCTATGCTTGGTCTCCGGCTCGGTGGTGAAAATGTGGTAGTTACACACCTGGCTAGGGTAATCATTGTCATCCTCGTCCTGGCGGTTCTGGCGTTCACGATTATCCTGTTGGCCACCGGCTGGCAGCAGTGGTAATCCGCTAACCTCGGCCATCTTCTTTGTCTGGGTGCACTGGTGAGTTGTGTGTGTATCTGGCTTGTTGCCGCCACTATGGAACTTGCACGGGCCATCAAGCATCGATTTGATGGTGTACTTGGGTCAAGGTGGCCGATCGTCGGTATTTTGCCTCTGGCTACCACCTACAGCCGGATCCTCTTGGACGGCTGCCGCCTGCTTGGACCCATACTGGTTGTCCAGCTAGTCGTCCTTTATTTTGCCATGGAGCTTGTCGTGGTCGTGCCGCCTAGAGTTGTTATGATTCCCATCCAACTGGTGCCGGTTTATGGAGTTATCCACAATGATATGCCCTTGGTCATCCACCACGATGGCCTTCTTCATTGCCGCATCAGCGGTGGCATACTTGTCCGCTATGGCCATGGCCTGAGCCATGGTTTCGGGTTCCACCCGGCTGAGCTTATGTTTGAGCATGGTGTCATCTCTACAACTGTTTATGAAGTCAATTACTTGGTGCTCGCGCACCCCTTCAAAGGAGTTGTGCATGCTTGTCCATCGGGTGAGGTTGGAGCGATCGGACACGTCCTTGCCTTGAACACAGAGGGCGAGCTCAGCGGCTGCCTAGGCCGCTTGTAGGTGCCGGTGAAGTTGCGAATGAATGCTTCTTTGAAGTCAACCCAGGAGTTGATGCTATTGTTGGGGAGACTGTTCAGCCAGGTTTTGGCTGAGTCGAGGAGCATGAGGGGTACGTAGCACACCGCCACTCACCGGTTGCCAGTGGCTATGCCTACCGCGGTGACGTAGTCCACCAGCCAGTCTTCTGGCTTGACCGAGCTGGCGTACTTTGGCGTATCCCTTGGTAGTGAAAATACCTTTGGAAACGGTTCATTCCGGATGCGCGGTCTGAAACATCTCGGGCTGGCTAGACTTTCTTCCTCCAGCACATGTGTCTGTATCATAAGTTCGATGCGTGCATGCACGTCGCGTGTTTTCGGCTTGTGCGGTTCGAGTCACCCTGTCAGGCGGGACTTGGGCGGCATGAGGATTCTTTCGGCTTCGTCAGCTGGTTAATGGCGGTGCCCTTGTCCGGTTCCATCAGCCGGAGCTCGGTTTCTGCTGGTGAATTCCACGACGTCATGCGGATGATGCCAGCGGCCAGCCGACCCACCACGTAGACGACTGTTCTGCCTCGTTCCGTTTGGAGAGGAGGCCTTGCTGCCGCTAGCTGCCGGATCTGCCATCTAACGAGGTGGCTGGCTTTTGCTGTTCCCCGCTTGGCTCGCGCCTGCCTCGGCCTGCTGCTTGTTGGTCATGGCTACGAGGAGCTGAACGCGCGCTAGTTGGCGGTGTAGATCCTCACCCTCGAGGTGGCTCACCTCAGCAGTGGCCGCCTCCGTGAACCTCATGTTCTAGGCAGGAGTACTATAAACCGGCTGAACCGTGGGGGTACGCGGGTCTATAGCACGGTCCAGCTCCAAGCCATGGGTATGCCCTAGGGCGGAATCTACCGGTTGGCACCAGGCAGGCGGGTTAAGCCATGTGCGGTGTTGTACTGACGCATGGTCGCGTTTAGGCGGTGCTGATGAGAAGTAAACTTGTTGGCTTCCTCTAGGAGGCTTTGGCGCGTGGCCTCCAGCGCGACCGCAGCTGCTGTTGGATCCGCCTCGGGGATGATGGGGTTGCGGAGGTGCTATATGGAGGTGGCCAGCAGATCTTGGTCATGTTCACACGAAGCGGAGCTGTTGCCTCCCATGTTGCGCTCAAGAGGCGGGCAGCAGCCCTCACCTAAGCCGACCATCATGACCTCAATGTTGTCACTAGTGACACACAGAGCGGAGAAGCCAGGCAACACGTCGGATATGGTGATGACCTCGCGAGGGAAGGCCTCGGCGACGGTGGCAACGTAGATGCGTTGCTCGCAGAAGTGAATGACAGAGCCATCACTTGGGAAGGTCTCCCTGGTGAAGCATGACCCGTTGTCGATGACGCAGTCAAAGGGGCCGAGACTGAGGACGAGGCGGGAGGCGACTCGCGCACCAGCAACAAGCGGAAGTCCCGTGCGAAAGATGACCCCAGGTGAAGCGTTATGCCCCATGGTAGGCGCCATCTGTCGTGGTGTGGAACACGGCAGTGCCATCAAGGATGACATGAGAGGGGACAATCAGGATGATATCGGTGGCTACTCACAACAGGTTGGGCATAGATACAACAAACACAATGATGTACCCCGGTTCAGAGCCCTCTTGGTGATGTAACGCTTCTACTCCTGCAAGGATCTACTATATTGGGGGCGAATGCCTAGTACAAGTGCTCCTTGAGCTGTTTCCCTAGCTGCTATCTAGAGCTAGAGGAAGAAGATGAACTATTAGAAGGAACTTGAATCTACCCCAGCTTTTTCCTCCCTAGTGCCCTAGCTCTACCCTCCCTTATATATTGGTCGTGGGAGGTAGGTTACAATGTGGTTTCTAGGGTTTACTATTTGGAATTTGGGTTTACAAAGCAGGTTGTCTGACCAGGTCCTTGACGGTGGGCCAGGACCCGATCAGACCTCCAGTACAAGGGGGGACAGCGCTATAGTGTCCTAGTGCTGGTGCTTTAGGCGTCACCCGGTGCTTTAACGGTCAGTTGAGGCTTTAGCGGTTAGCCGACAGTGCCTCGCTCAACTTCCAGCTTTGGCACTTCAGCCTAGTTGTCTTGTAGCGCTGGCAGGGGCGGCGCGCCAGGCTGTTTGATGATGCAAGGAGTCAGGGGCACACTCATGAAAGAGCGTTACCCCCTCCATAGCCTTGTCACTGAATCTGAGGCGGCCGGGTGGAAGCGGCCCCCTAGTCGGTTCTTCTGGCCATCCGGCTAGACGGGCCAGCTAGGGAATCTTGAGGGCGGACCAGATGGAGCAGTCCACCTGGTTGTGGTTCCTTGTCTTGCAACATCCGGCTAGGCACCCCTAGATCCAGCCAGTTGAGCCTGGCTTGGCCTATCTGGGGGTCATCCCCTCGATAATTAAGCAAGGAAAATAGTCGGGTTCAGCTCCTTCTCGAGAGAGAAGCTGATTGAGCCATACTCTTCATACTACTTCCTCTTCGTTTGTTTTCAAAAACAATCCACAATTTGGTGGCATGCAAATTCTTGGATATGGTATCATGAATCATCATCATAAAGTATGATGTAGATATGGCCACAACCTTGGTCGTTCGGCTTGAAATCCAAGAATATTCATACTCATTGACAACTAAGCTTAAATACGTTTATATTTTACCACTTGCTGGAGGTCCACAATTTGGGGATGGTGAAGAGGCAGTGAAGGAGAGAGAAAAACAATTTGTTTTGCGTGCATATATAGTAAAGGTCCTAAAATTTACTACTAGTTCTGTACTAGTAGTGCTACTAGGTGACTGTACCCTGCACCTCGTGTTAGGAAGCCATCACAGCTTTGCTCTAATATCACACCACCTTTAACTCCTCCCCTTTGCTACTTTCTCGAGCTGCCTCTTCTGTGCTCATAGTTTCTCTTCTTTCTCTTTTTTTTACAGAAAATAAATATTCTTCCTACCCGCTTTACAGAAACAACACTCCTGTCACTTGGAAAATTAATTTTTTTCTTTTCCTAATGGTCGGAAACTCCGAGTGGCAGCATTGTTACCATGCCATGATTCACCCATTTACTCCTAAATATGGGAACATCACAGATGGTGGGAGTACATTTTACATCAAGTTCCAAAAAATAGGTAAAATTACATCAAGGTCCATACATTTAGCATAAAGCACCCTAAAATTAAGCTAGGAAAACAGTCAGGTTGGATCCTTCTCGAGAGAGCAGCTGATCGATCCATACTCTTCATACTACTTCCTCTTCAATCATTTTCAAAATATGGCCAAATTTGGCGGCATGCAAATTCTTGGATATGGGCTCATCATCAGCATAAAGTATGATGTAGATATGGCCATGACCTTGGTCGTTCGGCTTGAAATCCAAGAATATACATACTCATTGACAACTAACCCTAAATTTTCTTAAATTTTACCACTTACTTTTAGGTTCAAATTTTACACAGACGGTGGGAGTACATTTTACATCAAGGACCTAAAAGGGGAAAATTACACCGAGGTTCATAAATTTAGCATGAACCACCCTAAAATTAAACAAGGAAAATAGTTGGGTGCGGCTCCTTCTCGAGAGAAAAGCTGATCGAGCCATACTATTCATACTACTTCCTCTTTGTTTGTTTTCAAAATATGGCCAAATTTGGTGGCATGCAAATTCTTAGATATGGGATCATGAATCATCAACATAAAGTATGATGTAGGTATGGCCATGACCTTGCTCGTCCTGCTTGAAATCAAAGAATGTTCATACTTATGAAAACTAATCTTAAGCCACTTACTTTTAGGTTTGAATTTTACATGGACGATAGGAGTACATTTTACATCAAAGACCTAAAAAAGGGGAAAGTTACATCTAGGTCCATACATTTAGCACGAAGCACCCTTTAATTAAGCAAGGAAAACAGTCGTGTTGGCTCCTTCTCGAGAGAGGAGCTGGTTGAGCCATACTCTTCATACTAGTTCCTCTTCAAAAAATTTCAAAATATGGCCAATTTTGGTGGCATGCAAATTCTTGGATATGGGATCATCCTTAGCATAAAGTATGATGTAGATATGGCCATGACCTTGGTCCGTTTGTCTTGAAATCCAAGAATGTTTATACTCATTAACAACTAAGCATAAATTCATTTATATTTACCACTTAATTACTTGGATGGTGGGAGTACATTTTACATCAAGGACCTAAAAAGAAGGAAACTTACATCGAGGTCCATACATTTAGCACGGAGCACCCTAAAATTAAGCAAGAAAAATAGTCAGGTTTGGCTCCTTTTCGAGAGAGTAGCTAATTGAGCCCTACTTTTCATACAACTTCCTCTATGTTTGTTTTCCAATTTTGGCCAAATTTGGTGGCATGCAAATTCTTAGATATGATGGGATCATGCATCATCAACATGAAGTATGATGTATATATGGCCATGACCTTGGTCGTTTGGCTTGAAATCCAAGAATGTCCATACTCATTAACAACTAATAAGCTTAAATACATTTTGATTTTACCACTTGCTTTTAGGTTTTTACATGAACGGTAGGAGTATATTTTACATTAAGGACCTAAAAAGGGGGAAATTACATCGAGGTCCATGCATTTAGCAGGTAGCACCCAAAAATTAAGCAAGGAAAATAGCATAGCTCCATCTTGAGAGAGAAGCTGATCGTGCCATACTCTTCATACTACTTCTTCGTCTGTTTTCAAAACATAGCCAAATTTGGTCGCATGCAAAATCTTTGATATGGGATCATGAATCATTGGCATAAAGTATGATGTTGATATAGCCATGACCTTGGTCGTTTGGCTTGAAATTCAAGAATGTTCTTACTAATTCACAATTAACCTTAAATTTATTTAAATTTTACCACTATTTTTAGGTTTGAATTTTACACGGACGGTGGGAGTACATTTTACATCAAGGACCTAAAAAGGGGGAAATTACATAGAGGTCCATACATTTAGCGTGAAGTACCCTAAAATTAAGCAAGGAAAACAGTCGGGTTCTGCTCCTTCTCGAGAGAGCAGATGATCGAGCCATACTCTTCATATTACTTCCTCTTTGTTTGTTTTCAAAATATGGCCAATTTTGGTGGTATGAAATTCTTGGATATGTGATCATCATCATAAAGTATTATGTAGATATAGCCATGACCTTGGTCGTTCGGCATGAAATACAAGAATGTTCATACTCATTGACAACTAATAAGGTTAAATAGGTTTAAATTTTAGCACTTTCTTTTAGGTTCGAATTTTACACGGACGGTGGTAGTAAATTTTACATCAAGGACGTAAAAAGGGGGAAATTACATCGAGGTCCATATATTTAGCACGAAGCACCCTAAAATTAAGCAAGGAAAACGGTCAGGTTTGGCTCCTTCTCGAGAGAGAAGCTGATCGAGCCATACTCTTCATACTACTTCCTCTTTGATTATTTTCAAAATATTTTCATCATCTGCATAAAGTATGATGTAGATATGGCCATGACCTTGGTTGTTCGGTGATACGTCCATAACGCATCTATAATTTGTGATGGTTTTATGCTAATAATATGCTTTTGATACTCTTTTTTGTATAAAGTTTATGATTTATTTGGAATAACCTACTAATAGATGCAAAAGTGCACAATGTTCTTGTTTTACACTTTGATGTGTAGGAATTACCAAGAATACAAGTGGAAACCTTGTTGGGGTCAAATTAGAATTTTTCCAGAAATCTGTCTCAGAACTCTTTTTTGAAGATAATCACGTTTCAGGTTGAAGACGGTGTCAAACAGACAACTCTTCAACTACAAAGTTGTTTGAAATTTCGCGGCAAACGTTCTGGACATAAAATTTAGCTGATTCCGAGTCTGGACTGGCCTTTTAGACCCGATTTATTTCAGCCTAAGATGGGGTGACGGGAATCCGAAAAGCTAGATAAAGGGAGGAAACCTAATTCGCCCAGGGCACCTCCACCCACGAATTTGCAGGCACCAAACCACGTTTTTGCCTCCCTCATGGATCCCATCTCCATGGGGGAGGGCTCCCAAGAAGCCATGAAGGAGGGGGGGCTAAGGGGCGGTGCTCCCCCATGATACTGGCAGCGGGGAAGGAGTCCTCTTCACCATCTTCACCATCTTCACCGCCATCTCCATCACCTAATCCTCCTAGTATGCAGTGGTTCATCCTCCCACACACCTCTGTACCGTCCTATGTAAACATGGTGTTTGATGCTATAAGTTATAATCATGTGATCTATGTCATGTTTGCGTAGTTTCTTTGTTCTTAGATTGAATGTTTAAATGTCTTTGGTTCATTAGAGTTGTATGTTGATATGGTACAGTCCTTTGATGTCCATTATATTTGTGCGCGCATGGATTAAACATCATAGGGTTTGTAGTATGTGTAATCGAAAGGGGGAAGTTCTGCCAGAGTGACAGAAACTCGAGGACGCGAACCGGAATGTTGCACGTATGGGAGAAAGAGGACCATTAAACTTAAGGCTATGGTTGGGAAACCTTAATGCATTGATTAGTACTAACAATCCAATCATATAGTACATGTAATTCCAAGTAGTGAAGCGCATGTATATTTAGCCTCTCTCACATAGAAAACTGCATCGAAGATAATAAACCTGATATATTCGCTATTTAAACTTGGACAAAGCCACCACAATTACCACCACTATTCCACACTCATGGTTCTATTAGTTTAGTGTATTTTATTGCTACAGCAACTAGCTTTACTTTCTTGTTATTTATTATCATGCAAAGCTATCTCTATTACTCGTATTGTTGCTCTAGTTTTATATCCTAGATAATGCAAACGTTTACTGTGTGTTGAGTTGTATCAGTGGTTGATAGAACTTGAGAGATTATTTATCCTACCTTTAGCTCCTCGTTGGGTTCGACACTCTTACTTATCGAAAAGGCTACACACGATCCTCTATACTTGTGGGTTATCAAGACCTTTTCTAGCGTTGTTGCCGGGGAGCAACAGCGTGTGGATGAATATTCTTGTGTGCACTTGTTTGCTTTATCTCTAAGTAGGTTTTACTTTCATTTTTAAGTTGTTCTCTATTTTAGTATGGATAGGGAATGCGAATTACAAAAATAATTAGTTGTACTTGTTACCTAAAAACGTTTTCAAAAAGGGAAGTGATTGGAAAGATGAGTAATGGTTAAGTGGGGGTCGACCTTAAACACTTGTGTTCATGCCTATGAAACCAAAACAAATATTTCCATGGAATATTTTCAGTTAAAAACTTGTAGTAATGCATGAATCCTTAAAAAGAAAGATATTTCTGGTACTGATCTTAATGCTTATTCATTCGAAAATATACTTGAATCTTGCTCCTATGCCAAACTTAAAGACGTTAAAAAAGTACTTATTAGGAGATAACCCAAAAGTTTTAGATGAGTCTTGGAAGTTATTACCTCTGTAATAACCGCTCCTTATCTTTTTTATTTGCTTTTTGTGCCAAGAGTAACCTCTAATGAGAGAGAAGTAATGATTGGGAACGTTGTTGTCCAGAAACAGATTTCTGTGCTTCACCGTAAAATTTTGGGTAAAATCTCTGTACATCGGTTTGAGCTGTGAATTTTTGTGCTTCTGCCCCAGGTTGTTATCTAACTTTCGTTAGTTCAACACTTTTCGATTTGAGCAACAGAAGGTCTTCGAATAAATTGGTCTTTACCTGCTGGTCTGTTTTGACAGATTTCTGCCATTATTTGCATTTGCTTCTTGTTGACTCCTTTTTGGATTCTTTTTGGGAATTGAGATTTTTGAGGGAAGTTCTACAGTAACTTGTGTTTTAATGGAAGTTTTATTGGTGTTGGAACTGAACCCAAAGACTTATTATCTTGAGTGCACTAATGTTGCTAATAAAGATTGTGTGAAGTTTTGTATGAAGGAAAATTTTCAGGTATATGGAAAGAGTGATGTAATGAGATGAAGAAAGGACTAAAGCTAAATCTTGGGGATGCCACATGTGTCACGCCAAGAAATATCCAAGAAGTACAAGCGTCAAAGCTTGGGGATGCCCAAGGCATCCCCTTCTTCATCAATAAAAATCTCAGGTTTCTTCCAAACACTTCATTTTTATTATTTCATGCATAGTTGTGTTGTTTTTGGAGCGTCTTTATTTTCGTTTTCGTTTCCTTGGCTTTCTTAGTTTTCTTGAATAAATTGGTTGGACCCCTCTTTCATACATTAGTTTTCAAATAAGTGTGGTTTAGATTGGAAAAGAGTAGGAAAAGTTCATGCTTAAGTGGTAAAAGGAGCTCGTTTTTTACGGTGGCCTATGCTTTGTCATGTCATGCTTGATATTGTTTTGGCTTTATGCTTAGTGATTTTTGATGTAGCATGACATGTTATAAACAATTAATATTGCTTAATGTGCCTTGGATGAATCATGCGTTGTTTTAGCATATTAAAGCATAGTATTGTGGTATTCTCCTTTGATGATTTATTTGGGTTGACTTGACGCATGCCCACACCATCTTATGACTATCCCAAATCACCATAGCCTTTATGATCCTTTAGTTTTATACTTGTAATATCACTTTATGCTTTGATCAATGATGTTTTGTCGCTCTGCATGATTATGGCCATTATTGCTCTCTTAGCTGGTCACTCCCAATCTTTTGCTAGCCTCCATAACCAAGTATGAGTTCCACTCATGCATCCAACTCCTAAAACCAAGTTATTCCAAAGAGTCCACCATACCTACCTATTAGCATTTGCTATTCCAAGTATATTCATGTTTTTATCTACCTTCCAAATTAAACTTTTTATGTGAAAATTAGTGATTAAAGCTCTCACAAACTTGATGGCACACTTTACTTTCTTGCACTTAATAAACTTGAACCATTGCGTCCATCTTTTTTGCGTATATGCTTGCGCTTTATAATTTGAAGTTAGCAGAACCATGTATCATGGGGAACGCTTTCAACATTGCACTTGTACATTGTATCTAGTTGATATCATGTTCTTTTGCTTATGGATCCCGGCGGTGTGAAATAAAAGGGGAACTTGTAAGATCATGGAGTTTGTATTTGTGTTAGAGAAATGCATGGGATGCTAGCCTAAGCCATGCCTAATCATGGTGGAAACTTGCAGCATAACTATAATGAGCACTCTATGAAGCATCCTCAATAAAAACCTATGCAAATAGCAAATAAAAAGATCGCTGAGATGCTCATTGTCTGCTTGCCTTGTCATTTTGATTATGGGATAGCTCATGTATCATGTGCAAGGGGTACCCCGTTGGCGGTTCTCTATGATACATATGTACTTACAATGACAAGAGCTTACTTGTGACTAAAGTTGAGTAGCATGAGGTTCGATACTCGTAAGTAAGGGGCATGAGATTTCAACTTATAACTTGTCAAGCATATCCTCTTAGTTGTGTCACTTTAACCTTAATCACCTAAAGATGCTTATGATAGGGGCAATGAGAGCTGAAATCTAATAAGTACCATAATTTTTCGAAGCTCTTTATGAGACTTGAATCCCTGCTTCCTTCTAAGAAGGACTTTCTTTTACATTTATGTTGAGTCTCCATCTTCTATCTTTATGCACCTATTAAGTGAGCTTAGTGGCCATTCTTAGTTTAATGTGCATTGTACCAAGACTTGTTGATTGATGCATAACTTTGATATTGCTTGTTCTTAAACTATTTGTATCTAGTCACCCTGATGAATTTTGAAGGTGTCCTATGCATTTATGTTTTGCTACTCTATGAGGGACAAGCTTAATACCATTCTCGTTATGCTTTCTTTATGTGAAACAAACAAACATCTTGCAAAGCATTGTTATTCATGAATCTTTTCTTTGTGCATTTTCATGTTACAATATAGTTGCTATGTCTTATTGTTAGAACTCTATCTTTCATGATTCATGTTTAGAGTACCTTAATCCCATCTATCAATGCTTTTACAATAACGATGATCAAGATTGTGTTGTCTGCATGTCACCTCAAAAATTATATTTTTTTGATCGTTTACCTACTCGAGGATGAGCATGAACAGCTTGGGGATGTTGATATGTCCATAATGTATCTATAATTTTTGATGGTTTGATGGTTTTATGATTTATTTGGAATAACCTACTAATAGTTGCAAAATGCACAATGTTCTTGTTTTACACTTTAATGTGTAGGAATTACCAAGAATACAAGTGGAAACCTTATTGGACGTATAGCTGCTGCTACTGCTACTACTACTACTACTGCTACTCCTACCGCTACTTCTACTGCTACTACTGCTACTGCTATGTTGCTGCTGCTGCTGCTGTACTACTACTGCTGCTGCTGTACTACTGCTACTAGTACTTCTACTACTGCTACAACTACTACTACTGCTGCTACTACTACTGCTACTACTACTACTGCTGCTCCTACTGCTCCTGCTGCTACTACTGCTGCTATTGCTGCTGCTATTGTTGCTGATGCTACTGCTGCTGCTGCTGCTACTGCTATTGCTACTACTGCTGCTGCTGCTCCTACTAATCCTACTGCTGCTGCTCCTACTGATGCTGCTGCTGCTCCTACTGCTCCTCCTCCTGCTGCTGCTGCTGCTGCTACTACTACTACTGTTGCTACTGCTACTACTACTACTCCTACTGCTACTGCTCCTACTGCTACTGCTACTGCTACTTCTACTACTGCTACTCCTGCTACTGTTGCTCCTACTGCTACTACTACTGCTACTACTACTTCTACTTCTACTGCTACTGCTACTGCCACTGCTACTACTGCTACTGCTACTGCTACTGCTCCTACTGCTACTGCTGCTGCTGCTCCTCCTACTGTTGCTGCTGCTACTGCTGTTGCTACTGCTACTGCTACTACTACTGCTGCTCCTACTACTGCTACTGCTACTGCTACTACTACTGCTGCTGCTACTACTGCTACTACTGATGCTACTGCTACTACTATTGCTGCTGCTACTACTGCTACTTCTACTGCTACTGCTACTGCCACTACTACTTCTACTGCTACTGCTACTGCTCCTACTGCTGCTGCTGCTACTACTACTGCTCCTACTACTACTGCTGCTGCTACTGCTGCTGCTACTACTACTGCTGCTGCTAGTGCTGCTGCTACTTCTACTACAACAACTACAACAACAACTACTACTACTTCTACTACTACTGCTACTACTACTGCTACGAGCAAGCACCGCGTGAGCCGTTACTAGATGTGGCTAAGAAATGTACGTACTAGACTTTTCTCTGAATCTACAAGAAATTTACTAGACTGGCTGGCACAACCCAAACGTTAAGATGGGACACACTTAGTACAACATAAGCCAATGGATTGCACCACTATGTATCTAGCCAAATTTGTCCATAAGCTAGGACCCACGTGTAAGTGCTGTCATCTCACACATTTTTGTGATTGAAATTTGTTTCTATTGCTATTTGTACCTAATAATAATATTTTAATGCTTATGGACTACCCTCAAGGGTCACCTTTAAGTTTTTGAGCTTATGGATAGGCTCCACTATGTATGTGAAACTCCTTATCCATTTTCCCTTATAGATAGATTGTGGCCAACATAGTGGATGCACTAAGAAAATAAAATCCGCTCCACCATTTAGACCAGGTAGGGACCCACTAATCTGGGTAGAAATAAACAGTAAAGAAAACCATTTTGGGGCTCGTTTGATTTGCAGGATTCTCAAAACACAGAAATAGGAAAATCATAGGATTGGAGTAGCATGACCTCTTGTATCCTATAGGAATAGAAAACTATAGGAATTTGGATCAAGTATGTGTTTGAATCACGGGAAAAGCAAAGGAATTCTAACATGAGGTAGGAGTGGATGGATTTTTTCCTACAAAATAGAGAGCAAAGGAATACTTTGAAGCAATTCCTAAGGATTGTAATCCTTTCAATCAAATGACCAACGTAGGAATATTTACTAAGGGACAAAATCCTTCACAAATCCTTTGAATCAAACGAGCCCTTTGTGAGTTACTCTGTCGCGCATACTGGTGGAACAAGAAAATAAAAAACACTCTCTCAGATGGAATCTTGTCCACCTCTTTGACAAGACATTAGTACAGAACTTTGGGTGGGTCGTAAATATTTACACCTAGTAGCTCGATCTCTAGTATGATGGCCTACCCGTAGTCTACTTCGGTATACCTAGGTTTCCCTTGCTACCGCAGTAGAGCCTTCATCCTGCCCGCTGGGTCTTGGATGGACCAATGATTCCTTCGATCCGGATTCATGGTATGTAGTATAATAGCTTTTTCCCTACAAGACCTAGGTTTAATCGAACCTCGGAAAGCACTGCTAGAAGGTAATAAAAAAGTACACGTCTACAAGATTTTGTTTGTTCGTTTTACCTTAGTTGACCAGACCAATCTAGTTAATTTATAACAGGTTTAAATCAATGGATGGAGATAGGCCAGAGTTAAAAATCCACCTGCAGCTGCAAATCAAATGGGATAAAAGATAATAATAAGCATAGTCATGTATAATGTTTGTATCGACATAATCTCTTGTGGGAAACACAACCTAATATTCTAGATCCCCCGTGATGCAGCGGGCATAGCAATAGACTTTTAATCCAACTGAGAGTACATCGAAGCCACGGGTTACAAATGATTATTAAGTGCAAAACACAGATCAAAGCTTTAAGTGGTGATGTTGTTGTTGATCCCGAATGGGGGACTAAGCGAAGACCGTACTACCCTTTCTATCACTGAGGTTCCTATGAGATCGCCGCTAGCCAAGTATCTCACCTCAAGCCTTTATCAACCTATGGGATCTTGGGTACCTACAAGTCTATAGATCAAGGTGAGAGATGAAGAAACAAAAGATACAAATCATGAATCCAAACAAAACACAATTCTCCCATGATATAGATGCACATAATTGCTGCGAGGTTTCTCCCCAACCCGCAACCCATGAGGACTACTCACTCATAACAAATAGATCAGAGATAGAAAACATGATGCAAATACTTAGATTGAAATCAAATATTCTTACAATGGTCGCCAAATCACAAGGAGATCTAAAAGTACAAAGCAATGGCTATGGCTAGTGGAGGGATGGATGGTGGAAGTGATGGACAATGGATGAACAATGGTGTGGATCTCATTTGGTGGTGTTGTGATGCAATCTGAGAATGGCGACTCTCTGGCCGGCAGCTAGAGCCTCAAAATATATAGGCGTCTTCACAAAAGTTGTAGGGTTTGACGAGACGAAGCCGTCGCCACCTGGTACGAGAAGGCGGTACGGGCGAACCACGCTCGTAGCAGTGGTTGTTAATCTTACAGACACCCTGGAACTCATCTCCAATTACTTGGCCGTGTGTACTTCCTCAAAATCCTTCATTATGACTCCTTATTTCGCTTTAGAAGGTGTGATTTCCTGCATAACATAAATCAAAGAAGGGATTTGCATATCTTTGCAATTATTAGTCATTAGTGGCAAGATTTGAGAGTTTCTTTGGCAATTGCTTGACCAAAAACAATGTTTAAACCTAGTGGAAGATGGAAAAAATCGGAGCCATCAACTTCCCCAAAGCTCAAACCTTGATCATCCTCGAGCAAGAAGAACCAAAAGAACTATAAAGAAATCAACGCTTAAACTTGAAACAACGAGAATAAGAGTTCACTTACATTCGGTAGTCATATGTGCTCAACACTTCTTTCATTTGCGAAGCTTATAAAAGTTAGAGAGATGACAAGAATACTATACAAGCTTTGGTAAGTCAAGATAATCAAAGTAAAGTTTAATATAAGTATAATTAACTAGAAGTGTAGCAATCAATCCAATTCCTCTAATTAACTCTCAGCTTGCCAACGAACACTAGGATGTTTAAAATAGCATAACTGAGTAAGAGAGTTTCATGTCCCAAGTAGTATATAATGAAGTGTCTTATTTACACCCACATCAATAAATTAAGTCTATCTAAAACACTTCTAATCCAATCATTAATGCCAAGGACTTGTTATGTGGATCCTCGTAGATATCTTTTCCGTTCTTTTATTTTTCCAGGATCGCTGATTGTTTCTTTTGCAAGTGTTTGCACAACCTTTGAGAGTACCAAAACTTTTGCCCATACATTGACACAGATGCCACTCATGTCATCAACTCATAGCCGAAATACGGGGTTATACCATAGATCATTCAAAAGCTAGCGGAGTTTTTGGCATCCCAAAGGTGTGCATTAGAGACATAGAACAAAGTTGTCTCACTTATTTCTCTTTCTCTTTTGTTTGAGCTAGTACCGCGGTTTGATCCACAAGGTTAGCTTTGGCATGCATCACAATTACCACTAGACTTTATTTCAATCAAACAACTCCTTTAATGAGTGTCGTCGAGACTATGAAAATATAGATGGGGTTAAGTATCATCAAGGGTATACTCTCAAGACAATCATTCATCAAACAAGTCGTAAATTTCAGACTTTTCTTATTGTACTTGTTTGGCATTATTATTTCCAAGGCAAGACTCGGTTAACTAAAAGAACTAGAGCAAGAGCTTCAACAACTAATCATCATACCAATAAAAAAGCCTTACTCTAACCATATTAAATTACTTCCCACTATCATGGCATCTTAGCAAATCAACCAACTAAGATAAACAATTCAAACTTCATAAGTGGGAGACATAAGACACACCTCTCATAAGTAACTTCATTATCCTCTTCCTTATAGGGATGTGTTCCTTCAAAACGCAAACACGATTACTTTCGAAACGATATTAAAGCAAAGAGGCAAAGTATGAATCCAAGTTTATGGAAAAAAGGATAAATGGAATTTTTTTTTGTATTTTTGAGGATAGGGATTAAAGAATAGAAAAGAACTTGCGACCAAGCAAGGGTTTAAGAAAAGAAAAACAAATAAACTAAAACAAAAGCAAATTAAAAAGCAAAGTGTTGGAACAAGCCAACATGAGTGTTTCAAAGCTACCAAGGAGCTGGACTACAACCTCATTATTACACAAATAAATTTGATAGGGGAACACATCCCCAAGCTCAGGCTTTTGCAAGCACTTTTGTTATTCATTGTGGTGGCGGTGGATAATCTCCCACGTTCCATTGGCTGCTCCAACGGTGGAACTAGGTGGTGAGGCATGGAGTGGCATCTCGAAGGTTGATGGAGAAGTTGTTCATGTTTTGAATATTTCCTTCGACTACATAGATGTCTTCAAAGGTGGTGTAGTAGGTTGGTGGTAGCACATCTTGTTCGGGTCCTCCTTGTTCTAGTTCTTCATCTTCTCCTCCTCCCAAGGGTATTTCTTGTTGGGGTAGATTTGCTTCAACCTGCGCGTCATAACACAAACGTCCATCCTCGATAGAGAATAAACCTTTAGGCAAAGTAGCTGGGATCAAGTGATCCGCTCCAGGTATATTGAAGAAATATCTACCATGATTTTTAGAAATCATACCACATGCTCTTAGAGTAGAAAGACCGAGACAGTTACGTCAAGTCAATAGTTGGATGTTACCTAGGTTGATGCGAAGTGCGCGTGCAAGAACGGTCATAACTCCGCCTCCACATATGGGTCCTCGAGATTGAAGAGCCTGATACTTAAGGTAAAACACAAGAAGAGTGACCAAATATGGATTTAAGTTACAATTTATAAGGGCAGCTTTTGCAAGGATCAATATGTCCTCCTCATTAACTCTAGTAAACTCACCGCATGCTTGCAATGTATTAGCAATCACATAGAATAAATATCCAATAGTCGGATGATCAATTTGATTCCCCTTTGGTGTGTTTCCACGAATTCTCACCAAATTAAAATATTGTGAAGGGGAAGGATCTAAATCAAAGGTAGTTGTGCGTCAGTAGTGTTGTTGGCAAACCCAAAGCATTGAGCCCATTGGCTGAGCGTCAAAGTATAATCACAGTTCATAAGGCAAAATTTAATTCGATAAACTCTGGGCCTTTGTTCGTCAGAAAAACCATAAGGATCTACCGTGTGTGTCAAGGTGCTGAAGAACTCAAGCATCAAGCGGTGATATGTCACAACATCCTAAAAGACAAAATTGTACAAACCAACATTTTGCAAAGTAAATCGAAATCAGCACGAATACCAAGTTGGTTCAGGATATACGGGCACGCCCACTTGGTGGACTTGATCTCTCAAATCTTGAGACGATCGAAATGGGTCAGATGGAACTCCTTGGTTAACTCACTGCCAAGTGACTCGGGGGTTAACGTATCAATAGGTGATGCGGAGGATTCCACAGCCATCTCACGTGTATGACTCCTCATGTTCATCTAATAAATAGAAACAAGGCAAAGTAAATAAAGATTGCTAATAATTTTTTTTGGTCCAATAAAACATAGCATAAGTGATTCTCTAAGTAACTACAAAAGAAACTCCTCTAAAAACAATGCTAGGCATACTTAATATCAATATTGAATCAAGAACAAGACTTGTGTCTAGATTGACAATAATGAATGATTGAGTGAATCTTTTGCACAAATAAGTTGGGGATCGGAGGAGAATCATACCTTAGATTGAGTGAGTGCGAAGAATCAAAGAAATATTGAGTAAATATGAAGATCCAACGTAGGTGGTTTGAAGTTTGCAGGAAGAACAAAGAGAAAATTTGATTTGGAGATTTTT
The DNA here is from genome assembly GCA_910589775.1 of Avena eriantha. Classification (NCBI taxonomy): domain Eukaryota; kingdom Viridiplantae; phylum Streptophyta; class Magnoliopsida; order Poales; family Poaceae; genus Avena; species Avena eriantha. The sequence continues at coordinate 284,150,763 of OU342745.1, read as the reverse complement.
AGGTTACCTCCTCGGGGTGCTTATGGCAGCCGCATATATGGTATGGCGGGCGGTACGGCCAGAGCCCGCCCGTACCGGGTGACTTACCTTGGGGGCAACGACTGCTCCCAAGCAGTGCACTCGGTACGGGTGCGCGGTACGAGCACGCGCGCGCCCGTACTACTGGTCGTTAACGCTATGGTGACTTCTGCTTAAAATCTGATATTTGCTCGGGTGTAGGGTACAGGCACATCCGCCCATACCAGTGGTCGTTATCGACACTGTTCCTTTCGGTAAACATCAAAAAAAATTATCTTTCTTTGCCTTGAGGTGGTACGGGCGCACGGTACGGTCCACTTCGGCCGTACTAGTGGTCGTTAAGAATACTGTGAACTATAAAACTCAAGGATTTTGATTAGTAGCTTTGTGTGCCTTTGCACATCTTATCAAAGGGTTAGATACTAGCAAAAACACTAAGTAATGATCCAGCAATACTTCTTAGGCCATGTGTTAGTAAAATAAAATATAGAGGATTACCTTATTTATTCTCCTCTCTCCATAGGTCTCCTTGAACACTCTTTATTTAAAACAAAATAAAAAACAAAACTAACACAATAAAAATATAATAGGAAACATAAAGAGAAATTTTATTTCACATGGGTTGCCTCCCATGAAGCACTTCTAGTTAAGGTCAATTAGATTGACCTTGATGGAAATCACTTAGGTTTTTGAAGTGGAACACCCACTCCAAAGTAGTTTGTTTTTAAAGTAATTACACCATGATACATCCATTTTGCATCACTATTTTATGTCATAATTCACTGTTATTCATTGATATATTTCATATTAAGAGGTGATACTTATGTTATTTCATCTGTTTTTGCATGGTTGATGACTTTTGGAGCATGGACCGCTACAGTCAGGATTCTAATGGAAAAGGTGTTGTTTGGAGGCAAAATTCGTGAAGATCAGAAAATTTGGGAAAATATACGGAAAATCCTATTTTTCCAGAAGACGAAGGATGCTAGAAGGAGGAGTGGATATGGGCCACAGGAAGGCCACACCACCCCCTGGCGTGGGCCACCCTAGGCCGCGCCACCAGGTGGTGTGGCCGCCCTAGCCCACCTCTTTCTCTCCACTCTAGCGTATATATTCCTCCCGAAACCCTAAGACTCTGGGAGCAACCACAGAAAGATTTCGCCGCCTCTACGGGGCGGAAAACACATATAGAGAAAGCTCTCTCCGGCAGACAGATTTCTGCTGGAGGAATTACTTCCCGGAGAGGGGAGATCGTCACCATCAACACCACCATCAAGCTGGACTTCATTGGGATGATCATCATCATCGCCACCATCATCACCATCAGCACCCTCATCACCATCTCCATATTCCTATAACAATTGGGTTGAATCTTGCATAATTCTTAGGGGAAACTTTCCCGGTGTTGATTACTCTTTGTAGTTGATGCTATTGAGTGAACCATTGAATTATTGTTTATGTTCAGATTGTTATACATCATTATTCCATCTCTCATCATGATCCATATGATGTCTTGTGAGTAGTTTGTTTTGTTCTTGAGGACATGGGAGAAGTCATGTTGTTAGTAGTGGAGCTGTGTTGAGAAAGATTCAATAGTTTGATATTTAAGTTGTGGTGTACTTCTTCTAGTGGTGTCATGTGAATGTCGACTACATGACACTTCACCTATATTAGCCTAGGGGAATGCATTGTGTATTTGGCTACTAATCGATTAGGTTGCCGGAGTGACAGAAACCGGAACCCCGTTAGGAAACCATTGCACAAGGGATGTAAGGGTCTTAGAGTTTAAAGCTGTGGTTAGGTTTCTACCTTAATTACTTTCTTGTACTTACGGATATTTGCAAGGGGTATAATCACAAGTATGTATTAGTCCTAGGAAGGTCGGTACATTCGCATAGGTTCACCCACACAACACTTGGCAAGCTAAAGAAGATTAATCAACTATATGAAGCGAAAGCACTTGATAGTCTTCCCATGTGTCCTCGAGAACGTTTGGTCATCTTAAGTAATACAACCGGCTTGTCCTTTGCTGCATAAAGGATTGGGCCACTTGCTGCATTTATTCTTATTGTCTTTTATTTACTCGTACTTCGTATACTTGCTTTATCAAAAACCCCTAAAAATCCGTTTGCTAAGTATTTGAAGAGAATTCTTGATCCATACCACTAGCCAGCACCTTCTGCTCCTCGTTGGGTTCGACACTCTTACTTATCGAAAATACTGCGATACACCCCCTATACTTGTGGGTCATCAATACTATTTTCTGGCGCCGTTGCCGGGGAGTGAAGCGCTATTGGAGAGTGGAACTAGTAAAGGAAACTTTTACTGTGAGTATTGTTTATTTTTGTTAGTTGCTTTATTTTCATTATGGATAATTCACTGAGTTTCTTATTTGGTAATGCTACTACCACTTCTAAGGTAGTACATGAACCACCACCTGCTGAGAGTGATGCTTTTAAAATACCTACAAGAATTATTGATCGTGTTATTGCTAACTACTATGTTGGGGATGGAACTGTCCATCCAGGTGATCATTTACTCTTTATACACGAATTATGCGGGTTGTTCAAGTGTGCAGGTATTACTACAGATCAAGTCAAGAAGAAGTTATTCTCATTGTCACTGAAAGGAAGAGCTGAGGAATGGTATAAGCTGTTGAAGAATGGTCAAGCTCTTGAATGGGAGGAAATAGTGCCTCTCTTTTATTCAAAATTTTATCCCCCTAGTGAGATTCATAAAGGTCGGAATCAAATATACAACTTTTGGCCCCTTGATGGAGAGAGTACAGCTCAAGCTTGGGGGAGATTGAAGTTATTAATGCTCAAATGTCCCATTCATGTGCTCCCCAATAATATCATTATCAATAACTTTTATGCAAGGCTCCCTCTACATGATAAAGATTTATTGGATGTTTCTTGTGCTGGATCATTCACTCGCATGGAAGAAGAAGCTAAATGGGATCTTCTGGACCGTATTCAAGACAATGATGAAGCTTGGGAGAATGACAAAGGAAGAAAGTCAGGTATAAATTATGTTTATGAATGCATTGAATCTTTTATGGGAACTAATGACTTTCAAAATATTAAAAATAGTTATGGTCTAGACTCTCAAGCTATTGCTTCTTATTTTAAGGCTTTAGCTTCCTATATTGAAGTGCCTAAAAAGAAGTGGAATAAGTATCATGAACCTTATAAAGATATTGCTAAGAGTGTTCCTGCAAGAAATACTGAAGTTTATACTGCTAATCATGTTTTACTTGAACCTTGTATTGAAAAAATGCCTTTCCCAGTTAAGATAAAGGAACATTCTATGATAGCTAGTATGGTTGATGAAAGTATAAGCAAAGCTGTTGAATTTGATAAACAAATGGTTGATGAACCTATAATAGCAAATGTGAAAGACTTTGTTACTAAATATGTAGAAGGGGGGCACACTATCCTTTGTAAGGATACCTCTAATATTGTTTCACAAAGTAGTGTTATGAGAGCTAGTATTCCTGTGTTTTCTGTTAGAATAAGCGATCATTGTCACAATGGTCCTTGTGATAGATATAGTGTTAAATTTATGCATGATACTGAAAGTTACTATGAGAGAGGGAAAAGTGTTCTTGTGCATCTCAATAATCTCATGTTTCCTCCGTTTATGCTGAAAGTTTTTATGTTGCACTTATTTTGCCTTCTTATGCTAGTGGTTTCTGGTTTCAACAACTTGTTTGTTTCCAAAATTCCCTTGCATAGGAAGTCGGTTAGACTTAAACGTGTGTATTTTTTGCTTCTTAATGCTCCCTTTCAACTCAATTCATATTCCTATGTGAGCATCATCAAAATTATCATGCCCATCTTAATGGCTATAAAGAAAGAGCTTTTTGGGAGACAACCCAATTTATTTTTGCTTTCAGTTTGTTTTTGTTTCTTTGATTCTTGGAAGTTATTACTTAGGCAATAACCTCTCCTTATCCTTTTTGTTTGGTTTTTGTGTCAAGATCAACCTCTAATGAGAGAGAAGTAAGATTTGGGGAAGTTGCTGTCCCGAAACAGAATTTTGTGCTTCATCGTAAAAATTCGTGGGAGATCTCTGTATGTCGGATTGATCTGTAATTTTTTGTGCTTTTGATCCAGGTTGTGATTTAAGTTTCGTTAGTTTTGCACTTTTTTATTTGAGCAACAGAATATTTTCGAAAAAATTGATCTTTATTTGCTGGTCTGTTTTGACAGATTTTATCGCTCTTGCATTTGCTTCTTTATTCGATTTCCTTTTTGAATTCTTTTGGGTTTTCGAAAGGAGTTGCTACAGTAGCTTATGTTTTGATGGTTTTTAGTTGAAGTTGGACTCAAAAGGTTTCATCACTTCCCTTATACTAAATGTTGCTAATGAGAACTATGTGAAGTTTTGTGTGAAAGAAATTTCCAGGTAGTGGAGATAATGGTGTAATAAGGAAAAGAAAGGTTTCATGACTCAAGTAATAAGTGTATGAAGATGAAGATACTGATGTTATTCAAGTGGTGACTCCAGAAGAATCTACTAGATACCAAATTCAGAGACCTGCAGAGTCTGTTTTCAAATAGGTAACAGTTCTGATAAGAAAAGTTCCGCGAAAATACTATCCAACCATATTTTTGCAGTTTTTAGTCAATAAGGAAAGCTACGAAGCGAAAGAGGGGCGGAAACGAAGCCAGGGTGGCTCACACCACCCTATGGCGCGGGCCCACCCCTGGCCGCGCCACCAGGTGGTGTGGCCACTCCGGACTCCGTCTCCGACCCGTTTTCTCCCAGTATCTTCCTTTTGATGTGAAACTTCGTAATATATAATCCCCCGGATCTCCCGAGGTTCGTATATCGTGTTTTCGTCGTGTTTTTGTTTCGATCTGTTTCTGCCAGGAACCATCTTTGAAAGATTTGAAGCACAATGGTGTCTGCCAAGGATAAAGGAAAGGAGCCTATGGAGGAAGATCTCCAGGACCCCAAGCAGGGGCTGGTACCTTTAGTCTCTTGCCCTGCATCAACGGAAGATCTACGAGTCACTAATGAGTTCTGCAATAAGTACGGAGACTTAAGGAGGAAGGTGGACATGCTTCAATGGGAGAATAATAGGCTTCACATGATGCTGGAAGATTTCCTCACGTCAACTAAGAAAATATTACCACCACCACCGAAGGAGTAATTCGTCATCAGGTTTGGCATCCCCTTGGTTTGTTCCAAGCTTGGGGGAGTGCCGCGGTATCACATCACTATCTTCTATCTTTTTACCTTTTTAGTAGATTCATATCATGAATAGAGAAGTTATCATGTAGGATGGTTTGCATTATGGAAGTGTCCCCTCTCTCGTTTGATATGTATCCTTTGGTGTGAGTTTCCGTTATGGAATATTAATGAGAAGTTCTATCATTTACTCTTTTACATATCTTATATTAGTTTTCAATTCATGGTTATATGATTGATCTTGTTGTTAGTATTGGTATCACCTTGGGATCATTGAGTTAATTTAGTTGGTTTGCGCAAACCTGGCTCGGTCAGTAGCAACACTATTTTTGAGAGTTGAATGAACAAATAAAAGTACTGTAAAGAAAAATATAATTCCATCATCTTTCTTTCTTGATTTTCTCATAAGTCTAGTATTCTCGAGTTAAGACCTTTTGTGCTTCCAAGGAATATTGCATGTTTGTTTTTATCACTTGTATGTTTGTTTGTTTCCTTCAACTCTTATATTTGCTACCCAGCCTTGCTAGCCAAAAACTTGTACTGAGAGGGAATACTTCTCGTGCATCCACTTCCTTATGACAAAAACCATGCCATTTGTGTCCACCATACCTACCTATTAGCATTATTGCTATTCCAAGTAAATTCTTGTTTTTATCTACCTTCCAAATTAAACTTGTATGTGAAAAACAGTGATTAAAGCTCTCACGAACTTGATGGCACACTTTACTTTCTTGCACTTAATAAACTTGAACCATTGTGCTCACCTATGTTGTGTATATGCTTGCGCTTTGTAAGTTGTGAATTAGCAAAACCATGCTGTCATGGGGAACACTTTCAACATTGCACTTGGTACTTGTACCTAGTTGATATCATGTTCTTTTGTCTATGGATGCCATCGGTGTGAAATGAAAGGGGAGCTTGTAAGTCCATGGAGTTATGCATGTGTGTTAGAGAAATGCCTGGGCTGTTGGTCTAATCCAAGCTGACATGGTGGAAACCTGCAGCGTAACAATAATGAGCTGTCTATGAAGCATTCTTCTTATAAAAAAAGAGTCCGATATTGAGAAAAAAAGAGAAAAAGTAAAAAAAGGAGATTATGAAAAGAGGAAAGAGAGAAAAAAGGACCATATTCCCATGGTAAATAATAAGATTTGTGAGATGCTTGTTGTCTGTTTGCCTTGTCATTTTGATATGGGGATTCTTCCGTATCATCGGGCAAGGGGTACCCCGTTGGCGGTTCTCTATGATACACATATGCTTACAATGACAAGAACTTACCGGTGACTAAACTTGAGTAGCATTAGGAGCGGCCCTCGTATTCAAGGGACATGAGATTCTCAATTTACAACTTGTCAAGCATATCCACATATTTGATCACTTTAACCTTAATCACCTAAAGATGCCTATGATAGGGGCAATGAGAGCTGAAAGCTAATAGGTACCATAATTTTTGGGAGCTCTTTATGAAACTTGCAATCCTTGCTTCCCTCTACGAAGGGCCTTTCTTTTACTTTTTATTTGAGTCAGTAAACCTATTCCCTTCTATCTCAGCAAGTATTTTAAGTTGTGTTTCATTCATTCATATGACAATTTATTCAATCATGTTTCCTATGTTCCTTTTTTTGCACTTTGCTCTTATCTTGGTGTCTACTACTCTAAAAGCTATCATTGAATATCAATTATTTGTGAACTCCAGCAAATTATCAACTATTCTTCGACCAAGAGCTAAGTTTGCCATTACCAATTATGATTCACTTTATCTTTATTGTGTTCCCTTTACTTACTGCAAGTTAAGTTATATAATAGTGAGTTGTTTTCTATTATGATCTATGTATTGATGAATGCGATGCTTCTTGTCCGTATTCTTTTATCGACTCTTCACTCCATAAACCTGAGGCCATGTTTATTGAGCTCAGTTTTGCTTGGGGACAAGCGAAGTCTAAGCTTGGGGGGAGTGGATACGTCCATTTTGCATCGCTATTCTATGTCATAATTCACTGTTATTCATTGATATATTTCATATTAAGAGGTGATACTTATGTTATTTCATCTGTTTTTGCATGGTTGATTACTTTTGGAGCATGGACCGCTGCAATCAGGATTCTGATGGAAAATGTGCTGTTTGGAGGCAAAATTCGCGAAGATCATAAAATCCAGGAAAATATACGGAAAATCCTATTTTTCCAGAAGAGGAAGGATGCCAAAAGGAGGAGTGGAGATGGGCCATAGGGGGCCCACACCACCCCCTGGCACGGGCCACCCTAGGCCACGCCACCAGGTGGTGTGGCCGCCCTGGCCCAGCTCTGGCTCTCTCCTCTGGCGTATATATTCCTCCCTAAATCCTAAGCCTCGGGGAGCGACGACAGAAAGATTCCGCCGCCTCTGCGGGGCGGAAAACACCCGAGAGAGAAAGATCTCTCCGACAGACAAATTTCTGCCAGAGGAATTCCTTCCCGGAGAGGGGAGATCGTCGCCATCAACACCACCATTAAGCTAGACTTCATCGGGATCATCATCATCATCACCACCATCGTCACCATCAGCACCCTCATCACCATCTCCATATTGCTTTAACAATTGGGTTGAATCTTGCATAATTCTTAGGGGAAACTTTCTCGGTGGTGATTACTCTTTGTAGTTGATGCTATTGAGTGAACCATTGAATTATTGTTTATGTTCAGATTGTTATACATCATTATTCCATCTCTAATCATGATCTATATGATGTCTTGTGAGTAGTTCGTTTTTTTCTTGAGGACATGGGATAAGTCATATTGTTAGTAGTGGAGTTGTGTTGAGAAAGATTCAATAGTTTGATATTTAAGTTGTGGTGTACTTCTTCTAGTGGTGTCATGTGAACGTCGACTAAATGACACTTCACCTATATGGGCCTAAGGGAATGCATTTTGTATTTGGCTACTAATCGTAGGGGTTGCCGGAGTGACAGAAACCCGAACCTCCGTTAGGAAACCATTGCACAAGGGTGTAAGGGTCTTAGAGTTTAAAGTTGTGGTTAGGTTTCTACCTTAATTACTTTCTTGTACTTACGGATGTTTGCAAGGGGTATAATCACAAGTATGTATTAGTCCTAGGAAGGTCGGTACATTAGCACAGGTTCACCCACACAACACTTAGCAAGCTAAAGAAGATTAATCAATTATATGAAGCGAAAGCACTTGACAGTCTTCCCATGTGTCCTCGAGAACGTTTGGTCATCTTAAGTAATACAACTGGCTTGTCCTTTGCTGCATAAAGGATTGGGCCACTTCCTGCATTTATTCTTATTGTCTTTTATTTACTCGTACTTCGTTTACTTGCTTTATCAAAAACCCCTAAAAATTCGTTTGCTAAGTATTTGCAGAGAATTCCTAATCCATACTACTAGCCAGCACCTTCTGCTCCTTGTTGGGTTCGACACTCTTACTTATCGAAAATACTGCGATACACCCCCTATACTTGTGGGTCATCACACCATCATCATCATTAGGATTGGCCTTCTTTTTCCTAGGGAAGTGGACTACAAAAGTATCTCTAGATGCTAGCCCTATTTTCACATTCCCTTCATTTAAATTAATCAAAGATTTAATAGTTCTTAGGAATGGCCTACCTATAATTATAGGTGCTATGGGATCTTCAGGCATGTCCACAATAACAAGATCAATAAGAGTGGGACTACCTTTAATTTCGACAACTATATTTTCTTTTATCCCAACAGCCTGTTTATAAGTTGAATCGACTAGATGGAGTCTCAATTCAGTTGTAACAAATGGCCCCAAATTTAACTTATCGAATAGGATTTTGGAAATCGTTGAGATGCTTGCACCAAGATCACAAAGTGCGGATATTTCATGAACTCCCAACTTAATTTTAATAGTGGGCTCAAATATATCATCTAGCTTAGTTGGAAGCTTATCAGCTAGTCTTTTACACTCCATCTCTAAATCACGAACCTTATATGCTACTTGTTGTATAAATTGTTGGTACATAGCTTCATTACCTTGTTCTATACCTGTATTCTTAACGGTGATCATCTTCAATAGATCTTCCATAGTATATTGTGGTGTTGGCGTGTTGTTGTAATCCAGTTGTTCAGATTTTTCATCATTGGTTACCACCCTCATCATTTTGTGGTCTTCTACCAGATTTGGCTCGGGTTTTCCAGCAAACTTTGCTTGTATGAGAGTTTGGCTCTCGACTATCTTGCCTAATTGAGCCTCCATGGTCTTTATTCTTTCCTGTAGAGCCTGCACATCATTTCTAATTGCAACGGCCTTGTTAGATAATCTTCCTATACTACTTTCATGGTTCTGTGTAATCTTAATAAGCATATTATTTTGCTCGGCTTGAGCTTGTATAAATGTTCCAACAATTTGCTCAAATGGGAGATTGCCATGATTTGCCCCATTAGTATTATCATAATTATTATAAGGAGCTCCAGCAGGATTAGCATGATATTTTTGAAGATTAGAAGCATAATTATTTTTCCATGCAGGATTAAAAGGATTGCGAGCTATAAAATTAACATCATTAACATCGGTAGTGATAGAATTAACTTGGATATCTTCCAAACCCTTTACTAAGCTAAGCAACTCATCTACCTTAGATGTAAGCTCCTCATTGTTTACCTCGGTAACTAAACTTGCTCTCTTTGAGGTTCTTTCCACATGCCATTGGGCATGGTTATTTTGCATATCATCAAGTAACTTATTTGCAACACTCACATGCTTTCCCATGATCGTTCCTCGATGACTACAAGTGCACATACCAATTGGAGCTAGTTTTGAAATAAAGATATCGAACCCACATAGAGCTATTCGTAAAGGTCTTTATGCCCCTCGTTAATATTCACTAGAGAGTACTTGTAAGTTATGTTTAATTCCAAGTAAAGGGTGTGTAAAGAGTGTGTTTGATTAAGTGCTGAAGTAAATAAGAACAAAGTAAATAACAAAAGTAAACTAAAGCAAGAGAGTGTCTATGAACTGTTGTGTGCTGTGGTTAAGGGGTTCTCAAGGAGTGTAGGATACACCGCTAGCATAGTACTAATATTATCTGTAATCAAGATAACATACTTCTTGTGTCATCATATGTGTGGAGAGAGCCCCATAATAAGATGTTCATGACAAGGCTCGTAGGAAGCCACTTTGTTGAGCCAAGTGTGAGGTCACCTCTAAATAAACATTGCAATGCCTGAGAGCAATCACCCATACATGCCACCACAATAAGGGTTTCCCCATGGATATCGTAATTAGATTAGGGAGTCCCTCTTAATCCCCCTTTGACCGTGTGGGTTACGAGCTGGCACCAATATGTCACGGGGCACTCCGGGTACACTTCCACAACACGTCCAAAGTGTTTCTTCCTCCCTTTTGTACCGAAGACAAATGATATGTGGTTGACTTCACATATCATCTAAAGATAGAAATCAAACACAAGCCATAATTATATCATATACAAGCAAGTCATATGGACACAAGAATAGATCATCTTTATTACAAGTTCATAGTGCTACTAGGGTTTCAACATCTCTCCTCAAGAACAAGGCAACTACGCATACATGAAGGGGATCAACATCATGGAAATTGTATGGATGCAATATGAAGGTACAATTGAATATAAGTGCAAATCCACAATAGAGATTGGACTACAACAAAGTAAACAAAGGGGTTCGAAGTTGGAGACGATGTTGATGAAGATGGCGAGGAAGAACGATGTGTAGCCCTTAAAGATGCAAGCCTCCTCTCTCTCTTGAGTGGTATGGTGGTGTAGATCTTCGATTGAGGTGTTTTTTGGCTCATTGGATTCGTATGGACAACGGCTTAAACACCATGGACTTGGATCGCCATTTGGAGTTGGTGGAAAAACTCACTTCTTCCTCCCCTCAAATGGCTAAGTCTGGTGTCTACAACTCCTCCATATTGAATCCTCTTTGCTCCTTTTATCCATGATTCTCCATAGCACCTACACACATATAAAAGACAAGAAAAAGGTAATAAAATCCTAATAAAACTAATATTTTGTGCCCATTTGGAAATGAATGAAAACTAAAAATCAAACATAATAGGCATAGTTATAGAAAGATGTAACATGTTGATACATTGCAAATGTATCTATAATTTTTGATGTTCCATGCTTAGTTTTATCCACTTTCTTGTATTTTGTTCCAACTTTGGAGTACTTTTATTATGATTTCTTGGACTAACCTATTAACAAGAGCCACAGTGCTAACTCCCTGTTTTCTGTTGTTTTGGTTCCAGGAAAGTCAGAAAATGAATATTCTCGGAATTGGACAGGACAAAAGCCAAAGTGCCTATTTTTCCGGAAGGGATCAAGTGCTAGAATAAGAGACGGAGAAGGGCTGGGGGCCGGCCAAACCACCTGGCCGCACGGCCAGGCCTGGCCCGCGCTAGGGGGTGGTCTGGCCGACCCCAGCACCCCCTCGGCCTCTCCTTCCGCCTATAAGTTGCCCTCAGGACGAAAACCCTAAGAACCCGATCAAAAATACACGAAAGAGTCTGTAGCCGCCGTCGTCTCTGTCCCTAGATCGGGGGAGATCTGAAGCTCTTCTCGGCACCCTACCGGAGAGGGGAATTCACCCTGGAGGCCTTCTTCATCACCATGCAAGCCTCCGGTGTGATGCGTGAGTAGTTCATCCTTGGACTACGGATCCATGTAGTAGCTAGATGGCTGGTTTCTCCTCCTTTGTGCTTTCATGTTTAGATCTTGTAAGCTCCGTTCATGATCAAGATCATCTATTTGTAATTCTGCATGTTATGTTTGCGGGGTTCTGATGGATATTGAGATGCTATTTCAGATTGATTATTGATTCTATCATGTCTTTGTTATTTGTGATCTTGCATGCTTTCCGTTGTTAGTAGCTATCTTGGCCAAGTAGATACTAGCAACTCCAAGAGTTAGTATTTATGCTCGATAGTGGGTTCATGCCTCTGGTAATCTGGGGAAGTGACAGAAATCTCTAAGGTACTAGATGTGATGTTGCTACTAGGGAGAAAACAACGGTCTTTTGTTCATAGAACAATTGTATTATTTACTTTACACACAGTTCGTAAAGCAATTATCTGTTGCTTGCAACTTAATACTGGAGGGGGGTCGGATGATAAACTGAAGGTGGATTATTAGTCATAGATGCAGTTGGATGGCGGTCTATGTATTATGTTGTAATGCCCAATCAAGTCTCAAAGGAGTCAAGATGATTAGTATATGCATGTATTGCTTTCTCGGTGTTTGTCAATTGCCCTGCTGTAATTTGTTCACCCAGCATGTTATTTATCTAAGGAGAGCCACCTCTAGTGAACTATGGATCCCAGTCATTTTACTTTACATACAATCTACAACTGTTTACTGCTTTGTGTTTACTTTATGCAAACTTTTACTTCTTTCCATTCAATACGTTTAATCCTTTGTTTTCCGCAAAACACGGTGAGATTGACAACCTCATCGCAAGTTGGGGACAAAGTTCTATGGTTGTGTTGTGCAGGTCTCCACGTTGCTACTAGCACCGGTAGTGCGCCCTGCCAAAGCTCAGCTAGTAACTCCTTTGAGGTGTTTCCTTGCTCCTACTGGTTTGATTAAACCTTGGTTTCATAACTGAGGGAAACTTGCTGCTGTGCTCATCATACCTTCCTCTTGGGGTTCCCAACGAGCTCTACATCAACATCGCGCACCAAGCACTTTTCTGGGCGCCGTGCATTGAGCCATCAAGCGATTTTCTGGCGCCGTTGCCGGGGAACGAAGAAGAAGAAACTCCCACGTCAACTACACGCCATTAAAGATTTTCTGGCGCCGTTGCCGAGGAGTCAAGGACATCTTCACAAGGGGATTCCCTCATAACCAATCTCTTTACTTTGTTGTTTTTGTTTTGCTTAGTTTCTTTTTGCTTTGTTTACTTGTTTTGTTCTTCAAAAAACACAAAAAAATTAGTTTTACTAGTTTGCTTTCTTATTTCAAAAACACACAAAAAATTAATTCTCCCTTAGCTCACCATGTTGATCCCTACATTCACCCTGAAAGACCTTCCAATTGGTAGTGGTTCTATAATTGGGAAAGATAACATTGAATAATTCTTTAATCATGTTAGTAAGCATGAAGATACTGAGGATAGATCCCTTGTAGAACTTGCTCCAAACTATGAGATTGCTGTAGCTTCTTTAATTCACATGTTAGAAGCTAGGTTTGTTAACCTCAACCCCTTAATGCAAGTAATGTTTCTTAAGCTTAAAGAAATTGAAGTGAAAAGAGGGATTTTATTCTAGAAACTTTGTTTAAGGAGTTCTATGATGTTGCCAAAGAAGCTAGAAAAGTTTTTGAACGTTTCAATATGCTAGGCTCATGTGTAGATGTGGTTGGTACACGAGAAAAGATGAACAAAACCGAACCTAATGGCGAGGAACCTAAGATACCAATACCCTTCAAACTAGTAGCAATACATGATGCCATAGAAAAGAATCTTGATTGGATTGTTCCTGCAAACCCTTTTGATGAGAATAGTGAACCTAAGAGCATTGAGAGAGGATCCTCTAGAACTTACTTGGATGATATACCTTGCCTTGTTGAAAATATTTCGGCTATTGATCTTAATGCTTCTTGTCCTATTACTTTGGGAAGACTTTTTCTTAGAACTATTGGTGCCATCATTGATATGAAAGAAGGCACCATTAAATATCAACTCCCACTCAAGAAAGGTATCGAACACTTCCCTAAAAAGAGAGAAAAGATTTCTTTTGCTTCTCCTATGAAAACAAAATTTGGTCTTAATGCTTCTTCATTTGAGAACACTTGATTCTTTCTTTGCTTCTTATGCCTAACTTAAAGGCATTAAAGAAAAGTACTTATTGGGAGATAACCCAAGAGTTTTAGTTGAGTCTTGGAAGTTATTACCTCTTTAATAACCTCTCTTTATCCTTTTTATTTGCTTTTTGTGCCAAGATTAACCTCTAATGAGAGTGAAGTAATGATTGGGAAAGTTGTTGTCCCGAAACAGATTTCTGTGCTTCACAGTAAATATTCTTGAGAGAGCTCTGTATGTTGGTTTAAGCTGTAATTTTTTGTACTTCTGCCCCAGGTTGTCATCTAACTTTCCTTAGTTCAACACGTTTTGATTTGAGCAACAGAAGGTCGTCCAAAAAATTCGTCTTTATCTGCTGGTCTGTTTTGACAGATTTCTGCCATTTTCTGCATTTGCTTCTTGAGTTCCTTTGGGGAATTGAGATTTTTGAGGGAAGTGCTATAGTAGCTAGTGTTCTAATGGAAGTTTATTTGGTGTTAGAACTGAAACTTGAGACTTATTTATCTTAAGTGCACTAATGTTGCTAATGAGATTGTGTGAAGTTTTGTATGAAGGAAAATTTTCAGGTGTATGGAAGGAATGAGTAAAGAGATGAAGGATGGACTAAAGCTCAAGGTTGAGGATGCCACGCGTGTCACCCCAAGAAACATCCAAGAATTACAAGCGTCAAAGCTTGGGGATGCCCAAGGCATCCCCTTCTTTCATCAATAAAAATTCCAGGTTCCTTCCAAACGCTTCATTTTTATTGTTTCATACACAGTTGTGTTTTTCTTGGAGCGTCTTCTTTTTCGTTTTTATTTTGATTTTTAGTTTGCTTAGTTTTCTGAATAAATTGGTTGGACCCCCTCTTTCATACTTTGGTTTGCATATAGTTTGGTTTGGTTTGGAAAAGAGTAGGAAAGTTCATACTTATGTGGTAAAAAGAGATCGTTTTTGACTGTGGCCTATGCTTTGTCATGCCATGCTTGATATTGTTTTGGCTTTATGCTTAGTATTATTTGCTGTAGCATGACTTGTTATAAACAATTGAGATTGCTTAATGTGCCTTGGATGAATCATGCGTTGTTTTAACATATTAAAGCATAGTATAGTGGTATTCTCCTCTGATGCTTTATTTGGGTTGACTTGGCGCATGCTCACACCATGTTATGACTATCTCAAGTCACCATAGCCTTTATGATCCTTTAGTTTTCAACTTGTAGTATCACTTTATGCTTTGATCAATGATGTTTTGTCGCTCTGCATGATTATGGCCATTATTGCTCTCTTAGTTTGTCGCTCCCAGTCTTTTGCTAGCCTCCACAACAAAGTATGAGTTCCACTCATGCATCCAACTCCCTAAACCAAGTTTTTCCAAAGAGTACACCATACCTACCTACTAGCTCATGCTATTCCAAGTATATTCATGCTTTTGTTTACCTTTCACTTGTTATGAGAAAACTAGTGATTAAAGCTCTCACGAACTTGATGGCACACTTTACTTTACTTGCCCTTAATAAACTTTAACCATTGTGTCGTCTATGTTGTATATGCTTGCACTTATTTGTTGGGAATTAGCAGAACCATGCTTTCGTGGGGAACGCTTTCAACATTGCACTTGGTACTTGTACCTAGTTGATATCATGCTCTTTTGTATATGGATGTCGTCGGTGTGAAATGAAAGGGGAGCTTGTAAGTCCATGGAGTTATGTATATGTGTTAGAGAAACGCCTGGGCCGCTGGTCTAATCCATGCTGACATGGTGGAAACCTGCAGCGTAACCATAATGAGCTGTCTATGAAGCATTCTTCTTATAAAAAAAGAGTCCTATATTGAGAAAAAAAGAGATACTATGAAAAGAGGAAAGAGAGAAAAAAGCACCATATTCCCATGGTAAATAAGAAGAATGCTGAGATGATCGTTGTCTGCTTGCCTTGTCATTTTGATATGGGGATTCTTCCGTATCATCGGGCAAGGGGTACCCCGTTGGCGGTTCTCAATTATACACATGTACTTACGATGACAAGAACTTACCGGTGACTAAACTTGAGTAGCATGAGGAGCGGCCCTCGTATACAAGGGACATGCGATTTCTAACTTATACTTCGTCAAGCATGTACACCATAGTTTGTTCACTTTAACCTTAATCACTTCAAGATGCTTATGATAGGGGCAATGAGAGCTGAAAGCTATAAGTACCATAATTTTTGGAAGCTCTTTATGAGACTTGAATCCCTACTTCCTTTTACAAAAGGCCTTTCTTCCACCATTATATTGAGTCTCCACCTTCTATCTTTATGCACTACTTTGAGAGCATAGTGGCCATTCTTAGTTCTATGTGCATTGTCCCAAGACTAGTTGATTGATGCATAACTTGTTATTGCTTTGAAACTATTGTATCTAGTCACTCTTATGAACTTTGAAGGTGTCCTATGCATATATATTTGCTACTCTATTGAGGGACAAGCTGAATACTTTTATGCTATGTTTTCTTTATGTGAAACAAACAAACATCTTGCAAAGCATTGTTATTCATGAATCTTTTGTTTGTGCCTTTTTATGTTGCATCATAGTTTCTTTGCTTATTGCTAGAACTTTGTCTTACATGTTATGATTGAAGTACTATGATCCCAGCTTTGAAAGTTTTGCAAATACTTTGATCAAGTCTTTGATGGTGCATGTCACCTCAAAAATTCTTTCTTTTTATCACTTACCTACTCGAGGACGAGCAGGAGTTAAGCTTGGGGATGTTGATACATTGCAAATGTATCTATAATTTTTGATGTTCCATGCTTAGTTTTATCCACTTTCTTGTATTTTGTTCCAACTTTGGAGTACTTTTATTATGATTTCTTGGACTAACCTATTAACAAGAGCCACAGTGCTAACTCCCTGTTTTCTGTTGTTTTGGTTCCAGGAAAGTCAGAAAATGAATATTCTCGGAATTGGACAGGACAAAAGCCAAAGTGCCTATTTTTCCGGAAGGGATCAAGTGCTAGAATAAGAGACGGAGAAGGGCTGGGGGCCGGCCAAACCACCTGGCCGCACGGCCAGGCCTGGCCCGCGCTAGGGGGTGGTCTGGCCGACCCCAGCACCCCCTCGGCCTCTCCTTCCGCCTATAAGTTGCCCTCAGGACGAAAACCCTAAGAACCCGATCAAAAATACACGAAAGAGTCTGTAGCCGCCGTCGTCTCTGTCCCTAGATCGGGGGAGATCTGAAGCTCTTCTCGGCACCCTACCGGAGAGGGGAATTCACCCTAGAGGCCTTCTTCATCACCATGCAAGCCTCCGGTGTGATGCGTGAGTAGTTCATCCTTGGACTACGGATCCATGTAGTAGCTAGATGGCTGGTTTCTCCTCCTTTGTGCTTTCATGTTTAGATCTTGTAAGCTCCGTTCATGATCAAGATCATCTATTTGTAATTCTGCATGTTATGTTTGCGGGGTTCTGATGGATATTGAGATGCTATTTCAGATTGATTATTGATTCTATCATGTCTTTGTTATTTGTGATCTTGCATGCTTTCCGTTGTTAGTAGTTATCTTGGCCAAGTAGATGCTAGCAACTCCAAGAGTTAGTATTTATGCTCGGTAGTGGGTTCATGCCTCTGGTAATCTGGGGAAGTGACAGAAATCTCTAAGTTACTAGATGTGTTGTTGCTACTAGGGAGAAAACAACAATCCTTTGTTCATAGAACAATCGTATTGTTTACTTTACACACAGTTCGTAAAGCAATAATCTGTTGCTTGCAACTTAATACTAGAGGGGGTTCATATGATAACCTAAAGGTGGATTATTAGTCATAGATGCAGTTGGATGGCGGTCTATGTATTATGTTGTAATGCCCAATCAAGTCTCAAAGGAGTCAAGATGATTAGTATATGCATGTATTGCTTTCTCGGTGTTTGTCAATTGCCCTGCTGTAATTTGTTCACCCAGCATGTTATTTATCTAAGGAGAGCCACCTCTAGTGAACTATGGATCCTGGTCCTTTTAATTTACATACAATCTACAACTATTTACTGCTTTGTGTTTACTTTCTGCAAACTTTTACTTCTTTCCATTTGATATGTTTAATCCTTTGTTTTCCGCAAAACATGGTGTGATTGACAACCTCATCGCAAGTTGGGGACAAAGTTCTGTGGTTGTGTTGTGCAGGTCTCCACGTTGCTACCAGCACCAGTAGTGCGCCCTGCCAAAGCTCAGCTAGTAATACCTTTGAGGTGTTTCCTTGCTCCTACTGGTTCGATTAAACCTTGGTTTCATAACTGAGGGAAACTTGTTGCTGTGCTGATCATACCTTTCTCTTGGGGTTCCCAACGAGCTCTACATCAACACCGCGCACCAAGCACTTTTCTGGGCGCTGTGCATTGAGCCATCACAAGTAATGAGTGAAAATATGAATAAATTTTATACTTAAATATGCATCAATTTTGGACTCATCAACTTCCCCAAGCTAGACTCTTGCTTGTCCCGAGCAATAAAGTGGCTTATGGATAAGGTCATCTTGTTCATGAGGCACAAGTCAATAACGCAAATGAGGCAAAAATTGAAACTAAAGTATAATACTAGATGTAGAAGTTCAATGCCTTGTATCCTCATTTTCCCTGCAAGCTCAAAGTAAGAAAGAACATATTCATACAAGGCAACACAGACTTAGTTATGTCAATCCATAAAAGATCAATTAAAACTTCAATGCTCTATGTCAAAAGGTGAATCTAGCTTGAACGCAAACTTGTCATCCTCTTGTTGAGCCTTTTAATAAGTTTGGTATCTCCTTACTTTTGTAGAGTAAGAGATTCAACGAGAATATGAATTCACTTATGGTTGGCAGTTATATAGGTCTAGTACTTCATCTATTTTAAAGGCTCATCAAAGTTAGAGAGATGACAAGAACACTATACAAGCTTTGGTAAATCAAGACAATCAAAGTAGAGTTTAATATAAGTATAAATAACTAGAAGTGAAACAATCAATCCAATTCCTATAATTAACTCTTAGCTTGCCAAGGAACACTAGGATGTTTAAATAGCATTATTGAGTAAGAGAGTGTCATGTCCCAAGTAATATAACAATGAAGTTTCTTATTTACACCCACATCAATAAATCAAGTCTATCTAAAATAGTTCTAATCCAATCATTGTCTTTCAAGAAAATTTTGTAAAGTAGTAATGAGACCATGCCAAGGACTTGTTATGTGGATCCTCATAAATATCTTTTTTCTTTCTTTTATTTTTCCAGGATCGCTGATTGTTTCTTTTGCAAGTGTTTGCACAACCTTTGAGAGTACCAATACTTTTGCCCATACATTGACATGGATGCCACTCATATCATCAACTCATAGCCGAAATACGGGGTTATACCATAGATCGTTCAATAGCTAGCGGAGTTGTTGGAATCCCAAAGGTGTTCATTAGAGACATAGAACAAAGTTGTCTCACTTCTTTCTCTTTCTCTTTTTTTAGCTAGTACCACGGTTTGATCCACAAGGTTAGCTTTGTCATGCATCACAATTACCACTAGACTTTATTTCAATCAAACAACTCCTTTCATGAGTGTCGTCGAGACTATCAAAATATCTATGGGGTTAAGTATCATCAAGGGTATACTGTCAAGACAATCATTCATCAAACAAGTCGTAAATTTCAGACTTTTTCTTAATGTACTTGTTTGGCATTATTTTTTCCAAGGCAAGACTCGGTTAACTAAAAGAACTAGAGCAAGAGCTTCAACAACTAATCATCATACCAATAAAAAGCTTTACTCTAACTATTTTTGAATTACTCCCACAATAAAGGCATCTTCACAAATCAACCAATCTAAGATAAAAATTCAAACTTCAAAAGTGGGAGACAAAGGTTTTAAGTGTAGAAATTATGGCAATGCATTTTTAGAGGATCACAATGTTCTTCTCAAGCCGGATAAAGATATGAACAATGTGCACCAAGCTCTAACTAAACTCTTATGAATCCTAACAAAAGCAAGTGCATCCATGATACAAACATGAAACACAACTTAACTAAGCAAGCATTCAAAAATAGTGGATACGTGATTGCATAAAGAGTTTCATCGAACAACAACATTGCACAAGACTCTACAAATGCAGAAGTAACTTCCCCAAGCTAGAACTTTTGTAAGAACCAAACTTGAATAGATTAACATAATAAAAGAGAAAATGCAATTATCAAAAGAGAGTATGAGAAGTGGTTACCTCCCCAAGCTTGAACAAAGAAAGGGTGACAAACTTTACCGTTGAGGTGCAAATAACCTAACTTTTGATGGACATGGACCTTTGGTTAAACGAATACTTCCTTGTTGAAGTGTTGAGTTGAAACAACCAAGTGGCTTGTGCAAGTATTTACACAATTGTTACAAACCATGCATGTCATCACACAAGGTTCAAGTCCCTGTGAAAATAACAAACAAAGTAAAAGCAAACAATTCGGCGTACGAACGGAGTTCGTTCACCCAATCATGAGAATAAAACAAAAGAAACACGAAACACTACAGAGAATTATAGGCTAGGGAGTTTCGAAGGTAGGTAAAATAAAATGAAGTTTAAAGGAACATGTAGAAGGTAACCCACTGACCTAAAATTGTCAAAATAAAAAATTGGAGCGGTTATAACCTTTTCGTACTCGTCCTTGCCCTTACTGCGCGATGCTTCTCCTTGGTATGGGCGCGTGGTACGGACGGGCTCCGCCGTACTGCACCTTCTCTTCTATTTTTTTGAAGGGTTCCGACGAAGTTGGTACGACCGAGTGGTACAGGCAGGATGTGTCCATATGGGTGGTTGTTAAAACAGCAGGTTCCTCTTCCTATTTCCTTTGCTTGAAAACAAGGTTGGTAGGGAAGACGGTACGGACGCGTATGACCATACCGGTGCTCGTTAAGCTTGCGGTAGCTTTTCTAGAAAATTTTCTATTTCTTCTGATGTGTCACATGGGCGGTACGGGCACACGGTACGGACATGTCCACCCGTACTGCTGCTCGTTAATCTTGCAGTGAATTCCGGAACGAGTTATTTTCCTCGAAGATTTTACTAAGGACCTGAAACGTTAGTCCAGCATCCAAACAAATCAAACATATATTTTTGATGAGATGATTTAACCAAGATATGCAATGCATGATTAGAGCAACGAATAATTCTACCTACGGAAATAGTCCCAAGCCAACTCTAATAGGAAATCATGCAAATATATACAAGTTCCAATGCAACATGAATGCAACTAAACTCAAGACACAAATTTAAGAAAGACATTTAAAAACTTTCGGGTTGCCTCTAGGAAGCGCTTTATTTAAAGCCAAATAGCTAGGCTTAGATGCTCCATAAAATTCTAGGTGTACTTGTACTTACCTCTAGCAAAGGGTTGGATCATCTCATAGTAGAGTACCGTTGAAGTCATACCCTCTTGCGGTGCATCGGCATCAAATAGATAAATAAGTCATCGCTTACAAGCGAGCGTGGATGCACCAAGTGTGGTGAGCATGCCTCCTTATGTAGCTGCAACCAGAGGATTAGAGGTTGATATATAATTATTGAACTTTTACCTTGGTTACCATTGTAGGGAAACACTTCATAATATTCTTCCTTTGCAACAGAGAGTAAATCAGGTCCCTGCATATTAGCATCAAAATATCCGTCGCAAGGTTCTATCTCTAGTTCATCAATAGTAATGCTCTCCTCATGAGTGTCTAGACACAAGGCCTCCGCAGATAAATTACAATCAGTTTTAGCATTATAAGAATCATTACTAGAGAGAGGAATCATAAACAAATGTAGTATTTGTAATGTGCCAATCTTTGTCATCCTCACATTTTTGTTGTTCCACCTCTTTATCTTGTGGTTCCTGCAAATGGTTATCTTCGGGTACTAAGGTTTTAGACCGTTCCTTACTCTCTACCACAAGTGGATTATCACTAAGATGCTCTTGGAAATAATATTGTAACACTAGTAACAAGTTGGTAAGTTTCATATGAAGCATACTATCACTACTCTTTCTCATGATTGAATCTTTTGAGAGTAGATCATGGACACCTTTATAAACTAAATACTCTAATACTTCAACTATAATGTAAGATACTAGGGATTCTTTAAGAGTAATGGGACATTGAAAACTAAGGTGGCCAACTGCCATACATTTGTCACAAATCTCATGATATGAATTACAAAATGATTTTGGACAACCATCTAATAGGTCATACAAGTTAAACAAACCCATACCAGCGGCAGTAGCATGTTCACTACGGTGTACATCCTTTTCTTCTTTCTCCTGTGAGTCCTGCAAAAGGTTAGTCTCTTCCACAACAGAAGTGGTCAATAATTTATTACTACTTAAGTTATCAAAACAGTAAGAGTATATATGATGTACTACTCCATAGATTCTATCTAGTGCTTTATTTTCTTCATTTATATTTCTCATGCGAGCTAGCAACTCACAACAACCAGTAAAAACACATATTCTAAAACCTCCACATCAACAAAGCCTTCATTACCTTTATTGTAAGATGCTAATGTGGTATCAATGCTACACACACATTGATAATTAATATGATCTATAGATCCGCAATTTTCACAAACAAATTTGTATGAGGCACATAACATGGAGGAATAACATTTCAACAATTCCAAACATTCTTCTAATGTGTCTTGCCTCGTAACATAATATCCAAAAGTTCCAACTTTCTTATCCTCCATTGCGAGCTTCATCTGTTCAAAAATAGCAATCTGGGAAGACATGATTAATAGCAAATGCTTTTATAATTTTTGGTTTATAAATTTTATGGGTTTTTGGTTTTATATTTTTTTGTTCTTTGCAAATAAGTAAAAGGAATAAAAAGTAATAAACAGGAATAACTTAAAACTCGTAAATAACTTTTAGTATAGCAATAATAAATTAGCAACTAAAGACAAAGACCAAAAGCGCTTAGCTCCCCGGCAACGGCGCCAGAAAATAGCTTGATGACTGCAAGTGCACAGACCAATTGTAGCTAGTTTTGAAGTACAGATATCAAACCCACAAAGAGCTATTGGTAAAGGTATTTATGACACTCGTTACTATTCACTAGAGAGTACTTGTAAGTTAACTTTAATTCCAAGTAAATGGTTTGTAAAGAGTGTGTTTGATTAAGTGCCAAAGTAAATAAGAACAAAGTAAATAACAAAAGTAAACTAAAGCAAGAGAGTATCTATGAAGGGTTGTGTGATCTGGTTAAGGGGTTCTCGAGGAGTGTAGGATACACCGCTAGCATAGTACTAATATTATATGTAATCAACATAACATACTTCTTGTGTCATGATATGTGTGGAGATAGACCCATAATAAGATGTTCACGACAAGGCTCATCGGAAGCCACTTTGTTGAGCCAAGTGTGAGGTCACCTATAAATAACCACTACAATGCCTGAGAGCAATCACCCATACAGGCCACCGTAATTAAGGGTTTCTCCATGGATATCGTAATTAGCTTAGGGAGTCCCACTTAATCCCACTTTGACCGTGTGGGTTACGAGCCGGCGCCAATCTATCACGGGGCACTCCGGGTACG
This sequence comes from Avena eriantha, assembly GCA_910589775.1. Lineage (NCBI taxonomy): Eukaryota > Viridiplantae > Streptophyta > Magnoliopsida > Poales > Poaceae > Avena > Avena eriantha. Next base: position 284,127,216 of record OU342745.1, on the reverse strand, counting down.
CTTCCACAACACGTCCAAAGGGTTTATTCCTCCCTTTAGTCTCGAAGGCAAATGATATGTGGTCAACTTCACATATCATCTAAAGAGAGAAATCAAACACAAGTCATAATTATATCATAGAGAAGCAAGTCATATGGACACAAAAATAGATCATCTTTATTACAAGTTCATAGTGGTGCTAGGGTTTCACCATCTCTCCCCAAGGACAAGGCAACTACTCATACATGAAGGGGATCAACATCATGGCAATTGTATGGATGCAATATGAAGGTACAATTGAATACAAGAGCAAATCCACAATAGAGATTGGACTACAACAAAGTAAACAAAGGGGATCGAAGTTGGTGACGATGTTGATGAAGATGGCGATGAAGATCGATGTGTAGCCCTTCAAGATGCAAGCCTCTTATCTCCCTTGAGTGGTATGGTGGTGTAGATATTGTGGGAGGTGGCTATGGAGGCGGCAGAGCTGTAGGGCTCTGCCCCTTAGGCATGTGTGGACTTTATGCCTTGATCTCGAGTTTTCCCTTCTTTAAATAGGCATCTCGAGGTCGATTTCATGAACCGTCAAAGCTGGGGGAAAATATGCCTATTGGGCCTTCACAAATGTTGTTCTGTTTGACGAAACGAAGCCGTCAAAGGGCGATACGGCCGTACGGTATGGGCGGACTCCGCCCGTACCACTGGTCGTTACGCGTGTGGTACTCCGCAGTGCTTTGGCCGCCATTTCTTTGTAAGGACTCCGATTGAGGTGTTCTTTGGCTCGTTGGATTCGTATGGAAGAGAGCTTCAAGACCATGGCATTGGATCTTAATTTGGAGTTGGTGGAAAAACTCAGTTTTTCCTCCCCTCAAATGGCTAAGTTTGCCTGCAACTCCTCCATATTGAATCATCTTTGCTCCTTTTATCCATGATTCTCCATAGCACCTACACACATATAAAAGATAAGAAAAAGGTAATAAAATCCTAATAAAACTAATATTGTGCAAAGCCCATGTGGAAATGAATGAAAACTAAAAATCAAACATAATAGGCATAGTTATAGAAATACGTAACATGTAATGAGTGAAAATATGAATAAATTTTATACTTAAATATGCATCAATTTTGGACTCATCATTCCTCCTGCTGCCGTATCTAGCATAGACCTAGACATTGGGTTAAGACTATTATAAAATAAATGTAATATAAGCCACTCTTCCATCCCATGATTGGGACAGTTCATTACGGCTTCTTTCATCCTTTCCCACGTAAGAGCTAGTGGCTCACGGACTTGTTGTCTAAAACTTGTAATGTTGGATATTAGCTGCATAGTCTTAGCTAGGGGGAAAATTTAGTCATAAACAAATTAGTACATTCCTCCAAGATTTAATAGTGCCCTTTGGTAGAGCTAGCAACAAATCCTTGGCCTTTCCTCTAAGAGAGAAAGGAAACAATCTTAACTTAACAACATTTGGATCTACATCTTTAATATGCATCATGTCACAAATTTCAGTAAAAGTATTTAAGTGCAATCCTGAATCTTCAGTGGATGAACCCCCAAATTGGTTTTGTTGAACCAAACTTAAAATATTGGGCTTTATCTTATATGTTTCCGCATCAATTGCGGACTGAGTGATGGGTGCACGAATAAAATCATCAGTGGGAGTAGCATACTCCCCTAATCTCTTTTGAGCCATGGCTCTTATCTTTTTGGTAATTTTTAATTAATGAGAACAAATAACAAGTAACTATTTTTTGGGGTTTTTGAATAGATAACAAGAAAGTAAACTAATAACAAGAATTAAAATAGAACTAATAATAAAACTAAAAACAAATTCTCTAATGACCTCACCAGGATAGCGAAATTACTTCCCCAGCAATGACGCCAGAAAAAGGGTTGATACCTTCGATCCGGATTCAGTGATGTAGTATAATAACTTTTTACCTAGAAGATCTAGGTAATCGAACCTCGGAAAGCACTACTAAAAGGTAATAAAAAGGACATGTCTATAAGACTTTATTTGTTAGTTTTACCTTAGTTGACCGGACCAATCTAGTTTACTCTATAACGGTTTTGAATCAATGGATGGAGATAGGCCAGGGTCGAGATCCACCTCCAGCTGCACATCAAATGGGATAAAAGATAATAATAAGCATAGTCATGCATAATGTTTGTATCGAGATAATCTGTTGTGGGAAACACATCCTAATATTCTAGAGCCCCTGTGATGCAGCGGGCATAGCAATAGACTTTTAATCCAACCGAGAGTACACCGAAGCCACAGGTTTCAAACGATTATTAAGTGCAAAACAAAGATCAAGGCTTTAAGTGGTGATGTTGTTGATCCCGAATGGGGCGCTAAACGAAGACCGTACTACCCTTTCTGTCACTGAGGTTCCTATGAGATTGTCGCTAGCCAAGTATCTCACCTCAAGCCTTTATCAATCTATGGGATCTTGGGTGCCTACAAGTCCACAGATCAAGACAAGAGACGAAGAAACAAAAGATACAAATCACAATCTCAAACAAAATATAATTCTCCCATGATCTAGATGCACATGATTGCTGCGAGATTTCTCCCCGACCCACGGCCCATGAGGAATACTGTGGGATCCCCGGATTATTCATCCGAGAAATCCCTGTTATGCATACATCCACGTTCCCATGATCAGTGAGCCGTGGAACATAACCCATAGGTACCATTACAACATACGAAACATAACGAATTACAAGACTTACATAATTGCCATAATGGCTACATCATCACTAACAGCAGAACAACGCCAAGCGCAGAGCCCAATAGTGCCTCAACCTATAGGCAGCTGACTGGGAAGATAGCCTAGCTCGCTGGACGTCACCTGATTTCTCCTGAAGTCGAACCTCTAAAAGTCTGGCCAAGTAAATAGCCAGGGACACAGCCGTGAGTACTTTTGAATGTACTCGCAAACGACCAGGATAAACGAAATAAGGAAATGCAATTTTTGGCTATGGCGAGATAGCTATATCTGGGGTTGCTTTTGAAAAGCCTAAACTAACTTTTGAAGTTTTGGCATCTCCATATCTTTGTTGAAAAAGAGTTTTGAAAACATGCTTCTGTTTTATAAATCAAGACATCTCCATTTCTTTGTTGAAAAAGATTTTTAGAAAGCAGTTTTGTAGTAAAAACCCTTTTTAAACATCTTCGACCCTTGGGTCAAAACAAAGCTTTCGAACTTGGGTTCCCCCAGAACCTTCGTCCTCGAAGTACTTATTTCCCAAACAAGCACAGTTTGGGTACTCCTAGCCAACACCTTTACAACTGTCCTTGAATGTGGACACGGCTATTCGAATAGGTTATACTCTGTAGAGTTTGCACACTTTACCCACAAGAATCAATACATCCGCCGGGATACAACCACGACCCACTACCGCAGTAGATGGGGGTCCGGATAATCAAACTTAACCTTTCGCTTGTCTACACTAGCAAAGGCATGCTTTTCCTCTTGGGTTTGTTCTCCCCGACAACGAGTATGTGGCTCCCAGCCATAGTCCTTCCTTGCGTACACGCGCATACCCAAGCCGTAGCTTGGCGTATACCTTAAATTTGGTGACTCCACTCCCTTCCGTACTACCTAAGTCATACCGTCTGTGGGAGACCCAATTGTTGCACCGAACTCCTGGTAGTTCAGGCTCATTCTTGCCGAGGCAAGCAACGGGCTTCAGATCCTTGATCTAGGGGTGCCTGCCCGGAAGTCTAGGGATCTCTCCCTATAAGCATGGTAGGGCTACCTCGGCTAATGCGGACAAACTATGAGTTAAGCCCTAGTACCTGGGGTAATGTGGTTGCGCGGATAAAATTGCTCCAGTAAAGGCGTAGAACATCCCAACATCTTCTTGTTTCTCCTCATCACCATTTCTTTTGTTAAAACTTCAACTAGGAACGATGCCTCTTCCTAGGGTTTTACAAAAGCCGTTTTGAAACATTTATAGTGGGGGAAAATCCCAAAACAGTTTATTTTCTCAAAACCGGGGTTTCCAAGGAGCTAGGATGCTAACCATCGTACTCTCGGTCCAAAGGGGATAAAATGATAGGTTCATCGGGGTGGTGCCTCGGAGGACACGAAACCATAACTTGGAGGGGGCCAAGTTATTATCGCATGATTTATAAAACAAGACATGCATGCAATTTGTAAAGAAGATATAAAACAAGTAAAAGAGAATAGGACATATAACGAAGTTCAGGGAATGGTGGCTTGCCTGTGATCAGCAATAAGTCCCTAGACTTATTCAGATGACCAAGAAGACCCAATAACAATAATAATAAAAGATCCCGTTCTTCTCGTCGTCGGACACTCACACTATCGTCGTCATTGAATATACATGCAAGCAAAAAATACCACAATCAATACAAGACATTCGAGCATCAAACCATACAGCAAACAAACATAAGAAATACTACTGGATTTGGGAGGTTTTGGAGGTGTGGGATTCAAATGGTGGAATTTACAAGATTGCCACTGAGGTGTTTTCCCTTGGAGGATAGTTGTCTAGGATATTTACAAGGAACTTAGACTAGGGATCTGTGTTCAGTAGGATATCAATGTGCAGAAGTGATATCCTTAGATAGGTCTGGTCAAGACAAAACCAACACAAGTGGTTTCACTTGATTATCAATTTTCTAGATTTAAATATGCTTTTTATAGTGAATCAAACTCTAGTTTGAGGAAATAATTCACCAGAGAAGTTCTGGAGCTCCAAAAATTATTTCCTTGGATGGTTAGGTAGTACTTGCTGTACTGAACCACCTAGAGTTGTAATCATGTCCAAACAATTACCAGAATGCCCTCAGGAAATTCCCAAGACAGTTCTGTATGATTCTTCTCCTTTCCACCAGATTAATTCTACAGGAGCTATTGAGTTGGTTCCAAAGGCATGTGATAGGAATTTTAATTATCTTTCTGTAGGAATTGGATTCACTCATTTTGGAGTTGCCAAACTCCTGGAGGGATTTATTTAGTGAAAATACCCATTACTGAAGTACTTAATTCACTAAAATCCAACCAGAGCCCAATAAATTCTGAGCTACTGGCGTTGGGTAGTATAACCCAATACTTGGGTATACTGGGAAGTGGAATTAGGTCAAGACCACATTTTGTTAGACCTGGGGAATTTATCTTAGGTAGATTAAGGTTACTTTTGTTATTTTTGTTAATGGCAGAATACTGTTCACCTTGGTATGAGACCTGTGTTGGATGATAGGAATTTCAAATACCTTCCAGCAGGCCTTTGGTTCATCACCAATGGAAATGTAAAACTCTATGTGGAATTTATTTAGTGTTCCAGACACATTTTAGCAGAATAAATTACAGTGGTTAATGGGATTTAATTTGGGCTTGGGGTTGCCTCTGCATGTTTGAGAAAACATCAGAGTACCTTCCGAAATTTATATCTAGGCATTTGGAGTTCATTTGCATTTTCAAAAGGAATTAAACTGACTGGCTCTTTTCTGGATATGGAATAAAAAGAAAATAACAGGGGAGGCTGGGCTGGCTTCTGGGGCTGCTGGGCCGGCCGGGAGGGAAAGCGGGCCATGGCGGGGTGAGGCAGCGTGCGAGGCGCAGTTCGAACCTGACGAGAGGGTCCCGCCGGTCAGCGGTAGCGGGGCGCGAAGGGGTATCGGTCGGATCTGGCCGTTGGATCAAGTCGCAACGGACGGCTCTTAGTCGTCGTCTCCGCGACAGAGGGTGGCCGGCCACGGGAACCCTAGGCGGAGCGGGGAGGAATGGGGAGGATACCTGGGGGCTCGGGGGAGGTCGAGGAGGCGGCAGGGCGACGCGGTGGTCGACGACGAGCCGAATGAGAGGCGACATGGGGTGATCTGATGCCGGGAGAAAGCTCGTGCAACGACGGCCGAGGTCTCGTCGGTGCTCGTCAGCGGGGACACATGAGTTGGCCCTGGACAAAAAGGAGAGCACCGTCAGGTAGAGGAGGAGGAGGAGATCTGGTGGGTTAACATGTAGAAGGAATGGAGTAGGGAGGAGAGAGTCTTGCTCGTTTTGGTGAGGAGGCCAAAGCTCTTCTCTTCTTCTTCCTCGGACAGTACAGACCAAGGGGGAGGGTGTGGTGCTCAGGGGAGGTAAGTGGGGTGGAGAGGGAGAAAATGTGGGCATGGGAGAGCTGGTGAAGGGCTGCTGGCCATATATACCAAGAGGAGGGAGTGGATGTGGTAAATTACCAATGTGGGCATGGGGGAGACCAATGCTGGCCAGCGATTGGTCCAGGGGAAGGTGGAGAGGGGTAGGATGGTAATCGGGTCATACTAGACCAGAGAGAGGGGGTGGCATCAGTGGTAATTAATCTAAGTTGATCCTTGTAAGAATTTGGGTTATTTCTCCTCTTACTACTAGTATAAGGGCACAATGGGGATTTGCTGGGGTGATGCTACAGTGCTGGTCAACCAGTGGGGTGTCCTGGTGCTAGGGCTGAGCTTTCATCAAGATTGGATGAGGTTTGTAAGTGATTAGAGTGGTGGTTTGCTTAATTTCCAGATATTGATCTAATAGATGGTTGTGAAGGAAGTCCAAATTCTTGCTTGGAACAGAGGAGAAAATGGTACTGGTAGATTTATAAGGTCAAGGTAGACTTCTAGGATCCAATTGCGATTTTTATGTGGGGTTTTAGTCCACTTAAATCCATTTATTCAAAAAGGGCAGAAGTGGTTTATAGAGAATCATTTGATAAATTTCCATTGTACAAGGATGGATTTTGGTTTGGAAGGGTCCCAAATGAGAATACACACTTAGGAGAATTTTCTCAAGATTTATTGGGACACAAAAGTATTTAAAACAATTATTATTCCAATTCAGCCATTTAGGAAAATGGGCAAAAGAAATAATAAAGCTTCTCAAAAATATTTATTTTTGGTATGGGAAGGTGAGTTATGATATAAGGAACTTACTTGAGCCAAAATTTAGGTAAGTGTTTTGGTAAAAACCAAACTTTCCTTTATGGAGGGAGTTTTGGAGATTTTGACTATTTAAGGAATTAAATAGTTTTGGGGCCATTATAATTATGGATAATTATGGATAAATATTGAGGATCAATGTATAGGAGATATACAAGGTGTAGCAAGAATTTTCAACCTTGTGGAATGGAATTCCAACTTGATTTTGGTGGAATACCCTAGATTAGGGATCTAGGGAGGTGTTAATTTCATACCACCAAAAGATGCTTGCATCTTGGAGCTTAGAGCTCACCTTGGTGCAAGGGATAGATGAATAGGTATTCCAGGTTATATAGATGATCATGGCAGAAAGAGTTTGAATTAAAAGCATTGGAGGTGGTCTAGGGGTGATGGCAAACTTTGTTGAAAATAAGGCTACCAGGCAATATGGGTCATGATGCCTTATAAACCATGTGGGTTTAAGCAGCACAGAGATCCACTTGGGGTAAGTGAAGTAGGTTCTGATATAATTTAATGGTTAGAACACCACCATGCAGAGAGTTGGTCCATAGGGGTTTGGATGGTGATGTGAGCTTCTACCAAAGTAGGTATGCTTACTAGATTTGCAGGAATTGTTATTTTCTTGCCTGCAAAACCATTATGGACAAGTGGGTTGGAGGAGGATCTAACCAGGGGCAGGTGTGGGCCTTGGTAGTCCTTAGGATGGTTAACAAGATGGTTCAGATGCATTTCCAAAAATGCACATGGTTTGAGAAAAGGAGGCATTCAAAAAGGTGATGCTGAAACTGTTTCCAGACTTAGCCAAATTTGGCATTTTTGAGGAATTTGACTAGAGTAGGACAGGGAATGTTCTTGGAGGAGTTGCAAGGTATCTGAGCTTTAACAAGTTGGTGATATTGAAGTGTAGAGTGAGTAGAAGAGATCCTTGCTTGATATTGGTCTTCAAGGACTTGGAAGCATCTAGAATGGAAATCTTCAGAATGGATCTGGTTGAGGGTTTTAGATAATCACCTAGTGGTTAGGGATCTCAACTAGCTTTGCCTTCTTGCTTAGGGATTGATGATTGGGAAACATCTTGATCCTAGTGATGAGCTCCTAGGGTGGCTCATACTACTTCCTAAGCAAACAAGTCAAGCAGCAGATCAAAGTAACTCATCAAACAGCAGATCAAGGCAACTCATCTTATACTAAGCATAACCACTAAAGAGGTTATCATCAAGCCTAGCTTGGGGTAAGGTTGGGGCATTTTGAAGAGGTTGAGTTTTGAATAAGATGAGGGTTCTTGGTATCTCTACCAAGAGTAGAATTCAAGGACTTTGAACAAGAGTTTTGGTAAAACTAGAGGTAAGATTAGTTGAGAGTTCTATCTTGAAAACATAAGGAGATTGTATTATATATCTCTCCATAGTTTTTTTAATAGAAGCTACCAAAAATAGTTTTGGTTACATAGGCATCTTGGCTCATGTTTTGAAATGCCAGAACGTTTGAGAATATGTAAAGTAAGCCAAGATAGTTTTGGTAGATAGCTTTTGTCAACTGAGGTTGAGGTAAGGAGTATCCTAAGATACACATCAGAAGCATCAGTTCAAGCAAACAACAAACAAGCACTGCACCAAAGCACAAGAAAAAGTTTTTGTTCCCCCTAATTTTTGCATTCTAGACAACTAATCGGGGTTGCTGAAATTGGGATGTTACAGACCTTTCCCCCTTAAAAGAATATCGTCCCGAGATTCCAGAGAGTACGGTTAGGGGATTTGTCTTAGTTAGTGCTATGTGTTTCTTGCGGACTAATTTGTCGACTTTTCCTTCGAGTAGAAACACCTTGACAGCGAGGTTGAACTTCAATCTTCTTGAAACTCGGAGGTCGAGCTAGCTTCCATCATGATTGTAGGGAGGGATCTTCCTTCTGTAAGGGTCTACGGTGCTTCACTTAAGTGGGTTGTTGCATCCAAGTCTGTGACCAGTCTGTGCTCTGAGATTTGCGTCTTCGGGTCCCATGGTTGGATTTTTGCAGAGGGGTACTTCATTTTGCGGGAAAGACGTACCCTTAGGATTGGACTTGGGTAGTGTTAGGTCCGCAGCATAGAAAACAAAAAATTTCCTATGATGAGAACTACACGCCAAGATCTATCTACTAGGTACAAAGTAACGGGCGGACATACATCCAACGAGAACTTACCCTCGAAGACAACGAGTTTTGTTAACGAGTAGGAACTCGTGGTTGATGTAGTTGTACACTTGCCGATCTCAAGATGGTGAGGAAGTCCGAGCGCCACAACTCAGCAGCCCATCCGTACTCGCACACAAGTTCAAGCCACCGGACAACCTCCACCTCCTCGCTCCAGCGATCCAGCGGAAGCAGAAACTCCTGCCAGACGAAATGCCACCGGGAACATGTATCTCGCTAATCCGAGACCATGGGGAAATAATTCTAGAAGGGGAGAGAGATCCTTCACAAGGAGGTGTGAGGAAGAAGGAGGAAGAGGGTGGCCTTTTATAGGAGGAGGGGGTGCCCCTCCTTCATGGCCGGCGCATGGGGGGTGACTCCTCACCTCCCCAATTCATGTGGTGGTAACCCCTCCACATTAAAATGCCTCTTCACATTCCACTTTAAAGTCCCTACTTTAAATGCATTAAAATTCTCCAAGTTTAATGCTCTCTCATTTAATAAAACTCTTTTATTAAATTTATTCAGAATGTTGTTAATTACTTTAATTAACAAACATTCACATATAACCCCTTGCAATATTTCAATATCACATGCAGAACCACTTTCTGCAATTTCACCCGAAACAATTTCTGGTTTCTATCGAAACAATTCCTGCGCTTTGCGATTCTTTCGTCTGAAACATATGTGCTCCAAAATGGTGTCCGGTAACTCTTAAGTGTGTCACTCCACGGTTCGCGAATAATGCAGACATGATTGAGACTCCTCTCAGATCAATAGTCAGAAGCGGGACCTGGAGATCCATACTGACTCCTGCATATTCAACGATGATTTCTATGATCGTGAGAACCTTTAACGCTTGTAATTTAATCCCTTTGTCTCATGATGTAATACGTGTCCGAGATTCGATCATCGGTATCCAAATACCTAGTTTGATCTCGTTACCGACATGCACTCTTTTCTCGTTGCCGTGATATAACATTCTAGTGATCACATCATTTGCTTGCAAGCTATCTCAATGTGATATCACCGAGAGGGCCCAGAGTATATCTATCCGTCATCAGGATTGACAAATTCCACTCTTGATCCATGAGCCTCAACATAACACCTTCGTAGCACTGAACCCATCTTTATAGTCACCCTGTTACCGTGTGACGTTTGATGTTATCAAGATACTCTTTAGATGTTATAAGAATTTGGTTGATACATGACGTTTTTTCCAGACATTTTTAAGGTGCGTCACGAATTTCTAAAATCCTGATCGATAACATCACATCCTGGCTGAGGCCCTCGAAAGCCCAAATTTTCCGGATGAAACTGGCAAGTTTTCACTGAAAACGTCAAGGATCGTCCCGAAGTGTTTTCCTACCCGCGCGAGACTGAAAATTTACCACTGCGCGAGACTGAAACTTCTAAGTCATCCCCACCTCTCTCTCCTCAACCACCCAAACCCTATCTCGTTCTTCTCCAGATCCCGCAACTTGTCACATCCCAAAATTTTCCAAATTTGAAATGTGAAAAAAAAAACTTAAAACAAGTGAAGAATCAAGTTCTTTGAAATTTAGAAGGAACAAAAACTTTTTGAACATTTAATATAAAGCCTGCAAAAAAACAAGTAAGTAAAATGAATCTTGTTTGAGTAATGTTGTGCAAGTTTTCAAAACCTCAAAATCATGAAGCATGCATGAGCATCTTGACTTGGTTGCTTTTTAAAAACCTAAGAGAAGTGAAAATTAGCTCAAACCCTAAAACTCTAATTATTTGTTAACACTCAAGAACAACACAAGACTATGGATATATTCCATATTTAAATTATACAAAAGAACTTCTATGTGAGCTAAAAAGATAAACGGTGAAATTATAAAACCATAGAAATTAGTTTAACTCTATTTGAAGCCCATTTTCTTCTTATTTGACTCTTTTCAAACACACCCTTTTTGGCCTAAGCACATGCGTGCAATTGCATGTCCAATTAATGTATATATATAGTTTAGGTTAGTAACCCATCTTCTCTCTTTTTCTATTGAGACTCTCTCTCTAGTTCTCTCTCTAGAGTCTAGACCTAGTATATATATGCATATACAAACCGATGCATGCATGGCTCCAAGAGCATGTCGTGGTTTTGCTATGTCATTTTTTTTCTCTACATACTTGTACTCTCTTGTCTCTTCTTTTCTTATTTTCTACCGATGCACACAACTCAGCAAGCCCGACCGAGCTAGCACCTGAAGAGCCTCCAGGCTGAACCATGCAGCCAACCGACGAGTGCTTGCTCGACTCCTACACACTTAATGTCAGCACACAGCATGCAGCTAGCCCAAGCGACGCGCTGCATCTTTCGTATCCCAGTAGTCGAGCACGCCAACGCCTAGGCGAGCGAAACGCCGCACTACTACTTCGTCTCCTGGCACACACCAACAGCAGGACAGGAGCCAGCCCGAAACGCCAGCATCATAACTCGTGCACTAGTAACTCATGCCATGCCATTACACATTCTCTATTAAGCCCCCGATACAACTCCTACGGGACTGCTCTCGCCACTTCACGTAGCCGCACAGACTTTAGGCCTCTATCACAGTTGATCTTGGAGAGCTCGCTGGTCGCCATGGCATGCCGGCAACACTTCCGGCAGGTCCGTCGAGGAGAGGGCGAGAGCGGGACGAGCTGCTGCACCGCGACCGAGAGGAGGAGCAGACAGATTCGTCGAAATAGAAGGACAAGCCGCCGATCGACGACGTACTCCGCCGCCGTTTTATCTCAGTTAATCATCTTCTTCGGATATTCACGTCGTACTCGGTGACCTCCGTCACAAATCCTTTCGCACATACTCTAGCCGCACGTATGCCTATCTCCTAGACATAGTTTCTCGCCTCAGTTTTCTAGTCGACAGCAGTACCGGTGAACCGAATGTCGTTCCGTGGCATTGGCATATTAACCTGCCATGTACACTTCTATTGACCTCGAGCCCAACATGGAAAACATTGCAAAGAGCCCTAGGAGCCCAGCAGTGGCGTTAGTTTCTGTAAAGTACCTACTGGTCATAAAACTATTTTTATATACGCATGTGTACAACTCAATTTCAAAGAGTAGTTCGATCAGGTACATGTTGTTCTTTTTCTATATCTAGCAGTGTATTGATGTATTGTTTGCATGCACCTTAGTATGTATGGTTAAGTATTGTAGTTGTGGGCTGATTTCTTGCGTACCAATGCCATGTTAGCAATAGATTTATTCGGTAAGTTGAATTAGTCATCTACTCCATATAGTATTGTTATATGTGTACTGATAGTAGAGTCCTTTATATTATACTTACCTGACACGTGGTATTGTCATGCTTTTCTATGCTTGTATGCTAGAGTAAGTTCAATATATATATTTTATGGCATGTTAACTCGTTTACAGTAGCTTTGCTAGATATTCATAGGGCCATGCGGTTGTACATTTAATCCTATCTTAGTTCATATAGTTTGCAATCGTCTAGTGTACTGATCGCATATATTCTAATTTGTATGATTATCTATATTAGTCATAGCATGATTGAATAGTTTCTTACCAATAACATTATTAGTTATATATTAATTTGATAGAGACGGTTGAGGAGTTCTCTAAATAGTTTGCTACTCTTTGATCTAGTATATTTGTTGTTAGAATTTTTCATGATGACCTCACGGTTCATTTACCATTATCATGATTTAGCCTTCTTGTATGGTAGAATTTTCAGAGCACGTGTACATGTTGCATATTGCTATTTATTTTTGAGTTGTTTGGATTGCTATGGCTTATTATAAAATTCAGTGATTGTTGTATATGATCTGAGTACTGCCTAGTATAGTCACTTCAAATTTATTGATTATGTATATATGGAATTTGACTTGCTATTGCTGTTGTTAGAATAGTATTTAGATATTGATTTATTATCTAAAAGTTTTTTTTATTATTTTTACTTGTGATCTAGTAGCATGTAATTTTTTTTCCCGTAGTTTGTATATGCCTAATGTACTTTTTGCATGATTTTTGTATTGCCATTAGTGTTGATTTTGTGCATGTTTTGTCTTGGTTGTTTTGTTTGATAGATTGTGTGGATTGTCAAGTGTGTTACTGCAAAGAGTGTACCAACACCACCAACTACTAAGGCAAGTGACACTATCATCCATGTCCTACTATTTTCATTACACTTAGTGGATTTTTGTAGTATGCATGATAGGACTACTATGATACTATGCTATGCTATGTCCTATTTAGGATATCCTTTATATCTTCTTTAGTGAAAACACTGTAGTTGTAGTATGCTTAGCCCTGCTATAGATTCAGGGTGGAATATACCATATTGTGATTATATAAAATGTTGGAAAAATATATGTTTTATATAATAAAACAAGTACTCAATGAATCACCTGGGTGAAAAGTGGATACTCAGTTGAGAATAAGGTGGCAACGAAGGGAACCATGTCTATGGATATCTCTTTCGTGTGTGCACTAGGAGAACACCACCCAGGAACTTAGAGATTGAACATGTTTCTCGTACAGTGGCTTTTGTGTACAGCCACATGCCAAATGGGCTCTGGCCTAGTCAATTACATAGTGGGAGACCCATGCATTGGTACCTCTTCAGGTTAACTAGAATTATGCATTGGAGGTTTATCCTTGCATTGGTGCCTGGTAGATGTGCTGGCATTATGTATTGGGAGGACTTCTATGGAAAGACTTTGTCACATTCTCGATCTGCCGGTACTCCATCTTGGTGAGTACTAATCCAGTGGCCACTGGTGGCGTCAAGACGAGATTGTGTCTTGTGGGTAAAGTGTACAACTTCTGCAGAAGATTAAATTCTAAGTACTTAGCCGTGTCCCCGGTTATGGACAAGTCTGAGCAACTAAGGCCTGAAGCTATGGAAGATCTTGACATTCCAATTTCTCAAAGTAAAACTTGATGGTGACAACAAGAGAGTAGAAGCACTTGGAGTTTGCCAAGGAGTTCAGAAAGTTGTTCAAAGATCAAAACTATTTTTACAAACATAGGATAAAACCATATTGCTTTCTGCAAATGAGCCTAAGATCTACTTAGCCAAATATGCATGTAGTGATAGTCCAACTTATATTCACAAACTAGTGACACCTGCCAATACATTCAAAGTATTGACCCTTTGTGGCTGCAACCTATCATGTTGCAGGTTATTCTATTGATGAGTGAGGAACGATGATAAGATTACGAGTCTGCACCCAACATGTTTGCCTGTGGCACATGAAGATGAAGGACTCCATGCTTTACTTGTATTATGCTGCTTTGTAATAGGATAGCCTATGGCTATGAGTATGTAATAAAGTATTCATATTCTGGATCATGCGATGTAATATGACCTTTGTATCTTGATATCACATCTTAAACTGTGGGTGCTAGCTATTCGATCCAGGGACTAGCACTGTAATCATAGGGATTCGAACCAAGCTAGGTTTGGGTCATTACACCACTGCTCATTCCTCTCCCAAATCGGTAGACCATGCTACGACCAACTCCTCCTCCCATAGGCTCCGACCGCCATCCCTGATATGGGGTGGCCCGATCTTCTCAGCAAGCTCTTGTCGATGGTAATGGTGGATGATTGATAACTAGTGCGTAGCTATGATCTCTCCCGCTCGAACCCTGATGCCAGTGTAACAGATCTCGAACCTTGTAGGATATTCACAACACCACACTCTTGCGCATGTAGCCATGACCACAAACGGTAGTATACAATCTACTAATTCCCAATGGAACAACAGATCACACTCAATTATAGTTGTAGAATTCGAACACAGGGTAATTGCAGATGTTCTATGAAAGAAACAACTCCAAAATATTTTAACGTGGTCTAACCCTAAAAACCATGATTTACAGGACTATATAAAGATTGTTGGACGTCCAATATAGAGTTGGGGTCAAAACCAAACATATCTCTAACTTTCCTAACTTAAAAGGACTATATTTGTAAACTGACAGAAAACGTCTGTCGACTTGTTTTGGCTGCCGCGCACAGCTCATATCGAACCGGGAGACGTGCAAGTACCCGTTGGAAAGATCTCGGAATTATCTTTCAAACAAGTACTTATTTTCTTAATTCGGAGTTGGTATGTGGAAACCACGTCCGTTTCAATTTCAGAACTTCTGTCTGTCCGAATTGAACCTTCCTTCTTGGTCGCCTTCTAACTCTCGGTCGCATTCGTTTCGATGATCTTCTCTTGCGCCTCCCTCCCACTCTTCCCTCGCGCATCCTTAGGCGATCATCATGCTGGGCTCCTCTTGTAGCCCTTCTCCTCCTCGCGCCATGCTTGTTTCTCCAAAGAACCTGATTATACATAAATGCATAGACTTAGGTAGTATAAAGTTCTCATCAATTAAAGCATCATGGTCAACTAGGAATGAATTCACCTGATAGTAATTATTCATGTGAATCCATATTTCCTTCCAGTTTAGACAGTCAGAATCATCATAATCCCTGTATATATCCTCATCATCCTCCCTTTCTTCATGAAAAGCCGTCCACGGCTTTGGGTGAGCTGAAAGTGGAAGAAACATAAAGAACAACGTGTACGCAAAGTATATGTATATATAACATGTTGTATTATTGTTGTTCACATGAAAAGTATCTCCAGTATACATCAAGCAACTTAAATTGCAGGTATAAGTAAGTACAAAGAATCATGATCATGGTGAAAAACAACTAAATAGATAGTCTTGTTCTTCAATATTAAATTGAGTTTTCGCAAAGAAGATCTATGATCAAATTTGTGCACAAGATCAAACCAATTAAATATGTGTGAAAACCAAATTGATTCATGTCATGCTTCAACTGCGCTACTCTGATTATTATGAACATAATCATGTTGTCTAGTATGTAAGATGCAACTCAATTTCCAAATATCAAGGAAGTCTAAAGTAGTAACATAACTAGACAGACTTTTGGGAGAAACACAATGAATATGAAAACTTGGGTTCTATTCTAGCAAGATCAACTAGACAAGAATGTATTTCCATAATATCTCGAACAAGAACTATTGTCCCATAGCAAATATTTTGTGACACATTGCATATATGGCTGAAAACAGCTTGTTTCAGTTCAACGATTCTATCACAAGTAATGCACATGTGATTCACAAGAAAATTTTCATCCATGCTATATTGACCAATTAGATTGAAAGTGAAACAAGGAGAATATGTGCTAGAATTCAGAAATGAAATTTCAGAAATCTTATCCATAGCACAACTCATACTTATAGGTTCATTTAGCATGATGGAATACACAATATCAGCAGGTGGTATTCTAGAAAGTATTTCCTTATGTGTTATCAGTACCACATGATCAAAATTTGAATTTGGTAAACTATCACATGGTGCCGAAATAGTAGTGCAAGGCAAATCACAAGGAGGCTTTAGTAAAGGAATAGACTCACAATATGTCGCACATGTTGGCTAAAGCTCCAAATCAGTACCAATGTCATCAACAATCTCCTCAGTTGTAGTAGGTACTAAAACATCCACAAGTGACAATGCACCGTCTAGTGATACAGGTTGTAAAACAGACGGCTCCCTTTCTTCAAAAGCAACCTGGATATCACAAGAAACAACACTAGGAGTAGAGATGATTACATTAGTAGAAACCTCATTTGTCTCATCAACTCTCACTCTCGGTTCTTCTACGACAGGATCAACATGTGGTTTTATGTTGGTGGTTATAGGTACACATAGGTTTTGACGCCTAATCTCCTAAAATTGCTTAATACGTGAACGTGCTAACTAGGTGTGTGTACAATTCCAAAAGATAGTAGGATCAGAACACTCATTACTAAACACAACCTGGAATTGATTACACTACTTTGTTCCCAACATGATATGACAGGAGTTAAATGCTCTAGGAATGACAAAACAAGACATCATTCTGCTAGGGCCATAAATGGTGAGTGGAACAGATGCGATCTGAGTAATTGGTAGTGCATGACAAAAAGTTGCTAACATAAATGGGCATATTAATGCACTTGTACATAATTGTAGCTTTTCAACAACCTCAACACTAACCAAATTTATGGAAGAACAAGTATCAATAGTAGTAGCAGCTTGTCTACCACTAATTTCTGTGATGAAGTGGAACAAACCCGAATTAGGGGCTTGTTCGTCTGCGGTACCAAAGTTCGCAGGCCAGCGCATGGCGGTACCTAAGTTGCCTGAAATTACCGCGTTTCGAAAAGTTGGGCCGCCAACTACTGAGAGGGGCCATTTTGAGGCAAATTCATCTCAGCCCTACCAAATTCAAACATTCCGTTAAACTGCCCCGTGAAGTAGACGGTCGGGACCCTCATGTCGGTCATCTGTCCGTGACGCGGGTGCCAACGTGGCAACCTCTTAGGCAAATCGAGCAGCTAAGTGGATTGGATGCGTTGACCAATTTCACAAATCCATTCCCAGCCTTCCCCTAGCACCGGCAGCGTCGGAATCCACCCTCCAGGCAGGACGATCCCTTCGGACATTTGACTTCCGGCGCCAAGTTGCTGCGCCCAGTTGCTGATCCCGAGCTCCAATGGCGCATGCCGTAGCTGCCATTGCGAGGCTCTAGCCCGCCTCCGCCGTCGACGAGTCGAGCAGCTCGGAGGATGGCAGATCCTACTATCAAGAAAGAAGAAGTTATGTCTACAAGCGGGTGAGCTACCCTTCTCTTTGCTATTCGCACTAATTACAACTGCTAGCTGGCTACTGAACCTCAAATTGTTTGTTAGCCCAACGCTGACAAACATATTTTGTCCACCGTTTTCTGTCAAGTGGGATCTGCACGGACCCCCTTACCTGGTTACGGTTGTCCTCTATAGGTACGACTCTAAGGGCAAGAGGTATGGACACCATTGTTTCATGATGGAAGAAGCGCCTGCGCAGATCTGCTCTATATCTGGTATGGTTGCTGCTCTGCGTAATCATGTTGAATTATGGCCGAAGCAGACTGCAAAGTTCAGCTTCATGGATGAACGTGGCATCATGGCTCATATAACGTGTGACAGTCAGCTAATTGGGTTGATGAAAAGGTATGCTTAGGCTGCCATGTTTGAGCTGAAATGTGATGTACTGGATGTGGAAGCTGCTGCAACTGGGAGTCGCCCTTCTATTCTTGGACAGGGTGGTTGCTCGAACCCAACTAGCTCCTGGTAAGCAAAGGTCTCTTGGGGTTCGCATGTTTGTGCTGAATTGTAATTTTTGTTTTATTTACTCTATAGATATTGGGAAGTTATGCAACAGTCTCGTTTCTTTGACAGGAAGCGCCGCAAGTTTAGAAACATGATTACCGGGTCAGTCATTTTGCTGCCCGAAGAAATTAAAACCGAGTGGAAAGATGTCATTTTGCTGCCCGAAGAAATTAAAAACGAGTGGAAAGATGATGCTGGACACGATTCTAGTGCCTATTGTCTCGGCGATGCAGAGTATGTGAAGCTAAGAAAATTGGCACCAAGGAAGAGGAAGAAGGCGGGAAATGAAGAAGCCAGTGGACGTGAAGGCTTGGCACCCAGGCTGCGGAAGAAGGCCGCTGGCAATGAAGATGCATAGTAATGTGTTCAACTTGAACCTATATATGTAATTCTGTTAAATTCTGATCGCTTTGTGTGTGCCGTGTTGCTGGCGAAACAATCTACCCACGTTCTCTGAGTAAAATGTACCGCGACTTAGGGTTTAAAAACACCTGAGTCAGTAGTTGAATCCGAAATTGTGATTGTGCCACTATTATCTGAAAACAAGGATCCACCGGTTCCATGATTGCTGAGGGGCAGGAGGTCTCCAAATACGACAGAATGTAAGTGGCACAGAAATAAGTTATTTAAGCTGCCACACTCCACGAAGAAGCAACTTATTTCAGATGCTGCACAACGACGTGGCAACATAAACAACAATGTTCTCACTGATAATGCCCAGATGAGGAGGAAATCAATACCACTTTCTGGCATAATCTTGAGCCCGTCTATCTCACCGCCTCTCTGCTCCTGCATCCCCTGCATCTGGCGAAGCTCCCGGATCTCCAGTAACCGGGTGTACGTGCTTCCACTTTATAAATTGTGGTTGTGCCATTTGCATGCGACACGATCCACGTAGATTATGTTTAAGCAAACCACTAATGTCAGAATACACTAGTAGAAAAGGTGTCTTTGGTCCACAGTCACGTTCCTAATCCGGGACAGAGATATAAATCGAGGCAGAAATTGATCTAAATCACAAATTCTTCCACAAATTAATCGAGACATAGATCTAAATCGAGGCATTTCATTACTTCAACCACAAATTCTTCTAAATAAAGGTGCGATTTCACATCCTACATTAATTCAACCACTAGTGAACAATTTCACTTCCGCTGCCACTGTCCTCTGAGCCACTGGCTTCCTCGTCGCTGTCGGACAGAACCTCCACGATGTCCGCATTGTTCGCGAGACGGAGCACCTCTTCGCGTCGAGCGGCGATGATGACGGTGTACTTGGTCCGTCCAGGGACGGACCAGAACCTCTCCCGCCCTTCTCGGTTGCGGAGATCCTGGTGCACCACGCGCCCGTCAACGATGCGGTTGCCAATCTTGGCCTTCCGCTCCTTCTTGAACAGCGCCGGCCAGTACGGGCTGGCCGCCGCGTACCGGGGCAGTGCCCTCTTCCACGCGGACATCTGGCGGCGGCGCGGCATGATTTTTCTCTCCATCTTGGCTCGGCCAGGGAGCGGATCCACCGGCACCCCCGCAGAGCTGATGCGCCATTCGTGGGGCACCTTCGCGGCTGGCGGCACGAGGATGTCGAAGTTCGCGAACATCACCGCCTCATACAAGTTCAGATCGGGCATCTCCATGTTGGCACGGTGGAGATTGGAGAGGACGAGGGGATGGACGATGAAGCGACGCGCTATGGCGCCTCCTATTTGTACACGAGGACGACGAAGCAATGGGCGGAATATCCAAGGGGCATTGTTCAGACAAAAGAAGTAATGCGGGGTCAGACAAAATAAGTAATGCGGGGTCAGAGCAATTTTTTTCCTCCCTGGAATCCGGGACCAATAGTTCAGATCGCTAGGTCAACAAGTACAAATATTACAACATAAAAAGGCATGGAGCTTAAGCTAAATAGAACTAGTTATCACACATCTCCTTGATCTTCCTAATCTTGCCCCGATGCACATCTTCCTGCGAGAGCAAGGATCGAATTGTCTGCTCCTTCCTTTTAGCATCTTCCTTGCACAGCTTCAATTGTTTCTCTGCATTTTTCCTCATGCACTTGTCAATACTCGTAGTTGTGTACTATAGGACTTTAGCCTGGTGGAAATCATTCCTTGCTTGAGTTAGTTCTTGCTATGCTTTAGCCTTTAGGGCCAACGCCGCATCCCTCTCCTTCTCGACTTTGATAACCTTGTCTTGCACCCACCTGAGATCTCCCTTATGCTTGGTCGTGTCAACTGGTTCCCATAGCTTCGTCTCAACACTGTCAAGAAATGAGCTGAATACGGATTCTTTCAACTCGATAGTCATTTCCCATAGTTTTTCCAGCGTTTTCTGCATCGATTTGGGCCACTCTGGATCTACCCATTTGACAACACTGCAACTTCCGCCTTGCATCATTGCACGATGTCCTTGACACCGTAGAAGCCTCCTGCCTGTGTTTCGTCCATCGAACGCTACAAATTTAGCGGGAACATATCCATGTTTACATACCAAAGGACTGTCTTCATCTGCTAAACCGTGATAGTCGGAGTCATACATTGTCTGGTTGGCCTAACACATCATACGCGCATGAGTAAACAGATTAGATCTAGCTCAAAAATAGATAACTGGCCACAAATGATAGAAATAGAGATGAGACGACTCACATCGAAATCACCATCCCTGTCGTCATGACGCGTTTCCTCACCGTCTCCCCTTGAACCCATGGCGAGAGGGGAGGGGGGTGGCTACCGGAGAGGGGATTGGGATGGAGGCGCTATTGGCTTGCGTCTATGGCAATATGGGAGTAAAGTGGGGAAAGTGGCTTCGAGGGTAAGGAAGATAAGTATGGGGAGGAAGAGAAGTAATGGGGACGTGACACTGGGATGTGGCCCACTGAACTCGTGAGACGTGACACTCGCAACAGGGGAGCGCCCGGTGTTGCCAGTTTGTCCATAGCAAGCGTGGCCAATCATGCCGCAGAACAGCCTACTCGCGGATCGCTCTCACGAAGACCATCCCAATCGTCCAAGCGCCCCAATCGAATGGTATGTAATAATGGTCAAGCAGAACAACTGTGTTAGGGCGTGCCTTCTAGAAGACTCGGTCTAACGGCTACCCATGCAATGACACTGGTGTATCCATGTGTGGTTTGTGAAAAGAACAGACATGCAATCACACTAGGTGGATCCATATGTGGTTTATGGAAGTAACAGACATGCAATGACTCTAGCTGTGATTCATGAAAAGAACAGACATGCAATGACACTAGTGGTTCCATGTGTGGTTCATGGGAAGAACACACATCCAATGACACTGGTGGACTCTAGTTGTGGTTCATGAAAAGAACAGACATGCAATGACACTGGTGGATCCATATGTGGTTTGTCTAGAGGAACACACACGCAATGACACTGGGTGTGGTTCATGAAAAGAACAGACATGCAATGACACTGGTGGATCCTTATGTGGTTTGTGAGAAGAACATACATGCAATGACACTGGTGGATCCTTATGTGGTTCATGAAAAGAACTGACCTGCAATGACACTGGGTGTGGTTCATGAAAAGAACTGCATTGCAATGACACTGGGTGTGGTTCATGAAAAGAACAGACATGCAATGACACCGGTGGATCCATGTGTGGTTTATGGCAGTAACAGACATGCAATGACTCTAGTTGTGGTTCATGAAAAGAACAGACATGCAATGACACCGGGTGTGGTTCATGAAAAGAACAGACATGCAATGACATTGCGTGTGGTTCATGAAAAGAACAGACATGCAATGACTCTAGCTGTGGTTCATGAAAAGAACACACATGCAATGACACAGGGTGTGTTCATGAAAAGAACAGACATGCAATGACACTAGTGGATCCTTATGTGTGGTTCATGAAAAGAATAGACATGCATGACAGTGGTGGATCCTTATGTGGTTTGTTTAGAAGAACACACATGCAATGCCACTTGGTGTGGTTCATGAAAAGAACAGACATGCAATGACACTGGTGGATCCTTATGTGGTTTGTTTAGAGGAACAGACATGCAATGACACTGGTGGATCCACGTGTGGTTCATGAGAAGAACACACATCCAATGACACTGGTCGATCCTTATGTGGTTCATGAAAAGAACAGACATGCAATTACACCGGGTGTGGTTCATGAAAAGAACAGACATGCAATGACACTGGGTGTGGTTCATGAAAAGAACAGACATGCAATGACTCTAACTGTGGTTCATGAAAAGAACACACATGCAATGACACTAGGTGTGGTTCATGAAAAGAACATACATGCAATGACACTGGTGGATCCTTATGTGTGGTTCATGAAAAGAACAGACATGCAATGACACTGGTGGATCCTTATGTGGTTTGTTTAGAAGAACACACTTGCAGTGACACTAGGTGTGGTTCATGAAAAGAACAGACATGCAATGACACTGGTGGATCCTTATGTGGTTTGTTTAGAGGAACAGACATGCAATGACACCGGTGGATCCACGTGTGGTTCATGAGAAGAACACACATCCAATGACACTGGTGGATCCTTATGTGGTTCATGAAAAGAACTGCCATGCAGTGACACTGGGTGTGGTTCATGAAAAGAACAGACATGCAATGACACTTGGTGTGGTTCATGAAAAGAACAGACATGCAATGACTCTAGTTGTGGTTCATAAAAAGAACACACATGTAATGACACTGGGTGTGGTTCATGAAAAGAACAGACATGCAATGACACTGGTGGATCCTTATGTGGTTCATGAAAAGAACAGACATGCAATGACACTGGTGGATCCTTATGTGGTTTGTTTAGAAGAACACACATGCAATGCCACTGGGTGTGGTTCATGAAAAGAACAGACATGCAATGACACTGGTGGATCCTTATGTGGTTTGTTTAGAGGAACAAACATGCAATGACACCGGTGGATCCATGTGTGGTTCATGAGAAGAACACACATCCAATGACACTGGTGGATCCTTGTGTGGTTAATGAAAAGAACAGACGTGCAATGACACCGGTGGATCCTTAGGTGGTCTGTCTAGAGGAACACACATGCAATGACACCGGGTGTGGTTCATGAAAAGAACAGACATGCAATAACTTATGTGGTTTGTTTAGAAGAACACACATGCAATGACACTGGGTGTGGTTCATCAAAATAATAGACATGCAATGACACTAGTGGATCCTTATGTGGTTTGTTTAGAAGAACACACATGCAATGACACTAGGTGTGGTTCATGAAAAGAACAGACATGCAATGACACTGGTGGATCCTTATGTGGTTTGTTTAGAGGAACAAACATGCAATGACACCAGTGGATCCACGTGTCGTTCCTGAGAAGAACACACATCCAATGACACTGGTGGATCCTTATGTGGTTCATGAAAAGAACAGACATGAAGTGACAGCGGGTGCGGTTCATGAAAAGAACAGACATGCAATGAAACTAGGTGTGGTTCATGAAAAGAACAGGCATGCAATGACTCTAGCTGTGGTTTAATGAAAAGAACACACATGCAATGACACTGGGTGTGGTTCATGAAAAGAATAGACATGCAATGACACTGGTGGATCCTTATGTGGTTTGTTTAGAGGAACAGACATGCAATAACACCAGTGGATTCACGTGTGGTTCATGAGAAGAACACACATCCAATGACACGGGTGGATCCTTATGTGGTTCATGAAAAGAACTGACATGCAGTGACACTGGGTGTGACGAGGGTTTGACTCATCAATGCCCATTGTTATGGACTTGGGTTTTGGAGAAGGAGGGAGTGCGGGAGACATCTATCGTCTAGCAAACAAGCACACAGGGGACAAAGATTTACCCAGGTTCAGGCCTCATAGAGGTCCCTACTCCTGCTTGTCTGCTCGTGGAATTATCAAAGGAATCAAAGATTACAATGGTGCGCAGATGTGATCTGGCGAGGGTTCTAGAAACTAGGGTTGCGTTTGTCCTCCTCGCCGCCCCTCCTAGCCTTTATATAGATAGGCTAGGTCTCGGGTAGTAGGTTGAGTCGGTTACAGATTAGGGTTTTCCCCTTCTAACTTTCTACATTTAGCTTCTTCTTGTTCTTCAAGCAATCGAGAGTCCATATGATACTCGAGTCCTTCATTTGGGGCTTGGCGACACCGTGGGCCTTTACGTATTTAGACCGTATATACCAAGCTCGAGTACCTGTAGGGTATACCCATGTCAGTAGCCCCCGAGTGTCCAGTGGAATCACAGATTCGACTGGGGAATTTTGAAGTCTTTCGAGTGCATGGAATGAGTACATTTTCAACTACTTTGTTTGTGTCATAGGGATTGTTGATGTGTGTGCCTAATATAACCGAAGTATCGGTATTAGTTAACCACCTTAGGGCGAAACAATGCAATCTACTCGAACTCGAGTCCCCGGACTCGAATCCGGAAAAGTGCTGGCGTAATTCGACTCAAGCCGCGGAGGTCTTAGAGGAGCCGAATTCCAGTTATATGGGTGTGAGCACTCGATGCGTCCGTCAAGGCATATTCATCATACCTGTAGGCACGGATATATTTCTGGTAGTGCACAACTAATGCGTTGTCAGGCCTTATTCAGGTCTTACCTTCACGCTGTAAGCGCGACATCCGAATTTTATCATCGCGGAGACGATTCGGGTGACCCAGGAGACACAGTCTCTTTGTAGGGAAAATTATGAGCGGTGTCGCCATGAGCTTCGAATGTGGATGTTATCAACACACAGTCTTTTGTACAAATAATCATAGGGTGCACGACCAGCGCTCCCTATGGGAGTAGCCCCCGAGTTCCTGGTGGAGTCGAAGACTCAGGCAGGGACTAACGAACTTTTGCGACTGCTGCCGGCTTTTGTTTGCTTGTTCCAGTCGAATTTGTTTCCAGCGCTCCCTATGGGAGTAACCCATTTCCATAGTCGAATCGTATTTCGAGTGGTTGGGTTTGCTTGTGATTGTCCATGTTCCTGTAAAAAGAAAAGAAAAAATCATAGGGTGCACGACCAGCGCTCTCTATGGGAGTAGCCCCCGAGTGCTTGGTGGAGTCGAAGACTCGAGCAAGGACTAAAGTAGTCGAAGTCTTCTGCTACGTAGCTTTGATGACGTCAGTGCTGACGATTTCATGACCTCAGTTGCCCGCGTGAGCGAGTTTGACGGGACGTGACGAGCAGTGGGTCCTACTCTCTGACTTTGATTTGACTGGACGTGCGTAATCTTTTATTTTAACTGTGTCTCCTCGATTTCCGCGCATAATGGGAGTATTGGAGGGACGGTTTGCGCTTCCACTTCTCCACGTGTCTAGCACGATGTTTGCCACGCGTCCAGTAGGGTTTTTCTAAACCGTTGGATTGCATCTTCCAGGGGTTAAGTAGCGGCGCTGTGACGGTAATTTTCTCATCTGCTCTCATTCATCCTTTGCTTCCATCGTCATTGCCGCTGCTCCTCTGCTTTTCTCTGCGCTTGTTTCTTCCACGACGCTGGACCAGCTCCGCTCGTTTCCGAGCTACTTCCTTTGCTCACATCGCCGCCATGCAATGGGGAAGAAGGGAGGCGTTGCGGCTGATTCCGCGGCCAACGCTGCTGCGGTGAAGAAGAAAGGCGGCTTCGCCGCTGCGGGCACCAGCACCACCGCTGGCTGGAAGAAGAAGGCCGCAGACACCCGCCTCACGAATGGTGCGTGGCGCCCCTCCATCATCAAGTCATCCGATCTCCATCTTCTTCGCCAAGACGGAATACTGTCCGCCGCAGTCGCCGATGCGCGCATCCCCGGCGGTGAGACAATTCCTTCTCCTCCCGCTAGTTTTCGAGTGATGTTTTTAGCATTAATCATTCGCAGTCTCTCCTTGCCCCTTCACCCCTTTTATAGGGGCCTCCTTTGTTTCTACGGGCTTCAACTCCATCAGCTGTCCCCGAACTCTATCCTCCATATCTCTTGCTTCATCACCCTCTATGACTGCTGGCTCGGAATCGAGCCGCACTTCGGCCTCTTCAAGCGCCTCTTCAAGTTGAAGCGTCAATCTGCATCTGGCTCTTTAGTCTATGATGTAGGTGGTTGCGGAATCCACGTCGACCCATCCGCCACCTATTTCGACATCAAGCTCACGGTGTCCGTCCAAGGGTGGAGGGACAAATGGTTCTACATCCGCGATGAGAAGGCTAACGGTGAGAACTTCGGACTCGCACCCTTCGATCCCGCGACGCCGTGCAAGAGGATGCGCTCCTGGAAGAATGTAGTCATGCCTGGCGAGTCCGCGAAGACAGATGTGCTGTACAGGCGCGTCTACGACCTCGAGAATCACATAGGCAAAGAGGAGGGAGGTTGCGCTCTCATTCGCACTTGGCTGCACCGTCGCGTCCAGCCCCTATAGGCTAGAGTCCACCCCATGTTTCAGTGGGCTGGCGCTGATGATGCCACTCGCGTGTCTACCGATGGCATGTCCACGAGTGAGGTGGACAAGAGGGTTCGACTGGTCACCAAGTACACCGTCAAGGATGTGCTCCCCAGTGAGCCAGTTGTTCCTCCATTTGATGCTACGAACCCTCCTCCTGAGGTATAGTTGTGCTACGTAGTAGCTAAATTTGTCGATTGCTTCTCTGTTGTTTACTTGCTTTTTGCTGAATGTGTTGTCTGTGTGCAGGATTGGGCGGTGTCACCTTGTATGCCCCCTCTTCCTGAGGGGATTATCCCTCGTGAAGCTTTGGAAGAGGACGAGTCGGAGTCGACCGTCCCATCTGATGTGGAGGAGGAAGCCCCCGAGTCCGTTAGTCCGGATACTCCCAAGCGTTCGCGCAGCGAGGATTCCGATGTGTCGTCTCCTTCGACTCTGGAAGGTACAGGTGCTGGTGTGGAGTCGCCGATACCTGCTATTCCTCTGAGCGCCGTGGCACCATCTTCTCGCAAGAAGATGCGATTGCCCAAGGGAGTCCTCGTCGGAGTCGGGGGAGGCCACTTTTGACTTTGACAAGTTTGACTGGTAAGTTTTCTAGTTTACTTGTTCTTCTCTATTTTGTCCTTGTTGGCTTGTCTCTGGGTTTGCCCTTTTTTCTTGATGTGAATTTATGTCTTAAAGTCAAGAGGCGTCATCATCTTCTGGCGACGTCCAATTTTTGAAGGAATCAGGAGTCGCGACCTAAAGGGCCAAGAAAGAGGTCGAGTGCGCTCCTTCCCCTCCATTGGCGGCCCACTCCGGGCACAACTCTTCCAGTTCTCCTCATGCAGGGGAGCATCGAATGGTTGCCCGGATGACGGTACAGCAAACATCTTCGGAGTCACTGGAGGACCATGGAAGTGTAGTTGTTCTCCTTTTTAGTGTTGCAGTCGAAGTTATCTATTGCCTCTGCTGATTCCTTGTTGTGCGATAGCTCCTTGTGAAGGAAGCCGCGCACTTGGCGGAGCAAGTGCTTGCGATGGCCACCAGCATGCGATGCTGGAGACGCGTCATCGCGTGGTTGAAAGTGAGTGTCCTACACTTCTTCTTCTTCTTCGTCTCCTTTTTGATATGGTTGACTGATAGTCAATCCCTTTCTGTTTGTAGCTGAACATAACGCCCTCCTGCGCAATGCTGCCACCATGGAGAAAACCTTCGCCGCGGCTGTGAAGGGTCGCGATGAGGCAATCGCAGCACGTGACGAGGAGTTGCATGCCTCCTTTGTAGCCAGGGAGAAGTTGTTCGAGGAACAACTTTTCTCAATCGCCAAGGCCCTCTCAGGTATTTTGCTTTGGATATCGTTGTCCTTCTCTGCTGGAATTTTTGTCGTTGGCACTGATGTTTTGTCCATGTGTGGATTTATGTGCAGATGCTGGTGACTTGAGTTTCGACCCGCAGGCCCTTCGTCGCGATGATGCTCTGGCGGGTGCACTGTCGGCAGTCGAGTACCATAGCACCGCCGTTCAGGATACGCTCTCCAAGGCCAAGGGCACCCTCAGTCGCCTCCGGGAGGAGCTGATGCCCAAGGCGGAGCTAATTGAGAATATAGACGAGCTGGTGGAGTCACTCGCCGGCGGTGTGCCTTCTAGCTACAAGAACTCACTCCGCGCGGCTGGCGCGTCCATGTCGCTTGCCATGGTGCAGGCCCACGGAGTCGAGGTTGATCCTACCGCGGTGTCGAGGGCGATGCATGTTAGCGGGGACGGCCAGCAGGTAGTCTTCGCTCCTTTCGCGACTGCCTGTGGCAAGTATGGACCTCAGTTGATAAATACTGTTGCAAAGTATTCTGAGGAGCTGCACTGCGCCAAGAAGGCGGCGAAAGCGGCGACATCAGGGGCTGGCGGAAAGTCAGTGGCATCTGACACTGCCACGGACTCGATGAAGCCCCCGAAGCCGTCGAAGTCGAAGAAGCCAGTTGCTCCTTAGTTAGCTTTGTAATAGTTAATTAGTTTATTTCCTTTTGTTTAAGAACATGCCTGCTGGCGAGTGTATCTGCTGATACTTTTGCTAGTCTTGAATGCACTTGAATCCTTTGTCTTTGTGTTGATTTGGTCGTCTTATTTGCTTCTATCTTGACTCGTGGTAGGGTACATCAAGTGATCCTTTGAGGGAAACTCAGGACTTGCCGACTCTTGATGATACCGTGGTACCGTCGTGCTCCAGGGTAGATGAGCTGTCGCTGCTTTTGCGACTGCGTGACCGCGTGCAGCAGCTGGAGCGTGAGTTGCCCGTGCTCCGCGGTAACGCGGATGTATGGAAGTCGAAGGCGGAGAAAGCCACCGCCCGAGAGCAATATCTGATTGGCGAGGTGACGCAGCTGGGCGACCAATTCAAGTGTTAGTTTGCTTGCTCTCATATTTTCCTCGTAGTCACTCGCAATGGTACGTTGTACTTATGCTGCTGTTGCTGCTTCGTGTAGTTGTCAGCACGCGTCATCTGCAGGAGGAGAAGGATATAATTGTCATTCGCATGCATGATCTTACCCAGGAGCAACTTCAAGAGAGTGGATACTTCTGGGTAGATCATGATCGTGCGACTGCGCTGGCGACCCTGCAGGATCGTGTGTCGCGAGTGCTGCACTTTCTGAAGAAGTCGCAGGCATGCTTGAAGAACATTTATTGGGCGATGTTTCCGCTTGATGATACTCCATCAAGTTTGCTCGCCCTCCTTGCCAAGTTTCAAGACCTGACCGTGGTTCGCGAGTGCGTGAGGCAACAGTCGGTGGTTGGTGCCAAGGCTGCTCTATCAATGGTGCGACTGCAAAGGCCTGACGTAGATGTTGCGGAAATTGCGGCTAGGCCACCTGCGCCACCAGCAGGTTCTTCCTGGAATATGGTGCCACACGACCAGTCTGTGTATCGCCCAGCAGAAGAGATCGTCAACTTCTTTGAGGAACAAACCAACGTTCTCTTGCTACAGTAGTAGCCTAGTTTGTATCCTGCACATTACTATACTTGTGTTGTAAAGTTCGTATAAATGTTGTGTATAATTTATTGTCGAATATGTATAAAGCGCTTTGTTAGCATGAACTGTGTTGCACTATGCGAGTCCCTTTCGTTAGCCTGGTCATGCTTTTATCTCAGTCTCTTGTCAACCTGTCAGGTGTGTTGCAGCTGGGTTGATGTTTGTGTCAAGGGTTTCGATTGATGTGCCAACAACTCAGGATATCGCGTTTTGGTTCGTAGAACAGATGTATATAGGGTGGCGCAGCCCCCGAGTAGATAAATTGGAAAAATAAAGGAAGACACAGAGTTTTGGGGCACTTAGCTTTATTTATTCGTGAGACAGTACGAGGTACAATGTGTGGCTAAGTAGCCTTGGATGAGTGCCTTATTTGCGATGCAAAAGTAAAATGACTAAGGGTAGAAGCGTCGCAGCTGTGCGACGTTCCAGGGGTTGGAGTATGCGACTCCTGTCTCTAAATCTTGAAGGCAATAGGCGCCACCTAGGATTACTTCTGTAATCACATACAGTCCTTCCCAGGGGGACTCGAGCTTGAGATGCCCCTGCTGCTTCAATCGCAGGACCAGGTCGCCTACGACGAAGTATCTGGGGCATAGCCTCCTACTGTGGTAGTTGCGCAGGTTCTGCTGGTAGATCGTTTATCTTTTCGCGGTGATTTCCCTTGCTTCGTCGAGGAGGTCGACGGAATCTTCGAGTGCGAGGGATGACTCTTGTTCGCTGTAAGTGACCACGCGCGACGCCTTGTACCGTACCTCGGCGGGTCGCACTGCCTCGGCTCCGTGCACCATAAAGAATGGTTTGTAGCCCGTGGCACTGTTTGGAGTTGTGCGTAGGCTCCAGAGTACGGATTGCAGTTCGTCCGGCTAGCAACCCGCGGCTTGTTCGAGTGGTCGGAGGAGTCGCTTCTTGATGCCACTGCAGACGAGCCCGTTTGCTTTTTCCACCCGACCGTTGGTCTGTGGGTGCGCTACCGAGGCGTAGCTGATGTTGATCCCCAGGTTCTCGCAGAATTCTTGGAACTCCTTGGATGTGAAGTTCGTCCCGTTGTTGGTGATGATGTTGTGCGGTACTCCGAAGCTGTAGACGATGGACTCGAAGAACTTTACTGCGCTGTGCCCTAATTGGTTGGTCACTGGCATGGCCTCAATCCACTTGGTGAATTTGTTGACTGCGACCAAGAGGTAGACGTAGCCTCCTCGTGAGGACCTTGGAAGTTTCCCAACCATGTCGAGTCCCCATTGCACGAAGGGCCAGGCCAATGGGATTGGTCGTAGCTCTGCGCCAGGTGCATGCGGCTTGTCTGTGAATCGCTGGCAAGCGTTGCATTTTTGGACGGTGTCCTTGGCATCGCGCATGGCCGTAGGCCAGTAGAATCCAGCTCGTAGAGCTTTGGCAACAAGGGCACGACTGCCGGCATTGTGCCCGCAGGTCCCTTCATGGATGTCGAGGAGAACAGCTCTTCCATCGGCCGTGGAGACGCATCGTTGGAGTACTCCTGTGATGCTGCGTTTATACAGTTCGCCGTTGATAACATCGAATGCTTGGATCACCGCGCGATGTGCCGTGCATCAGTTGGGTCGTCCGGGAGCCTTTTGCTGAGGAGGTACGTGATGTATGGCTGCGTCCAGGATTGCTCAATCATCATGACGCTCATTGGTCCCTCGAGTCCTGTGTCCAACTCCAAGTCATCGAGTGCCATTGACTCATTGGGCGGCATAGCCCCCGAGTCCGTTGCTGCGCTTGTTTTCTTCTCTGCGGCCTTTGGCTTGATGGAGCATTCGCAGATGCGCTCGAGAAATACCCTAGGTGGTATGGGGGCGCAGGTGGAGCCTATGTTGGCGAGTGCGTCTGCCTCTTCATTGCTTTCGCGAGCTACGTGTCGCAGCTCGCAACTGTCGAAGTCTCCTTCGAGTGTGTCGCAGAGGTCGCGGTATGCGATCATGTTGTCATTTAGTGCGTCGCACTCATGCATCGTTTGGTTGACGACCAACTTGGAGTTGCCGTATATGATGAGCCTCTTGGCGCCGCAGGCTTTTGCCATCCTCATCCCGTGGAACAGGGCCTCGTATTCAGCCTCGTTGTTGGAGGCTGTGAACTGCATGCGTAGGATATATTTCAGCTTGTCTCCTTGAGGTGATGTCAGTATGACACCTGTGCCTGCTCCATCCTTCCGCTTGGACCCATCGAAGTGCATTGTCCAGAGGTAGGACATATCTGGTTTGTCTAGGAGTTGGTTCTCCATCCAGTGCACGAGGAAGTCAGGGAGAACTTGCGACTTGATTGCGTCGTGCTTTTCATATGTGATGTCTCGTGGAGACAATTCTAGTCCCCAAAGCGCGACTCGTCCCGTGGCGTCAGGATTGTTGAGTATATGCCCCAACGGGGCGTCGTTGACTACTACGATTGGGTGTTCCTGGAAGTAATGGTGCAGTCGTCGGGCGGTCATGAAGATACCGTACGCCAGCTTCTGGTAGTGCGGGTACCGCTGTTTTGTTGGCGTGAGGACCTCGGTGAGGTAGTATACTGGGCGTTGTACGCCGTGGACCTTGTTTTCCTCAGCTCGCTCGACGACGAGCACTGTGCTAACCACCTGGTTGGTGGCAGAGATATATAGCAACAGTGGTTCCCTTTCTCTTGGGGTCACCAACACTAGCGAAGTGGATAGCAAGCGCTTGAGATCTTCGAATGCTTCTTGCGCTTCGTTGGTCCACTCGAATTTTTCATCTTTGCGGAGGAGCTGGTAGAAGGGCAGCGCTTTTTCACCCATCCAACTGATGAATCGGCTGAGGGCCGCGATTCTCCCAGCCAACTGTTGGACGCCCCTTATGTTTTTCGTCTTCTCCATGGCCAGTATGGCTTTTATTTTCTTCGGGTTTGCCTCGATTCCCCTTGCGGAGATGAGATACCCGAGTAGCTACCCAGATGGTACGCCGAAGGCGCATTTATCCGGATTGAGCTTGATCTAGTAGCGATCGAGGTTGGCGAAGGTTTCGCGCAAATTGTCGATTAGGGAGGGTTCCTCCTTGGTCTTGATTACTATGTCGTCGACATAGACTTGAATGTTGCGACCCAGTTGTTCCTTGAGGCAAGCCTGCATGCACCGCTGGTAGGTGGCTCCCGCGTTATTTAGCCCGAAGGGCATTGTGTTGTAGCAGAACACACCAAAGGGTGTTGTAAACGCTGTTTTCTCTTGATCTTCCTCCTTCATTCGAATCTGATTATAGCCTGAGTAGGCGTCGAGGAAGCAGAGGCGCTCGCATCCCGCAGTGGAGTCGATGATCTAGTCGATGCGCGGCAACGGGAAGTGATCCTTTGGGCAGTGCTTGTTCAGAGAGGTGAAGTCCACGCACATCCGCAGGATATCCGTGTCCTCTTTTGGTACCAGCACCGTGTTGGCGAGCCAAGTGCTTTCCTTGAACTCGCGTATGAACTTGGCTTTGAGGAGTCTGTTGATCTCCATTCCAACTGCCTGCGCTCGTGGCTCAAACAATCACCGATTTTTTTTCTTGACTGGCCTTGCGTCGAGGTTGACGTTGAGTGCATGCTCGGCGAATTCCCTAGGAACTCCTGGCATGTCCGCAAGACACCAGGCGAAAATTTGTCAGTGCTCACAGAGGAATTCGACGAGCGCGAGTTCCTATACGGGACTCAAGTTGTTGGCGATTAGAGCCGTCTTGGCGGGATCCGATGGGTGGACCTGCACTTTCTTTGTGTGCACCGATGAGTCGAAGGAGAGATTAGGTGAGCTTGGCCGGCTCAGCGGAGGCAGACTGTTGTCTGTCGACTCCTTTAGTCTCGCGAGTTCCTCCTGCATTCCGAAGGACTGGGAAATTCTGTTGAATTCCCTATCGCAACTGTCAGATCTTTTGAAGCTCCCGTTGATCGTGATGATGCCATTGGGACCTGGCATTTTCATCTGCAGGTAGGCGTAGTGGGGTACTGCCATGAACCTAGCGAACGCGACGCGCCCGAGGATGCAATGGTACTGTGAGGGCCAGTCGACGATCTCAAAGTCGATGCGCTTGCGCCGGAAGTTCTTCGGCGTGCTGAAGATGATGTCGAGGTTGATTTTGCCCAGGGGGTATACGCCTTTCCCTGGAACAATGTCATGGAACATTGTGTCCGAGGCCTCCAGGAAAGTTAGAGGGATCCTCATTGCTCGCAAGGTACTCGCGAATATAAGGTTGATGCCGCTTCTGCCATCCATGAAGACGCGGCTCATGTCGAAGCCTCCGATTTGCGCCTCGAGTACGATGGGGCAATGGACTGGGCAGGGTACCTGAGGCGGATGGTCGCATTTGTCGAAGGTGATGCATGACTCGCTTCCACTGAGGTACTCAGTGGTAGATGGTGGCGAGTGTGTGGCCAAGTTGACTTGGTGAGTGATGTCCTTCTGCACCCGATTGGAGGGGCGTCCCTTTTGGATCATCATGGTGCCCATGGCTCGTGGGTACGGTTTTCCTCAGTGGTGCTGGTCTGGTGCAACTGCATTCGGGGGTGGCCCAGGTGGTGGTGGCGGTGCGCCATGTGCCACGGCGCCTGGAGCGGCTCCGTAGCCTCTTTCGACTGCGTTGCGGTTCATCCGAACCAATCCCTCATGTAGCTTGAGGAACTCGCGGCTGTCCTTGAGGAGGTGGCTGGACTTCTTCTTGCCATCATGCTTGTCGATGTAGAAGTGTACCGTGCATGGCCCGGACAGTTTGTCCTCGATGGAGTTCGCGGGTGCCTCATCGCGAGTGCGGCATTGCCACACTTGCGTGGTTTTCCCGGAGTCACGATATCCGCCGCCACGGTATCCGTTGTTGCGGTTATTGTTGCGTCTGTTGGCGTAGCCAGCTGCGACCATGTTGACGTCGTCGCGGTCATCGTAGATGCGCATGCGGCGCTTGCCTCGACGGTCGCGTCTGCGTTCGAGTTCCGCCTCTTCGTTGGAGTGAACGCGATTCTTCACCGAATCTTCTCCATCTGCCCACCGATTCGCGATCTCCATCCGGTGGTGGATGGTCTGGGGTTTTGAGCGGCCCAGCTCCTTCCTGAATTCTAGGCGGCGGACGCCATCGTTGAATGCGTCAATCGCACGATCCTCCGATATGTTTTCTGCGGAGTTCTTGATGATGGACCATCTTTGGATGTAGGAGCGCAACGATTCACCAAATCTTTGCTGGCAGCATCTCAGCTCTTCGATTGA
This sequence comes from Avena eriantha, assembly GCA_910589775.1. Taxonomy (NCBI): domain Eukaryota; kingdom Viridiplantae; phylum Streptophyta; class Magnoliopsida; order Poales; family Poaceae; genus Avena; species Avena eriantha. The sequence goes on along the minus strand of OU342745.1, from coordinate 284,092,350 downwards.
TGCGGGCCGCTTGTATGTGCCCTTAAAATTGCGCACGAAGCTGTAAACCAGCTCATCCCAACTGCGAATAGATCCGTGTGGAAGGTTGTTGAGCCATGCTCTGGCGTCGCCCTGCAGCTGTAGCTGCAAGCATTGCATGGCCGTGCTTCGACTGCCTCCGTGGAGCCCGATGGAGGAGATGTGGTCCTGTAGCTAGATCTTTGGGTCCTGATGGATCTGCTGAAGCATGTGGCGCTGCAGAGCTCCACATCTTCTTCTTTCGTGTCAGTCGACCGAGCATGTCGTGCCCTTGATTTGTCGATCTTGTGCTGCGTGAGGTCGTCGCGCGCATCATAGTCACGGTCGTGTCGCCGTGAGCGGCGGCGTCGAGACAGGTCGTGACTATCGTCGCTGGACGAGGGCGAGGAGTAGCGCTTTGCTAGCGCTTTTCCCTTCTTCGGGTCTGGTGTTGGCTCCTTGTCGAGGGCGACCTCGATTAATCCCAAGCCCGCGATCGTAGATCGGTGCATGGTGGCTCGGGGATCTCCAGCTGGTGGCTGGTTGTTAAGGAGGTACATGGTGGCCACTGTCACCGCAGCCTGCGGTGTCTTGGGGACCATGTTGCCCCGTGTGTCGACTGTCACAGAGCTGAAGTCAAGGACCTTTGCACTTTATATGTGTTCTTGCTCCGTAAGGGGAGCCATCCAAGATTGCCTCTTCTTGGCGAGGTACTCGTTGACCCTTGAGGAGGATCCTCCCTGGGAGGAGAGCCCAGCACGACGAAGGCTCGATTCGTCTGCCGCCTTTTTGCGTGCTTCGAGTTGCGCGATTGTTTGTACTTGGCGCTTGAATTCTTCCTTCAGGAGCCAGTGATAGCCCATCAACAGTTCTTGCGGGGATCCGAAGGGTAGAGGAGCGCCTCGTAGGGCCTCGCGGCAGCGAGCCCATTCTTGCTCATTGAGCCTGATCACGATGCGTTCGCCGGTTTGCTCATTTAGTATGGTTGGAGGTTCAACTGCTCCTCCATTATCGACGAGGGTGCGATTGCCACCGTTGCTGCTGTTGCCGCTATTGCCACCGTTGCCGCCGTTGGGCGGGTCAGTTCCGTTGCCGCGATTGCCACCGTTGTCGATGTTGGGCGGGTCGGTTTTGTTGCCACAATTGCCACCGTTGTCGCGGTTGGCAGAGGTATCGCCTGCGTTGATGACGGCGCACATGAAGTGGTTGGGGAAGCTGCTGCTTCCGCAACTCTCAGATCCGGAACCATAGGTTCCATCTTCGGTGGCCAGATCGCTCAGATTGGAGTCATGACTGGTGTCGCTGACCGTGTTCTCGACTGCTGTCGGGGCGTTGAGCTCACTGAGGGTGCCGATCGATGGAGGGAACCATGATGCTGGGGCAATCGACGGTGTCGTCGGTTGATCAGGCATGTGAAGCGTGCCCATCTGACCGACTTGGAAGCGGAAGCTCCCTATCGCCAGGCTGATTCCGTCGCCCATGGACTCGAAGGCCGGGCGAGTGGCCGGCGTGTGAACGGTGAAGTCAAACGTGCCGAAGAGTTGGCGGATCTCCGTTGTTGCAGAGTTGTAGATCACGGTTGATGGGGCCGAAGAAGCCGCAACATCAGCACTCCCAATTCCCACCGACGGCGCCAATTGACAAGGGTTTAACTCATCAGTGCCCATTGTTATGGACTTGGGTTTTGGAGAAGGAGGGAGTGATGGAGACATCTATCAGCTAGAAAACAAGCACACATGGGACAAAGATTTACCCAGGTTCAGGCCTCGTAGAGGTCCCTACTCCTGCTTGTCTGCTCGTGGAATTATCGAAGGAATCGAAGATTACAATGGTGCGCAGATGTGATCTAGCGAGGGTTGTGGAAACTAGGGTTGCGTGTGTCCTCCTCGCCGCCCCCTCCTAGCCTTTATATAGATAGGCTAGGTCTCAGGTAGTAGGTCAAGTCGGTTACAGATTAGGGTTTTCCCCTTCAAACTTTCTATCTTTAGCTTCTTCTTGTTCTTCAAGCAATCGAGAGTCCATAGGATACTCGAGTCCTTCATTTGGGCCTTGGCGACACCGTGGGCCTTTACGTATTTAGACCGTATATACCAAGCTCGAGTACCAGTAGGGTATACCCATGTCAGGGTGTGTTCATGAAAAGAACGGACATTCAATGACAGTGGGTGTGGTTCATGAAAAGAACAAACATGCAATGACTCTAGATGTGGTTCATGAAAAGAACACACATGCAATGACACTGGGTGTGGTTCATGAAAAGAACAGACATGCAATGACACTGGTGGAGCCTTATGTGGTTCATGAAAAGAACAGACATGCAATGACACTGGTGGATCCTTATGTGGTTTGTTTAGAAGAACACACATGCAATGAAACTGGGTGTGGTTCATGAAAAGAACAGACATGCAATGACACTGGTAGATCCTTATGTGGTTTGTTTAGAGGAACAGACATGCAATGACACCGGTGGATCAATGTGTGGTTCATGAGAAGAACACACATCCAATGACACTGGTGGATCATTATGTGGTTCATGAAAAGAACAGACAGGCAGTGACACCGGTGGATCCTTATGTGGTCTGTCTAGAGGAACACACATGCAATGACACAGGGTGAGGTTCATGAAAAAACAGACATGCAATGGTTTGTTTAGAAGAACACACATGCAATGACACTGGGTGTGGTTCATGAAAAGAACATACATGCAATGACACTGGTGGATCCTTATGTTGTTTGTTTAGAAGAACACACATGCAATGACACTAGGTGTGGTTCATGAAAAGAACAGACATGCAATGACACTGGTGGATCCTTATGTGGTTTGTTTAGAGGAACAGACATGCAATGACACCGGTGGATCCACGTGTGGTTCATGAGAAGAACACACATCCAATGAGACTGGTGGATCCTTATGTCGCTCATGAAAAGAACAAACATGCAATGACACCGGGTGTGGTTCATGAAAAGAACAGACATGCAATGACTTATGTGGTGTGTTTAGAAGAACACACATGCAATGGCACTGGGTGTGGTTCATGAAAAGAACAGACATGCAATGACACTGGTGGATCCTTATGTGGTTTGGTTTGAAGAACACACATGCAATGACACTGGGTGTAGTTAATGAAAAGAACAGACATGCAATGACACTGGTGGATCCTTATGTGGTTTGTTTAGAGGAACATAGATGCAATGACACCAGTGGATCCACGTGTGGTTCATGAGAAGAACACACATCCAATGACACTAGTGGATCCATATGAGGTTCATGAAAAGAACAAACATGTAGTGACACCGGGTGTGTTTCATGAAAAGAATAGACATGCAATGACAATGGGTGTGGTTCACGAAAAGAACAGACATGCAATGACTCTAGCTGTGGTTCATGAAAAGAACACACATGTAATGACACTGGGTGTGGTTCATCAAAAGAACAGACATGTAATGACACTGGTGGACCCGTATGTGGTTTGTTTAGAAGAACACACATGCAATGACACTGGGTGTGGTTCATGAAAAGAACAGACATGCAATGACACTGGTGGATCCTTATGTGGTTTGTTTAGAGGAACAGACATGCAATGACACAGGTGGATCCACGTGTGGTTCATGAGAAGAACACACATCCAATGACACTGGTGGATCCTTATGTGGTTCATGAAAAGAACTGCCATGTAGTGACACTGGGTGTGGTTCATGAAAAGAACAGACATGCAATGACACTTGGTGTGGTTCATGAAAAGAACAGACATGCAATGACTCTAGATGTGGTTCATGAAAAGAACACACATGCATGACACTGGGTGTGGTTCATGAAAACAACAGACATGCAATGACATAGGTGGATCCTTATGTGGTTCATGAAAAGAACAGACATGCAATGACCATGGTGGATCCTTATGTGGTTTGTTTAGAAGAACACACATGCAATGACACTGGGTGTGGTTCATGAAAAGAACAGACATGCAATGACACTGGTGGATCCTTATGTGGTTTGTTTAGAGGAACATACATGCAATGACACCGGTGGATCCATGTGTGGTTCATGAGAAGAACACACATCCAATGACACTTGTGGATGCTTATGTGGTTCATGAAAAGAACAGACATGCAGTGACACCGGTGGATCCTTATGTGGTTTGTCTAGAGGAACACACATGCAATGACACCGGGTGTGGTTCATGAAAAGAACAGACATGGAATGACTTATGTGGTTTGTTTAGAAGAACACACACGCAATGACACTGGGTGTGGTTCATGAAAAGAACAGACATGCAATGACACTGGTGGATCCTTATGTGGTTTGTTTAGAAGAACACACATGCAATGACACTGGGTGTGGTTCATGAAAAGAACAGACATGCAATGACACTGGTGGATCCTTATGTGGTTTGTTTTGAGGAACAAACATGCAATGACACCGGTGGATCCACGTGTGGTTCATGAGAAGAACACACATCCAATGACACTGGTAGATCCTTATGTGGTTCATGAAAAGAACAAACATGCAGTGACACTGGGTGTGGTTCATGAAAAGAACAGACATGCAATGACACTGGGTGTGGTTCATGAAAAGAATAGGCATGCAATGACTCTAGCAGTGGTTTAATGAAAAGAACACACATGCCATGACACTTGGTGTGGTTCATGAAAAGAACAGACATGCAATGACACTGGTGGATCCTTATGTGGTTTGTTTAGAGGAACATACATGCAATGACACCGGTGGATCCATGTGTGGTTCATGAGAAGAACACACATCCATAGACACTGGTGGATCCTTATGTGGTTCATGAAAATAACTACCATGTAGTGACACTGGTGTGGTTCATGAAATGAACAAACATGCAATGACAGTGGGTGTGGTTCATGAAAAGAACAGACATGCAATGACTCTCGTTCTGGTTCATGAAAAGAACACACATGCAATGACACTGGGTGTGGTTCATGAAAAGAACAAACATGCAATGACACTGGTGGAGCCTTATGTGGTTCATGAAAAGAACAGACACGCAATGACACTGGTGGATCCTTACGTGGTTTGTTTAGAAGAACACACATGCAATGAAACTGGGTGTGGTTCATGAAAAGAACAAACATGCAATGACACTGGTGGATCCTTATGTGGTTTGTTTAGAGGAACAGACATGCGATGACACAGGTGGATCCATGTGTGGTTCATGAGAAGAACACACATCCAATGACACTGGTGGATCCTTATGTGGTTCATGAAAGGAACAGACATGCGATGACACAGGTGGATCCATGTGTGGTTCATGAGAAGAACACACATCCAATGACACTGGTGGATCCTTATGTTGTTTGTTTAGACGAACACACATGCAATGACACAGGGTGTGGTTCATGAAAAGAACAGACATGCAATGACACTGGTGGATCCTTATGTGGTTTGTTTAGAGGAACAGACATGCAATGACACCGGTGGATCCACGTGTGGTTCATGAGAAGAACACACATCCAATGAGACTGGTGGATCCTTATGTCGCTCATGAAAAGAACAAACATGCAATGCCACCGGGTGTTTTTCATGAAAAGAAAACACATGCAATGACACTGGGTGTGGTTCATGAAAAGAACTGACATGCAATGACTCTAGCTGTGGTTCATGCAAAGAACACAAATGCAATGACACTAGGTGTGGTTCATGAAAAGAACAGACATGCAATGTCACTGGTGGATCCTTATGTGGTTCATGAAAAGAACTTACATGCGATGACACTGGTGGATCCTTATGTTATTTGTTTAGAAGAACACACATGCAATTACACTGGGTGGGGTTCATGAAAAGAACAGACATGCAATGACACTGGTGGATCCTTATGTGGTTTGTTTAGAGGAACAGACATGCAATGACACCGGTGGATCCACGTGTGGTTCATGAGCACATCCAATGACACAGGTGGATCCTTATGTGGTTCATGAAAAGAACTGACATGTAGTGACACTGGGTATGGTTCATGAAAAGAACAGGCATGCAATGACAGTGGGTGTGGTTCATGAAAAGAACAGACATGCAATGACTCTAGATGTGGTTCATGAAAAGAACACACATGCAATGACACTGGGTGTGGATCATGAAAAGAACAGACATGCAATGACTCTAGATGTGGTTCATGAAAAGAACACACATGCAATAACACTGGGTGTGGTTCATGAAAAGAACAGACATGCAATGACACTGGTGGATCCTTATGTGGTTCGTGAAAAGAATAGACATGTAATGACACTGGTGGATCCTTATGTGGTTTGTGAGAATAACATACATGCAATGACATTGGTGGATCCTTATGTGGTTCATGAAAAGAACTTACATGCGATGACACTGGGTGTGGTTCATGAAAAGAACAAACATGTAGTGACACCGGTGGATCCATGTGTGGTTTATGGAAGTAACAGACATGCAATGACTCTAATTGTGGTTAATGAAAAGAACACGCATGCAATGACACTGGGTGTGGTTCATGAAAAGAATAGACATGCAATGACACTGGTGGATCCTTATGTGGTTTGTTTAGAGGAACAGACATGCAATGACACCGGTGGATCCATGTGTGGTTCATGAGAAGAACACACATCCAATGACACTGGTGGATCCTTATGTCGTTCATGAAAAGAACAGACATGCGGTGACACCGGTGGATCCTTACGTGGTCTGTCTAGAGGAACACACATGCAATGACACCGAATGTGGTTCATGAAAAGAACAGGCATGCAATGACCTATGTGGTTTGTTTAGAAGAATACACATGCAATGACACTGGGTGTGGTTCATGAAAAGAACAGACATGCAATGACACTGGTGGATCCTTATGTGGTTTGTTTAGAAGAACACACATGCAATGACACTGGGTGTGGTTCATGAAAAGAACAGACATGCAATGACACTGGTGGATCCTTATGTGGTTTGTTTAGAAGAACACACATGCAATGACACTGGGTGTGGTTCATGAAAAGAATAGACACTACTAGGAAACCGCCTATAGATAAACAAGATATTCAGTGGCGCGGATGTGAAACCATGCGCCACAGATAAATATCAGTGGCGCACTAGAAAATATGCGCCACAAAAACCTGGAAGTTCTGTGGCACATTCTCTACAATATGCGCCACAGAAGATTGGTGGGACCCACCAGCCGGGGTGGGTTGATCCAAGTTCTGTGTCCATAGCGAGATATGCGCCACATAAGTTGCCTCTTCTGTGGCGCATATTTTATTATGCGCCACAGAACATGGAGGAGGGCCCCACCACGGAATCTAATTCACCCAAGATCTATGGCGCATTTTCTGATATGCGCCACAGATGTGTTTCACTTCTGTGGCGCATATCCCCACATGCGCCACAGAGCATGGAGGAGGGCACCACACAGGGAATCTAATTCACCCACTTCTGTGGCGCATATGGACTTATGCGCCACAGAAGATTCAGCATATGTGGCGCATTTCCTCCATATGCGCCACAGATGAGGGTGTCCAGGTCCATGTTAAAAAGGTGACAAAAGCTCTTATCTATCCACCACCACCCATTTCACATCTCTTCCTTTCTACCTCCTCCCAACTCATCTTCCTCCTCCCTCACACCCCATTTTGCCCATAGTTTCTCCATTTTCTTGTAACTAAACCTACTTTAATCCATAGATTGGTAAGTGGAAGCTTCCCTCCAACTTCTAGATCTAGAAGTTCCTTACTTTTCTCTCTCACATCTCTATTTGTTTACTAATTTCCTCTCCACCAACTTGTAGATCTATTTGTCCACACTCTCTCATCGCACGGTCTCGTCTCTCTATTATTGTGTCTACTAGGTAATTACTTGGCCATGAACATATAGGTGAAGCTTGTCGCGCGGGCGGTGTGTGTGTGCGATCGATGGCGAGACGATGCTTGTGTGGTGCATGAATATTTGCAATGGGAGGAAGTTATTTTTTGCTTGCTTGTTGTTGTCCCGGCCAGTGTGGTTGCATGGATGTTTGCTGAAATGTTGATTCATTTCCATTACAGCAAATTTTTGCACTACCCATATGTCCTAATTTTAGGAAAGGTCATGCTGAATTTTTTCCGGCTAGCATTCATGCATGTGTGTGTTCATATGATGTGGTTCTCACCTATACTCTCTGTTTTGATCGCTCAGGCAACCATGGTACTCACGATGAGCGAAGGTCGAATTGCTAGGTACAAGAAAGGCGCGAGGAGAACATGATTCTGAACAACAAGACCATGATAAGATGTCCATGTCGAACATGCAAACTGCAGCGCTGGATTGACCCTGAATCTGGACAATTGGAGGGTCACCTGCTCAGGCACGGTTTCATGCGCGACCTCAATGAGGCGCCGGCAGGACATGGTGGTGGTCACGAAGATGTGGGCGGGCGAGAAGACGAAGAGTCTACCGGGCATGATCATCATGATGAAGGAGATGCCAGCGGGCATGATCCTCATGACGAAGGAGATGTCAGCAGGCATGATCAGCATGGAGAAGGAGATGGCGACAGGCATGATCATCATGAAGAAGGAGAAGACGCAAACACACAGAAGCTGCTAACTTTGGTCTTGCAGGACCCTCATGTTCAAGAACTGGTCCTCAAGGAGACGAGCAACGACAAAGCTATAGCCAGACAGAAAGCCAAGCTGGCCCAAATGGAGGTAGACGGGATGAGTCCATTGTATCCTGGGTGTCACCCCGAGGATACACGTTTGAGTGTAACGCTCAAGGCTCTAGAGATGAAGGCCGAACAAAAATGGACCGATGTGAGCTTCAACACGAACATGGAATACTGGCACGACCGACTTCCTAAGGGGAACACATTGCCAACAAGTATCGAGGAGGCCAAGAAAATCGTGTGCCCTCTCGACCTACCACACATTAAATACCACGCATGCATCAATGATTGTGCACTTTATCGGAACGAGTACGCGGATAGAACCACATGTCCGGTGTGTGTCCAAGGACGGTACAAGAGAGGGAACAAGAAAGTTCCTCAAAAAGTGGTATGGTACTTTCCTATCACCCCTCGTCTGCAGCGATATTTCGTAGATCCTAAGGAAGCAAAGCTCATGCAATGGCAAGCGGAAAGAGAGAAACCCAAAGATGATCCAGAGAAGGGCAAGATCCTGGCACACCCTTCAGACGCTAGCCAGTGGAATGCATTAGACATCGAGTTTGAAGAGTTCGGGGGCGATGCAAGGAACGTCAGGCTGGGTATGAGCACCGATGGACTCAATCCTTTTGGAAACTAGAGTAGCACGCATAGCACCTAGCCCATTTTTGTATGGCCATACAACCTCCCCCTGTGGCTATGCACGAAGCAAAGGTATGTACACATGAGCATTCTTATTCAGGGGCCAAAACAACCAGGTATCGATATGCATCTGTATCTCGGGCTATTGAGAGAGGAGTTAGCCAGCTTGTGGGAGACGCCGGCCCGTACGTGGGACGCCTACTAACGAGGGTTTAACTCATCAATGCCCATTGTTATGGACTTGGGTTTTGGAGAAGAGAGGAGCGCTGGAGATCTCGGTACGGCTAGCAAACAAGCACACAGGGGACAAAGATTTACCCAGGTTCATGACTCATAGAGAACCCTACTCCTTGTCTGCTCTTGATTGATGACGATCTGAAGGATTACAATGTTCCCGATGGCAGTGGATACGCAGATTGGATCTAGCGTATGTCTAGATCTATTGTGTTCTATCTATTGTGGCGATGGTAGATCTGTCTATTGGGGTGAGTCGCGATTGAGAGATTGCCTTCTCGTTGGACCCTCCTAGCCTTTATATATGGGGAGGCTAGGTCTCAGGTACAAATACGAGTTGGTTACAAGTTGTATTCAACTCTAGTCTTGAGGTTTCCTTGTCTTGTGCATTTGGGAGTCCGTGTCCATATGGGCTTCATACCACTCGAACCATCATAGGCGTCATGGACCTTGGCAATTCGTCGAGTGGGCCTTCCGTCGAGCCGCACCAGGTACACTAGAGTTGGGTGCCTATCGGGCATACCCATGTCAGTAGCCCCCGAGTGTCCATGCGAATCGTTGATTCGGGTGGAGACTTAGAAGTCTTGATTCTTGCATTTGGTAGTCGAAGTCGACAGTTATGTCGAGTGCGAAGCACTTCAGCCGGAAGTTCATCGGGTCAGTCAAATTTGTAGTAGTTCATAGGGATGATGGTAAACGGGCCTGGTGCGCTCGATGGATCGGGACCGGTTAATTGCTCTAGGGCAAAAACAACGCTACCTACTCAAACTCGAGTCCCAGGACTCGAATTCGGAAATTGCTGGCGTAATTCGACTCAAGCTGCGGAGGTCTTATAGAGTCAAATCCCAGTGTGTAAATGTGAGCACTCGACGCGTCCGTCAAGGCTTATTCATCGTAACTGTAGGTACGGATTATTTCTGGTAGAGCACAGCAGATGCGTTGCTAGGCCTTATTCAGATCTTATCTTCACGCTGTAAGCGCGGAATCCGAATTTTTTGTCATCGCGAAGATGATTCGGGTGGCCCAAGAGACGTAATCTCTTTGTAGGGAAAATATGAGGCAGAGTCGCCATAGCATTCGAGTGTGGATGTTATCGACACACAGTACGATGTACAAGAAAAAATAATCATAGGGTGCGCGACCAGCGCTCCCTATGGGAGTAGCCCCCAAGTGCCTATTCGAGTCGTAGACTCGAGTGGGGACTAGAAGTATTTTGCGACTGCTGTCGTCTTTTTTTGCTTGTTTCAATCGAATATGCTTTCAGCGCTCCCTATGGGAGTAACCCAAAATCCACAATCGAATCGTAGATTCGAGTGAAGGGTTTTCATAATGCTTGGATATCTTCACAAATTTCTTTGGGTGCGCGGCTAGCGCTCCCTATGGGAGTAGCCCCCGAGTCCTTAGTCAAATCGTGGATTCGAGTGAGGATTCAGAGTGTGTTACTAGAGAATCTTGTATATGCTGTTGGAGATATGTCCAAGAGGCAATAATAAAGTGGTTATTGTTATATCTTTATGTTTATGATAAATGTTTACATCCCATGCTATAATTGTATTAACCGGAAACATTAATACTTGTGTGTTTTGTAAACATAAAAGAGTCCCTAGTAAGCCTCTTGTTAAACTAGCTTGTTGATTAATGGATGATCATGGTTTCCTGATCATGGACATTGGATGTCGTTAATAACAAGATCATATCATTAGGAGAATGATGTGATGGACACACACCCGTAGTAAGCATAGCATAAGATCAGTCATTAAGTTCGTTTGCTATAAGCTTTAAAATACATAGTAACCAAATCCTTCGACCATGAGGTTATGTTAATCACCATCACCGGATGGGTACTTTGATGACATCAAACACCTCTTCGTAACTGGGTGGTCATAAAGGTGTCATTGGGTATTCTGAAAGTATGTGTTGAAGCGCATGGACCAAGATTGGGATTTGTCCATCCATATGACGGATAGATATGCTCTGGGCCCTCTCGTTGGAATGTCATCTAGTTATCTTGCAAGCATGTGACTGGGTCACAAGGGATGACATATCACGGAACGAGTAAAGAGTACTTGTCAGTAACGAGGTAGAACTAGGTATGGAGATACCGACGATCAAACCTCGGATAAGTATAGTATCGCGTGACAAAGGGAATTGGTTTCGCATGTAAATGGTTCTATCGATCATGAAGTCATCGTTGAGTATGTGGGAGCCATTATGGATCTCCAGGTCCCGCTGATGGTTATTGATAGGAGATGTGTCTCTGTCATGTCTACATATTCACGAACCGTAGGGTGACACACTTAAGGTTCGAAGCTGTTTTAAGTAGATATGGAATGTGCGTTGGAGATCGAATGTTGTTCGGAGTCTCGGATTGGATCCGGGACATCACGAGGAGATCCGGAATTGTCCGGAGAATAAGATTCATATATTGGGGATCATTTTCTGAGTTGGGAAATGTTCCGGAGTATTTGTATGAGGATTCTAGAAGGTTTTGGAATGTTCCGGAAGGTTCTGGAAGATTTCTTGGAGTTTGCTTGAAAACCAAGAAAGGATCAAGGAGTCCTTGTGGGGCAAGACAAGGAGTCGTGGGGGAGGAGGACTCCTCCCCCCCTCCCAATCCGCCGGCCAAGGGAGAGGGGAGTCCTACAAGGACTCCACCTCCCCATGGCGCCTCCCCCTTTAAATAGAGGGGTGGGGGCACCACCCCTGGCCCTCCTCCACTACTCCAATCCTAGCCGCCTCTCTCCTCCTCCTTTCTTCTGCTCAGACTTAGGCGAAGCCCTACAGAATTCTCTACTCCACCACCACCACCATGCCGTCGTGCTGCTGGAATTCCGTGGAGAAGATCTACTACCTCCGCTGCTCGCTGGAACGAGGAGAGGAAGGTCTGCTTCGACTCCGTACGTGTGACCGACTGCGGAAGCACTACCGGAACGCGGCGCCAGAAGGATCGTCCACTCGATCTTGAGATCGGCAAGTGATCGACTACATCAACCACGAGATCCAATCTCGTAACGCTTTCGGATCTACAAGGGTTAGTACAGATCTATCTCGTTGCACATGTCTAATAGATTAGATCTTGGCTTTTATCTAGATTAGATCTGGGTTTTGTTCGTTCTTGCGGTAGAAATTTTTTGTTTTCCATGCTACGAACCCATCAGTGGTATCAGAGCCGTATCTATGCGTAGATCTGTTGCACGAGTAGAACACAATGGTTTTGTGGGCGTTGGTGCTCGTGCCGTCTTTTGCTTTGTGTACTTTGCATCTTGCGGAATGGTGGGATGAAGCGGCTCGGGCTAACCTTACATGTCATCGCACATGAGACTTGCTCCACGCTTGACATGTAACTTGCTTTGTACAAGTGGCTTTGTGGGTGTCTGTCTCTCCCACCATAGTATAGATCCAATTTACACTTTGCACTTGATAGCACTTGTATCAACGTTGTGGTTCAGTTTCGTAGGTAAGATCCGTTCTTATTCGAAAGCCTCAAGCCACGTAAAACATGCAAAGAAGATTAGAGGCGTCTAACTCGTTTTTGCAGGGGTTTTGTGATGTGATATGGCCATTATGTGATTGTGATTATATTTGATGTATGCAATGATCCTTATTGTAATATGGCAACCGGTAGGAGCCTAATGGTTGTCTTCAATTCTGTTAAGATCTGCGTGTCTATTCATCTGGTAATAGCTTTGTTCCAAGTAGTTGTAATAGTTTCTAGTGATGATGGACAACCATGAAGCGGCGCCACTGACCTTGACGCAATGCTGGTGATGATGGAGATCATGTTCGTGCTTTGGAGATGGAGATCAAAGGCGCAAGAAGAAAGGGCCATATCATATCACACTAATTATGAATTCCCTGTGATGTTAATCCTTTATGCATCTTGTATTGCTTAGATCGCGACGGTAGCATATAAGATGATCCCTCTCACTAAATATCAAGTAATAAAGTGTTCACCCTTAGTTGGCACCGTTGCTAAGACTCGTCGTTTCGAAGCATCTCGTGATGATCGGGTGTGATAGACTCTACATGTGCATACAACGGGTGCAAGCCAGATTTGCACATGCAGAAACTAAGGTTAACCTTGACGAGCCTAGCATGTACAGACATGGTCTCGGAACACGGAATACCGAAAGGTAAAGCATGAGTCATATGGATGATATGATGAACATGTTGATTGTTCGCCTTTAAAGCTACATCATCTCACGTGATGATCGGACTTGGTGTAGTGGATTTGGTTCGTGTAATCACTAAAACAACTCGAGGGATGTTGTTTTGAGTGGGAGTACATTTGTAATTTGGATTAGTCGAACTCAATTTATCATAAACACAATCAAAGTGAATTTGCATAGTTTGTTGTAGTCATTGGCATCCGTTCACCACCTTACGCTTAGTTATAGTTGAGATAGTGGAACTATAGAAATTCTGGATATTTACTTTACGAACTGGTATCGTATTGTTTTGAATGTCAATTTAAAGTTTATAAGTCCTATTGCAAACTTTCAGCAAACTCTATTTACTCTATGAAGTTTAATAAATAGTATTAAATCAAGAGTAACAATTCCAGCGTTAGTTTCTAATGTATCATGTTTGCCTCCATGATTCTTGATACTCAAAAGATTGTTTTTAATATCAAGTTTATCTAAGAGCTAAAAGCAATGTTTCAGAAACCATCATATGTGAAAGGTATTGCGATATCTAAAACAATGTGTTGGTTACAACATGATAGAGTATACGTCCTCATATTTGATGAGAATTTGTGAAGGTTGGAGACGCTGGTCGTCCTAATCCTCCAAAAGGTTTTGAAAAAGAAACATTATACTCGCAATTCACCTTTATAAGCTATAGCAGCTTGATCATGAAAGTTGTCATAATAAGGATGAATAGACGATGTAAGTAAAATGTTTACTACACTAAAAGATTACTAAAGAATGGATTTTTGAAAGAACACCAAACATTTGATGATGGTGATCCACCTCAAAGTGCAAGTCCAAAGGTATTAGTAGTTGACTATATACGCTTTGTACCATGTGTCATGTTGATGACACCACTATTGATGTTGATAGATTTTTTTTAAAAGAAAAGGGATTGCTGAAAGAGAATCTATAAGATATTTGGAAGAAAATAAAAGGTTGGAGATGTCCAACTTAGGCATATAGAAGATATACATGTTATGGTTGTATTCCTTGGTTGTTAAACAATGTGGTTCTGCGGTATTGGATACCGGATTGGTTGGTATGAAGTGTCATACAGGACAACACAACTCATGAACTGCAATGGCCTAAGTAACCAGCAAGAGAATATATGTGATGATGTTCATCGAAAACAAACAAAGGGTTGTTGTGTTGCTCGTTAACATCAAAGCTTGCCTTCAAGATTTGTTTCAATAATTGTTATTTTGATCAGGTATTATGACGACAAAAGGTTGTTCAAATAATTACCGTATTCCATAATAGATCGATGATATACAAGTCTAGTTGGAGAAATAACGACCATAAAACTAATGCTAAAATGTCGCAAGACAAATGATTGAAAGATCACTTGCGAAGTGACATCGCCGTTTAAATTATATTGAAAGGATATATGAAGAAACTCCATGTTGATGGATTATTGGAGTCTTTGATTTGGATCAAATGACGCTTGTGATACTTTCCTGGAGATAATTAAAACTCCGTTTTTAGGCCAAAAGAGGAACGGACGACTAACTGATTGGAATTTGGACATATTAATGTATATAGTCCATTATGTGTAGTCGTGGGCGATGGATTTCAACTTCATATACTTTCTCCAAAGATTTGAGTGAGTATACGTATATACTTACTCAATAAGGAAGAAGTATGAAACATTTGAAAAATGTTCAAAGACTTTCAAGATGAAGTGGAAAATCATTGTAACAAGAAAATAAAAGAGTTTATGATTGGATCATAAAGAAAGATGTTTGAGTTACAAGTTTAGCAAAACACCTAAGATTTGAGGAATCGTTCCATGGATTTGCATTTCCCAAAACACCATAGGAGTATGGAGTGTTCGAGATATGTAATGAAACCTTGTTTTACATGCTAAGATCAAAGGTGTCATTTATAAAACTGCCATTATATTTTGAAGATTAAAGCTTTAGTGACTACCGCTTTTACACTGAAAAGAGCTGCATCGTGATCCGTTGAAATGACACCATATGAGTTATGGTTTGGGATAAAACCCGAATTGTCTTTTCTTAAAATTTTGGTATGCTATGCATAAGTAAAATGTTTACAACCAAAGTCGGATAAGCACGTCTTTGTAGGTTATTCCAAAGAATTTGTTGGGAATTTCTCCATAACGCCGTGAAAGGAATTTTTCGTGAAAAGTTAAGTGGGAGGACAATAGAACTTTGATAAGGTTGTTGAACCTTAGCTATATGTGCTAAGTAGCGCAGCGCCGGAAAGTGTCCCGGTGGCGGCCACAATGCTCATGGCTCTCATGATTACAAAAGGTGTGATCTCGGAGATTAGAGTTCCTATAGAACAGTGTGGGTCGGTAAGAATTAAATAGTAAGATTTGATAAGCAAGTCGTTATTGTTTTGACAATGATGAACCGACTACATGCAAAGAAGCGATGATGGGCCCTGACTCCATAAAATGACTAGAAGTCATGGAATCCGTGATAGTATCCATACACGAGAAATCAAGTTTCTGAACTTAGAAGACCCTCCGGAAAGGCGTGAAGCCTATCGGTCGTGTTTGGATCTATAAAGAAATAGACATGGATGTTTCAAATCTATGAAATAGTCGACATGTCGGAAAGAGTTTACGACAATGTCCAAGGAATTGACTATGATAAGATTTGATCTTTCATAGCGATATTTAGTCTGGACGGATTAATGTAGCAACCACTACATATATTTTGGTATATGGTAGTTGAACAAACAAAACAAGTTCTTCTAATAGAATGGTTACCTAGGACGTGTACATGACACGATCCAAAGGGTTTTGTTAATTCAAAGGATGCTAAAAGAGTATGCAAAACTTCAATGGTTGAAGTGAGCATCGCGGAGTTGGAATCTTCACCGTGATGAAACCGTTAAAAGGTTTAATTTCATCAAAGACGATGAAGATGTTTGCATTTTGCAAGAAATTAAGTGGGAGCGCTAAGACATATTTCTAATACATTATGTGAAATACATATTGTTGATTATAAATAATGTATCTTTTATTGACACAGGTTAAGAATTTCATTTTGATGAGAGACTTAGGCATAACTCAAGAATTAGGCATCAATGTCTATATGAATAGATTGAGGTGCTAATATGGTTTTGCCAAATGTACATAGATAAGATGTTGAATGAGTTCAATATGGAAACAACAAGAAAGGTTCTTGACGCACGGAAAGGACTAAATCAAGATTCAAGTGTGTTGACACGAGATTCAAGTGTTTTGACACTTGGTGAAATCACAAGAATATTTTGATCAATCATTCTTTGAGATGTACACATCCAGATATGTCCTATGCTCTAAATGTTATGAGCATATACCAGAATGATTCATACGATGATCATTGGACAATAGTAAATATATTCTTATGAGCTTTGGAAGAACTAAGAATATATCATGTATAAGTGACAAATAGTTAAAGGTAGTTCATTGTAAAGTGTTACATTGATACTAGTTTTGTCACAAGATACGAATTAAATTTATCTCAATTTAGACTATGGGTGGCACAATATAATGGAAAGGATGTTCCATGATGGATTTGGATGAGTTCCAAAGTTGAGATATTGTGACGGATACTACAACAAAAGGCTAAGTATATAACTGCCATAGTAGCAGCAAAGGAGGGCATTTGTGTTAAGTAGTTTGTTATCAAACTAGGTGTGGTTCATAGCGGGATAATACTATGAAGATGAATTGTATGACAATTGTATCAACATAATTTAATCCCAAGGAACTAAAGGTCTCACCAAAGGACCAAATTTATACAATGCCATCTCATTGGAGAATGAGTAATGCGTAGAGACGCAAGGACATGCAAATACACACGGACCTGGAAGTGTCAAATCCGAAGATTATGTTTACCACTAGCAATAGTGTCTATACAACACCAGAAAGCCATAGGTGTTGAATGCACAAGTTTTTAACTAGATTATTGACTCTAGTGCAAGTGGGAGACTGTTGGAGATATGTCCAAGAGGCAATAATAAAGTGGTTATTGTTATATCTTTATGTTTATGATAAATGTTTACATCCCATGCTATAATTGTATTAACCGGAAACATTAATACTTGTGTGTTTTGTAAACATAAAAGAGTCCCTAGTAAGCCTCTTGTTAAACTAGCTTGTTGATTAATGGATGATCATGGTTTCCTGATCATGGACATTGGATGTCGTTAATAACAAGATCATATCATTAGGAGAATGATGTGATGGACACACACCCGTAGTAAGCATAGCATAAGATCAAGTCATTAAGTTTGTTTGCTATAAGCTTTAAAATACATAGTAACCTAATCCTTCGACCATGAGGTTATGTTAATCACCATCACCGGATGGGTACTTTGATGACATCAAACACCACTTCGTAACTGGGTGGTCATAAAGGTGTCATTGGGTATTCTGAAAGTATGTATTGAAGCGCATGGACCAAGATTGGGATTTGTCCATCCATATGACGGATAGATATGCTCTAGGCCCTCTCGGTGGAATGTCATCTAGTTAGCTTGCAAGCATGTGACTGGGTCAGAAGGGATGACATATCACGGAACGAGTAAAGAGTACTTGTCAGTAACGAGGTAGAACTAGGTATGGAGATAACGGCGATCAAACCTCGGATAAGTATAGTATCGCGTGACGAAGGGAATTGGTTACGTATGTAAATGGTTCTATCGATCACAAAGTCATCGTTGAGTATGTGGGAGCCATTATGGATCTCCAGGTCCCGCTGATGGTTATTGATAGGAGATGTGTCTCTGTCATGTCTACATATTCACGAACCATAGGGTGACACACTTAAGGTTCGAAGTTGTTTTAAGTAGATATGGAATGTGCGTTGGAGACCGAATGTTGTTCGGAGTCTCGGATTGGATCCGGGACATCACGAGGAGATCCGGAATTGTCCGGAGAATAAGATTCATATATTGGGGATCATTTTTTGTGTTAGGAAATGTTCCGGAGTATTTGTATGAGGATTCTAGAAGGTTTCGGAATGTTCCGGAAGGTTCTGGAAGATTTCTTGGAGTTTGCTTGAAAACCAAGAAAGGATTAAGGAGTCCTTGTGGGGCAAGACAAGGAGTCGTGGGGGAGGAGGACTCCTCCCCCCCTCCCAATCCGCCGGCCAAGGGAGAGGGGAGTCCTACAAGGACTCCACCTCCCCATGGCGCCTCCCCCTTTAAATAGAGGGGTGGGGGCGCCACCCCTTGGCCCTCCTCCACTACTCCAATCCTAGCCGCCTCTCTCCTCCTCCTTTCTTCTGCTCAGGCTTAGGCGAAGCCCTGCAGAATTCTCTACTCCACCACCACCACGCCGTCGTGCTGCTGGGATTCCGTGGAGAAGATCTACTACATCCGCTGCTCGCTGGAACGAGGAGAGGAAGGTCTGCTTCGACTCCGTACGTGTGACCGACTGTGGAAGCGCTGCCGGAATGCGGCGCCGGAAGGATCATCCACTCGATCTTGAGATCGACAAGTGATCGACTACATCCACCACGAGATCCAATCTCATAACGCTTTCGAATCTACAAGGGTTAGTACAGATCTATCTCGTTGCACATGTCTAATAGATTAGATCTTGGCTTTTATCTAGATTAGATCTGGGTTTTGTTCGTTCTTGCGGTAGAAATTTTTTGTTTTGCATACTACGAACCCATCAGTGGTATCAGAGCCGTATCTATGCGTAGATCTGTTGCACGAGTAGAACACAATGGTTTTATGGGCGTTGGTGCTCGTGCCGTCTTTTGCTTTGTGTACTTTGCATCTTGCGGCATGGTGGGATGAAGCGGCTCGGGCTAACCTTACATGTCATTGCACATGAGACTTGATCCACGCTTGACATGTAACTTGCTTTGCACAAGTGGCTTTGCGGGTGTCTGTCTCTCCCACCATAGTATAGATCCAATTTACACTTTGCACTTGATAGCACTTGTATCAATGTTGTGGTTCAGTTTCGTAGGTAAGATCCGTTCTTATTCGAAAGCCTCAAGCCACGTAAAACATGCAAACAAGATTAGAGGCGTCTAACTCGTTTTTGCAGGGGTTTTGTGATGTGATATGGCCATTATGTGATTGTGATTATATTTGATGTATGCAATGATCCTTATTGTAATATGGCAACCGGCAAGTGCCTAATGGTTGTCTTCAATTCTGTTAAGATCTGCGTGTCTATTCATCTTGTAATAGCTTTGTTCCAAGTAGTTGTAATAGTTGCTAGTGATGATGGACAACCATGAAGCGGCGCCACTGACCTTGACGCAATGCTGGTGATGGTGGAGATCATGTTCGTTCTTTGGAGATGGAGATCAGAGGCGCAAGAAGAAAGGGCCATATCATATCACACTAATTATGAATTGCCTGTGATGTTAATCCTTTATGCATCTTGTATTGCTTAGATCGCGACGGTAGCATTATAAGATGATCCCTCTCACTAAATATCAAGTAATAAAGTGTTCACCCTTAGTTGGCACCGTTGCTAAGACTCGTCGTTTCGAAGCATCTCCTGATGATCGGGTGTGATAGACTCTACGTGTGCATACAAGGGGTGCAAGCCAGATTTGCACATGCGGAAACTAAGGTTAACCTTGACGAGCCTAGCATGTACAGACATGGTCTCGGAACACGGAATACCGAAAGGTAAAACATATAGAGTTGTGAAGTACCTGTATCTTGTAAAGAATATTTGCATGTCGACTTGTAAAGTAAGATTCTGGTGCCAATCGAGTCAACACTTTTGCACGGTATCCTAGGCCTTTTCGTTAACCTGATTACCCTTAGTCTCAGTACCCTGCTGAGGCACTCGGAGTTCAAGGATTCGACGATCAGGTAGAATCAGCTACTTGGGCTGTCGCGTATGAGGTGCTCGAGTCCACGGAGTCGATGGCACATTAGGTTACTCGAAGAGGGTGTAGCGCCCCCGTGTATCGAGTGTGAGTTAAAAAGAAATCAGCTCTAAGTAGAGAGAAACTTAGCTTTATTGATAGTTGTCGTGATGAACGAGTCGCAAGATCCGATGCGATCGACGGGTCACGGGAGTCGAAGATTGTAGCGGCTCGTGGTCGCAGGAGTCAAGGGAGCCCCTGAGTCACCCGATATGAAGACCGCAGTCGGTCGTTGAAGTTGAAGACCGCGGCGGGTCGCCGAAGCGGAGGGAGCCCCCGAGTCGTTGGAGCCGAAGATCGTAGCTAGTCACTGGAGTCGAAGACTGCAGCAGGTCGCGAGATTGACACCAGATGAGTAGTCAACGTGGCGGTCGAGAGTTGTGTAGCGGTCATGTAGTTGTAGCAGCGGGTCACGCGGCGGACGTAGTCGACGCGGTGGATCGAAATCGCATGGTGATGACGAGTTGCTGCATCCGAAGACTGTAACGGACCACATCAGTCAAAACACGCGGCAGGTCTCTGGAGTCGAAGACCGCACCGGGTCAACGATGCCGAAGGAGCCCCCGAGTGTAGAGTTGATGTGATCGATGTGGTCGACAGGTCACCGGTGGATGGGCGTCGACGTAGTGGATGGACTCGACGAGGCCAGCGAGTCGCCGTCGGAAGGAGTCGACGTGGTCATCGGGTCGTCGGAGCCAATGACAATGGTGCTTCGCCGCATCCGAATACTGCACTATGACGTGCGACGGGTCGGCGCAGCCCTGGACGTTGACTAAACGCAGTGGTCGAGTAGTCCATGCGGCGAAGTCGACAACAGACTGTCTTTGTGTATTCCATACGCTTCTTCTGTGCGGCGGTCTAGTGCGCCCGTCTTTTATGTATGAAACTGAGCACTTCCGACTGGTTCCATATACTAGTAGCAATGTTTTGCTTGGCATGCATGCGCTGCTGGCAGGCCACCCGATTCGAATTGAAGTACGTGCGTATCATATTGCCACATAGCTTTTTTAGAATTTTTGACATGCACTCGCGAGCGCACGAGCCATGTATAGCTGAGAGTCACCGCCAGGTCATAGGGCCACAGGTTAATTTGTAGAAATACGACGCATGTATTGGTTGGTCTATGTCGCTTGCTCCCTTTAATCCAAAGTGAATACGACTGCCTCGAGAATTCATGCTGGAGCTTTTCTGATTGAGATCTTGTAGTCAACGCCGAGACGTCCGCGTGCGCCGCCTTGCTTAGCTCCCCGGAGAAGATACAAGATAGATTTCCAAGGAAAATCGATGACCTTGCGACTGTAGTACTTGTCGAGTCTGTCCATACATAGGATGCCTACGGAAATAAATTCCGATCCAAAAGATACTGATCAGCAGTGGTAGATCAGTGCTGGAGTTGAGTCCCGCGTCTGCATTGATGAAGTTGGGATTGGCCGTGGCGATGATGTGGATGATGAATCTATGCGCCGACATAGACGAATCGACCGGAAGTGCTCCGTCCACCGTTTGATGATGAAAGAGCTGAAGCAAATTTAACCTCCAATAT
Organism: Avena eriantha; assembly: GCA_910589775.1. Classification (NCBI taxonomy): domain Eukaryota; kingdom Viridiplantae; phylum Streptophyta; class Magnoliopsida; order Poales; family Poaceae; genus Avena; species Avena eriantha. Next base: position 284,070,263 of record OU342745.1, on the reverse strand, counting down.
ATGATGAATCGTAGATCGCTAGTGATGGGGCCATCGAGATCGCAACATCAGTGCTCCGATGGTGGTGGATGTGCAGATTGGATCTAGCATATGTCTAGATCTATTGTGTTCTATCTATTGTGGCAATTGTAGATCTGTCTATTGGGGTGAGTCGTGATTGAGAGATTGCCTTCTTGTTGGACCCTCCTAGCCTTTATATATGGGGAGGCTTGGTCTCAGGTACAAATACGAGTTGGTTACAAATTGTATTCAAACTCTAGTCTTGAGGTTTCCTTGTCTTGTGTGTTTGGGAGTCCGTGTCCATATGGGCTTCATACCACTCGAACCGTCATAGGCGTCATGGACCTTAGCAATTCGTCGAGTGGGCCTTCCGTCGAGCCGCACCAGGTACGCTGTAGTTGGGTGCCTATCGGGCATACCCATGTCACCTACACTAAGGAATATTTCCATCTGAGAGCCGCGTTGCTCACGACCGTGCAGGACTATCCTGGTTATGCATATGTATCGGCCCAGGTGAACCACAGACACAATGCATGCGTCAAGTGCATGGATGAGACACCGCATCTCTAGCTACCAAGGGATCTCGGGTCTTCGAAAACCGTGTTCCAAGGTACTCGAAAATGGCTCCGCATGGATCACCTGTGGAGAAAACGTGGTGACCTCTTCAATGGTAAGGACAAGCTCGAAAGAGCCCCGCGTCCGAGGAGCGGCGAAGAAATCGAGGAGCTTTTGAATAATTGGATAGATTGCCCTGTGCCTGGAAAAAAACGACTGAGGACAAAGCCGCTGCTGGGTGTATGGAAAGAAAGGTCTGTTTTCTGGGACCTGCCGTATTGGAAGGTCCTTCACACCCCCATAGCCTCGATGTAATGCACATCATGAAGAACGTTACAGAGAGTCTGCTTGGCACTCTATTGAACATGCCGGAGAGGACCAAGGATGGGCCAAAAGCAAGAAATGACCTTAAATTGCTTGGCATCAAGAAAGGTCTTCAGTACCCTGATATTGATGATGATGATGATGATGATGATCAGACGGAAGGGACTCAAGGTCTCCGCAAAAGAGTTAAGAAGAATGAGGTGGTGCTTCGCGCTGCCTGCTTCACTCTGAGTCTGGAGGAGCTCGAGCAGTTTTTTAGGTGCCTCTTAGGAGTGAAAGTTCCTCGCAGTTACTCGGGGAAGATAAGCAGATATCTGGACGTGGCGAAGAAGAAGTTCAGCGGTATGAAGTCTCATGACTGTCACGTGCTGATGACGCTGATACTCCCCGTTGTGATCCGTGGGATAATGGACGAGCATGTCCGTGAGACGTTGTTTAGCCTCTGTAACTGTAACACCCTCCAATCGGCCCTATGCAAGTTTTAGCGCTTCCCCCAAACCCGCATAGAAACGATTCAAGGACGCCCACCAGGCACTTTCGTGCGGGTGGAAAACAAAGTAATACCATTACACAACAGTCCTCGATGGGACCCACAGAACATATATATACAACAACGACTCCATGAGTCAAGAATACAGATATACAATACAGAGATCCAAATCACCTTGAAAACGATAGAGCGTCTGACTACGGACAAGATGCAAATGGGGCTAAGAGCCCTGAAGGATAACCAATGGCGTCCATAACCCTGCCCAGGCCAAGCCGGAAGGGTAACCCTGCTAACGACGACGATCTCAAACCTGCTAAAACAAAAGGGGTGCCGACAAAGGGCAAAGGAAAAAGAGGAGCGTCGGTACTGAGGCCAGTACACGGCGATGCTAGAATTCCGCGGCTCTCGCCTACATAGGTATGGTGGGATGAAGCGGCAGCGCAGCGGCACTAAACAACCTATAGAGACTTGATACAACTGGCGGTTATCAGAGAGGGATAAGAAAGACCTATTCAGATCCAACCTAAAGCTAACACCAAACAATCCCATCTTGGTATTTCCCCCTCGAGACCAAACAAGGAAGTCGAACCAAGGAACTCACACAGTTGGCAATTTTACTCATTTCGTTATAGTTGCAGCAATTACTAATCAGATATAGATAGCATAAGTAGTGGGCAGTTTTAATCACCATTCCGTTGTAGTTGGAACATTTACTAGTCAGATATAATTGTCCCGAGGAATCCCAAAACCCAGCATTTCTTGGCACTTTTATCACATTCCATTAGAGTTGCATTACTTACTAGGAAGGCATAGCATGACACAGAGCACCACAGATCCACCAGTTGTTGGCATTTTTAATACCCATTCCGTTATAGTGAGGTTGATTACTAGTCACATATTAAGTCAAATTTATAACATTACTTTAGTTATGCTTGTCTATGATCGAGATACTGTGCTCCAAGTCGTCCATAACCGTGGACACGGCTTTCAAAAAGTTTTACCCTGCAGGGGTGCACAAATAGCAACACACACTCGATCAACCTCGGAAAAACCAACTCAAAACCCAACGAGGCATTCATGACAAAGCGATCACAAGATTCATAAAATATTTCAGGGGGCCACCCCATTAAGCTACCCACAACGAAGTTGGCCGGCTCCGAGACGGACCCAAGGTTTGCGCCAATGGCTGTAAACGACTGGGAGCCCGATAGTGTGATTGGCCTTGTCGATACCGCAAAAACACTCCGCATCCAAAACAGTATAGGTGCTCCTCGCACAATCTTAAATAAAATAGTAAAACATGGCATAAGTACAGGATAGTAATAAAGCCCCCAAACTACTTGTGGCCCCAAGAAATAGAAATGAATCAAGCTCTGGCTCAGGGGGGTCCATAAGGCCTCCCGGATGTGGATAGTGTGAAAAATCAAGGAACAGGTATCAAGTACTTGGGGTCCTACGGGACACAAGTGAGCGTGGAAGAACCAAATAACATCTATTGCCCACCGATGCCTCTGCATTAGTTATATCTAGCATTTTAAGAGTTATACTTAAAGTCATGATCCTCTCCACTAGTAAGCATCTCCACCATAAACATCTGCCAGCATACCAACAACTGTGGTACTCGACAACACGAGATCACACCTGAGCAAGCAACTACGACTCGCAAGGCCAGCTATCTACCAAACACAGGTAATAGGAGGTGTCCATGGAAATATAGGGGCTACACGGGATATAACTGGTGCACGGGAACTAAAGCATCATGGCACGGATAGCAATAGATCAACAGGAGGAAATAAAGACTATAAATGCAAAATAGGTAGAAAGTGGGAGAGATGCTCGCCTGGGAAAACACTACTGAAGGTTCATATCCATAGAACTTGTCGATACTCGCATCAACTCATCGGCCTAATCTGCGAAGAAGAAAACACTAGAAGAAACACCGGATGCAATATTTAATACTACGGCAGAAGATCCGACATGATTATGATATGATGCAGATGCGGTGCAATTAGGCAGTATTAAGCGGAACTGGGGTCCCAACAATTAATTAGATGGTTCAAGCTTTTTTAGAAACCCCGCAATTTAAATGTTGGATTAGCAAGACAAAACATGGCATCGGTTCGCTACACCAATTTAAATGGAGTCCGGAATAAGACAAAGATATCCCGCATATGTACTCCATATTTAATTACGAGGTCAATCGGCATAGTGCCCCCAAACCACAGACAGGTATGCATGCATGAACGATTTAATATGCGACAGCTGATAATGTCATATTATAAAAATAGGGGCTTAGGGTCACACATCTGGGTTCGGACGATCTTGGGTTCCGGGGGTCCGAGGTCCGGTCTCAGGGTCCAGGGTTCGACGAGGAACAGGATCGGAGAGGAAGAAGATAGCTCCAGGGTTCGGTTGTGGTGTTCCGTGAAGAACACCTTGTCGAACCGTGGGTCGATCTTGCCGTTGATGACGAACTTGAACGGATCGGGTACCGGGGGTCTTCGGGTCCGCGTAGACGGTCATGGCGTCCGGGATGAAGAACTTGGCGTTCTGGTGACGATCTTGGCGGTCTTCGGGTTCGGGCCTTGGCATCCGAGAGGAAGTACTTGGACGCCGAGGGGTCCGGCATCGGATCGGTCTTGACGACGAGAAGAGCTTGGCGTACGAGGGTTCGGTGGGGGTTGGGAGAACTTGGTTGGGCATCGGTGATCGAGGGTGACTTGTCCGGTGCCGTTATCAACCTCCTGGTACCGCGGGTCTTCGGCATGGTTCCTTTAGATTCCGTGTAGGAGATCGGTCGGTGGTTCCTCGAGTGTCTTTGAGGTCCGGCATCGGCGGCCTTCGAATTTTGCACACACCACTCACATAACCTGTACTCTACCTCCTCACCACCAAACATCAACAACGCAGATCAGATAAGAATTTTACATCATGAAACCCACACAGGAACCGAAGAGGAGATGGCCACCAACGTGATTAACCCCTGAAGGAAAGAGTGCAGCAGCCTCATGTGGCGAGCATGTGCAAGGGTGCGGCGGTGGCGAGGACGCGCTCGGTGATGGGGTCGAGGCAGCCGGTGCCGACGGTGGGAAGACGGTGGCTCGATCGAGGACGAAGGCGGGCCCATGCTCGAGGCACTTATGCAGTTAGCAGTGGCCAGAGAGGCGGCAGGCGGCGGTGTCAATAGGTGGCGGCCGGAGCGTGGAGGTGAGGGAGGGCGGCCATGGACGGGGAGGCACGGCGGCCTGGGTGAGGAGGTCGTGCATGCTGTCGGTGCGGCTTGCCGCGAGGAGGTACCAGGGCGCGGGGATCGATGCCACGAGCGTCGGGGAGGACGAGGTCGGGCCGGCGACGGCGCTGGAAGAGGGATGACGAGGAAGGAGCGGGGCGGACGAGGCCTGGTGGCTCTGAAGGGGAGGCGCGTAGGGGAGGTCGAGGCTCAGCAGGGGAGGTGAGAGGCGGCCTCGGCGAGCGGCGGCGGGATTGGTGAGGAAGAGAGGGTGGGGGAGGTCGCGCTGTAGTTGCTACAGGAAGGCGGTGGCGATTGGGATCCGGCGAGGGGCCCGGACGGCCGGAGGAGGGGAGAGGGTCAGGCGGAGGTCGGGCTCGCGTGGGCGGCCGCGAGGTGGTGGGGAGGAGTGGGGTGCGGGGGGGTGTAGGTGGTGAGGGGTTGGTGGGCAGGTGGAGGACAGGGGTGGGGCCAGCCGCGGGTTAGCGTGGCGATGAAAACAAGGTGGCTAGGGGGTGTCGTGGTAGGCGGCCTGGGCGGGAGACGGGGTGCGGGGGTGCGTGTGTTTGCGTGTGTGCCTGGGGGGATGGTGTGGGGACGTGGCAGGAGTGTGTGTGTGGGTGGCCAGCGGGGTGACATGGCAGGCTAGGAGTGGGTGGAGTGAGGTGGAGGGTGGAGGCAGGTGGCGGCGGTGGGAGTGGGTCGGCTGGGTGTGGGTTGGTTTTAGTTTTAGGGTTTGGAGGTGGCCGGCCGGCTTTCGGGCCTGGCTAGCTGCCTCCCAAAAATAAATAAATATTTTATTTATTAAGAATGAGGCTTTTGTAAACCGTTTTTAGACAAAACAAAATAATCCGGCCAAGCCCGGGTTTTGATTTGAAATAAAGACGGGGCGTTTAGAAAACAAAACCAGGTTTTTAGAAAATAGTTTTAGACAAACAGATGCATGATGATGACGATGCTCAAATGCAATGTGGCATGATGACATGAGCATGCGGTCATGATGATGCAATGCACAAAAACACAGTGATTTTCTAGTAGTGGTTTTTGCGGGGCGCCACAGTAACTTTTTCGACGTCATATCTAGGAAGTCGATCGGTGTGAAACAGCTCGACATGCTACAGGAAGAGATCGTGATGATACTATGTGAGCTTGAGATTTACTTCCTGCCCGCATTCTTCGACATCATGGTGCATCTGCTTGTACATGTCGTGGACGACATTATCCAGCTCAGGCCGACATTCCTGCACAACATGATGTCGTTTGAAAGGCTAAACGGTGTCATCAAAGGATTCGTTTGCAACAGGTCTCGTCCAGATGGAAGCATAGCCAAGGGCTTTCTGATCTACGAGTGCATCTCCTTCTGCCAGAATTATCTAACCACCAAGAACAAGGATGTTGGAATACCCACAAAGAAGCACCTCGGCAGGCTCAGTGGATATGGTCACCGCGAGGGCTGCCGCTCACTGCATGTCGGCATTGATGGTCGACGCACTGATTTTGAAAGGGCACACCGAGTCGCGCTACAACACATTGAAGTGGTCGGCCCTTGGGTCGAAGAGCACAGAAGCTTAATCGAGCAGGAGTACGTCGACCAGGGCCGGCCGAGGAAGAAGGGAGACGTAACCAGAGAGCACAACTCCAGCTTCACGGGTTGGTTCAAGAAAAGGTAACTGGACATGCCCCCACAGACTCCTTCTACGAAAGATCAAAAACTCATATTCTCCTTGTCGCAGGGCCCAGGGCACAACCTAAGGACCTATCAGTCATACGACATAAACGGTTACAGATTCTACACTGAGGAAAAGGACAGGAATAGCGAATATCAAAACTCAGGAGTAACTATGTTATCCTTTGCTGATGACGAGACTACTGTGATGGAAAGATTCTACGGAACGATCGAGGAGATATGGGAGCTTGACTACTATGGAGAGATCGTACCGATGTTCCGTGTTAGATGGGCCAAGAACGTGGAAAAAGAAGTCCAGTATTTCACCACAATGGTTATACCAGATGCCAAATCGACGAAGAATGCCTCCGCAAAAAATGAGCCTTGGGTACTCGCTAACCAAGTTGATCAATGCTTTTTTATTACCGACCCATCAAAGCCCAACCGTGTTGTAGATAGGAGGGGCAAGAGGAGCATCACCCGAATGGAAAGAGCCGCCAACGAGCAAAACTTCGACAAAAATGGTGACCCGAAGATCGAAGAGGAATTCGACAAGTACTTCGACATGCCTACTACTACTAAAGTAAGAAGGAGGACCACACTTCCTACTAAAGGTTGTCCAATCACAAGAAGAAATCTCAAAGTGCACGGGCTAAAGTATTCAACCGCGACGAAAAAGGGCAAGAAGATTATGAAGAGACACTAGCAATTGTGTGGCTTTTTGGTGTATTAATTCGTGTGGGTATAATGTGATATTAGTGTGGGTATTAGTTAGAGACTAAAACATATAATGTGATATTCGTGTGGATATACAAACTCACATTTGTGTGTGACAAGCAAACACACACACACACACATATATATATATATATATATGATCCGGGAGGGTTTTTTGAATAATTATGCATATGTGTTCTTGCTTTTTTGAATAAATATGCATATATGTATATGTTCTTCCTTTTCTAAAATAAATATGCATATCTGAATAAATATGCATATATGTATATGTTCTTGCTTTTTGTTTGAATAAATATGCATATGTGTGTAATTAAAAATATTTTAAAAAAAAAGAAAAAAAAGTGTGAGATAGCCAGGTTTCGAACCTGGCTGCCCCAGGTGAGAGCTAGCGAGCAAGACCACTAGGAAAAGTATATGATCTTGTCATACTATGACACTGCGCTGTTTTGCACTATGTCCAAAAGTTCTATGGCGCATTCCCACAGAATGCGCCGCACATTTTGTGGGAATGCGCCACAGAACGTTCACACTTAGCCAAATAGACAGTTCGGCATGATCTCCCCCTAATCCCCAAATTTCTCTCTCTCGATCCAATTCTCTCTGTTTTCCCAAGCAACCGCGCGTGCCAAGGAACCCTAGCCCCGCCGCCGGAGCCCGTGGAGGAGGAGAGAAGCCCCCACCGCCGGAGCCCGTGGAGGAGGAACCGCCGCCGGAGTCCGTAGCGTCCACCGTCCACAGGAGGAGGCAGCACCACGCCGCCAAGATTCAGGAAGGAGGAGGCCCCGCTCGCAGCAGGGAGCATCGCGCCACCAAGCTCCAGGAAGGAGGAGAAGGGCACGGTCGGCGCTCGCCAACGCAGCCAGAAGCCCGGCGTTGGAGCATCGGCGACGCGGTTTTGTATCCAACTGCGCCTCACTTCGCTCGATTTTGGTGAGTGCTGAAGGAACTGTACCCTTGGTCTCCCGTCAATTTTTTGCAGCGTTTTGCCACTGTGGCACTGACGTTTTTCTCATCGTGGTTCTAATCCCCCGCACCCATAAGAACACGGTGGTGAATGGTAGGGACTGTATGGGGATGTACTGCTCTGTTGCTTCATTTTTGTATCTGATAGGTGGTGCATCAGTACTTTGCAATATGCAGCGGTGGTTTGGTAGATCGTTCATCTAGTTTACTCCCCTGTCCAGATTAGACAGTAGGTTTGAGAATTATCTTTTGGGATCCCATACTACATTGGGTCAAATTATTACATACATGTGCAGTATACCACAGATGTGTGTTGTACTTTTTATGCTCACTCTGTTGTGGAGATTATACTAGAGGGTTCTATGTAGTTTATGTTCAAAATTTTGCAAGGAATCATGAATAGGAATGCATTTTATTATGTTATAGAGGGGTGTATGTATTCCTGGAATTTTGACCAATAATTAATAAAAGTGTTGTCTGCTTCTTATTTACCTAAACACCATATATTTTCATGATTAAACCATGCAAGTTTATGTTCATATGCTGGTAGTTTTTGTACTCATGGGATGTATATTTTTTATGTCCATAGTCTTGGTCAGATTAGACAGTATGTTTTATCTGATTTTTTTTCCTCGGTAGGATGTATTATCATGGTTAAAATTTGCAAGGGGCTGTTCAGATGCATGTTGTTCTATACTTGTAGGGTGTATTTTTTCAGGTTCACATTGTCAAATTACAAGGCAGGGTGGTTATCAAATTTTAGGATGTAGTTATTGTCAATTTTGTACATCCTAGGTCATGCTCACATAAATATAGTTTGTCCATTAGCAACTTTTTAGATCTTTATATCTAACTGCCTTTTCTAGATGTAAATATTTGTCATAGGAATGTACTTTCTTTATATATAGGAATGTACTTTCTTTATATAATCTGTAAGTGCACATGTGCATTTTACATCCATTATAACACATATTGTCAATTGTTGCAGACAGTACTAATTCCTAGTGATTTAATATCATTATTATAGTAAAATAAAATACTGATATTTGAGAAAATATTGAAGATAATGTAAGACTTCATATTTAGGTGGATGGTAATTGGTCTTATAACACATGCCTCTGTTTACCACTTTCTACTGCTACTGATGCCAAGTAGTTGGAGTGTGACAAAGGCCTTGCTCTTTAACTGCTTGCTAATCTGTATTTCTTACACTTCTGTTACACTTCTGATGTTCAGCAAGTACTTCTATTAGACTTCTACAGCAAATAGTATTGCTGTTACACTTCTGCTGTTCAGCTAGTACTACTATATCTGTTATATATATACATTGGGCTGTGATGTGATGATGGACTAGTATATCTATTATACATATACTGCATGTGGATGATGGATATGATGGATGTTGGGGTCAATGCATGGGGCTGTCAATATGGGGATGGGGTGTTTTGTCTTGCAGGGATTTCATTTGAGTTGCCCATTTCTCCTGAAGTGTCGATTCACTTCCCTTTCGGTTGAGAAATGGGCACTCCTAGGTAAAAAATTAGCAAAGGTCATGCCGAATTTTTCGGCCAAGATTTGTGCTAACTTTTTGTCTCTTTTAAATAGAGTAGTGCAAACATGTCGGGCAACAAAGAGTCTGGCCCTTCTAAGCACATGATCAGCGTCGAAGAACAAGCTAGACAGGCCAACTAGTCATTCTGGCGGGGGTCCCAACAAGAGGAGGAGGAGCAGGAGGAGGCGATGAGGATGACACCACCACCGGAGGAGGAGGCGACCATCGCCAGAGTTGCTGGGGCCAATGAGGGCGGAGATCCTGATTACGAGGGGGACGAAGACGACTATGATGGAACTAGTGAAGGCGGCGGCGAAGAGGATGACACCACCGGTGGCGGCGCCCGCACCGATGGCGGCGACCGCATGGATGGCGGTAGCGGCAACCCGGCCGCTTCTCAGAAGAAGAAGAAGAAGAAGAAGAAGAAGAAGAAGAAGAAGGAATTGAAGGAGCGGAAGGTGCCAGTGCTCGCCACCGTCTGCGATGAGTTCACTGAGGTCACAGAAAGTGGCCTACCCATTGCGCCAGAGGCGATTGCTAAAGGGTACGGCCTGCAACTCGGGTGCATCGTCCGAGAAAGCATGTCGATCAACACGAAGTACATCAGAATGCTGACAATGCAGCTTTGGTCGATAACCTCCTTAAGAAGCTTCACAAGCGATACAGATTCCTAGAGCGGTTTAGAAACCTCGAGAGAAATAACCCGGTGAACAAACTAGCCCTCACGAAGATGAGCAATGCCTTGAGCAGCTGGAAAACCAGGGTGAAGACTAGCATTGACAAAGGTGAAAGCTGAGAGGTTATTAGTAAGAAAAATCCGATGCTCGACGAAGAGGAGTTTAAGATATTCAAGGCGGTATAGCTACCGATGATGCTATAAAATGGACTAAATGGGGAAGGAGTATGCGGGAACAGAACATAGGTAACCACCACCTTGGAAGCGGCGGTTACAGGGGAAACAGGCCATTTGGGACAAGGAGGACGCCGATCTTGAACGCCTTGGTAAAGACAACCCATGGCTTAAAATCATGGACTTGCAGCTTTGGCAATTTTTTCGGGCCCACTACTACCTGGACAAGGAAACATGGGAGTTCATCACCGACGATCCGGAGGTGAAGGACTTCGAGAAGAAGCTGGTAAGGAATTTATCGCTGATCTCAAGTCTATTGCATTCTAATTAAAATAATGAAGCCAATAATCTAAATGGGTTCACCTTTCCTTGTCTCTGCAGGAGGATGAACCGAACGCTGCTGCCACAGAGTCGTCCCAGGATTCGACGGAGCCATGGGACACAGTTTTCAACAGGGCGACCAATGCTTACAAGAAGAGGGACAAGGGGTTGCTGCCGTCCTCAGCTGGCCGTGTGTCCGGCTTCGGTACGAGCATGAAGTTCAAGGAGTACTACAAAGAGGACGCCAAGAAAAGAAGGGAGAGGAAGAACCAGGATAAAGTTGCTATTGAAGAGCTAAAGATGAAGGTGCAGACAATGGAGGAGAAGGCGGTGGACGAGAAAATGGTGGACAAGTTAGTGGAAGAGAAGCTCCGCTCGATGATCCCCCCTGAGTTTTTCGAGGGGCTTACTGCTTGGAATGCAGGAGGTCGACAAGGGTCGATACATCTGCCCAGCTTAAGCGGCAGCAACTCGGGCATCAATGTTACCGTGTTGCCGGACCTGGTGACCCCGCCAGCCATCAACGTCGGGACGCAGCCGCTCGTTTTGGTCACACCGACGCCCCCTCTCGCCAAAGATACCAATAAGGCGCAGCCAACAGCGGTGGTGCTTCATGAGGCACCTGAGCGGGAGATTGCAGATGATGATAGGCCAGCCGCCGGCATCGGCCGTGTCTCTACATTAGCCGAGATCCATGCCATCACCAAGGTAACTAATTCGTTAGTGCACGTCATCTCCTTTATGCCTTTGATGCATGACTGATGCCATCTCATGACGCCCAACAACATGTTTTTGCCTCAGGACACTTCTTGCGTACTCCTGCTTAAAGATGTCAGCGGTGAGTTGAAGGATGTTGCCAAGGGCACTCTCATACAACCGGTGAGCCGCACGATGCACAACAATCCAATGGATGATGACGTGATGAGGTCCAGGTTGGCTCGGGTGTTTCCAGGGTGCGATGACATGGACCCCCCTTTCAACCTCAGGGAGCCGACGAACACAGGACCCTTGGAGAATGCTACAACTGGCCCTTGACATGGCCGAAGACCTAGTTTAGTCTTGTGGGGGGAGCAGCGGCGCCACCTCTCGACCGATCGCTCGGCCACCACCTCGGAAGCCAGTAGCCGCCGTCGTCGCCACCACCAGCCGTCACCATCAACTCTTAGCAGCGTGTGCACCGCCACATGGCAAAGACATTGTGCCGCAACTGCCGTCGCCCCCGCTACCTCCACCACATGATAGCACCCATGAAGATGATGATGAATTGGTCAACGTTGACGACTTCATCAACACTGGTGCCGCCAAAGGATTGTATATGCCTTTTGTGGATGAAGAACCCTTCACAGCTTGCGACGACCATCAAGCTGGTCGGCCCAATACATGCACGCAGCGCCTGGTCTTCCATGGTCTTTCTCAAGAGACTTCTCCGGCTGCTGATCCACCACAAGAGAAACCGGGATTGGTTTTCAGCCCCAACACACTCCGAAAGGCGGCTGATGAGCAGATGGCATTGGCTGACACTGTTGTGAAGAAGAAGCACTATATGTGGCGATGAGAAATGCATTTCTTATAGATTTCTTCCTTTGCTCTTTTTCCAACATTCCGTTCCAATTGTGTTCCGCAGAGACAAATACTACACACTCATCGTCCTTGCCCCGAGGTATTCGCTAGCCACGTATTTCGACTCGGGGAGTTTGACAAAGAAGAAAGACTACACCAGAATAAGGGGTGTTCTCAATGAGGCTCTCGAGGGCTACACCAAGAAGGGATGCACCTTCGTAGATAAGGGGGAATGTATCAAGGATGGCAAACACGTGTTCAAGCATGTGCTCGAGTTCCCCTGCGTTAAGCCGTCGACTACTGGTGCCAAGGAGGCCTTCTACGACCTCCATCACCTTAAAGGCTATGTTCGGGATTGCCAGAACCTAACGCTGCCATCTAGTCTCCGAGGATGGGCCGAAACTTTGGCGCGAATAGACGATGCTGATCTTAGAGAAGACTTCCATCGCATTCAGATGAAGTTGTCGCAAATCATCACTGAAGATGTCAACACAAGGGGGGTGCCCTACAACAAGCTAGAGGGTTGGGTAAGAGGGAGATCGAAGAACGCCTCCGTAAGCAGGGTGACACAAGGACGTGGATGACGAAAGAGGGCTATCACCATTCCCGAAGAGGAGTGAGAAGAGGAAGTCTTCATCATGATCGATGTGTGCCTCTAGCATGATCTAGTGTGTGTATATTATTGATGGACGCCTGCTGTATTAGTGTGTGTCATAAACTTTACTATCTCGTGGTCGAAATGGTCATTGTTGTTAGACTTAAACTACCTTGTGGTCGTGTTGTCGTTGAACTTATTGCTTCTATGATGATCTATCTTTTAGGTTTATGGATCCTTTGTTTTATATTCTATGAACATATATATATATATATATGGATGTGAACCCTTTATTAATTCTTTTCGTTGTATTTTTACTAATATGCCTTGTCGTCTATAGAGATGGCGACGAGGTGGTATGTGGTGTACATGGGTAGGGTTCCAGGAGTCTACGAGGAGTGGGAGGATTGTCACAAACAAGTGAACAAGTTCAGTGGCAACATCTACAAACGATACGCGACTAGAGAGGAGGCGATAGCCAAGTGGAGGAACCACTTGTGGAAGAAGAACCGGATGAAGATATTGGTCGGGCTAATGCTCTTGCTCACCATTATCATAGTTGTATTCTATTTGATCCTAGTGTAGGCGGCGGTGGCCACTTCATATTTGTAATGTGAGATGATATGAACTATTCGGCGCTTGTGTAAAAATTCGGCACTTGACACTATATATGTATCTCGATCGGGCTCTAAGTGTGATGACATTATACTTGTGTTTGTATTATATGTCGGTTTTCATCTACTACATGTGCAATGTACTGTTTATACTGATATGGATAAATACTATATAAATCCTGTATAAATACCTGATTATACACCAGGAATGTATTTTATTTTGAATACATGTAATATACTCAGTGGTGCATATAGAAACGGTGTCTGTGGCGCATATAGACTCTGTGGCGCATTGGACTGTATGCGCCACTGATATCTGCTTCATGTGGTGCATATAGGAATGCACCACAGAAGTCAGACTTCTGTGGTGCATTCGTATATGCGCCACAGGAAGCAGATATCAGTGGCGAGGTAACAGTGGCGACAGGGATATGCGCCACAGAAGATGGAATCCCATGCGCCACAGGAGAGATGTTTCCTAGTAGTGAGACATGCAATGACACTGGTCGATCCTTATGTGGTTTGTTTAGAGGAACAGACATGCAATGACACCGGTGGATCCACGTGTGGTTCATGAGAAGAACACACATCCAATGACACTGGTAGATCCTTGTGTGGTTCATGAAAAGAACAGACATGCAATGACACCGGGTGTGGTTCATGAAAAGAACAGACATGCAATGACACTGGGTGTGGTTTATGAAAAGAACAGACACGTAATGACTCTAGTTGTGGTTCATGAAAAGAACACACATGCAATGACACTGAGTGTGGTTCATGAAAAGAACAGACATGCAATGACACTGGTGGATCCTTATGTGTGGTTCATGAAAAGAACAGACATGCAATGGCACTGGTGGATCCTTATGTGGTTTGTTTAGAAGAACACACATGCAATGACACTTGGTATGGTTCATGAAATGAACAGACACGTAATGACACTGCTGGAGCCTTATGTAGTATGTTTAGAGGAACAAACATGCAATGACACCGGTGTATCCACGTGTGGTTCATGAGAAGAACACACATCCAATGACACTGCTGGATCCTTATGTGGTTCGTGAAAAGAACTGACATGCAGTGACACTAGGTGTGGTTCATTAAAAGAACAGACATGCAATGACACTTGGTGTTGTTCATGAAAAGAACACACATGCAATGATACTGGGTGTGGTTAATGAAAAGAACAGACATGCAATGACACTGGTGGATCCATGTGTGGTTCATGAAAAGAACAGACATGCAATGACACTGGTAGATCCTTATGTGGTTTGTTTAGAAGAACACACATGCAATGACACTGGGTGGGGTTCATGAAAAGAACATACACGCAATGAAACTGGTGGATCCTTATGTGGTTTGTTTAGAGGAACAAACATGCAATGACACCGGTGGATCCACGTGTGGTTCATGAGAAGAACATACATCCAATGACACTAGTGGATCCTTATCTGATTCATGAAAAGAAGTGACATGCAGTGACACTGGGTGTGGTTCATGAAAAGAACATACATGCAATGACACTAGGTGTGGTTCATGAAAAGAACAGGCATGCAATGACTCTAGCTATGGTTCATGAAAAGAACACACATGCAATGACACTGGGTGTGGTTCATGAAAAGAACAGACATGCAATGACACTCGTGGATCCTTGTGTGGTTCATGAAAAGAACAGACATGCCATGACAGTAGTGGATCCTTGTGTGGTTTGTTTAGAAGAACACACATTCAATGACACTGGGTGTGGTTCATGAAAAGAACAGACATGCAATGACACTGGTGGATCCTTATGTGGTTTGTTTAGAGGAACAGACATTAAATGACACCGGTAGATCCATGTGTGGTTCACGAGAAGAACACACATCCAATGACACTGGTGGATCATTATGTGGTTTGTTCGGAGGAACAGACATGCAATGACACCGGTGGATCCTTATGTGGTCTGTCTAGAGGAACACACATCCGATGAGACCGGGTGTGGTTCATGAAAAGAACACACATGCAATGACTTATGTGGTTTGTTTAGAAGAATACACATGCAATGATACTAGGTGTGGTTCATGAAAAGAACAAACAGACAATGACACTGGTGGATCCTTATGTGGTTTGTTTAGAAGAACACACATGCAATGACACTAGGAGTGGTTCATGAAAAGAACAGACATGCAATGACACTGGGTGTCGTTCATGAAAAGAACAGACATGCAATGACTCTAGCTGTGGTTCATGAAAAGATAACACATGCAATGACGTTGGGTGTGGTTCATGAAAAGAACAGACATGTAATGACACTGGTGGATCCTTATGTGGTTTGTTTAGAGGAACAAACATCCAATGACACCTGTGGATCCACGAGTGGTTCATGAGAAGAACAGACATCCAATGACACTGGTAGATCCTTATGTGGTTCATGAAAAGAACAAACATGCAGTGACACCGGGTGTGGTTCATGAAAAGAACAAACATGCAATGACACTGGGTGTGGTTCATGAAAAGAACAGACATGTAATAACTCTAGCTGTGGTTCATGAAAAGAACACACATGCAATGACACTAGGTGTGGTTCATGAAAAGAACAGACATGCAATTACACTGGTGGATCCTTATGTATGGTTCATGAAAAGAACAGACAGGCAATGACACTGGTGGATCCTTATGTGGTTCGTTTAGAAGAACACACATGCAATGACACTGGGTGTGGTTCATGAAAAGAACAGACACGCGCTGACACTGGTGGATCCTTATGTTGTTTGTTTAGAGGAACAGACATGCAATGACACCGGTGGATCCACGTGTGGTTCATGAGAAGAACACACATCCAATGGCACTGGTGGATCCTTATGTGGTTCATGAAAAGAACTGACATGCAGTGACACTGGGTGTGGTTCATGAGAAGAACAGACATGCAATGACACTAGGTGTGGTTCATGAAACGAACGGGCATGCAATGACTCTAGCTATGGTTCATGAAAAGAACACACATGCAATGACACTGGGTGTGGTTCATGAAAAGAACAGACATGCAATGACACTGGTGCATCCTTGTGTGGTTCATGAAAAGAACAGACATGCCATGACACTAGTGGATCCTTATGTGGTTTGTTTAGAAGAACACACATGCAATGACACTGGGTGTGGTTCATGAAAAGAACAGACATGCAATGACACTGGTGGATCCTTATGTGGTCTGTTTAGAGGAACAGACATTAAATGACACCGGTAGATCCATGTGTGGTTCACGAGAAGAACACACATCCAATGACACTGGTGGATCATTATGTGGTTTGTTCAGAGGAACATACATGCAATGACACCGGTGGATCCTTATGTGGTCTGTCTAGAGGAACACACATCCGATGAGACCGGGTGTGGTTCATGAAAAGAACACACATGCAATGACTTATCTGGTTTGTTTAGAAGAACACACATGCAATGACACTGGGTGTGGTTCATGAAAAGAACAAACAGACAATGACACTGGTGGATCCTTATGTGGTTTGTTTAGAAGAACACACATGCAATGACACTGGGAGTGGTTCATGAAAAGAACAAACATGCAATGACACTGGGTGTCGTTCATGAAAAGAACAGACATGCAATGACTCTAGCTGTGGTTCATGAAAAGATAACACATGCAATGACACTGGGTGTGGTTCATGAAAACAACAGACATGCAATGACACTGGGTGTCATTCATGAAAAGAACAGACATGCAATGACACCGGTGGATCCACGTGTGCTTCATGAGAAGAACAGACATCCAATGACACTGGTAGATCCTTATGTGGTTCATAAAAAGAACAAACATGCAGTGACACCGGGTGTGGTTCATGAAAAGAACAGACATGCAATGACACTGGGTGTGGTTCATGAAAAGAACAGACATGTAATAACTCTAGCTGTGGTTCATGAAAAGAACACACATGCAATGACACTAGGTGTGGTTCATGAAAAGAACAGACATGCAATTACACTGGTGGATCCTTATGTATGGTTCATGAAAAGAACAGACAGGCAATGACACTGGTGGATCCTTATGTGGTTCGTTTAGAAGAACACACATGCAATGACACTGGGTGTGGTTCATGAAAAGAACAGACACGCGCTGACACTGGTGGATCCTTATGTTGTTTGTTCAGAGGAACAGACATGCAATGACACCGGTGGATCCACGTGTGGTTCATGAGAAGAACACACATCCAATGACACTGGTGGATCCTTATGTGGTTCATGAAAAGAACTGACATGCAGTGACACTGGGTGTGGTTCATGAAAAGAATAGACATGCAATGACATTGGGTGTGGTTCATGAAAAGAACATGCATGCAATGACTCTAGCTATGGTTCATGAAAAGAACACACATGCAATGACACTGGGTGTGGTTCATGAAAAGAACAAACAGACAATGACACTGGTGGATCCTTATGTGGTTTGTTTAGAAGAACACACATGCAATGACACTGGGAGTGGTTCATGAAAAGAACAGACATGCAATGACACTGGGTGTCATTCATGAAAAGAACAGACATGCAATGACTCTAGCTGTGGTTCATGAAAAGATAACACATGCAATGACGTTGGGTGTGGTTCATGAAAAGAACAGACAGGCAATGACACTGGTGGATCCTTATGTGGTTTGTTTAGAGGAACAAACATCCAATGACACCGGTGGATCCACGAGTGGTTCATGAGAAGAACAGACATCCAATGACACTGGTAGATCCTTATGTGGTGCATGAAAAGAACAAACATGCAGTGACACCGGGTGTGGTTCATGAAAAGAACAGACATGCAATGACACTGGGTGTGGTTCATGAAAAGTACAGACATGTAATAACTCTAGCTGTGGTTCATGAAAAGAACACACATGCAATGACACTAGGTGTGGTTCATGAAAAGAACAGACATGCAATTACACTGGTGGATCCTTATGTATGGTTCATGAAAAGAACAGACAGGCAATGACACTGGTGGATCCTTATGTGGTTCGTTTAGAAGAACACGCATGCAATGACACTGGGTGTGGTTCATGAAAAGAACAGACACGCGCTGACACTGGTGGATCCTTATGTTGTTTGTTTAGAGGAACAGACATGCAATGACACCGGTGGATCCACGTGTGGTTCATGAGAAGAACACACATCCAATGACACTGGTGGATCCTTATGTGGTTCATGAAAAGAACTGACATGCAGTGACACTGGGTGTGGTTCATGAAAAGAATAGACATGCAATGACATTGGGTGTGGTTCATGAAAAGAACAGGCATGCAATGACTCTAGCTATGGTTCATGAAAAGAACACACATGCAATGACACTGGTGTGGTTCATGAAAAGAACAGACATGCAATGACACTCGTGGATCCTTGTGTGGTTCATGAAAAGAACAGACATGCCATGACACTAGTGGATCCTTATGTGGTTTGTTTAGAAGAACACACATTCAATGACACTAGGTGTGGTTCATGAAAAGAACAAACAGACAATGACACTGGTGGATCCTTATGTGGTTTGTTTAGAAGAACACACATGCAATGACACTGGTAGATCCATGTGTGGTTCACGAGAAGAACACACATCCAATGACATTGTTGGATCATTATGTGGTTTGTTGAGGAACAGACATGCAATGACACCGGTGGATCCTTATGTGGTCTGTCTAGAGGAACACACATCCGATGACACCGGGTGTGGTTCATGAAAAGAACACACATGCAATGACTTATGTGGTTTTTTTAGAAGAACACACATGCAATGACACTGGGTGTGGTTCATGAAAAGAACAAACAGACAATGACACTGGTGGATCCTTATGTGGTTTGTTTAGAAGACCACACATGCAATGACACTGGGTGTGGTTCATGAAAAGAACAGACATGCAATGACACTACGTGTGGTTCATGAAAAGAACAGGCATGCCATGACTCTAGCTATGGTTCATGAAAAGAACACACATGCAATGACACTTGGTGTGGTTCATGAAAAGAACAGACATGCAATGACACTGGTGGATCCTTGTGTGGTTCATGAAAAGAACAGACATGCCATTACACTAGTGGATCCTTATGTGGTTTGTTTAGAAGAACACACATGCAATGACACTGGGTGTGGTTCATGAAAACAACAGACACGCAATGACACTGGTGGATCCTTATGTGGTTTGTTTAGAGGAACAGACATTAAATGACACCGGTAGATCCATGTGTGGTTCACGAGAAGAACACACATCCAATGACACTTGTGGATCATTATGTGGTTTGTTCAGAGGAACAGACATGTAATGACACCGGTGGATCCTTATGTGGTATGTCTAGAGGAACACACATCCGATGACACCGGGTGTGGTTCATGAAAAGAACACACATGCAATGACTTATGTGGTTTGTTTAGAAGAACACACATGCAATGACACTAGGTGTGGTTCATGAAAAGAACAAACAGACAATGACACTGGTGGATCCTTATGTGGTTTGTTTAGAAGAACACACATGCAATGACACTGGGAGTGGTTCATGAAAAGAACAGACATGCAATGACACTAGGTGTCGTTCTTGAAAAGAACAGACATGCAATGACTCTAGCTGTGGTTCATGAAAAGATAACACATGCAATGACGTTGGGTGTGGTTCATGAAAAGAACAGACATGCAATGACACTGGTGGATCCTTATGTGGTTTGTTTAGAGGAACAAACATCCAATGACACCGGTGGATCCACGAGTGGTTCATGAGAAGAACAGACATCCAATGACACTGGTAGATCCTTATGTGGTTCATGAAAAGAACAAACATGCAGTGACACCGGGTGTGGTTCATGAAAAGAACAGACATGCAATGACACTGGGTGTGGTTCATGAAAAGAACAGACATGTAATAACTCTAGCTATGGTTCATGAAAAGAACACACATGCAATGACACTGGGTGTGGTTCATGAAAAGAACAGACCTGCAATTACACTGGTGGATCCTAATGTGTGGTTCATGAAAAGAACAGGCAGGCAATGACACTGGTGGATCCTTATGTGGTTCGTTTAGAAGAACACACATGCAATGACACTGGGTGTGGTTCATGAAAAGAACAAACACGCAATAACACTGGTGGACCCTTATGTTGTTTGTTTAGAGGAACAGACCTGCAATGACACCGGTGGATCCACGTGTGGTTCATGAGAAGAATACACATCCAATGACACTGGTGGATCCTTATGTGGTTCATGAAAAGAACTGACATGCAGTGACACTGGGTGTGGTTCATGAAAAGAACAGACATGCAATGACACTGGTGGATCCTTATCTGGTTTGTTTAGAGGAACAAACATTAAATGACACCGGTAGATCCATGTGTGGTTCACGAGAAGAACACACATCCAATGACACTGGTGGATCTTTATGTGGTTTGTTTAGAGGAACAGACATGCAATGACACCGGTGGATCCTTATGTTGTCTGTATAGAGGAACACACATCCGATGACACCGGGTGTGGTTCATGAAAAGAACACACATGCAATGACTTATGTGGTTTGTTTAGAAGAACACACATGCAATGACACTGGGTGTGGTTCATGAAAAGAACAAATAGACAATGACACTAGTGGATCCTTATGTGGTTTGTTTAGAAGAACACACATGCAATGACACTGGGAGTGGTTCATGAAAAGAACAGACATGCAATGACACTGGGTGTCGTTCATGAAAACAACAGACATGCAATGACTCTAGCTGTAGTTCATGAAAAGATAACACATGCAATGACACTGGGTGTGGTTCATGAAAAGAACAGACATGCAATGACACTGGTGGATCCTTGTGTGGTTCATGAAAAGAACAGACATGCCATGACACTAGTGGATCCTTATGTGGTTTGTTTAGAAGAACACACATGCAATGACACTGGGTGTGGTTCATGAAAACAACAGACACGCAATGACACTGGTGGATCCTTATGTGGTTTGTTTAGAGGAACAGACATTAAATGACACCGGTAGATCCATGTGTGGTTCACGAGAAGAACACACATCCAATGACACTGGTGGATCATTATGTGGTTTGTTCAGAGGAACAGACATGCAATGACACCGGTGGATCCTTATGTGGTATGTCTAGAGGAACACACATCCGATGACACCGGGTGTGGTTCATGAAAAGAACACACATGCAATGACTTATGTGGTTTGTTTAGAAGAACACACATGCAATGACACTGGGTGTGGTTCATGAAAAGAACAAACAGACAATGACACTGGTGGATCCTTATGTGGTTTGTTTAGAAGAACACACATGCAATGACACTGGGAGTGGTTCATGAAAAGAACAGACATGCAATGACACTGGGTGTCATTCATGAAAAGAACAGACATGCAATGACTCTAGCTGTGGTTCATGAAAAGATAACACATGCAATGACGTTGGGTGTGGTTCATGAAAAGAACAGACAAGCAATGACACTGGTGGATCCTTATGTGGTTTGTTTAGAGGAACAAACATCCAATGACACCGGTGGATCCACGTGTGCTTCATGAGAAGAACAGACATCCAATGACACTGGTAGATCCTTATGTGGTTCATAAAAAGAACAAACATGCAGTGACACCGGGTGTGGTTCATGAAAAGAACAGACATGCAATGACACTGGGTGTGGTTCATGAAAAGAACAGACATGTAATAACTCTTGCTGTGGTTCATGAAAAGAACACACATGCAATGACACTGGGTGTGGTTCATGAAAAGAACAGACATGCAATTACACTGGTGGATCCTTATATGTGGTTCATGAAAAGAACAGACAGGCAATGACACTGGTGGATCCTTATGTGGTTCGTTTAGAAGAACACACATGCAATGACACTGGGTGTGGTTCATGAAAAGAACAGACACGCGCTGACACTGGTGGATCCTTATGTTGTTTGTTTAGAGGAACAGACATGCAATGACACCGGTGGATCCACGTGTGGTTCATGAGAAGAACACACATCCAATAACACTGGTGGATCCTTATGTGGTTCATGAAAAGAACTAACATGCAGTGACACTGGGTGTGGTTCATGAAAAGAACAGACATGCAATGACACTACGTGTGGTTCATGAAAAGAACAGGCATGCCATGACTCTAGCTATGGTTCATGAAAAGAACACACATGCAATGACACTGGTTGTGGTTCATGAAAAGAACAGACATGCAATGACACTGGTGGATCCTTGTGTGGTTCATGAAAAGAACAGACATGCCATTACACTAGTGGATCCTTATGTGGTTTGTTTTGAAGAACACACATGCAATGACACTGGGTGTGGTTCATGAAAAGAACAGACATGCAATGACACTGGTGGATCCTTATGTGGTTTGTTTATAGGAACAGACATTAAATGACACCGGTAGATCCATGTGTGGTTCACGAGAAGAACACACATCCAATGACACTTGTGGATCATTATGTGGTTTGTTTAGAGGAACAGACATGCAATGACACCAGTGGATCCTTATGTGGTCTATATAGAGGAACACACATCCGATGACACCGGGTGTGGTTCATGAAAAGAACACACATGCAATGACTTATCTGGTTTGTTTAGAAGAACACACATGCAATGACACTGGGTGTGGTTCATGAAAAGAACAAACAGACAATGACACTGGTGGATCCTTATGTGGTTTGTTTAGAAGAATACACATGCAATGACACTGGGAGTTGTTCATGAAAAGAACAAACATGCAATGACACTGGGTGTCGTTCATGAAAAGAACAGACATGCAATGACTCTAGCTGTGGTTCATGAAAAGATAACACATGCAATGACGTTGGGTGTGGTTCATGAAAAGAACAGACAAGCAATGACACTGGTGGATCCTTATGTGGTTTGTTTAGAGGAACAAACATCCAATGACACCGGTGGATCCACGTGTGCTTCATGAGAAGAACAGACATCCAATGACACTGGTAGATCCTTATGTGGTTCATAAAAAGAACAAACATGCAGTGACACCGGGTGTGGTTCATGAAAAGAACAGACATGCAATGACACTGGGTGTGGTTCATGAAAAGAACAGACATGTAATAACTCTTGCTGTGGTTCATGAAAAGAACACACATGCAATGACACTGGGTGTGGTTCATGAAAAGAACAGACATGCAATTACACTGGTGGATCCTTATATGTGGTTCATGAAAAGAACAGACAGGCAATGACACTGGTGGATCCTTATGTGGTTCGTTTAGAAGAACACACATGCAATGACACTGGGTGTGGTTCATGAAAAGAACAGACACGCGCTGACACTGGTGGATCCTTATGTTGTTTGTTTAGAGGAACAGACATGCAATGACACCGGTGGATCCACGTGTGGTTCATGAGAAGAACACACATCCAATAACACTGGTGGATCCTTATGTGGTTCATGAAAAGAACTAACATGCAGTGACACTGGGTGTGGTTCATGAAAAGAACAGACATGCAATGACACTACGTGTGGTTCATGAAAAGAACAGGCATGCCATGACTCTAGCTATGGTTCATGAAAAGAACACACATGCAATGACACTGGTTGTGGTTCATGAAAAGAACAGACATGCAATGACACTGGTGGATCCTTGTGTGGTTCATGAAAAGAACAGACATGCCATTACACTAGTGGATCCTTATGTGGTTTGTTTTGAAGAACACACATGCAATGACACTGGGTGTGGTTCATGAAAAGAACAGACATGCAATGACACTGGTGGATCCTTATGTGGTTTGTTTATAGGAACAGACATTAAATGACACCGGTAGATCCATGTGTGGTTCACGAGAAGAACACACATCCAATGACACTTGTGGATCATTATGTGGTTTGTTTAGAGGAACAGACATGCAATGACACCAGTGGATCCTTATGTGGTCTATATAGAGGAACACACATCCGATGACACCGGGTGTGGTTCATGAAAAGAACACACATGCAATGACTTATCTGGTTTGTTTAGAAGAACACACATGCAATGACACTGGGTGTGGTTCATGAAAAGAACAAACAGACAATGACACTGGTGGATCCTTATGTGGTTTGTTTAGAAGAATACACATGCAATGACACTGGGAGTTGTTCATGAAAAGAACAAACATGCAATGACACTGGGTGTCGTTCATGAAAAGAACAGACATGCAATGACTCTAGCTGTGGTTCATGAAAAGATAACACATGCAATGACACTGGGTGTGGTTCATGAAAAGAACAGACATGCAATGACACTGGTGGATCCTTATGTGGTTTGTTTAGAGGAACAAACATCCAATGACACCGGTGGATCCACGTGTGCTTCATGAGAAGAACAGACATCCAATGACACTGGTAGATCCTTATGTGGTTCATAAAAAGAACAAACATGCAGTGACACCGGGTGTGGTTCATGAAAAGAACAGACATGCAATGACACTGGGTCTGGTTCATGAAAAGAACAGACATGTAATAACTCTTGCTGTGGTTCATGAAAAGAACACACATGCAATGACACTGGGTGTGGTTCATGAAAAGAACAGACATGCAATTACACTAGTGGATCCTTATATGTGGTTCATGAAAAGAACAGACAGGCAATGACATGGGTGGATCCTTATGTGGTTCGTTTAGAAGAACACACATGCAATGACACTGGGTGTGGTTCATGAAAAGAACAGACACGCACTGACACTGGTGGATCCTTATGTTGTTTGTTCAGAGGAACAGACATGCAATCACACAGGTGGATCCATGTGTGGTTCATGAGAAGAACACACATCCAATGACACTCTAGTGGATCTATATTGGCATAATTTGATGTATTCCACGATGTATTTCATTGTACAAGACACTTTCCATTTTTATACTACTCAGTTTTGCCCTTGGTTTTATGTGGTACTACTTAGTTTTGCCCCCCTCTCTCTATCTTTCATAGAAGCCCAAACATGTGCTCACCCTATCTGCTACTCCCTGATTGGTTGTCACAATTGTCACGCGGATCGTGCGCACCAGCCGTTGATTCTGTGCGATCCAACGATGATCGTTGCACACGTCGTGCCCTTCATAGTACAGCGTGAGACAGCACGGACGTCTCCCTCCGCGAGACTTCTACAGGAAGGAACACGATGCCGTCCATGGAAAAAGTCGTCGAGCGGTCATGTCAAGTTTAATCAAGTATGAAAAGCCTAATATTGCTACTACAACTCATGCACAGGGCAACAGGGTCATCGAGTGCACGGTTGTCGACGGGACACTGCAATTTATTGCCACTTGATTTTAATAAGACATATCCCATTTTTACGTAGCTCTCAATCTCACTTCCAACTGGGCCCTACCGCTAGTAACTTCCATGAGTCAAGGTCCCTCCTCGAGTAGATCTAACGTTGCTAGAAATTAGTTCCGCGCCACTTGCATGCAGTGGAATCGAGGTCTGCCATGAGTGTGTTTTCAATGCAGCTCTAAAGTGGAGATCGTGGTTGTTTCAAAAAAAGGAACCGAAAAAAAGGGTGGAGATCGTGGTAGCCACCCGCCCTCCGCCCACCACACGTGTCGACTCGACAACTATGAACGGTCCGGTATTTATAACCCCCCTCGACCTTCTTCTTCCATGAGCTCGTGTCATTCCCCCAGTCTGTCTAGTCCCAAGACCCCAATCTACACCTGTCGCATGCGCCAAAGCTCCCTCGTTTGCATTACCTCCTTCCCTTAGTGCGTCATGTAGCGTACGCGTGGAGACGATTCGGAGGTGAAGCCAGTTGAAGGCGTAGCAGCAGATGGCTCAGTCGTTGCCAAGCAGGCGGATGCATCTTCTCTAGGCACGAACGCCGCTCGTCGCCGCGCCGTCGAGGGTGCGAAATCATCCGTCCAGCCAGTAGCTGTCGCCGCCGAGCAGCAGGTGGTAACTGTCGCTGCCGAGCAGCAGGTGGTAGCCGTCACCGCCGAGCAGCAGGTGGTAGCCATCACCACCAAGCAGCAGGTGGCCGACAACGTCGTGGTGCCAGCGGGAGATCTGGATGGGGGGCAGGCGGCAGGCGGAGGCAATCCGGTGATCTACATCGACGACCCCATCACCATTCAAGAAATCATCGACGAAATCGCGGAGAATGATGAGTTCGAGGAGGAGGTCCCTGATGAGGAGTCTTAGGTACTACATTGCTAACTTCTCTAGTCACAGCCGCAGTTTTCACTGTTCATACATAGGATTTGCTCAATCGTGTACAGATTCTTTTGCTCTTGAAGTAGGGTAGTATATATATGATTTGATTGATTGATTGATGCATATGCCATCTAGTCACCAACCCCAATGCGTCTAGTCACAAAACCCCCAATCAGCTCATCTGCCATCTAGTTGAGTTTGCTAGTTGAGTGTTGATTTTGATACACAGCAGGCCTATAACATTACATTTCTATTCCTCACTGAGCCCAATGATTCAATTTTGCCCCAAAATAGTGCAAGGGCATCTGATGATGTTGTTTTCTTAGGGATGGTTAGTGGCCTTGAGGCAGCAATGCACATAAACAATATAGGATGTGATGTTGGTATTTTGGTTCTCCGACTCCATCGCTAAAAAAATGAGGCCCTAATTTTTTCTCTCATATGGAACCTAAATATATAATCTTTGCATTGTTTCTGATCTATGAATGCGTTGTATGATGCATTTGTATATCCCTGAATATTGTTTTGTACGATTACATTTCAATTTCTTATTGTGGCCAATGATTCAAATTCGCCCCAAAGAGAGGCAGAAACATTGGTGTCAAATTTTTCAGGGATGAGTGAGCGAACCTGGGGCCATGTACAAGATCAATATAAGCTGTGCAATTGTTACTTGGTTCCCTTACGCCATCTCTGTAGAAACTGATAAGGCTGCAATGATATTTGAATTATCTATTCCATGCATTCATAGTGTATAAGAATTACATTTTAGTTTGTCACCGAGGCCGATGATTGAAATTTGCCCCAAAAGAGTTCAAGGGGAGACACGTATGATGGTATCGTGTTTTAGGGATGGGTTGGTGAACCTGAGGCAGCAATGCACACAAACAATATAGGTTGTGTTGTTGGTACTTTGGTTCTCCAACTCCATCTCTGAAACAAATTATGAGGCCCTTGATTTATTCTCATATGGAACTACATATATGATCCTTGAATTGTTTCTGATCTTTTAATGATTGGTATGATGCATATGTATATGAATGGTTTTGATCATAAGTATTATTAACATGTACCTGAAGATTAATTGTTTGGTTTTTTATTTTTAATTACTATATTTAGGCTTGTTTTTGTACCTGACTATGTATATCCCTGAATAATGTTTTGTGCGATTACATTTCAATTTCTTATTGTGGCCAATGATTCAAATTTGCCCCAAAGAGAGGCAGACACATTGGTGTCAGATTTTTTCAGTGATGAGTGAGCGCACCAAGGACCATGTACAAGAATAATATAACCTGTCCAATTGTTACTTGGTTCGCTCACGCCATCCCTGGATAAACTTATGAGGCCGCAATCTTTATTCTACATCAATTATCTATTCCAAGCATTCATAGTGTATAATAATTACATTTTAGTTTGTCACCGATGCCGATGATTGAAATTTGCCCCAAAAGAGTTCAAGGGGAGACACGTATGATGGTGTCGTGTAATAGGGATGGGTTGGTGAACCTAAGGCAGCAATGCACACAAACAATATAGGTTGTGCTATTGGTACTTTGGTTCTCCAACTCCATCTCTGAAACAAATTATGAGGCCCTTGATTTATTCTCATATGGAACTACGTATATGATCCTTGAATTGTTTCTGATCTTTTAATGATTGGTATGATGCATATGTATATGAATGGTTTTGATCATAAGTATTTTTAACATGTACCTGAAGATTAATTGTTTGGTTTTTTATTTATAATTACAATATTTAGGCTTGTTTTTGTACCTGACTATGTATATCCCTGAATAATGTTTTGCACGATTACATTTAAATTTCTTATTGTGGCCAATGATTCAAATTTGCCCCAAAAGAGAGGCAGACACATTGGTGCCAGGTTTTTTCAGGGACAAGTTAGTAAACCTGGGGCGATGTACAATAACAATATAGGCTGTGCAATTGTTACTTGGTTCACTTACGCCGTCCCTGTAGAAACTTATGAGGCCTTAATCTTTATTCTACATTCATAGAACTAAGATATTCAAATTACCTATTCCATGCATTCAGTGTATAAGAATTACATTTTAGTTTGTCACCGAGGCTGATGATTGAAATTTGCCCCAAAAGAGTTCAAGGAGAGACACATATGACGGTATCATGTTTTAGGGATGGGTGGGTGAACCTGAGGCAGCAATGCACACAAACAATATGTGGTGTTGGTACTTTGATTCGCCAACTCCATCTCTGAAATAAATTATGAGGCCCTAGATTTATTCTCATATGGAACTACATATATGATCCTTGAATTGTTTCTGATCTTTTAATGATTGGTATGATGCATATGTATATGAATGGTTTGATCATAAGTATTTTTAACATGCACCTGAAGATTAATTGTTTGCTTTTTTAATTTATAATTACAATATTTAGGCTTGTTTTTGTACCTGACTATGTATATCCCTGAATAATGTTTTGTACGATTACATTTCAATTTCTTGTTGTGGCCAATGATTCAAATTTGTCCCAAAAGAGAGGCAGACACATTGGTGTAAGATTTTTTCAGGGATGAGTTAGTGAACCTGGGGCGATGTACAACAACATTACAGGTTGTGCAATTGTTACTTGGTTCACTGACTGCATCCCAGAAGAAACTTACGAGGCCCCTAGATTTATCCTACATTCACTCTGATGCAATTATTTGTCATTGTGCTGAGATGAAATGATATATGAACCGATCAAACTATTGCTGAGATGCTTTATCTTTGATATCCACGGATATATTGTCTTACATATACATGTTGTCAATTCTTGAGTTGTAATACAATTCAATCATATGTATGAGTTCTAAGTTATGTTCTTAAAAATCAACAGGAGCATGATGATGAAGTGGACGATAGCAAGGTATCTAGGGACAACAAGAGCCGCAACGTCGCCACCGAGCAGCAGGTGGTAGCCATCGCCACCGAGCAGCAGGTAGTAGCCGTCGCCGCCGAGCAGCAGGTGGCCGACAACATCGTGGCTGACAATGTCGTGGTGCCAGCGGCAGATCTGGATGGGGGCAGGCGGCAGGCAGAGGCAATCCGGTGATCTACATCGACGACCCCATCGCCGTTCAAGAAATCGTCGACAAAATCGCGGAGAATGATGAGTTCGAGGAGGAGGTCCCTGATGAGGAGTCCGAGGTACTACATTGCTAACTTCTCTAGTCGCAGCCGCAGTTTTCACTGTTCATACATAGGATTTGCTCAATCGTGTACAGATTCTTTTGCTCTTGAAGTAGGGTAGTATATATATGATTAGATCGGTTGATTGATGCATATGCCATCTAGTCACAAACCCCAATCCGTCTAGTCACAAAACCCCAATCTGCTCATCTGCCATCTAGTTGAGTTTGCTAGTTGAGTGTTGATTTCGATACACATCAGGCCTATAACATTACATTTCTATTCCTTACTGAGCCCAATGATTCAATTTTGCCCCAAAATAGTGCAAGGGCATCTGATGATGTTGTTTTCTTAGGGATGGTTAGTGGCCCTGAGGCAGCAATGCAGATAAACAATATAGGTTATGCTGTTGGTATTTTGGTTCTCCGACTCCATCGCTGAAAAAAATGAGGCTCTAATTTTTTCTCTCATATGGAACCTAAATATATAATCTTTGAATTGTTTCTGATCTATAAATGCATTGTATGATGCATTTTTATATCCGTGAATATTGTTTTGTACGATTATATTTCAATTTCTTATTGTGGCCAATGATTCAAATTCGCCCCAAAGAGAGGCAGAAACATTGGTGTCAAATTTTTTCAGGGATGAGTGAGCGAACCTGGGGCCATGTACAAGATCAATATAAGCTGTGCAATTGTTACTTGGTTCCCTTACGCCATCTCTGTAGAAACTGATAAGGCTGCAATTTTTATTCTACATTCATAGAACTATGATATTGGAATTATCTATTCCATGCATTCATAGTGTATAAGAATTACATTTTAGTTTTTCACCGAGGCTG
Source organism: Avena eriantha (assembly GCA_910589775.1). Classification (NCBI taxonomy): domain Eukaryota; kingdom Viridiplantae; phylum Streptophyta; class Magnoliopsida; order Poales; family Poaceae; genus Avena; species Avena eriantha. Next base: position 284,039,679 of record OU342745.1, on the reverse strand, counting down.
ATGATTGAAATTTGCCCCAAAAGAGTTCAAGGGGAGACACGTATGATGGTATCGTGTTTTAGGGATGGGTTGGTGAACCTGAGGCAGCAATGCACACAAACAATATATGTTGTGTTGTTGGTACTTTGGTTCTCCAACTCCATCTCTGAAACAAATTATGAGGCCCTTGATTTATTCTCATATGGAACTACATATATGATCCTTGAATTGTTTCTGATCTTTTAATGATTGGTATGATGCATATGTATATGAATGGTTTTGATCATAAGTATTATTAACATGTACCTGAAGATTAATTGTTTGGTTTTTTATTTATAATTACTATATTTAGGCTTGTTTTTCAACCTGACTATGTATATCCCTGAATAATGTTTTGTGCGATTACATTTCAATTTCTTATTGTGGCCAATGATTCAAATTTGCCCCAAAGAGAGGCAGACACATTGGTGTCAGATTTTTTCAGGGATGAGTGAGCGAACCAAGGACCATGTACAAGAATAATATAACCTGTCCAATTGTTACTTGGTTCGCTCACGCTATCCCTGAATAAACTTATGAGGCCGCAATCTTTATTCTACATCAATTATCTATTCCAAGCATTCATAGTGTATAATAATTACATTTTAGTTTGTCACCGAGGCCGATGATTGAAATTTCCCCCAAAAGAGTTCAAGGGGAGACACGTATGATGGTGTCGTGTAATAGGGATGGGTTGGTGAACCTGAGGCAGCAATGCACACAAACAATATAGGTTGTTCTATTGGTACTTTGGTTCTCCAACTCCATCTCTGAAACAAATTATGAGGCCCTTGATTTATTCTCATATGGAACTACGTATATGATCCTTGAATTGTTTCTGATCTTTTAATGATTGGTATGATGCATATGTATCTGAATGGTTTTGATCATAAGTATTTTTAACATGTACCTGAAGATTAATTGTTTGGTTTTTTATTTATAATTACAGTATTTAGGCTTGTTTTTGTACCTGACTATGTATATCCCTGAATAATGTTTTGCACGATTACATTTAAATTTCTTATTGTGGCCAATGATTCAAATTTGCCCCAAAAGAGAGGCAGACACATTGGTGCCAGGTTTTTTCAGGGACAAGTTAGTAAACCTGGGGCGATGTACAATAACAATATAGGCTGTGCAATTGTTACTTGGTTCACTTACGCCGTCCCTATAGAAACTTATGAGGCCTTAATATTTATTCTACATTCATAGAACTAAGATATTCAAATTACCTATTCCATGCATTCAGTGTATAAGAATTACATTTTAGTTTGTCACCGAGGCTGATGATTGAAATTTGCCCCAAAAGAGTTCAAGGAGAGACACATATGACGGTATCATGTTTTAGGGATGGGTGGGTGAACCTGAGGCAGCAATGCACACAAACAATATGTGTTGTTGGTACTTTGGTTCGCCAACTCCATCTCTGAAACAAATTATGTGGCCCTAGATTTATTCTCATATGGAACTACATATATGATCCTTGAATTGTTTCTGATCTTTTAATGATTGGTATGATGCATATGTATATGAATGGTTTTGATCATAAGTATTTTTAACATGCACCTGAAGATTAATTGTTTGCTTTTTTATTTATAATTACAATATTTACGCTTTTTTTTGTACCTGACTATGTATATCCCTGAATAATGTTTTGTACGATTACATTTCAATTTCTTGTTGTGGCCAATGATTCAAATTTGTCCCAAAAGAGAGGCAGACACATTGGTGTAAGATTTTTTCAGGGATGAGTTAGTGAACCTGGGGCGATGTACAACAACATTACAGGTTGTGCAATTGTTACTTGGTTCACTGACTCCATCCCAGAAGAAACTTAGGAGGCCCCTAGATTTATCCTACATTCACTCTGATGCAATTATTTGTCATTGTGCTGAGATGAAATGATATATGAACCGATCAAACTATTGCTGAGATGCTTTATCTTTGATATCCACGGATATATTGTCTTACATATACATGTTGTCAATTCTTGAGTTGTAATACAATTCAATCATATGTATGAGTTCTAAGTTATGTTCTTAAAAATCAACAGGAGGATGATGATGAAGTGGACGATAGCAAGGTATCTAGGGACAACAAGAGCCACTACATCGCCACCGAGCAGCAGGTAGTAGCCATCACCGCCGAGCAGCAGGTAGTAGCCGTCGCCGCCGAGCAGCAGGTGGCCCACAACATCGTGGCCGACAACGTCGTGGTGCCAGCGGCAGATCTGGATGGGGGCAGGCGGCAGGCGGAGGCAATCCGGTGATCTACATCGACGACCCCATTACCGTTCAAGAAATCATCGACAAAATCGCGGAGAATGATGAGTTCGAGGAGGAGGTCCCTGATGAGGAGTCCGAGGTACTACATTGCTAACTTCTCTAGTCGCAGCCGCAGTTTTCACTGTTCATACATAGGATTTGCTCAATCGTGTACATATTCTTTTGCTCTTGAAGTAGGGTAGTATATATATGATTAGATCGGTTGATTGATGCATATGCCATCTAGTCACAAACCCCAATCCGTCTAGTCACAAAACCCCAATTTGCTCATCTGCCATCTAGTTGAGTTTGCTAGTTGAGTGTTGATTTCGATACACAGCAGGCCTATAACATTGCATTTCTATTCCTTACTGAGCCCAATGATTCAATTTTGCCCCCAAATAGTGCAAGGGCATATGATGATGTTGTTTTCTTAGGGATGGTTAGTGGCCCTGAGGCAGCAATGCAGATAAACAATATAGGTTGTGCTGTTTGTATTTTGGTTCTCCGACTCCATCGCTGAAAAAAATGAGGCCCTAATTTTTTCTCTCATATGGAACCTAAATATATAATCTTTGTATTGTTTCTGATCTATAAATGCGTTGTATGATGCATTTGTATATCCCTGAATATTGTTTTGTATGATTACATTTCAATTTCTTATTCTGGCCAATGATTCAAATTTGCCCCAAAGAGAGGCAGACACATTGGTGTCAAATTTTTTCAGGGATGAGTGAGCGAACCTGGGGCCATGTACAAGATCAATATAAGCTGTGCAATTGTTACTTGGTTCGCTTACGCCATCTCTGTAGAAACTTATGAGGCTGCAATTTTTATTCTATATTCATAGAACTATGATATTCGAATTATCTATTCCATGCATTCATAGTGTATAAGAATTACATTTTAGTTTTTCACCGAGGCTGATGATTGAAATTTGCCCCAAAAGAGTTCAAGGGGAGACACGTATGATGTTATCGTGTTTTAGGGATGGGATGGTGAACCTGAGGCAGCAATGCACACAAACAATATAGGTTGTGTTGTTGGTATGTTGGTTCTCCAACTCCATCTCTGAAACAAATTATGAGGCCCTTGATTTATTCTCATATGGAACTACATATATGATCCTTGAATTGTTTCTGATCTTTTAATGATTGGTATGATGCATATGTATATGAATGGTTTTGATCGTAAGTATTTTAACCTGAAGATTAATTGTTTGGTTTTTATTTATAATTACAATATTTAGGCTTGTTTTTGTACCTGACTATGTATATCCCTGAATAATGTTTTGTACGATTACATTTCAACTCTTATTGTGGCCAATGATTCAAATTTGCCCCAAAGAGAGGCAGACACATTGGTGTCAGATTTTTTCAGGGATGAGTGAGCGAACCAGGGACCATGTACAAGAACAATATAACCTGTCCAATTGTTACTTGGTTCGCTCACGCCATCCGTGAATAAACTTATAAGGTCGCAATCTTTATTCTACATTCATAGAACTATGATATTCGAATTATCTATTCCATGCATTCATAGTGTATAAGAATTACATTTTAGTTTGTCACCGAGGCCGATGATTGAAATTTGCACCAAAAGAGTTCAAGGGGAGACACGTATGATGGTGTCGTGTTTTAAGGATGGATTGGTGAACCTGAGGCAGCAATGCACACAAACAATATATGTTGTGCTATTGGTACTTTGGTTCTCCAACTCCATCTCTGAAACAAATTATGAGGCCCTTGATTTATTCTCATATGGAACTACATATATGATCCTTGAATTGTTTCTGATCTTTTAATGATTGGTATGATGCATATGTATATGAATGGTTTTGATCATAAGTATTTTTAACATGTACCTGAAGATTAATTGTTTGGTTTTTTATTTATAATTATAATATTTAGGCTTGTTTTTGTACCTGACTATGTATATCCCTGAATAATGTTTTGCACGATTACATTTAAATTTCTTATTGTGGCCAATGATTCAAATTTGCCCCAAAAGAGAGGCAGACACATTGGTGCCAGGTTTTTTCAGGGACAAGTTAGTGAACCTGGGGCGATGTACAAGAACAATATAGGTTGTGTAATTGTTACTTGGTTCACTTACGCCGTCCCTGTAGAAACTTATGAGGCCTTAATCTTTATTCTACATTCATAGAACTAAGATATTCAAATTACCTATTCCATGCATTCAGTGTATAAGAATTACATTTTAGTTTGTCACCGAGGCCGATGGTTGAAATTTGCCCCAAAAGAGTTCAAGGAGAGACACATATGACGGTATCATGTTTTAGGGATGGGTGGGTGAACCTGAGGCAGCAATGCACACAAACAATATAGGTTGTGCTGTTGGTACTTTGGATCGCCAACTCCATCTCTGAAACAAATTATGAGGCCCTAGATTTATTCTCATATGGAACTACATATATGATCCTTGAATTGTTTCTAATCTTTTAATGATTGGTATGATGCATATGTATATGAATGGTTTTGATCATAAATATTTTTAACATGCACCTGAAGATTAATTGTTTGCTTTTTTATTTATAATTACAATATTTAGGCTTGTTTTTCTACCTGACTATGTATATCCCTAAATAATGTTTTGTACGATTACATTTCAATTTCTTATTGTGGCCAATGATTCAAATTTGTCCCAAAAGAGAGGCAGACACATTGGTGTCAGACTTTTTCAGGGATGAGTTAGTGAACCTGGGGCGATGTACAACAACATTACAGGTTGTGCAATTGTTACTTGGTTCACTGACTCCATCCCAGAAGAAACTTACGAGGCCCCTAGATTTATCCTACATTCACTCTGATGCAATTATTTGTCATTGTGCTGAGATGAAATGATATATGAACCGATCAAACTATTGCTGAGATGCTTTATCTTTGATATCCACGGATATATTGTCTTACATATACATGTTGTCCATTCTTGAGTTGTAATACAATTCAATCATATGTATGAGTTCTAAGTTATGTTCTTAAAAATCAACAGGAGGATGATGATGAAGTGGACGATAGCAAGGTATCCATGGACAACAAGAGCCGCTACGTGCTGAGGCGGTTATAGTGTGGGCTAATCCGTTTCCACCGTAGGGGGAGACTGTTTTGCCCATTCTGTGGCAGAGCAATCAACGTGGACCTCAACAGCATGATCCAGCACGCGGAGGGCGTTGGCAGAGGCGAAGGTAGAAGGCATAGGCCAATTACCTTGGCGCGGCACGCAGCCTACGGCAAATTCCTTCGGGAGTATGTCAGAACTGGCCTGTATCCCATCGACTAGGTTGTCACTGCCTCCTGCTGATAAACCCCTGCTCTGCTAGGCGTCTCCGTGTCCCGGCCTACTGCTACAGCCCCTGCTTTTATTTTGTTCTAGTTAATTATTATCTAAGACAATATATATGTGGTGTCACTGGTGAACCTTCTATATTAATCTACTCCTTTATATGGAGTGCCTTAAAGTTTCTAGTGTTCAGTTATATTTACTGATCATGCTCATGCACACTACAAAATATTTCTAGTGCTCGATTATATTATAATTGTCAAGAAATACATCAACAAGTTAAATTGGTCGAAATTTTGTATTGAAGTAACTAAATGTATCACACACATAATAAACTAGAAACTAAAATCTAGTTAAAACACATAATGTATCACCACCACTTGTTGTCGTACTTGACTTGCTGCCCCTTCAACCGCTTGATGTCGCCACCGTCCCAAGATCCCTGCTCGTCCCGAAACTGCTTTTTGTCCTCCTCGCGCTTCTTCTCATGGGCTAGCTTGCAACCAGGGCATAGCTTACTATACAACTCGTACGCCATGTAGGCATCTCTGGCTGCATACTCGAGGTGCACCTGGCTCATCGGCTTCCACTCCTAGTAGTCGTGATCAAGTCTCTTCAATTTCTTCAGTTTTTCATAGGATTTATCGATGATTTCCGTTGTCAGATCACCCATGCCATCCTTCGCTGGGTATGATTTGATCTTGTACATATTTTGGATGTCGATGTGTGATACATTGCAAATGTATCTATAATTTTTGATGTTCCATGATTGGTTTTATCCACTTTCTTGTGTTTTGTTCCAACTTTGGAGTACTTTTCATATGATTTCTTGGACTAACCTATTAACAAGAGCCACAGTGCCAGCTGCCTGTTTTCTGCTGTTTTTGGTTCCAGGAAAGTCAGAAAATGAATATTCTCGGAATTGTACGGGACAAAAACCAAAGTGCCTATTTTTCCGGAAGGGATCAAGTGCCAGAATACGAGACAAAGAATGGGCCAGGGGCCACCACACCACCTGGCCACGCGACCCAGCCTGGCCCGTGCCAGGGGATGGTGAGACCAGCCCTCACACCCCCTCGGCCTCCCCTTCCGACTATAAGATGCCCTCGGGACGAAAACCCTAAGTACCCGATCAAAAATCCATGAAAGAGTCTGTAGCCGCTGTCATCTCCATCCCTAGATTGGGAGGGATTTGAAGCTCTTCCCGGCACCCTGCCGGAGAGGGGAATTCACCCTGGAGGCCTTCTTCATCACCATGCAAGCCTCCGGTGTGATGCGTGAGTAGTTCATCCTTGGACTACGGATCCATGTAGTAGCTAGATGGCTGGTTCTTCTCCTTTGTGCTTTCATGTTTAGATCTTGTGAGCTCCGTTCATGATCAAGATCATCTATTTGTAATTCATACATGTTGTGTTTTTGGGGATCCGATGGATATTGAGATGCTATTTCAGATTGATTATTGATTCTATCATGTCTTTGTTATTTGAGATCTTGCATGCTTTTCGTTGTTAGTAGCTATCTTGGCCAAGTAGATGCTAGCAACTCCAAGAGTTAGTATTTATGCTCGATAGTGAGTTCATGCCTCTGGTAATCTAGGGAAGTGACATAAATCTCTAAGGTACTAGATGTGTTGTTGCTACTAGGGAAAAAACAACAATACTTTGTTCATAGAACAATCGTATTGTTTATTTTACACGCAGTTCGTAAAGCAATAATCTGTTGCTTGCAACTTAATACTAGAGGGGGTTCGGATGATAACCTGAAGGTGGATTATTAGTCATAGATGCAGTTGGATGGCGGTGTATGTATTATGTTCTAATGCCCAATCAAGTCTCAAAGGAGTCAAGCTGATTAGTATATGCATGTATTGCTTTCTCGATGTTTGTCAATTGCCCCGCTGTAATTTGTTCACCCAGCATATTATCTATCTTAAGGAGAGCCACCTCTAATGAACTATGGATCCTGGTCCTTGTATTTTACATACAATCTACAATCTTTTACTAATTTGTGTGTTACTTTCTGCAAACTTTTACTTCTTTCCATTCGATACGTTTAATCCTTTGTTTTCCGCAAAACACGGTGAGATTGACAACCTCATCGCAAGTTGGGGACAAAGTTCTGTGGTTGTGTTGTGTAGGTCTCCACGTTGCTACTAGCACCGGTAGTGCGCCCTGCCAAAGCTCAGCTAGTAACACCTTTGGGGTGTTTCCTTGCTCCTACTGGTTCGATTAAACATTGGTTTCATAACTGAGGGAAAATTTACTACTGTGCTCATCATACCTTCCTCTTGGGGTTCCCAACGAGCTCTACGTCGAACGTCGAGTACATCAAGATATTTTCTGGCACCGTTGCCGGGGAGTCAAGGACATCTTCACAAGGGGAGTCCCTCATAACCAATCTCTTTACTTTGTTGTTTTTGTTTTGCTTAGTTTCTTTTTGCTTTGTTTGCTTGTTTTGTTCTTCAAAAAACACAAAAAAATTAGTTTTACAAGTTTGCTTTCTTATTTGAAAAACACAAAAAAATTAGTTCCTATCCTAAGTTGTCACTATGTCTAGCCTTGCTCCAATCACTATGTCACCCGAGGATATGATTTTCACTTTTAAACAAGGAATTGAGGAAAGTTTTAAGGAAGCTTGGTCTAGAATCTCCGATCTACATGAAAAAACTGAACCTAAAATGACTCAAAGCTTGTTCCTTAGCAGTTTTTACCTTGGAATTGCTCTTTTCTATAGATATGCTTTAGATGCTGTTGTGGGAGGAGATTTCCACCATTGTAATGAGGATGATGCTATTAATTCTATAAAGAAATTGATCCTCACTTACAACTTGCCTAGCCAAACTGATACTTCTTTCGCAAAAATATTTGCTAGGTTGGACACTCTTGAGGCTAGCATTACTAGATTAGAAAGTTGCTATAATACACTTAGGGAGCATCAGGATTATGTTCCAATAAACTCTGAACCATCAAAGTGGTTCCCTACAGTAAAGATTGAGATGAACATTGAAACTTTTCAAGCTCGCTGTGATATCATGTCTGAATTTTGCCTTATGCCCAAAGATATTTATAAATCTCTGAATACTTGGGGTCTCATTGAAGGAGGAAAAGAAATATCTCTTACTAATAATACTACCATATTACCTCTTGGAATAGCTGAAGGAGTGTTTACAAAGATCCTTGGGAAAACGATTTCTATTGATTATCTTGTTATTGAATGTGCAGGAAAAGGACAAATTACACTTGGAAGATCCCTATTAGAACTCCTTGGAGCAATAATAGATGTGGGAAAGGGGACCATGCACCTTTCTTATCCACCAAACAATCATATTTTCCCCAAGGTTAAGAATAAAAGTAAGAGAGGTAAGGGCAAGAAAGTTGGTTTTAATGCTTCTTCATTTGAGAACACTTGATTCTTTCTTTGCTTCTTATGCCTAACTTAAATGCGTTAAAGAAAAATGTACTTATTGGGAGATAACCCAAAAGTTTTAGATGAGTATTGGAAGTTATTACCTCTGTAATAACCTCTCCTTATACTTTTTATTTGCTTTTTGTGCCAAGAGTAACCTCTAATGAGAGAGAAGTAATGATTGGAAAAGTTGCTGTCCCGAAACAGATTTTTGTGCTTCACTGTAAAAATTCGTGAGAGAGCTCTGTCTGTCTGATTGAGCTGTAATTGTTTGTGCTTCTGCCCCAGGTTGTTATCTAACTTTATTTAGTTCAACACTTTTTGATTTGATCAACATAAGGTCTTCGAAAAAATTCGTCTTTACCTGCTGGTCTGTTTTGACAGATTTCTGCCATTTTCTGCATTTGCTTCTTGTTGGTTCCTTCTTGAGTTCTTTTGGGGAATTGAGATTTTTGAGGGCTACAGTAGCTAGTGTTCTAATGGAAGTTTATTTGGTGTTAGAACTGAACCTTAAGACTTATTTATCTTGAGTGCACTAATGTTGCTAATGAGATTGTGTGAAGTTTTGTATGAAGGAAATTTTTTAGGTGTATGGAAGGAATGAGTAATGAGATGAAGGATGGACTAAAGCTCAAGCTTGGGGATGCCACGCATGTCACCCCAAGAAATATCCACGAAGTACAAGCGTCAAATCTTGGGGATGCACAAGGCATCCCCTTCTTCATCAATAAAAATCCCAGGTTTCTTCTAAACGCTTCATTTTTATTGTTTCATGCACAGTTGTGTTGTTCTTGGAGCGTCTTCTTTTTTGTTTTCGTTTTGGTTTTTGGTTTGCTTGGTTTGCTTAGTTTTCTGAATAAATTGGTTGGACCGCCTCTTTCATACATTGGTTTGCAAATAGTTTGGTTTGGTTTGGAAAAGAGTAGGAAAGTTCATGCTTATGTGGTAAAAAGAGCTTGTTTTTGACTGTGGCCTATGCTTTGTCATGCCATGCTTGATATTGTTTTGGATTTATGCTTAGTATTATTTGCTGTAGCATGACTTGTTATAAACAATTGATATTTCTTAATGTGCCTTGGATGAATCATGCGTTGTTTTAGCATATTAAAGCATAATATAGTGGTATTCTCCTTTAATGCTTTATTTGGGTTGACTTGGCGCATGCTCACACCATGTTATGACTATCTCAAGTCACCATAGCATGTATGATCCTTTAGTTTTCAACTTGTAGTATCACTTTATGCTTTGATCAATGATGTTTTGTCGCTCTGCATGATTATGGCCATTATTGCTCTCTTAGTTTGTCGCTCCCAGTCTTTTGCTAGCCTCCACAACAAAGTATGAGTTCCACTCATGCATCCAACTCCCTAAACCAAGTTATTCCAAAGAGTCCACCATACCTACCTACTAGCTTATGCTATTCCAAGTACATTCATGCTTTTGTTTACCTTCCACTTGTTATGAGAAAACTAGTGATTAAAGCTCTCACGAACTTGATGGCACTTTACTTTATTGCCTCTAATAAACTTGAAACATTGGGTCCTTCTTTGTTGCATATATGCTTGCGCTTTATAAGTTGAAATTAGCAGAACCATGTTTCATCGGGAACGCTTTCGACATTGCACTTGTACTTTGTACCCCGTTGATATCATGTTCTTTTGCTTACGGATCCCCGCGGTGTGAAATAAAAGTGGAACTTGAAAGATCATGGAGTTTGTATGTGTGTTAGAGAAACGCCTGGGCCACTAGCCTAAGCCATTCCTAATCATGGTGGAAACTTGCAGCATCACCATAATGAGCACTCTATGAAGCATCCTCAATAAAAACCTATGCAAATAGCAAATAAAAAGATCGCTGAGATGCTCATTGTCTACTTGCCTTGTCATTTTGATTATGGGAAAGCTCCTGTATCGTGTGCAAGGGGTACCCCGTTGGCGGTTCTTAATGATACACATATACTTACAATGACAAGAGCTTACTCGTGACTGAAGTTGAGTAGCATGAGGATCGGTCTTCGTAAGTAAGGGGCTTGAGATTTCGGTTTATAACTTGTCAAGCATATTCTCTTAGTTGTGTCACTTTAACCTTAATCACCTTCAAGATGCTTATGATAGGGGCAATGAGAGCTGAAAACTACAAGTACCATAATTTTTGGAAGCTCTTTATGAGACTTGAATCCCTACTTCCTTTTACAAAAGGCCTTTCTTCCACCATTATATTGAGTCTCCACCTTCCATCTTTATGCACCTACTTTGAGAGCATAGTGGCCATTCTTAGTTCTATGTGCATTGTCCCAAGACTAGTTGATTGATGCATAACTTGTTATTGCTTGTTTTAAACTAGTGTATCTAGTCACTCTTATGAACTTTGAAGGTGTCCTATGCATTTATATTTGCTACTCTATTGAGGGACAAGCTGAATACTATTATGCTATGTTTTCTTTATGTGAAACAAACAAACGTCTTGCAAAGCATTGTTATTCATGAATCTTTTGTTTGTTCCTTTTCACGTTGCATCATAGTTTCTTTGCTTATTGCTAGAACTTTGTCTTTCATGTTATGATTGAAGTACTATGATCCCAGCTTTGAATGTTTTGCAAATACTTTGATCAAGTCTTTGATGGTGCATGTCACCTCAAAAATTATTCTTTCTTTTTATCACTTACCTACTCGCGGACGAGCAGGAGTTAAGCTTGGGGATGTTGATACATTGCAAATGTATCTATAATTTTTGATGTTCCATGCTTGGTTTTATCCACTTTCTTGTGTTTTGTTCCAACTTTGGAGTACTTTTCATATGATTTCTTGGAATAACCTATTAACAAGCGCCACAGTGCCAGCTGCCTGTTTTCTGCTGTTTTTGGTTCCAGGAAAGTCAGAAAATGAATATTCTCGGAATTGGACGGGACAAAAGCCAAAGTGCCTATTTTCCGGAAGGGATCAAGTGCCAGAATACGAGATGGAGAAGGGCCAGGGGGCCACCACACCACCTAGCCGAGCGGCCCAGCCTGGCCCATGCGAGGGGGTGGTGAGCTAGCCCTGGCACCCCCTCAGCCTCCCCTTCCGACTATAAGATGCCCTCAGGACGAAAACCCTAAGTACCCGATCAAAAATCCACGAAAGAGTCTGTAGCCGCCGTCATCTCCATCCCTAGATCGGGAGGGATCTGAAGCTCTTCCCGGTACCCTGCCGGAGAGGGGAATTCACTCTGGAGGCCTTCTTCATCACCATGCAAGCCTCCGGTGTGATGCGTGAGTAGTTCATCCTTGGACTACGGATCCATGTAGTAGCTAGATGGCTGGTTCTTCTCCTTTGTGCTTTCATGTTTAGATCTTGTGAGCTCCGTTCATGATCAAGATCATCTATTTGTAATTCATACATGTTGTGTTTTTGGGGATCCGATGGATATTGAGATGCTATTTCAGATTGATTATTGATTCTATCATGTCTTTGTTATTTGAGATCTTGCATGCTTTCCGTTGTTAGTAGCTATCTTGGCCAAGTAGATGCTAGCAACTCCAAGAGTTAGTATTTATGCTCGATAGTGGGTTCATGCCTCTGGTAATCTGGGGAAGTGACATAAATCTCTAAGTTACTAGATGTGCTATTGCTACTAGGGAGAAAACAACAATCCTTTGTTCATAGAACAATCGTATTGTTTACTTTACACGCAGTTTGTAAAGCAATAATCTGTTGCTTCCAACTTAATACTGGAGGGGGTTCGGATGATAACCTGAAGGTGGATTATTAGTCATAGATGCAGTTGGCTGGCGGTGTATGTATTATGTTGTAATGCCCAATCAAGTCTCAAAGGAGTCAAGATGATTAGTATATGCATGTATTGCTTTCTCGGTGTTTGTCAATTGCCCCACTGTAATTTGTTTACCCAGCATGTTATCTATCTTAAGGAGAGCCACCTCTAGTGAACTATCGATCCCGGTCCTTGTCTTTTACATACAATCTACAATCTTTTACTGCTTTGTGTTTACTTTCTGCAAACTTTTACTTCTTTCCATTCGATACGTTTAATCCTTTGTTTTCCGCAAAACACAGTGAGATTGACAACCTCATCGCAAGTTGGGGACAAAGTTCTGTGGTGGTGTTGTGCAGGTCTCCACGTTGCTACTAGCACCGGTAGTGCTCCCTGCCAAAGCTCAGCTAGTAACTCCTTTGGGGTGTTTCCTTGCTCCTACTGGTTCGATTAAACATTGGTTTCATAACTGAGGGAAAACTTACTGCTGTGCTCATCATACCTTCCTCTTGGGGTTCCCAACGAGCTCTACGTCGAACGTCGAGTACATTAATGTGGTGCCCCTCTGGGATTTTTATCAACGCACGAGAAAGCATAATTGTGTCATTTGTGATATCCATGCTAGTGAAAGTTATCCCTTTCCTTCACAAGAACTCGACCAGAGACGGACAACGCATCTCAGTTGGTTTACTCATGCACTTAGATGGTTCTAGGGATGTAAGGGAACAAGGGATGTAGAAGTGGTGATCTCAAATTTAAATTTCACATACCTGCAGAAGTGGTAAACGAGGACCTTCTCATGTATGGCGATTTGCACGACAGCGATCTCTTGTGGAGGATTTTTTTCGCTTATTTGCACAGGTGTACTCCAAGTCTAGCCCCACAAACTTGTGCTTCTCTTTCTCAAGCAATTGCTCAAACCTAGCGAGATTTGTCTCCACAGTCGCTTCATCATTCGTGTACACCACTGTCAAAGTCGTGGTGCCATGGGCAGGGACCAAGTGGGTCTCTGTTGTGCGTTTCCCATCGTCCATGCCTGCAAGGAAATGGGTGAAAGGAAATGCCTGCAAGGAACTGCCGGCGAGAGGAAGAAGAAGATGAACCGACGGTTCCAGAACAGAGGAAGAAGAAGCGCCCAGGAAAAACTGCAGAGGAATGACTAAGAAAGAGGAATAACTGCAGAAGAAACGTGGTAATTGCAACTTTTGGTTCGAGCACTCACCGTGGTTACGTGGAGATCGTGGCAGTGCCGCCGGTTCAACAAGTGGGGCCAGTTCCTGCGAGAATATGAAATTAGCTGTGCATTTTTCTATGCGAGAAATTGAGAGAAATCATTTATATTTTGTCTTTCATAACTAAACACAATGTAGTTGGTACAGCCCAAGATATTTGAACAAAAGGAGATTTGCTAGTTTAACATACAACAACACTTACAGGCCCAACATGGTAGAACTTGGAGAGCCCCAAAACTTGAGCTACCACAGAGACCTCGACAGAGGTGGCAGAATCGGTGCGGGTGCAACCACGGCGACGGCGAGCTCAAATTCTAGAGGAGGAAAACAGAACCGAGCATGGTCGACAAGGTGATAGATCTCACCGGGAACCAATTCTCGTCCCCGACCATGCCATGGGTGCGTCCAAGGTGAGGGCGAGCTCCGACTCGAGAAGGGGAGGAGAGCGGGGTCGAGCAGCTTCATCACGTCCCAGCTCTGCGCCATGGCCGCGACCACAGATTGCCGCGCTCCGGGGAACAAGACGCGTAATGGATGCAGGCGCCAACGTTGCAAGCCTACAGGGAGGAGAGCTGGGCCGAGTAGGTTCGTCCACGTCCCAGCTCTGCGCCATGGCTGCGACGCCCCACAGATTGCCGCTCCGGGGAAGAAGAAGACGCGTAATGGATGCAGGCGCCAACGCTGCAAGCCTAATTGACACCTAAGCGATGGGAGCGACATAACGGCGAGAACTGACAGGGGGCCCAACTTGACGGACGTTAGCCTGATTTTTTGTATTGAAACGTAAAGTTGAATTCGTGCCAAAAAAGACCCTCTGAGTATTTGGCACACTAACTATAGTCATCGCGCATGATTTCAGGAAACTTGGGTACCGTGTTACCTGGACACCCCAACTTTCGGGCCGCAAAATGATATTCTCCCAAATTAGGCACCACTCCTGACTCCTCTTCCCAAAATGGGCTGCTGCAATAATATTGTAATGGAAAGGGATAATCAACTGCATCCTTGTTCTGCATCACATCAACACTACTAGAAGACATGATTAGTACATTAGTGCACAAAACAAATTCTGGTGGTGGAGCTCTCACAACTCACTCAAAACTGACAAGAAAGTAGATCTTACCGTTCCAAAGTGAATAATGATGCTTACCAATTCGAAATCAAAGACTAATACACTGATGTGATGAAGTGAATATCAAAGGTATAGAGAACGATCACAGGACACACAAGTTATGTATGGTGGAGCTCTAGGTATGGTATCCTAACTACATCGCAAACAAGTCCTAGTGTTGATCGTGCAAAACCCAAGAAACACACGTGTGGAGATAAACGTGGCAATGCAACTATGAAAGGTGTTGCACTACGTTGGAGAGACACTAGCAAAGCTCAAAGTAAACAGGAACAAGATTGCTCAATCTATCGGTGCACAAAGATATCACTAGGCCTCTTGCTCAATTCTCCTTTCCTTTTTCTCTTTCTTTTGTATAGCTTCTTTTTCTTTTTGCTTTTTCTTTTGCTATATTCTCTTTCTCTTTTTTTTTAATATCACACACGGCAAAGTACAAAGCACACTTCAAGAACCTACGAGCAGCCTATAAGAGCGGAAACTAGTCTTAATGGGAAAGTTCCTACACTTATGAAATAGAATAGATGTAGCTAAGGTTTGGAAAATTGCAAAATTTGACAATTTTTTTATATGGCTGTCGCGGCAGAAAAACGGGGCAAAACTGTGTCGTGGCAGAGAATATGTACCTCGCGGAAGAAAAACAGCACGAAATCGTGTCGCGGCAGGAAATCGGATCCATGGCAGACACGGACTTGCGCAGAAAAACAGGTGTTTTCTGTGCCACGGCAGAGTTGGCAGGATTTTTTTTTTGCAATTCCTACTTGCCAAGTAGTACACAACTAGGACTCTTTGCTTGGATCGGATCTGACTTGATGGTGGCGGAAACAATTGATGGGGAACTCGACTAGAACAACTAGAAAGAAAAAACAAATCTACGAAGAACAGATCTACGAAGAATAGATCTAGATCTAGACTAAAAGAGGAACACGACCAGTAACTATTACTCGAATATGATGTAATCTAGGCTATGGCAACTCTTTTTGTGGGGCTTTTTCTGTATAGGACGAAAAACAAGATCTAATCTATGGATGGATTGTGGATTGCTTACTGAGGCAACGAGGAGCTCTGATACCAAGATGATATTGCTCACCGAGTAAACCCAGCGCTCTGATACCAAGATGATATGGGGTGGCCTGATCTTCTCAGCAAGCTCTTGTCGATGGTAATGGTGGATGATTGATAACTAGTGCGTAGCTATGATCTCTCCCGCTCGAACCCTGATACTAGTGCAACAGATCTCGAACCTTGTAGGATATTCACAACACTACACTCTTGCGCACCCAGCCGTGACCACGAACGGTAGTATGCAATCTACTAATTCCCAATGGAACAACAGATCACACTCAATTATAGTTGTAGAATTTGAACACAGGGTAATTCTAGAGGTTCTATGAAAAAAACAACTCCAAAATATTTTAACATGGTCTAACCCTAAAAACCATGATTTACAGGCCTATATAAAGGCTGCTGGACGTCCAACATAGAGTTGGGGTCAAAACCAAACATATCTCTAACTTTCCTAATTTAAAAGGACCCTATTTGTAAACTGACAAAAAATGTGTGTCGACTTGTTTTGGTTGCCGCTCACATCTCGTATCGAACCGGGAGACGTGCAAGTACCCGTTGGAAAGAGCTCGGAATTATCTTTCCAACAAGTACTTATTTGCTTAATTATGAGTTGGTATGTGGAAACCACGTCCGTTTCAATTTCAGAACTTATGTCTGTCCGAATTGAACCTTCCTTCTTGGTCGCCTTCTAACTCTCGGTCGCATTCGTTTTTATGATCTTCTCTTGCGCCTTCCTCCCACTCCTCCCTCGCGCATCCTCGAGCGATCATCATGCTGGGCTCCTCTTGTAGCCCTTCTCCTCCTCGCGTCATGCTTGTTTCTCCAACGAACCTGATCATACATAAATGCATAGACTTAGGTAGTATAAAGTTCTCATCAATTAAAGCATCATGATCAACTAGGAAAGAATTCACCTGATAGTAATTATTTATTTAACTTAATATTTTCTTCCAGTTCAGTCAGTCAGAATTATCATAATCCCTGCCCTAGTTCCTCTCCCTCCATGTTCTTCTCCCACCCAAGGTCCTCCCCCGTCCACCCCAACCCCTATTCAGCAGCCTGGGCCGTTCGCCATTCGACGACGAGATGTCCCTCACGAGGCACACCAAGCAGGCTTGTAGCCCCTGCCCCTGGCCTCTCGGTCCGCAAAGACTTCTTGCAGCGCAGCTGCCCTACAACGCCATTGTCGACCTGCCTGCACCACCACTGCCCGCCACCCCTCATTCTGCTCCAAAATCGACCCACCACACCACCACCTCCCCGTCCTCCCACCGCCTCCCACCGCGTCCCTCCTCTAGTTCCTCTCCCTTCTCGTTCTTCTCCCACCCAAGGGCCTGCATCGTCCACCCTAACCCCTGTTCGATAGCCTGGGCCAAGAGGCCTTCGATGACGAGTTTTCCCTCATGAGGCAGGACGAGCAGGTCCGCGAAGGCTTCTTGCAGCATCGCTACCCTACAGTGCCACCGTCGACCTGCCTGCACCACTGCCTCCGTCGATCTTCCCGCACCGCCACTGCCTCCGTTGACCTGCCTACACCACTGCCTCCGTCGATCTTCCCGCACCGCCACTGCCTCCGTTGAACTTCTTTATTTCTTCGCCTACGATGCATTCATCTGATTGCTAGCTAGATCTGCTTTGTGTACCATTCATATGATTTCTAGCTAGATCTTGCTTTACCTAGTATCTGATCTAAACGAGACTAGATAGATCTTGCTTTATTTGGCTATAGAGAGAAACATACAAGCTATTTTTTAAGTTGCTAGATTGGTATACTAGATTTACTTTTATGCATTTACCATCCATTGTTATGTATGCATTTACCTAGTATCTAATCTAAATGAGACTGTAGGCACTGAACTTACCCATGCTTCATAGTCAATCAACTCATTCCCGTTGGCATCACTGGAAATCCAATGAGAAAATAATTTGTATACATGTGGATTATATTGTTTGTGTTATCTGAACGAGACTCGTTGCTTCCATTGTTGCTGAATTTCATTGTTTGTGCTGATTGTGTTATCTGGATTTCGTTTGTATACATGTCAAATATGCTAATTTGCATTTTGTAATTAAATAAGTATTTATGCATGTTGATGCTAATTTAGTGTATTTATATACCTACTGAAAATTCTGATATTTTATCATTAGTTTCAACATATTCTGGTGTATATTTTATGTATATATTTCATGATTTTCTAGTTTAGTAATTGCAAAGTATTATTGCACACTAGCAACCAGCTAGATAGTATATTTTTGTTAATTTCATGTTTTTGTGCAGCAGCATCATGTTCATTAAAGCGAAGAAACTAGCTGCAACCTTCTGTGATGCTAACGCCTCTACGAACCCTTGCATTGCGGTGAGCGTCTGAGAGAGGAGTGGCCACTACAAGAGCGTGTCCTCTCGCGTCTTCTTGTGACCATGTTACTGAGTAGCTACTCCTTCTGCTGGATTCCACTCTGAGCTGCTGCTACCAAAGAGGTCTCTCTCCTCATTCATGTGTTTTTTGCTAAAATTTGTTTCTTTTATCCACTATCTATTTTAGGAGAACCATATTTAGAGGTAAGATACACACATTGGTATCATGAATGCGCTAGTGCTTTGAAATAGTTAACTCAATATTGTATAACCACTTTGATTTGTCTAGCTTGAACTTCAGCTTATATGTTGAAAGCCACATGCCAAATATGCTTTGATTGTTTTATTTGTAGACATTGTGTTTATTGTTGTTCCTAGAAATATATTCTTTGTTAAGAAAATCTGAACGTATTAGTGTATTTATTGGTGCCTTTGATGTACATAATGAGTTGGTGATTGAACATCATATGCATTATTTAAAAAATCAGGAAATGAAAAAGCAAGTTTGATCATCATTATTGGGTAGGTGTCTCGTTGTTGGTCGTTGAAGCTTATGTAGTTTATGTGGCTTGTGATACTTATACTATTTGCTAGCAGCTATACCATGTTTTCTTGTACCTGCTCTAAATTTAAAAGAATTTTTTAAGATAAATCCATAACTTAGGAACCTTTTTCCTGTGCTACATATTTTTCTTTAGCTTGTTCTAATCTGATAATAAATGGGCAGGTATAGGCTCAATTGAATGCTGCTATGGAGGAACAATAAGCTACAATGGAAGATAGGGAAGGAGCCTACTTTAGCATTGTTGTTGGGTTCACCTTTAATTGCTTTAGTAAACCTTGCGGCAAAAAATGCTAGTGGGTACGGGTTTTCCCTTCTAATACATACAAAGAAATTTCACCATTGTTGTCTTCATTATGATTTTATTAAAGCTATTGCTCATTTGTCTTATGCAGCTCGACCCTGTTACTCAGTAATGGCATAGAAAATCTCTCGGGGAAATTCTAAGTAATGAACCAGGGGATCTAATACGCACTCTTCCTTCTCCATATTTGTGCCTTCCACTTATGAGTATCATGAGCATTGCAAGGTTAGTGCACTAAATCTTGTGAAACTAAACCTTTTTCTTTCCATTGAGTTTTGAGGATGTGCATCTTTAGAGGCAGAGGTTGTC
This sequence comes from Avena eriantha, assembly GCA_910589775.1. Taxonomy (NCBI): domain Eukaryota; kingdom Viridiplantae; phylum Streptophyta; class Magnoliopsida; order Poales; family Poaceae; genus Avena; species Avena eriantha. The sequence goes on along the minus strand of OU342745.1, from coordinate 284,019,985 downwards.
GGGATCATGTCCATTATCTAAACCAAAAAATTATGCGCCTAAATAAGTTGTGTTCCTATTTCTGGTTCCTTAGTCCCCATATGAAAAAATGTATTACATAACTGACATGCTTTCTTAGGAAAGGTTCTATTTCCTGCGTTTTTTGTGACATTTTAAATGAATTCTCACATCCACTCTAGGCTCTTGTTCGGATAAATAAATGCTAAACGATGTTCCATCATTGCTCTATTGTTGTCCAGCTGAATAAAAAAGTGCAGAAGGTACCGTTCACGTCCAATGTTTCCTATGTTTATCCATCACTCGCCTGAACATGTATGCTCATACAGTTTCCTCTGTTTTTTTATTCCAAAGTTTTTCATTAACATACTTTGCTAGTTCCTATACCTTTCCCGGTTCCTATGTTCTCCATTCCTGTGTATCGAACGAGGCCTGAGGAGTGTGGCCTCTGTTTTTAAACAGACTGTTATATTTAACTCTTTGTCCAGTGTGCTTATATTTGTAAGTGGTAGCATCTGATAGTTAGGTGGCTATTTGTTTTGTAGGGAGTGTTGCTGGAGGTACCTAAATCAATCACGTCTATGTATTGACCCATGTGATGTTTGCTTGGATGGGAGTTGCTCTATTGCGGCAAAAGGTACATAGCAAAATATACATTTTACTTGCAGGCTATTGTAGCTCAAGAGAAATGATAGTTTACTTGAGAAAACTTTATCTTTTCCAAAAGAACATTAGCTCACACACTTTATGTTCTGGTTCATATCCACTTGGTAACTCACCAACTGCACATAGTACAAAAGTAAGCAAGCTGTCTTGTTTTCGGCCAATAACTGTTATCCTTCTAGTTAACCAAGCGAACCTTCATAGACAAAATGGTAGTAATACCGAACCTTTTCACCTCTACAGGATGTAAGCCCGAGTCCTTTTGCATGGGCGCCATGGACACGAACTCAATGACTCATACAATGATTGAGGTTCAGGTCGAGCCTGAGCCGATAGACGTCCTACGAGAGACCAACCAGAGGGCTACGGAGATACCAACCTGATACGATGAGTTTTATTGATGTAATTCTATTCTAATGTGTATGGAAGTCCCATCTAGTAATTCTGTATGTTTGTAAATGAGGTGAATACTAGAACAAATGATTTGAGGAATTTTGAATTGTGGGACAAACATGAATAGAGAAAAAAGTGATTTATTATCCCAGCATTTTTTCCTATAATCTGTTGCTACCATTGGTACATGTGGCATTTGAACATTGGTCCACGTGGCTTATGCACCATTCATGATGTCTAAAAATTACACTATGATGTCAGCAAACGGAAGTAATGGATGTTAACAGACCGTTTGCCACATGGTGTCAGTCATGACGAAAAAAACGTCAGGATGTTTGGGCCTGGGCTAGGCCGGTCCAAATCACCGTGATGTTTTCAGACAATTTTTTTTTCATGGATCCATTATGACGTGAGATACATGACGAAGTTTGTTTTCGTCATGGATGGCCATCCATGACGCTTTTGGTCTAATCCGCGACATTTTTAAAACGTCATGTATTGTCCGGAATCTTGTAGTGTTTCGTGGCTGAAGGGTGCGGTCTACCATGGTCGAAAATAATATCATGGTAGATTCTTTTGTGACGGGACTTTTACCACGAAGGCTATCCGTCCTAGAAGACTTTTTAACCACGAAAAATGGCCCTTTAACCACGAAAATCGTACGTTGTAAAAACCAACTTCTCTTGTAGTGACTATCCCTACTCAGTGGTACCATAACTAGGCCAACCAGGTCGAAAGAGGAACATGTTGGGCTTTATTATCGGTCGTTCTATGTTAGGCCGATAATGAACGGTAAAAGAATGTACCTCTATGATCGTTGTAGTTGGCATGCTTCTTAATAAGACTGAAACAGTAGAAGGCTCGAATAGTAAAAGATCATAATAGTAGTAGACAAGAAAATAAAAAGGCCGGAACAGTAATGGGACGCAATTCAAAAAGGCCATGGAGGGACACCATGGACGAGATCTTATGAACAGTAAAAGGCCTGAACAGTAACAAGCCAGAATCATGTAGGCTGAAATAGTAAAGGGACAAAAACCTTGATGGTCTAGAACAGTAATGGACCAGAAATGTAACAGCCATAACAGTAATAGAACAAATCCTTAATAGGCCTGAACTATGAAAGGTCGGATTGCTAATGCAAGAAAAGTAACGGAACTCCGCACAAAGGGGTCGTTAATGGGTGGCACGCGGCGGGATTTATAAATAGTGATGGGACTTTTGCATGCTTAAACAGTAATAGACCAATGGGGCGTAGGCCATTAATGGGATGCACAATAGAAGTCTACGATGGGCCTTATGAACGCCGAAATAGTAACAGATTGGAAAGTTAACAAGCCATGTCTAGGCTGCAAAGTGGTGGGCCCCACTAAGTAGACCATGCCTCTAGCATGGTGAAACGGTAATGGGTCGTCTTCACTTAATATGTAGCAGGCCTCATCTGGGCCTGACTTCTACCATGGTTTTTGTGTGAAGGAGATATGCCCTAGAGGCTAATAATAAATGTGTTTATTATCATATCTCATTAGTTCATAATAGTTTTATATCATGCTATAAATGTATCAATCGGAAACATTGATATAGGTGTGGTATATAAACAAATCAAAGGTCCCTAATAGCCTCTATACAACTAGTTCATTGGGAAACTAATGATCAAGGATTCCTGGTCATGGAGCATTTATGCCAATTGCCAATGAATTCATATCATTGGTAAAATGATATGATGTACATTACCCATATAAGTATTGCAACATGATCAAGTCACAAAGTTCATAGTTGCAATAGTTAGAAATAGAGTATCCTAATCCTTAGACCATGAGATCATATTTAATCACTATCACCCGCAGTTTCTTTGACTGCGTCAACCATCACACCATAACAGGGTGATCATAAATGTGTATGCTGGGTATTCCGAAGGGCATGTTGAGGCGTATGCATCGAGATCGGGATTTATTCTCCTGTGTGGTGGGAAGATACACTGGGCCTACTTGGTGAGATTGCATCCATAAGTTGCATAGCGTGTGACTAGGTCAGAAGGATGAAATATCATGGGAATGAGTAACCGTAATGAGATTGAATGAGGTATCATAATAATGATGATCAGATCTTGGACAAGTCAGGTATCAAAGTAACAAAGGGACTTGGACTCGAAATTTATGGTTCAAATTATGTTGAAATCATGGAATGCACATGGGTCATTATGGGCATCCTGGTCCCACTATTGATCATTGATTTGAGAGTCATCTTGATCATGTCTATGATGTTCCTGAACCGTATGGTAACACACTTAAGGGTTTTATGACACTTAGATATCATTATGGGATTGATGGAATCACAGGAAGGAAGATAAAGGAACATCAGGAGTGTTCCCTGAGAGATCTGGAATTGCTCCGGGAGAACCCGAAGGAGATTGGAATGAACTGAAAGGTGTTTCAGGTCAAAAAGGATTTAATGAATATGTATTTTATAGTAATTATTGTAATTAATAATAAAATAATATTTGTATTAAATTTAATGGGCCAACTACCCTATTGGGCCAAGTTCTCGGAGGGAACAAGACCCAAGAGAGAAGGCCGCTTAGGGCAAGCTGATGCCGCATTGGAGGGCATGCGGGTGGGGCCCAACATGGCCACCGGCCCCCCATGGGCCGCGTGTGTGGCCCACCTTCCCCCTGTTGGCCCTCCTCTCCCTTGGTGCACGCCTCCACCTCCTCCTCTGAAAGGACATAGATGCCGCCTAGAGGGGGTGAATAGGTAGTTAAAAACTTTTACGAGATGGACTTAACAAAGGTGGAATAAAACTAGCATTTACTTTGTCAAGCACAAAACCTATATAAATTATGGTTCACCTATGTGCACCAACAACTTATGCTAAGCAACACAAGCAACTATGTGATAACTAGATATATGACATCAAGCACAAAGGCTATCACAAAGTAAAGTGCATAAGTAAATAGCTCGGGTATAGAGATAACTGAGGCATGCAAAGACAATGATGTATTACCGAGTTCCTTCCATAAAGGGAGTACGTCTCGTTGGAGGGGTGGGCGGTACTAAGACCTGCACACCACAAAAGGCCTCACCCTATTCTCCTATGAACCTTGCCACAAGAGGCCTGATTCACTTCTCCACTATCGGTACCGTTCGAGGTGAGAATCGGCGACTTTACAACAAGCTCAAGGAGCATAGCCACAACTGAATTGGAGGCTCCCAAGTATCACCACAATATGTAAAACAACTAAACCATCTAGGGTTCCAGGAACCCAAGATTAAAAAAGCTTCTCACCTTTCACCCAATCGAATCCTCACCAAGAACTCAAACCGATGCACCAAATGCAATGGCAAGAACACAAGAAGTTTCAAGTCATTCTCTTCAAAATTCCACCAAATCTACAATAGCTATTGGAGAAATAAGACAGGAAGAACACAAGAGGAAATCCACAAAATAAATCCCAAGATGTTCTCCTCACATAGAGGAGAGATGGATTGGTGGAGTTGTAGATCTAGATCTCCTCTTTCAAAACCCCCAAAAAGATTCAAGAAATATGGGAGGGATGGAGAGGAATTGCAAGCTCTTAAATGTGAAAAATGGAGGAGAGAGAGAGTAGGAAGAAGCAACCTCCCCAAGGAGGAAGAAGGGGGCTTTTTATAGCCCCTCCCACTGAAATATGACCATTTGGAACCTCCAGGCTGGATATTTCGGCCCCTCGTAGGACCGGATAATCTGCCCCCGTTGAAAAACAGCTAAGGACTTTGTTGCACGAGCCCCAGAACAGGGGCTGGATATTTGGGTATTTGGGCTGGATAATCCCCCCCCCCAAATGGTAGAAACTAAAAAACTAAAACGATCATAATGCTTGCATCTAGACTCCGATTTTGATGATCTTGGGCTCGTTTCGAAGATAGTAACGAGCTCTAAAAGATCATGTAGGGAACCATCATAGTCCAGCAAGGGAGGATAGAACCAAATGATGAAAGTTTTAACCTATCTATAAAATACAAATCGGTAAAACCTCCAATATCCAAAACGCAATAGAGAATGCATATGAAATCCGTTTTCGATGAACTTGAGCTTGTCATCGAGATTAACACAATCTCTAAATCTTCTCCTGGATAAGAAACAAATAAGAACCAAGAAGGACGATGCCAAGTATGCAAAGGTTTGAGCTCTCTCCGAAGGATATGATCAAGTTACTAACTCGAGATCCCCTCTTGATAGTATGGTTACCTATCCTATAAACCGGTCTACCAAACTAACACCAGGATACCAGTAAGAAAGAAACCCTATCAAGATAATACCTTTGCCTTGCACATATTCCACTTGAGCTTGATGACGATGATCTTGTCCACCTCAAGATGGAACATCTTTCTTGATTGTGCTAGCTTGGTGAATAATGCAAATTTCACCCCCACACACCACTACGGGAGAGCCTCTGTTTTAAGCATATCTTCACATATCCATCATCACCATAATGATGGCAATCTTCAAGCATAAGATCTTTTCGAGATGGATCATCTTGAACTTGCACTTCATTTCTTGTTTCTTTATCATGTTGGTGTCTTGAAGGTACACAGGAGATATCACAACATCTTATTCTTCAAGACACACTTGCTATAGGCTCAACTCTCACTTAACCAATCTCTGGGTCACTCTTGAAACCTTGGTCAACACTTGATCTTCTTCACTTTATTATTCTTTCAACCTTGAAGCCAACATATGGTTCTAAGACAAATCCTACAAGTAAAACTCAACGCAAACATCAGTCCATAAAGATTGTCATTAATTACCAAAACCACACATGGGGGCACATCTGCACTTTCATCCTCCCTTTAGTCCCACCCCGGGACTTTAGTAGTTGGGGTGCCCTCTTTCCCCCTATATATAGAGGTCTATATGGGAGGGAAAATACACCTAAATAATTTCTAGGGCAATTTACTTAGGAATTCTCTCTCTTATATTGTGACTATGGCCCCAATTAAGGGTTGTACAAGCGGGAGACCGCTTCACTGTGGCATGACATTGTGTTGTAGTGATTCTTGACACAATATCTACTTCCACACTCTTGGCAAGGATTAGAGAATGGGGAGTCCTTGTCGAGCACCTGACATGTGCGAGACCTCAGGGTTGCCTTCATTAGTGGCACTAGGATCGTCATGAAATGACCAGGGTGACTTGCGAGGAGCTTCGCGACCTTGAGGTCGGACGAGTACTACTACATCATCCATGTTCTGCATGAATGATAAACTCTTTTGCTCTACAAGGGTATGTTACCAAAGCCTCTCTTTGTTACATCATTACTCATAGATAGATCTTGGACATATTGGTGTTACACTAGTCAGGATTTTTTGTTTTTTTGCTATGGACACTTTTAGTGGTATCAGAGCCAATATACATGTAGTATTGCTTGTATGGTTAGAACACATGCAGAATGTGGGCATTGATCCTCTAGCTGTTACCCTCCCATGTGTACTTCATATATAAAGTAGAGGAATCTAACTTTATTTTGCAGGAGGCATGTGATTTGACATGGTCATAGTCGTGGAAAAGGCAAAGTAATTTACTTTTCGGTTACTAGGTTGTATACTAATAGTCATTGTTTCGAGGGATGACCTACTGGTGGCGTCGTGGACTTGGCACCGAACTGGTGGCAAGATGGTAATCATGCCGAAGCACTCAATGGAGATCAAGGAACTTAAAGAAGACCATATCATGTCACATATAAATTTCATGTGATGTTAATTCTTTATGTGCATCTTATTGTTTGCTAGTATTAGATACACAATGGTAGCATTAAATAATATGATCCCTAATTAATACCAACCGTAGTGTTCTCCAATTAGTGTGCACCACTAAGAAAGTCCATAGTTATGAAGCAGGTCATGATGACCGGGTGCTATACATATCAACGTTCGCATACGATGGGTGCAAGCCATGTATGCACTGCGAATACACTATGGTTGAATTGGCGAGCCTAGCATGTACAGACATGGCCTCGGAACACGAGAAGATCAAAATATTGAGCATGAATCGCATGAATGTTGTGGTTGACACTATGTTATCCACCCTTGCAGCTGTATCAAAGGCTGTGACGATCGAGGATCGTATAGTGAACTGGGATCGTGTAATCACTAAACTATCTTAGGGATGATAGTTTTAGTGGGAGCTCATTTGTTAATATGATTATAATTTTGAACTCGTATTATGAAGTTAGTCTAAGTCCTTGCAAGTATCTTGTAGATCATTACCATTCCCAAAGTATCTTGACGAGCGCAACACCCCATCTATCGCAAAGTCTTCATTCAACTAGTAACCCATAACATCCTCAAGGCATTCATGGATCTCTTCCATAATGTCCAAGTGGCTCTCGAAGCAGGTGTTTTCTTTCATCTTGGTATAAAGAAACTCGTCCATGTACTCATATCTCATGACTCTGATATGAGCTGGGAATAGACTCTTCAATCCATCAAGTTCAACTTAGCCATGATACTAGCTACAAGGATCTCATCACTGGCTATGTACTGAGAGGAATATCGTATGTATTTCATGAATTCATGGCAAAGCTGAGGACTGCTAAAGTCGAGCCCATTGCAGGGGATGTTGTCAACGGAGAAGGTATATTCAATATACATGTTATAAATGTTTTCCCTCCAACACTTATGAAGTTTTCTAAGTATATGATGCTTACTCTCTTTTATGAAAACATGACCTTCTAGTTAAGAGTTGTGTAACATCCCAAATTTTGTAAATTACAGATGTTACTAGAAGCATGCATCATAGCATTTGCATCATGGCATCACACAAGAATTGCATCAAAAACATTTTTCCTAAAACCCTATTTGGTTTTTCTAAATAGTTCTATGAGGGTAAGAATGGGGTTTTATAAACCCAACCTTCTCAAACCATGTTAAAATTTGTTTTTATGATCCTATGTTGATCACCTTATTTTTACAAATTTTTAGAGACCAAATTCATTGGTTTTGGTTAATGTATGCAAAACATATCAAAGAAATTGTAAAACAGAAAATAATAAAATGTATAAAAAACTAACCTAACTAACCTAAGCGGGCCAGCAAAGCCATCCCACGGCCAAAACTACCGCGCGTGCAAGCCGTGAAAATGGGCTGGCCCAAAGTGACAACAGCATAGCCCGCCGTCAGCCCCGCAGTTGTCGACACCTCGTCCCCATCTCATCGTCCCTGCGGTGTCCGGGATGAACACGCACCACCTCCAGCGCCGCATCGGGCCTGATCTTCCTGGCCGATTCGGAGCTACCCCTTTGTCCCTCACAACAAGTAATCGAGCCTTTATAAACCCCATGCCCCCGCCACCTAAACCATAATTCAAATCGACCAAGCCATCACCAAGTTGTCGCGTTCAAGATCAATTTCGATCTCGCCGGAGAGCAGCGCCACCGAGCTCATTAACCCAGGTCCCAAGGCGTACCCTCTATGTTTATCTCCCTCCCTGCCTTCCCTCGACCGCAACCATGTAACCTAACCCCTTTTCCACCTCTACAGTGCACATGAGCGATCGGAATTATTTGCCAGAGACGAAGGTGCCCATCGAAGCGCCACCGCTGGTGGAGGAAGAGAGGGGAGACAACGATTTGACGAGGGGAACCACTGTGACATGGTGAGCACCATACTCCACTCCACTGATGCTGAAGACCACTAGAATGCCCCGAGCACCCCCACCCGACTCACTGCCGCTGACATCGCCATCGTCACCGCCGATGTAAGTCGTCGATCGATCCCCATCGTCCGATCACGAATCCACGTTGTAGATTATATGAAGCCGCCGAAGTGGTACCGTCCAGTAGCGTCACGCTGCATGGAACATGCACGCATCTGTGCCCTGTTAGTGCCTAATAAGCGTACGCGTCAGCACAAGCCCTAGCCACGTCAGCGCACCGTGATGATTGGGTTTGAAGATAGGCAGAATATAATTTAATCTTGTAAAATTCATAGTAATTCAAATACCTGGCCAAAAATTGCAAATAATATATCGTTGGATTCATAAAATCGTGTAGAATACATATCTGTAATGAAATTGATAGTATACTATAGTAATAATTTTGTAAAATTTAAACCCTAGTTTGGAGTATTTTGATTCTAGAAAATTAACCGTAACTCCGTTTTAGTTGAATCTTATTGCGTTGGATTCGTATTTACAAGATCTACTATTTAAAGTTGGAATATCTTGCTTAGAGGTTCCAAATATGTTTCGTGGCTTTTCTAAGTGTAGGTCCCTTTATGAGTATATCTTGAGTATTAATAACTCGATTAAATTGAAATTTGTTGGAAATTGTTACCAACGACATTGTCAAACATAACACAACCCCTAATTAATATTTTGGTCAAATTAAAAATGATTCTTTCATATTACCATGTTGCATGCATGCATATTACCTTTGTGGCAATGTTTTTGTGCAAGTTGTCATTAGATCTATGTTTGTGCCTTCGTTAGATTGTTCGGAGTGCGCCGAGGAGTACTATTGCATAGAGTGCTGCTCGGATCAAGGAAAGTTACACCTATTATTCATATATTTGTCCTAGTTTTGAATACTATGCATGATTTGCTCTTCACAATAGTAGTATGCATGTGTAGGATTGTTTTAATAGATTTACTTGGAAATATTTTGCAAGTGCAATGATTTTTGTAGTATGTCATGATAGTTCTATACTTAGGATTTTCCCCTTCCTAATAGGTTATCCCTGAATTTTTCTAAGTATTGCTAGTTCTATGCTATATAAACAAAATACCATTGGGGGGTTCAAAAGGCTGAATTTTTTCTAAGTATAAAAGATCTCTTGAGCAAACCTTTTCCTCTCAAAGTCTACTTCAAAATAAAACTAAGTTCTTCTGGGAGAATGGTTGTCGGGACAACGAGTGGAATTTGGTGGAGGTCGGCCGCCCAGGAATAAAAGAAGTCTGCCATGTTTTAGACTTTAGAAGCTTGTAGTGCAACCACAATACATATGGGCTCTATCTTGGCCTAGTACTTAGTGGGAAACCTCACTTGGGTACCACCACTTGGAGGGTAATTGGCACGGGTGGATCCGTAAGGTAGAGGGGCTACTAAGGGAAATCCTCGCAATGGTCTTGTTTGTAAAAGGACTTGATCATGGATTGTGGGTAAAGTGCACAAAATCTAGAGAGTATTGTAATCTGATCGATTAGCCGAGTTCACGGAAGAGAACACTTTGAGCATCTAAAGGATGGAGCCTCTGAAGGATCTTCCTATCTCTTTCCAAACTTAAAGTTTTTCTAAAACCTCGTGGCATGTGTAATATGGCTCATGGGTGGGAGTTTGGGGACTTAGTATGTCATATCCAAGTAACTTGGTGCATAATATCCAAGTGACACTTGGTGTGTAATATCCAAGTGTTAGGTTGATTGGACACTTGGTGTGTAATATCCTCGTGTTCCACTCGACCCTATATTACTTAAACCAATGTTTACAAAGTAGGATAAAACTCTTCCTCTTTTCTTCTTACTTGGAGAAAATTGGCTTTATGGAAATGAACCCCAAAGCCTACTACTAGCCTTGCATGTAGGGTTAGTCTTATTCTATCCTTGGTGTAATTTGCCAATACATTCAAAGCATTGACCCAATTTGTTGGCTGCACATCTTATGTGCAGAATTCGAAGATTGAAAGGTGCGTAGGGATCACGAGTCTTCACTCAACTAGCCTAAGGTATTGATGGACTCAAGTTTTATTAAGTTTCTACTATTTTATTTGAGCTAGCTATAAGCTATGCAAAGATGTAATAAATTATACTCTGGATTATTCATGTAATAATGACTTGTGTTTGATATTCATCGACTGTGAGTGCTAGATTTTGATCTAGGGACTAGCATGTTAATCGTAGGGACTTAGGATCTTTATCGATCCAAGGTCGCAATAGATGGTATTAGAGCACAAAGTTGACTGTAGGACGTGACCCCTAGGACTAGAAACCACATTTATTCTCTGTGTGCATTTGCTTCCTATATTCTTCTAAGTTATTTATGCACTTCTAGTAATTAATTTTCCTTATCGCTTATTTTATGTATCTAATCTTCATTCTTCCAACTTAAAGATCATGAGATTCCACTACGACACCATTAAGGACATCAAGTACCTTCTCTTTGGAGCATGCCTTCTCAATATCATCGCGGCATTGGAGCTTCCCATGCCATCAATCCAAGGGAAACCGTTGAGGAAGCTCCATAAAAGACTATTGGGGAGTCAAGATCATCCAACCAGGACGAAGCGAGGGTGAGCACAAGACTAAAGACATAGTGTTCCACACCGTCAGTGACTCCAAAGAGAAGGGACTTAGCACATGCATGCAAGAGTTTATTGGACGCCTATGTGGACGCCACCATGGAGAGCTTGAAGTAAACTACACCAACCTCCTTGGAAGGCGTCATAAGAAAGGAGTTCCAATGGAGTTAAGCATGGAGGAAAGAGATACCGCCAAGCGCTGAAGGATCCAATACCAAGACTTAGAGTGCCACATCAACGACCTTGAAGAGGGTAGCTGCTTTGAGATCCTAAGGAATGATGAGTTATGCGCTCTAATCCAGGAGAAGGACACGATGATCCAGAAGCAAGAGAGGTGATCAAGGCTCAATAATAATAGTTCCAAGCCCAAGACAAGAGGTTCATCAACCAAGAGAAGAGGGTGCAGGACAAGAACAAGAAGATTAGGGAATATAAGGAGCTACTCAAGAACAATGAGGTGGAGTTCAAGGCTCTTTGAAATAGGATCAAGGATTTGCATGCTACCAAGAGGGACTTGGAGGAGAAGCTCGAAGCCACTAAGGAGTCGAGTCTAGTTGAAGAGTTGCAATATGAAAATAAGGGACTTCAAGAGAAGCTCTAGTCACTACAAAGGAGCTGCAAGATGAGAAGAAGGACCTCCAAGAGAAGCTCGAAGCCGCAACAAAGTAGATGGAGTTATACAAGTCAACTATGGTGAAGGAAGGCTACGCGTTTGAAGATGAGGAAGTGGAATACTTGGATGAGTAGAGTAGTTAGTTGGACCACATTTATCTTCTTTATCTTAAAAAATTATTCGCGGTTGTAAAAATAATGCCAAAACATGGTTGGTTTAGTTAAACTTCGATGAGTTATGTGTTAAACATGTTATGCTATGTGTGCCTTTTCATGTTTCGCTTGTGTTTCTTGCGTTTTTTATAAGGATAAGAGTTTATTACCTAGTCTTTCTATCTATTTATTAACTTGTTGCCACAACCCAACAAATGCCGCCAAGACGTGTGAACAATGATCTCCCTCCAGAGATTGCACAACTTCTAGACTCTCAGAATCAGCGGATCCAACTCCTCACCGAGAATATGCAAAATAACAATAATAACAACAACAACCCGCCGCCTCCGCCACCTCTGTTACCTCAACAGGATCGTTTGACTCAGTTTCTGAGAATGAATCCTCCAAGCATCTCTCACAAACCTGAGCCAATTGTGGCGGATGACTAGCTTCGCACCATCAACAAGAAGTTAGACACCGTCCAAGCTGTTAGAGCTAATAGGGTGTGTTTTTCCACACACCAACTTGAAGGACCTGCTACTGAATGGTGCGACAACTACCAAGTTACCCACCCGGATATTGATGTTATCACCTGGAACCAGTTTGAGGGAGCCTTTCATACTCATCATGTGGCTGCTGGTGTCCTGTCGCTAAAGAGACGTGAGTTTCATGACTTGCACCAACAACACCGCCCTGTCTCTGAGTATGGGGACCTTCTCAACAAGATGGCAAGCTATGCACCTGATGATTTTTCCACTGATGCAAAGAGGTAGGAAGAGTTCTTGAGGGGACTTAATGATGAGATATCCATTCAGCTTGTGGCTCTGAAGTTTGATAACTATCAGGAACTCCTAGACATGGCAGTTTTGGTTGAGTCAAAACATAGGAGTATAGAGAACCGTAAGAGGAAGTCCACCTCACACAAGCACAACTCTGCACCATACCATAAGCAACGCACTTCATCACCACCACCCCATAACCACAATGGCCACAACCACAATGGTCACTATCATGGCGGTCACAAACACAATGGTCATAAGCACCACAATAGGAATGGGAATGGTAGCAATGGGAAGGATCTGAGTGAGGTGCCATGCTTCAAATGTAATAAGACAGGGCATTATGCAACTAATTGCCCTGAGAGGATGAAAAGTGGAAATGGAAATGGCAATGGCAATGGGCACAACACAACCATGGTAATGGGAATGGAAATAAGCTAAATCCATTCATCAAAGCCATGGTGAATCATGTCTCCGTGGAAGATGCTTGTGAGGCACCAGACTCCGTTATTGGTAAGCCCAAGCTTAATTCCATTCTTGCGGTTGTTCTTTTTTATACTGGTACATCACATTCATTCATATCAAGGGTATTTGTGGATAGAGGCAAGATACCTACAGAGACTATTAGTGCTCCTCTAAGGGTAAGTTCCCCTGGAGGATAAATAGTGGAAAACTCTAGATGCCATGGGTTAGAACTAAGGACTGGGACACACATCTTTCCCACAAGTCTAGTCATTCTGGAATCACAAGGCTTAAACATAATTTTGGGCATGAATTGGATGACCGAATCTGAGGGAGTCATAGATTGTTTCAAAAGGACTGTCGTACTCACAACTCCGGAAAAGAAAATAATTCATTTCAAGTCAATGTTTGCACTTAAGGGAAGTATGGTGAATTCTCTTAAGGGGGTTATCTTGGACGATGTACCTGTTTTAAAGGAGTATCTAGATGTCTTTCCAGAAGAATTACTAGGGATGCCTCCCAACCGAGATATTGAGTTTCTCATTGACTTGATGCCTGGTACTGGACCGATAGCCAAAAGACTGTACAATATGGATGTCGATGATTTAAAGGAACTCAAGAAGCAGCTTAGAGAGTAATTGGATAAGGGATTCATTCAACCAAGTGTGTCATCTTGGGGAGCGCATGTCTTATTCATGGAGAAGAAGGATAAAATCAAGAGGCTAGTTGTGGACTACCGCTCGCTGAACAAGGTGACAATCAAGAACAAGTATCCTCTACCCAATATCAATGACATGTTTCATTAATTAAAGGGAGCTAATGTGTTCTCTAACATTGATCTCTGGTCAGGTTACTTTCAGTTGAAGATTCAGGAACAGGATATACCCAAGACTTCCTTCACCATAAGATATGGCTTGTAGGAGTACACTGTGATGTCTTTTGGTCTAACCAATGCCTCGACATATTTCATGACTATGATGAATAAGGTGTTCATTGAGCATTTGGATAAGTTTATCATGGTGTTCATTGATGACATACTTATATACTCCAAGAATGAGACGGAACATCAGAGGCTTAAACACCTAATTACGGAAAAGCTAAGATAACACAAGTTGTATGCCAAGTTCAGCAAGTGTGAGTTCTAGTTAAATGAAGTGGGATTCCTTGGTCATATTGTGTCAGCGAAAGGAGTTTTTGTGGACCAAAGTAAGGTAGCTTCCGTAACAGAATGGGAGTTGCCAAAAATGTGGGAGATATTAGGAGTTTCTTGGGCCTTGTAGGATATTACCGAAGGTTCACTGAAAACTTTTCCAAAATAGCAAAACTATGACACCCCCAGGACGAGGGTTAAACAAATCCAGACCTTAGCCTGACATAAGCTTAACCTAGACCTCGAGGATATCCAGTGAGAAATCGGTAACACAACAGTAACCCTGCGACACAAAAATTATTACAGCAAGATCATAACTGAGTGAAGAACCAAAATAGTACAAGTAGAGGTCACTGACCATAAACATCAAACAACGGTAGTAAAAATTATGCTATTAAGTATAACAAACTTAACAAATGGCCTAAGAGGCCTGAACTATAACGATGATGTCCCAGCCCATAGACTCCAGGCTGCCGGCCGGGAACCCCAAGCTACTCGTCGGTGTCGATGTCATACCAAACTTGTCTTCAGGGGAACACTTATTCTGCTACAAAAGTATCAACATAGCAAGGGTGAGTATAGGGTGTACTCCGCAAGACTTATGGCTGGTGGGGTTATTTTGCATAAAGCCATCTTTGTTTTGTAAAACAAGAGGGGACGAAGCTCGTCTAAACAGAGCATTTTAAAAGGGGATAAGAGAGCGACATCTCTGAAGAATTGATCATCATCTTGATATCCACCAAAGTAATCCTCATCTCACAACTAGGATCACCCCCTCGTACCCAATAGGAAGCATCCTTAAGCACGTGTTGATCTACCAAGTTTTACAATTAGGTTAATGTTCTCTATGATCTTAGAATTCAGTCACAAAGCGTTCATAACCGTGAACACGGCTTTTCGAAAAGATTTAACCCTACAGGGGTGTACAACTTTACCCACACATACCAACCAACTCTTAATGCCACTAGTAATAGCCCTCTTCCTTGGAAGGCCGCCAGAGGGTGGTTGGCCACGACCTTTACCTTGCTTTCGCCAAGACCATGAGTCACACCCTAAGGATGGTTCCGCTGTAACGGGTCAAATCCCGAAGCTGGTCCCTGGAGATGTGAGGCAAGGTTGGTTTACCAGGGGTTCCATCCACCACAAGCAACCCCGGCCACGCTTACCTACCTATTATGATGCACCTTCACCCGCCAAATCTTTCAAAATGTTTTCTATGCATATGTAGAATGGAACGCCGAACTATGTGACTCATGGAATCTACTAGGCAAGTTAGTTACTCGTGAGGTTTTCCAGGCCACGTGTGGCTGTACGCTCGTCTCGAATCCAAAGGCAAGAACTCGGTTCCTAGTAGTGGCGAGCATGGGACTAGAAAAACCACATCCCACTGTGGCCTCCCATACAAGCCTTAGCATGTTTAACCTTTACCACTGATCTTACCTCATCAGTATACCTCGTTCTCCTGTCATACTAGATTCTTTGCATTTGATACATCTTCTGGATGAACCAGCACTGACAGCTAAGCATGGCTAAGCAAGACACAAATATAAGATCTAGAAATGAACACAAGCCAAACCTAGTAATGCTAGGAGCAGTGGATCAGGTAATATAAGCTCAAGGGAGTAATGCAACAGATAGATTACTCTATCTACCGATAAAATACCAAAGTAGAATCGTATGCATTATGGCAAGAATGAAATACTTAGAAACCCTGTGATTGTATAATGGTGGGTCTATGCTTGTCTTGTTTGTTGATACCCAAATATAGATCTTCGGGAGCCTTGTACTTGACTTGATTACAGTTGGTCAAGTATTGTTCGTCGATCTTCGATGGTGTTGATCTTGGTCTTCGATCTCGATCTCGATATCGTATTCTACCAGGAAGAAGCAAACACCGGAAAGAAAGGGGAACAACAATCAACACATGTCACCGATGCAATGCTCAAGCAAGGATGATGATATGACAAGTTTAATAGCATTGAAATGAGACCCTAAAGCATGCTTGGCAATTTAGGCGAGATCTGAGAGGTCCAAACCCTAAAACAGGAGAGACTTCGGAATCACCTATGGGGGTTCATTTAGTTCTCTAATTAAACTTGCAATTTAAGTTGTTAAACAATGCATGATTTTTATGAACAATTTAAGTTGTTCATTTATATCTTTTTTTTCTGAACATTTTGATATATTATACCCATTTTTCTGACTTATAAATAATAAGATATTGAATTTATAAGATTATACCATTTTCTGGATTTAATAAAACTATTTAAAACATTTACTGCGTCAGCACATGTGAAGGCTGATGTCACCAAGGGGACGGGGACATTTCTCACCAGGCACTGTATAGCCCCAGAGACTGACTGCTGGGCCAGGGCCGGGTCAACAAGCCACACTGGCCAGGTTGGGTCAACGCCCAGGTCACCTCCACGTTGACGCCACCTCAGAGCCACATGGGCTCACCAGCGACCACGTCAGCTGGCGGAGGGGAACGGTGCTAGAGGGCGCGCTGGCAAGCGGGGTTAGGCGCGTTCGACGCAGCGCGTCACTGGCTACCTATTAGGGTCGGCGCCGCTAGCAGGAGGTCACCGGAGCTTGGACAGAGGCAAGCACCTGCGGCAACGCTTGGTGGCGTTCGGTGGCAGGGTGAACCAAAGAGGGAGGGGAAGCGCGGGATGGCGCCTAGGTACCGCATGCTCACCAGAATCCCGAAGAGGCAGTCGGCAAGACGGGGCACGGTCGGGAACGGCGGTGATTGATGACGACGGTGGCGGTTTGGGTCGGAGAAGAAGCGGATGGCAACGTCGATTTACGCATCCTCGGTTCGATTCCGTTGGTGGAGTAGATGAGGACGGCGAGGCGGATCCGATGGTGGCCTCAGCAGGGCGGAAGGAGCTCGGGAACGGCGGCGTGAAGAGGCGGCCGGGGCTAGGGTTCGAGCGCACAGAGGGGAACAGAGAGAGGGAGCTCGTCTGGGGGAGAGAAGAGAGGATGGGGCGAAGAGAAGCACGGTAGACGGGTCTTATCCTCTCTAGCTGTGACGGACGGTGATGAGCGAGCGGCGCGGATCGACGGCGGCATGGTGGACACGCAGCTGCTCGGCATCGTCGTCGAAGACGACGAGAGCGAAGGGGTACGCGGGCTAGGCCTTGCTGGGATACGGTTGGGTCGTGGGAGCTGCTGGCTACTGCGCGCTTAGCGACAGGGAGAAGGAGAGAAGCTATGGGCTGGCCTGCTGGAGCTCTTCTGCTATTTTTTCTGAAAACATTTTCCAAATTCTGTTTTTTCTTTAGTTTCTCTTTTGTATTTAATTTCAAATCTGTTTTGGCTCATTCCACAAATACCAGAAGGTTTGCAAATATCCAAAATAATGCAGGGACCCCTTTATACTATTTGAGATCCACACTTTTGATCTTTTCAAAATACAAAAACCATTTTGAATTCATTTCAAAAAGAGGGGAAGGGTTAGGGTTTAGGGTTTTTACATTACTTCTTTTGCATGCAATTTAAAAGATGATGCTCATGAATGCACAAAACAAGCCCTAATTAAGATTAGCTAAAACTGGGGTGTTACAGCTCTATCCCCGTTACGAGAATCTCGACCCGAGATTCCAAAGGTAGGAGGAGAGACAGAGAGAGAAAGAAACATGGTCACTCTAAATATATGAGGGAAACACACTAAACAACACACCGAGTATCTCATAGTCAACTCATGAATGAGTTTTCAGAACAAGTCTGAGGTGACGAACATGAAACACGTCAAGGTAACAAAGGAAACAAGAGGAGAAGGTTTCAAGTTGTTAAATAGTTGGTCTTCATAAGGATTGAGACCATGGAACTTTGGAAGGGTTTAGGCTTCTAAAAGGAAAACTTACAACAGGAAGAACATGACCACAACTTCGAGAGGTGAAACTCTACTAGATGACTTAAGCAAAGCTTCCAGGGATATAGATATACGGATAACCAAGTTGTTGAACTACTTTTGATACAGAAGGATCACTCTTCTTTCAACAGAAGGTTAAGAAAGAAAGATGTTTTGTGGTGAGGACTCTTAAGAGTCGCAAGGAACATGTAACAAGAGAAACTTCTGATTACCAAAATCATTGTCACTCTTCTAACATGTTAGAGAAAAGAAGGAAACTCTTTATTCATCCAAGGTTATCAAAATATTTGCCAAAGATCGTGATATCACTTTACACCACCAAGATGATTAAGTAAGAAGATTCCTGAAGACACGAGGAAAAAGAAACTTCATTCTCAAACTTTAATTACTTGGCACAATGGGATGCTTGCCAACGTGAAAAGGTTTGGAGGATCGATCGAGCGACATTTAGCCACTCTACTTTAAATGTTCTCCTTGATGTTCGAGTCACGAAACATCAAGTAAAGGCCAGACTTCAGAGACAAAGGAAACGATAGGAACAACTCCTATAATTAACTCATAGAAGATGCCTCATGAAGATTGGTTGTTATTTGTTGATTCAATAGAATATGGCAATAGGTATTCCGACTAGTTGTGTCAACCATTACAAAAATCTTGCCGGATGTTCAAAGAAACCTATGTCAATTCCTTGAGAAACACCAACCATCATATCTGCTTGAGATTCAGATTTGGTGAGGTGTAAAGATACTTCAGACTCAGTGTGTCCGAATAGAAAGTGTGCAACATTTACCACAATGTAAAGTTACTAGGTTCTCAAGACATGGACTATAGTGTCAATCTCCAATAGACTGAGCAAGGTTGCTAGACCCATGTATTAACAACTTGTCAAGGGACAATTGCTCATACATCAAATACTTCCAACGGAATACACCTATGTCCGTAAGATACGGAGTTAACTCTAGTCGAATCCACGACGACATCTTTATTCAATTGCACGTGAATCAGACAAGGTCACTTCTAACATCCAGAACACATACTTCGAGATGTCACGAAGAAGGTTCTTAAAAAGTTTTCCAACATTAATGCCAGTTGTTCCATATGAATCTATTCTAGTATGGAGAAGATAAGGATGTTATCGATGGGATCAACAACAAACTTATCGAGATACTCCATTTGGATGAACTCATATGTTGTATGAACAAAGCAGAATATTGGTTAGACCAACAAAGATGAGGATGTACTCAAGTGAAATGTCACGAGTAGCAACATCATCAAGATAGTCCTTGGAACTGAGTTTGATTTGACGATAACCCAAATCAAATCAAATGCGGGGGAAGATAACATATCCACGAAGGAAATACTATATTTCTTCAGCACAAGCAAAACTAGAGATCCCTTTAAGATGAACTAGGTCAGATGGAACTTTTGTCTTACAAATCTCCAAGTTGTTGTTTAAGCTCAACCAATTAGTTCAGGGGTATCCAACACAGATCCTTGGAGATGGAAGCAGTTCAGAGAACTTGCTTGCTCAAGAACATGAAAAACACGGTCATGTGGCAACATGGGGATACTTCTAGCAGACATCTAGAATATCGTGATCCACCAATAAGTCACTTAGTTTGAGAGGAAACTTGCTTTGTAAAGCAAGGAGACATAGTCTTAGAGCTTTGGCACAAGCCTAACTCTTTGACCAAAGAGAGTGCACCAGAATAACGGACTTGGTAGCACAACCATTCTTTGCTTAGTGACAGGGTTAACCAATCACGCTAGGAATGACACAAATGTCCTTGGAGTTCAAAGCAACATTAATTACTAAGAATCTTAGATGGCCAGATTATTACTCACACGATTCATTCACGAGTGTGAAAGCTCGGGGGAAGGGTGGGTAATAATATGTAGGAGCATCACTTCATTAAGGGGACATGAAACTCAGCACAACCTCTTAGTGTATAAGAGTGTGATACTCTAAGGTGAAACAGACATAAACTAATCATGCCTCTTAATCTGCGGATTACAACACTTTGAACCAGTCCTAGATATGACAAGGTACTGGAGTTTGTTTCTCCTGACATCCCGAAATGGTTTGTCATGACGGACCACAAGAGTATTGCTTGTTGGCTCAGTGTTGATGTAGAGCTCGTTGGGGAACCCCAAGAGGAAGGTATGATGAGCACAACAACAAGTTTTCCCTCAGTACGAAACCAAGGTTTAATCGAACCAGTCGGAGCAAGGAAACACCCCAAAGGTGTTGCTAGCTGAGCCTTGGCAAGGCGCACTACCGGTGCTAGTAGCAACGTGGAGACCTGCACAACACAACCACAGAACTTTGTCCCCAACTTGCGATGAGGTTGTCAATCTCACCGTGTTTTGCAGAAAACAAAGGATTAAACGTATCGAATGGAAAGAAGTAAAAGTTTGCAAAAAGTAAAAACAAAGAAGTAAATAGTTTGTAGATTGGATGTAAAAGACAAGGACGGGGATCCATAGTTCACTAGAGGTGGCTCTCCTTATGATAGATAACATGCTGGGTGAACAAATTACGGCGGGGCAATTGACAAACATCGAGAAAGCAATACATGCATATACTAATCATCTTGACTCCTTTGATATTCGATTGGGCATTACAACATTATACATAGACCGCCATCCAACTGCATCTATGACTAATAATCCACCTTTAGGTTATCATCCGAACCCCCTCCAGTATTAAGTTGCAAGCAACAGATTATTGCTTTACGAATTGCGTGTAATGTAAACAATACGATTGTTCTATGAACAAAGGATTGTTGTTTTCTCGCTAGTAGCAACAGCACATCTAGTACCTTAGAGATTTCTGTCACTTCCCCAGATTACTAGAGGCATGAACCCACTATCGAGCATGAATACTAACTCTTGGAGTTGCTAGCATCTACTTGGCCAAGATAGCTACTAACAACGGAAAGCATGCAAGATCACAAATAACAAAGACATGATAGAATCAATAATCAATCTGAAATAGCATCTCAATATCCATTGGGTCCTCGAAAACACAACATGCAGAATTACAAATAGATGTGAATGGAGCTCACAAGATCTAGACATGAAAGCACAAAGGAGGAGAACCAGCCATCTAGCTACTACATGGATCCGTAGTCCAGAGATGAACTACTCACGGATCACACCAGAGGCTTGCATGATGATGAAGAAGGCCTCCAGGGTGAATTCCCCTTCTGGTAGGGTGCCGGGAAGAGCTTCAGATCCCTCCCGATTTAGGGATGGAGATGATGGCGGCTACAGCCTCTATCGTGGATTTTTTATCGGGTACTTAGGGTTTTCGTCCCGAGGGCAATATATAGGTGGAAGGAGAGGCCGAGGGGGTGCTGGGGTCGGCCAGACCACCCCTGGCATGGGCCAGGCTTGGCCGCGTGGCCAGGTGATGTGGCCGGCCCCCAGCCCTTCTCCGTCTCGTATTCTGGCATCTGATGACTTCCGGAAAAATAGGCACTTTGGCTTTTGTCCCGTCCAATTCCGAGAATATTCATTTTCTGAGTTTCCTGGAACCAAAAACAGCAGAAAACAGGCAGCTGGCACTATGGCTCTTATTAATAGGTTAGTCCAAGAAATCATATGAAAAGTACTCCAAAGTGTGGACAAAACACAAGAAAGTAGATAAAACCAAGCATAGAACATCAAAAATTATAGATACATTTGCAATGTATCAACATCCCCAAGCTTAACTCCTGCTCGTCCTCTAGTAGGTAAGTGATAAAAAGAAAGAATAATTTTTGAGGTGACATGCACCATCAAAGACTTGATCAAAGTATTTGTAAAACATTCAAAGCAGGGATCATAGTACTTCAATCATAACATGAAAGACAAAGTTCTAGCAATAAGACAAATAAACTATGATGCAACATGAAAAGGCAAAAACAAAAGATTCATGAATAACAATGCTTTGCAAGACGTTTTTTGTTTCACATAAAGAAAACATAGCATAATAGTATTCAGCTTGTCCCTCATAGAGTAGCAAATATAAATGCATATGACACCTTCAAAGTTCATAAGAGTGACTAGATACAAATAGTTTAAAACAAGCAATATCAAGTTATGCATAAATCAACTAGTATTGGGAAAATGCACATAGAACTAAGAATGGCCACTATGCTCTCAAAGTAGGTGCATAAAGGTAGAAGGTGGAGACTTAATATAGTGGTGGAAGAAAGGCCTTCATAGAAGGAAGCAGGGATTGAAGTCTCATAAAGAGCTTCCAAAAATTATGGTACTTAATAGCTTTCAGCTCTCATTGCCCCTATCATAAGCATCTTGAAGTGATTAAGGTTAAAGTGAACAAACTATGGTGTACATGCTAGAGGAAGTATAAGTTAGAAATCTCATGTCCCTTGGATACGAGGGCCGCTCCTTATGCTACTCAAGTTTAGTCACTGGTAAGTTCTTGTCATCGTAAGTACATGTGTATCATAGAGAACCGCCAACGGGGTACCCCTTGCCCGATGATACGGAAGAATCCCCATATCAAAATGACAAGGCAAGCAGACAACGAGCATCTCAGCAATCCTCTTATTTACCATGGGAATATGGTGCTTTTTTCTCTCTTTCCTCTTTTCATAATCTCATTTTTTTCTCCTTTTCTCTTTTTTCTCAATATAGGACTCTTTTTTTATAAGAAGAATGCTTCATAGACAGCTCATTATGGTTACGCTGCAGGTTTCCACCATGTCAGCATGGATTAGACCACCGGCCCGGGAATTTCTCTAACACATATACATAACTCCATGGACTTACAAGCTCCCCTTTCATTTCACACCGACGACATCCATAGACAAAAGAGCATGATATCAACTAGGTACAAAGTACCAATGCAATGTTGAAAGCGTTCCCCATGACAGCATGGTTCTGCTAATCCCAACAAATAAGTGCAAGCATATACAACATAGACGACACAATGGTTCAAATTTATTAAGGGCAAGAAAAGTAAAGTGTGCCAACAAGTTCGTGAGAGCTTTAATCACTAGTTTTCTCATAACAAGTTTAATTTCGAAGGTAAACAAAACCATGAATATACTTGGAATAGCTTAAGCTAGTAGGTAGGTATGGTGGGCTCTTTGGAATAACTTGGTTTAGGGAGTTGGATGCATGAGTGGAACTCATACTTGGTTGTGGAGGCTAGCAAAAGACTGGGAGCGAGAAACTAAGAGAGCAATAAAGTCCATAATCATGCAGAGCGACAAAACATCATTGATCAAAGCATAAAGTGATACTACAAGTTGAAAACTAAAGGATCATAAAGGCTATGGTGACTTGAGATAGTCATAACATGGTGTGAGCATGTGCCAAGTCAACCCAAATAAAGCATCAAAGGAGAATACCACAATACTATGCTTTAATATGCTAAAACAACGCATGATTCATCCAAGGCACATTAAGCAATCTCAATTGTTTATAACAATTCATGCTACAACAAAGAATACTAAGCATAAAGCCAAAAAAATATCAAGTCATGGCATGACAAAGCATAGGCCACAATCAAAAACAAGCTCTTTTTACCACATAAGCATGAACTTTCCTACTCTTTTCCAATCCAAACCAAACTATTTGAAAACCAATGTATGAAAGAGGGGGTCCAACCAATTTATTCAGCAAACTAAGAAAACCAAAGCAAACGAAAAACCAAAATGAAAACGAAAAAGAAGACGCTCCAAGAACAACACAACTGTGCATGAAACAATAAAATGAAGCGTTTGGAAGAAACCTGGGGTTTATATTGATGAAGAGGGGGATGCCTTGGGAATCCCCAAGCTTTGACGCTTGTACTTCTTGGATATTTCTTGGGGTGACACGCGTGGCATCCCCAAACTTGAGCTTTAGTCCATCTTTCATCTCATTACTCATTCCTTCCATACACCTGAAATTTTTCCTTCATACAAAACTTCACACAATCTTTATTAGCAACATTAGTGCACTTAAGATAATAAGTCCTACGGTTCAGTTTTAACACCAAGAAAACTTTCATTAGAACACTAGCTACTGAAGCACTTCCCTCAAAAGGCTCAATTCCCCAAAAAAACTCAAAAAGGAACCAACAAGAAGCAAATGTAGAAAATGGCAGAAATCTGTCAAAACAGACCAGCAGGTAAAGACGAATTTTTTCGAAGTCCTTCTGTTGATCAAATCAAAAGGTGTTTAACTAACGAAAGTTAGATAACAACCTGGGGTAGAAGCACAAAAATTAACGCCTCAAAAAGACATTTACAGATTTTACACGAATTTTTACGGTGTAGCAAAGAAATCTGTTTTGGGACAGCAACTTTCCCAATCATTACTTCTCTTTCATTAGAGGTTACTCTTGGCACAAAAAGCAAATAAAAAGTATAAGGAGCGGTTATTACTGAAGTAATTACTTCCAAGACTCATCTAAAACTTTTGGGTTATCTCCCAATAAGTACTTTTCTTTAATGCCTTTAAGTTAGGCATAAGAAGCAAGAAAAAGAATCAAGTGTTCTCAAATGAAGAAGCATTAAGACCAAATTTTGTTTTCATAGGAGAGGCAAAAGAAATCTTCTCTCTCTTCTTAGGGAAGTGTTCTATACCTTTCTTGAGTGGGAATTGATACTTAATGGTGCCTTCTTTCATATCAATAATGGCACCAACAGTTCTAAGAAAAGGTGTTCCCAAAGTAATAGGACAAGAAGCATTGCATTCAACATCCAAAACATAGAAATCAAGAGGGGCATAGGCATTGTTAACCATAATAAGAACATCATTAATACTCCCCATGAGTTTCTTTTTAGCATTATCATGAAGTGGGACATTCAAATAACAATCTTCAAGTGGAGGAAAATCAAGCATATCATAAATCCTTCTAGGCATAATAGAAACAGTACTATCAAGATCACATAAAGCTTTGAAATCAAAGTCATTCACTTTCATATTAATGATGGATTCCCAACCATCTTCTTGTTTTATAGGAATAGAAGCTTTATGTTTCACCTTTTCTTCTTTAATCTTTATGAGAGCATCAGTAATGTGTTTTGTAAAGGCCATGTTCATAGCACTAGCATTAGGACTTTTAGCAAGCTTTTGTAGGAACTTAATAACTTCAGAGATATTGCAACCATCAAGATAAAAATCAAATTTATCATCTAAAGTAGTAGAACTATTACTAGCCTCAACACTAGTGGTGGAGATAGTAGAAACACTAATGTTTCTAGCAATTTCATCTTCTCTTTCCCACTTAGCATGCAACTCAGCTAATAGTCTAACATTTTCATCAATTCTTACTTGTATAGCATTAGTAGCTGCAAAGGGATTATCATTAGTTTCAGGTTTAGCAGCCATTTTATTGATCAAAGAGGATTCAGCTTCAGACAAAGATGATATGTTTCTTTCAGCATTAGAGAGTTTCAATTATAAACTAGGAATTTCCCTATTTAGACTCTCAAGTTGATGGCTAATGTTCTTCAAAATGGTAGATTGTTCCTCCATAGTTTTGGTGAATAGTTTATTTTGCTCATATTGCATTTGCATGAAGTTTTTAGTGGATCTTTCAACTTCTAAAATTCTTTCTTCACTAGGTAGTCTAGGTTTACCATTATAACCATAAGTATTACTAGGAGGGTAAGGCCTATGGTTGTTATTACCATAAGTATTGTTGCCAAAATTATTACTTCTTATAAAGTTCACATCAACTTGCTCTTCTTGAGCAACCAAAGAGGCTAAAGGAACATTATTTGGATCAATATGGGCTTTCCCATTCACAAGCATAGACATAATAATATCAATCTTATCACTCAAGGAGGAGGTTTCCTCAACAGAATTTACCTTCTTACCTTGTGGAGCTCTCTCAGTATGCCATTCAGAATAGTTAACCATCATATTATCCAGAAGCTTTGTTGCAGCACCCAAAGTAATGGTCATAAAGGTACCTCCAGCTTCAGAACCCAATAGGTTCCTTGAAGAATAGTTCAATCCTGCATAAAAAGTTTGGATGATCATCCAAGCAGTTAGTCCATGAGTGGGACAATTCTTAACCAAAGATTTCATTCTTTCCCAAGCTTGAGCAACATGTTCATTATTAGATTGTTTAAACTTCATTATTTCACTTCTCATAGATATAATCTTAGCAGGAGGATAGTATTTTCCAATGAAAGCATCTTTGCATTTAGTCCAAGAATCAATGCTATTCCTAGTTAAGGAATTCAACCATTCTTTAGCTTTTCCTCTCAAAGAGAAAGGAAACAATTTCAGCTTAATAATATCACCATCTACATCCCTATGCTTTTGCATCTCACAAAGTTCAACAAAGTTATTTAGATGGGCAGCAGCATCTTCATTACCAATACCAAAAAATTGTTCTCTCATAACAAGATTGAGTAAAGCAGGTTTTATCTCAAAGAAAGTATCTTCAGGCACAGGTGGAGCAATAGGTGTGCTCATAAAATCATTGTTGTTGGTGCTAGTGAAGTCACACAACTTAATGTTTTCAAGAGTAGTCATTTTTTTGTGTTTTCAATAAAGAAAGCAAACTTGTAAAACTAATTTTGTGTGTGTTTTTGGTAAAGAAACAAGCAAACAAAGCAAAAGAAAACTAAGCAAAACAAAAATAACAAAGTAAAGAGATTAGTTATGAGGGACTCCCCTTATGAAGATGTCCTTAACTCCCCGGCAACGGCGCCAGAAAAGCTTTGCTTGTTGGCTCAGTGTTGATGTAGAGCTCGTTGGGGAACCCCAAGAGGAAGGTATGATGAACACAGTAGCAAGTTTTCCCTCAGGACGAAACCAAGGTTTAATCAAACCAGTAGGAGTAAGGAAACACCCCAAAGGTGTTGCTAGCTGAGCCTTGGCAGGGCGCACTACCGGTGCTAGTAGCAACGTGGAGACCTGCACAACACTACCACAGAACTTTGTCCCCAACTTGCGATGAGGTTGTCAATCTCACCGGTTTTGCTGAAAACAAATGATTAAACGTATCGAATGGAAATAAGTAAAAGTTTCTAGAAAGTAAACACAAAGCAGTAAACAGTTTCTAGATTGTATGTAAAAGAAAGGACAGGGATCCATAGTTCACTAGAGGTGGCTCTCCTTAAGATAGACAACATGCTGGGTGAACAAATTACAGCGGGGCAATTGAAAAACATCGAGAAAGCAATACATGCATATACTAATCATCTTGACTCCTTTGGAAGTTGATTGGGCATTACAACATTATACATAGACCGCCATCCAACTGCATCTATGTGAAGGAAATATGCCCTGATAGGCAATAATAAAGGTGTTATTATGTATTCCTTATATATGATAGATGTTTATTTTGCATGCTAGAATTGTATTGATCGGAAACATCAATACATGTGTGTTTAATAAACAAAAAGGTTTCCTATTTATGCCTCTCTTATAGACTAGCTTGTTGATTAACAAGATGATCAAGGTTTCCTGATCATGGACATTGGATGTTGTTAATAACAAGGTCGCGGTATTTGTGAAATGATGTGATGAACATTCATCCGAAGTATAGCATTACGATCAAGTCATTATGTTTATATTGCTATAACATCATACGAAGTAATCCTTATCATTAGACCATGATATCATGTTAATTGCTAACACCTGAAGAGTATCTTGATAACATCAAACGTCACACCGTAACAAGGTGACTATAAAGATGGGTTCAGTGCTACGAAGGTGTTATGTTGAGGCTCATGGATCAAGAGTGGAATTTGTCAATACCGATGACAGATAGATATACTCTGGGCCCTCTCGGTGATATCACATTGAGATAGCTTGCAAGCAAGTGATGTGATCACTAGAATGTTATATAACGGTAACGAGATCAAACTAGGTATTTGGATACCGATGATCGAATCTCGGACATGTATTATATAATGAGAGAAAGGGATTAAATTACTAGCGTTAAAGGTTCTCACGATCAAAGAAGTCATCATTGAATATGCAGGAGTCAGTATGGATCTCTAGGTCCCGCTTCTGATTATTGATCTAAGAGGAGTCTCAATCATGTCTGCATTATTCGTGAACCGTAGGGTGACACACTTAAGAGTTACCGGACACCATTTTGGAGCACATATGTTTCAGACAAAAGAATTACAAAGCGCAGGAGAAACCGGAATTGTTTCGGGTGAAATTGCAGAAAGTGGTTTTGCATGTGATATTGAAATATTGCAAGGGGTTATATGTGAATGTTTGTTAATTAAAGTAATTAACAAAATTCTGAATAAATTTAATAAAAGAGTTTTATTAAATGAGAGAGCATTAAACTTGGAGAATTTTAATGCATTTAAAGTGGAGACCTTAAAAGGGAATGTGAAGAGGCATTTTAATGTGGAGGGGTTACCACCACATGAATGGGGGAGGTGAGGGGTCACCCCCCGATGCGCCGGCCATGGGGAGTATACATATGTTTATATGTGGGTGATGATGATCATGTTATTGCATCTTCTATGTATTTTAGATATTGGTGGCATAGTGGGATGAAGTGGCCCGGACCAACCTTACATGTCATCGTACATGAGACCGGTTCCACGACTGACATGCAACTAGTTTTGCATAAGTGGCTGACGGGTGTATGTCTCTCCTATTATAGTCAATATCTATTTTACAATGAGTTGCTAATAACTTTGTTATCCTCGTTGTGGTTCATGTTCGTAGGTAAGACCGGTTCTATCTCCGAAAGCCCTAAGCCACGTAAAATTTGCAATTGATAAATTAGAGGCGTCTAGTTTAGGTCGTTGCTGGGCTAGTGTCTTGATATGGTATTGTTGTAAGTAGATGTACGATAGATACTCTTACAACACACTCAACGTGTAAGTTCCATAGACCTTGGCCTTACACACAAAGGAATGATATAGATCATACCACGATGCAAATGATAGAGATCAAATGCATGGACCATATGATCTCACTTTACACATTAGATGTTAGCATCTTATACCGCTAGTATGGCGCTTTTGGTAGCATTGTAAGATGATCCCTCATTTAGATATCAAGATAAAATGTGTTCTTCCTTAAGTATGCATCGTTCTATGGATCGTGTTTCGAGACATCACATGATGATCGGGTGTACTCGACTCTACGCTTTCATACAACGGGTGTAAGACAATTTTACACACACGAGTACTAAGGTTCTTACTTGGCAAGCCTAGCATGTACAGACATGGCCTTAGAACATGGACCGAAAGGTTAAGCATGAGTCATATAGTTGATATGATGCCCATATAGATGCTCGCCTTTGAAGCTACACCGACTCACGTGATAATCGGACTTGGTGTAGTGGATTTGGTTCATGTAATCACCAAAAAGACACGAGGGATGTCATTTTTGAGTGGGAGTTCATTAGTAATTTGGATTAGTTAAACTCACTCTATCATAAACTTAGTCTAAATAAACTTTACAAATTCTGTTGTAGATGGCACCACCTGCTTTTTAATTTCAATGTGTTCATGGAGAAAGAGAAACTTGCTACGAATGGTAGCAACTTCACCAAATGGGCTATGAATTTGAGGATTCTCCTCACTGCTGCACAAAAGCAATATGTGCTAGAGGCGCCGCTAGGCCCCCCACCAGCTCTTGATGCTCCAAACAAGGAAAATAATGTCTATATGACTCGTCAGGAGGACCACAACTTAGTTCATTGCGGCATACTGTATGGGCTAGAGCCAGAACTTCGAAAGCATTTTGAAAATGGCAATGCCTTTGATACCATGGGAGAATTGAAAATGATTTTCGATACCCATGCTGCCGTAGAGAGTTATAATGCTTCTAAAAATTTCTTTAGCTACATGATGGAGGTGAACAGCTCCGTTAGTGAGCACGTACTCAAAATGTCTGGGTACGCCGAGAAGCTTGTGTCCTTGGGAATAACGATTCCCATTGACTTAGGAATACATCGTGTTCTCCAATCTCTGCCACCTAGCTACAAGAGCTTCGTGATGAACTATAATATGCAGGGCATGAAGAAGTCTCTTCCTGAGCTTCTGTCAATGCTTAAGACTGCAGAAGTGGAGATTAGGAAAGAACATCAAGTGTTGATGATCAATAAGACCACCGGTTTCAAGAAGGACAAGAAAGGCAAGCACAAGGGAAAGAAGGGTGTCAAATCTGTTGCCGCACCTAAAAAGAAACCCCGAGCTGGCCCTAAGTCTGACACCGAGTGTTACTATTGCAAGGGACTGGCCATTGGAAGTGCAATTGCCCCAAGTATTTGGCGGACAAGAAGTCCGGCAAGGCAAACAAAGGTATATATGATATACATGTTATTGATGTGTACTTGACTAGTACTCGCAGTAGCACCTGGGTATTTGATACGGGATCGGTTGCTAATATATGTAACTCGATTCAGGGGTTGTGGAACAAGCGACAACTAGCAAGGGATGAGGTCACGATGCGAGTCGGCAATGGATCAAGAGTTGATGTGATCGCGGTTGGAACACTGCCTCTCCATATGCCATCGAGATTAGTGATAAATCTAAATAATTGTTATTTGGTGCCTGCACTTAGTATGAACATTGTATCCGGATCATGTTTGATATAAAGTGGTTATTTGTTTAAGTGTGAAAACAATGGTTGTTCGATTTATATGGATAATATCTTTTATGGTCATGCACCTGTGTTGAATGGTTTATTTATGTTGGATCTCGATAGTAATATTGCGCATATTCATAATGTTGATGCTAAAAAGATTAAACTTGATGATGATATATCTACATACATGTGGCACTGCCGTCGATGTCATATTGGCGTTAAACGCATGAAGAAACTCCATTCTGATGGACTTTTGGAATCACGTGATTTTGAATCATTTGATACATGTGAGCCATGCCTTATGGGCAAGATGACTAGAACTCCGTTTTCTGGTTCAATGGAACAGGCGGCAAATTTATTGGAAATCATACATACTGATGTGTGTGGAACAATGAGTGTGTCGGCGCGAGGTGGATGTCATTATTTTGTTACTTTCACGGATGATTTGAGTAGATACGGGTATATCTATTTGATGAAACACAAGTCTGAAACCTTTGAAAAGTTCAAGAAATTTCAGAATGAAGTGGAATATCATCATAACAGAAAGATCAAATTTCTGCGGTCTGATCATGGAGGTGAGTATCTAAGTTACGAGTTTAGCACACACATGAAAGAGTGTGGAATAGTTTGACAACTCACGCCTGCCGGAACACCACAACGTAATGGTGTGTCGAAACGTCATAATCGTACTTTATTAGATATGGTTCGATCTATGATGTCTCTAACTGACTTGCCACTGTCATTTTGGGGTTATGCACTGGAAATAGCTGCATTCACTTTAAATCGGGCACCATCTAAATCCGTTGAAACGACACCGTATGAATTATGGTTTGGAAACAAACCTAAGTTGTCATTTCTTAAAGTTTGGGGATGCGATGTTTATGTGAAGAAACTTCAGTCGGATAAACTCAAACCCAAAGCGGAAAAATGCATCTTCATAGGATACCCTAAGGAAACGATTGGGTATACCTTCTATCACAGATTCGAGGGCAAGGCTTTTGTTGCCAAGAATGGATCCTTTCTTGAATAGGAGTTTCTCGCGAAAGGTGTGAGTAGTCGGAAGGTAGAACTCGAAGAGGTTATTGAACCTTCTCTTCATGAAATGGCGAGTAGCGTAGCACCGGAAGTTGTTTAGGAGTTGACTTCACCTAATGAAGAGAGAGCTAATGATATTGATCATGAAACTCCGAAAGAGGACACTACCGAACCTCGCAGGTCAAATAGGACACGTGCAGCTCCTGAACTGTATGGTAATCCTGTTGTCAGTTTCATGGTTGATGAAATAGATGAACCTGCGACATATGAAGAAGCGATGATGATCCCGGATTCCAAAAAATGGCTAGAAGCCATGAAATCCGAGATGGAATCCATGTACGAGAACCAGGTTTGGACCTTGGTGGACTTACCTCACGATCGAAAGGCCGTTGAGAATAAATGGATTTTCAAAAGAAAAAAACTGATGCTGATGGTAATGTGACCATCTATAAGGCTCGACTTGTCGCAAAGGGGTTTCGACAAATTCAAGGAGTTGACTACGATGAGACATTCTCTCCCATAGTGATGCTTAAGTCGGTTAGGATTATGTTAGCAATTGCTGCATATTTCGATTATGAAATATGGCAGATGGATGTCAAAACTGCGTTCCTCAATGGTAATATTGAAGAAGAGTTGTATATGATACAACCTAAGGGTTTTGTCGATCCTAAGGATGCTAATAAGGTATGCAAACTTCAGCGATCCATCTATGGACTGAAGCAAGCATCCCGGAGTTGGAATCTCGGCTTTGATGTGGTGATCAAAGAGTTTGGATTTGTCCAAACTTATGGAGAGGCTTGTATTTACAAGAAAGTGAGTGGGAGCAATGTGGCATTTCTGATATTATATGTGGATGACATATTATTGATTGGAAATGATATAGATCTTTTAAACAGTGTTAAAAGTTATCTAAACAACAAATTTTCGATGAAAGACCTTGGTGAAGCGTCATATATATTAGGCATTAAAATCTATAGAGATAGATCAAGGCGACTAATTGGGCTATCGCAGAGTACATACCTTGATAAGATATTAAATAAGTTTAATATGGACAGAAGTAAGAAGGGGTTCTTACCTATGTTGCAAGGTAAGACATGAGCAAGACTCAAAGTCCGGCTACGGCGGAAGAAAGAGAGATAATGGATAAGATCTCCTATGCCTCGGCCATAGGCTCTATTATGTATGCCATGCTATGTACAAGACCGGATGTGGCACATGCTATTAGTTTGACTAGTAGGTACCAATCTGATCCAGGTTCGGAACAATGGATAGCGGTCAAGAACATCCTCAAGTACTTGAGAAGAACTAGGGATATGTTTCTTATATACGGAGGTGAAGAAGAGCTAGTCGCTAAGTGTTATGTCGATGCTAGCTTTGACACCGATCCGGATGACTCTAAGCCTCAATCCGGATACGTATTTCTCTTGAATGGAGCAGCAGTTAGTTGGAGGAGTTCCAAACAACCTGTGGTGGCTGGATCAACGACGGAGGCGGAATATGTTGCTGCTTCAGAAGTGGCGCAAGAAGCGGTTTGGATGAAAGAGTTCATTACAGAACTAGGTTTAGTTCCTAGTGCATTGGACCCAATGGTGATCTATTGTGACAACAATGGAGCCATAGCCAACGCCAAGGAACCAAGTTATCACAAGAATTCCAAGCATATTAAGCGCCGGTTTCACTCCATCCGCGAGCATGTCAAGGATGGAGATATAAGGATTTGTAAAGTACACACGGACCTAAATATAGCAGATCCGTTGACTAAAGCTCTCCCTAGGGCAAAACATGATCAACACCAGAACTCCATGGGTGTTAGATTTATCACTATGTGAACTAGATTATTGTCTCTAGTGCAAGTGGGAGACTGAAGGAAATATGCCCTGAGAGGCAATAACAAAGTTGTTATTATGTATTAATTATATATGATAGATGTTTATTTTGCATGCTAGAATTGTATTTGTTGGAAATATGCCCTAGAGACAAATAGTAGTAAGGACTATTATCATATTTCATATAGTTTATGATTAAGTTTTATATCACACTATAACTGTATTGAGTGGAAACATCAATACACGTGTGATATACAAACAAACCAGGAGTTCCTAGTGAAACTCTAGTCACTGGTTCATTGGTCAACAAATGATCATGTTTCCTAATCATCTGGCATTTATGCCAGTTGGAAATGAGGTCATCTCATTCTGAGAATGAGATGATGAACCAATACCCAACCTAAACATCGTGATTCAATCATGTCATGAAGTTCAAGTTACGATACTTAGAAATGGATCCTCGTAGACTATTCCTTAGACCATGAAGCTATATCAATCAATGTCTCCCAAGAGTGCTTAGATAGCATCAAACGCCATCTGGTAAAATGGTGGTTATAAAGGTGTGTTTAGGTATTCGGAGGAAACCATAGAGGCAATATATGTCAAGAGTGGGATTTGTCCGTCCATGTGACGGGAAGATACTCAAGGGCCCACTCGGAGAAGTTATATCCAATAGTTGCGTAGCGTGTGATTAGATCATGGGGATATCACTTGTCGGAACGAGTCAAATAGCGTTGTTCAGTAACAAGATTGAACACGACATGGTGATGTCATTGATCAGATCTCGGGCAATGCAAGTATCGAGAGACAAAGGGAATAAGACACGACTGTCCCGGTTCAAACGACAAAAGGTCTTCGTGGAATGCACAGGGGTCACATGGCCATCCAGGTCCCTCTGTTGATCATTGGTGCGGGAGTGTCCTGACCATGTCTGGAGTGTTCCCGAATCGTGGGGTATCACGCTTAAGGGCTTGATGATGCTTAGAGAGCATTTATTGGATCGGTAGAATCGTCGAAGAAAAGAAGGGAGAAAACCGGAAGGGTTTCGGTAAGTTCGGAGGATGTCCGGAGTGGAGGTGGAAGGTGTTCCATGGCCACGGAGATTGAATGATATGTGAATGAATGTTAAATATTGATTTAATCATTTATTCATAATTATTTAATAAAGAGAAAATCAATTAAAGGTCAAAAAGGCTTAATGGGCCAATTCTAGAGGGAGAGGGCCCATTAGGGAAAAGGAGAAAGGGGAGAGGGGCCAAAGGGGAGGCCGGCTAGGCCTAGCCCCTACCCCCCCCCCCCCCCGTGTGGGGCCCACTAGGTGGCCGGCGGCCACCTCCTCACCCCCTCCTCTCCTTTAGTCCCACCCCGGGACTTGAGGGGAGGTAGTACCTCCCCTCCCCCTATATAAAGTGGGGTATTTGGCCTAGAAAAATACACCCAATAATCAATAAAGGTCTCCCCACTTTTGGGAGGACCTCCAATTGATATTTTCTCTCTCCCCCTCTCTCTCTCTCTCGTGACCGTGGTCCCAAGTCTGGACTGCGCGAGCGAGAGACATCTTCACCGCGGAGCGCCGTCGCGCTGCGGGATTCGGATCCGGGAGCTCTACTTCCGCAACTATTGCTGGATCGGGGAAGTGGGAGTCATCGTCAGGCCCCGGACGTGTGTAACTCCCCGCGAGGTGTCGCACTTGAGGCACTCAAGTCGTTGGAGCCAGAAGGAGCGCAAGGACTTCATCACGACCGTGAGGTTGGCTTCGGCTCGTCTACATCAACCACGCTCTCCTGAGCGTTGACAACGCTTTTGGGTCTTCAAGGGTAAGTTCGCGAAAAGCCCCTCCCATTACTGTATTACTAATAGATAGGTCCTGGCAACTTCAGGGGTTCAGGGGCGTAGAGTAAAATTTATTGTTTTTATGCGCGGAACCCCCACAGTGGTATCAGAGCTAGATCTATGCGTAGTAATGCTAGTACGGGTAGAACACACGAGATGTAGCATGTGGGCGTTGATATTTTAGTTGTTACCCTCCCACGTGTACTTGTGTATACCGTAGTAATTCTTGATGAAGCGGCCCCCAACCGACTTTACGCGTTCATTCGCGAGACTGGTCCATGCTTGACATATGGCTTGTACTGTATAAAGTGGCTTAGGGGGGTGTCTATCTCTCTCGCATTAGTTGGTATACCATTTGCAATGGAGGGCCCCAAAAAGGGTGTAGTAGAGACAACTACTTGATCAGCGTTGTGCTGAAAGTTCGTAGGTAAGAACGGTTCTTGTAGAAAAGCCCATTCAGCCACGTAAAACATGCAAAGATAAAGTAGAGGCGTCTAACTTTGTTTTATAGGGGGGCGTTGCTTTGTGATATGGTTGTGGCAAAGGTAAAGTAATTACCTTTTATTGCATAGTAGTAGATAGTCACGGTAATGACAAACTACCACGCCGGAATGACACCGGTACCCTAGTGTCTACGGCGCCAGAACCCTAGCTCCGGAACCCGGTGACGACGGATGGAGATCATGACGTGAAGGACCATATCACATAGCATTTACATTCAATGATACTGTTTGTATATCTTATTCTGTGCTAGTATTAGATACTCGACGGTAGCCTAATAAGATGATCCTTGTTAAAATTACCAATGATTGTGTTCCCCCTTAGTGTGCACCACCAAGAAAGTTCTTCGGTATGAGGCGATCCAGGGTGACAGGCCTGGGTGTCATACATATCTACGTTCGCATACAGTGGGTGTAAGCCATGTTGCACAGTGAATACACTAAGGTTGAGTTGGCGAGCCTAGCACGCTAGAGAAGCGTGGCCTCGGAACACGGATGGTCGAAAGATCGAGCATGAGTCGCATGAATGATGTGACCGACGTTTAGCGTCCACCCATGAACCCACATTGATGGCTGTGACGATCGGGGGAGATGTGGCTGATAGGGGTCGTGTTATCACTAGGAACCCTCACTAGGGATAGGTGTTTCTGAGTGGAGTTATTATTAACTCATTTAATTATAAACTTAGTATAAATTCCTTTTGCAATTATAAATATAGAAAAATGGTTCTTCCCGAGATTACCTTTCCTATTGACGATTGGTTAAAAGGAGAAAAGCTGAAGTTAGATGGATCCAACTTTTCTACATGGGTCATACGCCTATTTGATCTCCTTTGGGAGAACAACGTAGCTTACTACATGACCTGCGAGATGTATTTGGAGTCACCCTATACTCATGAGACCCAGGAGCAGCGGGATCTACGTTATCGTCGTCGTGTGATGGCCACATTCATATCAGTGACCATGCGCCTCGGAATGGAGGATGGGCTATGGCCAATAGTGGGGAGTCTCAAGCCCCGGGCGGTTATGACACATCTGAGAGCACATCTCATGGAGCAAATGCGCATGTGGGAGTATGAGCTGATAGGGGACTTCCTCTCCATTAAGATGGAGGAGGGCTCCTCACTGGATGAGCACTTATTGCACCTCTACGATGTGTACATGAGTCTGGCATACTACGTGGACAACTGGTTATCAAGCTGATTCACGATGGGAGTTGTGCTGCGGTCTCTTCCTCCAAGCTTCCAAGCACAAGTCAGGATCAGCGTTATGAGAGGCGACACGGGAAACACTGGATTTCCTTGAGTTCATATCACATTTCAGAAATGTGATAGATGAACCCAACGTCGCTGGAGTCGTCAACGACAAAGGTATATATTTGATATAAAATTTTATAAATGTTATAATCTTGCAAACACATTGCAGTGTTAAGTATATCTGATACTTGTTCTGTTTTGGTGAAAACAGGTCCTTCTGCATGAGAGGTGCTTGCTGGAGAGGAGGTGACGTTGCGTGTTGATGGCGAGCATGATGATGATGGCCGACGACACTCTCCCTCGACATTTATCACTTAGTTTATGTTTTAGGATGATTAATGTAATCGAGAGATTTGAACTTCTTTAGTGTGTCTCACACTTCGTGAGAAAGTTATTCATATCAGTTTGTAACAAACATTTGTTCTACTTTTATGAATGATTTCTATTCGTGTTCATATCTTGTTTGATTATGTGTGAATTGTCCTTGTTGTTTGAAACTAATTGATAATGCATGAACATTTTTAAAACATTAAAATGCCTTGTTTAAAATACCCAACTTAATGATATTTCATTAATGAATGAAACCATTGTTTAAATTCAAAGTTATGTGATAATATGTGAAAGTATTCGATTTCCTATCACATATAAATCATGCCTAAGTTCTGCGAAATAACTTGAACACCGTGTATTACTTGAATACAAAGTGTTTGATGAATTGTTAAAAGTTAATACATATCCGATGTATTGGGTTTTAACGAAAATGGTAATTATCATTAAATGATTGTTTAAATGTGTAAAGTTAGTTTACCAAAGGAAACATGAATATGAAACTATTTGATTTGATCAAAGTGTTTCATCAACAAAGGGTATAAGTATAAAAGGGAATCTAATTACTACGATTTGATCAATAGTAATGAAATTCAACTTTATAAGAATGGCATGAAAGAATTTGTGAAATGCAAAGTGTTTTGAAACGTCAAAATACAAAGTACCACAATGTGATATTAGACATCAAAGGGGGTTGAATAGAAGGCACCAAAAAAATCGTTGTAGTGTATATGTAGAGACCATTAGCTTAGAAATAGTTAGCACTCAATGAGTTTACAGTGAACCATTTGAATTCGTGAAAGTTTTGGGGTTATTCGATATAACCAAAACAATAGCGAATAAGTCCTTGTCGAGTATTCATTGGAAACTTTGAATACAAAACCCATAGCTCAAACCAAAAAGGAAGCAAGATTCGTATTGCTGGGATTTTGGTGCATTCTTGAGAAAGCTCACCTCTAGTGAAGTTTCTCAATTATGGAGCAAATGGAAAATAGTGTAAAACACGATGAGGATTCAAAACCCTGCATCAGAGTGTTGAGAAGCGCAATGGACAGCGTTCCTGAACAATTCTCTTCACGGAAAGAAAGAACCAATGATTTTGATCATTGTGTTTTCCCTCCACTATTGTTTTTCACTACATAAAGTAGGATTCAAAAATGTAAATCCATATCCTGTATGGAGACATTTGTGAATCATTTGTCATGATTTTTGGAATATGACATACCTACGAACTACAAAGGAAATAATGGTAAACTAGAATTATGAGAAATCCTAAAAGAAAAATTCACTTGAGATTAGAAAGCAATTCATTGCTGAATCTCACAAGTAAAAGGAGTTACTTGGAATTTTCCCAAATGACTACAAAGCCATAGTAGGAAAAAGGGGTGAATGAAAAAAGCACAATTTGTCAAGTATTGGACAAATTCAAATGAATTTGATTCATGTGTGCTAAATGTCTAGTGGATTCAAAACTAGTAAAGTACTAGTATCTTATAATAAATCTCCAAGTTTGGTATTTAATCAAAGGATTTTGAAGTTATTCAAAACAGTAAGGAGATATGCAATTTGCATAAAATTGAGTGGGAGCTATGAAAGTCTTCCTGAAACAATATGTGATTGACATATTTTTAAGTGGGAGCAACATAAGACTCAAATTCAAATATGTAGGAACATAGTTTGAGTAAGAGTACTGACTCATACCCAAATATGTTATCAACATAGTTTGAGTGGGAGCTTATAGGAGTAATTCTTAAGTAAGTTAAGGATGAAAGCGCAAATACTTATAAATAAGGATTTATAAGATGTAGAAGTTGATAATAACCGTATTATGATATTATGTAGTATTCCTTAAAGGATTCTGAAAGCTGTTTCAGAATAGAAGTTAATTAAGGAACTAGTCCTTAATGACTAAAATTAGGAATAGCATTAAGCTTGACATCATTGGTTAAAAGAAAGAAAACGATGATCATCATCCACTATGATGAGACATAGGTTCTGTCTTAGAAACCATGATGATAACTTAGCATAATATGTAATCCAAATAAGGAACGTTTGAAAGTGATCAAGTTCGAATCACAGAACGTTGAGCTAAGTTTGTCCGCAGTGTCTGTTATAGAACTGTGAACATATTTTCAAAATCCATAAAGGATAACGTATCTTAAAACATAAAGAGTTATGTTATAAGGGAATATGTTGGAAACTCCTGTAGATACCAATTAAAGTCAAGTAGGAAGCGAGGTGAACAAAACATCGAAAGTTGCACAGAGTGCACTAGTGTTTCGATGAATACATTTATAATAATAGATAAGGGTACCATCTAAAGTGTTGTATAATGTTATGGCGGGGCTAATTCCCTTTTAACATAGAATGATGTGTCCCAGGGCACAGTGCCCATGAGAAAGCCCTCGAGGTTGATCTAACGTCACTGTAGGCTCCTAGAATCAGGCCTCGTCCTGCTGCCATAGCGACGATGCATACACACAGATGCTGCCATGTGATGATAGAATATTAATGTCAATCAAAGTGACATTAGTAAGTTGAAAAGGATTTGCGACTGTAAAGTACAGACCCAAGACTCAACCTCTTCCATGAGCAAGCATGTTCTAGGTACCGGATATATGGTACCAATAATTAAGAACAAATGCAACTAGTGTATTTGTACTCTAGTGCAAGTGGGAGACTGTTGGAAATATGCCCTAGAGACAAATAGTAGTAAGGACTATTATCATATTTCATATAGTTTATGATTAAGTTTTATATCATGCTATAACTGTATTGAGTGGAAACATCAATACACATGTGATATACAGGGGTTCCCAGTGAAACTCTAGTCACTGGTTCATTGGTCAACAGATGATCATGTTTCCTGATCATGTGGCATTTATGCCAGTTGGAAATGAGGTCATCCTATTCTGAGAATGAGATGATGAACCAATACCCAACCTAAACATCGTGATTCGATCATGTCACGAAGTTCAAGTTACGATGATTAGAAATGGATCCTTGTAGACTATTCCTTAGACCGTGAGGCTATATCAATCACTGTCTCCCAAGAGTGCTTAGATAGTATCAAATGCCATCTGGTAAAACGGTGGTTATAAAGGTGTGTTCAGGTATTCGGAGGAAACCGTAGAGGCAATATATGTCAAGAGCGGGATTTGTCCGTCCATGTGACAGGAAGATACTCAAGGGCCCACTCGGAGAAGTTATATCCAATAGCTGCGCAACATGTGATTAGATCACGGGGATATCACTTGTCGGAACGAGTCAAATAGCGTTGTTCAGTAATGAGATTCAACACGACATGGTGATGTCATTGATCAGATCTCGGGCAATGCAAGTATCAAGAGACAAAGGGAATAAGACACGACTGTCCCGGTTCAAACGACGAATGATCTTCGTGGAACGCACAGGGGTCACATGGCCATCCAGGTCCCTCTATGGATCATTGGTGCGGGAGTGTCCCGACCATGTCTGGAGTGTTCTCGAACCATGGGGTATCACGCTTAAGGGCTTGATGATGCTTAGAGAGCATTTATAGGATCGGTAGAATCACCGAAGAAAACAAGGGAGAAAACCGGAAGGGTTTCGGTAAGTTCGGAGGATGTCCGGAGTGGAGGTGGAAGGTTTTCCATCGCCACGGAGATTGAATGATATGTGAATGAATGTTAAATATTGATTTAATCATTTTTTCATAATTATTTAATAAAGAGAAAATGAATTAAAGGTCAAAAAGGCTTAATGGGCCAATTCTAGAGGGAGAGGACCCATTAGGGAAAATGAGAAAGGGGAGAGGGGCCAAAGGGGAGGCCGGCTGGGCCTAGCCCCCCTCCCCCCCCCCGCGCGCGGGGCCCACTAGGTGGTCGGCGGCCACTTCCTCTCCTTTAGTCCCACCCCGGGACTTGAGGGGAGGTAGTACCTCCCCTCCCCTATATAAAGTGGGGTATTTGGCCTAGAAAAATACACCCAATAATCAATAAAGGTCTCCCCACTTTTGGGAGGACCTCCAATTGATATTTTCTCTCTCCCCCCCTCTCTCTCTCTCTCTCTCTCGTGACCGTGGTCCCAAGTCTGAACTGCGCGAGCGAGAGACATCTTCATCGCGGAGCGTCGTCGCGCTGCGGGATTCGGATCTGGGAGCTCTACTTCCGCAACTGCTACTGGATCGGGGAAGCGGGAGTCATCGTCAGGCACCGGACGTGTGTAACTCCCCGCGAGGTGTCGCACTTGAGGCACTCAAGTTGTTGGAGCCAGGAGGAGCACAAGGACTTCATCACGACCTTGATGTCGACTTTGGCTCGTCTACATAAACCACGCTCTCCTAAGCGTTGACAACGCTTTTCTGTCTTTAAGGGTAAGTTCGCGAAAAGCCCCTCTCGTTACTGTATTACTAATAGATAGGTCCTGGCAGCTTCAGGGGTTCAGGGGCGTTGAGTAAAATTTATTGTTTTTATGCGCAG
Source organism: Avena eriantha (assembly GCA_910589775.1). Classification (NCBI taxonomy): domain Eukaryota; kingdom Viridiplantae; phylum Streptophyta; class Magnoliopsida; order Poales; family Poaceae; genus Avena; species Avena eriantha. The sequence continues at coordinate 283,977,858 of OU342745.1, read as the reverse complement.
AACCCCTACAGTATTGATCGGAAACATCAATACATGTGTGTTTAATAAACAAAAAGGGTTCCTAGTTATGCCTCTCTTATAGACTAGTTTGTTGATTAACAAGATGATCAAGGTTTCCTAATCATGGACATTGGATGTTGTTAATGACAAGGTCGCAGCATTTGTGAAACGATGTGATGAACATTCATCTGAAGTATAGCATTACGATCAAGTCATTATGTTTATATTGCTATAACATCATACGAAGTAATCCTTATCCTTAGCCCATGAGATCATGTTAATTGCTAACAGATGAAGAGTATCTTCATAACATCAAACGTCACACCGTAACAGGGTGACTATAAAGATGGGTTTAGTGCTACGAAGGTGTTATGTTGAGGCTCATGGATCAAGAGTGGAATTCGTCAATCCCGATGACGGATATATATACTCTGGGCCCTCTCGGTGATATCACATTGAGATAGCTTGCAAGCAAGTGATGTGATCACTAGAATGTTATATCACGGGAACAAGAAAAGAGTGCATGTCGGTAACGAGATCAAACTAGGTATATGGATACCGATGATCGAATCTCGGACATGTATTATATCATGAGACAAAGGGATTAAATTACTAGCTTTAAAGGTTCTCACAATCATAGAAGTCATCGTTGAATATGCAGGAGTCAGTATGGATCTCCAGGTCCCGCTTCTGATTATTGATCTGAGAGGAGTCTCAATCATGTCTGCATTATTCGCGAGCCGTAGGGAAACACACTTAAGAGTTACTGAACACCATTTTGGAGCACATATGTTTCAGACGAAAGAATTGCAAAGCGCAGGAATTGTGTTGATAGAAACCGGAATTGTTTCGGGTGAAATTGCAGAAAGTGGTTCTGCATGTGATATTGAAATATTGCAAGGGTTTATATGTGAATGTTTGTTAATTAAAGTAATTAAAAAAATTCTGAATAAATTTAATAAAAGAGTTTTATTAAATGAGAGAGCATTAAACTTAGAGAATTTTAATGCATTTAAAGTGGAGACTTTAAAAGGGAATGTGAAGAGGCATTTTAATGTGGAGGGGTTACCACCACATGAATGGGGGAGGTGAGGGGTCACCCCCCATGAGGCGCCGGCCATGGGGAGGGGCACCCCCCCTCCTCCTATAAAAGGCCTCCTCTTCCTCCTTCTTCCTCACACCTCCTTGTGAAGGATCTCTCTCTCCCTCTAGAATTATTCCCCCATGGTCTCGGATTAGCGAGATACATGTTCCCGGTGGCATTTCGTCTGGAAGGAGTTGCTGCTTACGCTGGATCTCTGGAGCGAGGAGGTGGAGGTTGTACGGTGGCTTGAACGTGTGTGAGATCGGAAAGTGTACAACTACATCAACCACGAGTTCCTACTCGTTAACAAAACTCGTTGTCTTGGAGGGTAAGTTCTCGATGGGTGTATGTCCACCCGTTGCTCTGTACCTAGTAGATAGATCTTGGCGTGTAGTTCTCATCGTAGGAAATTTTTTGTTTTCTATGCTGCGGACCCAAAACTATGACTAATAATCCACCTTCAGGTTATCATCCGAACCCCCTTTAGTATTAAGTTGCAAGCAACAGATTATTGCTTTACGAATTGTGTGTAATGTAAACAATACGATTGTTCTATGAAAAAAGGATTGTTGTTTTCTCCCTAGTTGAAATAGCACATCTAGTACCTTAGAGATTTCTGTCACTTCCCCAGATTACCAGAGGCATGAACCCACTATCAAGCATAAATACTAACTCTTGGAGTTGCTAGCATCTACTTGGCCAAGATAGCTAGTAACAACTGAAAGCACGCAAGATCACAAATAACAAAGACATGATAGAATCAATAATCAATCTGAAATAGCATCTCAATATCCATCGGATCCCCACAAACACAACAAGAAGAATTACAAATAGATGATCTTGATCATGAACGGCGCTCACAAGATCTAGACATGAAAGCACAAAGGAGGAGAACCAGCCATCTAGCTACTACATGGACCCGTAGTCCAGAGATGAACTACTCACGCATCACACCGGAGGCTTGCATGATGATGAAGAAGGCCTCCAGGGTGAATTCCCCTCTTCGGCAGGGTGCCGGGAAGAGCTTCAGATCCCTCCTGATCTAGGGATGAAGATGACGGTGGCTACAGACTCTTTCGTGGATTTTTGATCGGGTACTCAGGGTTTTCGTCCCGAGGGCAATATATAGGCGGAAGGAGAGGCCGAGGGGGTGCTGGGGTTGGCCAGACCACCCCCTGGCGCGGGTCAGGCCTGGCCGCGTGGCCAGGTGGTGTGGCCGGCCCCCAGCCCTTCTTCGTCTCGTATTCTGGCATCTGATGACTTCCGCAAAAATAGGCACTTTGGCTTTTGTCCCGTCCAATTCCGAGAATATTCATTTTCTGACTTTCCTGGAACCAAAAACAGTAGAAAACAGGCAGCTGGCACTATGGCTCTTATTAATAGGTTAGTCAAAGAAATCATATGAAAAGTACTCAAAAGTGTGGACAAGACAAAGAAAGTAGATAAAATCAAGCATGGAACATCAAAAATTATAGATACATTTGCAATGTATCAAGTATCTTGCATGGGAAAACACCAATGCGCATTTACTACTTGGGTACGAACTGATAGATAAAGGTCGGAAACAATAAGGGAAAAAGGAACATGCTCAGGATAAAATCCCGAGATGTGGATGCATAGGTTATCAATCTTCCGAAACCCAATGCGTAGAAGGGAGGGTTTGGCAAAGTCACGAGTATAGGTGCGAGACTCACAAGGACTACTCTTGCGATGATCTATTTGGTTCCATTAAAGAACATCTGCCATAACATGTGGTAGGGGGAGTCCTATGTTGCCGCAATTCAATCGCGACAATAACCACAAGCTTGAAGGCTAGAATTGTAGTGCCAGCCATCCTGAGGTAATGTGTGAACATTTACGACAGGGATCAATGGAATGGACCTTGGGTTAAAGATTAGCTTCATGTACAAGATTCACAACACCAGAATGTCGTACAATCCGGGACCTTCTGTTCAAGTCTGAGGGTTAGAACCCGAGAAAGAAGTAACTACTACTTGGGTGACATAGCGTACACTGCAAGGTAGTAATCATGAGGTAGCTTCTAAAAGAAGAAAAAACTTCTGAAGTACCCAGACAAACAAAAGGGAGGCATATGAGGCAAAATGAAACCTCGAAACCTAGAACAGAACACTATGGATCCTACAATATAATATTGTGGGCCCATAAAACGGAGAGATCATGATGGAAAGGAATCTCTCAGCTGAAGCATAGCAAAGGGAAACAAGGAATACACAACAGACACAACTCTAGAGAACTCAACACTAGGTCAACTGGCTGAGAAACGGCATGCCCAGAAGGAACCTAAGTTTTGAAAGACTAGAAGAGATATCAAAACTTTTCCAAAGTCAAAACTAGATAAGATGACCCGGAGTTAGAGCAAAACTAGATAAGGAGAAAAAGAAGCATACCAGAGTTTTCGAAAATACTTTTCATCTTTGAAATAGTTTTCACAAACACTAGACTCAGCATCGACCAATAGCAAGGTTTTCCTACGGTCGGTACTACTCTGATACAAGTAACTGTGACACCCTCGGGACCAGGGTTAAAAAAATTCAGACCTTATCCTGACATAAGACCTCAAGGATATCCAGTGAGAAATCAGTAACATAACAGTAACCTTGCGACAGAAAAATTATTACAGCAAGCTCATAACTAAGCGAAGAACCAAAATAGTACAAGCAGAGGTCACTAACCACAAACATCAAACAATGGAAGGCAAATTATGTTATTAAGTATAGCAAACTTAACAAATGGTCTAAGAGGCCTGAAGCATAATGATGACGTCCCAGCCCATAGATTCCAGGCTACCGGCCCGGAACCCCAAGCTACTCGTCGGTGTCGATGTCGTACCACACTTGTCTTCAAGGGAACACTTATTCTGCTACAAAAGTATCAACACAGCAAGGGTGAGTACAGGGTGTACTCCACAAGACTTATGGCTGGTGGGGTTAGTTTGCATAAAGCCATCTTTGTTTTGTAAAACAAGAGGGAGAAGAAGCTCATCTAAACAGAGTATTTTAAAAGGGGATAAGAGAGCGACATCTCCGAACAATTGATCATCATCTTGATATCCACCAAAGTAATCCTCATCTCACAACTAGGATCACCCCCTCGTACCCAAGAGGAAGCATCCTTAAGCACACGTTGATCTACCAAGTTTTACGATTAGGTTAATGTTCTCTATGATCTTAGAATTCGGTCACCAAGCATCCATAACCATGAACACGTCTTTTTGAAAAGATTTAACCCTGTAGGGGTGTACAACTTTAGCCACACATACCAACCGACTATTAGTGCCACTAGTAATAGCCCTCTTCCTTGGAAGGCCGGCAGAGGGTGGTTGGCCACGACCTTTGCCTTTCTTTCGTCGAGACCATGAGTCACGCCCTAAGGATGGTTCCGCCGTAATGGGTCAAATCCCGAAGCCAGTCCCTAGAGATGTGAGGCGAGGTTGGTTTACCAGGGGCTCCATCCACCCCAAGCAACCCTGGCCACGCTTACCTACTTGTTATGATGAACCTTCACCGCCAAATCTTTCAAAACATTTTCTATGCATATGTCAAATGGAAAACTAAACTATGTGACTCTGGAATCTACTAGGCAAGTTAGTTACTCGTGAGGTTTTCCAGGCCCCGTGTGGCTGTATGCTCGTCTCGGTTCCAAAGGAAGGAACTCGGTTCCTAGTAGTGGCGAGCATGGGACTAGAAAAACCACATTCCATTGTGGCCTCCCATACAAACCTTAGCATGTTTAACCTTTACAACTGATCTTACCTCATCAGTATACCTCGTTCTCCTGTCATACTAGATTCTCTGCATTTGGCACATCTTCTGGATGAACCAGCACTGACAGCTAAGCATGGCTAAGCAAGACACATATATAAGCTCTAGCAATGCACACAAGCCAAACCTAGTTATGCTAGGAGCAGTGGATTAGGTAATATAAGCTCAAGGGAGTAATGCAACAGATAGGATACTCTATCTACCGATAAAAGACCACAGTAGAATCATATGCATCATGGCAAGAATGAAATACTTTGAAACCATGGGATTGTATAATGGTGGGGCTATGCTTGCCTTGTTTGTTTATACCCAAATATAGATCTTCAGGAGCCTTGTACTTGACTTGATTACAGTTGGTCAAGTATTGTTCGTCGATCTTCGATGGTGTTGATCTCGGTCTTTGATCTCGATATTGTATTCTACCGGGAAGAAGAAAACACCGGAAAAAAGGGGAACAACAATCAACAAATGGCACCGATGCAATGCTCAAGCAAGGATGATGATGATATGACAAGTTTAATAGCATTGAAATGAGACCCTAAAGCATGCTTGGCAATTTAAGCGGGATCCGAGAGGTCCAAACCCTAAAACAGGAGAGACTTCGAAATCACCTGTGGGGGTTCATTTAGTTCTCTAATTAAACTTGCAATTTAAGTTGTTAAACAATGCATGATTTTGATGCTAAAGTGTAGATCTTGTTTTTCTGAACATTTTGACATATTATACACATTTTTTAGACTTATAAATAATAAGATATTGAATTTATATGATTATACCATTTTATGGATTAAATAAAACTATTTAAAACATTTACTGCGTCAGCACAGGTGAAGGCTGGCGTCACCATGGGGACGGAGACATTTCTCACCGGGCAGTGTCTAGCCCCAGAGACTGACTGCTGGGGCCAGGGCCGGGTCAACAGGCCACGCTGGCCAGGTTGGGTCAACGGCCACGTCACCTCCACGTTGACGCCACCTTAGAGCCACGTGGGCTCACCGGCAACCATGTCAGCTGGTGGCGGGGAATAGCACTAGAGGGCAGGCGGGCAAGCGGGGTTAGGTGTGTTCGACGCAGCACGTCACAGGCTACATATTAGGGGCGACGCCGCTAGTAGGAGGTCGCCGGAACTTGGCCAGAGGCAAGCAACTGCGGCGGTGCTCGGTGGCGTTCGACGGTAGGGTGAACAGGAGAGGAAGGGGAAGTGAGGGATGGCGCCTAGGCACCGCATGCTCACCAGAAGCCCGAACAGGCGGTCGGCGAGGCGGGGCACGGTCGGGAACGGCGGCGATTAACGACGACGGTGGCGGTCGGGGTAGATGAGGACGGTGAGGCGGATCCGATGGTGGCCTCAGCGGGGCGGTAGGAGCTCGGGAACAGCGGGGCGAAGCGGCGGCCGGGGCTAGGGTTCGAGCGCACAGAGGGGAACAAAGAGAGGGAGATCGTTTGGGGGAGAGAAGAGAGGATGGGGCGAAGAGAAGCACGGCAGCCGGGTCTTATCATCTCCAACTGTGATGGACGGTGATGAGCGAGCGGCACGGATCGACGGCGGCGCGGTGGACATGCAGTTGCTCGCCGTCGTTGTTGAAGACGACGAGAGCGAAGGGGTGCGCGGGCTAGGCCTTGCTGGGTTGCGGTTGGGCCGTTGGAGCTGCTGCACGCTGAGCGGCAGGGAGAAGGTGAGAAGCTATGGGCTAGCCAGCTGAAGCTCTTCTGCTATTTTTTTCTGAAAACATTTTCCAAATTCTGTTTTTCTTTAGTTTCTCTTTTGTATTTAATTTCAAATCTGTTTTGGCTCATTCCAAAAATACTAGAAGGTTTGCAAATATCCAAAAATAATGTAGGGACCCCTTTATACTATTTGGGATCCACACTTTTGATCTTTTCAAAATACAAAAACCATTTTGAATTCATTTCAAAAATAGAGGAAGGGTTAGGGTTTAGGGTTTTTACATTACTTCTTTTGCATGCAATTTAAAAGATGATGCTCATGAATGCACAAAACAAACCCTAATTAAGATTAGCTAAAATTGGGGTGTTACAAAAATCTATGACTGAATTGTTGAATAAAGAAAAGAAGTTCCAATGGACTGAGGCGTGTGAAGCAAGTTTTCAAGAATTGAAGAAATGCCTAGTAACAGCACCAGTTTTGTGTCTGCCTAATATCTAGAAGGATTTCCAAGTTTATTGTGATGCTTCTCGGAAAGGACTTGGTAGTGTACTGATGCAAGATGGGAAGGTAGTATCATATGACTCTCGCCAGCTTAAGAACCATGAGAATAACTACCCCAGACATGACTTGGAACTAGTGTTAGTTGTGCATGCACTCAAGGTATGGAGACATTACCTCGTGGGAAAACATTGTGATGTGTTAACGGATCACAAGAGTTTGAAATACATCTTCACCCAAAAGGAGCTAAATATGAGGCAAAGGAGATGGCTTGAACTCATTAAGGACTATGACTTAGATCTACAATACCACCCCGGAAAGGCCAATGTTGTAGTTGATGCCTTAAGTTGTAAAGTCTATGTGAATGGACTTACCACGGGAGAACTCCCAAAGGATTTATGTAGGCAATTTAAGGATGTCAGGTTGGAAATAGTTCCGGAAGGGCACTTAGCGTCTATGGAAATAGTGCCTACGCTTCTAGACAGAATCAAGGAAGCCTAGAAGGGAGACAAAGAGTTGGAAGAAATAAAAGATAATATAAGCAAGGGTAAAGAAAAAGGCTTTCGTCTGGACGAACAAGGAAAACTTTGGTATGAGAAGCGTTTGTGCATTCCTGATGACCTCGATATCAGGAAGTTAATTCTTCAGGAGGCTCATGATTTGCCATACTCAATTCATTCCGGTAACACAAAGATGTACATGGATGTGAAGGATAGATTCTGGTGGAATAATTTGAAAAGAGAAATCGACGAGTATGTTTCCTTATATGATGTATGCATAAGAGTCAAGCCCAAACATTAGAAACCAGCACGGCTGCTGCAACCATTGCATGTACCCAACTAGAAGGGGGATAAGGTAGGCATGGACTTTATCACGGGATTGCCCTGGACTCGTTCGGGGTATGATTCAATCTGGGTAGTGGTCGATCACTTCACCAAAGTGGCCCACTTCATCCTCGTAAAAACCACCTATACGAGTTTTATATGTCAAGGATTTTAAGTCTGCATGGTGTTCCTAAAGGGATTATCTCTGATAGAGGTACCTAGTTCACCTAATTTTTTTGGCAATAATTACATGAATCTCCAGGGACCCAACTAGAGTTCAGTACTACTTTTCACCCACAAATGGATGGTCAAACATAAAGAGTTAATTAGATCCTAGAGGATATGTTGAGAGCTTGTGCCCTAGACTATGGGTCCAGTTGGGATGAAAACCTGCCATATGCGGAGTTCTCATACAATAACAGTTACCAAACTAGTATCAAGATGGCCAATTTGAAGTTCCATATGGCAGGAAGTGTAGAACTGTGCTGTTATGGAGTGGAGTTGGAGAACGTAGTCTGTTTGTACCCAAGTTGATCAAGGATGCCGAAGAAAAGGTAAGGTAGATTCGAGATAGGCTAAAGGTGTAGGGGTTCTGCGCATGAAAACAATATGTTTTTACCCTATGCCCCTGAACCCCTGATGTTGCCAGGACCTATCTATTAGTAATACAGTAACGGGAGGGGCTTTTTGCGAAATTACCCTTGAAGACCGAAAAGCGTTGTCAACGCTCAGGAGAGCGTGGTTGATGTAGACGAGCCGAAGCTGACCTCAAGGTCGTGATGGTCATCGCGCTCCCTTGGCTCCAACGACTTGAGGGCCTCAAGTGCGACACCTCGTGGGGAGTTACACACGTTCGGTGCCTGACGATGACTCATGCTTCCCCGATCCAGCAGCAGTTGCGGAAGTAGAGCTCCTGGATCCGAATCCCGCAGCGCGACGGCGCTCCGCGGTGAAGATGTCTCTCGTTCGCGTAGTCCGAACTTGGGACCACGAGAGAGAGAGAGAGAGAGAGAATATGAATTGGAGGTCCTCCCAAAAGTTAGAAGACCTTTATTGATTATTGGGTGTATTTATCTAGCCAAATACCCCCACTATATATAGGGGGAGGGGAGGTACTACCTCCCTCAAAGTCCCGGGGTGGACTTAAGGAGAGGAGGGGGAGGGGCAGCCGCCGGCCGGCCCTAGTGGGCCCCACGCGGGGGGCTTGGCCTAGCCGGCCACCCCCTTGCCCCTTCTTCCTCTCTCCTTTCCCTAATGGGCCCTCTCCCCTCCGGGAATTAGCCCATTAAGCCTTTTGACCTTTTAAATTGATTTTCTTTTTATTAAATAATTATGAATAAATGATTAAATCAATATTTAATATTCATTCACATATTATGCAACCTCCGTGGCTATGGAACACTTCCATCTCCACTCCGGACATCCTCCAGACTTACCGAATCCCTTCTGGTTTTCTCTCTACTATTCTTCGGTGATTCTACCGATCCTATAAACACTCTCTAAGCATCATAAAGCCCTTAAGCGTGATACCCCACGGTTCGGGAACACTCCAGACATGGTCGGGACACTCCCGCACCAATGATGAATAGAGGGACCTGGATGGCCATGTGACCCCTATGCGTTCCACGAAGATCTTTCGTCATTTGAACCGGGACAGTCATGTCTTATTCCCTTTGTCTCTCGATACTTGCATTGCCCGAGATCTGATCAATGGAATCACCATGTCGTGTTCAATCTCATTACCGAACAATGCTACATCACTTGTTCTGACAAGTGATATCCCTGTGATCAAATCACACGCTGCGCAACTATTGGATATAACTTCTCCGAGTGGGCCCTTTGAGTATCTTCCCGTCACATGGACGGACAAATCCCGCTCTTGACATATATTGCCTCTACGGTTTCCTCCGAGTACCTGAACACACCTTTATAACCACTGTTTTACCAAGTGGCGCTTGACGCTATCTAAGCACTCTCGGGAGACAGTGATTGATATAGCCTCACGGTCTAAGGAATAGTCTACGAGGATCCATTTGTAATCATCGTAACTTGAACTACGTGACATGATCGGGTCACGATGTTTAGGTTGGGTATTGGTTCATCATCTCATTCACAGAATGAGTTGAATCCATTTCCAACTGGCATAAATGCCACATGATCAGGAAACATGATCATCTGTTGACAAATGAACCAGTGACTAGAGTTTCACTAGGAACCCCTGGTTGTTTGTATATCACACATGTATCAATACAGTTATAGCATGATATAAAACTTAATCATAAACTATATGAAATATGATAATAGTCCTTACTACTATTTGTCTCTAGGGCATATTTCCAACAGTCTCCCACTTGCACTAGAGTACAAATACACTAGCTGCATTTGTTCTTTAATCATTGGCACCATATATCCGGTACCCTGAACATGCTTTTGCATGGAAGAGGTTGAGTCTTGGGTCTGTACTTTACAGTCCCAAATCCTTTGCAACTTACTAATGTCACCTTAATTGACATTAATACTTTATCATCACATGATAACATCTATGTGTATGCATCATCGCTATGGCAGCAGAACGAGGCCTGGTTCCAGGAGCCTACAATGACTTTAGATCAACCTCGAGGGCTTTCTCATGAGCACTGTGCCCTGGGACACATCATTCTATGTTAAAAGCGAACTAGCCCCGCCATAACATTATACAACACTTTAGATGCTACCCTTATCTATTATTATAAATGTATTCATCGAAACACTAGTGCACTCTGTGCAACTTTCGATGTTTTGTTCATCTCGCTTCCTACTTAACTTCAATCGGTATTTATGGGAGTTTCCAAAATATTCCCTTATAACATAACTCTTTATGTTTTAAGATATGTCATCCTTTATGGATTTGGAAAACATGTCTACAGTTCTCTATTAGACACTGTAGAAAAACTTAGCTCAACGTTCTGTGATTCAAACTTAATCACTTTCAAACATTCCTTCTTGGATCAAATATTATGTTAAGTTATCATCATGGTTTTCTAAGATATAACCTATGTCTCAACATAGTGGATGATGATCATCCTTTTCTTTCTATCAACCATTGATGTTAAACTTAATACTATTCCTAACTTGAGTTATTAAGGACCAGTTCCTTAATTAACTTGTATTCTGAAACCCTTTCTAGAATACCTTAAGGAATACTACATAATATCATAATATACTTATTATCAACTTCTATACCTCATAAATCATTATTTATTGGTACTTGCGCTTTTATTCTTAACATACGTAAGAATCACTCCTATAAGCTCCCACTCAAAATATGTTCCTACATATTTGAGTTTGAGACTTATATTGCTCCCACTCAAAAATATGTCAATCACATATTGTTTTAGGAAGACTTTCATAGCTCCCACTCAATTTTATGCAAATTGCATATCTACTCACTATTTTGAACAATTTCAAATCCTTTGATCAAATATTAAAGTGAGAGATTTACTATGAGACACTAGTACTTTTACTATTCTTAAATCCACTTGACATTAAGCACACATGAATAAAATTCATTTGAATTCATCTAATACTTGAAAAATTGTGCTTTTTTCATTCACCCCCTTTTCCATTATGGCTTTGCAGCCATTTGGGAAAATTCAACTAACCCTTTTTACTTGTGAGATTCAGCAACAAATTGCTTTCTAATCTCAAGGGAATTTTGCTATGGGATTTCTCATAACTTTATCTTACCATTATTTCCTTAGTAGTTCGTAGGTATGTCGTATCATGACAAATGATTCACAAATGTCTCCATACAAGATATGGGATACATTTTGAATCCTACTTCATGTAGTGAAAACACCAATGGGGAAAACACAATGATCATTATCATTGATTCTTTCCTTTTGTTAAGAGAATCGTTCAGGAATGTTTTCCGTTGCGTTTGTCAACACTCTGATGCAGGGATATGAATCCTCATTGTGTTTTTCACTATCTTCGATTTGCTCCATAATTGAGAAATATCACTAAAAGTGAGCTTTCTCAAGAATGTACCAAAATCCAAGCAATACCAGTTTTGCTTCTCTTTTGGTTTCAGCTATGGATTTCATATTCAAAGTTTCCAATGAATACTCTACAAGACTTATTCACTATTGTTTTGGTTATATCGAATAACCCCAAAACATTTACGACGATCCATACTAGATATGGAGCCACTTTCACAAATTCAAATGGTTCACTATATATTCTAATTGAGTACTAACTATTTCTAACTAATGGTCTCTACATCTATACTATAACGATTTATTTGGTGTCATCTATTTACCCACTTTGATATCTAATATCACATTGTGTTGGTTTGCATTTTGACGTTTCAAAACGCTTTGCATTTCACAATTTCTCTTATGCCATTCTTTATAAAGTCGAATTTCATTACTATTGATCAAATCATAGTAATTAGAATCTCTTTTATATTTATACCCTTTGTTGATGAAACACTTTGATCAAATCAAATAATTTCATATTCATGTTTCCTTTAGCAAACTTCTTTACACAATTAAACAATCATAATGATAATTACCATTTTCATTAAAACACAATACATCGAATATGTATTTACTTTTAACAATTCATTAAACACTTTGTATTCAAGTAATACACGGTGTTCAAGTTATTTTGTCGATTAGGCATGATTTATATGTGATAAGAAATCAAATGACTTTCACATATTATCAACATAACTTTGAATTTAAACAATGGTTTTCATTCATTAATGAACATATCATTAAGTTGGGTATTTTAAGGCATTTCAATATTTTACAAATGTTCATGAATTATCAATTTAGTTTCAAAACAAGCAGGATAATTCACATATAATCAAACAAGATATGAACACAAATGGAAATCATTCATAAAAGTGGAACAACTGTTTGTTACTCATATGAATAACTGTCTCACAAAGTGTGAGACACACTAAAGAAGTTCATAGTATTTTGATTACAATAACTATCCAAAACATAAACTAAATGATAAATGTCGAGGGAGAGCGGCGTTGGCCATCATCATCATGCTCGCCATCAACACGCAACGTCACCTCCTCTCCGGCAAGCACCTCTCATGTAGAAGGACCTGTTTTCAGCAAAACAGAACAAGTATCAAATAAACTTAACACTGCAAATGTGTTTGCAAGATTATAATATTTATAAAATTGTATATCAATATACCTTTGTCATTGATGACCTCTGCGACATTTGGTTGAACCAACACATTCCTGAGATGTGTTACGAACCAGTGGAACTCCATTGATTCTGCGTCGCCTCTCATAATGCAAGTCCTGACTTGTGCTTGGTAGCTTGGTGGCAGTGATCGCAGCACAATGCCATTTGCAAAAGAGCCCATCATCCAGCTATCCAGGAAGTATGCAGGCCTCATGTACACTTCATGCATGCGCTCCAAGTGGTTGTCCAGTGATGAGTTATCCTCGATCTTAATGGAGAGGAAGTCTCCCATCAGCTCATGCTCCCATATGTGTGCTTGTTTCACGAAATGTGTCCTAAGATGTAGCATTACCATACGAGGGTTGACATGACCCACGAAAGGCCACAGCTGATCCACCATTCCGAAACGCATAGTAACTGAAATGAAGGAGGCCATCTCCCGATAGAGATAGCGGTCTTCCCGCTGCTCTGGGGTCTCTAAGTCAATGGGCTGATCGAAATCCATCTCGTCGAGTATGTAGTCGACCACGTAATTCTCGCTAAGGAGAACGTGGAGACGCGTAACCCATATAGAGAAGTTTTACCCATCTAATCTGAGCTTCTCTCCTTCTAACCAATCAATCGTCAACAGGAAAGGTGGCATCGAGGAGAACTTTTCTACATTTACAATTGCAAAAGGAATTTAGACTAAGTTTATAATTAAATGAGTTAATAATAACTCCACTCAGAAACACCTATCCCCATAAGGGTTCCTAGTGATAACACGACCCCTATCAGCCACAACTCCCCTGATTAACACGGCCATCAATGTGGGTTCAAGGGTGGATGCTAAACGTTGATCACATCATTCATGCGACTCGTGCTCGATCTTTCGACCATCCGTGATCTGAGGCCATGCTTCTATGGCATGCTAGGCTCGCCAACTCATCCTTAGTGTATTCGTTGTGCAACATGTCTTACACCCACTGTATGCGAACGTAGATATGTCTGACACCCATGCATGTACCATTGATGGCCTCATACCGAAGAACTTTCTTGGTGGTGCACACCAAGGGGGAACACAATCGTTGGTAATTTTAATAGGGATCATCTTATTAGGCTACCGTCGAGTATCTAATACTAGCACACAGTAAGATATACAAACAATAACATTGAATGTAAATGCGATGTGATATGGTCCTTCACGTCGTGATCTCCATCCGTCGTCACCGTATTCCGGCGCCAGGGTTCTAGCGCCGTAGACACCAGGGTACCGGTGTCATTCCGGCGTGGTAGTCCGTCACCTTCGTGACTATCTACTACTAAGTAACATAAGTTAATCACTTTACCTTTGCCACAACCATATCACAAAGCAACGCTCCCCTGCAAAACAAAGTTAGACGCCTCTACTTTATCTTTGTATGTTTTTGTTGGAAATATGCCCTAGAGACAAATAGTAGTAAGGACTATTATCATATTTCATATAGTTTATGATTAAGTTTTATATCATGTCATAATTGTATTGAGTGGAAACATCGATACACGTGTGATATACAAACAACCAGGGGTTCCTAGTGAAACTCTAGTCACTGGTTCATTGGTCAATAGATGATCAAGTTTCCTGATCATGTGGCATTTATGCCTGTTGGAAATGAGGTCATCTCATTATGAGAATGAGATGATGAACCAATACCCAACATAACCATCGTGACCCGATCATGTCACAAAGTTCAAGTTACGATGATTAGAAATGGATCCTCGTAGGCTATTCCTTAGAATGTGAGGCTATATCAATCACTGTCTCCCGAGAATGCTTAGATAGCATCAAACGCCATCTGGTAATACGGTGGTTATAAAGGTGTGTTCAGGTATTAAGAGGAAACAGTAGAGGCAATATATTTCAAGAGCGGGATTTGTCCGTCCATGTGACGGGAAGATACTCAAGGGCCCACTCGGAGAAGTTATATCCAATAGTTGCGCAACATGTGATTTGATCACAAGGATATCACTTGTCGGAACGAGTCAAGTAGCATGGTTCAGTAACGAGATTGAACATGACATGGTGATGTCATTGATCAGATCTCGGGCAATGCAAGTATCGAGAGACAATGGGAATAAGATACGACTGTCCCAGTTCAAACGACGAAAGATCTTCGTGGAATGCATAGGGGTCACATGGCCATCCAGGTCCCTCTGTTGATCATTGGTGCGGGAGTGTCCCGACCATGTCTGGAGTGTTCCTGAACCATGGGGTATCACGCTTAAGGGCTTGATGATGCTTAGAGAGTGTTTATAGGATCGGTAGAATCGCCGAAGATTTATAGAGAGAAAACCGGAAGGGTTTCGGTAAGTCCGGAGGATATCCGAAGTGGAGATGGAAGGTGTTCCATAGCCACAAAGATTGAATAATATGTGAATGAATGTTAAATATTGATCTAATCATTTATTCATAATTATTTAATAAAGAGAAAATAAATTAAAATGGTCAAAGGCGTAATGGGCCAAATTCCGGAGGGAGAGGGCCCATTAGGGGAAAGGAGAGAGGGAGAAGGGGCAAGGGGCTGGCCTGCTGGGGCTAGCCCCCCCCCCCCCCCCCCGCATGGGGCCCACTAGGTGGCCGATGGCCACCCCTCCCCCTCCTCTCCTTTAGTCCCACCCCGGGACTTTGAGGGAGGTAGTACCTCCCCTCCCCCTATATAGAGTGGGGGTATTTGGCCAAATAAAATACACCAATAATCAATAAAGGTCTTCTCACTTTTGGGAGGACCTACAGTTGATATTTTCTCTCCCCCTCTCTCTCTCGTGACCGTGGTCCCATGTCTGGACTACGCGAAAGAGACATATCTTCACCGCGGAGCACCGTCGCCCTGCGGGATTCGGATCCGGGAGCTCTACTTCCGCAACTGCTACTGGATCGGGGAAGCGGGAGTCATTGTTAGGCACTGGACATGTGTAACTCCCCGCGAGGTGTCGCACTTGAGGCACTCAAGTCGTTGGAGCCAAGGAGAGCAAGGACTTCATCACGACCTTGAGGTCGGCTTCGGCTCGTCTACATCAACCACGCTCTCATGAGCGTTGACAACACTTTGCGGTCTTCAAGGGTAAGTTCGCGAAAAGCCCCTCCTGTTACTGTATTACTAATAGATAGGTCCTGGCAGCTTCAGGGGTTCAGGGGCGTAGAGTAAAATTTATTGTTTTCATACGCGGAACCCCTACAGTGGTATCAGAGCTAGATCTATGCGTAGTAATGCTAGTATGGGTAGAACACACGAGATATAGCGTGTGGGCGTTGATCTTTTAGTTGTTACCCTCCCACGTGTACTTGTGTATACCGCAGTATTGCTTGATGAAGCGGCCCCAATTAAACTTTACGCGTTCATTCGTGAGACTGGTCCACGCTTGACATACGGCTTATACCGTGTAAAGTGGCTTAGGGGGGTGTCTGTCTCTCTCGCATTAGTTGGTATACCATTTGCAAAGGAGGGCCCCGAAAGGGGTGTAGTAGAGACAACTACTTGATCAGCGTTGTGCTGAAAGTTTGTAGGTAAGAACGGTTCTTGTGCGAAAGCCCATTCAGCCACGTAAAACATGCAAAGATAAATTAGAGGCGTCTAACTTTGTTTTGCAGGGGGGCGTTGCTTTGTGATATGGTTGTGGCAAAGGTAAAGTGATTACCTTTTGTTACGTAGTAGTAGATAGACCACTCCAGAATGACACCGGTACCCTGGTGTCTACGGCGCCAGAACCCTGACGCCGGAACCCGGTGACGGCGGATGGAGATCACGACGTGAAGGACCATATCACATAGCATTTACATTCAATGCTATTGTTTGTATGTCTTATTGCGTGCTGGTATTAGATACTCGATGGTAGCCTAATAAGATGATCCCTGTTAAAATTACAAACGATTGTGTTCCCCCTTAGTGTGCACCACCAAGAAAGTTCTCGGTATGAGGCGATCCAGGGTTACAGGCCTGGGTGTCAGACATATCTACGTTCGCATACAGTGGGTGTAAGCCATGTTGCACAGCGAATACACTAAGGTTGTGTTGGCGAGCCTAGCATGTGCAGACATGGCCTCGGAACGCGGATGGTCGAAAGATCGAGCACGAGTCACATGAATGATGTGACCGGCGTTTAGCGTCCACCCTTGAACCCACATTGATGGCCATGACGATCAGGAGAGATGTGGCTGATAGGGTTCGTGTTATCACTAGGAACCCTTTTGGGGATAGGTGTTTCTGAGTGGAGTTATTATTAACTCATTTAATTATAAACTTAGTCTAAATTCCTTTTGCAATTATAAATGTAGAAAATGGTTCTCCCCAAGATTACCTTCCCTATCGACAATTGGTTAAAAGGAGAAAAGCTCAAGTTAGATGGATCCAACTTTTCTGCATGGGTCATATGCCTGTTGGATCTCCTTCCTGAGAACAATGTAGCTGACTACATGACCTGCTAGATGTATTTGGAGCCACCCTATTCTCATGAGACCCAGGAGCAGCGGGATCTGCGTTGCCGTCGTCGTGTGATGGCCACATTCATATCAGTGACGATGCGCCTTGGAATGGAGGATGGGCTATGGCCAATGGTGGGAAGTGTTAAACCCCGAGTGGTCATGGAACATCTGAGATTGCATTTCATTGAACAATTGTGCATGTGGGAGTATGAGCTGATGGGGGACTTCCTCTCCATAAAGATGGAGGAGGGCTCCTCACTAGACGAGCACTTATTGAGCATATACGATGCATACATGAGTGTGGCATACTACATGGACAACTAGTTCTCAAGCTCTTTTGCGATGGGAGTTGTCATGCGGTCGCTTCCACCAAGCTTCCAAGCACAGGTCAGGATCTGCATTATGAGAGGTGACACGGAAAAACTGGATTTCCTCGAGTTCATATCACATTTTAGAAATGTGGTGGATGAACCCGACGTCGCTAGAGTTCATCAATGACAAAGGTATATATTTGATATACAATTTTATAAATGTTATAATCTTGCAAACACATTTCCAGTGTTAAGTATATCTGATACTTGTTCTGTTTTGCTGAAAATAGGTCCTTCTACATGAGAGGTGCTTGCTGGAGAGGAGGTGATGTTGCGTGTTGATGGCGAGCATGATGATGATGGCCGACGACACTCTCCCTCAACATTTATCATTTAGTTTATGTTTTAGGATGATTATTGTAATCAAGATATTCTGAACTTCTTTAGTGTGTCTCACACTTCGTGAGATGGTTATTCATATGAGCTTGTAACAAACAGTTGTTCCACTTTTATGAATGATCTCTATTCGTGTTCATATCTTGTTTGATTATGTATGAATTATCCTTGTTGTTTGAAACTAATTGATAATGCATGAACATTTGTAAAATATTAAAATTCCTTGTTTAAAATACCCCACTTAATAATATGTTCGTTAATGGATGAAAGCCATTTGTTTAAATTCAAAGTTATGTGATAATATGTGAAAGTCATTCGATTTCTTGTCACATATAAATCATGCCTAAGTTCGGCAAAATAACTTGAACACCGTGTATTACTTGAATACAAAGTGTTCAATGAATTGTTAAAAGTTAATATATATTCGATGTATTGTGTTTTAACGAAAATGATAATTATCATTAAGTGATTGTTTAAATGTGGAAATAAGTTTACCAAAGGAAACATGAATATGAAACTATTTGATTTGATCAAAGTGTTTCATCAACAAAGGGTATAAATATAAAAGAGAATCTAATTACTATGATTTGATTAATAGTATTGAAATTCAACTTTATAAGAATGGCATAAAAGAAATTGTGGAATGCAAAGCATTTTGAAACGTTAAAAATGCAAACATAACAATGTGATATTAGATATCAAAATGGGTTGAATAGAAGGCACCAAATAAATCATTGTAGTGTAGATGTAGAGACCATTAGCTTAGAAATAGTTAGCACTCAATTAGAATGTAGTGAACCATTTGAATTTGTGAAAATTTTGGGGTTATTCGATATAACCAAAACAATAGCGAATAAGTCCTTGTAGCATATTCATTGGAAACTTTGAATACAAAATCCATAGCCGAAACCAAAAGGAAAAGCAAGATTCGTACTGCTTGGATTTTGGTGCATTCTTGAGAAAGCTCACTTTTAGTGATATTTCTCAATTATGTAGCAAATGAAAATTAGTGTAAAACACGATGAGGATTCAAAACCCTGCATCAGAGTGTTCAGAAGCGCAACGGACAACGTTCCTGAATGATTCTCTTCACATAAGGAAAGTATCAATGATATTGATCATTGTGTTTTCCCCACTAGTGTTTTCACTACATGAAGTAGGATTCAAAATGTAATCCATATCTTGTATGGAAACATTTGTGAATCATTTGTCATGATTCTTGGAATATGACATACCTATGAACGACTAAGGAAATAATGGTAAGCTAAAATTATGAGAAATCCTAATAGCAAAATTCCCTTGAGATTAGAAAGCAATTCGATGCTGAATCTCACAAGTAAAAGGGGTTACTTGGAATTTTCCCAAATGACTGCAAAGCCATAGTAGGAAAAAGGGGTGAATGACAAAAGCACAATTTGTCAAGTATTGGACAAATTCAAATGAATTTGATTCATGTGTGCTAAATGTCTAGTGGATTTAAAACTAGTAAGGTACTAGTATCTCATAGTAAAACTCCAAGTTTGATATTTGATCAAAGGATTTTGAAGTTGTTCAAAAAGTGAGTGGATATGCAATTTGTATAAAATTGAGTGGGAGCTATGAAAGTTTTCCTAAAACAATATGTGATTAACATAATTTTGAGTGGGAGCCTATACAGTGATTCTTAAGGGTGTTAAGAATGTAAGCACAAATACTTATAAATAATGATTTATAAGATGTAGAAGTTGATAATAGGTGTATTATGATATTATGTAGTATTCCTTAAGGGATTCTGAAAGGAGTTTTAGAATAGAAGTTAATTAAGGAACTAGTTCTTAATGACTCAAATTAGGAATAGTATTAAGTTTAACATCAATGGTTGAAAGAAAGAAAAGGATGATCATCATCCACTATGTTGAGACATAGGTTCTATCTTAGTAAACCATGATGACAACTTAGCATAATATGTGATCCAAATAAGGAACGTTTAAAAGTGATAAAGTTTGAATCACAGAACGTTGAGCTAAGTTTGTCCGCATTGTCTAATAGAGAACTGCAGACATATTTTCCAAATCCATAAAGGATGACATATCTTAAAACATAAAGGGTCATGTTATAAGGGAATATGTTGGAAACTCCTGTAAATACCGGTTAAAGTCAAGTAGGAAGCGAGGTGAACAAAACATCGAAAGTTGCACAGAGTGCACTAGTGTTTCGATGAATACATTTATAATAATAGATAAGGGTACCATCTAAAGTGTTGTATAATGTTATGTTGGGGCTAGTTCGCTTTTAACGTAGAATGATGTGTCCCAGGGCACAGTGCCCATGAGAAAGCCCTCGAGGTTGACCTAACGTCCCTGTAGGCTCCTAGAATCAGGCCTCGTTCTGCTGCCATAACAACAATGCATACACACAGATGCTATCATGTGATGATAAAGTATTAATTACAATCAAGGTGACATTAGTAAGTTGCAAAGGATTTGGGACTGTAAAGTACAGACCCAAGACTCAACATCTTCCATGAGCAAGCATGTTCAGGGTATCGGATATATGGTGCCAATGATTAAAGAACAAATGCAGCTAGTGTATTTGTACTCTAGTGCAAGTGGGAGACTATTGGAAATATGCCCTAGAGAAAAATAGTAGTAAGGACTATTATCATATTTCATATAGTTTATGATTAAGTTTTATATCATGCTATATTTGTATTGAGTGGAAACATCGATACACGTGTGATATACAAACAACCAGGCATTCCTAGTGAAACTCTAGTCACTGGTTCATTGGTCAACAGATGATCAAGTTTCCTGATCATGTGGCATTTATGCCAATTGGAAATGAGGTCATCTCATTATGAGAATGAGATGATGAACCAATACCCAACCTAAACATCATGACCCAATCATGTCACAAAGTTCAAGTTACGATGATTAGAAATGGATCCTCGTAGACTATTCCTTAGACCGTGAGGATATATTAATCACTACCTCCCAAGAATGCTTAGATAGTATCTAGTAGTACGGTGGTTATAAAGGTGTGTTCAGGTATTCGGAGGAAACAATAGAGGCAATATATGTCAAGAGCGGGATTTGTGCGTCCATGTGACGGGAAGATACTCAAGGGCCCACTCGGAGAAGTTATATCCAATAGCTGCGCAGCGTGTGATTTGATCATAGGGATATCACTTGTTGGAACGAGTCAAGTAGCATTGTTCAGTAACAAGATTGAACACGACATGGTGATGTCATTGATCAGATCTCGGGCAATGCAAGTACCGAGAGACAAAGGGAATAAAATATGACTGTCCCGGTTAAAACGATGGAAGATCTTCATGGAACACACAGGGGTCACATGGCCATCCAGGTCCCTCTGTTGATCATTGGTCCGGGAGTGTCCCGACCATGTCTGGAGTGTTCCCGAACCGTGGGGTATCATGCTTAAGGGCTCGATGATGCTTAGAGAGTGTTTATAGGATCGGTAGAATCGCCGAAGATTTATAGAGAGAAAACCGGAAGGGTTTCGGTAAGTCTGGAGGATGTCCGAAGTGGAGATGGAAGGTGTTCCATAGGCACGAAGATTGAATAATATGTGAATGAATGTTAAATATTGATTTAATCATTTATTCATAATTATTTAATAAAGAGAAAATCAATTAAAATGGTCAAAGGCTTAATGGGCCAAATTCCGGAGGGAGAGGGCCCATTAGGGGAAAGGAGAGAGGGAGAAGGGGCAAGGGGCTGGCCTGCTGGGGCTAGCCCCCCCCCCCCCCCGCATGGGGACCACTAGGTGGCCGGTGGCCACCCCTCCCCCTCCTCTCCTTTAGTCCCACCCCGGGACTTTGAGGGAGGTAGTACCTCCCCTCCCCCTATATAGAGTGGGGGTATTTGGCCAAATAAAATACACCAATAATCAATAAAGGTCTTCTCACTTTTGGGAGGACCTACAGTTGATATTTTCTCTCCCCCTCTCTCTCTCGTGACCGTGGTCCCATGTCTGGACTACGCGAAAGAGAGATATCTTCACCGCGGAGCACCATCGCCCTGCGGGATTCGGATCCGGGAGCTCTACTTCCGCAACTGCTACTGGATCGGGGAAGCGGGAGTCATTGTTAGGCACTGGACATGTGTAACTCCCCGCGAGGTGTCGCACTTGAGGCACTCAAGTCGTTGGAGCCAAGGAGAGCAAGGACTTCATCACGACCTTGAGGTCGGCTTCGGCTCGTCTACATCAACCACGCTCTCCTGAGCATTGACAATGCTTTTCGGTCTTCAAGGGTAAGTTCGCAAAAAGCCCCTCTCGTTACTGTATTACTAATATATAGGTGATACGTTGCAAATGTATCTATAATTTTTGATGTTCCATGCTTGGTTTTATCTACTTTCTTATGTTTTGTTCCAACTTTGGAGTACTTTTCATACACTTTCTTCGACTAACCTACTAACAAGATACCACAGTGCCAGTTCCCTATTTTCTGTTGTTTTTGGTTCCAAAAAGTCAGAAAATTAATTTTCTCGAAATTGGACGGGACAAAAGCCAAAGTCAATATTTCACCGAGGGGGACACGGAGCCAGAATACAAGACGGAGGAGGGCTAGGGCATGGCCACACCATATGGTGGAGCAGGTGACCCCTGGCCGCGCCACCAGGTGGTGTGGGCCCCTCTGGCCTCCACCGACCTTGCCTCTTCGCCTATAAGATGCCTCCCGATGCAAAAACCCTAAATCATCAAGCCTCTAGCCACGAAAAGTTCTGCAGCGCCGCCACCACCGAAGGGGAGATTCGGGGGATAGAAAGTCTCTGTCCTGGCACCCTGCCGGGACGGGGAAGTGCCCCCGGAGCCATCTCCATCGATCTCCACCACCATCTCCATCACCATTGCTGATTCCCATGATGAGGAGGGAGTAGTTCTTCCTTGAGGCTAAGGGTTCTACCGGTAGCTATGTGTTCATCTCTCTCTCTATGCATGATCTTATTGTGATCATGAGCTTGTAATCTATAGATCTACATTGCTACTCAAGTGCTTTAATAGATCTCTGCTCTCCCCATGTGTGTGAAAGTGACAGCGTGCACACCATGGTGGCACTTAGGCTAGAGATTACAAATACTTGTTATGAGTTATATTTGGAGTTGGATGTCTTTATGAAATTGTGGTGTTTGTTGGAACCATCTAGTGCTCAAGGTGACAGTGTGGGGTTATCAAGATGCGGAAAGGCTTACTTTGAGGTGTGCTATTATAGCCCTACCATCGATTAGAGTGTCCAACCGGAGAGTAGTTCAACGTAGTATCATAAAGAAGAATATATTTATATGAGAGTGTTCACTAGTGAAAGTATGATCCCTAGGCCTTGTTTCTAAGCATTGAAACACCGTTTGCTACTAGATATGTTACATGTTTGCTTGCTTCCATCTTTATTTCAGTTTTACTTTAGTCTCTTCCACGCCATCAAGTTATTTTCTATCACTTTTACCACTTATAATTATCTATACCACTTGTATTTCACTATCTCTTCGCCGAACTAGTGCACATATACACCTGACAAGTGTATTGGGTGTGTTTGGGACACAAGAGACTTCTTGTATCTTGATTGCAGGATTTCTTTAGAGGGAATACCTTTGACCACTTCCTCCCTGAGTTCGATAAACCTTGGGTGATCCACTTAAGGGAAAACTTGCTGCTATTCTACAAACCTCTGCACTTGGAGGCCCAACAACTGTCTATAAGAATAGAAGTACGTAGACATCAAGCTATTTTCTGGCACCGTTGCCGGGGAGGTAAGGTAAAAGGTATTCACATCGGAGGATTAAAGAAGAAGAACCTCCCACGGCAAACACCTATTGACATGGGTATACCTTATAGGTACTCGAGCTTGGTATATATGGTCTAAATACGTAAAGGCCCACGGTGTCGCCAAGGCCGAAACGAAGGACTCGAGTAACCTACGGACTCTCGATTGCTTGAGGAACAAGAAGAAGCTAAAGATAGAAAGTTTGAAGGGGAAAACCCTAACTTGTAACCGACTCGACCTGCTACCCGAGACCTAGCCTATCTATATAAGGGCTAGGAGGGGGCGGCGAGGAGGACACACGCAACCCTAGTTTCCACAACCCTCGCCAGATCACATCTGCGCACCTATGTAATCTTCGATTCCTTCGGTAATTCCACGAGCAGACAAGCAGGAGTAGGGACCTCTACGAGGCCTGAACCTGGGTAAATCTTTGTCTCCTGTGTGCTTGTTTGCTAGCCGATAGATGTCTCCAGCGCTCCCTCCTTCTCCAAAACCCAAGTCCATAACAATGGGCATTGATGAGTTAAACCCTCGTTAATTGGCGCCGTCTGTGGGAATTGGGAGTGCTGATGTTGCGGCTTCTTCGGCCCCATCAACCGCGATCTACAACTCCGCAACAGCGGAGATCCGCCAACTCTTCGGCGCGTTCGACTTCACCATCCACACGCCGGCCACTCGCCCGGCCTTTGAGGCCGTGGGCGACGGAATCAGCCTAGCGATAGGGAGCTTCCGCTTCCAATTCAGTCAGATGGGCACGCTTCGCATGCTTGATCAGCCGACGGCACCGTCGATTGCCCCAGCATCATGGTTCCCTCCATCGATCAGCACCCTCAGTGAGCTCAACGACCCGACAACAGTCGAGAACACGGTCAGCGACAGCAGTCGCGACTCCGATCTGAGCGATCTGGCCACTGAAGATGGAACCTACGGTTCTGGATCTGAGAGTTGTGGAAGTAGCAGCTTCCCCAATCGCTTCATGTGCGTTGTCATCAACGCAGGCGACACCTCCACTAACCGCGACAACGGCGGCAATGGCGGCAACGGAACCGACCCGCCTAACGGACGCAACGGTGGCAATGGCGGCAATGGCGGTAACGGTGGCAATCGCACCCCCGTTGACAATGGAGGAGCAGTCGAACTTCCAACCATAGTAAATGAACAAACCGACGAACGCGTCGTGATCAAGCTTAACGAGCAAGAATGGGCTCGTTGCCGCGAGGCCCTGCGAGGCACCCCTTTACCCTTCGGATCCCCGCAAGAGCTGCTGATGGGCTATCACTAGCTCCTGAAGGAAGAATTCAAGTGCCAAGTACAAACAATCGCGCAACTCGAGGCGCGCAAAAAGGCGGGAGACGAGTCGAGCCTTCGTCGTGCAGGGCTCTCCTCCTACAGAGGATCCTCTTCAAGAGGCAACGAGTACGTTGCGAAAAAGAGGCAATCTCGGATGGCCCATCTCACCGAGCAAGAACGCATAGAGGCCGCAAAGGTCCTCGACTTCGGCTCTATGATAGTCGACACCAGGGCAATGTGGTCCCCAAGACGCCGCAGGCTGCGGTGACAGCAGCCACCATGTACCTCCTCAACAACCAGCCACCGGTTGGAGATCCCCTAGCCGCCATGCACCGATCTACGATCGCGGGCTTGAGATTAATCGAGGCCGCCCTCGACAAGGAGCCAACACCTGAGCCAAAGAAGGGCAAAGCGCTACTCCTTGCCCTCGTCCAGCGATGACAGTCACGACCTATCTCGACGTCGCCACTCACGACGACACGACCACGACTATGATGCGCGCGACGACCTCACGCAGTGCAAGATCGACAAATCAAGGGCACGACGTGCTCGGTCGACTGACACGGAAGAAGAAGATGTGGAGCTCTGTGGCGCCAGATGCTTCACTAGATCCATTAGGCAGAAGCGAATGCCTAAAGGGTTTAAACTCCCGTCGGAGAACCCAAAATTTGACGGCCTACAGGACCCAAAGATCTGGCTGGAGGACCACATCTCCTCCGCCAGGCTCCACGGAGGCAGTCGAAGCACGGCCATGCAATGCTTGTAGCTACAGCTGTAGGGCGCCGCCAGAGCATGGCTCCACAACCTTCCACGCGGATCTATTCGTAGTTGGGATGAGCTGGTTTACAGCTTTGTGCGCAATTTTAAGGGCACATACAAGCGGCCACATCAATCGAAGAGCTGAGATGCTGCCAGCAAACATATGGCGAATCACTACGCTCCTACATCCAAAAATGGTCCATCATCAAGAACTCCGCAGAAAACATCTCGGAGGATTGCGCGATTGACGTATTCAACGGTGGCGTCCGCCGCCTAGAACTCAGGGAGGAGCTGGGCCGCTCAAAGCCCCATACCATCGACCACCTGATGGAGATCGCAAATCGGTGGGCCAATGGAGAAGATTCGGTGAAGAATCGCGTTCACTCTGATGAGGAGGCGGAACTCGAACGTAGACGCGACCACCGAGGCAAGTGCCGCATGCACATCTACGATGACCGCGATGACGTCAACATGGTCGCGGCCGGCTACGCCGAAAGACGCGACGATAACCACAACAGCGGATACCGTAGCGGCGGATATCGTGACTCTGGGAAAACCACGCAAGTGTGACTACGGTACACTTCTACATCGACAAGCATGACGGCAAGAAGAAGTCCAGCCACCTCCTCAAGGATTGCTGCGAGTTCCTCAAGCTACATGAGGGATTGGTTCGGATGAACCGCAATACAGTCGAAAGTGGCTACGGAGCCGCTCCAGGCGCCGTGGCACATGGCGCTCTGCCACCTCCACCTGGGCCACCCCCGAATGCAGCTGCACCGGACCAGCACCACGGAGGCGAACCGTACCCACGAGCCATGGGCACCATGATGATCCAAAAGGGACGCCCCTCCAATAGGGTGCAGAAGGCCATCACTCGCCAAGTGAACTTGGCCACACGCTCGCCACCATCCACCACTGAGTACCTCAGTGGAAGCGAGTCCTACATCACCTTCGACAAACGCGACCATCCGCCTCAGGTACCCCGTCCAGGCCATTGCCCCCCTCGTACTAGAGGCGCAAATCGGGGGCTTCGACATGAGCCGTGTCTTCATGGACGGCGGAAGCGGCATCAACCTTATATTCGTGAGTACCTTGCGAGCAATGAGGATCCCTCTGACCTACCTAGAGGCCTCGGACACAACATTCCACGGCATCGTCCCAGGAAAAGGCGTATATCCCCTGGGCAAAATCAACCTCGAGGTCATCTTCGGCACGCCGAAGAACTTTCGGCGTGAGCGCATCGACTTTGAGGTCGTCGACTGGCCCTCACAGTACCACTGCATCCTCGGACGCGTCGCGTTCGCTAGGTTCATGGCAGTGCCCCACTACGCCTACCTGCAGATGAAAATGCCAGGTCCCAATGGTGTCATCATGATCAACGGGAGCTTCGAGCGATCTGACAGTTGCGACAGGGAATTCAATAGAATTTCCCAGTCCTTCGGCATGCAGGAGGAACTCGCGAGACTAAAGGAGACGATAGACAACAGTCTGCCTCCCCTGAGCCGGCCAAGTTCACCTGATCTCTCCTTTGACTCATCGGTGCACAAAAAGAAAGTGCAGGTCCACCCATCAGATCCCGCCAAGACGGCCCTCATCGCCAACAACTTGAGTCCCGCATAGGAACTCGCGCTCATCGAATTCCTCCGTGTGCACTGGGAATTTTTTTCCTGGTGTCCTGCGGACATGCCAGGAGTTCCCAGGGAATTCGCCGAGCACGCACTCAACGTCAACCCCGACGTAAGGCCAGTCAAGCAAACAATTCGGCGATTGTCTGAGCCGCGAGTGCAAGCAGTCGGAATGGAGATCAACAGACTCCTCGGCGCCAAGTTCATACGCGAGATCAAGGAAAGCACTTGGCTCGCCAACACGATGCTGGTACCAAAAAAGGACACGGATATCCTGCGGATGTGCGTGGACTTCACCTCTCTGAATAAGCACTGTCCAAAGGATCACTTCCCATTGCCGCGAATCGACCAGATCATCGACTCCACCGCGGGATGCAAGCGTCTCTGCTTCCTCGACGCCTACTCAGGCTATAATCAGATTCGAATGAAGGAGGAAGATCAAGAGAAAACAGTGTTTACAACACCCTTTGGTGTGTTCTGCTACAACACCATGCCCTTCGGGCTAAAGAACGACGGAGCCACCTACCAACGGTGCATGCAGGCCTGCCTAAAGGAACAACTGGGTCGCAACTTTCAAGTCTATGTCGATGACATAGTAATCAAGACCAAGGAGGAAGCCTCCCTAATCGACGATTTGCGCGAAACCTTCGCCAACCTTGACCGCTACCGGATCAAGCTCAATCCAGACAAATGCGCCTTCGACATGCCATCTGGGAAACTGCTCGGGTACCTCATCTCCGCGAGGGGAATCGAGGCAAACCCGAAGAAAATAAAAGCCATACTAGCCATGGAGAAGCCGAAAAACATAAGGGGCATTCAGCAGCTGGGTGGGCGAATCGTGGCTCTCAGTCGGATCATCAGTCGGATGGGTGAAAAAGTGCTGCCCTTCTACCAACTCCTTCGCAAAGCTGAAAAATTCGAGTGGACCAATGAAGCGCAAGAAGCATTCGAAGACCTCAAGCGCCTGTTATCCACTTCGCCCGTATAGGTGACCCCACGGGAAAGGGAACCACTATTGTTGTATATCTCCGCCACCAACCAGGTGGTCAGCACAGTGCTCATCGTCGAACGAGCCGAGGAAAACAAAGTCCACGGGGTACAACGCCTAGTATACTACCTCAGCGAGGTCCTCATGCCAACAAAACAGCGATACCCACACTACCAGAAGCTAGCGTACGGTGTCTTCATGACCGGTCCGCGACTGCGCCATTACTTCCAGGAACACCCAATCGTGGTGGTCAACGACGCCCCGTTGGGGCATATCCTCAACAACCCCGACGCCACGGGACGAGTCGCGCTTTGGGGAATAGAATTATCTCCACGAGACATCACATACGAAAAGCGCGACGCAATCAAGTCGCAAGTTCTCCCTGACTTCCTAGTGCACTGGATGGAGAACCAGCTCCCGGACAAGCCAGATATGTCCTACCTCTAGACTATGCACTTCGATGGGTCCAAGCGAAAACACGGAGCAGGGGCAGGTGTCATACTGACATCACCTCAAGGGGACAAGCTGAAGTATATCTGTGAATGCAGTTCACAGCCTCAAACAACGAGGCTGAATACGAGGCCCTGTTGCATGGGATGAGGATGGCAAAAGCCTGCGGTGCCAAGAGGCTCATCATATAAGGCGACTGCAAGTTGGTCGTCCAGCAAACAATGCATGAGTGCGATGCACTGAACGACAACATGATCGCGTACCGCGACCTCTACGACACACTCAAAGGAGACTTCGACGGTTGCGAGCTGCGGCACGTAGCTCGCGAAAGCAATGAAGAGGCGGATGCACTCGCCAACATAGGCTCCACCTGCGCACCCATACCACCTGGGCTAATTCTTGAGCGCATCTGCGAACGCTCCATCAAGCCAAAGGCCGCAGAGAAGAAAACAAGTGCAGCAACGGACTCGGGGGCTATGCCGCCCAATGAGTCAATAGCACTCGATGACTTGGAGTTGGACACAGGACTCGAGGGACCAATGAAGTGTCATGATGATTGAGCAATCCTGGACGCAGCCGTACATCACATACCTCCTCGGCAAAAGGCTCCTGGATGAGCCAACTGATGCACGGCACATCGCGCGGTGATCCAATGCATTCGCTGTTATCAACGGCGAACTGTATAAACGCAGCATCACAGGAGTACTCCAATGATGCGTCTCCACGGCCGATGGAAGAGATGTTCTTCTCGACATCCATGAAGGGACCTGCGGGCACCACGCCGGTAGTCGCGCCCTCGTTGCCAAAGCTCTACGAGCTGGATTCTACTGGCCTACGGCCATTCGCGATGCCAAGGACATCGTCTAAAAATGCAACGCTTGCCAGCGATTCGCGGACAAGCCGCACGCACCTAGCGCAGAGCTACGGCCAATCCCATTGGCCTGGCCCTTCGTGCACTAGGGACTCGACATGGTTGGCAAACTTCCAAGGTCCTCACGAGGAGGCTACGTCTAACTCTTGGTCGCAGTCGACAAATTCACCAAGTGGATTGAGGCCATGTCAGTGACCAACCAATCAGGGCACAACGCAGTAAAGTTCTTCGAGTCCATCGTCTACCGCTTCGGAGTACCGCACAGCATCATCACCGACAACGGGACGAAGTTCACATCCAAGGAGTTCCAAGAATTCTACGAGAACCTAGGGATCAACATCAGCTACGCCTCGATAGCGCACCCACAGACCAACGGTCAGGTGGAAAAAGCAAACGGGCTCGTTTGGAGCAGCATCAAGAAGCGACTCCTCCGGCCACTCGAACAATCCGCGAGTTGCTGGCTGGACGAACTGCAATCCGTACTCTAGAGCCTACACACAACTCCAAATAGTGCCACGGGCTACACGCCATTCTTTATGGTGCACGGAGCCGAGGCAGTGCTACCCGCCGAGGTACGGTACAAGGCGCCGCGCGTGGTCGCTTACAGCGAACAAGAGTCATCCCTCGCACTCGAAGACTCCGTCAACCTCCTTGACGAAGCAAGGGAAATCGCCGCGGAAAGATCAACGATCTACCAGCAGAACCTGCGCAACTACCACAGTAGGAGGCTACGCCCCAGATCCTTCGTCGAAGGCGACCTGGTCCTGCGACTGAAGCAGCAGCGGCATCTCAAGCTCGAGTCCCCCTGGGAAGGACCGTATGTGATTACAGAAGTAATCCCAGGTGGCGCCTATAGCCTTCAAGATTTAGAGACAGGAGTCACATACTCCAAACCCTGGAACGTCGCACAGCTGCGATGCTTCTACCCTTAGTCATTTCACTTTTGCGTCGCAAATAAGGCACTCAGCCAAGGCTACTTAGCCACGCATTGTACCTCGTACTGTCTCACGAATAAATAAAGCTAAGTGCCCCAAAACTCTGTGTGTTCCTTTATTTTTCCAATTTATCTACTCGGGGGCTGCGCCACCCTATATACATATGTTCTACGAACCAAACGCGATATCCTGAGTAGCTGGCACATCAATCGAAACCCTTGACACAAACATCAACCCAGCTGCAACGCACCTGACAGGTTGACAAGGGACTGAGATAAAAGCATGACCAGGCTAACGAAAGGGACTCGCATAGTGCAACGCACTTCATGCTAACAAAGCTCTTTATACATATTCGACAATAAATTATACACAACATTTATACGAACTTTACAACACAAGTACACTTATGTGCAGGATACAAACTAGGCTACTACTGCAGCAAGAGAACGTTGGTTTGTTCCTCAAAGAAGTCGACGATCTCTTCTGCTGGGCGATCCACATACTGGTAGTGTGGCACCATATTCCAGGCAGAACCTGCTGGTGGCGTAGGTGGCCCAGCCGCAATTGCCGCAACATCTACATCAGGCCTATGCAGCCGCACCATTGATAGAGCAGCCTTGGCACCAGCCACCAACTGTTGCCTCACGCACTCGGTCAGGTCTTGAAACTTCGCAAGGAGGGCCAGCAAGCTTGATGGAGTATCATCCAGCGGAAACATCGCCCGATAAATGTTCTTCAAGCATGCCTATGACTTCTTCAGAAAGTGCAGCACTCGCGACGCACGATCCTGCAGGGTCGCCAGCGCAGTCGCACGATCATGATCTACCTAGAAGTATCCACTCTCTTGAAGTTGCTCCTGGGTAAGATCATGCATGCGAATGGCAATTCTATCCTTCTCCTCCTGCGGATGACGTGTGCTGACAACTACACGAAGCAGCAACAACAGCGTAAGTACAACGTACCATTTCGAGTGACTACAAGGAAAAGATGAGAAAAAGCAAACTAACACTTGAATTGGTCGCCCAGCTGCGTCACCTCGCCAAGCAGATACTGCTCTCGGGGGGCGGCTTTCTCCGCCTTCGACTTCCATACATCCGCGTTACCACGGATCATGTGCAACTCACGCTCCAGCTGCTTCATGCGGTCACGCAGTCGCGAAAGCAGCGACAGCTCATCTACCCTGGAGCGCGGTGGTACCACGGTATCATCAAGAGTCGGCGAGTCCTGAGTTTCCCTCAAAGGATCACTTGATGTACCCTACCACAAGTCAAGATAGAAGCAAATAAGTCGACCAAATCAACATAAAGACAAAAGGATCAGATGCATTCAAGACTAGCAAAAAGTATCAGCAGATACACTTGCCAGCAGGCATGTTTCTTAACAAAGGACATAAACTAGCCACTATTACAAAGCTACTAAGGAGCGACTGGCTTCTTCGACTTCGATGGCTTCAGGGGCTTCATCGAGTCCGTGGCAGTGTCAGATGCCACTGACTTTCCGCCAGCCCCTGATGTCGCCGCTTTCGCCGCCTTCTTGGCGCGGTGCAGCTCCTCAGAATACTTTTCAACAGTATTTATCAACTGAGGCCCATACTTGCCACAGGCAGTCGCGAAAGGAGCAAAGACTACCTGCTAGCCGTCCGTGCTAACAGGCATCGCCTTCGACACCGCGGTAGGATCAACCTCGACTCCATGGGCCTGCACCATGGCAAGCGACATGGACGCGCCAGCCGCGCGGAGTGAGTTCTTGTAGCTAGAAGGCACACCCCCGGCAAGTGACTGCACCAGCTCGTCTATATTCTCGATTAGCTCCGCCTTGGGCATCAGCTCCTCCCGGAGGCGACTAAGGGCGCCCTTGGCCTTGGAGAGCGTATCCTGGACGGCGGCGCTACGGTCCTCGACTACTGACAGTGCACCCGCCAAAGCATCATCGCGATGAAGGGCCTATGGGTCGAAACTCAAGTCGCCAGCATCTGCACATAAATCCACACATGGACAAAACATCAGTGCCAACGACAAAAAGTCCAGCAGAGAAGGACAACGATATCCAAAGCAAAATACCTGAGAGGGCCTTGGCAATTGAGAAAAGCTGTTCCTCGAACAACTTCTCCCTAGCTGCGAAGGAGGCACGCAGCTCCTCTTCGCGCCTTTGCGCCTCGTCACGCGCTGCGATTGCCTCATCGCGGCCCTTCACAGCCGCGGCGAGGGTTTTCTCCATGGTGGCAGCATTGCGCAGGAGGGCATTATGTTCAGCTACAAACATAAAGGGATTGACTATCAGTCGACCATATCAAAAAGGAGGCGAAGAAGAAGAAGAAGAAGTGCAGGACACTCACTTTCAACCACGTGATGACGCGTCTCCAGCATTGCATGCTGGCGGCCCATCGCAAGCACTTGCTCGGCCAAGTGTGCGGCTTCCTTCACAAGGAGCTATCGCACAACAAGGAATCAGCAGAGGCAATAGATAACCTCGACTGCAACACTGAAAAGGAGACAAACTACACTTACATGATCCTCCAATGACTCTGAAGATGTCTGCTGTACTGTCATCCGGGTAACCATTGGATGCTCCCCTGCATGAGGAGAAGTGGAAGAGTTGTGCCCGGAGTGGGTCGCCAATGGAGGGGAAGGAGCGCGCTCGACCTCTTTCTTGGCCCTTGAGGTCGCGACCCCTGATTCCTTCAAAAATTGGACGTCGCCAGAAGATGACGATGCCTCTTGACTGCAAGACAAAAATCGCATCAAGAATGGGCAAACCCAGAGACGAGCCATCAAGGGCAAAAACAGAGAAGAACAAATCGACTAGAAAACTTACCAATCAAACTTGTCAAAGTCAAAAGTGGCTTCCCCCGACTCTGACGAAGACTCCTTGGGCAATCGCATCTTCTTGCGAGAAGATGGTGCCACGGCGCTCACAGGAATGGCAGGAATTGGCGACTCTGCACCAACACCCGTACCTTCCGGAGTCGAAGGAGACGACGCATCGGAATCCTTGTTGTTCGAACGCTTGCGAGTATCCGGACTATCGGACTCAGGGGCTTCCTCCTCAACATCAGATGGGATGGTCGACTCCGACTCGTCCTCTTCCAAAGCTTCGCGAGGGATAATCCCCTCAGGAAGAGGGGGCATACAAGGTGACACCGCCCAATCCTGCACACAGACAACACATTCAACAAAAAGCAAGTAAACAACAGAGAAGCAATCGACAAATTTAGCTACTGCGTAGCACAACTATACCTCAGGAGGAGGGTTCGTAGCATCAAATGGAGGAACAATTGGCTCATTGGGGAACACATCCTTGACGGTGTACTTGGTGACCAGTCGAACCCTCTTGTCCACCTCACTCGCGGACATGCCATCGGCAGACACGCGAGTGACATCATCAACGCCAGCCCACTGAAACATGGGGTGGACTCTGGCTTGCAGGGGCTGGATGCGATGGCGCAGCCAAGTGCGAATGAGAGCGCAGCCTCCCTCCTCTTTGCCTATGCAACTCTCGAGGTTGCAGACGCGCCTGTATAGCACATCTGTCTCCGCGGACTCGCCAGGCATGACTACATTCTTCCAGGATCGCATCCTCTTGCACGGCGTCGCGGGATCGAAGGGTGCGAGTCCGAAGTGCTCACCGTTAGCCTTCTCATCACGGATGTAGAACCATTTGTCCCTCCACCCTTGGACGGACGTCGTGAGCTTGATGTCGAAATAGGTGGCGGATGGGTTGACATGGATTCCGCAGCCACCTACATCATAGACTAAAGAGCCAGACGCAGATTGGCGCTTCAATTTGAAGAGGCGCTTGAAGAGGCCGAAGTGCAGCTCGATTCCGAGCCAGCACTCGCAGAGGGTGATGAAGCAAGAGATATGGAGGATAGAGTTCAGGGACAGCTGATGGAGCTGAAGCCCGTAGAAACAAAGGAGGCCCCTAAAGAAGGGGTGAAGAGGCAAGGAGAGACCACGAATGATGAATGCTAAAAACATCACTCGAAAACCAGCAGGAGGAGCAGGAATTGTCTCACCGCCGGGGACGCGCGCATCGGCGACTGTGGCGGATAGTACTCCGTCTTGGCAAAGAAGACGGAGATCGGATGACTTGATGATGGAGGGGTGCCACGCACCATTCATGATGCGGGCGCCTGCGGCCTTCTTCTTCCCTCCGGTGGCGGTGCTGGTGCCCCCAGCGGCGGAGCCGCCTTTCTTCTTCGCCGCAGCAGCGGTGGTCGCGGAATCAGCCACAACGCCTCCTTCTTCTTCCCCATTGCGCGGCAGCGATGCGAGCAAAGGAAGTAGCTCGGAAACGAGCGGAGCTCGTCCAGCGTCGTGGAAGAAACAAGCGCAGAGAAAAGCAGAGGAACAGCGGCAATGGCGATGGAAGCAAAGGATGAATGGGAGCAGATGAGAAAATTACCGTCACAGCGCCGCTACTTAACCCCTGGAAGATGCAATCCAACGGTTTAGAAAAACCCTACTGGACGCGTGGCAAACATCGTGCTAGACACGTGGAGAAGTGGAAGCGCAAACCATCCCTCCACTACTCCCATTATGCGAGGAAATCGAGGAGACACGGTTAAAATAAAAGATTACGCACGTCCAGTCAAATCAAAGTCAGAGAGTGGGACCCACTACTCGTCACGTCCCGTCAAACTCGTTCACGCGGGCTACTGAGGTCATGAAATCATCAGCACTGACGTCATCAAAGCTATGCAGCAGAAGACTTCGACTACTTTAGTCCTTGCTCGAGTCTTCGACTCCACCAAGCACTTGGGGGCTACTCCCATAGGGAGCGCTGGTCACGCACCCTATGATTTTTTTCTTTTTCTTTTTCAGGATCATGGATTCATCAAGCCAAACCCAACCACTCGAAACATAATTTGACTTTGGACATGGGTTACTCCCATAGGGAGCACTGGAAACAAATTCGACTGAAACAAGCAAACGAAAGACGACAGCAGTCGCGAAATTTCTTTAGTCCCTGCCTGAGTCTTCGACTCAACCAGGCACTCGGGGGCTACTCCCATAGGGAGCGCTGGTCGCGCACCCTATGATTATTTGTGCAAAAAGCTATGTGTTGATAACGTCCACACTTGAAGCTCATGGCGACACCGCCTCATAATTTTTCCCTACAAAGAGACTGCGTCTCCTGGGTCACCCGAATCATCTCCGCGAAGGTAAAATTCGGATGTCGCGCTTACAGCGTGAAGGTAAGACCTAAATAAGGCCTGGCAACGCATTAGCTGCGTACTACCAGAAATGTATCCGTGCCTACAGGTACGATGAACATGCCTTGATGGACGCATCGAGTGCTCACGCCCATATAACTGGAATTCGACTCCTATAAGACCTCCGCGGCTT
The DNA here is from genome assembly GCA_910589775.1 of Avena eriantha. NCBI lineage: Eukaryota > Viridiplantae > Streptophyta > Magnoliopsida > Poales > Poaceae > Avena > Avena eriantha. Next base: position 283,941,631 of record OU342745.1, on the reverse strand, counting down.
GAGTCGAATTACACTAGCACTTTTTCGGATTCGAGTCCGGGGACTCGAGTTCGAGTAGATTGCGTTCTTTCACCCTAAAGTGGTTAACTGATACCGATACTTCGGTTATATCAGGCACGTACATCAACAATCCCTATGACACAAATAAAGCAGTTGAAATATACTCATTCATGCACTCCAAAAGACTTCAAAAGTCCCAGTCGAATCTGCGATTCCACTGGACACTCGGGGGCTACTGACATGGGTATACCTTACAGGTACTCGAGCTTGGTATATACGGTCTAAATACGTAAAGACCCATGGTGTCACCAAGGCCCAAACGAAGGACTCGAGTAACCTACGGACTCACGATTGCTTGAGGAACAAGAAGAAGCTAAAGATAGAAAGTTTGAAGGGGAAAACCCTAACTTGTAACCGACTTACCTGCTACCCGAGACCTAGCCTATCTATATAAGGGCTAGGAGGGGCGGCAAGGAGGACACACGCAACCCTAGTTTCCACAACCCTCGCCAGATCACATCTGCGCACCATTGTCATCTTCGATTCCTTCGATAATTCCACGAGCAGACAACCAGGAGTAGGGACCTCTAAGAGGCCTGAACCTGGGTAAATCTTTGTCCCCTGTGTGCTTGCTTGCTAGCCGATAGATGTCTCCAGCGCTCCCTCCTTCTCCAAAACCCAAGTCCATAACAATGGGCATTGATGAGTTAAACCCTCGTCACCTATTTTCTGGCGCTGTTGCCGGGGAGGTAAGGTAAAAGGTGCTCACATCCTCCGGTGTGAGTGCTCGAAGTTATTTCATTTAGATTCTGCAATTTTGTCTTTTTGTTTCTTGTTTTCACTATTTAGGCTTAATGGGAAACAACAACAAAATTAGAGAGCTTTTTAGTATTTTTCCTAATATAGAACATGAATTCTTTGAAAATAAAATTAAAAAACCCTTGGAACCTTCTTTGCATGCTAATGGCAACGTTATTAGTATGAATCTTTTGAACACCTTTGTTACTAATTCTATGGAAACGTCTAAGCTTGGAGAAGTTAGTTTTTATGAAAATGATTCTTTTAGTTCCCCAGATTTAAAGAACAAAATTTGCTCTGATGATACTTTATCTCCCATATGTGGTAATTTTGATGATACTTGTGATATTTTAAATCCACATACTGACAGCATCCCTTTTAAAATACCTATAAAAATTGTTGAATGTGTTATGAATAACTGCTATTTTGGAGATGGAACTGTCCATCCTGGTGATCATTTACTCCTTATACATGAATTATGTGAGTTGTTCAAGTGTGCAGGTATTTCAATGAACCAAGTTAAGAGGAAGCTATTCCCTATTTCACTTAAGGGCAAAGCAAGGGAGTGTTATGAGCTACTAGATGATCCTCATCATTTGGAGTGGAAGGAACTTGAATCTCTCTTTTACTCTAAATTTTATCCTCCTCATGAAATTCATAAAGATAGGAATTATATTTATAATTTTCATCCTCATGATGGAGAAAGTATTTCCCAAGCATGGGGGAGATTGAAGTCACTATGCTCAAATGTCCCATTCATGAGCTCCTCAGGAATATTGTTATTAATAATTTCTATGCAAGGCTTTCAGGACATTATAAGGACTATCTAGATACTTGTTTAGAGGGATCCTTCACGAGTAAGGAGGTCAAAGCTAAGTGGGATCTTCTTGAAACAATTCAAAGCAATACCGAAGATTGGGATAACAACAAAGGTAAAGAACCTGGTATAAACTATGAGTATGATTGCATTAAGTCTTTCGCTAAAACTGCTGATTTTCAAGAGCTTAGTGCTAAATATGGTCTTGATCCTCAAAATCTTATTGACTGTTTTAAAACCTTTGCTTCTCATATTAATGCTCCTAAAGAAAAGTGGGACATGTATCATGAGCCTTTTAAAGACACTTGCATGGAAAATGAAATTGTTGTTAATGATAGCAATAAACATGCTCAAACCTCTGAAAGTACTATTTCTTATAAGCATGTTAATTTTTGTGGAATACATAGACCTTGTGAGAGTAATAAAATTAAAGAAGAATATTGTATCACCCACATGAATGAAAAAACTAGAATGTGGTATAGGGCTTTAAATGATCTTGGTAAAAAAGTTTGTGCCCTTTATCCTTTTATTTGTGAACTTTGCTTTGAAGTAGGTCATTTCAATTTTCAATGCTCAGGCCATAATAATAGCCCTTCTTATCCAATGAGTACTGCAAGTTTGTATTGTGATGACATGATCACTCCTAATCAGCATGATGAACTTACATAATTTTTGGGATGTGAAGAGTTATCAAGAAAAACCTCTTTGGTAGATATGAGTGCTTTTGATATGAATAGTGTCCTGCATGGTTATCATCTTTATTATGTTGATAATTGCCACACAAATACTTACATACAAAATATTATAGAAGATGATATTTTACCAAAATATGATAGGACTAATATGTGTTTTGATCTTATGAATGAAAAGAAGGAATCCTCCAAAGTTTCTTCTATTGTCTCTAATAATAAACCAGGGTATATGGAGAAGCTTCCTTTCAAGCCTCTCCCTCCTAAAGAGAAGAAGATAAAGAAGAAAAGGAGGAGTAAAAGGAGGGAGGAAACGGTAATTTCCCCTAAGCATGTAGCTCCTATTATACTTTTTTCTGAGTCTGAACTCGATAATGTTCCTATTCCTGTTACCTATAGTAGTGATCATGATTGGGAAAAGCACACTTCTTTTGATATTGAAAATATCTTTGGTACCAATTCTGAAAATAATGATATTAATAATTGTTGTACTATTAGTGTTATCCATGATCCTTCCAATGATGATATGTTTACAAATGAACACACTTTGGAAGATAATTATTCTATTGCTTATGACGATACTACGCCTCCAATATATGATGATTGCAATGATGAATATGATATTTTAAGTCCACCTACTATTGAGGAGGAAATTAATTGTGATTACAATATGCCTCCTATATTTGATGATTATGGTGATGAGAATAATAATGATAGCTATTTTATTGAATTTGCTCCCACTACAATTAATAAGAATGACTATGTTTATGTGGGGAGTATTAATTCTTTTATGCATGTGTCTCATGATAAGAATGTTTCATATGATAGTTATATTGTTAATTTTATTCATGATGCTACTGAAAGTTATTATGAGAGAGGGAAACAAGGTTTTATGCATCTCAATAATATTAAGTTTCCCCTCTTTATGTTGAAAGTCTTGAAGTTGCACTTGTTTTGCTTTCATATGCTTGTTGCTTTGTGCTTTCATGACTTGTTTCTTTACAAGATTCCTATGCATAGGAAGTGGGTTAGACTTAAATATGTTTTGAATTTGCTTCTTGATGCTCTCTTTTACTTCAATTCATATTTCCTATGTGAGCATCTTCTCAAACTATCATGCCTAACTTAAAGGCATTAAAGAAAAGTACTTAATGGGAAATAACCCAAAAGTCTTAGATGAGTCTTAGAAGTTATTACCTCTGTAATAACCACCCCTTATCCTTTTTATTTGCTTTTTGTGCCAAGATTAACCTCTAATGGGAGAGAAGTAATGCTTGGGAAAGTTGTTGTCCCGAAACAGAGTTCTGTGCTTCACCGTAAAAATTCGTGTAAAATATCTGTATGTCGTTTTGAGGCATGAATTTTTGTGCTTCTGAACCAGGTTATTATCTAACTTTCGTTATTTCAACACTTTTTTATTTGAGCAACAGAAGGTCTTCGAAAAAATTCGTCTTTACCTGCTGGTCTGTTTTGACAGTTTTCTGTCATTATTTGCATTTGCTTCTTGTTGATTCCTTTTTGAGTTCTTTTGGGGAATTGAGCTTTTTGAGGGAAGAGCTACAGTAGCTTGTGTTTTATTGGGAGTTTTATTGGTGTTGAAACTGAACCCAAAGACTTATTATCTTGAGTGCACTAATGTTGCTAATAAAGATTGTGTGAAGTTTTGTATGAAGGAAAAATTTCAGGTGTATGGAAGGAATAAGTAATGAGATGAAGAATAGACTAAAGCTCAAGCTCGGGGATGCCACGCGTGTCACCCCAAGAAATATCTAATAAGAACAAGCTTCAAAGCTTGGGGATGCCCAAGGCATCCCCTTCTTCATCAATAAAAATCTCAGGTTTCTTCCAAACACTTCATTTTTATTGTTTCATGCACAGTTGTGTTGTTCTTGGAGCGTCTTCTTTTTTGTTTTTGGTTTTGGTTTTTCGTTTGCTTGGTTTGCTTAGTTTGCTGAATAAATTGGTTGTACCCCCTCTTTCATACATTGGATTTCAAATAGTTTGGTTTGGATTGGAAAAGAGTAGGAAAGTTCATGCTTAAGTGGTAAAGAGAGCTTGTTTTTGACTGTGGCCTATGCTTTGTCACGCCATGTTTGATATTGTTTTGGCTTTATGCTTAGTATTATTTGCTGTAGCATGACATGTTATAAACAATTGAGATTTCTTAATGTGCTTTGGATGAATCATGCATTGTTTTAGCATATTAAAGCATAGTATTGTGGTATTCTCCTTTGATGCTTTATTTGGGTTGACTTGGCACATGCTCACACCATGTTATGACTATCCAAAGTCACCATAGCCTTGATGATCCTTTAGTTTTCAACTTGTAATATCACTTTATGCTTTGATCAATGATGTTTTGTCGCTCTGCATGATTTTGGCCATTATTGCTCTCTTAGTTTGTCGCTCCCAGTCTTTTGCTAGCGTCCGTAACCAAGTGTGAGTTCTACTCATGCATCCAATTCCTTAAACCAAGTTATTCCAAAGAGTCCACCATACCTACCTATTAGCATATGTTATTCCAAGTATATTCATGTTTTTATCTACCTTCCAAATTAAACTTGTTATGTGAAAATTAGTGATTAAAGCTCTCACGAACTTGATGGCACATTTTACTTTTCTTGCATTTAATAAACTTGAACCATTGGGTCCTTATTTGTTGCATATATGCTTGCGCTTTATAAGTTGAAATTAGCAGAACCATGTATCATGGGGAACGCTTTCAACATTACACTTGTACTTTGTACCCCGTTGATATCATGTTCTTTTGCTTATGGATCCCGACGGTGTGAAATAAAAGTGGAACTTGTAAGATCATGGAGTTTGTACGTGTGTTAGAGAAACGCCTGGGCCGCTAGCCTAAGCCATGCCTAATCATGGTGGAAACTTGCAGCATCACCATAATGAGCACTCTATGAAGCATCCTCAATAAAAACCTATGCAAATAGCAAATAAAAAGATCGCTGAGATGCTCATTGTCTGCTTGCCTTGTCATTTTGATTATGGGATAGCTCCTGTATCATGTGCAAGGGGTACCCCGTTGGTGGTTCTTTATGATACATATGTACTTACAATGACAAGAGCTTACTTGTGACTAAAGTTGAGTAGCATGAGGTCGATCTTCGTAAGTAAGGGGCATGAGATTTCGGCTTATAACTTGTCAAGCATATCCTCTTAGTTGTGTCACTTTAACCTTAATCACATTAAAGATGCTTATGATAGGGGCAATGAGAGCTGAAAGCTAATAAGTACCATAATTTTTGGAAGCTCTTTATGAGACTTGAATCCCTACTTCTATGAAGGCCTTTCTTTTACTTTTATGTTGAGTCTCCATCTTCTATCTTTATGCACCTACTTTGAGAGCATAGTGGCCATTATTAGTTCTATGTGCATTGTCCCAAGACTAGTTGATTGATGCATAACTTGATATTGCTTGTTTTAAACTATTTGTATCTAGTCACTCTTATGAACTTTGAAGGTGTCCTATGCATTTATGTTTTGCTACTCTATGAGGGACAAGCTGAATGCCATTATACTATGTTTTCTTTATGTGAAACAAACAAACGTCTTGCAAAGTATTGTTATTCATGAATCTTTTGTTTGTACCTTTTCATGTTGCAACATAGTTGCTTTGTCTAATTGTTAGAACTTTGTCTTTCATGTTATGATTGAAGTACTATGGTCCCAGTTTTGAATGTTTTACAAATACTTTGATCAAGTCTTTGATGGTGCATGTCACCTCAAAAATTATTCTTTCTTTTTATCACTTACCTACTCGAGGAGGAGCAAGAGTTAAGCTTGGGGATGTTGATACATTGCAAATGTATCTATAATTTTTGATGTTCCGTGCTTGGTTTTATCTACTTTCTTATGTTTTGTGCCAACTTTGGAGTACTTTTCATACACTTTCTTGGACTAACCTATTGACAAGATGCCATAGTGCCAGTTGCCTATTTTCTGTTGTTTTTGGTTCCAAAAAGTCAGAAAATGAATATTCTCAGAATTGGACGGGACAAAAGCCAAAGTCAATATTTCACCAGGGGGACACAGAGCCAGAATACAAGACGGAGGAGGGTTATGGCCTGGCCACACCATATGGTGGCGCGGGTGACCCCTGGCTACGCCATCAGGTGGTGTGGGCCCCTCTGGCCTCCACCGACCTTGCCTCTTCGCCTATAAGATGTCTCTCGATGCGAACACCCTAAATCGTCAAGCCTCCAGCCACGAAAAGTTATGCAGCGCCGCCGCCACCGAAGGGGAGATTCGGGGGACAGAAAGTCTCTGTTCCGGCACCCTGCTGAGACAGGGAAGTGCCCCCAGAGCCATCTCCATCGATCTCCACCACCATCTCCATCACCATTGCTGATTCCCATGATGAGGAGGGAGTAGTTCTTGCTCGAGGCTAAGGGTTCTACCGGAAGCTATGTGTTCATCTCTCTATCTATGTATGATCTTATTGTGATCATGAGCTTGTAATCTATAGATCTACCTTGCTACTCAAGTGCTTTAATAGATCTCTGCTCTCCCCATGTGTGTGAAAGTGACAGCGTGCACACCATGGTGGCACTTAGTCTAGAGATTACAAATACTTGTTATGATTTATATTTGGAGTGGGATGTCTTTATGAAATTGTGGTGTTTGTTGGAACCATCTAGTGCTCAAGGTGACAGTGTGGGGTTATCTAGATGCGGAAAGGCTTACTTTGAGGTGTGCTGTTATAGCCCTAACATCGATTAGAGTGTCCAACCGGAGAGTAGTTCAGCGTAGTATCATAAAGAAGAATATATTTATATGAGAGTGTTCACTAATGAAAGTATGATCCCTAGGCCTTGTTTCTAAGCATTGAAACACCGTTTGCTACTAGATCTGTTACATGTTTACCTGCTTCCATCTTTATTTCAGTTTTACTTTAGTCTCTTCCACGCCATCAAGTTATTTTCTATCTCCATTACCACTTATAATTATCTATACCACTTGTATTTCACTATCTCTTCGCCGAACTAGTGCACCTATACACCTGACAAGTGTATTGGGTGTGTTGGGGACACAATAGACTTCTTGTATCTTGATTGCAGGATTGCTTAAGAGGGAATACCTTTGACCACTTCCTCCCTGAGTTCGATAAACCTTGGGTGATCCATTTAAGGGAAAACTTGCTGCTGTTCTACAAACCTCTACACTTGGAGGCCCAACAACTGTCTACAAGAATAGAAGTACGTAGACATCAATAGGTCCTGGCAGCTTCAAGGGTTCAGGGGCGTCGAGTAAAATTTATTGTTTTCATATGCAGAACCCCGACAGTTTTACGTGGCTGAATGGGCTTTCGCACAAGAACCGTTCTTACCTACGAACTTTTAGCACAACGCTGATCAAGTAGTTGTCTCTACTACACCCCTTTCGGGGCCCTGCGTTGCAAATGGCATACCAACTAATGCGAGAGAGACAGACACCCCCCTAATCCACTTTATACGGTACATGCCGTATGTCAAGCGTGGACCAGTCTCGCGAATGAACGTGTAAAGTCGGTTGGGGCTGCTTCATCAAGCATTACTGTGGTATACACAAGTACACGTGGGAGGGTAACAACCAAAAGATCAACGCCCACACGCTACATCTCGTGTGTTCTACTCGTACTAGCATTACTACGCATAGATGTAGCTCTGATACCACTGTAGGGGTTCTGCGCATGAAAACAATAAATTTTTACCGTATGCCCCTAAACCCCTAATGTTGCTAGGATCTATCCATTAGTAATATAGTAACGGGAGGGGCTTTTTGCGAACTTACCCTTGAAGACCGAAAAGTGTTGTCAACGCTCAGGAGAGCGTGGTTGATGTAGACGAGCTGAAGCCGACCTCAAGGTTGTGATGAAGTCCTCGCGCTCCCTTGGCTCCAACGACTTGAGTGCCTCAAGTGCGACACCTCGCGGGGAGTTACACACGTCCGGTGCCTGACGATGAATCCCGCTTCCCTGATCCAACAGCAGTTGCAGAAGTAGAGCTCCTGGATCCAAATCCTGCAGCGCGACGGCGCTCCGCGGTGAAGATGTCTCTCGTTCGCGTAGTCCGAACTTGGGACCACGGTCATGAGAGAGAGAGAATATCAATTGGACATCCTCCCAAAAGTGAGAAGACCTTTATTGATTATTGGGTGTATTTATCTGGCCAAATACCCCCACTATATATAGGGGGAGGGGAGGTACTACCTCCCTCAAAGTCCTGGGGTGGGACTAAAGGAGAGGAGGGGGAGGGGCAGCCGCTGGCCGGCCCTAGTGGGCCCCACGTGGGGGAGGCTTCGCCCAGCCGGCCACCCCCTTGCCCCTTCTCCCTCTCTCCTTTCCCTAATGGGCCCTTTCCCCTCCAAGAATTGGCCCATTAAGCCTATCGACCTTTTAAATTGATTTTCTCTTTATTAAATAATTATGAATAAATGATTAAATCAATATTTAATATTCATTCACATATTATACAACCTCTGTGGCTATGGAACACTTCCATCTCCACTCCGGACATCCTCCGGACTTACCGAAACCCTTCCGATTTTCTCTCTACTATTCTTCGGTGATTCTACCGATCCTATAAACACTCTCTAAGCATCATCAAGCCCTTAAGTGTTATACCGCACGGTTCGGGAACACTCCCGCACCAATGATGACAGAGGGACCTAGATGGCCATGTAACCCTTGTGCGTTCCACGAAGATCTTTCGTCATTTGAACCGGGACAGTCGTATCTTATTCCCTTTGTCTCTCGATACTTGCATTGCCTATGTCGTGTTCAATCTTGTTACCGAACAATGCTACTTGACTCGTTCCGACAAGTGATATCCCTGTGATCAAATCACACGCTGCACAGCTATTGGATATAACTTCTCTGAGTGGGCCCTTTGAGTATCTTCCCGTCACATGGACGGACAAATCCCGCTCTTGACATATATTGCTTCTACGGTTTCCTCCGAGTACCTGAACACACCTTTATAACCACTATCTAAGCACTCTTGGGAGACAGTGATTGATATAGCCTCACGGTCTAAGGAATAGTCTACGAGGATCCATTTCTAATCATCGTAACTTGAACTTCATGACATGATCAGGTCACGATGTTTAGGTTGGGTATTTGTTCATCATCTCATTCTCAGAAAGAGTTGACTCCATTTCCAACTGGCATAAATGACACATGATCAGGAAACATGATCATCTGTTGACAAATGAACCAGTGACTAGAGTTTTACTAGGAACCCCTGGTTGTTTGTATATCACACGTGTATTTATGTTTCCACTCAATACAGTTATAGCATGATATAAAACTTAATCATAAACTATATGAAATATGATAATAGTCCTTACTACTATTTGTCTCTATGGAATATTTCCAACAAAAGGTAGCCCTATCTAGGCAAAAGAGTATGTTGATTCCAAGCGCAAGGATGTGACTTTTGAAGTAGGAGACCGTGCATATCTCTGAGTTTCACCACTACGAGAAGTTAAGAGATTTGGAATCAAGGGTAAGTTGGCACCTCGATTCATAGGGCCCTATAAGATACTGGCTCGTAGAGGAGAAGTGGCTTATCATTTGGAGTTACCGGAAGTATTAACTATCCATGTAGTGTTCCATGTGTCTCAACTAAAGAAGTTTCATCCAGAAATGGCTAAAACACCGCTAAGAGATACAGTTCCCCTAGATGAGGTTCAGTTAGAAAATGGTCTCACTTATGAGGAAAAGCCCATCAATTTTTTTGAAATAGCCGAGAGTATTACTTATACCAAGACTATCAGGTTTTTCAAAGTGCAATGGAATCACCATTCCGAGGAAGAAGCCACGTGGGAACGTGAAAATTACTTGAAGATAGATCACCCGCACCTATTTTCTATCCAACATGAATCTTGAGGCCGAGATTCTTCTTAAGGGGGTAGGTTTGTAACATCCCAAAATTTGTAAATTACAGATGTTACTAGAAGCATGCATCATAGCATTTGCATCATGGCATCACACAAGAAATTGCATCAAACACCTTTTTCCTAAAACCCTATTTGGTTTTTCTAAATAGTCCTATGAGGGCAAGAAGGGGGTTTTACAAACCCAACCTTCTCAAACCATGTTAAAAGTTTGTTTTATGATCCTATGTTGATCACCTTATTTTTACAAATTTTTAGAGACCAAATTCATTGGTTTTGGTTAATGTATGCAAAAGATATTTAAGAAACTGTAAAACAGAAAATAATAAAATGTATAAAAAACTAACCTAAGTGGGCCAGTGGTGGCTCTAAAATATAGCCATCTACATCCATATTTATACTAGATATTATTCATATTTTTATGAAATATCTCTCTAAACCCTGCCACTAATGCCTAATATTCAAAGGGGTATACAATCCTTTCCTTCCATTTTTTCCCGCGTAGATAGTGACGTTTGATGATGGGAATCACTACATTAAAGTCAAAGATACAAGATTTCCAACAACCAGAAGAAATTAGGAGTCGTGGGTCGGAGGCAGACGCTTTAACGACCAACTATACGACCGAAACAAAATTCTAGTCGTATAGTTGCCATCGACGTTGTTAGGTCAAATAGAACAACTTTTGTGAAGGGATCCCTATATAAAGAAGCCTAGGGTGATGAGAAAAGAGTTCTTGAGAGTCCTAATACATTGCAAATGTATCTATAATTTTTGATGTTCCATGCTTGGTTTTATCCACTTTCTTGTGTTTTGTTCCAACTTTGGAGTACTTTTCATATGATTTCTTGGACTAACCTATTAACAAGAGCCACAATGTCAGCTGCTTGTTTTCTGCTGTTTTTGGTTCCAGGAAAGTCAAAAAATGAATATTCTCGGAATTGGACGGGACAAAAGCCAAAGTGCCTATTTTTCCGGAAGGGATCAAGTGCCAGAATACGGGACGGAGAGGGGCCAGAGGGTGGCCACACCACCTGGCCGCGCGGCCAGGCCTGGCTCGCGCCAGGGGGTGGTGTGGCCAGCCTAGGCACCCCCTCGGCCTTCCCTTCCGACTATAAGATGCCCTCGGGACAGAAACCCTAAGTGCCCGATCAAAAATCCACGAAAGAGTCTGTAGCCGCCGTCATCTCCATCCCTATATCGGGAGGGATCTGAAGCTCTTCCCGGCACCCTACCGGAGAGGGGAATTCACCCTAGAGGCCTTCTTCATCACCATGCAAGCCTCCGGTGTGATGCGTGAGTAGTTCATCCTTGGGCTACGGATCCTTGTAGTAGCTAGATGGATGGTTCTCCTCCTTTGTGCTTTCATGTCTAGATCTTGTGAGCTCCGTTCATGATCAAGATCATCTATTTGTAATTCTGCATTTTGTGTTTGCGGGGATCCGATGGATATTGAGATGCTATTTCAGATTGACTATTGATTCTATCATGTCTTTGTTATTTGTGATCTTGCATGCTTTCCATTGTTAGTAGCTATCTTGGCCAAGTAGATGCTAGCAACTCCAAGAGTTAGTATTTATGCTCGATAGTGGGTTCATGCCTCTGGTAATCTAGGGAAGTGACAGAAATCTCTAAGGTACTAGATGTGTTGTTGCTACTAGGGAGAAAACAACAATCCTTTGTTCATAGAACAATCGTATTGTTTACTTTACACGCAGTTCGTAAAGCAATAATCTGTTGCTTGCAACTTAATACTGGAGGGAGTTCGGATGATAACCTGAAGGTGGATTATTAGTCATAGATGCAGTTGGATGGAGGTCTATGTATTATGTTGTAATGCCCAATCAAGTCTCAAAGGAGTCAAGATGATTAGTATATGCATGTATTGCTTTCTCGGTGTTTGTCAATTGCCCCGCTGTAATTTGTTCACCCAACATGTTATCTATCTTAAGGAGAGCCACCTCTAGTGAACTATGGATCCCGGTCCTTTACTTTACATACAATCTATAAACTGTTTGCTGCTTTGTGTTTACTTTCTGCAAACTTTTACTTCTTTACATTCGATACGTTTAATCCTTTGTTTTCCGCAAAACACGGTGAGATTGACAACCTCATCGCAAGTTGGGGACAAAGTTCTATGGTTGTGTTGTGCAGGTCTCCACGTTGCTACTAGCACCGGTAGTGCGCCCTGCCAAAGCTCCACTAGTAACACCTTTGAGGTGTTTCCTTGCTCCTACTGGTTCGATTAAACCTTGGTTTCATAACTGAGGGAAACTTGTTGTTGTGCTCATCATACCTTCCTCTTGCGGTTCCCAACGAGCTCAACATCAACCACGCACCAAGTATTTTCTGGGCACCGTGCATTGAGCCATCAAGCGATTTTCTGGCGCCGTTGCCGGGGAATGAAGAAGAAGAAACTCCCACGTCAACTACACGCCATTAAAGATTTTCTGGCGCCGTTGCCGGGGAGTCAAGGACATCTTCACAAGGGGAGTCCCTCATAACCAATCTCTTTACTTTGTTATTTTTGTTTTGCTTAGTTTTATTTTTGCTTTGTTTGCTTGTTTGGTTATTCAAAAACACAAAAAAAATAGTTTTACTAGTTTGCTTTCTTATTTGGAAAACAGCTTGGTCTAGAATCTCCGATCTACATGAAAAAACTAAGCCTAAAATGACTCAAAGCTTGTTCCTTAGAAGTTTTTACCTTGGGACTGCTCTTTGTTATAGATATGCTTTAGATTCTATTGTGGGAGGATATTTCCTCTAATGTAATGAGGATGATGCTATTAATGCTATAAAGAAATTGATCCTCACTTACAACGTGCCTAGCCAAACTGATATTTCTTTCGCAAAAATATTTGCTAGATGGAACACTCTTGAAACTGGCACTGCTAGCTTAAAATATTGCTATAATATGCTTAGGGAGCATCACAATTATGTTCCAATAAATTCTGAACCATCAAAGTGGCTCCCTACAGTAAAGATTGAGATAAACACTGAAACTTTTCAAGCTCGTTGTGATATCATGTCTGAATTTTGCCTTATGCCCAAAGATATTTATGAATCTCTGAATACTTGGGGGTTTACGTAAGGAGGAAAATAAATATCTCTTGCTAATAATACTATCATATTACCTCTTGGAATAGCTGAAGGAGTGTTTACAAAGATCCTTGGGAAAATGATTTCTACTGATTATCTTGTTATTGAATGTGCAGGAAAAGGACAAATTACACTTGGAAGGTCCCTATTAGAACTCCTTGGAGCAATAATAGATGTGGGAAAGGGGACCATGCACCTTTCTTCTCCACCAAACAATCATATTTTCCCAAGGTTAAGAATAAAAGTAAGAGAGGTAAGGGCAAGAAAGTTGGTTTTAATGCTTCTTCATTTGAGAACACTTGATTCTTTCTTTGCTTCTTATCCCTAACTTAAATGCGTTAAAGAAAAGTACTTATTGGAAGATAACCTAAAAGTTTTAGATGATTATTGTAAGTTATTACCTCTGTAATAACCTCTCCTTATCCTTTTTATTTGCTTTTTGTGCCAAGAGTAACCTCTAATGAGAGAGAAGTAATGATTGAGAAAGTTGCTGTCCCGAAACAGATTTTTGTGCTTTACCGTAAATATTCGTGAGAGATCTCTGTAAGTAGGATTGATCTGTAATTTTTTGTGCTTCTGCCCCACGTTGTTATCTAACTTTAGTTAGTTCAACACTTTTTGATTTGAGCAACATAAGGTCTTCAAAACAATTCGTCTTTACCTGCTGGTCTGTTTTGACAGATTTCTGCTATTTTCTGCATTTGCCTCTTGTGGGTTCCTTTTTGAGTTCTTTTGGGGAATTGAGCTTTTTGAGGGAAGTGCTACAGTAGCTAGTGTTCTAATGGAACTTTATTTGGTGTTAGAACTGAACCTTAAGACTTATTTATCTTGAGTGCACTAATATTGCTAATAAAGATTGTGTGAAGTTTTGTATGAAGGGAAATTTTCAGGTGTATGGAAGGAATGAGTAATGAGATGAACGATGGACTAAAGATCAAGCTTGGGGATGCCATGCGTGTCACCCCAAGAAATATCCAAGAAGTACAAGCGTCAAAGCTTGGGGATGCCCAAGGCATCCCCTTCTTCATCAATAAAAATCACAGGTTTCTTCCAAACGCTTCATTTTTATTGTTTCATGCATAGTTGTGTTGTTCTTGGAGCGTCTTCTTTTTTGTTTTCATTTTGGTTTTTCGTTTGCTTGGTTTTCTTAGTTTTCTGAATAAATTGGTTGGGCCCCCTCTTTCATACATTGGTTTGCAATAGTTTGGTTTGGTTTGGAAAAGAGTAGGAAAGTTCTTACTTATGTGGTAAAAAGAGCTTGTTTTTGACTGTGGCATATGCTTTGTCATGTCATGCTTGATATTGTTTTGGCTTTATGATTAGTATTCTTTGCTGTAGCATGACTTGTTATAAACAATTGAGATTGCTTAACGTGCCTTGGATGAATCATGCGTTGTTTTAGCATATTAAAGCATAGTATAGTGGTATTCTCCTTTGATGCTTTATTTGGGTTGACTTGGCGCATGCTCACACCATGTTATGACTATCTCAAGTCACCATAGCCTTTATGATCCTTTAGTTTTCAACTTGTAGTATCACTTTATGATTTGATCAATGATGTTTTGTCGCTCTGCATGATTATGGCCATTATTGCTCTCTTAGTTTGTCGCTCCCAGTCTTTTGCTAGCCTCCACAACAAAGTATGAGTTCCACTCATGCATCCAACTCCCTAAACAAAGTTATTCCAAAGAGTCCACCATACCTACCTACTATCTTATGCTATTCCAAGTATATTCATGCTTTTGTTTACCTTCCAAATTAAACTTGTTATGAGAAAACTAGTGATTAAAGCTCTCACGAACTTGATGGCACACTTTACTTTATTGCCTCTAATAAACTTGAACCATTGGGTCCTTCTTTGTTGCGTATATGCTTGCGCTTTAAAAGTTGAAATTAGCAGAACCATGTTTCATGGGGAACGCTTTCAACATTGCACTTGTACTTTGTACCCGTTGATATCATGTTCTTTTGCTTATGGATCCCGGCGGTGTGAAATAAAAGTGGAACTTGTAAGATCATGGAGTTTGTATATGTGTTAGAGAAACGCCTAGGCTGCTAGCCTAAGCCATGCCTAATCATGGTGGAAACTTGCAGCATCACCATAATGAGCACTCTATGAAGCATCCTCAATAAAAACCTATGCAAATAGCAAATAAAAAGATCGCTGAGATGCTCATGGTTTGCTTGCCTTGTCATTTTGATTATGGGAAATCTCCTGTATCATGTGCAAGGGGTACCCCGTTGGCGGTTCTTAATGATACACATATACTTACAATTACAAGAGCTTACTCGTGACTGAAGTTGAGTAGCATGAGGATCTTTCTTCGTAAGTAAGGGGCATGAGATTTCGGTTTATAACTTGTCAAGCATATCCTCTTAGTTGTGTCACTTTAACCTTAAACACTTCAAGATGCTTATGATAGGGGCAATGAGAGCTGAAAGCTATAAGTACCATAATTTTTGGAATCTCTTTATGAGACTTGAATCCCTACTTCCTTTTACAAAGGACTTTCTTCCACCATTATATTGAGTCTCCACCTTCTATCTTCATGCACCTACTTTGAGAGCATAGTGGCCATTCTTAGTTCTATGTGCATTGTCCCAAGACTAGTTGATTGATGCATAACTTGTTATTGCTTGTTTTAAACTATTGTATCTAGTCACTCTTATGAACTTTGAAGGTGTCCTATGCATTTATATTTGCTACTCTATTGAGGGACAAGCTAAATACTATTATGCTATGTTTTCTTTATGTGAAACAAACAAACGTCTTGCAAGGCATTGTTATTCATGAATCTTTTGTTTATGCCTTTTCATGATTGCATCATAGTTTCTTTGCTTATTTCTAGAACTTTGTCTTTCATGTTATGATTGAAGTACTATGATCCCAGCTTTGAATGTTTTGCAAATACTTTGATCAAGTGTTTGTTGGTGCATGTCACCTCAAAAATTATTCTTTCTTTTTATCACTTACCTACTCAAGGACGAGCAGGAGTTAAGCTTGGGGATGTTGATACATTGCAAATGTATCTATAATTTATGATGTTCCAAGCTTGGTTTTATCCACTTTCTTGTGTTTTGTTCCAACTTTGGAGTACTTTTCATATGATTTCTTGGACTAACCTATTAACAGGAGCCACAGTGCCAGCTGCCTGTTCTCTGCTGTTTTTGTTTCTAGGAAAGTCAGAAAATGAATATTCTCGGAATTGGATGGGACAAAAGCCAAAGTGCCTATTTTTCCGGAAGGGATCAAGTGCTAGAATACGAGACGGGGAGGGGCCAGAGGGCGGCCACACCACCTAGCCGCGGGGCTAGGCCTGGACCGCGCCAGGGGGTGGTGTGGCCAACCCAGGCACCCCCTCGGACTCCCCTTCCGACTATAAGATGCCCTCGGGACGGAAACCATAAGTGCCCGATCAAAAATCCACGAAAGAGTCTGTAGCCGTCGTCATCTCCATCCCTAGATCGGGAGGGATCTGAAGCTCTTCCCAGCACCCTGCCGGAGAGGGGAATTCACCCTGGAGTCCTTCTTCATCACCATGCAAGCCTTCGGTGTGATGCGTGAGTAGTTCATCCTTGGACTACGGATCCATGTAGTTGCTAGATGGCTGGTTCTCCTCCTTTGTGCTTTCATGTCTAGATCTTGTGAGCTCCGTTCATGATCAAGATCATCTATTTGTAATTCTGCATGTTGTGTTTGCGGGGATCCGATGGATATTGAGATGCTATTTCAGATTGACTATTGATTCTATCATGTCTTTGTTATTTGTGATCTTGCATGCTTTCCGTTATTAGTAGCTATCTTGGCCGAGTAGATGCTAGAAACTCCAAGAGTTAGTATTTATGCTCAATAGTGCGTTCATGCCTCTGGTAATCTAGGGAAGTGACAGAAATCTCTAAGGTACTAGATGTGTTGTTGCTACTAGGGAGAAAACAACAATCCTTTGTTCATAGAACAATCGTATTTTTTACTTTACACGCAGTTCATAAAGCAATAATCTGTTGCTTGCAACTTAATACTGGAGGGGGTTCGGATGATAACCTGAAGGTGGATTATTAGTCATAGATGCAGTTGGATGGCGGTCTATGTATTACGTTGTAATGCCCAATCAAGTCTCAAAGGAGTCAAGATGATTAATATATGCATGTATTGCTTTCTCGGTGTTTGTCAATTGCCCCGCTGTAATTTGTTCACCCAACATGTTATCTATCTTAAGGAGAGCCACCTCTAGTGAACTATGGATCCCGGTCCTTTACTTTACATACAATCTATAAACTATTTACTGCTTTGTGTTTACTTTCTGCAAACTTTAACTTCTTTACATTCGATACGTTTAATCCTTTGTTTTCCACGAAACACGGTGAGATTGACAACCTCATCGCAAGTTGGGGACAAAGTTCTGTGGTGTGTTGTGCAGTCTCCACGTTGCTACTAGCACCGGTAGTGCGCCCTGCCAAAGCTTAGCTAGTAACACCTTTGAGGTGTTTCCTTGCTCCTACTAGTTCGATTAAACCTTGGTTACATAACTGAGGGAAACTTGCTGCTGTGCTCATCATACCTTCCTCTTGGGGTTCCCAACGAGCTCTACATCAACCACGCACCAAGCATTTTCTGGGCGCCGTGCATTGAGCGATCAAGTCCCTGCCCCACATCATCAGCCGTCGGAGGAATAGACTTAGATCTAATCTCCAAATTCTTCTCCACCACCATAGCCATATTCCACCACTTGTAATAGTAGATCTCTTCTTTGATTGGCGACATTGTAAGACTATTTTCTATCAATCTCATGATTTCCATTACAATTTTTGTGATTGTTGATCTCATCTCTATGTGTGAGTAATTATCCTTGGTCTAAGGGATTCGGCCTAGCCATGTAGCGTTTGTGCATGCTATTTATCATAGATGGGAGCATGTATTAGTTTGTATGACATGATGATTATTGTATCCTATCTTGCCTCAATCTTAGGACTTGTCAGGTACCCAAGACCCCGAGGACTGAGCCAGGTATAGGGAGTATGAGTAATGACTAATCTGTAGGTTGGGAACCCTAGTGACAGAAGGGGTAGTACGGTTGTATGTGAGGGATTTACTTGGGATTAATGGTGACATCACTATGCATATCATTAGTTCTCTTTCTTCTATGGATGAGACTAGTAGGTTATTTCTATAAGCGGTTGCGGAGGCAATAGCAATTATGGATGCACTGCCCACATATAATTTATCTTGCTCTAACAATTGCATGCATACTTTATCTTCATCTTTTATTCCCATCAGATATTTTGCACAACTACAGGTGAAACTGAACGCCCTAGGCCCTCTCTCTCCATGATCGACAACAACAAAAATACGCAAACTCTTGGTCTGGTAAAAACACAAAAGGAATTCTAAAACTCCTAATGGTCCGTTAAAGTAACTTCACTATGCATCTGCTTCCCGAGGATTCGATAACCTAGGTCTACTAGGGAAAAGAGCTATACTACATCTGTAATCTGGATCGAAGGTATCAGCCAGCAAAGCTAGCCCGCAGCCAAAACTACCGTGTGTGCGCTAACCACGCAAATGGGCTAGCCCAAAGTGACAACAGTGCAGCCAGCCCCATAGTCGCTGACACCTCGACCCCATGTCATCGTCCCTGCATGGTCCGGGACGAACACGCACCACCGCCAACGCCGCGTCGGGCCTAATCTTCCTGGCCGATTTGGAGCCACCCCCATGTCCCCCACAACAAGTAATCTAGCCTTTATAAACCCCACACCCCCGACACCTAAACCCTAACTCAAATCGACAAGGCCACCAATGGGTAGTCGCGTTCAAGATCGATTTTGATCTCGCCAGAGAGCAGCACCGCCGAGCTTGATAACCCAGGTCTCGAGGCCTTCCCTCTTTGTTTATCTCCCTCACTGCCTTCCCTCGACCACAACCACAAAACCTAACCCCATTTCCCCCTCTGCAGTGCATGTGAGCGGTCGAAATTCTTCGTCAAAACTATACCGGAGACGAAGGTGACTAGCGGAGCGCCACCGCTAGTCGAGGAAGAGAGGGGCGACGACAATATGACGAGGGGAACCACCACGACTAGGAGAGCACCGTACTCCACTCTGCTGATGATGAAGACCACCATAACGCCTCGAGCACGGCCACCCGACTCGCCGCCACCGATATTGCCATCGTCACCGCTGCTGTAAATCACTAATCGATCCCCGCTGTCCGATCATGAATCCACGTTGCAGATTAGATGAAGCCACCAAAGCGGTACCGTTTAGTAGCGTCATGCCGCGTAGCACACACATGCATCAGCGCACAGTCAACGCCTAGTAAGCGTCTGCGTGAGCACTAGCCCTAGCCACGTCAGCGCACAGTGACGTTAGGGTTTAAAAATAGGCAGAATATAATTTAATCTTGTAAAATTCATAGAATTCACATACTTGGCCAAAAATTGCAAATAATATATCGTTGGATTCACAAGATCGGGTAGAATACAGATCTGTGATAAAATTGCTAGTGTATTGTAGTCATAATTTTGTAGAATTTAAACCCTAGTTAGGAGTATTTTAATTCTAGAAAATTAACTGCAACTCTGTTTTAGTTGGTTCTTATTGCGTTGGCTTCGTATTTATGAGATCTACTATTTAGATTTGGAATATCTTACTTAGAGGTTCCAAATCTGTTTTGTGGCTTTTTCGAAGTGTAGGTCCCTTTATGAGTATATCTTGAGTATTAATAATCCAATTAAATTGAAATCTATGGGAAATTGTTACCAACGACATCCTCAAACATAATACAAGCCCTAATTAATATTTTGGTATAATTAAAAACCATCCTTGCATATTACCATGTTGCATGCATGCATATTACGTTTGTGGCAATGTTTTTGTGCAAGTTGTGATTAGATCTAGGTTTGTGCCTTTGTTAGAATGTTTGGAGTGCGCCGAGGAGTACTGTTGCGTAGAGTACTTCTCGGATCAAGACAAGTTCCACCTCTTGTTCATATATTTGTCCCAGTTTTAAATACTATGCATGTTTTGCTCTTCAAAATAGTAGTATGCATATGTACAATTGTTTTGATAGATTTACTTCAAAATAAAACTAAGTTTTCTTCTGGGTGGATTGGTTATCGGGACAACGAGTGGAATTTTGTGGAGGTCGGCCACCCAGGAATCAAAGAAGTCTGCCATGTTTCAGAATTCAGAAGCTTCTAGTGCAACCACAATACATATGGGCTTTTTCTTGGCCTATTACTTAGTGGGAAACCTCACTTGGGTACCACCACTTGGAGGATAATTGGCACAGGTGGATCCAGAAGATTGAGGGGCTACTAAGAGAAAGCCTCACTATGGTCTTGTTTATAAAGGACTTGATCATGGATTGTGGGTAAAGTGCACAAACTCTCGAGCATCTAAAGGATGGAGCCTCTGAAGGATCTTTGTCTCTCTTTCTAAAATTAAAGTTTTTCTAAAACCCCATGGCGTGTGTAATATCGCTCATAGGTGGGATTTTGGGGACTTGGTGTGTCATATCCAAGTAACTTGGTGTGTAATATCCAAGTGCCACTTGGTGTGTAATATCCAAGTGTTAGGTTGATTGGACACTTGGTGCGTAATATCCTCATGTTCCACTCGACCCTATATTACTTAAACAAATGTTTACAAAGCAGGATAAAACTCTTCTTCTTTTCTTCTTACTTGGAGAAAATTGGTTTTATGCAAATGAACCCCAAAGCCTACTCCTAGCCTTGCATGTAGAGTTAGTCTTATTCTTTTCTTGGTGTAATTTGCCAATATATTCAAAGTATTGACCCAACTTGTTGGCTGGACGTCTTATGTGTAGAATCCTAATATTAAAACGTGCATAGGGATAGCGGGTTTTCACTCAACTAGCCTGAGATGTTGATGGACTCAAGTTTTATTAAGTTTCCACTGTTTTATTTGAGCTAGCTATAAGCTATGCAAAGATGTAATAAATTATACTCTAAATTATTCGTGTAATAATGACTTGTGTTTTACATAATATTCATTGATTGTGAGTGCTAGATTTTGATCCAAGGAAACAAGCATGTTAATCACAGGGACTTAGGATCTTTATCGATCCAAGGTTGCAACAAGTTGTTGGACAGGACGATGCACCGATGGCATGATGGTGGCATGCAATCTGGTTGGTGGCCAACGACACTCCTTCTCTTGACGTTTATCATTTGGATTAGTGGATTTTGAATAAAAGCTTTGTAATCGAGTTTGTAAACCTTATTAGTGTCTCTTGCTTATTGTGAGACAATTATTCATATAAATGAGACACAAATCATTTGTTCTTTTTCTATGAATGATTTCTCTTATGTTCACATTGTGGTTATGAATAGGTTATTCTTGTCTTTATCAGTGTGATAATATTTAAGCACTTGTGAAACTTATGAAAATTTCCAAAAATATATTCAAACTTAATAATGACATCATTCTGAATGACACTAATTTTTAAGTCAAATGGGTTGATTCATTCTGATTAAATAATAGGTTTACTAGATACTTGATCTATTGACTAATGCAAAGCATGCCTCATTGGATGAAATGACTAAAACTCCATGTTCTGGTAAAATAGATTGTGGATTAAATTGTTGAATTCCATCTAGTGGATATATTATTTTGTAATCTTTATTGTGGACTTAAACGAATATGTGTATTAACTTAATAAACATAAACCTAAAACTATTTGAATTGTTCAAATACCTTTAGAATCAAGGTGGATATTAAATTGAGAAGAATATCAAAGTCTCTACGATTTGATCAAAGTGATTATGTATTCAAGTTAATAACTTTGGCATCAGGACTTGTGGAAAACGGTTTCACTAATTATGACAATGGGACAAATCAAAACATGTTGATATGTCTAAACATTATAATTGTAATGTATTGGATACATATGCTCTGCAAATGGTCTTCTTGTAAATTAACATTGGAAATTAGAGTTATAGATTGAAATAGTAAACACTCATTTTAAAATATATAGAACATCTGAAAGAATCTTGGAAACAACATGATACATTGCAAATGTATCTATAATTTTTGATGCTCCATGCTTGGTTTTATTCACTTTCTTGTGTTTTATCCACACTTTGGAGTACTTTTCATATGATTTCTTGGACTAACCTATTAACAAGAGTCACAGTGCCAGCTGCCTATTTTCTGCTGTTTTTGGTTCTAGGAAAGTCAGAAAATGAATATTCTCGGAATTGGACGGGACAAAAGCCAAAAATCCTATTTCACCAGAAGACTCCCGGAGCCACTGATGGGGGTTCGACATTTTTCCAGAAGGAGTTCGGCTCCGCCGCCACCACCAGATTCCACAAAACATTACCAGAAACTCCGTTCTGGCACCCTGCCGGGAAGGGGAATTGGAGGAGATCATCGCCATCATCATCACCATCGCTTCTCCATCCACCATCCATGTTTCCCCCATCTATGAGTGAGTAATCCCCGTTGTAGGCTATGGGGATGGTAGGGATTGGATGGGATCATTCATGTAATGGCATCATATTGTTAGGGCATGGTGCCTAGTATCTTTTATTAGTGATTTATGACTTTGTTGCGACTTGTTATGCTTAATGCTTGTCACTAGGGCCCGAGTGCCATGATTTCAGATCTAAACATGTTATTGATTCATTATGATAGTATTGTTTATGGTCTTATCTGCAAGTTGTATACACACATTGTTGTCCGGAACCAATGGCCCTGAAGTGACAGAAATCGGGATAACCGGAGGGAATGGCTTTGATGTGAGGATCACATGTGTTCATGGAGTGTTAATGCTTTGCTTCGGCTCTATTAAAAGGAGCACCTTAATTGCCAGTAGTTCCCTTGAGGCCCCGCTGCAAACGGGCTGGCAGGACAAAAGATGTTGTGCAAGTTCTCATTGCGAGCACGTATGACTATATATGGAACACATGCCTAGGATTATCTAGTACTTGGATGCTTTATCTTATTTATCTGCAATTGCCCTATGTTCTGAT
The DNA here is from genome assembly GCA_910589775.1 of Avena eriantha. Classification (NCBI taxonomy): domain Eukaryota; kingdom Viridiplantae; phylum Streptophyta; class Magnoliopsida; order Poales; family Poaceae; genus Avena; species Avena eriantha. The sequence continues at coordinate 283,918,337 of OU342745.1, read as the reverse complement.
TGCTATGTGAATTGTCTTGTCAACGCCCGTCCATCCATCCCTATGCCTACCGCACTCGAATCCCACTGTTCACTGCTATTGTTAATGTTGTCTTTACTTTACTACTGCTGCTACTTCACTATTCCTACTACAAAACTGTTGGTACTGACAAACTGCTATGAGCAAGGTTGTTTCCAGGTGCAGCAGAATTGACAACTCAGTTGTTAAGGCTTATAAATATTCTTTGGCTCCCCTTGTGTCGAATCAATAAATTGGGTTTCACTTCCCTCGAAAATACTGCGATACACCCCCTATACTTGTGGGTCATCACAACACCATAAGAGTTATGGCATGTTCGAGTTTCTAGAGATCACGATAATTCAAGATCGTGACGAATAAGAAAATATTGTAAAGTATTCATAGGCAACTGTGAATACATATTCCAGACTAAAACCAAAGAAGGCAAATCTTTTGTCGCCTTAGCATGGTGCTTCCTCGGATTTTTTTCTAAAGGAAGGTGTAAGAGGAAGAAAGGTGAAAGTTCAAAAACAAGGTTATAAACTTACCTCAGAGTGTCGAGTAGCACAACATCATATGTTCTAAGAGCTGAACTCAACAATAAAAAGAGGAGAAACTAATGATAAATATCATGACATTTCAAGAAATACTTTTACTAAAAGATAGTAGGATTAAAGAATATTATCTTCCATGTGCAGAGTTATATTATTAATTCACGTGTCATGTTAATGGAACAAGACATACCTACAAACTACAAAGAAGCAATGATGGACCCAAGTACAAGATATGACTAAGAGTCATGGAATCCTATATTAAGTTACATTTAAGATTACAAAGTAAAATGTTACTTGATCTTGTTATGTAAATGAAACTTAAAGGAAGACATAAAAAGTCGATTTGTTAGAAAGTATGTTTTGACAAATTCAAAAAAATTGACTATGGCATTTAGCAATGCTTAAAGTCTGTTGGATTTGCACCAGCAATTACTCCAATTTGGTAATTGGAAAAAGCTTGTCTAAACTACATATTCTTCAATATCAATATTGAAGAAAATGTTGTAATTCGTAAGACACACATGATTTTTTCAATCATATGATTCCTAGTGCCTTGTAGCAGAAAATTGTCAATTTGATAATTGATCAAAGAATTTTGGAGTTACCAAGATTGTCAAGAGGAACTACGTTTATGGTAAGTTGAGTGGGATCTAAGTAGTTTTCCTAGTCAAATGTGTGAATGACATATTTGAGTGGGAGTTGAGTGATATCATGGTCTACCATATATGGGTGCATATTTGAGTGGGAGCGTGGAGACATTCTTATACATGTTGATGACATATTGTGAATGACATGGTTAGTGTATGGTTAAATCATTCAGTGGATGAAGTTAAATACGTGTTGCACATATAGGATCTACAAAGATAGATGATACCTTCAATCCGGATTATGGATGTAGTATAACTTCTTTTTCCCTAGTAGACCTAGGTTATCGAATCCTCGGGAAGCGAATGCGTAGTGAAGTTACTTTAACGGACCTTTGGGAATTTTTAGAATTCCTTTTGTGTTTTTACCGGACCAATAGCTTGCATCTTTTTGTTATTGTCGATGATGGAGAGAGAGGGCCTAGGGCGTTTGGTTTCACCTGTAGTTGTGCAAAACATCTGATGAGAATAAAAGATAGAAATAAGGTATGCATGTACCTGTTAGAGAAAAATGAATTATATGTGGGCAGTGCATCCATAATTGCAATTACCTCCGCAACCGCTTATAGCAATAACCTACTAGCTAGTCTCATCTATATAAGAAAGAGAACTAATGATATGCATAGTGATGTCACCGTTAATCCCAAGTAAATCCCTCACATACAACCGTACTACCCCTTCTGTCACTGGGGTTCCCAACCTGCAGATCAGTCATTACTCATACTCCCTATAGCTGGCTCAACCCTCGGGGTCTTGGGTACCAGAAAAGTCCTTGGATTGAGGCAAGAGAGGATACAGTAATCATCATGTCGTACAAACTAATACATGATTCCATCTATGATAAATAACATGCACAAACGCTACATGGCTAGGCCAAATCCCTTAGCCCAAGGAAAATTACTCACACATAGAGATTAGATCAACAATCATAAACATTGTAATGACAATCATAAGATTGATATCAATAGTCTTACAATGTCATCAATTGAAGAAGATGTCTACTATTACAAGTGGTGGAATATGGCTATGGAGATGGAGAAGGGTTTTGAGATCTGGAGGTGGCTGGTGATCTGTGGTAGAGACTTTTGGTGAGGTATGGCTTGTTTTCTCGTCGCCTGAGGCTTCTGTATATAGGGACCCCTTCACGAAAGTTGTTCTTTTTGACCTAACGGTGGCGACGCCAACTATATGAACGGAGCTATACTGTAATAACCCTAATTTTAGGTTATTATTTAATTTAAGTAAGAAAATAATTAGCTTCTAAACAATTTGATTTTGGCTAATCTCTAGTATTAAATTTGGATTTACTAATTGTTGCATGCAATAAAATTTGGAGTAGTTAATCAAGTGGTAATAGATTTGACTTAATTGTGCATGTCAACTTGTACTTGTCCTAATGCATTCATCGGTTGAGCTAATAATTAGAATTAGCTAGCTACTAGGTAGTATACATGTTGTACTGACGTGAAAGAGGAAAATAAGTGGAGTTTGCCTCTGGTTTGTCCATGTCAGCATGGTACATGCATGACATTTATTTATGAGGTAGCAACGTGGCTTCTTACTAGAGGTGGTTAGATGAGTTGGCAAGATCAGAATAGAATAGTCGGCAAGGAAGCTTCATGGAATCGCTGCATGGTGGCCAGCACAAGCAAGTCAAAGCTAGATATTTTTCCTTAGCAGCGGCCAGGTTAGATATTGAGCTGCCTTAGTCGGTTCTCATGTCTTATAAATAGGTGTAGATGTTGGGTCCGCAGCATAGAAAACAAAAAATTTCCTACGATGAGAACTACACGCCAAGATCTATCTACTAGGTATAGACCAACGAATGGACATACATCCATCGAGAACTTACCCTTGAAGACAACGAGTTTTGTTAACGAGTGGCAACTCGTGGTTGATGTAGTCGTACACTTGTCGATCTCAAGATCGTGTGGAAGTCCGAGCGCCGCAAATCAGCAGCGCATCCGTACTCGCACACACGTTCAAGCCACCGGACAACCTCCACCTCCTCACTCTAGCGATCCAGCGGAAGAAGCAACTCCTTCCAAACGAAATGCCACCGGGAACATGTATCTCGCTAATCCGAGACCATGGGGGAATAATTCTAGAGGGGGAGAGAGATCCTTCACGAGGAGGTGTTAGGAAGAAGGAGGAAGAGGGGGGACTTTTATAGGAGGAGGGGGTGCCCCTCCCCATGGCCGGCACCTCATGGGGGTGACCCCTCACCTCCTTCATTCATGTGGTGGTAACTCCCTCCACATTAAAATGCCTCTTCACATTCCCTTTTAAAGTCTCCACTTTAAATGCATTAAAATTCTCTAAGTTTAATGCTCTCTCATTTAATAAAACTCTTTTATTAAATTCATTTAGAATTTTGTTAATTAATTTAATTAACAAACATTCACATATAACCCCTTGCAATATTTCAATATCACATGTAGAACCACTTTCTGCAATTTCACCCGAAACAATTCCTGCGCTTTGCAATTCTTTCGTCTGAAACATATATGCTCCAAAATGGTTTCCGGCAACTCTTAAGTGTGTCACCCTATGGTACGCGAATAATGCAGATATGATTGAGACTCCTCTCAGATCAATAATCAGAAGCGGGACCTGGATATCCATACTGACTCCTGCATATTCAACGATGACTTCTGTGATCGTGAGAACCTTTAACGCTTGTAATTTAATCCCTTTGTCTCATGATATAATACATGTCCGAGATTCAATCATTGGTATCCAATACCTAGTTTGATCTCGTTACCGACATGCACTCTTTTCTCGTTCCCGTGATATAACATTCTAGTGATCACATCACTTGCTTGCAAGCTATCTCAATGTGATATCACCGAGAGGGCCCAGAGTATATCTATCCGTCATCGGGATTGACAAAATCCACTCTTGACCCATGAACCTCAACATAACACTTTTGTAGCACTGAACCCATCTCTATAGTCACCCTGTTACGGTGTGACGTTTGATGTTATCAAGATACTCTTCAGGTGTTAGCAATTAACATGATCTCATGGTCTAAGGATAAAGATTACTTTGTATGATGTTATAGCAATATAAACATAATGACTTGATTGTAATGCTATACTTCGGATGAATGTTCATCACATCATTTCACAAATGTTGCGACCTTGTTATTAACAACATCCAATGTCCATGATCAGGAAACCTTGATCATCTTGTTAATCAACAAGCTAGTCTATAAGAGAGGCATAACTAGGAACCCTTTTTGTTTATTAAATACACATGTATTGATGTTTCCGATCAATACAATTCTAGCATGCAAAATAAACATCTATCATATATAAGGAATACATAATAACAACTTTATTATTGCCTCTCGGGGCATATTTCCTTCAGTCTCCTACTTGCACTAGAGACAATAATCTAGTTCACATAGTGATAAATCTAACACCCATGGAGTTCTGGTGTTGATCATGTATGTCCCTAGGGAGAGCTTTAGTCAACGAGTCTGCTACATTTAGGTCCGTGTGTACTTTACAAATCTTTATATCTCCATCCTTGACATGCTCACGGATGGAGTGAAACCGGCACTTAATATGCTTGGAATTCTTGTGAGACCTTGGTTCCTTGGCGTTGGCTATGGCTCCATTGTTGTCACAATAGATCACGATTGGGTCCAATGCACTAGGAACCACACCTAGTTCTGTAATGAACTCTTTCATCCAAACCGCTTCCTGTGCCGCTTCTGAAGCAGCAGCATATTCCGCCTCCATCGTTGATCTAGCCAGCACAGGTTGTTTGGAACTCCTCCAACTAACTGCTGCTCCGTTCAAGAGAAATATGTATCCGGATTGAGACTTAGAGTCATCCGGATCAGTGTCAAAGCTAGCATCGACATAACACTTAGCGACCAGCTCTTCTTCACCTCCGTATATAAGAAACATATCCCTAGTTCTTCTCAAGTACTTGAGGGTGTTCTTGACCACTATCTACTGTTCCGAACCTGGATCAGATTGGTACCTACTAGTCAAACTAATAGCATGTGCCACATCCGGTCTTGTACATAGCATGGCATACATAATAGAGCCTATGGCCGAGGCATGGGGGTTCTTATCCATTATCTCTCTTTCTTCCACCGTAGCCGGACTTTGAGTCTTGCTCAATGTCTTGCCTTGCAACATAGGTAAGAACCCCTTCTTACTTCTATCCATATTAAACTTTTTTAATATCTTATCAAGGTATGTACTCTGCGATAGCCCAATTAGGCGCCTTGATCTATCTCTATAGATTTTAATGCCTAATATATATGACGATTCACCAAGGTCTTTCATCCAAAATTTGCTGTTTAGATAACTTTTAACACTGTTTAAAAGATCTATATCATTTCCAATCAATAATATGTCATCCACATATAATATCAGAAATGCCACATTGCTCCCACTCACTTTTTTGTAAATACAAGCCTCTCCATAAGTTTGGACAAATCCAAACTCTTTGATCACCTCATCAAAGCGGAGATTCCAACTTCGGGATGCTTGCTTCAGTCCATAGATGGATCACTGAAGTTTGCATACCTTATTAGCATCATTAGGATCGACAAAACCCTTAGGTTGTATCATATACAACTCTTCTTCAATATTACCATTGAGGAACGCAGTTTTGACATCCATTTGCCATATTTCATAATCGAAATATGCAGCAATTGCTAACATAATCCTAACCGACTTAAGCATCACTACGGGAGAGAATGTCTCATCGTAGTCAACTCCTTGAATTTGTTGAAACCCCTTTGCGACAAGTCGAGCCTTATAGATGGTCACATTACCATCAGCATCAGTTTTTCTTTTGAAAATCCATTTATTCTCAACGGCCTTTCGATCGTGAGGTAAGTCCACCAAGGTCCAAACCTGGTTCTTGTACATGGATTCCATCTCGGATTTCATGGCTTCTAGCCATTTGTTGGAATCCGGGCTCATCATCGCTTCTTCATATGTCGCAGGGTCATCTATTTCATCAACCATGAAATTCACAATAGGATTACCGTACAGTTCAGGAGTTGCACGTGTCCTATTTGACCTGCGAGGTTCGATAGTGTCCTCTTTCGGAGTTTGATGGTCAATATCATTAGCTCTCTCTTCATTAGGTGAAGTCAACTCCGAAACAACTTCCGGTGCTGCGCTACTCGCCATTTCATGAAGAGAAGGTTCAATAACCTCTTTGAGTTCTACCTTCCAACTACTCACACCTTTCGCGAGAAATTCCTTCTCAAGAAAGGATCCATTCTTGGCAACAAAAACCTTGCCCTCGGATCTATGATAGAAGGTATACCCAATCATTTCCTTAGGGTATCCTATGAAAACGCATTTTTCCGCTTTGGGTTCGAGTTTATCCGACTGAAGTTTCTTCACATAAACATCGCATCCCCAAACTTTAAGAAATGACAACTTAGGTTTGTTTCCAAACCATAATTCATACGGTGTCATTTCAACGGATTTAGATGGTGCCTGATTTAAAGTGAATGTAGTTGTTTCCAGTGCATAACCCCAAAATGATAGTGGCAAGTCAGTCAGAGACATCATAGATCGAACCATATCCAATAAAGTATGATTATGACGTTCCGACACACCATTATGTTGTGGTGTTCCGGCAGGCGTGAGTTGTGAAACTATTCCACACTCTTTCATGTGTGTGCTAAACTCGTAACTTAGATACTCACCTCCATGGTCAAACCGTAGAAATTTGATCTTTCTGTTACGATGATTTTCCACTTCATTCTGAAATTCCTTGAACTTTTCAAAGGTTTTAGACTTGTGTTTCATCAAATAGATATACCCGTATCTACTCAAATCATCCGTGAAAGTAACAAAATAACGATATTCACCTCGCGCCGACACACTCATTGGTCCACACACATCAGTATGTATGATTTCCAATAAATCTGTCGCCCGTTCCATTGAACCGGAAAACGGCATTCTAGTCATCTTGCCCATAAGGCATGGCTCACATGTATCAAATGATTCAAAATCAAGTGATTCCAAAAGTCCATCAGAATGGAGTTTCTTCATGCGTTTAACGTCAATATGACCTAGACGGCAGTGCCACATGTATGTAGATATATCATCATCAAGTTTAATCTTTTTAGCATCAACATTATGAATATGCGTAATATTACTATCGAGATCCAACAGAAATAAACCATTCAACACAAGTGCATGACCATAAAAGATATTATCCATATAAATCGAACAACCATTGTTTTCAGACTTAAACGAATAACCACTTTACATCAAACATGATCCGGATACAATGTTCATGCTCAGTGCAGGCACCAAATAACAATTATTTAGATTTATCACTAATCTCGATGGCATATGGAGAGGCAGCGTTCCGACGGCGATCACATCAACTCTTGATCCATTGCCGACCCGCATCGTGACCTCATCCCTTGCTAGTTGTTGCTTGTTCCGCAGCCCCTGAATCGAGTTACATATATTAGCAACTGATCCCGTATCAAATACCCACGTGCTACTGCGAGTACTAGTCAAGTACACATCAATAACATGTATATCATATATACCTTTGTTTGCCTTGCCGGACTTCTTGTCCGCCAAATACTTGGGGGCAATTGCGCTTCCAATGGCCAGTCCCCTTGCAATAGTAACACTCGCTGTCAGACTTAGGGCTAGCTCGGGGTTTCTTTTCAGGTGCGGCAACAGATTTGCCACCCTTCTTTCCCTTGTGCTTGCCTTTCTTGTCCTTCTTGAAACCGGTGGTCTTATTGATCATCAACAGTTGATGTTCTTTCCTAATCTCCACTTCTGTAGTCTTAAGCATTGACAGAAGCTCGGGAAGAGACTTCTTCATGCCCTGCATATTATAGTTCATCACGGAGCTCTTGTAGCTAGGTGGCAGAGATTGGAGAACACGATGTATGCCTAAGTCAATGGGAATCGTTATTCCCAAGGACACAAGCTTATCGGCGTACCCAGACATTTTGAGTACGTGCTCACTAACGGAGCTGTTCTCCTCCATCATGAAGCTAAAGAACTTTTCAGAAGCATTATAACTCTCTACGGCAGCATGGGTATCGAAAATCATTTTCAATTCTCCCATGGTATCAAAGGCATTGCCATTTTCGAAACGCTTTTGAAGTTTAGGCTCTAGCCCATACAGTATGCCGCAATGAACTAAGTTGTGGTCCTCCTGACGAGTCATATAGACATTCTTTTCTTCGTCAGGGGCATCAGGAGCTGGTGGGGGGCCTAGCGGCGCCTCTAGCACATATTGCTTTTGTGCAGCAGTGAGGAGAATCCTCAAATTCATAGCCCAGTTGGTGAAGTTGCTACCATTCGCAACAAGTTTCTCTTTCTCCATGAACACATTGAAATTAAAAGCAGGTGGTGCCATCTACAACAGAATTTGTTTATTTAGACTAAGTTTATGATAGAGTTAGTTCAACTAATCCGAATTACTAATGAACTCCCACTCAAAAATGATATCCCTCGTGTCTTTTTGGTGATTACATGAACCAAATCCACTACACCAAGTCCGATCATCACGTGAGTCGGTGTAGCTTCAAACGCGAGCATCTATATGGGCATCATATCAACTATATGACTCATGTTTAACCTTTCGGTCCGTGTTCCGAGGCCATGTTTGTACATGCTAGGCTCGCCAAGTAAGAACCTTAGTACTCGCGTATGTAAAATTGTCTTACACCCGTTGTATGAAAGCGTAGAGTCGAGTACACCCGATCATCACATGATGCCTCGAAACACAATCCATATAACGGTGCATACTTAAGGAAGAACACATTTTATCTTGATATCTAAATGAGGGATCATCTTACAATGCTACCAAAAGCGCCAAACTAGCAGTATAAGATGCTAACATCTAATGTGTAAAGTGAGATGATATGGTCCATGCATTTGATCTCTATCATTGCATCGTGGTATGATCTATATCATTCCTTTGTGTGTAAGGCCAAGGTCTATGGAACTTACACGTTGAGTGTGTTATAAGAGTATCTATCATACATCTACTTACAACAATACCATATCAAGACACTAGCCCAGCAACGATCTAAACTAGACGCCTCTAATTTATTAATTGCAAGTTTTACGTGGCTTAGGGCTTTCGGAGATAGAACTGGTCTTACCTACGAACATGAACCACAACGAGGATAACCAAGTTATTAGCAACTTGTTGTAAATCAGATATTGACTATAGTAGGAGAGACAGACACCCGCCAAGTTTAATGCTCTCTCATTTAATAAAACTATTTTATTAAATTTATTTAGAATTTTGTTAATTACTTTAATTAACAAACATTCACATATAACCCCTTGCAATATTTCAATATCACATGCAGAACCACTTTCTGCAATTTCACCCGAAATAATTTACGGTTTCTATCGAAACAATTCCTGCGCTTAGCAATTGTTTCGTCTGAAACATATGTGCTCCAAAATGGTGTCCAGCAACTCTTAAGTGTTTCACCCTATGGTTCGTGAATAATGCAGACATGATTGAGACTCCTCTTAGATCAATAATCAGAAGCGGGACCTGGAGATCCATACCGACTCCTGCATATTCAACGATGGCTTCTATGATCGTGAGAACCTTTAACGCTTGTAATTTAATCCCTTTGTCTCATGATATAATACATGTCCGAGATTCGATCATTGGTATCCAATACCTAGTTTGATCTCGTTACCGACATGCACTCTTTTCTCGTTCCCGTGATATAACATTCTAGTGATTACATCACTTGCTTGCAAGCTATCTCAATGTGATATCACCGAGAGGGCCCAGAGTATATCTATCCGTCATCGGGATTGACAATTTCCACTCTTGATCCATGAGCCTCAACATAACACTTTCGTAGCACTAAACCCATCTTTATAGTCACCCTGTTATGGTGTGACGTTTGATGTTATCAAGATACTCTTCAGGTGTTAGCAATTAACATGATCTCATGGTCTAAGGATAAAGATTACTTCGTATGATGTTATAGCAATATAAAAATAATGACTTGATCGTAATGCTATACTTCAGATGAATGTTCATCACATCATTTCACAAATGCTGCGACCTTGTTATTAACAACATCCAACGTCCATGATCAGGAAACCTTGATCATCTTGTTAATCAACAAGCTAGTCTATAAGAGAGGCATAACTAGGAACCCTTTTTGTTTATTAAACACACATGTATTGATGTTTCCAATCAATATAATTCTAGCATGCAAAATAAACATCTATCATATATAAGGAATACATAATAATAACTTTATTATTGCCTCTCAGGGCATATTTCCTTCAGTAGCTCTGCCGATGTCCCATACATCACATCTCAGTTAGAGTCACAAAGCACCGAGAGAGAGAGTGAGACCAGAAGAAGTACAAGTAGACTTCTATATTATGGAGGCAATGGTTTTATACAGAAGGAGACGTTGTGTTGCATTGGATGCAGACACATACATAGGGAGGTTCTGCTAGAGTTGTAGATGAGAGTCGATCCATATATGGGTGTTTGTACCGCTATTGGATTACCTATCTCTGGGGTTTTATTGGAGTATATATTGGTTCGATCTGGATATTTATTTTGAGGCAAGATTTTTATACAACTCTGATATATTTTGTGAAGTAGATTCTTTTTATTAAAATTCTGATATGTTAATTGATATGAGAGTTGTGAATATTCCGAAGAATATTTGGTGAGCTAATACACTGGTATTGGTATTCGGTGATGGATCCGTTTGGAGCCACCAATACGGACCGAGTATCTGTCATGAATATTGATTAGGGAATAACATCAAAATTAATATTAATGTTTTCTGATGTAAAACTTGGTGCTATGAAAGTAATCGTATTGTACCAATCACGGTCCAGGTATGGGACTGGCTGAGTTCTCCGCTAGACACGGCCCTGAAATGGAATGTGTCGGTGATGGATCCATAGGAGCCATCAACATCAGTAAATTCAGGTGTCCAGGTTTTAGTGGGTCAAATGGCTCTCCTCTTCTAGCACCTGTGTGGTGCTAGTCGAGGCTGTCGATGTCGGAGTACCCCTCTACAGAGTGTAAAGGTTAATATTAACCCCTGTGACTCCCGGGCTTGGGAATGCTTACTTTCATGTGTGGCACCATGTGTTTTTAATTTGGTTTAAGTAATTTAATCACCCATTTTTTGTAAAGCAAGTCTATTTTACAACTTATATGATTGTTTATATGATTAGTTTGCTGAGTACTTTTTATACTCACCGCTGGCTCCCAATGTTTTTATGCAGTCGAAATAAAAGGTGCGGTGATTCGAGAGTAGGCTAGACCGATACACAAGAAGCGATTTAGAGAATCTAGTTGTACTCCTTTGTAAATGTGAATAATTTTGTAATAAAATTAGTTTGATCTTCTCGAGATCCACTGTACAGGCTTTTGCCTGTATTTTTAGCCTTACGGGTATATAGGCCTCCAGGCTATATACGCGTGGCGGTTGTCAGTCTACCGGGCCAGGTCTCGGGGCGTGACATATACGGCCGGAATTTTGCTCCGGTCATATAGTTGGTTGTTAAAGCGTCTGCCTCCGCTTCACGGCTCCTGGTTTCTTCTAGTTGTTGGAAATCTCGTATCTTGGACTTTAATGTAGTGATTTCCATTTTCAAACGACATTATCTACGCAGGAAAAATATAAAAAAAGGATTGCATACCCATTTGAATATTAGCCATTAGTGGTAGGGCTTAGAGCCATCCGTAGATGTGGATAATATCTAGTTTAAATGTGGACGTGGATGGCTATATTTTAGAGCCATCCGTAGATCAATACATTTGATAAACATTGAATGTCGAAATGTTTCAAGAATTCTGAAAGAGGTTCAGAATATCCTAATTAAGATTCTGAAAATAGCAAAATGGAACAAACAAACAAAAGGTTCTTACTTATGAAATTAGGAGAAACATTGAGTTAAATCTCAGTATAAACAATTATTCTTATAAGGAAGAATAGAGATGATCTGCATCTCCTATGCCTAGATCATAGGTTCTACCCTATTAACCATATTGTATACTCGACACAATGTGACCCAAATTTTTTGGTTAGAAGAACAGGTTCTTAATCGTAAGAATATGTTTTGAAGTGATTCTTAAACTAATCACTAAAGTAGAGTTAAGTTTAAACAAAAAGGAAGCATGGTTAGGCATCGAAGATGCAAGTAATGCACTGTCTACCAAATCAAAAGTATTAGAATAGTTATGATCTAGTAAGTGTGAGTTTTGGTTTAGAAAGTTTGACTTTCGTCTAAGTGTGTTTCTAGGTGTACATGACAACATTGAAAGTTTAATTGATTGATCGACCGTCATTGTAAACACTAGGAAATATAAGTCTTACGATGTCACCAAATGAGTACTTCGACACATTATGTGATAATGGTGTAAGTGTCGAAATATGAGACATTAACAATTTGCAAAGATACACAGATCTGGTAATACATATCAAGGACATGAAGTTTTCCATGAGCAAGCATGATCAATAAACATATATATGATATGGTTTTACAATTAGAAACAAATGCAACTAGATTATTTGTACTCTAGTGCAAGTGGGAGACTAAAGGAGATATGCTCTAGAGGCAAATAATAAAGGTGTTTTTTATCATATCTCATTAGTTCATAATATTTTTATATCATGCTATAATTGTATTAATCGGAAAAATTGATACAAGTGTGGTATATAAATAAACCAAAGGTCCCTAGTAGCCTCTATACAACTAGTTCATTGGACAACTGATGATCAAGGTTTCCTGATCATGGAGCATCTATGCCAATTGACAATGAAGTCATATCATTGGTAAAATGATATGATGGACATTACCCATATAAGTATTGCAACATGATCAAGTCACGAAGTTCATAGTTGCAATATTTAGAAACGAAGTATCCTAATCCTTAGATCGCGAGATCTTATTTAATCACTATCACCCGCAATTGCTTGGACTACATCAACCATCACATCGTAACAAGGTGATCATAAAGGTGTATTTTGGCTATTCCAAAGGGGCATATTGAGGAGTATGCATCGATATTGGGATTTATTCTCCTACGTGACGGGAAGATACACTAGGTCCACTCGGTGAGATTACATCCATAAGCTCCACAGTGTGTGACTAGGTCACGGGGATAAAATATCACGGGAACGAGTAAAGCAACACTTGTCGGTAACGAGATTGAACGAGGTATCGTGATACTGATCATCAGATCTTGGACAAGCCAGTTATAAAGTAACAAAGGGAGTTGAACTCGACGTTTATGGTTCAAACGATGTTGAAATCGTTGGTCTGAGAGTCATCTCGATCATGTCTATGATGTTCCCGAACCATAGGGTAACACACTTAAGGGTTTTATGACGCTTAGAGATCATTCTGCAATTGATGGAATCACAGGAAGAAAGAAAAGGGACATAGAGAGTGTCTCGTGAGAGAACTGGAATCGTTACGGGAGAATCCGAAGGAGATTGGAATGAACCAAAAGGTGTTTCAGATCAAAAAGGATTTAATGAATATTTATTTTATATTAATTATTGTACTTAATAATAAAATAATATTTAAATTTAATTTAATGGGGCAACTTCCCTATTGGGCCAAGTTCCTGGAGGAAACAAGGCCCAAGAGGGAAGGCCGTCTACGGCAAGCCGCCACCACCTTGGAGGGTGGCGGGTAGGGCCTACCCCCCATGGGGTCGCGCACGGGGCCCACCCGCCCCCGGCCGACCCTCCTCTCCCTTGGCGTGCACCTCCACCTCCTCCTCCCTTTAGTCCCACCCCGAGACTTTCATAGTTGGGGGTGCACTCTTTTCCCCTATATATAGAGGTCTACATGGGAGGGAAAATGCACCCAAATAATTTCTAATGCAATTTCATTAGGAATTCTCTCTCTCTTCTCTTGCGATAGTGGCCCCAAGTAAGGGTTGCATGAGCGGGAGACTGCTTCGCTAAGGCATGCCGTTGTACTGCAGTGATTCTGGCTAGAAGATCTACTTCCACATTCTCAACAAGGCTTAGAGAATCAGGAGTTGTTGTTGAGCACTGTACGTGTGCGAGACCTCGGGGGTGCTACCAATAGTGGCACCAGGATCATCGTGCAAGGGCTAGGAGTGACTTGTGAGGAGCTTCACGACCTTGAGGTCAGATAAGTATGATTACATCATCCATGTTTCACATGAATGTTAAATGCTTTAGGTGTACAAGGGTATGTTACCAAATCCTCTCTCTTTTATAGCATTGCTGATAGATAGATGTTGGGCATATTGATGTTATGCTAGTCAAGATTTTTTTGTTTTCTGCTACAAACCCCTTCATTGTGACCGTTAACAATGGTAACTGATCGTTAACGGCGTTGAAAGGACATTTACTGTCATAATCACTTTTGGTGTTCGTTAACAACTAGTAGACCCTTTTTACAGTTTGCTATTGTCTACAGGGTGATATTCTACAAAGGAAAAAGGACCATAGGCCTGCGGATCATTCCCTGCATTTGTTCTTGTATCTTGGGAATTCCAGACCAGAGTCTCCTGTCTACACAGACCGGAGTCTCTGGTGTGGTCTGGAGTTTCCCCAGGAGTCTCCGGAGTGGCCTCTGTTTTCTTGCCCGGGTCAGCCAGTAAGGTGGTCCGGAGGTTGGTCCGGAGTCTCCAGTCCCTATCTCAGGCCGGAGTCTCCGGTGTAGAGGGACCGGAGTCTCCGGTCCACTTGTCTCCCAACTGAGCTGGGTCATTCTATCAAGGGGTCCGAAGGCTGGTCCGGAGGTTGATCGGAGTCTCCGGTCTAGACCGGAGTCTCCGGTGTGGTGACCAGAGTCTCCGGTATGCTTCTTCTCCAACGGTCAGAAAAACGGTTCGCTGACAGAAGGGCTATAAATAGGGGACCTTATCCCCTTGTTCTAGCTGCTCGTCCACCTCAAGAACACCATGTCCATTTGAGCCACCAAATCAACAAGATCTCTTCATCCAACCATCCAAAGTCTTTGATCTTTGGAGAATCGAAGGAGGAGGCCTTGATCTACAGCTTCATCAAGAGAGATCTTCATTTCCCCCTCATTAACTTGAGGGCCCCCATGCTCTAGTGTTTCATTGGAAACCCTAGGTTTTGATTTGGTTCTTACAAGCTTGTCTTTGATTGTTTGACAGCTTGCTTGTATTTGGGAGCCTCCAATTAAGTTGTTGATTGCCCCGAACTTTTTGTAAAGGTGCTGGCTTCCACCTCGAAGGTTGTCGTATAGTGGACCACGGAGACTCTGGTGTGGTTTGAATCTAACACATTTTACAAGGTCTCAATGATTCTGTGCTGCCTCCATGGGACATATATACTTACCTTCATGTTATCTCCCTCGCTGCTTTTCACAGGCTCTGGCTCTCGTCGTCCTCCTCGCACCAAGGCCAAGATGAAGAGAGGGGATCCTCGCTATGATGAGTCTGAGGGTCGGTACATTGTGCCCCCATCCAACCGCAGACAGTAAGCCCGTGATGTAGCCTATATGCAGCGGGAGTAGGAAAGGGAAACGTGCCAAGAGGGAAAAATATGATAACATTCAGTCTTTGGCTCGCATGTATAAGCAAGAGTACCGTTAGCTGCGGAAGACCAATTTCTATGAATTGCCTCGCACTAGTGATGACCCCAGTTATTGAAGGAAGGAGCAAGTTGTCTTCATGAAAGACATTTACAGTGTGCTCAAGAGATCTCTTGTATGTCCCCAGAAGTACTTGAGTGTTGAGCAGATGAGGAAGAGCCCCTACTTCTTTGATGCTTTGTGGATTAGTGAGAAGTTGGGGTTGTTCAACTTGATGGAGATCCGTGAAGACTACAACAGCACCCTTGTCCAGTAGTTCTACGCCACAGTTGTGTTTGGGACTGACCAAGCCAGGACTATGACTTGGATGACTAACAACCGCCGCTGCTCTGCCACTTTCTATGACTTTGCTGAGGCCATCTTCGAGACTTTTCAGGGGGTATCTACTCATGTTGGAGTTCGCATGCACTCAACATCTCATGGGGTGAACAAGAACAAACTTGCCCCTTTATATGGTAGTGAGGGGGTTGTGGGAGGGTCCAAGGGACTCAAGCCTCTCTACAATCTCATGTTGAGGATCTTCCGCCAGACCATTTCCCCTAGTGCTGGGAATGATGATGCCATCAGATGTGGTTTGGTCAACTTGATGTACCACACCCACAAGACTTACATGGCTAGCCCCGATGTTGATGCTGATCCTATTGATGTGATGGATTACATATTTGAGGATATGTATCATGCCATCTTATACAAGAAGGCCCCTCCATATGCACCCCTGGTCATGAGACTCATCAACACTCAGCAACATGGTTCGCCGCTTGCTATGCCTCCCAACCTTACCGAGCACACTCTCATAGCTCTGCAGCAGAAAGGGGCTATGAGGGATCCTCCTAGACGCTCCCATGCACATGAGGAGGAGGAGATTTCAGAGACTGACAGGGCCCCCTCTCCTCCTAGGGCTCGGAGGAAGAATGCTTCCAATGCACCTCTTCCACCCATGACACGTGACTATGTCCATGAGAGGGTCAAGAAGGCCTCATTCTAGGAGAGGACCTTGTGTTGCATGAATGTGGACATCCGGAAGCAAGAGCATGATTCCTATAAGAGCAACCACCGCATCGAGAAACTACTCAAGGAGATCAAGGCTCAGGGTGAAGCGTATGATGAGGAAGGTGAGGATGAGTACACTGATGAGCATGGCGCTCAGCCTTCCACCGAGTCAGATCACACTCTTTCGTTTGGGGCATGGAATGCCCATTAGGACAGCTTGGTGGATTGGAAGACCTTCTCTGATGTCACATCTGGGTTTGGGTATCAAGGTACATCCTCTTCTCGCCCTCACGGCAAAGGGCATGCAGCTCCAGATGATGATGAGGACTATGATGATGATGATGAGGATCGGGATCTAGATGTGGAGGACGACGAGGATGATGACGAGGACTACTGATCCGTTGGGACGCTAGCTTAGGTCTTTTCCCTTTTTCGGTGTTTCGATGCCAAAGGGGGAGAAGACATTGTCACTGGGATTTGCATGGGTTTGGGCTACTTGATTCGTATTTGCCTTCTCGTCTCTATTTGCCTTATGTTATTGTGGGACACTGTTTGCTATTTGTGTGTGTGTGTGACTCTGTGGGTGCTCCAACTTTGTTGTAACTCATGTGAGAACTATGTGTTTTATCCATTTTCTACCTACCTTGCCTGCTTTACTTGTTTATCTTTGTGCACATAGACAGGGGTAGCATGTCCATACTCTGTCATACGTAATTGTGAACTTTTGTTCATGCAAATTCACTAGTTGTCATCGAACACCAAAAAGAGGGAGATTGAAAGGACATTTACTGTCATAATCACTTTTGGTGTTCGTTAACAACTAGTAAACCCTTTTTACAGTTTGCTATTGTCTACAGGGTGATATTCTACAAAGGAAAAAGGACCATTGGCCTGTGGATCATTCCCTGCATTTGTTCTTGTATCTTGGGGATTCCAGACCGGAGTCTCCGGTGTAGTCCGGAGTTTCCCCAGGAGTCTCCGGAGTGGCCTCTGTTTTCTTGCCCGGGTCAGCTAGTAAGGTGGTCCGAAGGTTGGTCCGGAGTCTCCGGTCCCTATCTCAGGCCGGAGTCTCCGGTGTAGAGGGACCGGAGTCTCCGGTCCACTTGGCTCCCAACAGAGCTGGGTCATTCTGTCAAGGGGTCCGGAGGCTGGTCCGGAGGTTGACCGGAGTCTCCAGTCTAGACCAGAGTCTCCGGTGTGGTGACCGGAGTCTCCGGTCTGCTTCTTCTCCAACGGTCAGAAAAACGGTTCGCTGACAGAAAGGCTATAAATAGGGGACCTTATCCCCTTGTTCTAGCTGCTCGTCCACCTCAAGAACACCATGTCCATTTGAGCCACCAAATCAACAAGATCTCTTCATCCAACCATCCAAAGTCTTTGATCTTTGGAGAATCGAAGGACGAGGCCTTGATCTACAGCTTCACCAAGAGAGATCTTCATTTCCCCCTCATTAACTTGAGGGCCCCCATGCTCTAGTGTTTCATTGGAAATCCTAGGTTTTGATTTGGTTCTTACAAGCTTGTCTTTGATTGTTTGACAGCTTGCTTGTATTTGGGAGCCTCCAATTAATTTGTGGATGTGTGCCCGAACTTGTTGTAAAGGTGCCGGCTTCCACCTCGAAGGTTGCCGTATAGTGGAAGAGGTGAATCGAACCCGTTAGGGTGAGGTTCATCGGAGAACAAGGGAAGCCTCTCGTGGAGTTGGTGGTTTGAAACCACCCCCTCTCCAAATGTAGACGTACTTCCCCTCAAAAGGAAGGAACTACGGGAAACAAATCCTTGTGTCTCCATGTGCTCCTCTTTGGTTCCTTCTAACCTTTACCGCACTTTACTTATCTAGTTATTGTTTAGTTTGTGCTTGTTTGTGCTTGTTTGTCATATAGGAAAATTCACCTTAGTTGCATAATCTAGAGAATTTTCCTTTCTTGTCAAACCCTAATTTTAAAAAGAGTAAAATTTGAAGTAGCACCTATTCACCCCCCCCTCTAGGTGCCCATACGATCCTTTCAATTGGTGTCAGAGCCTCGACTCTTTATTCGGGCTTAACCGCCTAAGAGATTATGGGCAACCCAGAGGAGGGAGAAAGTGAGGCTAGCCATTCGGTGACCATGGTAGATCTCAAGAATTTGGAAACAAGCTTGAGCTCTACCTTGGGCAACGAAATCCGACAGGTGCGTCAACTCGTTGAGCAACTTGTTAAGGATAAGAAAACCTCACATCCTCCCTCTCCAGTGGAAACACCACCAAACCCAAAGGCTAATGCTCCGGCAAAGCCTTTGGAGGAAGTGGTAGGGGATGAACATAATTCCACTAACTCCGCCACAAAAAAGGGTGATGGGAAGGAAGGGTTCCATACGGTTCCTGGATGGTACTCTCCTGACCCTCCTATCCCTCATCCACATATAAACAATAGAGGAGACCCACCTAAGTTAGCTGCACATACTTTTGCTCAATGGAAAGTGTTAATGAAATCTCATGTGCGTAGCTCTTGCATTGATTTGTGGAATATTATTGAAGAAGGACTCAAAATTGAGGATCCAACCAACTTGACGAGAAGAGAAGTGGTCAATAGCCAACTCAATGTGACTGCCTTGCACATGATCCAACTTGGGGGGGCAAAGGATTTTCCCCACATTGAGCACTACAACACCGCCAAGGAAGCTTGGGATGCTCTCATTGACTTGTTTGTTGGCAATGAGAGTATGAGGAGAAATAGATATGATGCCTTAAGCAATGAGGCCGAAGGTTTCTTCGTGAAGGATGGTGAGGATCATGAAGACATGTATCGAAGACTCAAATCCATAGCCACCGCCTTCAGGAATGTTGGCGCCTCTCACATTGATGACGCTTGGATCAAAAGGAAGTATGTGAGTGCTCTCATGCCCTTCGAGCCTACTGATTTGAAGAGTCTCCAAGGAAGAGACAACTACCATCTCATGACCTCCAATGAAGTGATGCAAGAGATGGTAGCCTTCAAGGTTGCTGCCAAGAATGCCAAAGATGCCCGTGCTCGTGCCATTAGAATGAGTAGTGGTGTCAATCTTGCCGTGAAGGCCAAGGTTGTGGAGTATGATGAAGATGAAGGAAGTGATGAGGGACCTTCAATGAGCCACCCTGACGATGTCAAGACTGCTCATGGTCAATACATGGCCTTCTATGCAAGAAACTTTTGGAAAGACCCCGCCAAGGCCAAGATTGAAATGCAACGAAGAAGCAACCCCAATGGGAGAAGAGACAATGGGTCCAAGCTGAGAACTTGTTTCAATTGTGGTGACCGCTATCACTTCGTTGCAGCTTGTCCCTACGAGAAAAGAGAAGATCATGGGGGTAAACTTGTGTTGAATAAGACCTCCAAAGTTCCATATAAGAAACCCTTCATCAAAAGAAACCCAACCAACAAGAAGCCGGGAGAAATTGTCTTGATCACACATGAAGAGTACTCCTCCGATGATGATGATGATGAAGAGGAAGAAGAGGATACACCAAGTGGTGTGGCGGCTCTTGCCACTACCTCTACTCCTTCATTCTCGCTCTTTGACTCTCCAAATGAGAATATCTCCAACAAGAACGTCACTTGCCTTATGGGAAGAGGAACGGAGGTATTATCATCATCACACTCCACTTCCTTAATCAATGATGATTTTGATGATGAGTTATCTCTTGAGGTCAAAAAGGAATTAGTTTCTTTTGATGTGTTCATGGATAACTTGCAAGGGGAACATAAGAAACATGTTGTGGACCTCCTAAATCAACTTTCACACACACAAGAACTTCTAGATGAGAGATGCCAATTAGGAAGAGAGCACATGATTGAGGTAGAAGCTCTGAATAATGCTCTAGAAGAAGAACAAGAAACTAGAATATCTCTTGAAACTAAACTAGAGGGCCTTGATGAAGCTAATGACCTCATTATTAATAAACTCATCAAGGAACGTGATCATGCTATTTCTAAATACAAAAGGGGTAAAAAGGATAAGATTGAGTTTGATGTTGTTCATGGAAAACTTGTCGAGGACTTTAGGACACTTGACAAGGCCCACAAGGCCTTGGAAAGTGAACTCTTGTCCCTCACAAAGTCTCGTGAAAAGCTTCAAACTCAATTGATTAATACTCCCTCACCTAGTACATTCATTCCTTCTAGTTGTACAAATACTCTTGAGGAACATGCTAGGTTGAAGGGGGAGCTAGCTAAGACCTCCTTTCCCAAAGGAAACAAGTCTATTGATGACCTCTTAAACAAGCAAAGGTCAAATGGTGAAAAAAGGGGCTTAGGCTTTGTCTCTAAAGCAAAGAAGAAAAGGAATAACAAGAAGAAGAAGGCCAAGCCTGCTCAAGAAAAGAACAAGGTCATTGTGGGAAGTAAGACCACAAGTGGCAAAACTATGTCTCATGATGATTTTGCGGGTAGTGCTAACCCTCACTATGTCTTAATGCGTGATTATTATGGTGATGTGTATGCACAATATGTTGGCCCATTTGATGGTTATATTGCATGGTCGATTTGGGTTCCCAAGACCCTTGTTACTAACAAAAGAGGACCCATTGAGAAATGGGTACCTAAAAACTAGTTTGATCTTTTGTAGACCTACGCTTCCGGAGGGTCAAAATGGGTGCTCGATAGTGGATGCACAAGTCATATGACCGGAAGTGCTTCAAGTGTCAAGGAATTGAGACCAAATGTGGATCAAATATCTGTGACATATGCCGACAAATCAAAGTCTAAGGTAATGGGTTTCGGCAAAGTTGTGGTTGCACACGATATCACTCTCGTGCACGTCATGCTTGTTGAGACCCTTGGCTATAATTTACTTTCAGCCCGTGCTCTAGGAAAGATGGGTTTTGCTGTCTTCATTGATGTTGATATTGTGAACCTCTTGTGGAGCAAGACTCTAAAGGTTGCTTTTGTTGGGTACGTCGAGGATGACTTGTATGTGGTGGACTTCTCGGGGAAAACCACTACAAGTCCGATGTGCCTTTTCGGAAAGGCTGATGTGGGTTGGCTATGGCACCGCCGTCTAGCCCATGTCAACATGAGAACTTTGCAAAGCCTCCACAAGGATGGTCATATTGTTGGACTAAAATAAAATGTTTGCTTTGCCAAAGATCGTGTTTGCAGGGCATGTGTTGAAGGAAAGATGCATGATTCTCCCCGCAAGCCAAAGAACTACATCAAGTCCAAGAGGATCTTGGAGCTTCTTCATGTGGATCTCTTTGGTCCTCCGTCTCATGCAAGTCTTGGTGGGAAGAAATATTGTTTGGTGATTGTTGATGACTACTCAAGATACACTTGGGTATATTTCTTCAAGTTAAAAAGTGAGACCCAAGAGAACTTCATTGACTTCATCAACATGGCTCAACGTCAACACAATGTCCCAGTATTAACAATAAGAAGTGACAATGGTACCGAGTTCAAGAACTACACATTAAATGGATTTCTTAGTGATGAGGGAATAAAACATCAATATTCCGCTTCATATACCCCTCAACAAAATGGTGTAGCTGAGAGGAAGAACCGGACTCTCATTGATATGGCTAGGACTATGTTGGCGGAATTCAAATCTCCATACAATTTTTGGGCTGAATCTATCTCCACCGCATGCCATGCATCAAACCGTCTCTACCTCCGCAAAGAATTGATCAAGACTCCATATGAGATCCTTATCGGTAACAAGCCTAATGTCTCTTACTTCCAAGTATTCGGTTGTAAGTGCTTCTATCGCATTAAGGGCATTCATTTATCCAAGTTTGATTCCAAAGCATTAGAGGGTATTTTTGTTGGTTATGGTCTCGAATCCCACACTTATATAATCTATGACAAGCTCTCAGGAATTGTCATAGAATCTTGTAGTGTGGTGTTTGAAGAATATGATGGTCCCCAAGCGGGGCGTGTTGATGTTTGTGATGTAGATGATGAAATGCCTAAGGATGCCATAGGAAGAATGGGTGTGGGTTTCATCCGCCCTGTTGAGGAACCCCTTATGGTGGATCGAGAAGAACTATGCTCTACTCACGTGGAGCCCTCATCCTCACAACTTCAACAAGCTATTGTCGAGGTGGACAACGACCCATGCCAAAGACAAGTTGTGGACCCTCAACCTACTGATCAAGAAGATGCCTCCAGCCAAGAGGTGTTTGAGTCTCCGTTTGCCAGGATTTCTAGTGGTGCTAAGGCCATTACACAAGCAAAATATATACAAACTGCCATAAGTACAGGTAAATACCTGGCCAGTTGTGGGACTGATCAAGACCAAGGTCAACCTCTCCTCCTATAGAAGAGAATGTTCCCAATGATGATCAAGGTCAAGTTAATGGTCAAGACGAGGACCAAAATGATGAAGTGATCCCACCAAGAAACAACAAGGAGATCGAAACTCGTCGCCAAGCTAGAATGGATAGAATATTGGAATTAAGAGACCACACTCTTGAGAATGTGGTTGGGGATCTAAGAAGAGGGATATCTACTCGAGCTCAATTGAAGAACTTTGGTGAGCACCACGCACACATTTCCATGGTGGAACCAAAGAAAGTATGGGAAGCTCTTGAAGATTCGGATTGGCTGGATGCAATGCACAAAGAGCTCAACAACTTTGAGAGAAACAAAGTATGGAAGTTAGTTGAAAAGCCAAAGGATTGCCGCAATGTTATAGGCACCAAGTGGATTTTCAAGAACAAGCAAGATGAGCATGGAATTGTGATAAGGAACAAGGCAAGATTGGTTGCACAAGGGTTCTCTCAAATTGAAGGCATTGATTATGGAGAGACTTATGCTCCCGTGGCCCGCCTTGAGTCCATCCGTATCCTTCTTGCTTATGCGGCACATCATAATTTTAAATTACAACAAATGGATGTAGAAAGTGCTTTTCTCAATGGTCCATTGCATGAGTTGGTTTATGTGAAACAACCCCCGGGATTTGAGGATCCCAACTTTCCAAACCATGTCTACAAACTTGATAAGGCTCTCTATGGGCTCAAGCAAGCCCCACGCACGTGGTATGAGCACCTTAGAGAGTTGTTGTTAGATCGTGGGTTTAAGGTTGGGAAAATCGATCCCACTCTTTTTACCAAGAGGGTCAATGGGGAACTTTTTGTATGCCAAATTTATGTAGATGACATTATCTTTGGCTCTTCTAACAAAGCTTTTAATGATGAATTCTCTAAGCTAATGACTGACAGGTTCAGGATGTCTATGATGGGAGAATTGAGAGTATTTCTTGGTTTTGAGATCAAGAAAGTGAGAGGTGGTACATTCTTCAACCAAGCCAAGTATACTCAAGATATGCTCAAAAGATTTAACATGAAAGATCTCAATGGAGCTCCCACTCCCATGGCAACAAAGACTCATCTTGAACTAAACCCAAATGGTAAAGATGTGGACCAAAAGGTATACCGGTCCATGATTGGCTCTTTGCTTTACCTTTGTGCATCTAGACCCGATATTGTGTTGAGTGTAGGAGTGTGTGCAAGATATCAAGCGGCTCCTAAAGAAAGCCATTTGATGGCAGTCAAGAGAATCTTTCGATATTTGGTTCATACCCCAAACTATGGTATTTGGTATCCTAGGGGCTCTACTTTCTCTCTTTGTGGGTACACGGATTCGTATTGGGCTGGTGACAAGGATGATAGAAAATCAACCTCCGGGGCTTGCCAATTCCTTGGGAGGTCCTTGCTGTGTTTGTCTTCTAAGAAGCAAAACTGTATATCTCTTTCCACCGCCGAAGCCGAGTATGTGGCAGCTGCTAGTGCTTGTACACAATTGCTATGGATGAGGCAAACTTTAAAGGAATACGGTGTCCATTGTGACAAAGTGCCTCTTCTATGTGACAATGAAAGTGCTATCAAGATTGCATATAACCCAGTGGACCATACAAGAACAAAGCATATTGAGATTCGTCATCACTTCATTAGAGATCATGTTGCTTGAGGTGATATTGAGCTTTCATATGTGTCAACCAAAGACCAACTTGCCGATATTTTCACGAAGCCACTTGATGAAGCAAGGTTTTGTTATTTGAGGAATGAACTAAATATCGTGGATTCTAGGAGCTTGACTTGATTACCTTGCATACTCACCTATGTCTTGACCCATATTTGGTGTAGGTGTAGGCATGGAGATAGGGAGAGTGCGGTCCTAATTCATTGGACTATCCCTCCCCCCATAATGCCAACATTAAGAAATTCAATTCTCTTAGTATCATTTAGTGATATGTGAGCATCATTGATGAGTAGTGGCTATGAACCCAAGGATAATTCTTCGCGGTTTCATGCCACAAACTCCTACATGGTGGCTTCGGCCACCACCCTCTCCTCATTCAAAGAGTTGGCTCTTAGCTCGGATTTATTTGGCGCTTTCATGAACATTTGAAGAGTTTTCCGTGGTTTTCTTGAGTTTTCACAGTATGTCATCTTAACCCAAGCCCTCTCCCAGTCTTGAAAACCCTCTCTATCTAATATATGTCGCCATACACACACCTTGGAAGTGTTTGGTCGAGGAGGACCGGAGTCTCCGGTGTGTTCACACCGGAGTCTCTGGTGTGGGCCGGAGTCTTCGGTCTAGTCCGGAGTCTCCGGTGTAGGCGGTTTCTGTCCACTTAAAGGACGACGGGGTGAACTGAAACAGCAGTTTCATTCATCCACCCCCGTCCTCCCCTCTCTGCCCCCGTCACCTCCTCTCCCAAATCTTCTCCCCGGAGATCAAGAAGCCCCCGAGATCCGTCGTGCCGCCGGCCAATCATCTCCTTTCCACCATTGGGTGATTCCCACCAGTGGAATCCCTTCCATGGACAGATCTGGTACCTCTCCTCCTCTTCTTCATCTAGGATTCTTCCCTTACCTTGTTTTTGAGGATTGGTACTAGTTTTGACCACAGGAATTCCTTATTTGTGTGCACCTGAGTACTTTATCATTGTTACCCTGCCCGATCTGTTGGATTCAAACCCATTGGAGCCTCCATGATCTACCCCCGAGTCTCCAGACCGGAGACTCCGGTGTGGACCACGGAGACTCTGGTGTGGTTTGAATCTAACACATTTTACAAGGTCTCAATGATTATGTGCTGCCTCCATG
This sequence comes from Avena eriantha, assembly GCA_910589775.1. Classification (NCBI taxonomy): domain Eukaryota; kingdom Viridiplantae; phylum Streptophyta; class Magnoliopsida; order Poales; family Poaceae; genus Avena; species Avena eriantha. Next base: position 283,892,499 of record OU342745.1, on the reverse strand, counting down.
GGACATATATACTTAACTTCATGCTATCTCCCTCGCTGCTTTTCACAGGCTCTGGCTCTCGTCGTCCTCCTCGCACCAAGGCCAAGATGAAGAGAGGGGATCCTCGCTATGATGAGTCTGAGGGTCGGTACATTGTGCCCCCATCCAACCGCAGACAACAAGCCCGTGATGCAGCCTATATGCAGCGGGAGTAGGAAAGGGCTGAAGAAGAGAAACGTGCCAAGAGGGAAAAATATGATAACATTCAGCCTTTGGCTCACATGTATAAGCAAGAGTACCGTGAGCTGCGGAAGACCAATTTCTATGAATTGCCTCGCACTAGTGATGACCCCTGTTATTGGAGGAAGGAGCAAGTTGTCTTCATGAAAGACATTTACAGTGTGCTCAAGAGATCTCCTGTATGTCCCTAGAAGTACTTGAGTGTTGAGAAGATGAGGAAGAGCCCCTACTTCTCTAATGCTCTGTGGATTAGTGAGAAGTTGGGGCTATTCAACTTGATGGAGATCCGTGAAGACTACAACAACACCCTTGTCCAGCAGTTCTATGCCACAGTTGTGTTTGGGACTGACCAAGCCAGGACTATAACTTGGATGACTGGCAACCACCGCTGCTCTGCCACTTTCTATGACTTTGCTGAGGCCATCTTCGAGACTTTTCAGGGGGTATCTACTCATGTTGGAGTTCGCATGCACTCAGCAGCTCTTGGGGTGAACAAGAACAAACTTGCCCCTTTATATGGTAGTGAGGGGGTTGTGGGAGGGTCCAAGGGACTCAAGCCTCTCTACAATCTCATGTTGAGGATCTTCTGCCAGACCATTTCCCCTAGTGCTGGGAATGATGATGCCATCAGATGTGGTTTGGTCAACTTGATGTACCACACCCATAAGACTTACATGGCTAGCCCCGATGCTGATGCTGATCCTATTGATGTGATGGATTACATATTTGAGGATATGTATCATGCCATCTTATACAAGAAGGCCCCTCCATATGCACCCCTGGTCATGAGACTCATCAACACTCAGCAACATGGTTCGCCGCTTGCTATGCCTCCCAACCTTACCGAGCACACTCTCATAGCTCTGCAGCAGAAAGGGGCTATGAGGGATCCTCCTAGACGCTCCCATGCACATGAGGAGGAGGAGATTTCAGAGACTGACAGGGCCCCCTCTCCTCCTAGGGCTCGGAGGAAGAATGCTTCCAATGCACCTCTTCCACCCATGACACGTGACTATGTCCATGAGAGGGTCAAGAAGGCCTCACTCTGGGAGAGGACCTTGTGTTGCATGAATGTGGACATCCGCAAGCAATAGCATGATTCCTACAAGAGCAACCGCCGCATCGAGAAACTACTCAAGGAGATCAAGGCTCAGGGTGAAGCGTATGATGAGGAAGGTGAGGATGAGTACACTGATGAGCATGGCGCTCAGCCTTCCACCGAGTCAGATCACACTCTTTCGTTTGGGGCATGGAATGCCCATCAGGATAGCTTGGTGGATTGAAGACCTTCTCTGATGTCACATCTGGGTTTGGGTATCAAGGTACATCCTCTTCTCGCCCTCACGGCAAAGGGCATGCAGCTCCAGATGATGATGAGGACTATGATGATGATGATGAGGATCGGGATCTAGATGAGGAGGACGACGAGGATGATGACGAGGACTACTGATCCGTTGGGACGCTAGCTTAGGTCTTTTCCCTTTTTCGGTGTTTCGATGCCAAAGGGGGAGAAGACATTGTCACTGGGATTTGCATGGGTTTGGGCTACTTGATTCGTATTTGCCTTCTCGTCTCTATTTGCCTTATGTTATTGTGGGACACTGTTTGCTATTTGTGTGTGTGTGTGTGTGACTCTGTGGGTGCTCCAACTTTGTTGTAACTCATGTGAGAACTATGTGTTTTATCCATTTTCTACCTACCTTGCCTGCTTTACTTGTTTATCTTTGTGCACATAGACAGGGGGAGCATGTCCATACTCTGTCATATGTAATTGTGAACTTTTGTTCATGCAAATTCACTAGTTGTCATCGAACACCAAAAAGGGGGAGATTGAAAGGACATTTACTGTCATAATCACTTTTGGTGTTCGTTAACAACTAGTAAACCCTTTTTACAGTTTGCTATTGTCTATAGGGTGATATTCTACAAAGGAAAAAGGACCATTGGCCTGTGGATCATTCCCTGCATTTGTTCTTGTATCTTGGGGATTCCAGACCGGAGTCTCCGGTGTGGTCCGGAGTTTCCCCAGGAGTCTCCGGAGTGGCCTCTGTTTTCTTGCCTGGGTCAGCTAGTAAGGTGGTCCGAAGGTTGGTCCGGAGTCTCCGGTCCCTATCTCAGGCCGGAGTCTCCGGTGTAGAGGTACCGGAGTCTCCGGTCCAGTTGGCTCCCAACAGAGCTGGGTCATTCTGTCAAGGGGTCCGGAGGCTGGTCCGGAGGTTGACCGGAGTCTCCAGTCTAGACCAGAGTCTCCAGTGTGGTGACCGGAGTCTCCGGTCTGCTTCTTCTCCAACGGTCAGAAAAACGGTTCGCTGACAGAAGGGCTATAAATAGGGGACATTATCCCCTTGTTCTAGCTGCTCGTCCACCTCAAGAACACCATGTCCATTTGAGCCACCAAATCAACAAGATCTCTTCATCCAACCATCCAAAGTCTTTGATCTTTGGAGAATCGAAGGAGGAGGCCATGATCTACAGCTTCACCAAGAGAGATCTTCATTTCCCCTTCATTAACTTGAGGGTCCCCATGCTCTAGTGTTTCATTGGAAACCCTAGGTTTTGATTTGGTTCTTACAAGCTTGTCTTTGATTGTTTGACAGCTTGCTTGTATTTGGGAGCCTCCAATTAAGTTGTGGATGTGTGCCCCGAACTTGTTGTAAAGGTGTCGGCTTCCACCTCGAAGGTTACCATATAGTGGAAGAGGTGAACAGAACCCGTTGGGGTGAGGTTCATCGGAGAACAAGGGAGGCCTCTCGTGGCGTTGATGGTTTGAAACCACCCCCTCTTCAAACGTAGACATACTTCCCCTCAAAAGGAAGGAACTACGGGAAACAAATCCTTGTGTCTCCGTGTGCTCCACTTTGGTTCCTTCTAACCTTTACCACACTTTACTTATCTAGTTATTGTTTAGTTTGTGCTTGTTTGTCATATAGGTAAATTCACCTTAGTTGCATAATCTAGAGAATTTACCTTTCTTGTCAAACCCTAATTTGAAAAGGAGTAAAATTTGGAGTAGCACATATTCACCCCCCCCTCTAGGTACCCATACGATCCTTTCAGGCGTTCACCACATGGCAGTTTGCATGGCGTCAGTATTCAATGGGGCTGGCGAAACACATCTATAGCAACACGAATTTCTATGGTCGAAGGGTGCGGTCCTCCATGGTCGCAAAAAATCCATGGTAGAATCTTTGGTGACAGGGCTCTTACCACGGAACCCATCTATCATAAAAGAATTTTTAACCACGAAAAATGGACCCTCAACCACAAAAACCGTCTATGCTAAAAGCCAACTTTTCTTATAGTGATTCAACACTTTAGTCCTTTAGGTTTAAAAGTGAAAAAAAAAACCCCTCAATTTTTAGATACATGTAATGCAAATACACATAATCTAAATCTACCCTTCGTCGTATCCTATTTTTCGGGTTGTTACACAAGCACCACATCACTACTATGTAAATAAGGTCCAACTATGCTAGGTGGCGGGAAGTGTCAGCTAATTAATATATTCCACTTGAAACTAATATTGTACCTCTCTTCACCATAGTGTGGTTGTCTAATCATCGACAACAAGCATGAAATGGAAAAAGAGCATGCACATTGTGCCTTGTACAGATACAATGTGTCATGCAAAGAGCCAGTCATTAAGGAGTATCATGCCATGCGATCCACCAGGGCTCTTCAATGCTTTAACCATATGCCAACAATTAATATTGTTCAACCTACAAAAGAAAGGCTCCAGAAAAATGTTCTTATTGGTCCGACAAGTACATGGCAGAGGAAACTAAGGAAATCCTCATTAAATTTGTGGCACAGGCGATACCTACACATGCTATGGGTGTGTTCATGTTCTCTACAGGCTTGTGCAATGAGTTAGAACAAATCATTAGATAATTCTAGTGGGGTGATGAAGTGGATAAAAGAAAGGTCCATTGGATGGCCTGGGAGAAAATGACTAAACCGAAAACTTAGGGGGCATCGGTTTTAGGGACTTGAGAGTTTTTAACCAAGCACTGCTGGGTAAAAAAGCTTGGCGCCTGATTGGGTATCCAAACATCCTATGTGCTTAGTTGTGAAGGCAAAATATTTTCCTTACGGGTATTTGATTGATACTACCTTTATCCAGAATCCCTCACCTTGTTGGCCAGGTATAATGCATGGGCTAGACCTACTGAAACAAGGTATGATATAGAGGATTAACACTAGTACTAAAGTAAAGATCTGGTGTGACAACTAGACCCCAAGAGAGAGTCTGGATACTATAGGAAAAGCATCTCAAAACAAATGGAAACGTGTTTCTGAACTTATTGAGTCAACGATAAACTGTGGAAGGGACAACTGATTTGGAAAATATTTACCCCCAAACGTTGAACACATTATGTAGATCAAATTACCTTCCTTTTCTATAGAGGACTACTTACCTTGGCACTATGAAAAATTGGGCATGTTCATATAGATTGGCGATGGACCTCATGTCTAGAAACATTGGTACTGGTCTGAGAAATAAAAGTGCCAAAGAAAGGTACCTTTGGAGTTTTATCTAGAAGGCTATAGTCTTCTCAAACTCGATCTTAGACTCTCTAAACCAAGTCTTAGGATGTGGTGCATGGACCAAGGTGGACTAGCCCACACGTATGCTCCTCCACCTAATGGGCTTCTTTGTTTGGGCCTTCATCCCTTAACTTTTTTTCTCCCTTCTTGCTTTGACTTAATGAACATGATTTATTGCTTGGACTTTCTTTAAGCTTTCTTGACTTTGGAAAATTTTCCACTTGATTGCCACACAAGATTTGATGGACCCTAATATTATTATTTATTCTCACATACGATACACCATTGTCGACAAATTTTTATTTGAGACCATGTGGGTTTTATTTTTCTATTCCCACGGAAGAAGCCTATAGAAGCAAGTGGCCCTAGGAGTGGAGAGGACCCTTGTAACTACCTCGGACCCTACGCTCTAAGTTCTAGCCTGGATGAAGCGGAAGTGGTTAAAATAGTACAACGGGGGCCCATAGGACCACCCACGTGTAGACCCGTCGGCCGTCCTAACCACTTCCAAGACATCGGGACAAGAGCGAGTGGCATAGGCAACAGGCGAAGAGATCAAATACATACACAAGTGAGTATGTATGCAAGCTACCATACAACAGTTTTCAGAGCCATTCCATCTAAAAGAAATAGAAATATTGCAACGCCATACGGCAAGATTCAAATATCCTAGATAGAGATAATAGTTTAGGATAGCTCCTCATACATCAAACATCAGAGTATCAGGCGGAAGCGGAAAACAAGATCCGAGTACGGATAAGAAGCAAATCGGCATAAGATGTCACATAAATAAACACATCCCGCCCACAGATCTCACGGATCCCCATCCCCAGAATCTCTACGCCGCGTGATCGTTGCCAACATCATCTGTTTCCTCCACCCAGTACCCATCTTGCGAATACACCTGTTCATCTGAATCAAACAATTTATCGTGTGAGACCCTAGGGGTACTCAGCAAGTCTTTATGCCTCTAAAGGGGACATATACCTGGGGTGACACAATTGCAGCAAAAGATAATAACTAACAAGTCTATAGATACTCGCTAACCATCCGCCTAACCAATGATAGACGGATGTCCATTAATTAGTAACAACAGCTATAACAGTATAATTAACATACCCATCCTCCTTCTCGCTTACCAACGAGAAAGCGGACGAACAACCCATCCATTGGTAGTTTTATTAACCATTCCATGAGTGTTACACTATTTACTAATCAGGTGTTTAGTCAGATTAAAATCGGTACTTTAGTTATACTTGTCTATGATCGAGAAACTGTGCTCCAAGTCATCCATAACCGCGGACACGGCTTTCAGAAAGATTTACCCTGTAGGGGTGCACAAATAGCAACACACACTCGATCAACCTCGGAAAAACCAACACAAAACCCAACGAGGCATTCACGACAAAGCGATCACAGGATTCAGAAATATTTCAGGGGGCCACCCCACTAAGCTACCCGCAACGAAGTTGGCCAGCTCCGGAACGGACCTAGGGTTTGCGACGATGGCTGTAAACGACTGGGAACCAGAAAAATATGACTGGGCTTGTCGATACCGCGAAAACATGGCGCGATCCAAAACAGTACAGGTGCTCCACGCACAATCTTAAATAAAACAGTAAGCATGGCATAAGTACAGGATAGTAACAAAACCCCAAACTAATTGTGGCCCTAAGAAATAGAAATGAATCAAGCTCTGGCTCAGGGGGTCCATAAGGCCTCCTGAATGTGGATAGTGCGAATAAACAAGGAACAGGAATCAAGTACTCGGGGTCCTACGGGACACAAGTGAGCATGAAAACCAAATAGCAGATATTGCTCACCGGTGCCTCTTTCATTAGTTATCCCATTACTACTCGGGTTAAGTTGTTTAGGTACCTCGTTATCCATCAGACACTCACATACCCTACACATGTTGTTCTACGACTCCCATGGCTCAAACAACTCCTGTAGTAATGGCTCATGGGATGGAGGAACAAGCTTCGGTGGGCTGTAAAAGTAAAGGCTATGCAGTACTTGGGATTCAATTTAATGCAATCGCGACTCAATGATGCAAGAATAAGATAGAGGCAATAGGTACTATATGTATGCAAGCATGTGGTAGTGCTTGCCTGGTAGCTCAGTTGAAGCGAGAGATGGATCTGGGTAGAACTCCTGTGATTCCTGATAATTCTCCTGCTGGGCGTCTATTCGAAGAAGAACCAAACAAACAAGGGCTAACATAAATAAAGTGCACAATCATACGAATTAAAATGCGACGAGCAAACAAGCATGCCATGATGAATGATGCACAATTTACATGACAATAATGTAGCATGGCATGGTGAGTTGTGGGGTATAAGAATAAAGCATTTTATTATTTATGTGGTCAAGTTTTATTGCCATAAACAGTTCTGATTTTTAATAATGACATGATGCATGCTTCAATTCAGAACATGGAATGCATAGTTAGAACGGGCTCGTCGCGCTGATCGATTTAGACATATTATTTGTCGAATTTGGAGTTGTAGATTTAAAGTTATTAATTAATTAAGAAAAGGCATTTTTGTTGCATTTAAACAATTTCGAAAATTTAGATTCCTCAAATGATATTTTGAATGGCATATTTGAAATCCTCACATTTTTCTGATTCAGAAACATATATTATTTGGATTTATAAATTAAAAGTTATTAAAAACAGAACTTAAAACATATTTAAAACATTTCTGGAAAATATTTTATTTAAACAGAAAAACATACAGACTTTTTATACCCAGAGGCAGCTAGCCCCTGACGCTGACGGGTGGGACCAAGCGGAGCTGGTGAAAATCTGCGCGCGGAACTTTTCCTACCGCGAGGCAGTCTAGCCCGTGAGTCAGACAGGTGGGTCCTACAGGCCAACGGACCCACGCGACAGTGGCTGAGCGAGCGGGTGCCACGCGGCAGAGCCGGGGACCGCGGGTTGAGGTCCAGTCTTTGCGGGTGTGTTTTTGTAAAACAACCATGGTGGCTGACAGGTGGGGTTCGGGTGGAGCGCGGGTTGACTGAATAAAAAACTGCGGTACCTTTTTGTAAAAAGACCACAGCGGCCGACAGGTGGGTCCATAGGGACCACGGGTTGAGGCAAAAGGGTGTGGGGGGGCTATTTGCAAACTGCACACGGGTTACTATTTCTCTTCCCTGAGTTTACGGACGAAACTGACGGAAAAGTTGCGCGGCGCGGCGGGTGATCGAACCCACGATCTGGCGCGAGCGTGCGGCGGCGGTGACCGCTGCGGTGGATGGGGTTGTTGTTAGGGACAGGGAAGCACGGCTAGAAGTGCCCTCATGACGCGACTGCGAGGAAACGCGACGCGACACCGACGCACAGAGGCTGCTCGACTAACGGTCCGGCGAGAACAGGAACCAAAGGCGAGGGTGAAGGTGTCAGGGGGGGTCGGTGGCTCACCGCGAGGCTGCTGGTAGGGTCAGATCGGGACGGGGAGCAGCAGGTCGACGGCGATGCAGAGGCCGACGGAGTTTTGTTGTCGGCCTCGTCGGCGTTCCGCGTGGCTGGGCCTTCTCCTCCTCGTCTACAGGCACAGGGGGGTTGTAGAGGGTCGCCTTGGTCTTCCCCGACACCAACACACCACGCCTGCCTCCTCGATCTGCTGGTGGACGCCGAAGCCGACGGTGGTGGCCGGAGCTGGAAGGGGTGGTGGCAGGGAAGGAAGGAAAGCAGAGGCGAGGCCCTGGGGATCTGGGGCTGCAAACAGGCGAGAGAGAGGGAGTAGGTAGATAAGCAGAGAGGGAGAGGGGAGAGGCTGTGGGGGCTTGGGAGGAAAAAGGTGGCCTCGACCACCTTTTCTCCTCTCCTCCCTCACGTGCTCGATGTGGGAAGGGCCCGGGCAGGTGGCTGCAGCTGGAGGTGGGGCCAGGGCGAGGAGAGAGGTAGGCTCGGGGGTGGGGCCGGCCTGGCAGGGAGAGAGTGAGAGAGAGAGGCTCGGGTAGAGCTACGGTGTGCTCGGCATGGAGCTAGGGTTGGGGGTGGCTCGGTTAGGTTAGGGGAGGAAGGGTAGCTCGGCAAGGTGAGGTTGGTGGGGTGTAGCCGAAGCTAGAAAGGGTAGGGTTAGCTTGGCATGGGTGAAGTAAAGCATGGGTAGGGTAGGGGTGGTTAGGATTAGGGTTTTCTCATGGAGATTATGGTTTGGGGGTATGATCTAACAAGATCCAACAAGGTGGGGGGAGATGGAGGTGAGGGGTGAGAGGTTTTTGTTGGACACATGGTGATGGTGGAGAAGGAGAGAGATAGAGATGGGTCTTTGGATTTGACCTCACATGATCATGCATGGATGGGATGATGGATAAAGAGAGGGGTTAGGCTTGATGCACATGGCAAGGAACTAGATCAAGGTAAGAAGGTTGAGAGAAAAGAGAGCTCACAAGAGGAGATCCACTCAAAAATCCAAGAAAAGCCAAAGAAGGATTAAGATGGTGATACTTGTTGCATGGCCCATGCATGAGCATTAAATGCCATGTCTAATCTTGTGAAAACAAAATAAATAATCATGGCATTTATACACATGCATTCCCATAATATGAAATGAGGTCAAGCTAAAAGAATTAAAAGGATGCTCCGGGTGGAGTAGATGAAGATGATCATATTTGAATATAATTTGAGACATGCTAGTGTGTGTGTTCCACTAGGTGCATAATATCCCCAATAATATTCCAACATGAGCAACTATTACAAAACACTCCATATGGAAGCTAGAAAGAGGGGTACCACTCATAATGCATGCAAAGGTGGCTCCACATATCAATAATGTGAAAACAACATGATGCTAATATGACAGCATGTGGAAATAGAAGTGGATCCATCCCAACCCACATGAGCTAGATTAAGTGTGAAAGGAAAATGTAAAAGCTCAGGGATAATTAGGATGGTGGAATTATAAGGTGGTGACAAGGAAAAGGTGGTGGAGTTGAATAAAAGATATGCCCCCAACTCAACTTGCGCATCAAGCATTTATCAAGAACCAAATACAATATATCAAGAGCCAAATACAATTACCAATGCATATGAGATAAGAACCAAATGAAAAAGGTTTTATATGATGCTCAAATGCAAGGTGGCATGATGACATGAGCATGATATAATTATGATGCAACAATTATATGTAGGAAGTAGCAATTATATTACTAGACCATGTAGCATTACATATGTTAGACAGATGGGATGCTACAACTCTCCCCCACTAAACAGGAATCTCGCCCCGAGATTCTAGGAAGAAGAAGAAGAAGACACGAAGAGGGTAGGATACTTGGCACGGAGCTCGTCCTCGTGTTCCCAAGTGGCTTCATCAACGGAATGGTGCGACCACTGCACCTTGCAGAACTTGATGGACTTGTTGCGAGTCCTTCTTTCTACGACTTCTAGAATTTTTATGGGGTGTTCTTGATAAGACAGATCTTCTTGGAGATTGATGAGTTCATGGTCCACGGTCCTGCCGGGATCCTTGAAGCACTTCTTGAGTTGAGAGATATGGAACACATCATGGACCTTGAGTTTTTCAGGGAGCTCAAGAGCATAAGCAACTTCTCCTCTTCTTCCACGAATCTTGAAAGGACCGATGTATCTAGGAGCCAGCTTTCCTTTGATACCAAAATGGTGCGTGCCTCTCATGGGAGTGACACGAAGGTAAACGAGATCACCAGGGACATACTGCATGTCCGTGTGCTTTCTGTCATAGTTGCTCTTCTGGCAACTTTGAGCAACCTTCAGGTTTTCGAGAATGATGTGAACCTTATCCTCCGCTTGAGTTACAATGTCGGGGCCAAACAATGTTCTTTCACCTGCGCCCGACCAACCAATCGGAGTTCTGCATTTGCGACCATAGAGAACCTCAAATGGTGCCATTTTTAGACTTTTCTGGAAGCTGTTGTTGTAAGAGAATTCAACATAAGGAAGGCATTCTTCCCACTTCATGCCGAAAGAGATAACGCGAGCACGGAGCATATCTTCCAGAATCTGATTGATCCTTTCAACTTGTCCTTGCGGCTGAGGATGGTAAGTTGTGCTGAAGTTCAATTTTGTTCCCAAAGCATTTTGGAAACTTCCCCAGAACTTGGAAGTGAAGATGCTTCCACGGTCTGAGCTGATCTCAAGAGGAACCCCATACAGAGAGACAATTCTATTGATATAAAGCTCAGCCAACTGAATTGCCGAAATTGTTTCCTTGACGGGAAAGAAGTGAGCCACTTTAGAAAGCCTGTCGATGACAACAAAGATTGCATTGTTGCCCTTCTGCGACCTTGGAAAACCAGTTATGAAGTCCATCTCTACTTTCTCCCATTTCCATTCCGGAGGCTTCATTGGCTGTAGAAGACCGGAAGGTTTCTGATGGACAGCTTTAACTCTGCGGCAGACATCACACTCGGAGACATACTTGGCACAACATTGTTTCAACCCAGGCCACCAATATTGTGTTTTCAAGTCCATGTACATCTTAGTGCTGCCAGGGTGGATAGAAAGAACATAATCATGCGCCTCCTTAAGAACTTGCTCTCTCAAACCCGGGTAGTTCGGAACAAACATCTGGTGTTCAAAGAAAAGAGCGCCTTGGTCGTCGACGTGGAAGGACTCATACTTCGGAAGCTGAACGTTGGAGATGATGTTTTTAGTGTAAGGATCACCAAGTTGAATGGAGCGAACTTTTTCTTCCAAGAGAGGGGTTGCCAGAAGATTCAGAAGATACCCTTGATCCATAATTTCAAGGTTGAGTTGGCGGAATTCCTCGCACAAGAGAGGCTGTTGTTCTTCCACCATGAGGTTGTTGACATAAGCTTTTCGGCTGAGAGCGTCAGCCATGACATCAGCTTTGCCCCGAGTGTAGTTGATTGTCAAATCGAAATCATTAATTGCTTCAATCCACCTCCTCTGACGAAGGTTAAGATCAGGTTGTGTGAAGATATACTTCAGACTCTTGTGATTAGAAAAGATCTCACAATGGTTGCCAAGCAAGTAATGCCTCCATACTTTCAAAGCAAAGACAACTGCTGCGAGTTCGAGGTCATGTGTAGGATAGTTGATCTCATGCGTTTTCAACTATCGAGAGGCATAAGCAACAACTTGTTTTTCTTGCATAAGGACCGCACCCAATCCTTGCAAGGAGGCGTCACAGAATATCTGGAAAGGCTTTGATGTATCTAGAGGAATCAAGACTGGTGTGGAAGTGAGCTTCTCTTTGAGTGTTTCAAAGCTTGCTTGACATGAAGGAGACCAAAGGTATTTCTTGCCTTTCTTGAGGAGATCGGTAAGAGGCTTCGCAATCTTCGAGAAGTTCTGAACGAAGCGACGGCAGTAACTAGCCAAACCAAGGAAACTCCGGACTTCTTTGACATTTTTGGGTGGAAGCCAGTCAACAATTGTGTTAACAGTTTCTGGGTTGACGGCAATGCCCTTGGCAGATATGACGTGACCAAGGTAGGTGACTTGAGGCAGCCAGAACTCACACTTGGAGAATTTTGCATACATGCGGTTCTCACAAAGCTTGTTTAGGACACACCAAAGGTGTTCTTCATGTTCTTCCTTTGACTAGAATAGACTAGAATGTCATTTAGATAGACCACGACGAACTTATCAAGATACTTCATGAAAACGGAGTTCATAAGCCTCGAGAAGGTGGCAGGTGCGTTGGTGAGACCGAAAGACATGACCGTGTACTCATACAGGCCACAGCGGGTGGTGAAAGCTATTTTGGGAACATCTTCCTTGCGAATCTTGATTTGATGATATCCACTTCTCAAATCAAGCTTAGAGAATACCACAGCTCCAGCTAGCTGATCAAAGAGATCATTAATCCGCGGAAGGGGATATTTATTCTTGATGGTTTTAGCATTGAGAGCCCGATAGTCAACACAAAGTATATCAGTCTTGTCTCGCTTCTTCACAAAGATGGTTGGGCTACCCCAAGAAGAAGTACTGTGCTGAATGAAACCCAACTTCTCTTGTTCATCAAGCTAACGTTTGAGTTCAGCCAATTTAGCAGGACCCATTTTATAAGGCTGCTTGGAGATAGGAGCGGTTCCAGGTTCAAGTTCAATCACAAACTCGACCTCTCGGTCAGGAGGCATACCTGGCAACTCTTCAGGAAAAACATCTAGGAACTCATAGACCACCGGAACACTCTGAATAGCTTCCATAGCATCATCATTTAGAGCCGCCAAAGAGAAAAGATGAATTGCAGGAGTCAGACTTGGAGAATAGACTACATGGCCTTCAGGAATTTTCAGAGAAACCGAACGTTCAGCACAATCAATCACAGCTGCATTTGCTATTAACCAATCCATGCCCAAGATAACATCAATGTCAGAATTGCCCAGAATGATTAAGGAAGCCGGGAACAAAGAGCCACCAATCTCAATTTGATTGCCATGGCTGATTTTAGAAGCCCTCATGTTTGATCCAGGAGACTACACCATGAGGCGAGTTGGTAAAGCATCAGAAGGTAACCCATTACTCTCTGCAAACTTGTATGACACGAATGAATGTGATGTACCAGAATCAAATAAAACTCGTGCAGAAACTGAGTTAATAGGAAGCATACCCATCACAACTCCAGGTGCATGCTCAGCTTGAGCGACGTTGACACAGTTGGCACGAGCAACCGTAGACCCGGACTTGGTGTTGATGTTGAGAGCCCGAGGTGGAGGTGCACGAACCATAGAAGAACTTGCCGCAGGTCTTGGAGGTGGTGGAGGAAGAGCTTTGTTGTTCATTGGACAATTCCAATGTTGATGCCCAGTGTTTCCACAAGTGTAACAAGCACCAGGTGGACGTGGAGCAGCGTAGCTAGGGACTCCGCCAGGCGCTCCAGGGTAGTTGTGGTTGTAGCCCCTAGGAGCCGCGGTGAAGGAGTTTGGTGGCCTTGCCGCGTAGCTTGACGGTCTTGGTGGAGCCAGGAGCGACGGTGGGGTGTTAGGAACCCACACACGGCGCTTAGAAGGAGCTGTCATAGCTGAAGAGCTTGCTGCATCGCGGCTGTGTTTCTTTGACTCCTCAAACACTTGCCTACTTGCTTCTTCCTGCAGAGCTGTATGTTGGAGTTGTAGAAAAGACCCCGGCCTTGCATGAGTGATTGCATATTTGATTGATGCATTGAGCCCTTGCCTGAACCTCTTTTGCTTCTTCTTGTCATCAGAGATCTCATCGCCACCATACCGAGAAAGGTTCATGAAGTTTCTAATATAGGTATTGACATTGTCATTGCCCTGCTTGAGGTTGAGAAACAATTCCTTCATCCTTTCCATGACAATTTCGGACAGATATTGCTCTTTGAAAGCTCCAGTGAATTGCTCCCAAGTAGACTGAAAACCAGAGTGGTCTGCCTTCAGGTAATTTTCCCACCACAGAGCTGCATCTCCCTTCAGAAGGTGCGTGGCACATTTTACCCATTCTTGCTCAGGAACATCCGCAGTCATCAGCAACCTTGACATTTCACGCAGCCAATCATCATCATCAAGTGGCTGATCAGACACCTCAAATTGGCGTGGGTTGAACTTCAGAAAACTCTTGATGTCTCCTCGCTTGGGAGGTGGAGGTAGCGGAACAAACTCATTCCTCTTGACACTTTCTTCAAAGCGCTGTTGGTTCTGCTGCATTGCTCCCAAGGCATTAGCAATACTTGCCAATGCAGCCCCTAGTTCAGGTGGTATGTCCTCCTCAGAACGGCGTGGTGGTGCCATCCCGTGATTGATATAAAACTCAAGTCAGTACCATAATGGAGAATAATAATAATCCAAAATAGTACCAAAATGGAATTAACCAAGATTAAAGGATACAATTCACTAATATGATATTAAAATATCAACAAAGTTCAAAGCACCTAGAAGGTATTAAGCATATCGCACATGACTGAAGAAGGAGTGTGGTACACAAGCTAACAAAGAAAAAATTTCCGCAAATTTCGGCATTAAAATACCACTATATGCGCAAAACCACTTAACGAATCAAGATTAGTAACTCTACCAATTCAATATACGAGAGCGAATGATAAAAGTAGTGGTATGGTCGCGACTCCATCCTGCACTCAAATCATTACTCTGCACATGAATAAAGTAAAACACATATCCCAACTCCTTCTTCCTAAGATAAACCTAAATATTAGTAACTACGGAAATGAACACCCCAACAAGATAGCATCGAATAACAAAGAGTAAGACAGATCGCGCTGGTATACAACGAATCAGATAGATCGTGTCGGTTTACAGAGGACTGTCGGTATGGAATGTACCAACAGTTGATAACCAAAAGGCAGATAGTGATAACATTTGGATGCAACAGATAGACAAGGAATTCACACATACACACACACACACACAACCTATGGTACTACGGAACCCAGAACACGTGAATCCTAGTTTGAATTTTTAGAAGAGAATTGAAAACGTTACACTTCCTTACCAGAAAAAGGGTGGGTGGGTGGGTAAGAAGAAAAATGGAAGCAGTCCTACTCTCACGTTTTGTTTTTCCCTAGTATACATAGCTACCAAAAATATTTGCTAGACTGACAACGACCATTTGGCTGAGACCCTGAAGGGCGGGATGGCTCTGATACTAATTGTAACTACCTCGGACCCTACGCTCTAAGTTCTAGCCTGTATGAAGCGGAAGTGGTTAAAATAGTACAGCGGGGGCCCAGAGGACCACCCACGTGTAGACCCGTCGGCCGTCCTAACCACTTCCAAGACATCGGGACAAGAGCGAGCGGCGTAGGCAACAAGCGAAGAGATCAAATACATACACAAGTGAGTATGTATGCAAGCTACCATACAACAGTTTTCAGAGCCATTCCATCTAAAAGAAATAGAAATATTGCAATGCCATACGGAAAAATTCAAATATCCTAGATAGAGATAATAGTTTAGGATAGCTCCTCATACATCAAACATCAGAGTATCAGGCGGAAGCGGAAAACAAGATCCGAGTACGGATAAGAAGCAAATCGGCATAAGATGTCACATAAATAAACACATCCCGCCCACAGATCTCACGGATCCCCATCCCGGAATCTCTACACCGCGTGATTGTTGCCAACATCATCTGTCTCCTCCACCCAGTATCCATCTTGCGAATACACCTGTTCATCTGAATCAAACAATTTATCGTGTGAGACCCTAGGGGTACTCAGCAAGTCTTTATGCCTCTAAAGGGGACATATACCTGGGGTGACGCAATTGCAGCAAAAGATAATAACTAACAAGTCTATAGATACTCTCTAACCATCCGCCTAACCAATGATAGACGGATGTCCGTTAATTAGTAACAACAGTTATAACAGTATAATTAACAGATCCATCCTCCTTCTCGCTTACCAACGAGAAAGCGGACGAACAACCCATCTATGGCAGTTTTATTAACCATTCCAAGAGTGTTACACTATTTACTAATCAGGTGTTTAGTGAGATTAACATCGGTACTTTAGTTATACTTGTCTATGATCGAGAAACTGTGCTCCAAGTCATCCATAACCGCGGACACGGCTTTTAGAAAGATTTACCCTGCAGGGGTGCACAAATAGCAACACACACTCGATCAACCTCGGAAAAACCAACTCAAAACCCAACGAGGCATTCACGACAAAGCAATCACAGGATTCAGAAATATTTCAGGGGGCCACCCCACTAAGCTACCCGCAACGAAGTTGGCCAGCTCTGGAACGGACCCAGGGTTTGCGACGACGGCTGTAAACGACTGGGAACCCGAAAAATATGACTGGGCTTGTCGATACCGCGAAAACGTGGCGCGATCAAAAACAGTACAGGTGCTCCACGCACAATCTTAAATAAAACAGTAAGCATGGCATAAGTACAGGATAGTAACAAAACCCCAAACTAATTGTGGCCCTAAGAAATAGAAATGAATCAAGCTCTGGCTCAGGGGATCCATAAGGCCTCCCGGATGTGGATAGTGCGAATAAACAAGGAATAGGAATCAAGTACTCGGGGTCCTACGGGACACAAGTGAGCATGAAAACCAAATAGCAGATATTGCTCATCGGTGCCTCTTTCATTAGTTATCCCATTACTACTCAGGTTAAGTTGTTTAGGTACCTCGTTATCCATCAGACACTCACATACCCTACACATGCTGTTCTACGACTCGCATGGCTCAAACAACTCCTGTAGTAATGGCTCATGGGATGGAGGAACAAGCTTCGGTGGGGTTTAAAAGTAAAGGCTATGCAGTACTTGGGATTCAATTTAATGCAATCGCGACTCAATGATGCAAGAATAAGATAGAGGCAATAGGTACTATATGTATGCAAGCATGTGGTAGTGCTTGCCTGGTAGCTCAGTTGAAGCGAGAGATGGATCTGGATAGAACTCCTGTGATTCCTGATAATTCTCCTGCTGGGCGTCTATTCGAAGAAGAACCAAACAAACAAGGGCCAACATAAATAAAGTGCACAATCATATGAATTAAAATGCGACAAGCAAACAAGCATGCCATGATTAATGATGCACAATTTACATGACAATAATGTAGCATGGCATGGTGAGGTGTGGGGTATAAGAATAACGCATTTTATTGTTTATGTGGTCAAGTTTTATTGCCATAAACAGTTCTGCTTTTTAATAATGACATGATGCATGCTTCAATTCAGAATATGGAATGCATAGTTAGAACGGACTCGTCGCGCTGATCGATTTAGACATATTATTTGTCGAATTTGGAGTTGTAGATTTAAAGTTATTAATTAATTAAGAAAAGGCATTTTTGTTGCATTTAAACAATTTCGAAAATTTAGATTGCTCAAATGATATTTTGAATGGCATATTTGAAATCCTCACATTTTTCTGATTCAGAAACATATATTATTTGTATTATTTGGATTTATAAATTAAAAGTTATTAAAAACAGAATTTAAAACATATTTAAAACATTTCTGGAAAACATTTTATTTAAACAGAAAAACATACAGACTTTTTATACCCAGAGGCAGCTAGCCCCAGACGCTGACGGGTGGGACCGAGCTGAGCTGGTGAAAAACTGTGCGCGGAACTTTTCCTACCGCGAGGCAGTCTAGCCCGTGAGTCAGACAGGTGGGTCTTGGGGGCCAACGGACCCACGTGACAGTGGCTGAGCGAGCGGGTGCCACGCGGCAGAGCCAGGGACCGCGGGTTGAGGTCCAGTCTTTGTGGGTGTGTTTTTGTAAAACAACCACGGTGGCTGACAGGTGGGGTTCGGGTGGAGCGCGGGTTGACTGAATCAAAAACCGCGGTACCTTTTTGTAAAAAGACCACAGCGGCCGACAGGTGGGTCCACAGGGACCGCGGGTTGAGGCAAAAGGGTGTGTGTGTGGGGGGGGGGGGGGGGGGGGGTATTTGCAAACTGCACACGGGCTACTGTTTCTCTTCCCTGAGTTTACGTACGAAACTGACAGAAAAGTTGCGCGGCGCGGCGGGGGATCGAACCCACGATCTGGCGCGAGCGTGCGGCGGCGGTGACCGCTGCGGTGGATGGGGTTGTTGTTAGGGACAGGGAAGCGCGGCTAGAAGTGCCCTCGCGGCGCGACTACGAGGAAACGCGACGCGACGCTGGCGCACAGAGGCTGCTCGACTAACGGTCCGGCGAGAACAGGAAGCAAAGGCGAGGGAGGAGGTGTCAGGGGGGTTCGGTGGCTCACCGCGAGGCTGCTGGTGGGGTCAGATCGGGACGGGGAGCAGCAGGTCGATGACGATGCAGAGGCCGGCGGATCTAGGGTTTTGTTGTCGGCCTCGTCGGCGTTCTGCGTGGCTGGGCCTTCTCCTCCTCGTCTGTGGGCACAGGGGGGTTGCAGAGGGTCGCCTTGGTCTTCCCCGACACCAACACACCACGCCCGCCTCCTCGATCTGCTGGTGGACGCCGAAGCCGACGGTGGTGCCGGAGTTGGAAGGGGTGGTGGCATGGGAGGAAGGAAAAGCAGAGGCGAGGCCCTGGGGATCTGGGGCTGCAAACATGCGAGAGAGAGGGAGTAGGTAGATAAGCAGAGAGGGAGAGGGGAGAGGCCATGGGGGCTTGGAAGGAAAAAGGTGGCCTCGACCACCTTTTCTCCTTTCCTCCCTCACATGCTCGACGTGGGAAGGGCCCGGGCAGGTGGCTGCAGCTGGAGGTGGGGCCAGGGCGAGGAGAGAGATAGGCTCGAGGGTGGGGCCGGCCTGGCAGGGAGAGAGTGAGAGAGAGAGAGGCTCGGGTAGAGCTAGGGTGTGCTCGGCATGGAGCTAGGGTTGGGGGTGGCTCGGTTAGGTTAGGGGAGGAAGGGTAGCTCAGCAAGGTGAGGTTGGTGGGGTGTAGCCGAAGCTAGAAAGGGTAGGGTTAGCTTGGCATGGGTGAAGTAAAGCATGGGTAGGGTAGGGGTGGTTAGGATTAGGGTTTTCTCATGGAGATTAGGGTTTTGGGGTATGATCTAACAAGATCCAACAAGGTGGGGTGAGATGGAGGTGAGGGGTGAGAGGTTTTTGTTGGACACATGGTGATGGTGGAGAAGGAGAGAGATAGAGATGGGTCTTTGGATTTGACCTCACATGATCATGCATGGATGGGATGATGGATAAAGAGAGGGGTTAGGCTTGATGCACATGGCAAGGAACTAGATCAAGGTGAGAAGGTTGAGAGAAAAGAGAGCTCACAAGAGGAGATCCACTCAAAAATCCAAGAAAAACCAAAGAAGGATTAAGATGGTGATACTTGTTGCATGGCCCATGCATGAGCATTAAATGCCATGTCTAATCTTGTGAAAACAAAATAAATAATCATGGAATTTATACACATGCATTCCCATAATATGAAATGAGGTCAAGCTAAAAGAATTAAAAGGATGCTCCATGTGGAATAGATGGAGATGATCATATTTGAATATAATTTGGGACATGCTAGTGTGTGTGTTCCACTAGGTGCATAATATCCCCAATAATATTCCAACATGAGCAACTATTACAAAACACTCCATATGAAAGCTAGAAAAAAAGGGTACCACTCATAATGCATGCAAAGGTGGCTCCACATATCAATAATGTGAAAACAACATGATGCTAATATGAGAGCACGTGGAAATAGAAGTGGATCCATCCTAACCCACATGAGCTAGATTAAGTGCCAAAGGAAAATGTAAAAGCTCAGGGATAATTAGGATGGTGGAATTATAAGGTGCTGACAAGGAAAAGGTGGTGGAGTTGAATAAAAGATATGCCCCCAACTCAACTTGGGCATCAAGCATTTATCAAGAACCAAATACAATATATCAAGAGCCAAATACAATTACTAATGCATATGAGATAAGAACCAAATAAAAAGGTTTTATATGATCCTCAAATGCAAGGTGGCATGATGAAATGAGCATGATATATTATGATGCAATAATTATATGTAGGAAATAGCAATTATATTACTAGACCATGTAGCATTACATATGTTAGACAGATGGGATGCTACAACCCTTGAAGGTTTGCCATTCACGTGCGCTGCCATTCCCTATGTGTGAAGGTGTTATTAGCACCTAGTTTAGGGGGTGCTTGTCAAGATTCCCTAAAGCCTTCTGCGAGCACTCATGCAATACATATAACCAAATACTAGGGTAAAATTCCCATCAGGTGTGTGCGTGTCTGCCCTAATTTCTTTGGGCCTGGCCAGACAATCCATGTAGGTCAACCAAAAAGGCAGTGTCCTCAAGACAGCCTTAGAAAAATGAGTTTTATTTTTGAAATAAAACTAGCTCATATAAGTTAGAGAGAATATCAATACAAATCATATGGAACCAGATAGTGGGGTGACATAACATGCAAATGGGAAAATGGTCCAAAGGAAAGGAAAAATTATAACCCATACGCTTTTGCCTTAAAATTCTTACTGATTTCGCAATCAAACTCGTAGTATTTTCAAATTTATTGCTCTCATCGGCTAGGAAACCATTGAAAAATTTAGCCACCGAAGCATTTGTAAGATCTATATAGGAGACCAATGTTCCCGAGTCTCCACAATAGTAGATCGTTGTGTATGATGGGGATTGGTGATCCTACCAAGCATATAGACGTGGCACATTCCCCAATCAAGAAAGAGAACCACATCGACATCGCCAAACTAAGTAAAAAACCTTATGTTCAGGGCTTAGAAGAAGGGATGTTGGAGGAGCCAATGTTGTCACTGACGATCCCACATATCCATGCTAACAATCGAAACCAAGAGCCATTCTGTTTTTCTCGCTAATGTTGGAAAGCGCCACTGAGACAAGATTGGAGCCGGGGGCTTTTATTAGACAACATCGTCGTAACCATCGGATTGACATCGCCATAACACCAAAACCTAACTGAATATATCTTCCTACACCGAACAAGAGACAAGATTTGGGCTTGGTGAGTATAAGCAAAATCTTATTTTTAATTTAAGGGGTGGATCTTGTCACATTTTGACCCAAAGTTGTTACATCGGGTTTAAACCCATGTAAAGGGTTTTGCCTAGGCTGTTAATTGTGATGTTAACTCAGAGCACAAACCAGGGAACCAACTATCTATCTCCTTCCTAGGCGCTTGATCGAACCCAAGACCTTGAGATGCCCGTGGTTGTTTTTTACGGTCGTTTTGTTTCTCCCGAGGCGATGCCTAAGCAGGTAGAAGCGAGGCATGTTGCCCGTTGATCTAGGTTTGTACGATAGAGATTGCTGCAACACCGCAGGATGCAGGATAGAAGCGTTTCGTGGCGCTAGGGTTTGTGCACAAGCAGCTAATTCTTTCCTTATTCTGAAATGAAAATAATCAGAAAAGAACACCATCTAGATCTAATTGCCCCTCCATCCACTCGGAGCAATCTCCATCGTACCAACCATTATCAACAGTCCAGATACCCAAACGTGAAACTAAGGAACACAAACATGGGTACGTGACAAACCCCAACCCCCCAATTTATCCGATCCAAACCTCAAAAAATTCTAAGCGAAAAAATAAACCGCAGCGCCTTTGCTTCGTGACCCTCTGCTTGCTTCTTCCCAAGGGCAAGCACCCAAAGCCGCCGCAGCGATCCCACCGCCTCCCGTAGATCGAGCAGCGCGGCGGCAGCTGGAAGCAGAGGGGAGATGAGGAAGCGGGAGAGGGAGAACCCGTGCGGGGTCTGCGGGCACTACCACAAGTGCGAGGAAGGGGAGATATGCGGGGTTTGCGGCCACAGGCCGGCGGCGGCGGATGCGGTGGCCCCGGCGAGGCTGGACTCCGCCTTCCCCACCGAGGTGCTCCCTGGCTTCCTCTTCCTCGGCAGCTACGACAACGCTTCTCGCTCCGAGGTCCTCAAGACGCTCAACATCACCCACATCCTCAACGTGCGTATTGTGCCCCTTCTCCCGATCCCCGTCCCCCCTTAGTTTGGATTGTTTTCGCATGTTGAAGTCGAGGAAGTATATGATCGCATGAATTCGTTATATCCTTTTGTGCGACATTCGTTTTTGTGGGGTTCTGCTCTAGGGTTTCGTAACTTGTAAGATTGCTTCAAGCGTGATTCCAGGGTCGTAAGTTTGCTTGAACTGTACTCGATTATATGTAGAGAAGTCGAAAATATTATTATCTACTCTTACCACCATTAGCCCACTCCCGTTGCTTGAATAGATTTTGCAGGAAGGATGGTTTGATGCGCAGTGGTACTACTTATGACCTGCCTCTTTAGTTGTTAATTTAGCATGGACTGCACTTGCCTCAGATGTTGTTTTGTTAGGTTTTGATTGTGATACGAGTACTGCTTGTATATTGTTAACCAGTGCAATGAATATAAATTTGCTTTTAAAAATAGTTATGGTGAACTCATAACATGGTTATTAGTTTCCAGAAAAGCTTTCCTTAAGTGCAAGGAAAGGCATATATCATAAATGGATTCCTTGAACCATATATCCAAGTGGAGGACCCAAGAGGGCAGTTTTTAAGTGTAGCACTTGTTTGAAAGTTTGGAACTTATAGTATAAGAAAAGAGTATGGCTCAATGGTTATCTTTGATTGATTAGAATAATGGGTACATAGTCAAACATTTGAAAACGAGGAATAACCTATGATGCTAAATTGCTAATTACTACTACTACTTATGTTGTTATTTTTTTATTTCCTTACATGATAGCCATGATTTAAATGACCAATAGTTCTGTTGTATAGATGATGTGTATCATATTCTCATTAATGTTTTCTGCTGGTCATTTTCTCTATAAGGACAATTTCTGTTGCGAGGCTGCAGGCCAGACAGCCATATTGTTTTCTGCGCTTCAGTTTTTCTAGAAGTGACTATACCACTAAAATACACTGTATTTTTTGCACTTTACAAACAACTTTTCCACCATCCATTATTCATCCTGCGCATGGGGAACTGGGTCAACTGTTGAAGGGAAAGAAAATGACGAACTTGTTGTGCCTAAGAAGTTCCTCATTTTAATACATTCTCGTGATAAATGCTGACATCAATATTGCAATTATCGCTATGAGTATGTATCGTCTTTTGTTGTTTAGGAGTTTAGCATGTCAACATTATCATTTGTTATTTCCATGCTTATTTTGAAAGTTGAAGATTACTCACAGTGTATTTCTGAACAGACTGTGCCAGATTGCCATAATCTTTACCGGAATTCATTCACTTATCACTGCCTCCAAGATGATAGAATTTTGGATTTTGATGATGCTACTCAGTTTCTAGGTACTGTCCATGTTACTTTCAGCGTTTTGGTCTGGTATTGATTGAACGTTGTCTACTGCTTACCTTTATTTTTTTCCCTGACATTGTTGCTTTATTTTCCAGCATATATTCCTTGCATTGTAATCCTAAAATGCTGCATTTTCAGTCCTTATTTTCTAGTATCATAGTCTTTCTGTAATTGTTTAAACGCGATGTTTGGAACCGTATTACCCTGATATTTTTATCTTTACCAAGAAATAAATTTATATTTATATATATCTAGTTCTACTCTCTCTTAATTCTTGACCTGTTTAGCGTGCTCCACTCTTTCTGTTTCTCGTGTTTTTGATATATATTGTTGAACAAATGGAGTACTGCAGTAGGAACAGAATAAATTTCTTCTTCAGTACTGAGATGGAAATCCTTCTCCTTGCTGTCGTACTACTGTGTATGAAGTTTTTTTTGTCTCATCTCGTCCTTCTCTGCAATTGCAGAAGAATGTGAAAGAGGGCAATCACGTGTTCTTGTCCATTGCATGTCCGGGAAAAACAGGTGCTTGTTGTAGTTATTAGCATTGTGTTGATTCATTGACGATTAATTATCTGGAACACATCACTGATTGGTGAATTCTTCCCTGGAACGCATTTTGTAGGTCAGCTGCTGTGGTAACTGCCTTCTTGATGAAGTCTAGGGGGTGGAGACTTGCACAATGCTTCCAGTGGGTAAAAGATAGGCGGCCACAGGTCCAACTAACAGAAGGTAACTCCATAACCTTTGTAGTTAGTTTACTAGCAAAGATCCCTCTCGTGTATCAAAAAATCCTTGCCAATCAACCATTTGTAATTTTGGTTGTCTGGATTGTTCATAGCGGTACTCATACATAGTAAAATTGGTGTGGTAAGATCAATTCGACCATTCTCTTTAGCCCATCATCAAATGTGTGCATTCATTTCATTTATCATTAGCAGTGTTTATGCATGAAATCGGTGTGTTAAGAACCGAACTTTTTAGTAATGTGCACATTTACATGTTACCGTTGAATGCATCAAATATTTTCAGAACCTGCTATGCAGATTGATCATGCTTCCTTAATTTTGGTGTGTCCAAGAATAAACTTAGCTATCTTTTCTCTCACCAAGTCATTGCCATCCTTGTTTACAAAAAGTACAATCAAGTTATCTGTTACTTAGTTGAGCAAATACTGCCAATAATTTTTTCTTGCATTTTCAAACTGTATGGATTGAATCCAGGTGTGTTCCCATAAGCTAACTGTAACGTTCTTTTGTACAGCTTCTCAGAGCCAGCTGGCTGAGTATGAACAGAAGCTCTTTGGACCCAACGCTGCCACGCTAGCTCAAACTGCGGTTCTAACTGAGTCATTTCCTTCGCTCGGATTTGGTTTCCCAAAACCATCAGGTGACATCCAAGTGCCCGCGTTCAACCAGACTCCTGTGCCATCCATCTTCGAGCGAGCTGGCCCAAACAATGTTCCCAGCAATTTTACTTTCGGAGCTGAGGGTTCAATGGGAGTTAATCCTGCAGGGAACGACAACGGCGCAGTCGCCCCAGCTTCGACTGACAACCAGATGGACAGCTCTTAAGATGACTTAACAGGTTGCGTATCATTTGTTACGGATGCATGTTACTGCTAGGTCTGTCGAATATGTCGCTGGATGTTTTTGATCTCACCAGATTGAGAAATGGTTCTGGAAAATGATATTGTGGTTGTGGGGTACGGCACTAGACTCAGTCACTCAGTAGTTAACTATCGCTCCTGGTTGGTGGCTTACATATCCTTACCTGCATAACTTTGGTAGCATATGAATTTCACTGCCGTGACACTGCTATGTGTCCTTTTGCTATCCTCTCATGTGTCTTCGTGCATCATAAACCCTTGTCGCCACATGATTGCCCATCGCGATCCTTGCCCCTTTGCCTTCACCAAAAGCTGTTGTCCAATTTTAGGGACTACGGAAAGCGTAAAAAAGAAACAAGTCTTTTTCTTTAAAAAGTTGTGGGGTCACGTAGATTCACCACCATTGCTCGTTTTGGAAGTTGGTGCTCTCTAGTCTTAGCCACATCTATTTTATTAAGAAGCGCTTTAGTACTTGTGCTAATTCTCTGCAACTTATAAAATAATTCTCAATTACAATCTAATTATAACTCATTAAATTCTCAGTTGAAACTCATGTGTAACTCTCACATTGCGCGAATCATGAGGTAAATCCAAGTGTAGGAGAAATGACTTGAGACATAAGGGAGTTCTCTATGATCGAGAACTAGCAAATCCGTATTTTATTTGATATCATTAGGATCTCAATTTCTACAACTTTGTTGTTTGATGTTCATGTAAATTTAGATGATTTTGGCATTGATAGATTACAAGGTAGTGGTATTCTAAAAATATAGGTTTGAAATGTCATGCACATTCAAACTTTAAATAATTTTGGTTTGTTTGATTGCATTACATGAAAAATAAAGAATTCTACCCCAAAATTTGAAGTGGATGCAAAATTGAATATACTAAAATATAGCGCAAAACCTTAGGGAAAATTCATGTACTCCCTCTGTTCCATAATATAAGATGTTTTATCTTTGTGAAACGAATGTATCCAGACATTTTTAGTGTGCAGATACGGAGTGAACCTACACACTAAAAGATGCCTAGATACATTCGCTTCACAAAAACTAAAATATCTTATATTTTAAAACGGAGGGAGTAGAATTCAATAATGCGAATCAAACAACCAACATCTATGAATTTAGACAAATCTGAGTCACTTATTTCTGGACGGAGGGAGTATTATCAACGTATCAAATAACTAAAACTAACTCAATTTGAATGAACCTAGTACAATTCGAATTGTCATTCAAATTGGAAAAATATCATCTGAATATAAAGCTAAATTAGATACGGGAATAAGAAAACATAGGAATAGAAATATTATGACATGCCGAATCCTATAGAAGTTGAAAACACAAGAACGTATATTACACTTGTTTGATTTGATTGCGTTGCAGGAGAACATATATTTTAAGGACTGTGTGTATGCCATAGTTGCGATAGAAACAAAGAAAAATTTCTATGAGGTTGGGTTAAAAAAAATATATCCAACTCCGTCCCAAATTAGATGCCAGAAATTTGTCTAAATTTACACGTACACATATAGCAAAACTCGTCTCAAATCTAAACTAATCTCAGACGTCTAATCCGGGACACAGGGAGGGAGTATTAAATTGCATACAAAGTGGACCATAGGAAAAGCAATCTTCCTATGGATTTCAAATCTTACAAACCAAAGAAACTCCGTACGTATAATAAATTTCTAACAAATACAATTCTCCAAAATTCCTATATAATTCATTTGAACCAAACGTGCTCTTAATTGGAATCAGAAGACCTTAGAAACTCGCATCGGGTCAGTGTTTTAGACAATTCATTTTGTTTCCCTGGAACTCATATAGAGCTAAATACATTGATCTCATTCATTGACTAGCTGGTACTAACACACGGTAGTAGCAGCATGAGCATGCAATGGTGTATCTGGACGCAGAATGTCCCATTAGCTTCTGCACTCTACCCCTACTAGATTTCTTTTCCCGTAAACTTCCACGAGACGCAGAATGGCGTGCCAAGACGAACGACCGAGGTGGGTCCTCCAGTATCCTAGGCGCGAACGATGGCGGCGAGGTTTAGAGTACATTTAGGTTTCGGTTTATCTAAATTTCATTCAAATTGTAAAATATAATCAAAATTTGATTGACATTTTAAATTTCTGTTTGGATTTAATGTTTATAAGGAAAGTTTGCCCCAAGACGCCGATGCGTGGTGCCCGATGTCCTGATAGTGATAGTGCCCAACGCTAACACGGGTACCGTGTGCACTCCATATACATTGCACCTGGACGTACAGGGCTGAGCGCAACGAACCTAGACGCACCCTAGGCGCTCGCCGAAACATATAAAACGGTCCGCCCGTGGAAAGGACACGTACGCCAGAAATTGCAACTGCCCGCGTAAACCGGTCGCCGACTCTCGATCGGCCACAGCGGCGGCGGGTTTCTCCAATCCATAATCTATGCTCGTTGCGACGATGGATTCGTCACCGATATCGTACAAGAAGGCCACGGCGGCGCTGGACGAGGCGGCAAGGGCACGGCTTCGGGGCCCCTTCTTCAGCGTCAGATCGCCGTCGGCCGGGCTCCACGAGGACGTCGACGACGGCCTGGTGGAGCTGGTGGACGAGTTCTACAACGGATACGGCGAGGACGCTGCTGTCAAGGAGTCCTCTGCGGCGCCGCGGGCAGCCGCGTGGATGGACACGCTGCGAGCGGCGCTTGCAGATGCGACGGCCGATGCGGCAGCGTCGCGGATCCGCGCCGAGGCGGAGCGCGCCGTCGTGGATGCACGGATGACCATGGCCGGTGCCGAAGGGGTCAGGAAGCGCGTCGCAGAACGGCTCTGCGCGAGAGGGTTCGATGCTGGTAAGTGTCCGTGCCGTAATTTCAGATATGTCCGTGATACTGTACATTTTTCAGTTTCAGTTAATTTCCGATCGAGTGCGTCGTCGATTTCCCTTCATCAGAAAACAAAAGTACGTAAGGGAAGCAACACGGATTGACGTCTTCTTTTCATGATTGGCCACAGGTATCTGCCGATCATCGTGGGAAAGAAGCAGCAGCTCCCCGGCGGGCACCCACGAGTACGTGGACGTGGTGCTGTCAGCGAGCTTTTCGACGTCTCGCTACATCGTCGAGGTCAACGTCGCCGCGGAGTTCGAGACAGCGAGGCCCAGCGCCGAGTACCGGGAGCTCGTCCTCGCCCTCCCGCCGGTGCTCGTGGCCACGCCGGAGACGTTCAAGGAGGTTGCCGCGGCAATGTGCGGGGCGGCGGCCGAGTCAATCCGAGGCGCGGGTATGCATGTGCCTCCGTGGAGGCGTGCGCGGTACATGCAGGCCAAGTGGTCCGGCAAGTACAAGAGAGTGCTGACGACCCCCGTGGCCGCGCCCACGGCGGCGTCACGGGAAGGGGCGAGCAGCACTATAGCGACCGATGCTCGCCGGCGCCGCAGCGTGCCGTCCGGTGGCCTGACGAATTGCGGGATGGAGATGGGACGCAGAGAGATATGCAGGGAAGGATTGGTGGGCGCGAGGCCGTTGATGTTCAGAGGATTGTGACGCCATGAGCGCTGTACGCATGCATCGATCATGCAACCGGTGCTCCGATCAGACGAGATGACGAGCATGCCTGTTTATTAATTTAGCCTCTCTGGTTTGCCAGCTGTCTATCCTTTGTCTAGTCATTTATGGAGTATGTATTTTTGTCGAGGGACTGTAGAATGTAGTGTTCTTTCTGGTCAGGGTCAGTGGAAGAGTATGTTGTCGCAGGTTGGCTGTCCGATGAAAAATATTCATGAGATACTATGAAAATATGCCAAGTGTGGTCAAAACTCTATTTGGCAGCAATATCCAATATTTCACAACATTGTTCAACAAAAACATGTCAGGATGGTGACTTCCTAAGAGGATCTCTAGCAGATATCCTAAAATCTCCTACCGCAAAAGTGGTTTGTCGAACGACATACTACTGCAAATTCAAAACAAAAAATAGTTTGGTGCCAGATCGATCACAGGTTCATACATACGGGGATAGTTTGATCTTACAGATCATCATAATTTACACATCAAATCGATGCCCCTGCGGCATCGATACAAAACCTAGCGTAGACCTAACCCTACCGGCGGTAGTGTTGGGGGGATAACCCCGGGTAAAGTCAAGCCGGGGTATAATGGCAGTTTAAGCCGATGTCAAAGCAAATGATGGCCGAGTTACCTCAAGGCAAGCCGAGTTACGGTAGACCCGGCCCAGACGGTGTTCACCCAACATTACCTCGGCTGGCATAAAGAGTATGTTGGCACGCTCATTGCAACTTGTTTGCAGGTACCCTCAGGGCTGAGTTAGCCAGGCATCAACCGGGTTACTACTTGGCTTACAAGATAAGGAAGGAATCTCCACGGTCAAAGCTTTTCTCTCTTCACTGCAGCGTGAGCGCAGAGGACAGAGAGGAGGACCAGCGAGTACGGGCCGACAAAGGTGACTAGGACAGAGAGGAGGACCAGCGAGTACGGGCCGACAAAGGTGACGTTGCCTTTGTCGGGTGATGTCGCGCCGCAGAGGGGCTCAGAGAGGCTTATGCCATGAGTCTTGAACGACTTACGGAGGGAAAAATAGGAGCACCACTTTGCTATTTTGGGAGAGGCATATTTGGGGAATATGCCTTCCACGTATGCCCTAACTTGTAACCTGGCCTCTCCTATATAAGTAGGGCCAGGATCTCCATAGAGGGGTCGGCCATTTTTACTAAGGGAAAACCCTAGAAAGAGGTGTGGGCAGTAGAGAGGGTCTTCTTCCTCCTCCCCACAGACAGCTCAAGGAGCACTTGTACTCCTCCATTGATAGAGAGAATAAAAGCTTCTCTGTATGGAATCACCACACCATCCATCCATGGATACCTCTAGCGCACTTTGGCCCCATCTTTAGCCTACCCATGACATCTGCCGTGCCACCACCACGACAGTTTTGGCGCCCACCATGGGGCCAGCAGCGGCGAGGCTAGGTGGAGTGAAGATCTGGACGGGAAACATCATCGCCACCGGGGAATGCATCGTCTCCGGGCTTGTTCAACTCTTTGAAGCGCTGGACTACATCAGCGACAATGCTGCCAGCTTCACCAACCGCCCTTCTCTGCGCAACGACCTCTTCATCAGCCTCGGCATTCACAAGGTCTATGTTGGCATGGACGAGTCCCGTGCTCACCCGCTGCACGTCATCGTGGGAGGCGAACCACCTCTCAGCACGGCCCACGTATCACTCGCCCCGCTGGCTGCGTTGAGATCATGATGACGGCGCCAGATGTAGGAACAAGCAAGGACCCTGCGGAGAACCCGGAGACAACCCCGAAGGTACCTAGGAAAAGAGGTCCTCCACTAGAGAGGCCAGAGAACGTGTTGCAGTAGGCAATAGATAACTTAGCAACTCCCATAGCACCTGTAGTAGATCCAGCTCAGGCACATGCCGAGTTAGAGGAGACCCGGCTGGAAATGTTAGCAGGGGAAAAGAAAGTAGCTGAGTTGCAGCAGTCACTAAACATTACTCTACGTGAGTATGCAAAAGCAAACCGAATTAGCCCAACCCATATGGACAGAGTAAAAATTAGGGGTAGAAACGTCATCACTAAAATAGACAAAGAATATGTACCTAGGCCGGGGCATTCAACTACCCTAGTAACAACAAGGCTGGAGAGGTATAGTACCCCGGCAAAGAACCAAGGGCTGCAGAGGCAGCATCGTCCGATTTAGAGGGTCTAACCGGAGAAGCCCGGGAGAGGAAACAGGAAAGAGTAAACCACTTAGTGAGGGTAGCAAACAAGAAGAATGAGGAAATACTCAAAGCAAACCTGGCGGTAGCAGGAGGCTCCCACATAGTTCATTCGGCAAGAGGTAACCCAGAGAAATCCGCTAGGGCAGTTTCATCCCCTCATACAGGCCCAAGAAGGGAAGAGGGAGTGACCTCGATAAGGAAAAATAAGCAGATAGTCCCATATGACCCGGCAAGGGCAGGGAAAGGAAAAGCTGTGCAAGTTGATGAGGATCACCACAGTGCTAGCCGAGGTGAAGCTCGATGATGTAACCGCGACCAAGGCAATGCCGGTCAGGGAAACACTGGGAACAGCAATGCCGGACAGCGTAACTCGGTGGGAGCAGGGAAAAACCCACCTCGCCAGCATCAGTACATACATCGACAAGAGCAAAGTGTTGGCCCTGCTATGCAGCAGCAATATGTTTGTACATGTTAGGATACATACAATGATGGTTATTCAGCGATGGCTGATGTCGGGTTTCCTAGGCCGGAGCACCATGTAATAGGATCAAGGCTGGGAAACAGAAACTTGCAGCCAGATGATGCTAGGTTGAAGTTGGACCGAATCTATATGTCGGAGATGATTGAGGGACAAGGTCCTCTGGGTCCAGCATGCTTTGGACCTCAGATCATGAGAGAGCCACCTATGCCGAACTTTCAGTTGGCCAGAGGAACAGAGACATATGATGACAACACCAAGCCAGAGGATTTGCTCATTGACTATGCAACTACTATAAATATTGCCACGTGCAATTTGAGATGGGCTTTGAGATATGTGCCTGAGATGTTGGAAGGGCCAACAAGAGTCTGGTTAAACAATTTGCTAGCAGGAAGTATCAACTGCTAGATAGATTTTGAGGAGATGTTCATTAGTAACTTCACGAGCACGTATAAGAGGCCGAATAGGCCACAGACATTGGCAATGTGCAAACAAAGACCAAATGAAACTGACCGGGAGTTCTTAACTCGCTGGTGCAATGTGCATAACTCCTGTGAGGGAGTGATTGAGTCACAAGCCATAGCTTGGTTTGCACAAGGATGTAGGTATGCGAGGTATGTTGTGGCAGAGACTTCAAAGGGATATGCCAACTATGTTGGCTGAAACAATCCGAATTGCTGACTTGTATGCATTGGGTGATCTAACCCAACCTCGGCTTGTGTCAAACAAGTCAAATGAAGAGTACTACAACCGAGATGGAACCGGCCATCCTGGCGAAATGACTTCCAAGGTAAAAGGAGAGATGAAAGGCCGAATTACAGATACAGTTCGCAGCAAGTTGCGGCAGTAGATCAGGATTAGCCAAATGCCAGTGCTAGCCAGCGTCAGAAAATTGGAGGGCAACAATGGACTCCGAGAAATGATGGCAAGAAAATTTGGATGCCAGAGCAGAAGAAACAGTGGCAGGAAAAGAAGGATAGGTTGAGGTATACATATGAGTCTATGTTGGATCAGCCGTGCAAGTTTCACATGCCAAACCCGAGTAACTCGACGAACCATACGACTAGGCAATGTGAGTGGATGAGGAAAATATAGCAAAGTGGCTCGAGGAATGCTCAGGCACCTTGGCACGATGCACCTTGGCATGACGGACCACAGCACGATGCACCTCGGCAGCAGCAGCTCACTGGGGCAAATGGGCAGTAGATGATGTTACCACCACCTCCACCGAGGTATGATAACAATGAGAGAAGGGATGCGGTGCATTAGGTGGATAATCAACACCAGCAGAGCCAGATGTACTCCGATAATGACAGGAGAAACGAATACAGGGAGCACCATCAGAGCTACTGTGTGTTTACCACGGAGGAAACTGACAGAAAGAGCGTGCAACACCGACATATGGAGGTAAATCCAGTTATGCCGGTTGTGACGAGGTATATGCCTAGGGTGGATTAGGAAATCACATGAAGCATCAAGGATCATCCCAGGCTCATGCCGAGTCCTCGATCGTATGCACTAGTGCTTGACCCAACTTTTTTTGGGCCGGATATCAACGTGAGGTTCTCCAAGGTACTGATCGACAATGGGAGTAGCATCAACATTCTGGCAAGGACAAAATTCACAAGCTGGGAGTCTCGGAGAACATGCTCCAGGCAACAAAGACAACTTTCCATGGCATAGTGCCGGGTATTTCCTGCGAGCCTATCGACAAAGTCCGAATCAACGTGTTATTCGACACGAGAGAGAATTGCCGAACTGAGAATATGGAGTTTGAAGTTGTTGACTTAGACAGTGCTTATCATGCGTTACTCGGTAGACCTGCTCTTTCAAATTTCATGGCAAGTGACCATATTAGCTACCTGAAGATGAAGACATCAGGGCCAAACGGGGTGATCACAATAACAGGGGACTTCCAGCGTTCCATTGAGTGTGCCTCAGCCAGGTCAAATCTGGCTGAGTCACTGGTGATAGCGCAGGAGAAGAGAAGGATCCAAGAGGTGCCGACATTTGCTCAGTCCATGCAGCTAAATATGCCAGCGCTAAGTAACTCGCATGGAACTGTTTCGTTTCAAGCAACAAAAGATACCAAGAAGGTGCCCATTGATGATCAGTTCCCAGAGCGCACCGTAACTATTGGTGCTAGGTTAAGCGACAAATAGGAAAGCGAGCTCGTCCACTTCCTCCGTAAGAATTGGGATATCTTTGCTTGGTCCACACAGGATCTGCAAGGTGTACCGAGGGAGTTGGTCGAGAACTCTTTGCATGTGAGACCCGGAGCTAAGCCGGTGAAGCAACCTCTCCACCGCTTCACTGAAGACAAGAGAAAGGTGATTGGTGATGAGATAGCTCGGCTCCTTGCAGCCAGGTTTATCATGGAAGTACTCTATCTAGATTGGCTATCTAATCCGGTGCTTACGGGAAAAAAGAAGGATGGTCCGAATGTAGCAGTGGTGTGGCGTATGTGTATCGATTACATGAACCTGAATAAGGTGTGTCCAAAAGATCCATTCCCACAGCTGAGGATAGATTAGGTCATTGATTCGACCACCGGGTGTGAGTTGTTGTCATTTGTAGATGCGTATTCTAGTTTTCACCAGATACCCCTGAACCCAAATGATCAAATAAAGACTGCTTTCATTACCCTGTATGGGGCTTATTGCTATTGCGCCATGCCATTTGGCTTACGTAATGCAGGAGCAATGTATCCGTGGTGTATGCAAAAATGTTTACATGATCAGATTGGGAAAAATGTCCAAGTATATGTAGATGATGTTGCGATAAAAACAAAGGAAGGCAAAACGCTCCTAGATGATCTCCGACAAACATTTGGGAACCTTTGGAGGTTCCGAATGAAGATTAACCTGGAAAAATGTACCTTTGGTGTGTCGGCTGGGAAGTTAATCGGTTTTCTCGTGTCCAGCCGAGGTATCGAGGCCAACCCCACTAAAATCCGAGCTATGGAAAGAATGGAACTGCCGAAGTGCCTTAATGATGTTAAGAAGTTCACTGGTTGCTTGACATCATTAAGTCGGTTTGTATGTTGGTTGGGAGAAAAGGCATTGCCTCTCTATCAGCTAATGAAAAAATCAGATAAATTCATATGGACACCGCAAGCTGATAGCGCATTTCATGAACTAAAAAAGATGTTAGCCTCTGCACCAGTGTTAGCTTCACCACTATCAAAAGAGCCGATGTTTCTCTATATAGCAGTGACCAACCGAGTCATAAGTGTCATGGTAGTGGTGGAGCGTGATGAGGAAGGTAAGTTGGTACAGAGGCCAGTATATTACCTAAGCGAGGTATTGTCCACTTCGAAGTAGAACTATCCTCATTATCAAAATATGGCATATGGTGTGTACATGGCAGCCAAGAAGCTCAAGCATTACTTCGAGGAACACCCCATAAAAGTGATATGTGAAGCGCTCATATCCGAGATAATGAGTAACAAAGATGCAAGTGTCCGGATTTCAAAATGGGCAATTGAGCTAGCCTCTTATGCACCACAATTTGATAGAAGGGATGCCATCAAGTCTCAAGCAGTGGCTGATTTTTTCGTGGATTGGGCCGAGATGCAGTATGAAGCACCTTTGCCGGATTCTAAATATTGGAGGATGCACTTTATGAATAGAAGCTGAAGGAAGGATTAGGGGCCGGAGTAGTACTTACCTTGCTGAACAAAGATCAACTGTGATATGTGCTTTAGATCCATTTTCGAGCATCAAACAATGTGGCCGAGTATGAAAAGCTCGTGCATGGACTAAAGGTGGCAAAAGAGGTTGGGACACGTCAGATACAGTCCCCCGGTGATTCGGATTTAGTGGTGCAGCAAGTATCAGGTAATTGGGATGCGCTAGATGCAAACATGGCCCTTTATAGGTTTTGTGCCCAAAAGATATGTGGGTACTTCGAGGGATGCGGATTCCATCATGTACCCCAGCTTGAAAATAAAGCAGCTGACATACTATCTAATCTAGGCTCATCTCGGCAGGCCATCCCGCCAGGAGTTGCTTTGGAACATTTGAGAAAGCCATCTATCTCCCCTTTACCAGAATCTGAGTCAATCTATATGTTATGGGGTAACCCCGTGGGTGGCCTGATCTTCACGGATCTCATGGTCAAATCGATGGGAAAGCGAGGGGAAAGGGAGAAGGTAGCGGAAGCGGACGCACACCTCGCGAAGAACATGATGAACACACGCAAAACTCACATGATACAAGGCCGATTGCTCTCACCGGTGGCCACCGGTCCGATAGGATCCTTGCAAGGAAAGATCGGTCAATGTGCTCCCTCGATCCCGCGCGGAGAGGGAAGAACACCTTGGAGAGGGTCTTGACATCTTGGCAAAGGGACACCAATGCCAAGGCCTTGTACAGCGAGGGAGGCGCGATGCAAACTCCAACGAGGTGGTGACGATAGTCGATCCCCTTTGGTAGAATGGGATGAGGCAAAACTAGAGATTCCACAAAGGGGGTTTTCTTTAGTCTATCATCCATGCCTCCGTATTGTCATGCTTAGTGCTCTAGGCTTCCTCCCATGCCTCCGTACTTGTTAGAGTGAACCTATCATGGATATGGGACATAGTATGAAGTAGTATACCATTTAAGAGGGTAGGAAGTGGATTCACATAGAGGAACCAATTCACCTTTGGAGTCCATGACGACTTGGCATAAGTTGGAGACCATGACGTGGTAACGACCGAAGGTCGGGCTAAATCATCTCCCCTCCCTTCGAAAAGAGTCGTCCTCAACTCTTATGGTGTAGAGATAGCTCGTTGAAGGGCAGCCATAGGTAACTCTCTACGGTTCGTCTTGTCAACTCTTTGTCCATAGAGGTTGACGTGTATATTGTTGTACCTTCACACAACAAAGACCAAGCAAAATATGTTTGTGTGTGATAGAGGAGCATGTCATTTGTGGCATGTCCATTCTTTCACAACACTATTAGCACAACTCAAGTATCGCAAACGAAATGCATATGCAAGGTCAAAGTGCATGGAACTCGTTTGAACATCATCATCCAAATGTGGGAACTCAAAAACTCCATATAACATCTTAGTGTGGCACTCAAAGCAATTGAGTAAAATATTGATTAACATCTTTGATGCAAGAATAGGAGAATTCGACAAAAACACATGCGGAAGAATATCCAAAGCAACATCATTATGTGTGCAAGCCAACCATTGGAAAGAACAATTGTTCAATATGTTGGATGCCATACACATATACACATATCATCAAAAACAAAGATCATGGGAGTATGCATATCGCAAGCGGAAGCAAAAAAACATGTTTGCAAACAAACCATATGAAAGAGCAAGTGGTCCTTATGTTTGGTGCAACAACAATACGAGAGACTTGGAAGCTCTCGTGACAATACATGCTCATAATGGCATTATGGTTGGACACAAAACATTGGAAAGAGAAATTGTTCAACATTTTTGTGGAAACACACAAAGCATCAATATCCAATAGCAACAAGACATGGTTGTCACAAGGTGAAAGAATACCATCAAGATGCTTGCAATCAAACCATATGAAAGAGCAATTTTTCAATATGAAAGATGCAAAGCATGCAAAAGGTATCAGAGCTGGGTTCGATATTGAACTCACTTGGGGGATGCTCTCTAGATCTCTTTTTGTCAACTCGTGCTCAACCGAGGTTGACATTCTTGTGCGGGTACCTACACACATCATAGATAAAGGAAGAACGTGTGTGCATGGTAGAGAAACACATCATCCATCATGACATATCTCTTCTTGTGCACATCACCATTAATGTCAATCAAGTGTGAAATAGATGCATGGTGAGTATGCAAGTGGGGCACATGCTTATCATGGCAATCATCAAAATCTCCAACATTTGAGAAAGCTATGGGGGCCATCTTAATATAAACCATATGAGAATTATTGTTGCAAGCAAAACAAGTGAAAGAGCAATTATTCAACTTACTGCAAGCAACGGGAGAAATTGTAAAACATCCATGACAAAGCATTGTCTGAGGGTTATCATTGGTAACATCATTGCAAGCAAAACATTGGAAAGAGCAATTGTTCAACAAAGTGCAAGCAATGATATCATCAACATAACATTTAGAGCATGGCATGTCTATGGCAACATCATCACAATCAAATAATTTCACATGCTCAACATTATGCAAAGGCAAAGTATCACATGGAAATATCAATGAAGCATATGTGATATCACAAACATCATCCATAGCATGACAATCATCACAAGTCATCATGTCCACTAGTGGGATCATGGCATCATCAACACCCGTATTCTTACCTTGTTCATACCTCTCATATGATGTGGTTGTTGTGGTAGTATTGGTATCCATGTGGGCGACTTCTTCATCCAATATGGGGATGGCATCATCTTCCTCCACCATGGAACCTAGCAAATCATAATAAAACACACTATAGGTAGAGGGTAAGTTGTTAGAAATCAAAATGGTCTCATGTGACCTATCAACTACCACTCTCAACTCACTTGGTGTATCACTCATGCCCTCCAAGTGGAAGCACTCAATCTCACATATGGTGGAGTCACTCATCTCACTCTTGTTTTCACTCAAGTGGGCTAAGTGGCTCTCATACTCACATGGGATTAGTGCCACATCATCACTCAAGCATATGGGGGTAGGCTCGGTTCT
The DNA here is from genome assembly GCA_910589775.1 of Avena eriantha. Lineage (NCBI taxonomy): Eukaryota > Viridiplantae > Streptophyta > Magnoliopsida > Poales > Poaceae > Avena > Avena eriantha. Next base: position 283,854,582 of record OU342745.1, on the reverse strand, counting down.
CTCAACTCCATGCGCCTCCTTTGGTGAAGGAAAAGTCCCATGCTCACCATTCTTGACCTTGTCGTCGCCTTCTTGCACCTTGGCTTGTGTAGTCCTCTTGATGTACTCGTCCAACTTGGCGAAGTAGAGATCTTCGTCCTCCTCATCCATGAAGTTGCATGCGTCATCTAGGACGTCAATTTTGGGCGTTGAATCTTGATGGTGTGGAGGAGAACTTGCTCTTGGTGCCATTTTGGTGGTGGCACGAGTAGTAGAAGGTGCCTTATGATGGTGTCGACAGAGGTCATTAGCGTGCCTTGCCAAAGGTTGATGTAGATGGCGCACTTGGTCATCCACATGACGCTCGCGACGATGCTCCTTGTCCTTGGCACTCTTCTTGTGATGGTGGTGCCTTCTTGATCTTGGTTGAGCATTATGGACGGTGCTCAACATGTATTCTCCATCTTCATGGTGAAGATGCCTTGAACGACGTCTTGTATCCTCTTGATGTTGGCTATGATCATGAGAGGATGTATGTTGATGAAGATTCTTGCTTTGTGGCACCTTGTATGGAAGATCATGTTTGGGTGCCACTCTTCTTGGAGTAGATGGCACTTGATGCCTTGGAGGTATATGCACTTGACTCCTTTGAGGTTGTGGTGCTTGGCGCCTTGGAGATGGTGGTGCTTGGTGCCTTGGAGATGGTGGCGCTTGAGGGCCTGGAGGTGATGGCGCTCGTCGCCTTGGAGATGGTCGTGTATGATGCCATTTGGGTGTCCACGCTTGACGCCTTGGAGGTGGATCATCGAAGTAGGTGGTGCCTGATGGCCCAAAATATATCGAGCTCGTTGGGTGATGGCTCAGTGTTGATGTAGAGCTTGTTGGGAACCCCAAGAGGAAGGTATGATGAGCACAACAACAAGTTTCCCTCAATTATGAAACCAAGGTTTATTTGAACCAGTAGGAGCAAGGAAACACCCCAAAGGTGTTGCTAGCTGAGCCTTGCCAGGGCGCACTACCGGTGCTAGGAGCAACGTGGAGACCTGCACAACACAACCACAGAACTTTGTCCCCAACTTGCTATGAGGTTTTCAATCTCACTGTGTTTTGCTGAAAACAAAGGATTAAACGTATCGAATGGAAGGAAGTAAAAGTTTGCAGATAGTAAACACAAAGCAGTAAACAGTTTGTAGATTGTATGTAAAAGAAAAGGACCGGGATCCATAGTTCACTAGAGGTGGCTCTCCTTAAGATAGATAACATGCTAGGTGAACAAATTACAGCGGGGCAATTGACAAACATCGAGAAAGCAATACATGAATATACTAATCATCTTGACTCCTTTGAGATTTGATTCGGCATTACAACATTATACATAGATCGCCATCCAACTGCATCTATGACTAATAATCCACCTTCAGGTTATCATCCGAACCCCCTCCTGTATTAAGTTGCAAGCAATAGATTATTGCTTTACGAATTGCGTGTAATGTAAACAATACGATTGTTCTATATACAAAGGATTGTTATTTTCTCCCTAGTAGCAACACCACATCTAGTACCTTAGAGATTTCTGTCACTTCCCCAGATTACTAGAGGCATGAACCCACTATCGAGCATAAATACTAACTCTTGGAGTTGCTAGCATCTACTTGGCCAAGATAGCTACTAACAACGGAAAGCATGCAAGATCACAAATAACAAAGACATGATAGAATCAATAATCAATCTGAAATAGCATCTCAATATCCATTGAATCCCCGCAAACACAACATGCAGAATTACAAATAGATGATCTTGATCATGAACAGAGCTCACAAGATCTAGACATGAAAGCACAAAGGAGGAGAACCAGCCATCTAGCTACTACATGGATCTATAGTCCAAGGATGAACTACTCACGCATCACACCGGAGGCTTGCATGGTGATGAAGAAGGCCTCTAGGGTGAATTCCCCTCTCCGGCAGGGTGCCGGGAAGAGCTTCAGATCCCTCCCGATCTAGGGATGGAGATGACGGCGGCTATAGACTCTTTCGTGGATTTTTGATCGGGTACTTAGGGTTTTCGTCCCGAGGGCATCTTATAGGCGGAAGGAGAGGCCGACGGGGTGCTGGGGTCGGCCAGACCACCCCCTGGCGTGGGCTAGGCCTGGCCGCGCGGCCAGGTGGTGTGGTCGGCCCCCAGCCCTTCTCCGTCTTGTATTCTGGCATCTGATGACTTCCGGAAAAATAGGCACTTTGGCTTTTGTCCCGTCCAATTCCGATAATATTCATTTTCTGACTTTCTTGGAACCAAAAACAGCAGAAAACAGGCAGCTGGCACTGCGGCTCTTGTTAATAGGTTAGTCCAAGAAATCATATGAAAAGTACTCCAAAGTGTGGACAAAACACAAGAAAGTAGATAAAACCAAGCATGGAACATCAAAAATTATAGATACATTTGCAATGTATCAGTGCCCTTTGGTGTGGCATGCTTGGCCTTGAAGGTCATGGTTTCTTGATGATGCATCTACGCTAGCTTGGCGTAGTAGTCCTCCATCTCCAAGCAGTGGAGGTATTCTTCATGGCTCATGGAAGAGCCCTTGAAGTGGGTGAAGCTCACCATGTCCTCCATGCTTGGTGAGGCGTCGTTGTTGAAGCACTCGAAGTCGTCCATGCTTGGGGAGTTGTTGTTGATGTAGTACTCCATATCATCCAAGCATGTGGAGCCATTGTCGGTGTAGTGCTCCATGTATGAGGATCCATTGTCGATGTAGAGCTCCAATTCCTCCATGCTTGAGGAGCCATAGTTGATGACGTGCTCCATGTCTTCTATGCATGTGGAGCCATCATAGGTGCAATGCTCTGGGTCCTCAAAGCATGCGGAGCCATTGTCGGTGTAGTGCTCCATCATGTCCTCTATACTTGTGGAGTTGTAGTCGTGGTGGCTCATCATGGATTCTTCATAGATATCATCCTCGGTTCCGGACTCCCTAGACATGATTCACAAGACCAAGTGGTGTATATGGAAGTGGTAGGGGGTTAGGGATGAAACATCAAACCTTACTTTACCTTGGAAGATAGTATCGTGCAAGTGGCAACACTTGAGAGCAATCAAAACCAAGCAAAGTGAAGTTCACGCGGAACACCAAAACCAACTAACCACTAAAAACACACACACACAAAGCTTATGGTGGATAGGTATGGAAGGTGGTGTGTCCAAGAACAATCCGAAATCAAGATATTGTAATGGCAAGTAAAGAACGACGATGATCACAAAGCAAACAAGTCAATGCACAAGATAGGAATTATGTACAAGGAAACACACACGGTGGGATAAATGGGACTTGTGCAACGGAGAAAGTGAGCTAAGAACCAAATGATTACCTAGCGAAGACTATAAGCTCGTGTCACACAAGTGCAAGGAGAGATGCTAGTTCGATTGCAATAAAATTGGTGGGCTACAAGATATCCACAAAAAGTACCACCTATTTGATGTTCATCGAGCTTGTGCTTCCTATTCTATGAGGCACTTGTTTCTTTTTTTATTTTTTCATTGTTTTTCACTTTTCTTTTCTTTTTTCACTTGCCTCTTCTTTGTGCCAACAACTATACAAGATAACTATATGAGATAGCACGCTCACAACTTTTGCTCAGAATTCTACAAGGTATCAAATGTGCATATCCCAAGCAATCATAGGAGGAACTATTCTCAATAGGTGTTTGGTGAATGCAAAGATAGTTTAGCTCACAAAGGAAAGCAAGTGGGGAGAAGTCGCGAAATTTTTATACCTTTCGTCGCCGATCTTCACCCTTTATTGGTGGATTCCACCTTTCTCACGGAATTTGGATGGAGTATATAGCATGGACCACGAATATGATGATGTATAGATCCTTCTCCTCTTCGAAATGAGCTAAAGAACACCAAAATCCGAGTTCATATGCAAAAGTTATGCTCAAAACCGTGAAACAGTTTTTTCTGTCAGCAGGTAGGGCGGAGACTCCGGTCTGGAGGTCCGGAGACTCCGGTCCGGAGGTTCCAGGACGTCCAGAACTCGTCCGTGGCGCGATTTTAGGCAGAACACTCGAACCAAAACCTCAAATTGGTAGGGAAAATCAAGGAATTAGGCCATGGAAACGCAGGGGAGGTAGATCAACAAGTTTAGAAGGTAATCCACGGATCAAAACCTACCAAAACGCACTCAAATCATATATCGATCCAAAACACGAATTGGGGCTGTTTTTGGTGGAATTTTCGAATTTATGGGGAAAAAGACCAAATCAAGGGGAACTCCGTGGCAATCAAAAGCTGCTGATACCAGATGTTATGGGGTAACCCCGTGGGTGGCCCGATCTTCACGGATCTCGTGGTCAAATCGATGGGAAAGCGAGGGGAAAGGGAGAAGGTAGCAGAAGTGGATGCACACCTCGCGAAGAACACGATGAACACACATAAAACTCACACGATACAAGGCCGATTGCTCTCACCGGTGGCCACCGGTCCGATAGAATCCTTGCAAGGAAAGATCGGTCAACGTGCTCCCTCGATCCCGCGTGGAGAGGGAAGAACACCTTGGAGAGGGTCTTGACGTCTTGTCAAAGGGACACCGATGCCAAGTCCTTTTACAACGAGGGAGGCGCGATGCAAACTCCAACGAGGTGGTGACGATAGTCGATCCCCTTTGGTAGAAGGGGATGAGGCAAAACTAGAGATTCCACAAAGGGGGTTTTCTTTAGTCCATCATCTATGCCTCCGTCTTGTCGTGCTTGGTGCTCCAGGCTTCCTCCCATGCCTCCGTACTTGTTAGAGTGAACCTATCATGGATATAGGACGGAGTATGAAGTAGTATACCATTCAAGAGGGTAGGAAGTGGGTTCACATAGAGGAACCAATTCACCTTTGGAGTCCATGACGACTTGGCATAAGTTGGAGACCATGATGTGGTAACGACCGAAGGTCGGGCTACATCACTATATCCTGACAAACCCCGGATCAGAAGCTATCCCTATAGACATTGACTGGGGGAATACCTCGGTAAACCCAGGGACTGCCTTGTAGAACCCGATGACTAGTTAGCTGAATCCGGCGGAGGTTATGTCGTTGGATGCAATGGAGGTTGATGAAGCACTTTTCCCAGTTTGCACTGTACCAGCATGAGCACAACCAATATTTGAGTTCTTGAAGGATGGAACTTTACCAAATGATGAGATACTTTCAAGGCAAGTGTAGAGGAGAGCGAAGGCATACACCATTATCAATGTCGAGCTATACAAGAGAAGTGTCACAAGTGTCCTGTAGTGGTGCGTTGACCCGGAAGAAGGGCTGGACATCCTTCGAGATATACATCAGGGGAATGTGGGTATCATGCCTCATCCAGGGCCTTAGTGGTAAAAGCTTTCTGACATGAGTTTTACTGGCCAAGTGCCTTGGAGTAAGCCGAGGAACTAGTGAGGAAATGTAATGGTTGTCAAAGGTACGCTACCAAAACACACATGCCAATGTCGGAACTCAAAACTATACCAATCACTTGGCCATTTGTTGTATGGTGCTTAGATATGGTTGGACCATTCAAGCCAGCTAAGGGGAACATGACTCACATCTTAGTCATGGTGGACAAGTTTACCAAGAGGATAGAAGTGAAGCCAATAAGAAAATGTGATGGAGCTACGACTGTGACATTTCTCAAAGATATCTTTCTGAGATACGGCTATCCTCACAGTATCATAACAGATAATGAGACCAATTTCGCCGAATGAGCATTTGCCCGGTTCTGCCGAGATAAGAAGATCTGGCTTGATGTTGCATCAGTGGCCCACCCCACATCAAACAGACAAGTGGAAAGATCCAATGTACTAGTTCTGTCCGAGATAAAAACCCCGCTCATTGAGCCGCTGCAAATATCAGCGGGGTGCTGGATAGAAGAACTACCAGCAGTATTGTGGAGCTTAAGAACAACTCCGAATCAATCAATAGGCTATACACCATTCTTTCTGGTATATGGGGCAGAAGCTATATTACCAGCTGACATGGGTATACCCTACAGGTACTCGAGCTTGGTATATACGGTCTAAATATGTACAGGCCCACGGTGTCGCCAAGGCCCAGATGAAAGGACTCGAGTAACCTGCGGACTCTCGATTGCTTGAGAGACAAGAAGAAGCTAAAGATAGAAAGTTTGAAGGGGAAAACCCTAACTTGTAATAGACTCGACCTGCTACCCGAGACCTAGCCTATCTATATAAAGGCTAGGAGGGGCGGCGAGAAGGACACACGCAACCCTAGTTTCCACAACTCTTGCCAGATTGCATCTATGCACCATTGTAACTTTCGACTCCTTCGATAATTCCACGAGCAGACAAGCAGGAGTAGGGACCTCTACGAGGCCTGAACCTGGGTAAATCCTTTGTCCCCTGTGTGCTTGTTTGCTAGCCGATAGATGTCTCCAACGCTCCCTCCTTCTCCAAAACCCAAACAATGGGCATTGATGAGATAAACCCTCGTCAATTGGCGCCGTCTGTGGGAACTGGGAGTGCTGATGTTGCGGCTTCTTCGGCCCCATCAACTGCGATCTACAACTCCGCAACAGCGGAGATTCGCCAACTCTTCGGCGCCTTCGACTTCACCGTCCACACACCGGCCACCCGCCCGGCCTTCGAATCCGTGGGGGACGGAATTGGCCTGGCGATTGGAAGCTTCTGATGGGTTCGTAGCATGGAAAACAAAAAATTTCTACCGCAAGAATGAACAAAACCCAGATCTAATCTAGATAAAAGCCAATATCTAATCTATTAGACATGTGCAACGAGATAGATAGGAACTAACCCTCGTAGATCCGAAAGCGTTAACGAAATTAGATCTCGTGGTTGATGTAGTCGATCACTTGCCGATCTCAAGATCGTGTGGACGATCCTTCCGGCGTCGCGTTCCGGCTGCGCTTCCGTAGTCGGTCAACTGGACGATCCTTCTGGCGCCGCGTTTCGGCAGCGCTTCCGCAGTCGGTCACACGTACGGAGTCGAAGCAGACCTTCCTCTCCCTGTTCTAGCGAGCATCGGAGGTAGTAGATCTTCTCCACGGAATCCCAGCAGCACGACGGCGTGGTGGTGGTGGTGGAGTAGAGAATTCTGCAGGGCTTCGCCTATGCCTGTGCAGAAGAAAGGTGGAGGAGAGAGGCGGCAAAGATTGGGAGTTGTAGAGGAGGTCTTGGAGGGGGCGCCCCTACCCCTCTATTTAAAGGGGGGAGGCGCCATGGGAGGGGGAGTCCTTGTAGGACTCCCCTCCCTCCTATGGCCGGCGGATTGGGAGGTGGGGGGAGGAGTCCTCCCCCCCACGAATCCTTGTCTTTCCCCACAAGGACTCCTTGATCCTTTCTTGGTTTTCAAGCAAACTCCAAGAAATCTTCCAGAACCTTCCGGAACATTCCAAAACCTTCTAGAAACCTCATACAAATACTCCGGAACATTTCCTAACTCAGAAAATGATCCCCAATATATGAATCTTATTCTCCGGAAAATTCCGGATCTCCTCGTGATGTCCCGGATCCAATCCGAGACTCCGAACAACATTCGGTCTCCAACGCACATTCCATATCTACTTAAAACAACTTCGAACCTTAAGTGTGTCACCCTACGGTTCGTGAATATGTAGACATGACAGAGACACATCTCCTATCAATAACCATCAGCGGGACCTGGAGATCCATAATGGCTCCCACATACTCAACGATGACTTCGTGATCGATAGAACCATTTACATACGAGACCAATTCCCTTTGTCACACGATACTTTACTTATCCGAGGTTTGATCGTCGGTATCTCTATACCTAGTTCTACCTCGTTACTGATAAGTACTCTTTACTCGTTCCATGTTATGTCATCCCTTGTGACCCAGTCACATGCTTGCAAGCTAATTAGATGACATTCCACCGAGAGGGCCCAGAGCATATCTATCCGTCATATGGATGGACAAATCCCAATCTTGGTCCATGCGCTTCAACACATACTTTCAGAATACCCAATGACACCTTTATGACCACCCAGTTACGAAGCGGTGTTTGATGTCATCAAAGTACCCATCCGGTGATGGTGATTAACATAACCTCATGGTCGAAGGATTAGGTTACTATGTATTTTAAAGCTTATAGCAATACGAACTTAATGACTTGATCTTATGCTACGCTTACTATGGGTGTGTGTCCATCACATCATTGTCCTAATGATATAACCTTGTTATTAATCACATCCAATGTCCATGATCAGGAAACCATGATCATCAACTAATCAACAAGCTAGTCCAACAAGAGGCTTACTAGGGACTCTTTTATGTTTACAAAACACACATGTATTAGTGTTTCCTAATAATACAATTATAGCATGGGATGCAAACATTCATCATAAACATAAAGATATAATAATAACCACTTTATTATTGCCTCTTGGGCATATCTCCAACAGTCTCCCACTTGCACTAGAGTCAATAATCTAGTTAAAAACTTGTGCATTCAACACCTATGGCTTTCTGGTGTTGTATAGACACAATTGCTAGTGGTAAACATAATCTTCGGATTTGACACTTCCAGGTCCATGTGTATTTGCATGTCCTTGCGTCTCTACGCTTTACTCATTCTCCAATGAGATGGCATTGTATAAATTTGGTCCTTTGGTGAGACCTTCAGTTCCTTCGGCTCAAAATATGTTGATATTATTGTCACACAATATATCTTCATAGTATTAGCCCACTTTGAACCACACCTAGTTTGATAACAAACTACTTAACACAAATGCCCTCCTTTGCTGCTACTATAGCAGTTATATACTTAGCCTTTTGTTGTAGTATCTGCCACAATGTTTTAACTTTGGTATTTCAACCAAATCCGTTATGGAACTTCCTTTCCATTACATTGTGCCACCCATAGTTTAAATTGAGATAAACTTAATTTGCATCTTGTGACAAAACTAGTATCAATGTAACACTTTACAATGAACTACCTTTCACGATTTGTCACTTATACATGATATATTCTTAGTTCTTCCAAAGCTCATAAGAATATCTTTACTATTGTCCAATGATCATCTTATGAATCATTCTGGTATATGCTCATAACATTTAGAGCATAGGACATATCTGGATGTGTACTTCTCAAAGAATGATTGATCAAAATATTCTTGTGATTTCACCAAGTGTCAAAACACTTGAATCTCGTGTCAACACACTCGAATCTTGATTCAGTCCTTTCCATGCGTCAAGAACCTTTCTTGTTGTTTCCATATTGAACTCATTCAACATCTTATCTATGTACATTTGGCAAAACCATATTAGCGCCTCAATCTATTCATATAGACATTGATGCCTAATTCTTGGGTTATGCCTAAGTCTTTCATCAAAATGAAATTCTTAACCTGTGTCAATACAAGATACATCATTTCCAATCAACAATATGTCCTCTACATAATGTATTAGAAATATGGCTCAGCGCTCCCACTTAATTTCTTGCAAATGCAAGCATATTTATCATCTCCGATGAATTTAAACTCTTTTAACAGTTTCATCATGGTGAAGATTCCAACTCCGCTATGCTTACTTCAACTATTGAAGTTTAGCATACTCTTTTAGCATCCTTTGAATTAACAAAACCCTTTGGATCGTGTCATGTACACGTACTAGGTAACCATTCTATTAGAAGAACTTGTTTTGTTTGTTCAACTACCATATACCAAAATATATGTAGTGGTTGCTACATTAATCCGTCCAGACTAAATATCGCTATGAAAGATCAAATCTTATCATAGTCAATTCCTTGAACATTGTCGTAAACTCTTTCCAACATGTCGACTATTTCATAGATTTGAAACATCCATGTCTATTTCTTTATAGATCCAAACACGACCGATAGGCTTCACGCCTTTCCGGAGGGTCTTCTAAGTTCAGAAACTTGATTTCTCGTGTATGGATACTATCACGGATTCCATGACTTCTAGTCATTTTATGGAGTCAGGGCCCATCATCGCTTTTTTGCATGTAGTCAGTTCATCATTGTCAAAACAATAACGACTTGCTTATCAAATCTTACTATTTGTTTCTTACCGACCCACACGGTTCTATAGGAACTCTAATCTTCGAGATCACACCTTTTGTAATCACGAGAGCCATGAGCATTGTGGCCATCACCAGGACACTTTCCGGCGCTGCGCTACTTAGCACATATAGCTAAGGTTCAACAACCTTATCAAAGTTCTATTGTCCTCCCACTTAACTTTTCACGAAAAATTCCTTCTCAAGAAACTTGACGTTCCAAGTAACAAAATCTTTTGTCCTCGGTGTTATGGAGAAATTCCCAACAAATTCTTTGGGATAACCTACAAAGACGTGCTTATCCGACTTTGGTTGTAAACATTTTACTAATGCATAGCATACCAAAATTTAAGAAAAGACAATTCAGGTTTTATCCCAAACCATGACTTATATGGTGTCATTTCAACGGATCACGATGGAACTCTTTTCAGTGTAAAAGTGGTAGTCACTAAAGCTTTAATCTTTAAAAACATAATGGAAGTTTTATAAATGACACCCTTGATCTTACCATCTCAAACATGGTTTGATTTCACCTCTCGAATATGCCATTCTTCTATGGTTTATCGGGAAACACAAATCATAGAACAATTCCTCAAGTCATTAGGTGTTTTTGCTAAACATGTAACTCAAATATCTTCCTTTATAATCGAATCATAAACTCTTTATTTTCTTGTTACAATGATTTTCAACTTCATCTTGAAAGTCTTTGAACAACTTTCAAATGTTTCATACTTCCTCCTTATTAAGTAAATATACAGATATATTCACTCAATTTTTTTGGAGAAAGCATATGAAGCAAAAAGATCCATCGCATATGGCTACACATAATGGACTATGCACATCAGCATGCACAATTTCCAATAAGCTAGTCATCCGTTCCTCTCTGGCCTATGGACGGAGTTTCAATTATCTCGATGAAAGTCTCACATGCGTCAATTGATCAAAATCAAAGACTCCAAAATTCCATCAACATGGAGTTTCTTCATGTTTTCTTTCAAATATAATTTAAACAACGATGTCACTTCATAAGTGATCTTTTAATCATTTGTCTTGCGACGTTTTAGCAATAGTGTTTATGGATGTGATTTCTCCCACAAGACTTGTAAAAGTTCATCCATCCTTTATGGAATACGACAATTATTTGAACAACCTTTTGTCGTCATAATACCTGATCAAAATAACAATTATTGAAACAAATCTTGAAGACAAGCTTTGATGTTAAAAAGCAACATAACAACCCTTTGTTTGTTTTCGATGAACATCATCACATATTCTCTTGTTAGTTACTTAGGCCATTGCAGTTCATGAATTGTGTTGTCCTGTATGACACTTCATACCAACCAATTCGGTATCCAATACCTCAGAACCACATTGTTTAACAAGCAAGGAATACAACCATAACATGTATATCTTCTATATGCCTAAGTTGGACATCTCCAACCTTTTATTTTCTACCAAATATTTTATAGATTTTCTTTCAGCAATTCCTTTTCTTTTAAAAGAATCTATCAACATCAACAGTGGTGTCATTCACATGACACATAGTACAAAGTGTGTATAGTCAAATACCAATACCTTTGGACTTGCACTTTGAAGTGGATCACCTTCATCAAATGTTTGGCATTCTTTCAAAATTCCATTCTTTAGTAATCTGTTAGTGTAGTAAACATTTTACTTACATCTTCTATTCATCCTTATCATGATAACTTTCATGATCAAGCTGCTATAGCTTATAAAGGTGAATTGTGAGTATAATGTTTCTTTTTCAAAACCTTTTGGAGGATTAGGACGACTAGCGTCTCCAACCTTCACAAATTCTCATCAAATATGAGGACGTATACTCTATCATGTTGTAACCAACACATTGTTTTAGATATCGCAATACCTTTCACATATGATGGTTTCTGAAACATTGCTTTCAGCTCTTTAGATAAACTTGATATTAAAAACAATCTTTTGAGTATCAAGAATCATGGAGGCAAACATGATACATTAGATACTAACACTGGAATTGTTACTCTTGATTTAATACTATTTATTAAACTTCACAGAGTAAACGGAGTTTGCTGAAAGATTGCAACATGACTTTTAAACTTTAGATTGACACTCAAAAAACAATACGATACCAGTTCGTAAAGCAAATATCCAGAATTTCTATAGTTCCACTATCTCAACTATAACTAAGCGTAAGGTGGTGAACGGATGCCAATGACTACAACAAACTATGCAAATTCACTTTGATTGTGTTTATGATAAATTGAGTTCGACTAATCCAAATTACAAATGAAGTCCCACTCAAAACAACATCCCTCGAGTTGTTTTAGTAATTACATGAACCAAATCCACTACACCAAGTCCGATCATCACGTGAGATGATGTAGCTTTAAAGGCGAACAATCAACATGTTCATCATATCATCCATATGACTCATGCTTTACCTTTCGGTATTCCGTGTTCCGAGACCATGTCTGTACATGCTAGGCTCGTCAAGGTTAACCTTAGTTTCCGCATGTGCAAATCTGGCTTGCACCCGTTGTATGCACACGTAGAGTCTATCACACCCGATCATCACGAGATGCTTCGAAACGACGAGTCTTAGCAACGGTGCCAACTAAGGACGAACACTTTATTACTTGATATTTAGTGAGAGGGATCATCTTATAATGCTACCGTCGCGATCTAAGCAATACAAGATGCATAAAGGATTAACATCACAGGCAATTCATAATTAGTGTGATATGATATGGCCCTTTCCTCTTGCGCCTTTGATCTCCATCTCCAAAGCACGGACATGATCTCCATCATCACCAGCATTGCATCAAGATCCGTGGCGCCGCTTCATGGTTGTCCATCATCACTAGCAACTATTACAACTACTTGGAATAAAGCTATTACAAGATGAATAGACACGCAGGTCATAACAGAATTAAAGAGAACCATTAGGCTCCTGCCGGTTGCCATATTACAACAAGGATCATTGCATACATCAAATACAATCATAATCACATGAAGGCCATATCACATCACAAAACCCCTGCAAAAACAAGTTAGACGCCTCTAATTTTCTTTGCATGTTTTACGTGGCTTAGGGTTTTCGAATAAGAACGGATCTTACCTACGAACATGAACCACAACGTTGATACAAGTGCTATCAAGTGCAAAGTGTAGATTGGATCTATACTATGGTGAGAGAGACAGACACCCGCAAATCCACTTGTGCAAAGCAAGTTACACGTCAAGCGTGGAGCAAGTCTCATGTGCGATGACATGTAAGGTTAGCCCGAGCCGCTTCATCCCACCATACCGCAAGATGCAAAATACACAAAGCAAAAGACGGCATGAGCACCAACGCCCACAAAACCATTGTGTTCTACTCGTGCAACAGATCTATGCATAGATACGGCTCTGATACCACTGATGGGTTCGTAGCATGGAAAACAAAAATTTTCTACCGCAAGAACGAACAAAACCCAGATCTAATCTAGATAAAAGCCAAGATCTAATCTATTAGACATGTGCAACGAGATAGATAGGAACTAACCCTTGTAGATTCGAAAGCGTTAACGAGATTAGATCTCGTGGTTGATGTAGTCGATCACTTGCCGATCTCAAGATCGTGTGGACGATCCTTCCGGCGTCACGTTCCGGCAGCGCTTCCGCAGTCGGTCAAGTGGACGATCCTTCCGGCGCCGTGTTTCGGCAGCGCTTCCGCAGTCGGTCACACGTGCGGAGTCGAAGCAGACCTTCCTCTCCCTGTTCCAGCGAGCAGCGGAGGTAGTAGATCTTCTCCACGGAATCCCAGCAGCACGACGGCGTGGTGGTGGTGGTGGAGTAGAGAATTCTGCAAGGCTTCGCCTATGCCTGTGCAGAAGAAAGGTGGAGGAGAGAGGCGGCAGAGATTGGGAGTTGTAGAGGAGGTCTTGGAGGGGGCGCCCCTACCCCTCTATTTAAAGGGGGGAGGCGCCATGGGAGGGGGAGTCCTTGTAGGACTCCCCTCCCTCCTATGGCCGGCGGATTGGGAGGTGGGGGGAGGAGTCCTCCCCCCCCCCACGAATCCTTGTCTTTCCCCACAAGGACTCCTTGATCCTTTCTTGGTTTTCAAGCAAACTCCAAGAAATCTTCCAGAACCTTCCGGAACATTCCGAAACCTTCTAGAAACCTCATACAAATACTCCGGAACATTTCCTAACTCAGAAAATGATCCCCAATATATGAATCTTATTCTCCGGACAATTCCGGATCTCCTCGTGATGTCCCGGATCCAATCCGAGACTCCGAACAACATTCGGTATCCAACGCACATTCCATATCTACTTAAAACAACTTCGAACCTTAAGTGTGTCACCCTACGGTTCGTGAATATGTAGACATGACAGAGACACATCTCCTATCAATAACCATCAGCGGGACCTGGAGATCCATAATGGCTCCCACATACTCAACGATGACTTCGTGATCGATAGAACCATTTACATACGAGACCAATTCCCTTTGTCACACGATACTTTACTTATCCGAGGTTTGATCGTCGGTATCTCTATACCTAGTTCTACCTCGTTACTGATAAGTACTCTTTACTCGTTCCATGTTATGTCATCCCTTGTGACCCAGTCACATGCTTGCAAGCTAATTAGATGACATTCCACCGAGAGGGCCCAGAGCATATCTATCCGTCATATGGATGGACAAATCCCAATCTTGGTCCATGCGCTTCAAAACATACTTTCAGAATACCCAATGACACCTTTATGACCACCCAGTTACGAAGCGGTGTTTGATGTCATCAAAGTACCCATCCGGTGATGGTGATTAACATAACCTCATGGTCGAAGGATTAGGTTACTATGTATTTTAAAGCTTATAGCAATACGAACTTAATGACTTAATCTTATGCTACGCTTACTATGGGTGTGTGTCCATCACATCATTCTCCTAATGATATAACCTTGTTATTAATCACATCCAATGTCCATGATCAGGAAACCATGATCATCAACTAATCAACAAGCTAGTCCAACAAGAGGCTTACTAGGGACTCTTTTATGTTTACAAAACACACATGTATTAGTGTTTCCTAATAATACAATTATAGCATGGGATGCAAACATTCATCATAAACATAAAGATATAATAATAACCACTTTATTATTGCCTCTTGGGCATATCTCCAACAGCTTCCGCTTCCAAGTTGGTCAGATGGGCACGCTTCGCATGCCTGATCAACCGATAGCACCGATGATTGCCCCGGCATCATGGTTCCCTATATCCATCGGCACCCTCAGCGAGCTCAATGCTCCGGTGGCAGTTGGGAACACGATCAGCGACAGCAGTCGCGACTCCGATGTGAGCGATCTGGCCACAGAAGATGGAACCTACGGTTCCGAATCTGAAAGTTGTGGAAGCAGCAGCTTCCCCAATCACTTCATGTGCGCCGTCATTAACGCAGGTGACACCTCCGCCAATCGCGGCAACGGCGGTAACACCGGCAATCGCGCCGATCCACCTAACGGTGGCAATGGTGGCAACGACGATAACGGCGCCAATGGGGGAGCAGTCGAACCTCGCAGCATAATCAATGAGCAAACCGGCGAACGCGTCGTAATAAAGCTCAACGAGCAAGAGTGGGAGCGCTGCCGCGAAGCCCTACGAGGTGCACCTCTACCCCTTGGGTCCCCGTAGGAACTATTGATGGGCTACCACTGGCTCCTAAAAGAAGAGTTCACGCGCCAAAAACAAGCAATCGTGCAACTTGAGGCGCGCGGCGGATGAGTCGAGCCTTCGTCGCGCTGGGCTCTCCTCCTATGGAGGATCCTCCTCACGAGGCAACGAATACCTCGCCAAGAAGAGCAGTCGTGAATGGCTCACCTCACCAAACAAGAGCGCATAGACACCGCGAAAGTCCTCGACTTTGGCTCTATGACAGTCGACACGAGAGGCAACGTGGTCCCCAGGACGCCGCAGGCTGCGGTGACAGCAGCCACCATGTACCTCCTCAACAACCAGCCACCGGCTGGAGATCCCCGAACTGCCATGCACTGATCTACGATCGCGGGTTTGGGGCTGATCGAGGCCGCCCTCGACAAGGAGCCGGTACCAGATCCAAAAAAGGGCAAAGCGCTAGCAAAGCGCTACTCCTCGCCCTCATCCAGCGATGACAGTCACGACCTGTCTCGATGCCGTCGCTCACGGCGACACGATCGCGACTACGATGCGCGCAACGACCTCACACAACGCAAGATCGACAAGTCAAGGGCACGACGTTCTCGGTCGACTGACTCAGAAGAGGAAGATGGGGAGCTCTGCAGCGCCAGATGCTGCAGCAGATCCATTAGGCAGAAGCGAATGCCTAAAGGGTTTAAACTTCCGTTGGAGAATCTGAAATTCGACGGTCTACAAGACCCTAAAATATGGCTAGAGGATCACATCTCCTCCGTCAGGCTCCACGGAGGCAGTCGAAGTACTGCCATGCAATGTTTGCAGCTACAGCTGTAGGGCGCCGCTTGAGCATGGCTCAATAACCTCCCACGCGGATCCATTCACAGTTGAGATGAGCTGGTTTACAGCTTCGTGCGCAACTTTAAGGGCACGTACAAACAGCCTGCATCAATCGAAGAACTGAGATGCTGCCAGTAAAGATCTGGCGAATCGCTGCGCTCATACATCCAAAGGTGGTCCATCATCAAGAACTCCGCGGAAAACATCTCGGAGGACCGCGCGATTGATGCATTCAATGGTGGCGTCCGCCCTCTAGAGCTTAGGGAGGAGCTGGGCCGCTCGAAACCCCAGACCATCGACCACCTGATGGAGATCGCGAATCGGTGGGCCGATGGAGAAGATTCGATGAAAAACCGCGCTCATTCCGACGAGGAGGCAGAACTCGAACGCAGACGCGACCGCCAAGGCAAACGTCGCATGCGCATCTACGACGACCGTGACGACGTCAACATGGTCACAGCCGGCTACACCGATAGACGCGACGACAACCGCAACAGCGGGTACCACAGCGGAGGATACCGCGACTCCGGGAAAACCACGCAAGTGTGGCAACGCCGCACTCGGGACGAGGCACCCGCGACCTCCATCGAGGAAAAACTGTCCGGGCCATGCATGGTACACTTCTACATCGACAAGCATGACGGCAAGAGAAAGTCCAGCCACCTCCTCAAGGACTGCCGCGAGTTCCTCAAGCTACACGAGGGATTGGTTCGGATGAACCGCAACACAGTCGAAAGAGGCTATGGAGCTGCTCCAGGCGCCGTGGCACATGGCGCACCGCCACCACCACTGGGGCCACCCCCGAATGGAGCTGCACCAGACCAGCACCACGGAGGAGAACCGTACCCACGGGCCATGGGTACCATGATGATCCAAAAGGGGCGCCCCTCCAACAGGGTGCAGAAAGCCATCACTCGCCAAGTCAACTTGGCCACGCACTCACCACCATCCTCCACTGAGTACCTCAGTGACAGTGAGTCGTGCATTACCTTCGATAAACGCGACCACCCGCCTCAAGTACCTCGCCCAGGTCACTGCCCCCTCGTACTCGAGGCGCAAATTGGAGGCTTCGACATGAGTCGCGTCTTCATGGATGGCGGAAGCGGCATCAACCTCATACTCGCGAGTACCTTGCGAGCAATGAGGATCCCTCTAACCTGCTTGGAGGCATCGGACACAACGTTCCATGGCATCGTCCCAGGGAAAGGCGTATACCCCCTGGGCAAAATCAACCTCGACGTCATATTCGGCACGCCAAAGAACTTCCGGCGCGAACGCATTGACTTTGAGGTCATCGACTGGCCCTCACAATACCACTGCATCCTCGGATGCGTCGCGTTCGCTAGGTTCATGGCAGTACCCCACTACGCCTACCTGCAGATGAAAATGCCAGGTCCTAACGGCGTCATCACGATCAACGGGAGCTTTGAGCGATCTGACAGTTGTGACAGGGAATTCAATAGAATCTCCCAGTCCTTCGGCATGCAGGAAGAGCTCGTGCGATTGAAGGAAACGACAGACAACAGTCTGCCTCCCCTGAGTAGGCCAAGCTCACCTGATCTCTCCTTCGACTCATCTGTGCACACAAAGAAGGTGCAGGTCCATCCGACAGATCCTGCAAAAACGGCCCTCATCGCCAACAACTTGAGTCCCGCATAGGAACTCGCGCTCGTCGAATTCCTCCGTGAGCACTGGGAAATTTTTGCCTGGTGTCCTGCGGACATGCTAGGAGTTCCCAGGGAATTCGCCGAGCACGCACTCAATGTCAACCCCGATGCAAGGCCAGTTAAGCAAACAATCAGGCAACTGTCTGAGCCACGAGCGCAGGCAGTCGGAATGGAGATCAACAGACTCCTCGAGGCCAAATTCATACGCGAGATTAAGGAAAGCACTTGGCTCGCCAATACGGTGCTGGTGCCAAAAAAGGACATGGATATCCTACGGATGTGCGTGGACTTCACTTCTTTAAACAAGCACTGCCCAAAAGATCACTTCCCGCTACCACGGATCGATCAAATCATCGACTCCACCGCTAGATGCGAGCGCCTCTGCTTCCTCGATGCCTACTCAGGCTATAACCAAATTCGAATGAAGGAGGAAGACCAAGAGAAGACCGCGTTTACAACGCCCTTCGGTGTGTTCTGCTACAACACAATGCCCTTCGGGCAAAAAAAACGCAGGAGCCACCTACCAGCGGTGCATGCAGGCTTGCCTCAAGGAGCAACTGGGTCGCAACATCCAAGTCTATGTCGACAACATAGTAATCAAAACCAAGGATGAAGCCTCTCTACTCGATGACTTGCGCGAAACATTCGCCAATCTTGATCGTTACCGGATTAAGCTCAATCCGGACAAATGCGCCTTCGGCGTACCATCTGGGCAGCTGCTCGGGTATCTCATCTCTGCGAGAGGGATTGAGGCAAACCTGAAAAAGATAAAGGCCATACTGGCCATGGAGAAGCCAAAGAACATAAGAGGCGTCCAGCAACTAGCCGGACGAATCGCAGCCCTCAGTCGATTTATCAGTCGAATGGGAGAAAAGGCACTACCCTTCTATCAGATCCTCCGCAAAGCCGACAAATTCGAGTGGACCTAGGAAGCGCAAGAAGCATTCGAAGATCTCAAGTGCCTGCTATCCACCTCGCCAGTACTGGTGACTCCACGAGAAAGGGAACCACTACTACTGTACATCTCCGCTACCAACCAAGTGGTTAGTACAGTGCTCGTCGTCGAGCGGGCAGAGGAAAACAAGGTCCACGGCGTACAACGCCCGGTATATTACCTCAGCGAGGTCCTCACGCCAACAAAACAGCGGTACCCGTACTACCAGAAGCTGGTGTACGGCGTCTTCATGACCGTCCGGCGACTGCGCCATTACTTCCAGGAACACCCAATCGTGGTAGTCAGCGACGCCCCATTGGGACATATCCTCAATAACCCCGACGCCACGGGACGAGTCGCGCTTTGGGGAATCGAACTGTCTCCACGAGATATCACATACGAAAAGCGCGACGCAATCAAGTCGCAAGTCCTCCCTGACTTCCTCGTGCATTGGATGGAAAACCAACTCCCGGACAAGCCAGATATGTCCTACCTTTGGACCATGCACTTCGATGGATCCAAACGGAAAGATGGAGCAGGAGCAGGTGTCATACTGACATCACCTCAAGGGGACAAGCTGAAATACATCCTGCGAATGCAGTTCACCGCCTCAAACAATGAGGCTGAATACGAGGCCCTGTTGCACCGGATGAGGATGGCAAAAGCCTGCGGCGCAAAGAGGCTCATCATATATGGCGACTCCAAGCTAGTCGTCAACCAAACAATGCACGAGTGCGACGCACTAAATGACAACATGATCGCATACCGCGACCTCTACGATACACTCGAGGGAGGCTTTGATGGTTGCGAGTTGCGACATGTAGGTCGCGAAAGCAACGAGGAGGCAAATGCACTCGCCAACATAGGCTCTACCTACGCCCCCATACCACCTGGGGTATTTCTCGAGCGCATCTGCGAACGCTCTATCAAGCCAAAGGCCACAGAGAAGAAAACAAGCGCAACAACGGACTCGGGGGCTACGCCACCCAATGAGCCAATGGCACTCGATAACTTGGAGCCAGACATAGGACTCGAAGGGCCAATGAGCGTCATGATGATCGAACAATCCTGGACGCAGCCGTACATTACATATCTCCTCAGCAAGCGCCTACCGGATGACCCGACAGACGCACGACACATCGCGCGACGCTCCAAGGCATTCGCCGTTATCAACGGCGAACTGTATAAACGCAGCATCACAGGCGTGTTACAACAATGCGTCTCCCTGGCCGATGGAAGAGCAGTCCTCCTCGACATACATGGACTTGTGGACACCACGTCGGCAGTCACGCCCTCGTTGCCAAAGCTGTACGAGCTGGATTTTACTAGCCCACGGCCATGCGCGACGCCAATGACATAGTCCAAAAGTGCAACGCTTGTCAGCGATTCGTGGACAAACCACACGCACCAGGCACAGAACTACGGCCTATTCCATTGGCCTGGCCCTTCGCACAATGGGGGCTCGACATGGTCCCAAGGTCCTCGCAAGGAGACTACGTCTACCTTTTGGTTGCAGTCGACAAGTTCACCAAGTGGATTGAGGCCATGCCAGTGACCAAGCAGTCAGGACACATCGCGGTCAAATTCTTCGACTCCATCGTCTACCGCTTCGGCGTGCCGCACAACATCATCACTGACAACGGGACGAACTTCACATCCAAAGAGTTCCAAGAATTCTGCGGAAACCTGGGGATCAACATCAGTTATGCCTCAGTCACGCATCCACAGACCAACGGTCAGGTGGAAAAAGCAAATGGGCTCGTCTGCAGCGGCATCAAGAAGCGACTCCTTCGACCACTCGAACAAGCCGCGGGTTGCTGGCCAGATGAGCTCCAATCCGTACTCTAGAGCCTACGTACAACTCCAAACAGCGCCACGGGCTACACACCATTCTTTATGGTGCACGGAGCAGAAGCAGTACTACCCGCCGAAGTGAGGTACAAGGCGCCGTGCATAGTCGCTTACAACGAACAAGAGTCATCTCTTGCACTCGAAGACTCCGTAGACCTCCTCGACGAGGCAAGAGAAATCGCCGCAGAAAGATCCACGATCTACCAGCAGAACCTGCGCAACTACCACAGTAGAAGGCTTCGCCCCAGATCCTTCGTCGAAGGTGACCTGGTCCTGCGACTGAAGCAACAGGGGCATCTCAAGCTCGAGTCCCCCTGGGAAGGACCATACGTGATTACAGAAGTAATCCTAGGTGGCGCCTATCGCCTTCAAGACTTAGAGACAGGAGTCGCATACTCCAATCCTTGGAACGTCGCACAGCTGCGACGCTTCTACCCCTAGCTGTTTTTTACTTTTACATCGCAAAAAAGGCTACCCAGCCAAGGCTACTTAGCCACACATTGTACCTCGTACTGTTCTCCAAATAAATAAAAGCTAAGTGCCTCAAAACTCTGTGTTTTCTCTTCACTTCTGTCAATTTTATACTCGGGGGCTGCACCACCCTACATACATCTGTTCTTCGAACCAATAAACGCGATATCCTGAGTAGCTGGCACATCAATCAAACCCCCTAATGAAAACTCAACCCAGATGCACGCACCTGGCAGGTTGACAAAGGGATAGCCAGGCTAACGAAACGGACTCGCATAGTGCAACGCACCTCACGCTAACAAAGCTGTTTATGCACGCTTGACAATAAATTATCTACAACATATATATGAACTTTACAATACGCTTATGTGCAGGATATAAATCTGGCTACTACTGCAACAGAAGAACATTGGTATGTTCCTCGAATAAGTCGACAATCTCCTCTGCTGGACGGTCCACCGCCTAATAGTGCGGCACCATATCCCAGGCAGATCCGGCTGGCGACCCTGGCAGACCGGAAGCTACGGCAACGACATCCACGTCAGGCCTGTGCAAACACCCCATTGAGAGGGCAGCCTTGGCGCCAGCCACCAACTGCTGCCTCACGCACTCGCGAACAGCGGACATGTCTTGAAATTTAGAAGAGCCAATAGGCTTGATGGAGTGTCATCCAACGGGAACATCGTCCGATAGATATTCTTCAAACATGACTGCGACTTCTTCAGGAAGAGCAGCACTCGCGAAGCGCGATCCTACAGGGTCGCCAATGCAGTCGCACGATCATGATCCACCCAGAAGTATCCACTCTCTTGAAGTTGCTCCTGGGTGAGACCATGAAGGCGGATGGAAATCCTATCCCTCTCCTCCTGCGGATGGCGTGCGCTAACAACTACACGAAGCAGCACCAACAGCATGAGTACAACGTACCATTGCGACTAACTACAAAGGAAAAGATGAGGACGAGCAAACTAACACTTAAACTGGTCGCCCAGCCGCGTCACCTCGCCAAGCAGATATTGCTCGCGGGCGGCGGCTTTTTCCGCCTTTGACTTCCACACATCTGCGTTACTGCGGATCAGGGGCAACTCACGCTCCAGCTGCTTCACGCGGTCACGAAGTCACGACAGCAAGGATAGCTCCTCTACCCTGGAGCATGGCGGTGCCACTGTCTCATCAAGAGATGGTGAGTCCTGGGTTCCCCCTACGGGACCACTCGATGTGCCCTACCACAAGTCAAGACAGAAGCAAATAAGGCGACCAAATTAACACAAAGGCAAGGGGAACAGGTGCATTCAGGATAAGCATAAATATTCACAAGCACACTCGCCAGCAGGCATGTTCTTAGACCAAAAGGACAATTCATCATCTATTACAAAAGCTAACTACGGAGTGGCTGGCTTCTTCGACTTCGACGGCTTCAGGGGCTTCATCAAGTCCGTGGCAGTATCAGACGCCACCGACTTTCCGCCTGCCCCTGAGGCCGAAGCTTTCACCGCCTTCTTAGCGTGTTGGAGCTTCTCCGAATACTTGGCAACGATATTAATCAAGGAATGACCATATTTGGCACATGCAGTCGCAAAGGGAGCGAAGACTACCTGCTGACCATCCGCGCCAACAGGCATCGTCTTCGACACCACAGAGGGATCTATCTCGTCTCCGTGGGCTTGCACCATGGCGAGGGACATCGTCGCGCCAGCCGCGCGGAGGGAATTCTTGTAGGTGGCAGGCACACCCCTGGCGAGTGACTCCACCAGCTTATCCATGTTATCGACCAGCTCCGCCTTCGGCGTCAACTCCTCCCGAAGGCGACTAAGGGTGACCTTGGCCTTGGACAACGTATCTTGGATGGCGGCGCTTCGGTCCTCGACTGCAGACACCGTGCCCGCCAGAGCATCATCGCGACGCAGGGCCTGCGAGTCAAAACTCAAGTCACCAGCATCTACACAGAAAACACACACATGGATCAAACTTCTAGCGCCACCAGCAAAACTCTAGATGCAGAAAGGAACAGCAGTAAAAACATCCACCAGCAAAGGTACCTAAGAGGGCCTTGGCGACTGAGAACAGTTGCTCCTCGAACAACTTTTCCCTGGCCGCAAAGGAGGCATGCAGATCCTCTTCGCGTTTCTGGGCATCATCACGAGCCGCGATTGCCTCGTCATGCCCCTTCACAGCTGCGGCTAATGTCTTCTCCAAGGTGGCGACGTTGCGAAGTAAGGCGTTATGCTCAGCTACATGGTAGTCAAAAATTGACTATCAGTCGATTATACCAAAAAGAGAGAAGACGAAAAGAATAAGTGTAGGACACTCACTTTCGACAACGCGATGACGCGTCTCCAGCATTGCATGCTGACGACCCATCACCATCACCTGCTCCGCCACTTGCGCGGCTTCCTTTACAAGGAGCTGTCACACAAAACAGGGAGTAAGAAGAGAGCAACAGAAGGCGTTGTCTGCCACATTAAAAAAGAAGGAAAGATATACTTACATGGTCCTCTAGCGACTCCGAAGAAGTTTGCTGAACCGTCATCCGAGCAACTATTTGATGCTCCCCTACGTGAGGAGAGCTCGAAGAATTGTGCCCGGAGTGGGCCGCCACCGGAGGAGAAGGAGCGCACTCGACCTCTACCTTGACCCTTGAGGTCGCGACTCCCGATTCCTTCAAAAACTCGACGTCGCCAGAAGATGACGACGCCTCTTGACTGCAAGGCCAAATCTGCATTGAGAAAGGGCAAAGTCCAGGGCAAAGCCAACAAGAAGAAAACAGAAAAGAATGAATGAACTCGCAAACTTACCGGTCAAACTTGTCAAGATCAAACGTGGCCTCCACCGACTCCGACGAAGACTCCTTGGGCAATCGCATATTCTTGCGGGAAGATGGTGCCACAGCCCTCACAGGAACAGTTGGAATTGGCGACTTCGCGCCAACAGCCGCGCCTTCTGGAGTCGAAGGAGTCAACGCGTTGGAATCCTCGCTGCGCGAACGCTTGCGAGTATCCGGGCTCTCGGACTCGGGGGCTTCCTCTTCCACATCAGAAGGGACAGTCGACTTAGACTCGTCCTCTTCCAAAGCTTCGCGAGGAATAATACCCTCAGGGAGAGGAGGCATACAAGGCGACACCGCCCAATCCTGCATACAAACAGCAAAGATGAGCAAAAGGAGCAAGTAAGCAACAGAAAAGCAATCGCGAAAATAAGCTACTGCGTAGCACAACTATACCTTAGGAGGAGGATTCGAAGCATCGAAAGGAGGAACGACTGGCTCATTCGGAAGCACGTCCTTGAATGTGTACTTCGTGACCAGTCGCACCCTCTTATCTACCTCACTCGCGGACATGCCATCGGCAGACACGCGAGTGGCATCATCAGCACCACCCCATTGAAACATGGGATGGACTCTAGCCTGGAGAGGCTGGACGCGACGACGCAGCGAAGTCCTGACAAGGGCGCAACCTCCCTCTTCTGCGCCTATGCGACTCTCGAGGTCGCAGACGCGTTGATATAGCACGTCTGTCTCTGCGAGTTCGGAAGGCATGATCACGTTCTTCCAAGAACTCATATTCTTGCAGGGAGTCACGGGATCGAAAGGCGCGAGTCCAAAATGCTCGTCCTTCGCCTTCTGGTCGCGAACATAAAACCATTTGTCCCTCCATCCCTGGACGGACTTGGCGAGCTTGATGTCGAAGTAGGTGGCGGACGGGTCGACATGGATTCCACAACCACCTACGTCGTAAACTAGAGAGCCAGATGCGGACTGACGCTTCAGTTTAAATAAACGCTTGAAAAGGCCAAAGTGTGGCTCGATTCCGAGCCAACACTCGCAAAGAGTGATGAAACAGGTGATGTGGAGAATTGAATTTGGGGACAGCTGATGGTGCTGGAGCCCGTAGAAACAAAGGAGACCCCTAAGAAAGAGGTGGAGAGGCAAAGAAAGACCGCGAATGATGAATGCAAAAAACATCACTCGAAAACCGGCGGGAGGCACAGGAATGGTCTCACCGCTGGGGACACGCGCATCGGCGACTGCTGCAGAAATAACTCCGTCTTGGCGAAGAAGACGGAGATCCGACGCCTTGATGATAGAGGGGCGCCACGCACCATTGGTCACGTGGGTGCCCGCGACCTTCTTTTTCCCGCCGGCGGCGGCACTGGTGCCCGCAGCAGCGGGGCCACCCTTCTTCTTCGTAGCGGCAACGGTGGCCGCGGATTCAGCGGCAGCGCCTCCTTTCTTCTTTCCCATTGCGTGGCGGCGATGAGAGCGCAGGAAATAACTTGAGCGGAGGTGGTCCAGAGCTGAGGAGGAGATGAGCGTAGGGAAAGCAGATGAGCAGCAGCAATGGCGATGGTAGCGAGGAAGAAAGGAGCGCAGATGGAAAATTACCGCTGTAGCATCGCTACTTAACCATTAGGAGATGCAATCCAACGGCTCACAAAAACCCTACTGGACGCGTGGCACGCATCGCGCTCGACACGTGGAGAAGAGGAAGTGCGAACCGCCCCCCACTGCTCCCATTACGCGCGGAAATCGAGATGGCATAGTTAATAATAAGATTACGCACGCCCAGTCAAATCAAAGTCAGAAAGTGGGACCCACCGCTCGTCATGTCCCGTCAAACTCGCTCACGCGGGCAACTGAGGTCATGCAAACGTCAGCACTGACGTCATCAAAGCTCCGCAGTGGAAACCTTCGACTACTTTAGTCCTTGATGGAGTCTTCGACTCCACCAAGCACTCGGGGGCTACTCCCATAGGGAGCTCTGACCGCGCACCCTACGTTTTTTCTTTTCTTATTGCAGGAATATGGGCAATCACAATCAAACCCAACCACTTGAAACACGGTTCAACTATGGACATGGGTTACTCCCATAGGGAGCACCGGAAACAATTTCGACTGGAACAAACAAGCAAAGACGAAAATTTCTTTAGTCCCTGCCCAAGTCTTCGACTCAACCAGGCACTCGGGGGCTACTCCCATAGGGAGCGCTGGTCGCGCAGCCTATGATTATTTGCACAAAAACTGTGTATTGATTACATCCGCACTCACAGATCATGGCGACACCGCCTCATAATTCTCCCTACAAAGAGACTACGTCTCCTGGGTCACCCGAATCATCTCCACGATGATAAAATTCGGATGCCACGCTTACAGCGTGAAGGTAAGACTTGAATAAGGCCTGGCAACGTATTTAACTGCGCACTACCAGAAATATATCCATGCCTACAGGCATGATGAACATGCCTTGATGGACACGTCAAGTGCTCACACCCATATAACTGGAATTCGACTCCTGTAAGACCTCCGCGGCCTGAGTCGAATTACGCCAGCACTTTTCCGGATTTGAGTCTGGGGACTCGAGTTCGAGTAGATTGCGTTGTTTCACCCTAAGGTGGTTAACTGGTACCGATACTTCGGCTATATCAGGCACATATATCAACAATCCCTATGACATAAATGAAAGCAGTCGAAAAATGTACTCATACAGGCACTCGAAGACTTCAAAAAGTACCCAGTCGAATCTGCGATTCCACTGGATACTCGGGGGCTACTGACATGGGTATACCCTACAGGTACTCGAGCTTGGTATATACGGTCTAAATACGTATAGGCCCACGGTGTCGCCAAGGCCCAGATGAAAGGACTCGAGTAACCTGCGGACTCTCGATTGCTTGAGAGACAAGAAGAAGCTAAAGATATAAAGTTTGAAGGGGAAAACCCTAACTTGTAACCGACTCGACCTGCTACTTGAGACCTAGCCTATCTATATAAAGGCTAGGAGGGGGCGGCGAGAAGGACACACGCAACCCTAGTTTCCACAACCCTTGCCAGATTGCATCTGCGCACCATTGTAACTTTCGACTCCTTCGATAATTCCATGAGCAGACAAGCAGGAGTAGGGATCTCTACGAGGCCTGAACCTGGGTAAATCCTTTGTCTCCTGTGTGCTTGTTTGCTAGCCGATAGATGTCTCCAGCGCTCCCTCCTTCTCCAAAACCCAAGTCCATAACAATGGGCATTGATGAGCTAAACCCTCGTCACCAGCCGACATAGAGCATGATTCGCCCAGAGTCACCCAATACATAGAAGCCGAAGTGCAAGAAGCCCGACAAAATGATGTTGATATGCTAGAATAAGTGAGAGAATTGTCCATGTCTAGATCCGCCATTTATCAAAAAAATATCCGACGCTACCATAGCCAGAAAGTAAACCCCCGAGTATTCCGGGAAGGAGATCTGGTACTTTGGCTGGTGCAGCGCACCGCTGGCATGCATAAGTTATCCCCCATGGGAACGCCCATTCATTATAAGCAAAGCACTGTACAATGACGCCTATTACCTCATTGATGCACATCCACAGGAGAAGAACAAGGTGGACATGTCTGGCAAGGAATCCAAGCGACCATGGAATGTAGCTCTACTATGCCTATTTTACACTTAGCTAAAAGTGTATGTATCTCAAACTCTCATATGTTGGCTCGTATGTCGGCAGTGAGCTTATCAATGAAACTTCGGCACCCCGAGCAGAAATTCAAGGACCGCCTAAATAATACTTTTCATTTTATGTATTTACTTCTTTATATGTCTGTTGGCTTAAATTACTTATACCTTAGCCAGATTAGTAATGTGTCGGCTCCAAAAGCTAACTCTTCGACTTGCTGCTGTCCAACAAGAATTGGCTTCATGGCAAGCAAAATAACAAGTTTGGAATTGCGAAGCACATGAAAAACGACGAAGAAAAGGAACGTAGTCGAGCTGACATTTGTTTTTCGGACTAACCCCTATATTTAATTTCCATTTGTTGTGCTGAATTATTTTGAGCTAATCCTAAAGTTTCAAGTTTGTTAAATCAATTTTTTGAACCTCGGACTCATAAGTCAAACGCTGAATCAAGGTAGACGCGAGCCGAGTCATCAAATTGGGAGAACAAGAAAACAAAACTCGGGGATTTCGCCCAAGTTAATCCGACATAAAAAACTTAGCAGTAGAAAAGTATCACATTGTTTCATACATTTGCACCCGGCATACCGGGGATTTAACAAATTTCAAAGTTTGTTGCTCAAGGAGCTGCATCAGTCGAACTATCAGCAGTAGGTGGAGGCAAGTTTTCCTCGGCGTGGGGAGCCTCGGTTTTGGCTTTGTCGTCCGGATTAGCCTTGACATCCTCAGCATCATCGGCTTCCTCAGTGAAATCCGAGTCTTCTTCTTCCTCAGCAGCCTCTCCTTCAACGTCTTGATCGTTGACGACTTCAAGAAATCTCGGCCCATCATTCCATTGATGAGAATGGGAATATTGGATGAGGTCGTAGGCGCGAGCTTGGCGTTGGGCGATGCATGCCAGATTAGTGGTCCATTTGGATCCAGTGCGCATGCGGCTGAGAACATTTAGGTCAAGACCTTCGTACCAGGATAACACAAAGCTTAAAGTTGTGTCAGCACCAGCACGCTCGGCGGATTCCCTCCACAGATCGAGTTGAGTCTCACATTCCATCAACTTTGCAATCAATGGAGCGGGACCTTTAGGTGTGGGTTCTGTGGGCTAAAGGGCACTGAATACCCGGACGACAGCAACCATGAGGTCCAATCCAAAGCTCTTCATAGGTTCCACCCGAGATGCGAGGCTCACCATGGTATCCTCTATGTCATAAGGAATTGGCTCTAACGAAGGAACAACCAGAGTACTTCTCTTCAACCGGAACTTGTCAACAGTAGTGGCAGCAAGGGAGATGGTCTCTAGAAAACTGCCTAAAAATAGGACAAATAAGATAAGTCAATTGGAACACATGACCCGGAAAAAGAAATGCCGACACAAGAAGTGAAACTCATGAGAGATGTAGCCGTTGATCCGAGTCAACTCCATGAGCCAGGCAGCGTTCCTCTTCTTGAGATTTTCATACTCAGTGTTCACCGAATCAAATTTGATGTCGGCGTCCTTTAGCATGTCTTGGCTCTTCTCAAGGGTGATCTTTAGCCGCTCCTTTTCCTCGGTAAAGGTCTGATCAATTTTGTCTAGATCAGCTTTGTGAAGATTTTTCAAGTTTTCAATCTCGACATTGAGCCAAGTGATCTCATCATCCTTTTTCTAGAGCTGAGCAATTTCATCATAGCCAAAGACAAAGGATGAGGAGCCAAAAACAATTACCTTTCATATCGGCCAGCTTCTTCCTCAATATCTTGTTTTTAGCTTCCACTTCGGCTGCGCAATCCGAATCATGAGTTAGTTCGGAAAGCAAAGGATGAAGAAGAATGAAGGGAAAAGTATGAAAGAGAGAACTTTACCTTTTTTCTTCGCCTTAGGCAGCAGGGCCTTATGCTTTGTGCAAAGATCTTTGTGGGAGTCCGAAAGACGCTAAAACTCAATAGTCTAGCAGTTGGTGGTGATCTAAAAAGGAAAGTGTTAGCTCGTGTGTCATAAGGAATATTTGAAGCTACTCAAGACCTGAGCCAAGTGGAACTTAACCCGGCTCTAGGTGAGTGAATATTTGAAGCTACTCAAGACCCAAGCCAAGTGGAACTTAACCCGGCTCTAGGTGAGTGAATATTTGAAGTTTCTCCAGACCTAGGCCAAGTGGAATTTAACCTAGCTCTAGGTGAGTGAATATTAGAAGTTACTCAAGACCCGGGCTAAGTGGAACTTAACCCGGCTCTAGGTGAGTGAATATTTGAAGCTATTCAAGACCTAGGCCAAGTGGAACTTAACCCGGCTCTAGGTGAGTGAATATTTAAAGCTATTCAAGACCCGGGCCAGGTGGAACTTAACCCGACTCTAGGTGAGTGAATATTTGAAGTTGCTCTAGACCCGGGCCAAGTAGAACTTAACCCGGCTCTAGGTGAGTGAATATTTGAAGTTAATTAGATCCGAGTCAAGTGGAACTTAACCTAGCTCTAGGTGAGTGGATATTCGAAGCTACTCAATATTATCACTAAGTTAAACTACCTCGGATTTGGGATAGGCCTAGGGACAATTACACAAATATGTTAGGAGCATTCGGTCGAGTAACGCGTTACCCGACTAGAGGCTCAGGGACTGGAGGATATATCTACAACTACTTGTGCATATGTAAGGGCATGGTGGAAGGATTTACCTCCATCATGTTGCTAGCATAGGCAATGGCCTTGGTAGCTGTATTCATTTGTGCACCAATCTCAACTGGACCAAACTTTGCCGGATTGCCGGAGCTGACGTCAACGTATTCAGCGTTGTTCCAATTATCAACATACTAAGCGAGTGAGCCTAGGCTCCCACCACTGAGGGTCAGGGCTAGGACCAAGCCTTTGTCGTGCACGGACTTGTGTGTAGCCTAAGTAGCAGGCGAACCAGAATGCAACATGAGTTGCTTGTCTGAAGTTGGGCCAGAGGCAGCACTCCCTTTTGCATCATGGAAGCAAGGGTGCACTGCCCAGACTCGACCGCTGATCCCTTGGCTGTAGCTTTGGTTGCCTCGGTAGTGGGCTTGACCTTGGCTACGTCGGTAGCCTTTTTGGTCTTGGTGATGGGCTTGGTCTGCTGTTGCTGAGCTGAAGGTTGCGCTTCGGTCGAAGATGTTCGTGCGGGTGATTTGGCCTTCGGGTTGGGCCGAGTCTAGGTAGACTTGGACGAGGTAGGAGGAGCTTGAGGAGAGGAGCTTGGAGCTGGAGCTGGTTGAGATTGAACTTGGGTCACACCAGGGTTATCAACACCTTGGTAGGAGCTTTCTCGGCGCCGATGTTGCTGGCACCATCATCTACTTGCAGCTGAGCTAAAGAGGAACTAGGCTAGTCCAGCATAGCCACATCCTCTGAGGCACCACCACCCTCCATGCCGACATTGCCCCTCTTGCCGAGGTGGGCTAAGATTCGACGTGGCCGTAGAGCTCTCATGAATGGGGCTCAGGGGGCAAGCGTCGTCATGGTGAGGAGAAGGTGGATCACCTCAGATGGGTGAGGCTATGCTCGATCCACTCCGGGAGATGTCCTTGGGGGCCCTATCGAGTCAGACAGAAAACAAATGTCAAGTTAGAACAGAAAGAGAGAAACAAGAAATACATGTAAAGGGAGAGAAGCTACTCGAAGAACAAGGAAGGGAAGAGGAGCTTACTCGGATGCAGTAGGTGGTTCCTTGGGCTTAGGAGCTCTCCGGACAGTGGCCTTAGTCGGAGGCTTGCTGGCAGCCTTATTTCTGTATTTCTTCTATATTTTCCTTGTCCGGGGTGGCTCGGAAGAAGGAGCCGAAGTAGTGGCTCGTTTCTTTGCCGGGGCAGGCGCTGGTTCGCCCACGGCAAGAGGTGGACCGGTGTGGACCTGACCCGCCAGGTTAGCTGGAGTCGAATCAACCAGAAAATCATATGAGATAGACACCGGATCAAATACTCAAGAACTTCACACTCATCATCATCCGCTTCGTCATCCGGCCAATCCCTTAAGCCAGAGGTCTTACCAGAGGATCGTTTGGGGCCTGGGTCTGGAACAACCAAGAAGGCCTCGGAATCCAGCTCCTCCGGGTCTGAGGTATCTCGGTCCTTCCCCCACTTAAGGGATTGGTCCACACCATCCTCAATCGTTTGTTGAAGAAAGGTCTAAAAAGAACAAGGCAAAAGGATCAAGTAAATGATACGGTCTGACATAAAAGGTAACTCGGAAAAAGTGTCAAATAAGAGATATACCATGGGAGCTAGCTTATCTCGGTTGAAGTTCTCAAAGCCCCATTCCCAATCTTTAGTCATCTCTGGGTTTGTCTTGAAAATAGCCTTAACCCGGCGGAAGATCTGAGATTGGTGAGCTCGTATAATGAAGTTCGGTTGGGGTCGAGGTGCCCGCTCATATGGCAAAGCTTGTGTGTGTGCTACTGCAGCGGGGAGATTCGGCTATGGATGAAAGTGATCATTATATCCTCGCTGGTCATTCCCAACAGATTCAGCTCCTTGATGCATTTCTCCACCAAGTTCACCAAGGTGCCCGACTTCTTGGGGATCCGACTCCATTTGGTCTTATTAAGAAGACTGATGGAGAAGGGAGGCAGCCGAATCTTGTCCTTCGAGGTATCGTTCTTCACTTAGAAGAACATCTTGGCCCATCCCTTGCAGGACTCTAAGCCGGCAAAAAGGTGAAACATAGACCCTTTTCGAGGTGAGATGGAGGCTACCCCGCACTGGGTTAGAGATATGTCGGTGGGGCAAAGGTCCTTATCCAGAACTACATTGGCTGGGAAACCAAAGAACTTGTACCAGATATGGATGGTGGGCCATAGGCCGAGGTACCCCTCAACCCTAGAAGCAAAGGCAGAGAGAGGTGACGGCATTCGCCAGAAGGTGATGGGGTTGAAGGCAAAAGGTAGTAAGGAATTCATGGAAAAAGTCGCTAATGAGCAGGCCGAATCCGTGTTGGAAATGGGAGAGGAAAGCAACAAACTCACCCAGATTGGGAGATGGAGCAACCTCTTTGCAAGGGAGGCGAAAACTAACCCCGGCGGGGATGTGGCGGGTCCGGATCAACCAATTGATGTCGTCTTGGCAGACCCAGGAACTGGCCTAGGCACCACGCTCGTGGGCGTCACTGCCCTCTTCGTGCTCCTCGACGGCAGCAACTTCTTGAGGCATCTCCAAATCCTCACCCTCACAAATCCAATCAGAGGCGAGGGAGAGAGGTCAATATTGGCGCGACCCCATGGAGGCTACGAGCGACGGCGCAGCAGTGTGGCTATGGCGGAGCTGCAACATGGCTACGACAGATCAAGCAACAATAGGGAACGACAGTAGTGGCGCTAGTGCTAAGCGGAAGCGACGATAGCGGTGACGCTGTAACAAGGAAGAAGGCAAAGAGGCAGGGGCGAGCAGGGGTGGGGGTGGGGGGTGGGGGGATGGCAAAGGATGTCCCCACTCCCTTATTTAACCATGCCCCTAGTGGGGGTAGTGGGATCTCCGTGCGCAGAGGGCCGGACGGTGTTGCCGTGTATTTCACCAGATCGACCCATCAACAGCAAGCCACATGAAGGGCCACACCACACAGCAAATTGTGTGACATGATGTGGCGTTGCGGTTATTGAAGATGTGCCCACGATGTGACGTTGGTGCAGTAATCCCTGACAACATGCACAGTAACTGGCGCAGTAACTAGCGCATGCCCTTAAAATGAGGCAAAATAATGATTACCCTCCACGTAGGACGTGGGGAAGCGTACACGAGAAGGAAGTAATCTAAGTGGGTAACCCGGATACAGGAGAATAACCCGGCCAACAAGGAATAACTCAGAATGAGCCAAGGGAGGTCAAGAAAAACAAAGTCTATAGTGATAAAGCTGAGTCTGAGGAAAGCTTGCCGACATAAGAGTAACTCGGCAAGAGGAACAAAGAACTTAGTGGGTTGAACCTGCTATGGCCTTATCAGCTGAAGTTGCTAAGATCGCACCAGCTTCAGGGACTAATGTTGGGGGGATAACCCCGGGTAGGGTCAAGCCGGGGTATAACGGGAGTGTAAACCGAGGTACGACGAGGTAAAAGAAAGTGCTGTCCGAGTTACCTCAAGGAAAGCCGAGTTATGGTAGACCCAGCCCAGACAGTGTTCACCCGCTCATTGTAACTTCTTTGCAGGTACCCTCAGGGTTGAGTTAGCAAGGCATCAGCCGGGTTTCTACTTGGCTTACAAGAGAAGGAAGGAATCTCCATGGTCAAAGCTTTTTTTCTCTCCACTGTAGCATGAGCGTAGAGGACACAGAGGACTAGCGGGTACAAGCCAACAAAGGTGATGTTGCCTTTGTCGGGTGATGCCGTGCCGTAGATGGGCTGAGAGAGGCTTGCGCCATGAGTCCTGAGTGGCTTATGGAGGGAAAAAGAGGAGCACCGCTTTGCTATTTTGGGATAGGCATATTCGGGGAATATGCCTTCCACGTATTCCCTAACTTGTAACTTGGCCTCTCCTATATAAAGAGGGACATGATATCCATAGAGGGGTCGGCCATTTTTACTAAGGGAAAACCCTAGAGAGAGGTGTGGGCAGTAGAGAGGGTCTTCTTCCTCCTCCCTACGAATAGCTCAAGGGGTAATTGTAATCCTCCATTGATAGAAAGAATAAAAGAATCCGTGTGTGGAATCACCACACCATCCCTCCCTAGATACCTCTAGCGCACTTTGGTCCCATCTTTAGCCTACCCATGGCATCTGCCGTGCCACCACCACGACATGTAGCTACTCACCAGAGCTCGTTGTCGCGACGCCGCGCCTACTCTCTATCGAAGGAATCGGAGTCGTTGGAGTAGTCCACGACGAAGAAGCCAAGCCGCACATGGTGCTCGCACATGGAGCATCGCATCGCATGGAGAACCTCGCACCGATCCACATCACGCTCGTTGCGGTGGCGCTTGGTGGCTCCCACACATCGGAGATGATCGTCCCGAGTGAATTGAACTTTGCCTCGTGGAAGTCGTCGTCCTCCGTGGATGCGCCGTCGATGGAGTCATAATCGGAGTCAAAATCAGTGATGACATGCGTGACACATGGTGGGGACGGCGCACACGGCAGCCAGAGTGCGAGAGCCTCCCACCTCCATGTCGTTGCTGCCAGGGCTGAAAAGCCCGAAGCTGGCCCAATCCGGCGAGGTGGCGTGACTCTGGGCTACAGCTCCACGAGCACACGCGGCCTCCGAGCGGTGGTGGGCTGCCTCCTCCATGGAGACCGGCGGCGCATGAGCTCGGCCGCTCGAGATACCACCACAGCATAGCAAAGCGCCGCCATGGCTGGCAATATTGCGGCACGATTGGTCGGCCATGGGTGTAGGGAGGGCTGATGCGGCGACGGGCGGTGGCGATTTGAGTGGAGGCGACGGGCGGCGCTAGAATCAGTGTCAACAGCAAGACCCCAGGAGGGTTTCTGCACGTGGGAAATTGGGAGAAGAGGATGCGGTTTACCGCATCTGTGGCCTCCTGTCGCGAATATATGCAGGGCGGACGGGCCGTTTTGCGGGAAACTGCAAAAAAAAACCAGTACGGGTCATTTTATGGTATCTGGAAAGGCCACTTTTGGGTCGTGGTACCGCATATCGGAGGAAAATTTTGTGGGGCAGCCGTTTTGCGGTATCCGCATCCTGCGGTACTACAAAACGCAGATGCGGTAAACCAAAAATCTAGTTTGCGGTGTGAGAAAGGACAGGGTGGATCAGATGCCACATAATGAATCACAAAACAGAATATTCTATTTTATGGTTCAGTTATGCTACATCTGTTCCGCCCTATCTCGTGTACGACAAAAAAATGTATACTGCAAATCAGATTTTGCAAACCAACAATTCATACCAAATAAATTTTTTCAAAGTTTTACAATAACACGTAGATACAACAACATGAACGAAGGGAAAATAAACATTCTAGGCTTCCTGATGATTAGCTCCACCATTCGCAACAGCACTTGCAGTAGCTCTACGAGCTTGCCCTGTCTCGAGGATCTCCCTCCTTCGATCTTACCACCACTCTTTTATGATCGAATCCATCTTCTTAGGGACCATGGCCATCACTCGTGTTTCGTCGGCAATTGCAGCTGCCCTAGCATTTTCATCTTCGAGACAGATCCTCCTCTCCTCAAACTCAGCTTTGCACTTCTCATCTTCACAAGTTGCAAGCCATATTTGTAGTTTGGTATCTTCTCTCTTGTCATCCATCTTGAGCTTGGTTTCCATTTGTTCTTGTGCCACTAGCAACTTGTGCTTCATCATTTCATCAATCTTGTCCCTCAACCTTTCGTGCTCAACCTTTCCCTTGAAATCTTCTTTCACCTTCTTTGCACCATCTGGCCTTTTTATTTTTTCTTTGGGTTCTTCGTCTTCCTTCTCATCATATTCCTCCAAGTTTATGGCAGAGCCGTTTCAAGGAGGTGCTGCCTCTCGATCCTGTACCCCCCACTTCTCTCTATCCTGGAGAAATTCCCATCAGTGATGGAGAGCAAATGGTTTGTTTCTCGATGCGGCCATGTCCCTGTACCTAAGTTGGGCAACATTTTCATAGATGTCAATGTTGACCCTGCTAGGGGGGCGAGTCTTGACTTGCTCGTAGGTAGCACTCCATCGACTGCAAGATTGTTTGATCGTATCCCACCGACCTTGGAGAGATCTTAATGTGCGAGTGCTTCCTTTCGGCACTAGATTGAAAAAATTATTCTCAATCCACTGCCAATACTTCTTCCAGGATTGGTCAGTTCTGATGACAATATCCATGGACACACCTTCCCAAGCCCGGATCAATGTCGTGTCTTTGTCAACAGTGTAGTTTGCCGATCTCTTCGATTTGACCTTATCTTGAGCATCATCGAAGGCCTCCTCGTCCACATCTTCTAGTTCATCGTATTTCCACTCATCGGTCTCACACACTCCTTGCTCCCCTTCACCCGCCCGTTAACCCTCACATGTAGCACCATCAACAGGCTCATCAGGTAGGGGCGGACCTCCGTTGACGTTCACCGCCGCGTCATTCATCATGTCAAAGAACGAACACGGAACCAACAGAAGATCCTCGCTATGAATACCATAATTTTATGGTCATTTTCGGGCAATCAAATTCTAGGTGAGATGTGCAACAAATATAGGGTGAATTCGACCGCAATCAGAAAAGCATGGGATCACATAACTTCTAGGAAGAGGGGCGAATTGGGTGGGCGGACGAGGGGGAGCTGCCGTCACCGGCGTGCACGCAGAGAGGGGCTTCCGGCTCACGGGTTTCTTGGAATTTTGGATGGAGGGCGCCTTGGATCCGCTGATTTTCTTCCGACCGCTGAAGGGCCATAGGCCAGTCAAACCAACGGCTGCACGGGGCTGCGCTCCTAGTCGTTTCCTTGCTGGTTTTGCCACCAGCGCAAGTGCAAGGCTGTCATCAATGACATCCGCGACATGTGGGGTTCCCAACACAGATTCCAACATGGAATCAGTGGGTAGAGGTCGAGGAGTGCTCATGTCGGCGGGGGTGGGCGGCGGTGCGGTGGGGAAAGGCTATAGGCGCGAGGATGATGAGATCGTAAAATGGCGGCGGCGGTGGCGGGAACGGAAATGTCCCTCGCGCCAAGCGAAAGTAAGGATGCGGTTCCCCGCATCCGCAACCCTCGGTATGGGAAATATGTAGCACCGAAATGACGATTTGTGGAAAACCATAAAAAGACGGATACAATACGGTTTAGGGTATCTGGAATGGATACTTTTTCCGCCTCGTACCGCAAACTGATGGTTATTTTGCGATACGGGACGGGATGCAATATCTGTTATAGGTGCTCTAACGATGTTATGAACTACTCCCTCCGTTTCAAAATATAAGATGTTTTAACTTTGTGAACAAAGTGTATCTAACCCCTTTTAGTGTGTAGGTTCAACCCGTTTCAAAATATAAGATATTTTAGCTTTGTGAAACAAGTGTATCTAGACCCTTTTAGTGTGTAGGTTCAAAGTTAAAACATCTTATATTTTGAAATAGGGGAGTAGTCCAAAGCAAATGGAACATTAAGCAAGTTAATCTAGTAGCTTAAGTCGGACAGAAAACCTTGCCTAGAAGAAGGGACAAACACATGTTCTACTCCGTACTAGTAGCCAAGTACTCCTTCTGTCTCAAAAATATATATTTTAGCTTTCTTTCCCTAAATGCACGTATCTAGACATTTTTTACTTTGTAGGTTCAAAGCAAAATATACTAAAATACAAAAACTTATATTAAAATGGAAGGAGTAGTACCCAAAGACTACCACACTCTAATAGTGATCTCATCACAAAGCACTACTAGGGAAAACCCTACTCGAGGCGCACCAGAAAGGCTATTCGAGGCGCATATCATATGTGCCTCTAGCGCCGTGCCTCCACTATTTGTTATGCGAGGTGCATATCGTATGCGCCTCCTATACTACACATATGCGAGGCGCATATCAGTATATGAGCCTCGCATATGTGAAGTATGATATGCGCCTCACATATGTTTTACAATGCGCCTCGCATGGTGGTAGTATATGCACCTCCTATAATACCCTATATGCGCCTCCTATAATATTTTCGAAATTCAAGTTTTACAACAATTTTCAAATATACATAACAGTATACAGGTATTCAAATATACAATACATACCATAATACAGTATAAACATCACATAATTTTCTAGAAACTTGCAATTGGCCAAAGCATAATAGAACCAACATGAATACAAGTACATTGCACATCAATTGCGACATACGAGTTCATACATCAACTAGAATCAACAAGTGCCAAGTTTGCACACAACACCAAGTGTGTGCCACAAGTTCACACCTCCGAGAGAATACAAGTTCACAATCACATTACAACTCCGACGACGAAGCTCTAGCTAGATGAAGTAGAGAACATAACCTACCATGAAGAGAAAGAAGGTGGTTATCACGAGGAAGTTCCTCCACTTCTTCCTCCCGTGCCTCCTCCACTTCTCTTCCGCCACCTCTCTAGTCTTGTAGCCTTTGTAGTTGTTGCCCGAGAATTCGTTTACTTGCTTCTAGCAGTCTTCCCACTCCTCGTACACACCTGGAACCTTACCAACGTACACGACATAGCACTTCTTCGCCATATCCTGTACACAAGATAGATGTTATTATCTATGTCAGTGGAAAGCAATAGCAGTTCACAAGAAGATCATGCATGTATATATGGGTGCAACAAGATGTAAGAAAACACGTCCTAATCATCGGCATTTCGAAGAAAGACCAAAAAAAGCAAACCAAGAATGACTTGGATTAGTGCCGCATCCTTAGGCTGGACACGGAAATAGCAATGCTCGATGTTTGATCTTGTGCGGCAAGTAGAGTATATGCCCAAATTACTAGTCTACTTGGCACACCAAATCGAATAGCGGCATAGTCATACACATGATGCCATAACACGTTCTAATCATCGGCATTTCGAAGAAACACCAAAAAAAGCAAACCAAGAATAACTTGGATTCATGCCTCATACTATTCGTATCGCGAAAGACAAAAGACGAGAAATACTTCCACGATTCATCTAGCATGGGCATGGTATGTCCAATGGTAAAGCAAGGTTTGCCAAAACCAACTAAATTAACTCAATGATCCCAGAGTGCTACCAATACTAACAACAAGATCAATCATATAACCCTGAATTGAAAACCAATATAAGCTATGCAAAAGAGTGAATGATAGAACTTCTCATTAATATTCCATAACGGAAACTCACACTAAGGGATACATATCTAACAAGAGAGGGGACACTTCCATAATGCAAACCATACTACATAATAACTCCTCTACTCATGATATGACTCTACTAATAAGGTAAAAAGATAGAAGATAGTGATGTGATACCACGGCACTCCCCCAAGCTTGGAACAAACCAAGGGGATGCCAAACCTGATGACGAATTACTCCTTCGATGGTGGTATCCTCTCATCTTCGTCCATCTTCCAGGGTAAAGGCTTCCCATCAACAAAGGACATCGTGGTTTCCAACATCCTGAAACTTGCAGCAGCACATATGCGTTTGAATCTAGCTTCATACTCACAGTTTTGATTTTGCACGTCATAAAACTGTGCATGTAGTTCGTTGGTTGTTTGGCAGAGTGAGAGGACTTCGTCTTTGAGTTCAGCAGTCTCCTTCTGGTGCTCGGTGATGAGTTCGGAACAAATCTTATGGATGATATCCACTTCGCGCTCCGCCATCTTCCTGTACCTAAAGACTTCATGCTCCAGTGCTTCCATCCTGTCCTCCAGACTTCCTTCACCTTTAGGGCCTTGAACCTCTTTAATCCGGACCTCCCCACCTTCGAGCAACAACTCCTTGGGATGAATCTTCAATTCTCTCATGTATGGGTTGATGATATCTTCTAAGGAATCTCCCTTGGATGATCCAGAGGAAGGCACTGTGGCTCCAAATCTGGGATTCTACCTGGAAGAAATAGATCGAAACAAAAACACGACGAAAACACGATATACGGACCTCGGGGGATCTAGGGGTTATATATTACGAAGTTTCATATCAAAAGGAAGGTACTGGGAGAAAACAGGTCGGAGACGGAGTTCTGGGTGGCCTCACCACCTGGTGGCGCGACCAGGGGTGGGCCCACGCCATGGGGTGGTGTGGGCCACCCTGGCTCCATTTCCGTCCCTTTTTCGCTTCGTAGCTTTCCTTATTGACTGAAAACTGCAAAAACCTAGTTGGATAGTATTTCCGCGGAACTTTTCTTACCAGAACTGTTACCTAGTTGGAAACGGACTCTGCAGGTCTCTGAATTTGGTCCAAAATGAATTTCTCTGGAGTTATAACTTGAAAGGCATCAACATCTTCGTTGTAAGAATCTCCAGCAATATAGTGTTTGAGTCGCTGTCCATTCACTACTTGTGTAGTATTATCTTTTAGAGAAGAAATTTTTATTGCTCCTGAACGGTATACTTCTTCAATGATGAAAGGTCCTTCCCATTTTGATAGTAGCTTACCTGCAAAAAATCTGAGACGAGACCTATACAATAGAACTTTCTCACCAACATGAAATTCTCTCTTAAGTATTCGCTTGTCATGCCATCTTTTAACTTTTTCCTTAAAGAGCCTAGCATTCTCATAGGCTTCGCTCCTCCATTCATCTAAGGAACTTAAGTCAAATAATCTTTTCTCACCAGCGAGCTTACAATCTCTATTTAGTTCTTTCACTGCCCAGTAAGCTTTGTGTTCTAATTCTAAGGGTAGGCAGCAAGCTTTCCCATAAACCATTTTATAAGGAGACATTCCCATAGGATTTTTGTAAGCAGTTCTATAAGCCCATAAAGCATCATTCAACTTCTTAGCCCAGTTTTTTCTAGACCTATTAATAGTCTTTTGCAAGATAGATTTAATTTCTCTATTTGATAACTCTACTTGCCCGCTAGTTTGGGGGTGATAAGCTGAAGCAATTCTATGATTAACATCATATTTAGCGAGGGTCTTCCTAAAACCGCCATGAATGAAATGAGAACCCCCATCAGTCATGAGATACCTAGGCACTCCAAACCTAGGAAAGATAATGTCCTTAAGCATTTTTAGAGAGGTTTCCCCGTCAGCACTTTTCGTAGGAATGGCTTCTACCCACTTAGTAACATAATCAACGGCAACAAGAATATGAGTGTAACCCTTCGAGGGAGGGAAGGACCCATAAAGTCGAATCCCCAACAATCAAAAGGTTCAATAACTAGAGAGTAGTTCATAGGCATTTCATTGCGTCTAGAAATATTACCAACACGCTGACATTCATCACAAGATAAAACAAATTTTCTTGCATCCTTAAAAAGGGTAGGCCAGTAGAAACCTGATTGTAGTACCTTTTGTGCGGTTCTATCTCATGCATGATGTCCTCCATAAGCGCTACCATGACATTTACACAATATCTCTTTTTGTTCATACTCGGGAACACATCTTAACATAATACCATCAACCCCTTCTTTGTATAAGTGTGGGTCATCCCAAAAATAATGCCTCAAATCATAAAAGAACTTTCCTCTTTGCTGAGTTGTAAAAGTTGGAGGCAAATACTTGGAGACAATAAAGTTAGCATAATCAACATACCAAGGGCTTCCTCGCGAGATCACCCCTATTGCGGCTAACTGTTCATTTGGAAAACTATCATTAACAGGCATAGGATCAAAAGAGATGTTTTCCAAACGAGATAAATTATCAGCTACAGGGTTTTCAGCACCCTTCCTGTCTACTATGTGTAGATCAAACTCTTATAAAAGCAGTACCCATCTAATAAGTTTAGGCTTAGCGTCCTTCTTCGTCATAAGATATTTAATAGCAGCATGATCGGTATGAATGGTTACTTTTGAGTCCACAATATAGGGCCTAAACTTATCACAGGCAAAAACAACAACTAGAAATTCCTTTCCAGTAGTGGCATAATTCTTTTGAGCAGCGTCTAAAGTCTTACTAGCATAATGGATACCATTTAACTTTTTATCAATACGTTGCCCAAGGACAGCCCCTACAGCAAAATCACTAGCATCACACATTATTTCAAAGGGTAAACTCCAATCAGGTGGTTGAACAATAGGGGTTGTAGTTAAAGCCTTCTTAAGAGTTTCAAAAGCTTCCCTACAATCATCATTAAAAAAAAGGTACATCTTTTTGAAGAAGATTAGTGAGGGGTTTTGATATCCTAGAGAAGTCTTTAATAAACCTCCTATAGAAACCAGCATGACCAAGGATACTACGAATACCTTTGATGTCTCTTGGACATGGCATCTTCTCAATTGCCTCAACCATAGCTCTATCAACTTCTATGCCTCTTTCAGAAACTTTATGCCCAAGAACAATCCCTTCATTAACCATGAAGTGGCATTTCTCCCAATTAAGAACAAGATTAGTTTCTTCACATCTCTGCAAAAATTTATCAAGGTTGTGCAGACAATTATCAATAGAAGTTCCATAGATATAAAAGTCATCCATGAACACTTCTACAATTTCCTCACAAAAACCATGAAAGATAGCACACATGCACCTTTGGAAAGTAGCAGGAGCATTACATAAACCAAAAGGCATACGTCTATAAGCATAAGTTCCATAAGGGCAAGTAAAAGTAGTTTTTTCTTGATCTTGTTGTTTAACAGCAATTTGAGAGAAACCAGAATAACCATCAAGAAAACAAAAATGGGTCTTTTTAGACAACCTTTCCAACATTTGATCAATAAAAGGAAGCGGGTAGTGATCTTTCTTAGTAACTTTATTGACTTTCCTAAAATCGATGCACATCCTATAGCCTACCACTATTCTTTGAGGAATAAGCTCATCATTATCATTAGGGACAACAGTAATACCTCCCTTTTTAGGAACACAATGAACATGACTAACCCATTCACTATCAGCAATAGGGTAAATGATACCAGCATCAAGGAGTTTCAATACCTCATTCCTTACCACTTTCTTCATCCTAGGATTTAAACGTCGTTGGTGCTCCACTACCGGCTTCGCATCTGGTTCTATGTTGATAGAGTGCTGACATATAGTAGGTGAAATCCCTTTTAAATTATCCAGAGTATAGCCCATAGCTCCTCGATGTTTCCTCAAAACTTCCAATAACCTTTCTTCTTCCTTCCCTGAAATTTAGCGCTAACAATAACAGGATATATCTTTTTATCATCAATATAAGCATATTTAAGATCATCAGGGAGAGGTTTTAGATCGAAAACAGGATCCTTTTTAGGTGGCATCGTGGTACCCAAGTCTTCTACAGGCAAGTCGTGCTTAAGCATCATAGGCTGATCACGAAGGATCCTATCAATCTCATTCCTTTCCTCCATGAAGATTTCACTTTCATGATCTTTCATAAATTGATGCAAAGCATTGTTAGGAGCAAGAGAAATGAAAGCAAGTTGTTCAACCTCAAAATCCTCATTATGGGTTTCCTCTTCGCAAGGTTCTGTAGCAAATTTCGAAAAATTAAACTCATAGGATTCCCCATCAAACTTAGTCAAGATTTTCTCCCTCGTACAATCAATAATAGCTCCACTAGTACTCAAGAAAGGTCTACCAAAAATGATAGGGTAGGTACTAGCAGCCAAACCAAGTACTAGAAAATCAGCAGGGTACTTAATCTTACCACAAAGAACTTCCACGTCTCGTACAATACCAATTGGAGAGATGGTCTCTCTATTAGCAAGGTGAATAACCACATCAATCTCTTCCAACTCGCAAGGACTGATTTCATGCATAATTTCTCTGTAAAGCTCATAAGGAAT
Source organism: Avena eriantha (assembly GCA_910589775.1). Lineage (NCBI taxonomy): Eukaryota > Viridiplantae > Streptophyta > Magnoliopsida > Poales > Poaceae > Avena > Avena eriantha. The sequence goes on along the minus strand of OU342745.1, from coordinate 283,810,467 downwards.
AGCACTAGAACTTGCACCAATATCACATAAACCATAATAGCAATGATCACCAATTCTAACAGAAAGCACGGGAACACTAGCCTTTTTAGTTCTATTGGGATGTGAAAAAATATTAGAAGCATCCTCACAAAAGACTATGTGCCCATCTTCTACGCTTTTAGTGACAAGGACTTTCACAATTGCTACCACAGGTTCAATGTTTATTTGTTCATCAGGTTTTACAGTTCTATTTTCACTTTTGGTGATTACATTAGTTATCATAGGATGGTCCTTTACCTTTTCGGGGAAGGAATCTTCTCGATATAAGGTTCGGGTTAAATGGGATCAATAATGCAATACTCAGCACTTCCAATAGGAGCATAGTCAACAATATATTTGTAAGGTGCATGGTATTTGTGCCATCCCCTTTTTGGAATTTCGATATAGGAAGCAAAAGCTCTATAGCAATTTGTAATAACTTGCAAATCAAGACCATAAATATTACTAATATTTTGAAAGTCATCAGTTCCCATAAAAGATTCAATGCATTCAAAATCATAATTTATACCTAATTTTCTACCTTTGTCATTCTCCCAAGCTTCAACATTGTCTTGAATACGGTCTAGAAGATCCCATTTAACTTCTTCTTCCATGCGAGTGAATGATCCAGCACAAGAAGCATCCAATAAATCTTTGTCATGTAGAGGGAGCCTTGCATAAAAGTTGTTGATAATAAAATTGTTGGGGAGCTCATGAATGGGACATTTGAGCATTAGTAACTTCAATCTCCCCCAAGCTTGAGCTGTACTCTCTCCATCAAGAGGCCAAAAGTTGTATATTTGATTCCGATCTTTATGAATCTCACTAGGAGGATAAAACTTTGAATAAAAGAGAGGCACTATTTCCTCCCATTCTAGAGCTTGACCATTCTTCGGCAGCTTATACCATTCCTCGGCTCTTCCTTTCAGTGATAATGAGAATAACTTCTTCTTAACTTGATATGTAGTAATACCTGCACACTTGAACAACCCACATAATTCGTGTATAAAGAGTAAATGATCACCGGGATGGACAGTTCCATCCCCAACATAGTAGTTATCCATAACATGCTCAATAATTCTTGTAGGTATTTTGAAAACATCATTCTCAGCAGGTGCTGGCTTATCTACTACCTTAGCAGCGGTAGTAGCATTACCAAATAAGAAACTCAGCGAATTATCCATAACGAAAATAAAGCAACTAGTAGAAGGAAACAATACTCACAGTAGAAGTTTCCTTTACCAGTTCCACTCTCCAATAGCGCCTCACTCCCCGGCAATGGCGCCAGAAAATAGTCTTGATGACCCACAAGTATAGGGGGTGTATCGCAGTATTTTCGATAAGTAAGAGTGTCGAACCCAACGAGGAGCAGAAGGTGCTGGCTAGTGGTATGGATCAGGAATTCTCTACAAATACTTAGCAAACGGATTTTTAGGGGTTTTTGATTAAGCAAGTAAACAAAGTACGAGTAAAGAAAAGACAGTAGGAATAAATGCATCAAGTGGCCCAATCCTTTATGTAGCAAAGGACAAGCCGGTTGTATTACTTAAGATGACCAAACGTTCTCGAGGACACATGGGAAGACTGTCAAGTGCTTTCGCTTCATATAGTCGATTAATCTTCTTTAGCTTGCTAAGTGTTGTGTGGGTGAACCTGTGCTAATGTACCGCCCCATCCAAGACTAATACATACTTGTGATTAAACCCCTTGCAAACATCCGTAAGTACAAGAAAGTAATTAAGGTAGAAACCTAACCACAGCTTTAAACTCTAAGACCCTTACGTCCCTTGTGCAATGGTTTCCTAACGGGGGTTCAGGTTTCTGTCACTCTGGCAACCCCTACGATTAGTAGCCAAATACACAATGCATTCCCCTAGGCCCATATAGGTGAAGTGTCATGTAGTCGACGTTCACATGACACCACTAGAAGAAGTACACCACAACTTAAATAACAATCTATTGAATCTTTCTCAATGCAACTCCACTACTAAAAACAAGACTTCTCCCATGTCCTCAAGAACAAAATGAACTACTCACAAGACATCATATGGATCATGATCAGAGATGGAATAATGATGTATAACAATCTGAACATAACCAATAATTCAATGGTTCACTCAATAGCATCAACTACAAGGAGTAATCAACACCGAGAAAGTTTCCCTATGAACTATGCAAGATTCAACGCAATTGTTACAGCAATATGGAGATGGTGATGAGGGTGCTGATGGTGATGATGGTGGTGGTGATGATGATGATCTCGATGAAGTCCAGCTTGATGGTGGTGTTGATGGCGATGATCTCCCCTCTCCGGGAAGGAATTCCCCCGACAGAAATCTGTCTGCCGGAGAGATCTTTCTCTCTCGGTGTTTTCCGCCCCGCAGAGGCGGCGGAATCTTTCTGTGGTCGCTCCCCGAGTCTTAGGGTTTCGTGAGGTTGATATACGCCAGAGGAGAGAGGCTGGAGTGGGCCAGGGCGGCCACACCACTCCCAGGCGCGGCCTAGGCCTGCCCGCGCCATGGGGTGGTGTGGGCCCCCTGTGGCCCACCTCCACTCCATCTTCTGGCATCCTGAGTCTTCTGGAAAAATAGAATTTTCCGTATATTTTCCCGGATTTTCTGATCTTCGCGAATTTTGCCTCCAAACAGCACCTTTTCCATCAGAATCCTGACTACAGCGGTCCATGCTCCAAAAGTCATCAACCATGCAAAAACAGATGAAATAACATAAGTATCACCTCTCAATACGAAATATATCAATGAATAATAGTAAATTAAGACATAGAATAGTGATGCAAAATGGACGTATCAGTCATCAAAGGGAGGTGTCAACCCCTTTGCACGAGCGTCGGTGTCCTCCTTCTCCCATCTGAGAATCGTAGCTCTATAACCCCCGAAGCCGAGATGCTGGGTACCAATGTTCATCTCATACAACTCCTTGAAGTATAGACTCTTGGCCTTGCCCACGGCAGATTCACATCTGGCCTTGAACACCTTGAAGTCTTCTTCCTTGACTAGAGGCTCCTTCTTGACGACCTCCGAATAACTTAGCTTGTCCTCGAAAATCAGATTCTTCACCCGAACCTTCCAATTCGACAAGGCCTTGGTCATCTTCCCGAGGACGTACTTGTTCACCGGATTCCCTTTGAGATTGTCATTATTTTACTTGTGTTCCTCATCACCCGGGAACGCGTATCTTGCGTGCAGCTTTCGGCTGAGCTAGATGAGGAAACCCTTGTTCTCTTCGGCCTTCAGGTTCTCCGTGTTGATCGTGATGGTGTTCCGGAGGATTGCCACGAGCTGGTTTGAGTAACCCATGACAAACTCTTCCAGCTCCAAAGGCGCACCTTTAGCGCTCACGCTTGTGATGATGGAACTTTCGATGTCGACCACGATCGGGGTCCGATCCTTCTTGGCCTTCTTCGATGCGCTACCAACATCCGTAGTAGCTTCACCGCCGCCATCAGTGGTAGTGGCGTCGCCATCGGCGTCCCCCATCTCCTCATCGCCCGACGAGGTATCCTTATCCTCCTCCATCTCGTCGTCCCGCGGAACAAATTCCGGGTCCTCTAGGGATTCCATCTCCGCCTGCTGCTCCCAAAAGGGCTTCTTGCTAGAAGGGCTAGGCTCCGCTGATATTTCTAAAAACACAAATAAATGTAACTAATAAGCACAAAAATTCATAGAAAATTTCGGCATAACCTTTGCTAATTTTCTATGTCTAGGAGTGCCAGAAATTCACTGGAATGGAAATGAATCACATTCCACGAAACATTGGCAACTCAAAAAGAAAAACCTGCACAAAAAGCCTAAATAGGCACAAACACATCCATTTTGCTACCAGCATACACAAACACAGCCATACACAACTGTCAATTATGTAGATTTACAAGCAATTTGTTAAGTCATGAATCAAACACAAGCACTAGCTTGTACTAAACTTGGATGACAACAGTCACGTACAGGAACATGTGACTGTAGCTAAACCTACAAGCATGACATCAAGATAACCATAACAGAGCAAAAAACATTCTGACCTATTTTCAGAGTAAGCATTCACTGAAATTTTAGATATTATCACACAAGAAAGATGTTCTTGTACAACAAATAGTTAGCTACACCAGTTATGAATTTCAAGATGCTACTACTATACTTTAAGAGATAAATGCAGTTATAAACTATGGCTGAAACAACAGTCACATGTACAAGTACTCATTGCATTTTTTCATCAGTACATACAGATCACAAGAAGTGCAAATTACTGCAAGATAATTTTAAACACTAAAAATAGCTAATGTACTCAGAATTATTGCAAGCCCATCACTGATCCAAATTACTACATCTACTCCAAGTAATATTGCTACAAATGCACCAACAAATTGAAATCACAATGCAGATAAAGATGGCATGCTTGCAGGAAGTACTCTTCTACCACAAACATATGAAGATAGCACATGCTGCCATAATATTCAATCAATAAAATGTTGTATACTGTGAATGCTTAACCAGAAGTTGTATATTGTGAATGATCTGCCATTATCTAGTACAGACACCAAGCAAATCAGTGAGCGAGCAGCAAATCAATCAGTGAGCTAGCAGCAAATCACCAAATCAGGTGAGGTTGATGGGAGGGGGAAGGGAGAGGGGGAGGGGCGCTCACCTTGGGGGTGCTCGGTAGCAGGTCTTCGAGCAGCGTCGGCGGTGGCAGTCTCCTCCTCCACGAGGCGGTGGTGGGCTCCTCCTCCACGGGGCGGCGGCGGGCGCCTCTTCCATGGTTCGACCCCTGTGGCTAGTCGCCGAGAGTCAGGGAGAGGAAAGAGGGGTAGGGGAATGGGAAGGGGAGGAAGAGGGGATGGGGTAGCGGCTCACCTCTATGATGGTGGACGGCGGGCTACTGTGGGCGCGTACGGCAGCATGAAGGGGATGATGGCAGGAAGGTGAGGTTGCAGATCGAGAGAAAGGGGAATCGAGAGAGAAAGAAGGCCCTCAATCATTTTAGGTACCAGCTTATGCGAGGCGCATATTGCAAAGTGCGCCTCGTATAAGATTACGCGAGGTGCATCTGGACAGAATGCGCCTCGGATATTCTTCAGTCCTAGTCAAATAGCGTAGTGCGATGGTATTTTTCAACAAACACACACTAGCCCACTGGTTATGTCCCTTGTCCTATTCTGAACCCTAGCCACCCAAGTTCGAATCCTAGTGGCAACATTTTTTGGAAACTTTTTTTGAAGGCCATTTTTCATGGAAAAATATTGTCCAAACACAATATGAACTATAAAATATACTACAAATATTTTAAATATTCAAATATTGCCAAAACAATAAGGTGAGGTTATAACCATTTTAGGTACCAGCTTATGCGAGGCACATATTGCAAAGTGCGCCTCGTATAAGATTACGCGAGGCACATCTAGCTAGAATGCACCTCAAATATTCTTCAGTCCTAGTCAAATAGCGCAGTGCGCTGGTATCTACAAACAAACACACACTAGCCCACTGGTTACATCCCTTGTCCTATTATGAACCCTAGCCACTTAGGTTTGAATCCTGGTGGCAACATTTTCTTGGAAACTTTTTTTAAAGGCCATTTTTCATATAAAAACATTGTCCAAATACAATATGAACTATAAAATATACTGCAAATATTTTAAATATTCAAATATTGCCAAAACAACAAAAGTGAGTATTATGAATGTGTCTCGTCGATACATAATATTCTCAATCCAAAAAATGATAATTACGAATGTTTCGATACATAATAGTAAGCCACCACACACACGACAGTTCTTGACAATGGTTGGAGCGCACTAGCATTTCTTGACAATGGCCGTCTTCTTGCCCTTCTTTGTCGCGGTTGCATAGGTTAGGTTTGGGATGTCTTCACTACTTCTCTTGAACAAGAGTCCTTTCTTTGGTAGGGTTGTGGTGTAAGGTGCTTGGTTGCCATATCCGTCTTCCATCTTCTGGTCACCATTCTGGTCAAAGTCTTTCTCGTTAGCGACTCCGTCCGTTCCGATGATGTTCCTTTTGCCTCTCTTGACGACAAACCGGCTAGGCTTTGACGGGTCTGTGTTGTACCAGCATTGGTCGACCTTGCTAGCTAGAACCCAAGGCTCATTTCTCGTGGGTGCTTTCGCGCTGGTGGTATTTGATGATATAACCATGGTGGTGAAATATCGGCCTTATATCTCGACGCTCTTGGCCCACCTGACATGGAACATCGACACCTTCTCTATAACATAGTCGAGCTCCCAAATCTCCTCAATCCATCCGTAGTATCTTTCCAGGACGTCGCCGGTGTAGAATATCCTTGTTACCCCTAAGTTTTGGTAATCGCAGTTATTGTCCTTTTCCTCGGTGTAGAACATGTATCCCTTGATATCGTATGCCTGATAGGTCATCAGGTTGTGTGAGGGCGCCCCGTGACAAGGATAATATGAGTTTATCTTCCTCTGAGTACTCGACCTGTGGTGGATTAGCAATGGCCTTCTCCCTGAACCACTACGTGAAACCAAAGTTTAGCTCCTTGATAACATCTTCCTCCCTCGGGACCTGGCGCCCCCGGTTAGCGTAATTCTTCTTGATAAACTCTTTGTGCTCATATATGTATGGATTGACCACCTACAGGAGCTGCAGCGCGACCAGGTTTGATCTTTCAAAGTCCTTGGTTCGTCCCTCGAGGTCGACATGCTTTGGGTGCCGACCCTCGTGTGACCTCATCCAGCGAGCCTCCCGAGATGCTTGTTGAATGGTAGACCAAGAGGGATCTCGGTTTGTAGAAAGTTTGAGCATAAAGAGATGCACTCTTCGGCCAGGAAGCCGTTTGCTATGCTTCCATCTGGACGGGACCTGTTCTTAATGTATCCCTTGATGTGTCCATTGAGCCTTTCAAACGGCATCATGCTTCACAGAAATGGAGGACTGAGCTGGACGATATCATCCAATACATGGAGAAGCAGATCAAGCATGACGTCGAAGAAAGCGGGGGGGGGGAATAGATCTCGAGCTCGCATATTATCACCACGATCTCGTTCTGTAGCCTCGTGCGCTGCTTAATGCCTATCGACTTCTGAGAGATGACGTCGAAAAAGTTGCAGAGGACAAACAGTGTTTCATGGACGTTCTTGTCCATTATACCTCGGATTGCGACCGGGAGTTCCTGCGTCATCAGCATGGCGACATCGTGAGACTTCATCCTACTGAAGCGCTGCATCGCCTCATCTAGCCATCTGCTTATTTTCCCCGCGTAGGCGTTCGGAAATTTGACTCCGAGGAGGCACTCCATAAACTGTATGGCCTCCTTCTTACTCAGAGTGAAGCACGAGGCCTTGAGCTTGACCTCGCCCTTCTTGACCTGGTTTTTCCCTTGTGGCAACGGCTATTCTGTGTTTCCATATCCTCCTCCTCGTCATCCTCCTCTTCATCGCTAGGTGGTGGTTGAAGTTCATCCCTGATGCCCATATGCTTCAAGTCGTTCCTTTCCTTCGGCCCATCTTTGGTCTTGTCGGTGTTAAGGAGGGTGGCAAGCAGACTCTCGCCCACGTTCTTCATGATATGCATGAGACAGAGGCTATGAGCCACGCGGAGGATCTTCTAGTATGGCAAGTCCCGGAAAATAGACCTCACCTTCCATAACTTCAGTAGCGGATCTAGCTTCTTCTGGGTCTTTCCCAGTGCAAGGCACTCCTTCCAGTTATTCAACAGCTCGTACATTTCCGTGCCGCTCCTCTGACCCGGGATTCCTCGGAGCTCGACCATCCCATCGAATAGATCTCCTAGCTTTCTCCAGGCGTAATTCTTGGGAAGCCACCTTCGAGCCCCAAGGAACACAGTTTTCCCGTACCCGGGATCTTTCTATAGCTGGCGGTACATTGTATTATCCTTGCACCTAACGCACCCATATAATCCTTGGATCAGCTGCCCCGAGAAGTATTCGTAACCAGGATAGTTTTGCACCTCGTGATCACCGCCACTCTCATGTCGAAGTATTCTTGTCTCGAGGTGTCCCACGTACGGGCTCCTTCTTCCCATAACGTGGCCAGCTCCTCTTTCAACAGCGTGAGATACATATTGATGTCTGTACCGGGTTGTTTTGGACCTTGAACCAGCATACTCATGGTTACGTACTTCTTCTTCATGCACAACCAGGGGAAGGTTGTACATCCATACAAACATGGGTCAGGTGTTGTGTGTGCTGCTCTGGCTTCCGAACGGATTGAGTCCGTCGGTTCTCACGCCCAGCCTGAGGTTCCTTGACTCTTTCCCGAAATGTTGGTAATATTGGAGGTCCAACACCTTCCACTGGCAAGCATCCGAAGGGTGCCTCAGCATTTCCTCCTTCTCCGGATCATCGTCTTCCGGCATCTTTCTTTCTGTGTGCCAGCACATGAGCTCTGCTTCCTTAGGGTCCATGAAATACCGTTGCAGACGAGGAGTTAGAGGAAAGTATCACACCACCTTTCTAGGAGCTTTATTGGTCCCTCTCTTGTATTGAGAGGTCTTGCACACCGGACACGTGGTCTTCTCCGTGTCCTCCCGTCGGTAGATGATACAATCATTTATGCAGACATGGTATTTCACCTATGGTAGATTGAGAGGGCACGCGACTTTCTTAGCCTCAGCGATACTAGTCAGACATGTGTTCCCCTTCTTGGGAAGAATATCGTGCCAGAATCCAATGTTGTCATCGAAGCATTCATCGGTCATTTTGTGTTTCCCCTTCATCTCTAGAGCCCTGAGCGTTACATTCAGAAGGGTATCCCCATCGTTGCATCCATCAAACAATGGAGTGACCGTGTATTTCTTCATTTGCTCTAGCTTAGCTTTCTCTCTAGCGACGGCTCTAGCATTACTCGTCTCCTTGAGAAGCAGATCTTGGACATGAGGGTCTCACAGCCAGCTCGAATCATGGCTGTCACCTTGATGTTTGTTTTCATGCCCGGCGCCACCTTGATCATATTTGTGTCCATGCCTGGCACCACCCTGATCTTCATGTCCATGCCCGGCGCCACCCTGATCTTCATGATCATCACCTGCCCCGCCGTCGGCGTCTTGATCTTCATGATCGTGACCAGCATCTTGATCTTCACCATTATTGACATCCTCATCATCATCTTCGTCATCACGTATCCACCGAGTGTAGCCATCCATGAAACTACGCTGGAGCAGGTGCGACTCCAACATTCTGGAACCGTGCCTTATCAGATACATCAGCTTGTAGTTGTGGCATGGACACCTTTTCTCGGTCTTGTTTGTGCGTGCCATGTCGTCCCTCGCACATCTCATCCACCTATCCATGAGGGCTTTGCGGATCAGTGGTTGGACCATGGTCGCCTGCACGTGCGGTACAAAGAGCAAGAGAATAATTAGAGCATATATGGACGTGGATCGCCAGAAAAATTCGGCATGACCTCCCCTAGAAAGAGCACATCTGCGAGTGCTAGAAATTCACCGGAAAAGAAATGAATCGACATTCCGGTGAAACATTGGCATCTCAAATGAAATCCCTGCACAAAAAGAAGAACCACAACACAATCATATAGTCGATGTCGCCGACAACGCGCATACATGCAAGCAACGCCTTCACACTTCCTCCAATGACGACTTGCACAAGAGAGCCGGAGGAGAAGTCAAGGGACATGTTGTAGATCTAGAGGAGCAAGAGACTTGACTTACATATGAGTGTCAACCAATGGAGATTGAGCAAGCTTCTATGGTGAATCAATGTGGAAAATGAGGTGGGGAGGAGGAGGGGGCAACCAAATCTGTGTTTTGGTGGAGGAGGAAGAAGTGAGACAAGTGAGTCGGGTGGTATTAGCTCCGTGTGCCAAAAGCTGCAAAAAAGGTGGTGCCAGGTTATAGGAGGCGCATATTGCTACATATGCACCTCCTATACTCTAAACTATACGAGGTGCATATGGTCATATGAGCCTCGCCTATGCGGCCACCTACCTCCATCCGGGCCCGCAGGAGTTACTTGAGGCGCACTATGCTGCATGCGCCTCGCATATTATCAAATATAGGAGGCGCATATGATCATATGCGCCTCGCATATTCGACCACCGACCTCATCCTAGGCCCACGTAGCTTATGCATGGCGAATTCTTCACACATGCGCCTCGCATATCTGATATATAGGAGGCGCATATTATTAGCATGCGCCTCGCATAATCTAGGGCTGCCATATTTCGTCTGTACATGGATTATAGGAGGTGCATCCTTATAATATGCGCCTCGCCTATTTTGATACTAGAGGTGCATGACAAGGCAGTGCGCCTTGCTAATTTTATAGGAGGCGCATATGGTCTAAATGCGCCTCCATTAAGCATGTCTCCTATAGCCTTTTCTCTAGTAGTGAAGCTTCCTTGGCTTCCTTGTCATTCCCCAAGGTGGCACCAAGAAAAAACCCTAGCGCTGCCAAAGACAAGCCCCCGGTGGCCTTCCCTTCTGCCACTTTCGCCGGTGATGGCCATGGTGGCGGCAGGCCCAACATCGAAGGGGACGAGGGTTTTAGATTGTGGCGGCGGCTCCCTGGTGACAACTGGGGATAGAAATTGTCTGCGCGCGGCGGCGACGACTTTCCCTTGGGTGTGGCGTCCGGGAATGTGGTGGAGATCGTCTGCACGCGGTAGTTAGGGTGGTTCCTTGGTTGTGCAGCGGCTACGGCTTTCCCTTGGGAATCCACACATGGGGCGGAGGATGAGGTCGCAGATCTAGGCTCCCGACTAGATACCCCATCGGCATGGCCGTCGGTCACCAGGAGGTGCGTGGAGAGGCGACACAATGCACTCTACCGTCCTTGCTGCGACGTGCCGAGCATCTTGCTCAGGCCAAAGACTAGTGGGTCGGTGGGTGCATGTGGTCATGCGTAGGCTTGCCTCCTCTTCCACTGGAGGAGGTCGGCCAACGGGTGATAACGTGGGGCCTACTGATCTGCCCGATAAAGGGGCGATCCTTAGGTTCTCCTCGCACCAGGACGATGTTCTACTTGATGCTGACTCTCTTTGATCTGGCCGGTGACGAGTTCCGTAAGGCTTTGCCTGCTATATCGTTTGCTAGATCGGATTGAATTTGATCCTGGACACCCATATTTTTGGCACACGGCTTCAGTAGAGAGTATCACGAAGCTTCGCTCTTTGTTTCCATCATGGGACATGTCGGTTTTTGATTTCAATGGAGAAGACAGTGAAGGAGAGTGTTAGGCAGCTAAGGTATGCGGTTAGTAATGGCAGACAGTGTCTTCATGGCGACGGGAACCTTGTTTGGCGGATCTTGACTTGCAGCAGCGGCATCAGCAAGCGGGGGCGGCAACACAGGAGGAATACGATGTCTTATCTTTCAGGGTGAAAATATAAGGTCTGCCCTGACAATAGCCTTGTTGAAGGCAATGTTTTGAGATGGCATACTTGCTTAATTGTGAAAATTGAATATTTGGCCTTAATTAGTTGTGCGTGATAATGTACTTGTTAAAGACATTATGTTTTATGAGCACGGACTCCGGGTGCTTATCTTGGCGGTGGTTGTGTTTCGGTTACAAGGGATCTTTCCTTTTTTTTCTTCTTGTTTTTGTAATAGGGCTATGCATTTGTAATGTCTTTAGGAAATTATGTTGTTGTAGAGGCTGGTTTTAACTAATATATTTGCGATATTAATATATTCCATTTGTCGAAAAAATAGTACTCGAGACGAGGTAGCTTGTTTTATTTTTTTCAAACTTTGAAAATTTAAATTCAAAAGTTTTAGGAAAAATAAAAAATAAAAGTTCATGTAGCCAACTATATGCTCTACTAGTGTGTGCAAAGTTTTAGCTCAAATATTTGTTAGTTTAGGCTCCGTAAAAATACAACATCGCACAAAAGACAAATCTCTAATCTAGTGTACTTTTTTTGGAAAAGAGTATATATTAATATCAAGAGACACCAATTACAGCCAGCCTCTGTAACAACGCATGCCCTAGCAGCCTTACGGGTGCACACAACCCAGAAATAAGAAAAAAGAATTACAAAAAAAAGAGAAGTCCTGCTACAGAGAACTATTCCTCAAAGCAATAACACTGACACCACCAGAACAACACCAGTAGTCTTCCGCTCCAATAACAAAGCCTTCAAAAAGGAAACAGTGCACAAGCACCGTCGTTGCCTGATCAAAGATCATAGGTTTTCACCCTGGAGAAAGTCCTCGCTCGCAAAACAATGCCTTTAACAAGGCCATTGCCAGGCACAACCAGTTAAGGCTAGACCTTGGATTTTCACCCTGGAAGGTAAGACTACGACTCCTCCTGTGTTGTCTCCCCCCACAAATAGTCGCTGCTTCAACTCACAAATCACTCAGCCAGTTCACCATCGCCATAAAGACTCAAATCACCATTGCTGCCCTCATATTTCTGCTTTCCTGACATTCTCCGCATCTTATTTCACCATGGCTCATTGAATGGCACTTGGTGGCAACAAAGAGCAGAGCTTCGCAACGCTCCCGCTGAAACTAAACGGCCAAAAAAAAATCTGTGCACGACCGAATACCTTCTGATCTAGCAATCTCGAGGCATAATGCACCCATGGGAGTTCGCTGGCGGAGCCTTTCGAAACCCGCCTCTCCAGGCTAGATCCACGAGAGTAAGCAACAAGCAGATCTTTGTCTTCACATTGAAGGAACCCTAGGACCGCCCGCCATTATTGGACAGAACAACAGGCCCCCACGCTATCGTCTGCCGCTCGTCCCCTCCGGCAGAAGAGGAGACAAGCCTGCAATAACCGCAGGCCCCCATCGATCTGTCGACCCAAGCAAGAAGCAACATGCTGCCTCCCCACACACTTTCAGGCAACCAAAAGGCCACACCGATGGAGGATCTAGGAGGAATCCTAGACCTACGACCACAGCCGCCACACCTTGGGCCGATACCCGATGAGAAAGCCGCCACCGGCAACAGATCCAGGCATCAGCCCAGCCGCCGCAAATAGCCGATCTCCACGATCGGATCTCACGTCCAGGGGCAGCCACCGCCGCCACACGACCAGGGGTGCCGCCCTGGCCGCCACGCGTAGCTGAAGAACCTACGCCGACCCCAACTGCCACCGGTGAAATAGCCACTGTGATCTACTCTCCCCAGCCCCTTTGGCGTCGGGCCCGTCGCCACCATGGTCGGCACCGTCGGCAGCAGCAGAGGGGTGGAGGATCAAGGAGGGGAGGGGAGCCCCCTGGTGGTGCCTTGGGGTGCACCGCGGGAGGGGAAGGGGAGGGCCCACTCTAGTGTACTGTTCACAGACGACAAAAACCCTTTGTTATTTTGCTAAGCCTAAAATACAAAGTATTTCGAGCTAAAATTTTGAACATTGCTAGATCAAATAGTTGGCTACATGCAGCTATTTATTTCCCATTTTTATGAAACTTTGAAATTCCAAAACTGGCCTCACCGGAGCCCGGGTCCTTTCCTTCTGAATATCAGTGTCTAATGCTTGTCCATTGAACTCAGCAGCTTGATATGTGAGAAATGGAACAATCAATTACTACTACTCCCTCCGTCCTAAGATACAGCCAAATCTAGACAAAGCTAAGTCACTTATTTTAGGGGTAATATATGTTCCTCTCATGTTCCTTTTGCATAACCTTTTGTGGCGGATTTTTTCACAAGCTTACAGTTTACCACCACCGACTAGTATCATGAACATGTTTAGAAACTGGGTGGCATGGGTTAGTACAAATTAAGGTCTAAATTCGGTCGATGGTATGCACTTTATGCTAGGCTACTCAAACTTAAGTAAACGAGTTCCTTTTCCACTTTTATTTTAACAAATAGAAAAGTCTCCGCTAGGCTAGCTGTGTGTAACCAGCTCGCGCTCCTCTCGGCCCCCCCCCTAGGGTGACCGAGGCGCCGCCTCCCTCCCCTCCTACCTCCTATCGCCGTCACCGCACTGGACCACCGGGCGCTGCTCGTGTGGCGCCGGCGGCGCCGACCTTCTCTCGGGGGTCCTCGTCTCAGTGGCGGTGTTCCTGGGATGGTGGAGGGCCAACGATGACTGGGAGCAAGACGACGCGGTGCCGCGGCTGCAGGCGGCAGGGCAGTGTGACATAGCAGCGACAGGCGGGGTGCAGGACTGGCTACGCCATGGTGGCCCAGATCGGGCCCCTTAGGCGGGCCGACAAGGTTCTTCTCTGTCTGCTTTGCAGATCATGGTGGGTAGGTTGGATGGGATCTACGGTGACCTTGGCCGGCCTGTTGCAGTGAGGTTGTGAATTGTATGGTCCCGTCGGGGCCTGGCCGGACCGATGTGGGACTGGTGTGCCTTCGTGGAGGCTTTATAGGTCCGCTGGGCCCGACCGGACCTATGGAGGACTGGTGTGTCTGTGGTCGCGTCCGATCAACTACTGCCTCTGGCGGTGGAGGCAGTTCCCTCCCGCGTGGCCGTGGTACCATGGACACTGTTTCAAGTCTACCCATGTCTTGATGTTGCAGACCTCGCGACGGCTTGCTCGGTGAGATGATGGCGGATTCGGGACTGGAGTGGCACATGCTCATGGGCGGAAAGTTTGGTGGTCGCGAGGTCTCTCCCTCACAGGACTCCTGTGCAACGGATCGTCCGAGGGTTGTGGATAGTGTTTTTTCAGGAGAAATCTGTGTTGGCTCGATTGACACCGACGCGGTGCTGCCCGCAGGTGGCATCTTTCCTTCCTGGAGGGCATCGTGGCTGCCCTTATCCACTGCCCTCTATGTGCTAGGGAAACCCTAGGGCCAATCTCTTGTCCGGGCATCAGTGGCCGCTTTTCCTCTTGAGGGTTCTGCTTGGTGCTGGATGAGTCGGGGCATGGAGCGAGGTGGGAATTCTTCGGTGGGTGCAACAGTTGAGGTCTTCCTTGTTTAGTTGATCCGCCTCCATCTCCATTCTTTTTTGTCTTTCTTTGTTTTAGTTAGGGCGTGTGTATGCTTCTGCCCCAACATCTTGTTTCATTTTGTGTCGTTTCTTTTGGGTGTTCGCTCTCTATCCCAGCAGCGGTTTCACCTGGTTGCTATTAATATAGAGAGCATATGCCTGTTTCGAGGAGAGAGAGAGAGAGGTAGATTCTCGGCGCTGCGAGATCCAGTTTCCTGAACAATCTATTATAGTATTGTTTGAGGGAGGTTGGGAACCGGACATTGGGGCGATAGACGGAACTGGAAGACCATGGTGATTTTGAATCCCCCGTTCTCCGGTGTCGCTCGCGCGCCGTCACGGCTCACCACTGGCGGGTGACCAGACCACCGCTCCCCCGCTTCCCCCTCCTAGCCCCTCCCCCGCTCCTCTTTTCCCCTACTTCCCATCCCCATGGCTGCCTGGCCCCCGCGGGATCAGGCGCCTCCCCTCTGGTGGCGGGCGATGGTGTCGTCCGTCTTCCCAGGCTGCTGGTAGGACCCCGAGCCGACCTTCCTATTGCTTCACCGGGAAGCACGGAGGCTCATCCTACTAACCAGAGCGGACATGGTGATCGACGCTCGGGAGCTGCGTCACGGCGAGTTCGTCCATGAGGACGCCACCATCTGCTTCCCTTCCCACCGCGTCTAGGTAGGTGGCCAGGTAAGGCCTAACCATGTGCTTCTACTGCACGGGTCCTCGTCGCCCAAGGCTTCCCTTGCGTCGGCGGAGCCACAACGGCCGGAACTGCCGCCTCCCTCGCCGACGGAGATGGCGGCTTTAGGGAACCTAAAGGGGCAGAATTGGGGAGATGTGGAGGATGACTTGGAGGTGGACAGAGTGGCCGTGCTGCTGCAGGTGACCTCCGCGCCTCCGATGCCGGCAAACTAGGACCTTGATGTGCCTGAGAGAGGCGTGGCGACCCCGCGGTGCCTGTCTGTCCTCCGTCTGCCCTCTTTGGGGGATTTTTTCTCTCTGGTGACGCCCGCGTGGGGTGGACGGAAATGTAGCCCGCCTCTAGCGGTAGGAGGATCCGCACGCTCCTGGTGCCCTCGTTGCCGCAGGAGCATACCTGGGCGACCGTCCTGCACGTGGATTTTGGGCCTCGGATGGGTTGCACCCGGTTAGGGGACCATGGGACGCTACCAGGCCGTGACCCACATGGTAGTGCAAGCTCCCCTAGTCCCGGGATGAACTAGGGTTTGACCCATCCCTGTGCTCTCATGACCCCGTGCCGACCGTGTCGCATCCGTCGCCTGTCTCTGCCTCGCTCCCTCATCCCTTTGTGTCGCCGCCGTCACGCCCATGCCCGCCGACCTTCCTGCAGCCGGCGCGCTCGTACCACAAGGCACTGATGGCCAAGCGGCCCTACAACCCCTCCGCGCCCAGGGCGTCATCTCCGCGCCGTTGGACCCATCCTCGTGCCGTAGAGAGTCACCGTCCCGCCAGAATTCGCTGTCCCACGCGTCCCATGTCCGCCCCGCACTCTCGCCACAACACCACCCGCCCGCCAGGGGCTAGATGGGTTCCCACCGTTAGCCTGCCCATCCCTCGCCACCCCCACCGTGCCCTACCTACCGCAGGGCCTCACGCTCATTGCCCCATCAGCAACGGAGGGAGCAAGGGCCTATGATGGAGGACGCAGGTAGGCAGGTTTTCCCGGATGCATCCCGACAGGAGAGCCACCTCCGGTAGCAGGTGCTCGCTGCCCGTGGAGCGTCCCATGGTGGTCGGGGGAGCCTGGGCGGCACGACATGGTGTCTTGGCAGGATGGTCAAGGACAATGCCTAGCTCCTCCCCCTCTGGTTCAGTCGGCGGTGACCGATGTGGGCCCGCGGGGGCTCAAAAGAAGAAGAAGAAGGTGGCTGCAGCGAAGACGGACGTCCCGGGAGTGGTTGCACCCTTGTCGGGTGAGCCTGCCGGTGTGGTCCCGTCCCCAGCACCTCGCTTTGGTCATGAGTGCCTCGAGTACTATGACCACATGGTGAATGGGGGCTTCTACTACATCAATATGGGAGGAGTCCAGATGACAGTCCCGCAGACCCTGATGATGGTGACTATCCTAGAGCAGGACCAACCGCTGGAGTTTGAGGTGTCAGAGGAGCTACTCCACTATCTCCTAGGACACGAGTGGCCGAGGAGGAGGGTCTCGGCCACAGAGTTTGCAGTCTCGTTCCCGTCAGTTGCGACCCTGCGCATGTGTGCCATCGGAGCCTCCTTCACCCTGTCGATCCAGTAGCTGAAGGTGCTAATCTTGCCATCTTCCGCAGATTAGGAGGCTACAACTTCACTCTCGGATGCCTAGATCGACCTCTCTGGGGTCCCGTTGGAGGCGCGACATGAGGGGATTGCCGCGCTCATCTCCTAGATGGTGGGAAAGTTCCTGGAGGTGGACCCTCGCTCCCTCTCGGTTCATGGGCCGATCCGGCTGTGCATCCTATGCCTTGACCCCTCAGTGTTCCCGGTGTCGATTCCATGCTTCTTCTTCAACCGCACCGGTAAAGACCTGCTGATGTAGCTTGACGACTTGACTGCACCCCTAGGGGCAGGCTCCCTCTCCCCCTCGCCGCCCTAGGATGATGACCCTAGGATAGGATGGGAGGCTTCTAAGGAGGACTCTCCGGGCACCGAGTCTGCGGAGGCAGACAAGTCCCGGGCCCGCGAGGTGCCCGTTCCTCCCCGCAGCAGACGTCACAGGCATGGGTGGCGGCACGTCTCACCCTTCTATGGGCCACGTTGCTACGACAGCGGGACCCTACTTCCCGGACCGGCGTCCCCTCTGCCGATGGAGGTTCCGTGTTGGGCCCATCCCACTTAGGAGGTGCCGCTAGACTTTGACATCACTCAGTATGGCACCAACTTTGACAAGTCTCCGTTGATTGTGGGTGCAGTGCAGGCCGGGGGCGGGGTAGGCACACCCCCAGTCCAGCTAGCATCGTCTTCCGAGGATACCTCTAGGAGCGTGGGTCTAGATGTGTTCCCTCTATCGTACCCTCGCTCTACGGGGGTGGTGTCCTTCTCCCTTGCCCTCGACACGCTGGACCTCAAGGCTAGGGGGTCAGCCATGGTCGACACCACACCTACCATGGCTGGTCCCAGGGGGCGCCGTACCCGAGGGTCCGTGCCCACCTCCTCCACCTCCATCCCTCCACAATGTTCGCATCACGGGCTCCAGAGCTGGAGGGATGGGCCTGGAGCCCACATTGGACTAGAAGGTGTCCTAAAGAGTGAAACCCGCGACGAGTTCTAAGGAACTCGCCACCCTCCCTCTTCCGTTTTGAGTCCGAGTTTGCCTTTGAGTTTCAGGTTCTCAGTACTGGAGGAGGTTTCCCTAGAGCACCTGAGTGTGGTCGCTTTAGGCACCGACATCATTTTCCATGGAGAGAAGGGTCCTTAGGTTGAGTAGATTTCAACCATCAAGGCTAGAGAGGTGTACGGGGGCCAGATCGCCATAGCCCGTGCTCGTGATGCACGGTAGCGGGAATGGGCCCTCATGCTGGCAGGACCTAGGTCGGGTGACTTGTAACACCCTCGAATCGGCTCTATGTAGATTTCTGTGATTTCCGCCAAACCCGTATAGAAACGATTCAAAGATTCCCACTAGGCACTTGCGTGTAGGTGGAAAACAAAGTAATATCATTAAATAATTGTCCATGATGGAACCCATAGAACATATATATACAACAACGACTCCATGAGTCAAGAATACATTTATACAATACAAAGATCCAAATCACATATGAAAATAATACACATCTGAGTACGGATAAGATGCACATGG
This sequence comes from Avena eriantha, assembly GCA_910589775.1. Lineage (NCBI taxonomy): Eukaryota > Viridiplantae > Streptophyta > Magnoliopsida > Poales > Poaceae > Avena > Avena eriantha. Next base: position 283,791,784 of record OU342745.1, on the reverse strand, counting down.
GGCTAAGAGCCCTGAAGAATACCCAATGGTGTCCATAATGCTGACCATGCCAAGCCGGAAGGGTAACCCTGCTAACGACGGTGAACTCATACCTGTTAAAACAAAAAGGGTGCCAACAAAGGGCAAAGAAAAAAGGGAGCGGTCAGTACTGAGGCTAGTACACGGCGAGTCTATGATTCGGCGTCTCTCCCCTACATAGGTATGGTGGACTGAAGCGGCAACAAAGCATGCACTAAACAACCTATAGAGACTCGATATAACTGCCAGCTATCAATGAGGGATAAGAAAGACTTATTCGAAACTAACCTATTACTAACACCAAACATACCCATCCTGGTATTTCCCTCTCGAGACCAAACAAGGAAGTCATGCTGAGGAAACTCACATAGTTGGCAGGTTTATTCATTCATATAATGGTGGTTGTCCAACTTACTAGTCATACCATATAAAAGTCATATTATAGAAACAATTCTTTAGTTATAGTTGTCTATGATTGAGAAACTGTGCTCCATGTCGTCCATAACCATGGACACGGCATTTCGAAAAGATTTAACCCTGCAGGGGTGCACCAAAGTATCAACACGCACTTCAACCCTTGTTGTCAGATCCGAATATGAGCAAGCTCCTAAACATACACCCAATTGTATGCGACGGGGCTTCGGGCATGATGTTTCCTAGACTGAAAGCAAGTACATGGGGGCCACCCCATTAAGCTACCCGCAACGAAGTTGGCCGGCTCCAAGACGGACCCAGGGTTTGTGTCGACGGATGTAAACGACTGGGAACCCGAAAGTGTGACTGGGCTTGTCGATACAGCGAAAACGTGTAAGAAGTCCTAAACAGTACAGGCGCTCCACGTGTAGTCGTAAATAAAGAAGTAAAGCATGGCATAAGTACAAGATAGTAATAAAGCCCCAAACTACTTTGTGGCCCCTAGTATAGTACTTTGAAATATGGTAGTAGGTCAATTGGGTGCCCACCCACCCACCTGTGGTTAGCATGCTCGATCTAGGAACAAGTTTCAAGAACTCGTGTCCTAGGTGGACACAAGTCGGAGGCTAGAAACCAAATATTGACTATTACCCACTGGTGCTTCTGCATTATATCTATTTCCATGTTAATTGACAAGTTATATTGGAAGCCATGATCATCTCCACCATTAAACAAGTGCCAACCTTCCAACAACGGGCAATAAGATGCGTCCAAGGCAATATAGAGGCTGCAAGGAATATAAATGGTGCACGGAAATTAAAGCATGGCAACACGGATAGCAATAGATCAACAGAGGAAGTAAAGACTATAAATGCAAAATAGGTAGAAAGGGGGAGAATGCTCGCCTGGGAAAAACTACTAAAGATACATTATCAGAAGAACTTGTCAATACTCGCATGAACTCAATGGCCTAATCCGCAAAGAACCAAAGCACGAAAAGAAACACCGGATGCACTATTTAATACTACGGCAAAAGATTAGGCATGTTCATGATATGATACATGACATGGCGAAGATGCGATGCAATTAGGCAATATTAAGCGGAACTAGGGTTGATTAGATGGTTCATGTTGTATAGGTACTCCGCAATTTAAATGTTGGTTTAACAAGGCCAAATATGTCATTGGTTCGCTACACAAATTTAAATGGGGCCAATATAAGACTAGAATAGTCCACATATGGTCCCCAAATTTAATTATGAGGTGAATCAGCATAATGCCCCCAAACCACCAAACATGTATGGTCGCAGATGTCGAGGCAGACAGGGTCGCTGGCCGCACGCCATCGAGTCCCCCTCCAGGCCACCACCACTAGCCTCGACCTCGTCCTACGTGCTGGTATGGGCAGAGGCTCGCGGGGCAGCACGGAGAGGCAAGTGCCTACGGGCAGCACGTAGGACGAGGTCGAGGCCAGTGGCGGCGGCCTGGAGGGGGACTCGATGGTGTGCGGTAGCGACCTGCTGCCGGAGGCGGGAAGGAGGTCCATGGGAAGAAAAACGTTGAGGCGCCTCGTGGGGCTCGCTGGAGATGCTTGCGAGGCTTGCTAGAGCTGCTACAAAGGAGGTCGGGCCGCAGGAAAGGGATCCCACGAGGCGGCGGCGCGGGCTGGGCCGGGCCATGCTCCGGCGAGATGGAATGCAGCGGATATCGAGGCAGGCGCAAGCGAGGAGCGGCAACGGTGGGGAGCTTGGCTGTGTGCGACATGGTGCAGCGGCGTCGGGCGCGTGTGCTGGTGCGGCCGAGCTTGCGTGAGGGCCGACGACGCGGGTTCGTGAGATGAGCAGGGAAGAGGGAGGAAGGGGTCGAGCGGCACGGGGTAGGTGGGCGGCTATGCGGCACAGGTCGCGCGATGGGCACGAGGAGGTGGGCCAGGTGGAGCGGCCGCTGGGACTGGTCCGCGCGGGGCGGGGGGAGGGGGCAGGTGCAGCGATGGTTGTCGCGGGATGGGGTTTGCGTGCATGAGGGGGAGAGGATTTCGTGGGGCGTGGTTCACACATTGGGGCAGGATGCTGCATGCCACGTGTGTCAGGTCGTGGTTCTGGGGCGGGGTGGTGCGGGTGTATGAGGATGGTGGCGGTGGTAGCAAGGTAGGTGGGGATTTTTGGGTTAGGTCTTGGTAGGGTCTAGTCTAGGTTAGGGTTTGGGCAACGGGGTTATAGGCTGTTGGTTTGCTGGGCTTTTCGTCCAGCAGACTGGCAGCCTCCCCCGAGGTTCTATAAATATGTTTTTATTTATTATTTTTATTTTAAATAGACTTTTGTAAATAATTTTTAGACAAATAAAAGATCGGAGAAAGCCCGGGGTTTGATTTGAAATAGATAGGGGAATAGCTATAAAACAAAAATAGACTTTTAGAAAATAGTTTTAGACAAACAAATGCATGATGTCATGATGATGCTCAAATACAATGTCACATGATGACATTCGCATGCTATCATCATGATGCACAAGGGTAAAACACAACGATTTTCTAGTAGTGATTTTATCGGGGTGCTACAATTCGACACCACTAACAATGAATCTCGCCCTCGAGATCCGCCTCATCATACGAGGAAGAAGGCCGATGGTCTGAATCTTTTCGCTTTGTGTAGGTCCTCGCGACACCACTAACAAAGATTCTTCCTCCATCTTGAAATCGGCGAATCCACCAACAAGGAGTCGTTTTTCCCATTCGTTGAGGGAATGCTCCGGATAACAAAGGACGAAGTTAAAGGTCTCAAAAGGTATGGCCACCTTTAACTTCCATGGAAGGAGTAAAATCGCATTGATCCACCATTCAGCGTACAAAAGCGAATAATAAGAGTAGTGGTATGGTAGCTACTCCATCCCGCACTCAAAGCATTACTGTGTACATGAACAAAAGAATCATGCAACCAACTCTCGGAATTTAGACTGAAGATCTTTATAAGTGATGTTCGGAAACAAAGGATTGATGTAGGATCTTGTGATGTAGATGATGTCGTTGCTTTGGAAACCACCGAAAGATACAAATAAAATCGTATGAAAAGACACAATGATTAGGTTCCGCGATGGTTCCATTGGCATGAACAACACATGCTCAAGCTATACTCCAACTTCACCAATGCTTTTCCTTCTCATATGTTTTTCAACGATATAGATATCCGTCAAGGTGCAGATACAGATAAAGAATTCAAGGACCAAAAAGATTGGATAAAGGCTACAACAAACGAGATGCAGATTTGATGATTGTGGCACCACCGTTAAAAAAGGGAGGAAGCGAAACCCTGAAGGTACGACGGAAACCCAAGCACGAGAAATCCTGGACTCAAAGAGAGTTAAGATAGTAGATTAAAAACACAGAGGTAAGATGAGAATATCATAGGGTGTAAGGAGTAAAAAATACCTAAACAGATCTATCCAATCGTTTTTTGCAAAATAGTTTTGGACACCCCACGTCGTCCGTTAGCTAGGTTATCCTACAGGCTGGTCCAGTGGGGTATCGCAAATACTGAGCTCTGATACCACTTTGTAACACCCTTGAATTGGCCCTATGCAGATTTCAGCGATTTCTGGCAAACCCACATAGAAACGATTCAAATATGCCCACCAGGCACTTGCTTGTAGGTGGAAAACGAAGTAATATCGTTACAAAATAGTCCATGATGGAACCCACAGAACATATATATACAACAATGACTCCATGAGTCAAGAATACAGATATACAGTACAAAGATCTAAATCACATTTGAAAATAATACACATCCGAGTACGGATAAGATGTAAATGGGGCTAAGAGCCCTAAAGAATAACCAATGGCATCCATAACCCTGCCCAGGCCAAGCCGGAAGGGTAACCCTGCTAACGACAGCAAACTCATACATGTTAAAACAAAAGGGGTGCCAACAAAGGGCAAAGGAAAAGGGAGCGGTCAGTACTGAGGCCAGTACACGGCGAGTCTAGAATGCAGCGGCTCTCGCCTACATAGGTATGGTGGACTGAAGCGGTAGCAAAGTATGCACCCAAAAACCTATAGAGACTCGATATAACTATCGACTATCAGAGAGGGATAAGAAAGACCTATTCGGAACCAACCTGTTACTAACACCAAACATACCCATCTTGGTATTTCCCCCTCGAGACTAAACGAGGAAGTCATGCTGAGGAAAATCACACAGTTGGCAGGGTTATTCATTCATTCCATGGTGGTTGTCCAACTTACTAGTCATACCATATACAAGTCATATTATAACAAAATTTCTTTAGTTATAGTTGTCTATGATCGAGAAACTGTGCTCCAAGTTGTCCATAACCGTGGACATGGCTTTTTGAAAACATTTAACCCTATAGGGGTGCACCAAAGTATCCATGCACTTCAACCCTTGTTGTTAGATCCGAATATGAGCAAGATCCTGAACATACACCCAACGGTATGCGACGGGGCTTCAGACACGATGTTCCCCAGACCCAAAGCAAGTACATGGGGGCCACCCCACTAAGCTACCCACAACGAAGTCAGCCAGCTCTGAGACGGACCCAGGGTTTGTGTTGATGGCTGTAAACGACTGGGCTTGTCGATACAGCCAAAACATGTCACAAGTCCTAAATAGTACAAGCACTCCACACACAATCGTAAATAAATCAGTAAAGCATGGCATAAGTATAGGATAGTAATAAAGCCCCAAACTACTTTGTGGCCCCCGGTACAATACTTTGAAATCAGGTAGTAAGCCGACGGGGTGCACACACACCCACCTGTGGTTAGCGCGATCAATCTCGAAGCAGGTGTCAAGAACTCGGGTCCTAGGTGGACACAAGTGGGCGGTTAAAACCAAATATTGACTATTACCCACTGATGCCTCTGCATTATATCTATTTCCATTTTAACTGACAAGTTATATTGGAAGCCATGATCATCTCCACCATTAAACATGTGCCAACCTTCCAACAACGGTGGAACGGCAATGACATGGAGGAGCACCTGAGCAAGCAACTATGACTCACAAGGCCGACTATCTATCAAAATATAGAGGCTGCAAGGAATATAAATGGTGCACGGAAACTAAAGCATCGCAAAACAGATAGCAATAGATCAATGGGAGGAAGTAAATACTACAAATGCAAAATAGGTAGAAAGGGGGAGAATTCTCGCCTAGGAAACAGTGTTGAAGATACATTATCCGATGTCGTTGGATTGATGACAAGTACGCCATGAGGGGGTCCTCGAGGCGTGCGGAAGAGAGGGGTGTGAGACGTACGGTGTTCCGGGACGGTGAGCACACAAGTTTACCCAGGTTCGAATCCGCCGGCTTTGGATGGATCCTACTCCTACTAGCAATCCAGTAATACGGCAGAGCCGCAATATGGGTTACAAGGGTTTGCCTGTGCGAGTTGAGATTATAAACTATTGAGGGTGCCCTAAAGGCTCTCCCTAGGACGACTTATATAGATATCCGGCCTAGGGTTTAAAGGAGAGATCTATCCGGCTACGACTAAGAGTCGGTTACAGAGTACATCTTGAACTACAAGTAACACTATGGACCTAAGTCGGTAAGTCTTCTGGGCCTTCCCGTAGCCGGACTGGACTCCGTCTCTTCTCCCTGACTAGGCCGCCCGTGAAGCAAAGCTCTAACCCGAAGTGGGCCACCCTGGTCAGTGAGGAACTGTGAGGATACCCGGAAAGTATATCCCCAACAGTATCCCCCAAAAGTCTCCAAGATCCAAAGTCGGATTCATCATCGTCTAGCTTGATCTTTGGCTTGCAGAATCTTGAAGGGTTCCTGAAACTTCACAACAAAAAATACGATCCGGGTCTTAAAAATAAGTCGGACCTATCAACAAGTTACTCGGATTTTCCAGATTAATTTCAAACTAAGCCGGAACTTGGTCTCTAATGCCACCTGACACCAGTCATGGTCAAGTCACGTCCTCTGATAGACATCCTGTCAGCACGACCGTTGGTGGGTCCGCAGTTCACGAAACCGAGTCATTTTTCAATGCATACGCGGAGATCGAGGCGACGTAATCATCGCGTGGCTCCTTCCCAGTTTCTTCCACGACGCGTGGTGGTTACACTATACCATTTGCACGAATCTTGGCGCGGTTAGGTGGATATAAGGGGTGAGGATTCTCCTCCTCCTTTCCTAACATGTTCCTTTTCCGTTTCTTCTCCTCCAAATCTCCCCTGCGCACAGAGCTCCTCTGCTTTCCCCAAAAACTCCCAGCGCCGCCCATCTTAGGTCACCGGCGCACTGGAGAAATGGCTTCGTCTTCATCTTCCGGTTTGGCGGCGGCAGCGACGGCGGAGGCGGTGGTAGAAAAGGAAAGCTTCCACGGGGTCTGGATCCCCTGCGTGCTTGACGACGAGAAGCTCCGTGGCATGGAGACGGAAGGGCTCCTCCACGCCGGCGACTGGCGGAGCAGCGTCGGGGAGACCGTCCCCAACCCACACTCCGGCGAGCGGGTCCACTTCGGCACCCACCTCGACAAAGGTTTGTCGATTCCTCCCTCGGAATTCTTTTCCGAGGTGATAGATCACTATAGTGTTCAGCTCCACCATCTTCCTCCCAACTCCCTCCTAGAGATGAGCGCCTATGCGGCTTTGTGTGAGGGATTTCTCGGCATTAGGCTGAGTCTTACCTTATTCCGGTACTACTTCCATGTCCGGACAAATTCTATCACTACCGGTAATCTGTATATTACCGGTACAATTAGCTTTTCACTTAGACGTGAGCGCGCATATCCCAAGATTCTAGCCAGTGACTCGGTCAAACAATGGCCAGCCACCTTCTTTTATCACAAGGATATTTCGGCTCCCGGCAAAGCCACCGCTTTGCCGGCTTTCGTCGACGGAGCTGCCACGGCCCAACCGTCTTGGGACGAGGCTCCTCCGGCTCTCAGTGACGATCTGATCCTTGCTAGGCGGATCGAATATCTGATTAAACACAAATGACTGAAGGGATCCGACTTGGTCCAATGTTGGGAGTCACGCTGGATCCAACCCCTTCAGTACCATGGAGACTGACTGATGCACTCCATCACGTCGTCCAAAAAGGATTCCCTCCACATCAGCCCCAGAGCCTATACCACGCAAGGTTATATAAGCCAGATAAAATGGTTGATAAGGGAGCGGATCGAGAGGAGGATCCCGGAGGTTTCTCTAGATATGCACACAGCGGAAAACCCTGTAGTGTCGGTAAGCTTCTAACAATAAACTTTTTTATGTGTTTCAATCTTTAAGTTATATCGCAATACTGATATGTTTTCCTCTTTTCAGCTTGCTGACCTCCCCGAGTCGGAACTTGCTCCACTCGAGGGATATCCTCCAAAGTTTTCTCAGGAGGCGGAACTGGTCCCATTGCCGGACATTGCGCTTAAGAAGTGCAAGGCTATGACAGTGGCTGTCGGTACAAAGGAGGTGCCCATCGTGAAGAGGTAACTTTCAACACAACTTTTCGCCTATGTACCTTACTCAAATTTTCTTTCGAGATGTAATGTTTTCGACTCTATTACATTCTCAGAGCTAAGCAGCTCATCAAGGGCAAGGGGAAGGGAACTTCTTCGAAGCCCTGCGACAGACGAAGCTTACCATAGCTTATCCTACCGTAGCTCCTCCGACTCCTGCCCCTCAACCTTCCGCAACGCCGGTGATTACTACTTCTCCGATTTTCGCAGAAGATCCGGCTCCTTCAACGGAGCCTGCGATCTTGAATCGCAAACTGACATCACCATGAGTGAGTCGGGTATAGATAAGGGTGAACCCTCTTCGGGTAATGATCCCTCGGCAGAAACCTTTGCCAAAAACCTTCTTAGCAATCCGGGACTTGCCAAGTTTGGCCTATCTCGGAAATCTGCAGAAGAGATCCAGTAGCTGGCCAGGCAATGCCTAGAGAAAAGAAATCTATCTGTCGAAGAAGAAGCGCAAGAAGCAGAGGACATCAAGCACTCTGACCTTCTTGAACAAGTGCGTCTTCACGATGAGAGGATAAGGACCGGTGAGCTTTCAACTGCGTCAGTGGTTCCTCTGACTCTTGCCGAGGAGGTTGCTGTTGAAGTGAATGCGAGTTTGGATAAACTTACTCGCGAACAATATGTAAGTCGGAATTCTAACTCCTGCTTTTCCTTTATTTCATATCATATCCTCTAGCCCCCAAGCATGAAGTGGTATATATAATCCGGGTTTATGCTTCCTTAGGATGCCAAAGAATGAACTAGTGTAGCCCCCAAGGCTCGTGCTGATATTAGTAAAAATATTAGCCCGAGTCTTTAGTAGACTTCTGGCTTTGGGTATTCTGACTTACAGAAAGTATATTCCTATAACCAGGATTTGCTGAAAAATGTCTGCAATAAGCGGAGAGAGATCATAACTCTCTGACTTAAGAATGCTGAGCTTAAAGTTGCCAAGGATGAGGCCGAAGGTAAACATTCCGAGACTCAAACCTTGTCTTTCATGTTTTCATAGTCGAATTTTTACTGAACTACTGTTCTTTTTGACTTATAGCGCTCGTAAAACAGTCCTACGCTATGATTGAAGAGGCCGAGAACCTCAAAACCTTGTTGGTGGAAAACAAAGAGCTTCGCCAAGGTGGGCGCCAACTGTCGTCGGATTGATGACAAGTACGCCATGAGGGGGTCCTCGAGGCATGTGGAAGAGAGGGGTGTGAGACGTACGGTGTTCCGGAACGGTGAGCACACAAGTTTACCCAGGTTCGAATCCGTCGGCTTTGGACGGATCCTACTCCTGCTAGCAATCCACTAATACGGCAGAGCCGGAATATGGGTTACAAGGGTTCGCCTATGCGAGTTGAGATTGTAGACTATTGAGGGTGCCCTAAAGGCTCTCCCTAGGACGGCTTATATAGATATCCGGCCTAGGGTTTACATGAGAGATCTATCCGGCTACGACTAAGAGTCGGTTACAGAGTACATCTTGAACTACAAGTAACACTATTGGCCTAAGTCGGTAAGTCTTCTAGGCCTTCCCATAGCCGGATTGGACTCCGTCTCTTCTCCCTGACTGGGCCGCCCGTGAAGCAAAGCTCTAACCCGAACTGGGCCACCCTGGTCAGTGAGGAACTATGAGGATACCCGGAAAGTACATCGCCAACATTTGAAGAACTTGTCGATACTAGCATCCACTCAATAGCCTAATCCACGAAGAACCAAAGCACTAAAAGAAACACGGGATGCACTATTTAATACTACGGCAGAAGATCGGGCATGTTCATGATATGATGCATGACATGGCAAAGATGCGATGCAATTAGGCAATATTAAGCGGAACCAGGGGCCGACAATTGATTAGATGGTTCATGTTGTATAGGTGCCCTGCAATTTAAATGTTGGTTTAACAAGGCAAAATATGTCACCTGTTCTCTAACGCAAATTTAAATGGGGCCAATATAAGACTAGAATAGTCCGCATATGGTCTCCATATTTAATTATGAGGTGAATTGGCATAATTCCCCCAAACCACCAAACATGTATAAAAGCATGAACAATTGATTCAACAAGTATATTATATTCATCAAAATAGGGTCTCGGAAAAAAGGGGTCACATATAGGGGACACGACAATCTTGGTTCAAGGTTCGACGGTGTTCGCTCTCACCAGGATCGGTCTTCAAATCGGGCTTTGGGGTCCTGGCCATCGGATCCACTCTTCAATTCCAGGGTCGGGGTTCGAATCCATGAAGGAGAACTCAGGGTCTTCGGGTCCAACTTAGGGTCTCGGACATCAGATTTGTGAAGGGGGTCATGGCGTTCTGAGACGGAGGTCTTGACGTCTTCGGGTCCCAGGAAGAAGAAGCGCTGGTTCCGATGGTGAAGATCATCAAGTCCGGGCAGGGAACTTGAGGGCCAAGACTTGCGACATGGGCTCGCGTCATCTTTGTTTTGACATGGCACAACGACACCGGGGTTCGGTACACACACATACAACTGTACAGTACCCATCCTGCAACAACATGAACATCACAAGTTGTTTGGACTCGCAAACCAGGAAGATGCGCTGCTGGTGGTCGCCGATGTTGAGGTGGGCATGATCGCTAGCCTGCCGAGGGGAGATGGTCAGCGCTGGAATGGGAAGAGGCTCGTGGGGCAGCGAGGAGAGGCGAGCGCCTGCGGGCGGCATACAGGACAAGTTCGAGGCCAGCGGCGGAGGCCTGGAGGGGGACTCGACGGCACGCGGACGCGGCCTGCTTCTAGAGGCAGGGAGGAGGGCCGTAGGGAGAGGAACATCAAGGCCCCTCGTGGGGCTCGCTTGAGCTACTGCAGAGGAGGCCGGGGCGTAGGAGAGGGAGCCCGCGAGGCGGCGGCATAGGCCGTGCTCCGGCGATACGGAATGCAGCGGAAGCAGGTCGCAGGCAAGGAATAGCGACGGTGGCGAACTTGGCTACACGCAAGGCGGTGCAGTTGCGTCGGGCACACGTGCTGGCGCAGCCGAGCTTGTGGGAGGGCCGGCGACGCAGGTTCGGGAGATGAGTAGGGCAGAGGGAGGAAGGGGTCGAGCCGCATGGGGTAGGTGGGCGGATGTGCGGTGCAGGTCGCGCGATAGGCACACGGAGGTGGGCCAGGTGGAGCGGCGGCTGGGGCTAGTCCATGCGGCGGGGGGGCAGGTGCGGCGATGGTTGTCGTGGGCTGGGGTTTGTGTGCGTGAGCGGGAGAGGATTTCGTGGGGTGTGGTTCACGGGTTGGGGTAGGGCGCTGCATGCCGTGTGTGTAGGGTCGTGGTTCTGGGGCGAGGTGGTGCGGGTGTACGAGGATGGTGAACGGTAGTAGGGTAGGTGGGGATTTTGGGGTTAGGTCTGCATAGGGTCTAGTCTAGGTTAGGGTTTGGGCGACGGGGTTGTAGGTTGCTGGCTTGCTAGGCTTTTGGCCTAGCAGACTGGCGGCCTTCCCCGAGGTTTTATAAATATGTTTTTATTTATTATTTTATTTTAAATAGACTTTTGTAAATAGTTTTTAGACAAATAAAAGATCTGAGAAATCCCGGGGTTTGATTTGAAATAGAGAGGGGAATATCTAGAAAACAAAAATAGGCTTTTAGAAAATAGTTTTAGATAAACAAATGCATGATATCACGATGATGCTCAAATGCAATGTGGCATGATGACATGAGCATCATATCATGATGATGCACATGGGCAAACATAGCGATTTTCAAGTAGTGATTTTACCGGGGTGCTACATGACTCTAGGTCCAGCTCTGTGCCACCCCTCCAGCCCATTAACGATGGGCCTCCTATGAGGACTCCTCTTACCAGGAGACCTCGCACGAGACCACCAAAGGCTCCCTCTCGCCAACCCCCATTCGGACGATAACGTTCCGCCCCAAGTAAGGGGGTCGCGCCTAAGTGATTGTGCTTATGAATATCCTCAGAGTGATCCTGTTCCGCCCCTAGTAAGGTATATTCAGTCAGGACAGTTGATGCCAGCAGGTTAAGGAATGTTTTCTCCAAGAGGATGTTGATATCGTGGGCCTTCAGGAGACGATCCGACATGATTTCTCGATCGTGGAGTTGGAGGGCCTATTGATGTCTACGCACTTCCATTCTTGTAGACAGTTGTTGGGCCTCCAAGTGCACAGGTTTGTAGAACAGCAGCAAGTTTTCCCTTAAGTGGATCACCCAAGGTTTATCGAACTCAGGGAGGAAGTGGTCAAAGGTATTCCCTCTCAAGCAACCCTGCAATCAAGATACAAGAAGTCTCTTGTATCCCCAACACACCCAATACACTTATCAGGTGTATAGGTGCACTAGTTCGGCGAAGAGATAGTGAAATATAAGTGGTATGGATAACTATAAGTGGTAACGGTGATAGAAAATAACTTGATGGCGTGGAAAAGACTAAAGTAAAATTGAAATAAAGATAGAAGCAAGCAAACATGTAATAGATCTAATAGCAAATGGTGTTTCAATGCTTAGAAACAAGGCCTAGGGATCATACTTTCTCTAGTGAACACTCTCATATAAATATCTTCTCTTTATGATACTACTCTGAACTACTCTATGGTTGGACACTCTAATCCATGGTAAGGCTATAACAGCACACCTCAAAGTAAGCCTTTCCCATCTAGAAAACCCCACACTGTCACCTTGAGCACTAGATGGTTCCAACAAACACCACAATTTCATAAAGACATCCAACTCCAAATATAACTCATAACAAGTATTTATAATCTCTAGCCTAAGTGCAACCATGGTGTGCATGCTGTCACTTTCACACACATGGGGAGAGCAGTGATCTATTAAAGCACTTGAGTAGCAAGGTAGATCTATAGATTACAAGCTCATGATCTCAATAAGATCATGCATAGAGAGAGAGAGATGAACACATAGCTACCGGTAGAACCCTTAGCCTCGAGAGAGAACTACTCCCTCCTCATCATGGGAATCAGCAATGGTGATGGAGATGGTGGTGGAGATCGATGGAGATGGCTCCGGGGGCACTTCCCCGTCTCGACAGGGTGCCAGAACAGAGACTTTCTGTCCCCCGAATCTCCCCTTCGGTGGCGGCGGCGCTGCGGAACTTTTCATGGCTGGAGGCTTGACGATTTAGGGTTTTCGCATCGGGAGGAATATATAGGCGAAATGGCAAGGTCGGTGGAGTCCGGAGGGGCCCACACCACCTGGTGGCACGGCCAAGGGGGATCCGCGCCACCCTATGGTGTGGCTGGCCCCTGGCGCCTCTCCGTCTCGTCTTATGGCTCCGTGTTCCCCCGGTGAAATAATGACTTTGGCTTTTGTCCCGTCCAATTCCAAGACATTTTCTGACTTCCTGAAACCAAAAACAGCAGAAAACAGGCAGCTAGCACTGTGGCTCTTGTTAATAGGTTAGTCCAAGAAATCATATGAAAAGTACTCCAAAGTGTGGACAAAACACAAGAAAGTAGATAAAACCAAGCATGGAACATCAAAAATTGTTGATACATTTGCAATGTATCACCTATCCCGACACAAGTTTCTCTGGACATGGCTCTCGGCTTGCGGTCACTCGGGTGGAATCCTCCTTGGAGTCAAGGAGGAGACCTTCGAGGTTGATGATATGGACCACGGAGAATTATTTCTGTGTATGGCTCTCACCCATAGACAATCACGCCTCAAGTGGGAGGTGATCATTGTCTATGGCCCTACGGACCATAGGAAGTCCTCTGAGTTTCTGGTCGAGCTCAAAGCTAAGGTGGAGCATACGGAGACCCCTATCATTGTGGCAGGGGACCTCAATCTCGTTCGCTCTGTTGAAGACAAGATCTTGCTGCACATGGACCTCCATAGGATTCACATGTTCAACGACTGTATCGCCAACCTGACCCTCCGAGAGATTACTAGAGGCGGGACCAGATTCACTTGGACCAACAAGCAGCTAGACCTGATTCGTAGTGTCCTCGATTATCTTGGTGGAATGGGAGGTGGCATTTCCATTGTGCTCTCTTCGTGTGATCACTAGGGTTGGCTCTGACCATACCCTCTCCTCCTGTCCTCGGGAGTGGGATCCCCTCCTAGGCTGAGCCGCTTTCAGTTCGAGAACTTCTAGCTTAAACAATAGGGTTTTGTGGAGGCAGTTTGATCTAGATGGATGGAGGTTGCCGTCTCTACCCCTCGAGTATATTGTGTCATTGATACTTGGCATCATTGTGCCCAGATGTCACGGCAACATATGCAGGGACGGGGCTAACCCGTAGGGCCGCGATTAGAGGGTAGAAGGACACCATTCTGTAGGAGATCCAGGCCCTGGACCAGGAAGCGGACCTGGTGGGGCTGTCGGCTGATGCCTAGTCCCATAGGTATTCCATGGAGACCTCCATTATGGAGATCTACAAGGGAGAGGAGGCTTTCTGGAGGGAGAGTTGTCGCCGGAACTGGACCATCCAGGGGGATTCGAACACTGTCTACTTCCATGCCATCACAAATGGTAGGCGTAGGAAATGTTCGATCCCATGCCTCTGGGACACAGACTCCCTTCTGGAGGACCAAAGAGAGATCTCGTCCCATATATATATATATATGTTCTACTGGGACCTTTTCTTGGTAGCCCCAAGGTTGTTACTTGCACTAAGGATGGACTTCTAGACTAAGAGTGCCAAGGTGACCACGGAGGAGAATTTGGAGCTGACTCCACCCTTTCTTCCTACTGAGGTTGCCGAGGCTATCAAGTCTATGAAGGAAAATTCGGTGCCGGGGCCGGATGGACTGCCAGTGATCTTCTTCCACACATTCTAGGAGCAACTCTGTCCGGTGGTTATGCCGATGTTTCAGACTCTTATTATGTCTAGGCTTAACTTTTGTGTGATTACCCTGATCCCCAAATTAGTGGGGGCCACAGATATTCGCCAGTTCAGACCGATCACGGTGATCAATGTCATCCAGCACATCTTTGCCAAGGTTTGCACCATTAGACTCGCCCTGTCATGGAACGCCTGACCCATCCACTTCAGTTTGCCTTCTTGAAGAGTCACCTAATTCATGATGGAGTACTCGCGCTTCATGAAATCATTCATGAGGTGAAGGTGTGCCATCATAAAGGGGTGTTCCTCAAGCTAGACTTTCAGAAGGATTATGATAAGATGGACTGGGCATTCCTTAGACAAGTCCTCGAGCGTCGAGGACTTGATGACAGGGTGATCTGTTGGATTATGCAGTTTGACATGAGTGGTAGCACCGCTATTAATGTTAATGGGGAAGTGGGTCCATATTTCTGACCCTCCTACGGAGTTAGACAAGGGGACCCGATTTCCCTCCTTCCCTTCAACTCTGTGGTGGATGCCCTGGTAGAGATCTTGGACAAATCCAAGATCGCTGGCCACATCTCAGGTGTGGTAGGGCATCTAATCCCTAGAGGTCGAGTCGCCCACCTCTAGTATGTGGATGATACTATGATCATGGTGCAGGGATTAGACCTCGACATTATTAACCTCAAGTTCTTACTCATGTGCTTTGAATCCATGTCGGGCCTCAAGATCAACTTTGACAAGAGCAAGGTCTTGATCCTGGGTTTCTCCGATGAGGATAGGCAACGCATCACTGACCGCCTGAACTGCCGCCTAACAGACTTCCCCATTACCTACCTGGGTATTCCCATGAGAGATTCTCGGGTTCAGATCAAGGATCTTGATCCCATGGTCGCAAAGGTTTGGTCCAAAGATGAACCGTGGCGTTGCGCCTCACGTACAAGGAGAGAAAGACCATCCTGATCAACTCATGCTTGCCCAACCTCACCATGTATTAGATGAGCCTTTATCTTCTTCCAGAGGGAACCCACATAGACTTCGCAAAGGGGTTGTCTCGGTTCTTCTGGGTTGCCAGAGATAGGCACCAGAAATATCATATGGAGAAATGGGTGGATATCTATACCCCCCAAATCCTTGGGGGGCTAGGAGTCCTTGAATTGCGCCGCTTCAATGTGGCCCTCCTACTGAAGTGGGTTTGGCGGATCCTCCAAGACGATGGAGGCCTTTGGCTGCAACTCATCAAGGCCAGGTACGTCCGGGCCGCCCCCTTCTAGCATGCGATCAAAGGGAGGGGTCACAGTTCTGGCGGGCCATCCAAGATATTAAACACTGCATTCATCGGGGCTCTCTCTTCATGGTGGGAAATGGTCGGGATGTCTTGCTTTGGTTAGACCCCTGGGTATAGGGGATTTCCCTCTACCAGGAATTCCCAGCACTATTTGCCATCTGCGCAGCTCCCACAATGTTAGTAGCCGAGGCTGTCCAAGAAGGCCACTGGAACATCCCGTTCCAGAGAACCTTGAATGACGATGAGGCTGCTAATCTTCTGGTTGGTGTTTGCGGCCATTACATTGACATTATGAAATATTCGGAATAAGTTGGTGATAGAGCGGATATTTCCTCGCCATGCATTTGACTCTGTGTTTTTTTGCTTGCCTACCTACAACAGTGGTACCCCATGTCTAGGCAGAGGATCAGGAGAGCGTGGACGGCATCTTGCAGGCTCTTCGGGCGTCGGCGCAGCGCTTCACGGCTCTAGCTAGTGCCTCCGCGGCTTCCTAGAGTGAGCGCCCCTCCAGCTCCTCCGTTGCTTTTTCTTTTTTGTTGCCTTGGCGTGATGTGTTGCGGCCCCAGCGGACTTTTTTTTTCTTTTTTGACGTCTGGGCGTCGGTGACTTAGTCGTACTCTGTATGGTTGTGGCTTTAATTATAAAGCGGGGCGTAAAGCCTGTTTCGAGGATTATAATATTTTTTTCCAAATATTTATTAGTTATGTATTTGGCTTTCAGGTTGATTGTTGTATGATTTTGCCAGAATTTGATGAACAATCTAATAGAGCAGTTGCTCTGTGTCGATACATAAGCTATATTCACTATATTCAGTCGATTTGAGTGGCGTTATAATGATATGATCAACGTGGTGTATAAGTCTAACATGTGATTCATATGATCGAGAACTATACGAGGTATTCATATCTCTTGCTTATTCTCCTTGGTAAGGGGCCGCTCAATAAGAATGGTTGTGTAAACAACAAAAAAACGCTTAATTATACAGTAGCAAATCTCGAGGTGAGAGTCAACCTGTAATTGGCCTAATATTTCACGGCACTCTTTTCCATTAAGACCTTATTTACTTCGTATTTTCTAGAGTGTTCGCGGGGATCGCAGGAGATTATTTTAATTCCCGCAAAATCTTCACAGTCCGTTTATCACGCCGGTTTTGCCGGGATAATCCCGGCATTCCTCACAAATCCTTCATATTTTTGTCTAGATTGAAAACTCTCCTCTAAGATAGAGTATTTGGGGTTGGAGAGTATTATATTGAGTGAATACCAAATTCTTGCATATTCAAAAAACTGTAGTGAATAAAAATACGAGAAAAATAAACAAGGCCTAAGTGAGATTAGCGACTCAAACTCTGAGATCCGAAAAGTGCGATCTCACATGTTCCAAGATTTGCCATATCGTAGTGACAGAATGAACTAGACCGCAAAATACTCTTGAATTTTTCTACCCGTGGAAAGATTGTGGTGCTCCAAACATGGGACACACGTTTGGCAGCTTATCGAGTCCTTTTATCGGTACACTTGTAAACTGCATATGATATTGAGCTGAGGTGCGGTTTGGTGTACTGACCGTCTTTGCATTTTCAGTTTCGTGAGCTTGAGAGGGGTACAAGTAAAAAGTGTATTGAGCATATGATTGGACTCTCGTGGCTGTGGGTAGAGCTGTAAGAAAAGCTCGAGACTCAGTGAGTGGCTCGAGATCCGACTCAAAAAGAAATAAGTTCGTTAGACTAGCCCTAGTGGGAGTATCATAAGGAGTATTATGCATGTCACTTTGACAAAAATCTGATGTGGCACTACAATTAATGAAGAGAGCTTGTTAGTAATACTACCTCTATCCCGGTTTACATGGCTCAACTAATTTTGCATCAAGACCAAGGTATTTTTTCATTGGACCATAAAAACTCTTCTAAGTTGTGCCTCTCTCCAATCAACTGCTGCCGTTTATGAAGTAGTAGATTACGCCGTGCGCATGCAGCCAGCCCATTGGCTTAGTTCCTCGCCCCACCGCATGCACCACATAATTAGAGGAATTACTACTTCTAATTAATTGCATGCATGCCTTAGAGAGGAGCTAATGTCGGACAAATGTTTTTTCAGATTGAGTCCTGTAAACCGAGACGGATGGAGTATCATAATATGATACTGTATCATAGCTCGTGAAACTAGGTAATTTAATGATCAATACATCTCATACACACAATTGCATTGAGATCGTAGAAAAAATTAAATACAATAGTAATATGATACTACTATATGATACTAATCACTAGAGAGGGAGTATCATACACTAGTATTATATGCATGATACTAGTAATATGATACTCCCACGGTGATCAGTCTTATAAGTGTCGTACACAGTACACAGCTCGATTTGAAGACGAGCTGCTCCCGAGCCAACCCTAGCTCATTCTGATTTTGCTCGAGAGACATAAATTATGTTATGTATTAGAAGGAAGTATAATAGTTTAATAATGTGCATGTGATTTATATATCCCTTCTGGCGGTCCATCAGTTGGTCCATATACCCCTAGTGCCGCCGCCACTCTCCTACCTCCTTGCCCTTTCCTCCTCGTCGCCCTTGGAGGCCCGCCGACCTAAGAGCACGGCGCCGGTGATGGGGGTGACGGGGATCCGGCCTCCCGGCCCCAGCATGGTGGAAGGGAGGGATTCCCGGGCGTTGGACGGGGCCTGCGTAAGGTGCTGGTGCCATGGCTGCTCTTGGCGAGGTGGAGGGGCAGCGGTTGGGGTGGAGCAGCTACTCAGATCCGGTTGGCGGCGCGGTGATCTAGCGGCCCATCTGGTCCGATCTGGGATGATGGGCAGCGGGTCGGTGCTCGCTCATCTAGTCTCCACCTGCGGTGTTGTCTCTTCGTCGAGCTAGTGGTCATGGCGGCATAGGTCACCATGGATCTGTCGTTCTTTTCCGGTGGGTCTTGGTGGCCGGTGAAGACCGGCGGTGTGGGGGCTTCCGTCTGGCTTTGAATAAAGGGGGTTGGTCCTAGGATCCCTCTCGTGCTAGGACAAAGATCTACCTGCTCCATGACTTCATCGATCTGGTCGATGTGTTGTGTTCCAGAAGATTCCGCTGGTGAACTCCAATGGGCGACATGCCGGAGTTCGCAAGATTGGATGGATCTCGGTCGCGCGCAACCATGTTTTTATCTGACCGTTTGGTTTCAGAGGGAGTGTTGTGAAGCTTTACATACTGTTGCAATCAAGGACATGCCATTAGTCCCATGGTAAAGTCAGTCGTGGAGAATGACATGAAAGCCAAGGTTTGAAGAATGGTGATGGTGGCGTAAATCCTGTTTGCGATGAGGTTTTGGCTTGGCGTTTTAAGTCTTGGAACAGCGACATTGGAAGGTGGGGGCGACCGTATAGGAGATTTCCAGAGTTCAAGCTACAGGGTAAAAATCTAAGGTCTGGCCTTAATTGGTTGTGCCTGGCAATGACCTTGCTGACGGCATTGTTTTGTCTGCGCGGACTTTCTCCAGGATGAAAATATAGGATCGATGATCAGGCGATGATGACGCTAGTGCACTGTTCTCTTCTTGGAGGCATCGCTTTTGGAGACGATGGATTTCTTGTGCTGCCTTGGTGGTGTTTGGTCGGTGTTGTAGGGCATAGATCTCTAAAGCGGGACTTTCTTTTTTCTGTAATTCTTCTTTCTTTTGTTGGTTGTGTGCATCCGTAATACCATTAGGGTAATACGTTGTTGCAGAAGCTAGGTGTAATTGGTATCTCGCGATATTAATATATGCTCCTTTCTAAAAAAAATATATCCCTTCTAATGTTGATGGGATTTCACAAAGCAAACGTGGATGGCCAGTCTATTCTGTCTATATGTTATGGATGTGGTTTTTGTTCCTTCTATATGCAAGCAATAATTGAAAGTTTTATTGTTTTTCATAGTTCGAAACTAGCTTGAGATCTGACTCCAAATCGTTACCAGCTGAGTATGAACCAACTTTTTAGCTCTGCCTTTAACTCGACTTAGCATGAGCTCGCTCAAATTTTAATATGAGCTAAGCTAAGCCAAGTCTAACTCGCCCAAACTCCACTCGTTTGCAGGTCTAGTTGTGGACTTGTGGCCACAGTTGACCCAGGAGGCAAGTAGCACCAAACCCGGGTGCCATTTAGGTGTCGTCTCCACTAGGTGTTAGTAGAAGCCCGTGAGCAAGGCACCACCTAGTTTAATACTAGAATGTTTCATGCGAAAGGAGAGGTTAGCATGCTAATTATCACCTCTGTTCCATGTTAACTATCTTAGATTTTTCTAGATTCACATGTTTTACACACTACAACACATACAGATACCCAAATCTGCGACAGTTAATAGGAGCATAGGAAGAAGTAAGTGAGGGCATGTATAATCGAATGATGCCAGCTTTTCCATATAGGTGCCATGTTACATGTTTGTTTAATTGAAGGAAGAAAATGAAGAATCCTTCTCTTTACTAAGTGATACTCTCTTAGAAAATAAGTTAAGGTTATTTTCTCCATTATCCACATGTCTTTTCTTAACAGTATGTTTTCTTACTAAAAGTTAATTATAATTGCAAGAGATGATAGCAAGAGATAATGCATTGTAGAACTTATACCTATTGTCTTCTCTGAATGACGTGGATAACTAAGAGAAGACTCGAGCGGGGACCCTCGGGAAGGAAGCTCCTCCTCCCAGGAAGATTAGGAGGCACCACCCGTCGGGATGCCCTCACGATGTAGCATGACCTATGGTCGCTACCACATCATGGTCTCCAACTTATGCCAAGTCGTCACGGACTTTAAAGGTGAATCTTATCCTCTATGCGAGTCCACTTCCTACCCTACTGAATGGTATACTACTCCATACTCCATCCTATGACCATGCTAGGTTCACATTGACAAGTACATAGACAAGGGAGAAAGCCCGGAGAATCAACCCCGACAAGACGGAGGCTTGGAAGAGGAGAAGAAAGAAACTGGAACGAGCGGTACTATCGCTCCCATCAGCGGTACTACCGCGCACCGGTACTACCGCTCAGCCTCAGCGGTACTACCGCCCTAGACCCGTGGAGATCCAGCTACTCCTATGTTGCCACTGGTACTACCGGGCCAACAACGGTACTACCGGGCTACACAACCAATACTACCAGACTAGAGCTCGACAACAGCTGATTCCCAAAGCTACCACTCGAGTTGACGCTTCTACCGCTAAATCCCAGTACTACCGGACCCAAGGACTGGCACTAACGGTCACAACAGTGCCTGCGCGCACCAGATCTAGGCCACAACCCATGTACCCTTTTATTATGTTTTTCAACCCTACTTCTATCCCTAAACTATCCCTATGTAAGTGGCTAGCCTATATATAGTCCTCACCCATCATGTATCCCTTAGGCATAGATGATAGACTCGAAGACAACCCGCTTTGTGAAATCTCTAGTTTTGCCTCATCCCTTTTACCAAGGAGACCGACTATCGTTACCAACCTTGTTGGACTTTGCATAGCGCATCCATCGTTATACAAGGCTTACGTTTGCGAGTGCGTAAGCGTCGATTCCAAGACCCTCTCTAAGGTGTTCTTCTCTGTCCGCTTGGATTGACGGGAGCATATTGACCGATCTTTCCTTGCGAGGATTCTATCAGATAGGTGACCACCGATGGGATAAATTGGCCTTGTATCGTGTTGTGTTGGTGTGTGTTCATCGTGTTCTTCGTGAGGTGTGTGTTCGCTTCCGCTACCTTCTCCTTTTCCCTCATTTCCTATTGATTTGACCACAAGATCCATGAAGGTCGGGTCACCCTTGAGGTTAACCCTTATCATCTAGTATCCACACGTTTTGGTTGCCACGGATTCTCATCGATTTGGTCTTTTTCCCATAAATTCGAAAATTCCAGAAAAATAGCCCAATTTCGTGTTTTGGATCGATCTGCGATTTGAGTGCATTTTGGTAGGTTTTGATCTATGGATTACTTGTTAAACTTGTTGATCTACCTTACCCTGCATTCCTATAGCCTAATTCCTTGATTTACCCTTTTGATTTGGTGATTTTCCTCAAGATTTTCTGCCCAAATTGCCCCAAAATCGTGAAAACGCGTCAAAAGTGGGTATCTCTGCGACCACCGGTACTACCGGGCTCAAAATCCAGTACTAACGGACCTCCCCGGTATCTAAACGGTACTACCCAAAAATTCTGTACTACCGCTCAAAAGTCCAGTACTACCGCCCGTACCAAAATAGAATCAATAGATTCTCATATTTCAGCTTCTCACCGTTTGAGCATAACTTTTGCATTCGAACTCGAATTTTGGTGTTCTTTAGATCATTCAAAGAGGATAAGGAGCTATACATCATCATCCACGTTACTTATGCTATCTAATCCATCCAAGTCCCGTAAGAAAGACGGAATCCAACAATAAAGGGTGAAGATCGATGATGAAAGGTATCAACATTCTATGACTTCTCCATACTTGCATTCCTTTGTGAGCTACACTATCTTTGTGACCAACAAACACCTATTGGGACTAGTTACTCCTATGCTTGATTGAGATTTGCACATTTTATACCTTGTAGAATTCCGAGCAAAAGTTGTGAGCGCTATCTTATATAGTTATCTTATATAGTTGTTAGCACAAGGAAGAGGCAAGTGAAAAAGACAAAGAAAAAAATAGAAAAAGGGAAAAAAGAAAAGGAAAGAAACAATTTCCTCATAGAATAGGAAGCAGAATATCGATGAACATCATATAGGTGTGGTACTTTGTGCAAATCTTATAGCCCACCAATTTCTATGCAATCGAATTAGTGTCTCTCCTTGCACTTGTGCGACACGAGCTTATAGTCTTCGCTAGGTAATCATTTGAATCTTAGCTCACTTTCTTCGTCGCACAAGTCCCATTTATCCCACTATGTGTGTTTTCTTGAACATAATTCCTATCTTGCGGATTGACTTGTTTGGTTTTGTGATCATCGTGCTTCCTTACTTGCCATTACAATATCTTGATTTCAGATTGTTTCTTGACATGCCACTTTTCATACCTATCTACCATAATACTTTTGCGTGTGTTGTGTAGTTGGGTTTAGGTTGCTTTGTCACTTCGCTTTGCTTGGTTTTTATTGCTCTCAAGTGTGTCCACTTACATGATACTATCTTCCAAGGTAAAGTAAGGTTTGACGTTGTTTTCCTAACACCGCTACCACTTCCATATACACCACTTGGTCTTGTGAATCATGTCTAGGAACTCCGGAAGAAATGAGGATATATATGAAGAATCCATGATTAGCCACCATGACTATGACTCCATAAGCATGGAGCACTACACCGGCAATGGTTCAACATGCTTGGGTGATATGGAGTACTACAACAACATTGACTCCCCAAGCATGGATGGCTTCAAGGACAACAACGACAAGCTCGTCAAGTCACATCGACCAAGATGGAGCCTCCACCTCGAGAGCGCCAAGGTCCACCATCAAATGGACAAGTTGGAAAGCGCCCTCAACAAGTTCAAGAAGGACATGGATGAAAACTTTGCCAAGAACATGAGCATGCTCTCCAAACTTAACGAGTCTACTCAAGAAGGCGCCACAACCATAATAAGAGTGCCAAGGAAAAAGATCATCGTCACGAGCATCATGTGGATGATCAAGTGCTTCACCAACATAAACCTTTAGCAAGGCACGCCATTGACCTTCGTCGACACCATCACCAAGGCACCTTACACTACTAGTGCCACCACCAAAATGGCACCAAGAGCAAGCCTTCTTCCACACCATCAAGCTTCAACGACAAAACTTCAAGCCCATGATGAATAAATAACAAGGATCCTAAGGCATCTTTTCCTAGAGCGCTACCTAGAGGACAATGAAGCGATCCTTCTTCAATGCCATCAAGCTTGAACGGCAAAACATCAAGTACAAGATGAAGCATCAAACTACAAGAGCTTCAATGCAACTTCTTCATCAAGCACTCCGAGAAGGTCATACAAGCAAGATATGGACCTCTACTTCACTAAGTTGGACGAGGCTATCAAAAATATGACAGCCCATGAGATAGAAGAAAACAAGTTGCTTTGCCAACAATTAGATGCAATGGTGAAGATGGCATCAAGGACCAATTCTTCCTGTACGAGTGCCACCACCATAATGGCACCCAAGGTACGATTCGGTGACAAGGTTGATGATGGTTAGCATGGGACTTTCCCTTCACCAAAGGAGGTGTACGGAGTTGAGCAAATCGAGCCTATCCCTATATGCTTGAGTGATGATGTGATACCAATCCCATGTGAGTATGAGAGCCACTTACCCACTTGATTGAGAGTAAAAGTGAGATGAGAGACTCCACCATATGTGAGACTGAGTGCTTCCACTTTGAGGCCTAGAGTGACACACTGAGTGAGTTGAGAGTGGTAGTTGATAGGTCATGTGAGACTATTTTGATTTCTAATGACTTTCCCTCTACCTCTGGTGTGTTTTCTCATGATGTGCTAGGTTCCATGAGCAAAGAAGCTCTAAGCTTGGAGATGATGGTGCCCTCATCGAGAAGATGTACATGGTGGATGAAGATGATGCTACGCCATGGCTACATCAAGAAGATGAACTTGCCCACATGGATGCCAATACTACCACAACACCCACTTCATATGAGAGGTATGAACAAGGTAACAATAAGGGTGTTGATGATGCCATGATCCCACTAGTGGACATGACGAAATTTGATGATTTGCATGATATAGATGGTACTTGTGATATGACATATGTTTCACTCTTATTCCCATGTGTTGATTTTGCTTTGCATCATGATTACCACATGGAATCCTTTTATTATCATGATATTTCCATAGACATGATATGCTCTAAACGCTACATTGATGGTATCATTGCTTGCACTTTGTTGAACAATTGCTCTTTCCAATATTTTTCTTGCAATGATAATAAACATGGCATACCTTTGACCATGCTTTGTCATGGATTTTAACAATTTCTCCCATTGTTGCTTGCAGTAAGTTGACCAATTTCTCCTATACTTGTTTTGCTTGCAACATAAAACATTACATGGTTTCTATTGAGATTTCGCCCATAGCTTTCACAATTTTTAGGGATTTTGGTAAATGCCATGATAAGCATGTTTCCCACTTGCATATTCACCATGCATATAACTTACACTTGATTGGAACTAATGGTGATGTGCACCAGAAAATATATGTCATGATGGACGATGTATTTATCTACCATGCACACACATTCTCCCTTTTGTGTATGATGTGTGTAGGTACCCACACTATAATGTCAACCTCGGTTGAGCACGAGTTAACAAAAGGAGCTCTTAAGATCATCCCCCATGTAAGGTCAAGACCGAACCCGGCTATGATACCTTTTGCATTCTTCACATATTTCATGCTGACAAATTGCTCTTTCCTATGGTTTGCTTGCAATCATGTTGATGGTATTCTTTCACCTTATGACAATCATTTTTGTTTGCTATTGAGTATTTATGCTTTGTGTGTTGCAACAAAAAAAATTGAAAAATTCTCTTTCTGATGTTTTGTGTGCAACCATAATGTCACTATGAGCATGTGTTGTCATGAGAGCTTCAAGTATCTCGTATAATTGTTGCAACATAAGGAAAATTTTCTCTTTCCTATGGTTTGTTTGCAGGCATGTTGTTTTTGTTTCCGCTTGTGATACTCATATCTCAGTGATCATTGATTTTGATGATTTATGTGTGGAGTCCAACATATTGAACAATTTATCTTTCTAGTGGTTGGTTTGCACACTTAATGATGTTGTTTTGGATATCCTTCCTCATGTGTTTTGGTTGAATTCTCCTTTTCTTGCATCAAAGATGCTAATCAATATTCAATTGCTTTGAGTGCCACACTAAGACATTATATGAAGTTTTTGAGTTCTCACATTTGGATGATGTTCAAATGATTTCCATACACATTGACCTTCCATATGCATTTGATTTGCTATACTTGTGTTGTGCTAATAGTGTTGTGAATAAGAATGGACATGCCACAAATGACATGCTCCTCCATCACACACGAAATTATTTTGCTTGGTCTTTATTGTAGGAAGGCACAGTTACATACACATCAACCTCTATGGACCATGAGTTGACAAGACGAACCGTAGAGAGTTACTTATGGCTGCCCTTTATCAAGCTATCTCTACACCCTGAGGTGACTTCCTTCTACTTGAGGACTCATGCTATAATCCTCATGAATTGGCTACTCTTTGAGTGTTTCTTTGCTTTTGTTCTGAGCTTTGTAGGCTTCATAGAAAGTGAAGGAACATTGAAGTGTTGTCAAGTCAATCTTCTCGAGGATGACTATATGTAGCATCCCAATTGTCTAACAATTGCAATGCTACTAGCCTAGTCTATATATATGCTACTTCCTACATACAATTGTTGCATCATAATGATATCATGCTCATGTCATCATGCCACCTTGCATTTGAGCATCATATAAAACCATTTTTCCCATTTGGTTCTTCTCTCATATGCATTATTAATTGTATTTGCCTCTTGATATTGTATTTGGTTATTGATACATTGTTTAAATGCCCAAGTTGAGTTGGGGGCATATCTTTTATTCAAATCCATCACCTTTCTTTCCACCACCTTATAATTCCACCATTCCATTTACCATGGGCTTTTATTTTCTTTTGGTATTTAATCTAGCTCATGGGAGATAGGATGGATCTAATTCTATAAATTCTTTTGCTTGGCCTTATTCCACTTCTTGGGGATGCATAAGTATAATGCCATACCATTATTATTGTTTTCACAAGAATTGAACATGGCATTTAAGTATCATGCATGGGCCATGCAATAGCATCACCACCTTTAGTTCCTTTGTTTTTCTATTTGTTTAGTGAATATTTCTTTGTGGGATCTTTTCTACCTCTCTCCACCATTTCCCTTGTCCCAACAAAACCATTTCTCCTTCATGCATGTTCATATGGGATCTTATTTTTATTTAATTTTAGACCCCACCTCTCTCTCTTTTGTGCTTTCCTCACCCTCAACTTATGCTCAACCACCAAGGCCCCACCTCACTCCATAGCCAGCTCTTCCTCTTTTATTTCGAATTTGCAAAAGCTTCCCAAAAAGGGGTATTCTTGGGCTTGTTTAAATCTGTAACAAAACAAAAATCTAAACAGTTTTTAAAAATAAAAAGAAATAAAGAGAGGAGCAGCTTACCTATCAGCCAGCAGCCCAGCCGCAGTACCAGTGCAACGGCCCACCGACGCATCCTCGCCCGGCCCACTTCCCCAGCCGCGGCCCAGCCTGCCTCCCCAGCCCGTACCGGTTGGAGCCAGACGCGCCCACGCCACCCCCTGTTCCTCTTCTTCCCCCGTCTGACGCCGTCTCCGTCTCCCTTCCTGCGCGCAGACGGAAAGCGACAGCGAGCAGGTGGCCGTCCTACGCCGTCAGCTCACGCCTCCCGCACGCCAGCCCCCTCCTCCTTATCCTCACGCCGAGCAGCTTTTTTCCCTAACCCTAGCTACCTGCTCTGTTCCCCTCTTCCTCTTCTCCGCGTGCCGCCGCCAGTCTGAGGGCCACGACGCCATTGCCGCCCTCGCCGGTGACCGAGAACTCGCCGGGAAGCGTCGCCGTGGACCGAGGCGTCGATTCCGCCTGCTAGGAGGAGCCAGGACCGCTCGGAGCTGCCCCACGCCAGCGAACCGAGCACCACCGCCGTGACCTCACCGACCCCTTCCGCTCCGGCCGTCCCGTCCTCGGCTTTCCGTGGGAATCGGACGAGGTGAGCGCCCCTCCCTTTTCCTTCCCCTTTTCCTCCCCTACGCGTGCCGTGCGCCACCCAATTTTGGCCCCATCGGTGATCTGCCCCGCCGCCGAGCAGACCCAGCCTGGCGTCCCCCCTCTGTTCCCCGACGTGCCCCGTCCAGTACAGCCCGCCGCCGACGAATTCCCCTGAACGAGATCTGTAGCCGGAGTTCCCCTCTGCATTTTTCGCTTTTGCGGCAAGTGCTATCTCGCCGTGGTTGCGTCGCCATCCTCGCCGGAAATCCTCGCCGTCGTCGGGTGTCGTCGCGGATTCAGAGAGGAGTCGTCAGATTCAGTTCAGAGATCGAACGGCGATTTTCCAAAAGGACCCCCGCAACTTCTGTCGGTAACGCCTAGGTCCCTCGCCGCCCCAGCGACCCCACTAGTCAGCCTCGGTATAGATTTGCAAGAAAACCTCCCAGCTTTCCAGGCCTCAACCCGCACTCCCCTCGCTGCGCCACGTGGTCCACCCTTGCCCCTCGCTGTCACGTGGGACCTACTGCTCCGTCGGGCCCGCATGTCAACCGCAGCAGCTAGCTAAGGCCGAGGTGAGAAAGACTTTTCCGCGCGCGTGGCCCCAGTTTGCGCCGGCCCCATCTGTCAGCGGCTTGGGCTGGGATATCCTGGGTGTAAAAAGTCCTGGTCATTTCTGTTAAAATAAAAATGTTTTCAGTAATTGTTTAAAATCAAATTCAGATCAGATTTTAATAACTTTTAAAATACAAATCCAAATAATACAAATAAAATATGTTTTTGAATCAGAAAAATGTGAGGAATTCAAATATGCCATTCAAAATATTGTTTGAGCACTTTAAAATTTCGAGATAATTAAAATTACAATAAAATGCCCTTTTCTTAATAAATTAATTACTTTAATTCTATAACTCCAAATTTGGCGAATAATATATCTAAATCGATCAGTGCGACGAGCCCGTTCTATCTATGCATTCATTGTTCTGAATTTAAGCATGCATCATGTCATTATTAAACATCTGAACTGTTTATGACAATAAAATTGGACCAAATAAATAATAAAATGCTTTATTTCTTGTATCCACACCTCACCTTTGCCAAGCTACTTTAATGCCATGTAAATTGTGCATAATTCATCATGGCATGCTTGTTTGCTTGTCGCATTTTAATTCATATGCTTGTGCACTTTATTTATGTTGGCCCTTGTTTGTTTGATTCTTCTTCGAATAGACGCCCAGCAGGAGAATTATCAGGAATCACAGGAGTACTACCCAGATCCATCTCTCGCTTCAACTGAGCTGCCAGGGAAGCACTACCACATGCTTGCATACATACAGTACCTATTGCCTCTATCTTATTCTTGCATCATTGAGTCGCGATTGCATTAAATTGAATCCCAAGTACTGCATAGCCTTTACTTTTAAACCCCACCGAAGCTTGTTCCTCCAGCCCATGAGCCATTACTACAGGAGTTGTTTGAGCCATGCGAGTCGTAGAAAAGCATGTGTAGGGTATGTGTGTGTCTGATGAAAATGAGGTACCTAAACAACACAACCTGAGTAGTAATGGGATAACTAATGAAAGAGGCATCGGTGAGCAATATCTGCTATTTGGATTTTCATGCTCACTTGTGTCCCGTAGGACCCCGAGTACTTGATTCCTGTTCCTTGTTTATTCGCACTATCCACATCCGGGAGGCCTTATGGACCCCCCTGAGTCAGAGCTTGATTCATTCTTATTTCTTGGGGCCACAAGTAGTTTGGGGCTTTATTACTACCCTGTACTTATGCCATGTTACTGCTTTATTAAGATTGTGCGTCGAGCACCTGTACTGTTTTGGATAGTGGAATGTTTTCGCGGTATCGACAAGCCCAGTCACATTTTCGGGTTCCCAGTCGTTTACAGCCATTGACACAAACCTTGGGTCCGTCTCGGAGCCGGCCAACTTCGTTGCGGGTAGCTTAATGGGGTGGCCCCCTGAAATATTTCTGAATCCTGTGATTGCTTTGTCGTGAATGCCTCGTTGGGTTTTGAGTTGGTTTTTCCGAGGTTGATCGAGTGTGTGTTGCTATTCGTGCACCCCTGCAGGGTAAATCTTTCTGAAAGCCGTGTCCGCGGTTATGGACGACTTGGAGCACAGTTTCTCGATCATAGACAAGTATAACTAAAGTACCGCTTTTAATTTTACTAAGTACTTGACTAGTAAATAGTGTAATACTCATGGAATGGATAATAAAACTGCCAACGGATGATGGGGGTTGTTCGTCCGCTTCCTCGTTGGTAAGCGAGGAGGAGGATGGATCTGTTAATTATACTGTTATAATTGTTGTTCTTATTTCACGGACATCCGTCTATCATTGGTTAGGCGGATGGTTAGCGAGTATCTATAGACTTGTTAGATATTATCTTTTGCTGTAATTGCGTCACCCCAGGTTGTGTCCCCTTTAGTGGCATAAAGACTTGCTGAGTACCCCTAGGGTCTCACACGATAAATTGTTTGATTCAGATGAACAGGTGTACCCGCAAGATGGATATTGGGTGGAAGAGACAGATGATGTTGGCAACGATCATTCGGTGTAGAGATTTCGGGAACGGGGATCCGTGAGATTTGTGGGCGGGATGTGTTTATTTATGTGGCATCTTATGCCGATTTGCTTCTTATCCGTACTCGGATCTTGTATTCCGCTTCCGCATGATTCTCTGATGTTTGTTGTATGAGGAGCTATCCTAAATTATTATCTCTATCTAGGATATTTGAATCTTGCCGTATGGCGTTGCAATATTTCTATTTATTTTAGATGGAATGGCTCTGAGGACTGTTGTATGTGGCTTGCATACATACTCATTTGTGTATGTAGTTGATCCCTTCGCCTGCCGATTACGCCGCTCGTTCTTGTCCTGATGATCTGAAAGTGGTTAGGACGGCCGAAAGGTCTACCGTGAGTGGCCCTGGGCCCCACCATACTATTTTAACCACTTTCGTTCATCCAGGCATGTAACTAAGAGCGTAATTCACCGAGGTAGTTACACTATATGGTTAACCCCAGGATCAAGAATTTCTCTCGACCACCTCTACATTATGATGAGTGTATAGAGTCTAGGACGACTCTTTTTGAAGGGGGGAGATGATGTAGCCCGACCTACGATCGTTACCACATCATGGTCTCCAACTTATGCGAAGTCATTATAAACTTCAAAGGCGAATCCTATCTTCTATGTGAGTCAACTTCTACCCTATTGAATGGTATACTACTTCATACTCCATCATATGACCATGCTAGGTTCGCATCGACAAGTACGGAGACAAGGGATGAATCCCGTCGTGTCAAGCCCGACAAGACGGAGGCTTGGAAGAGGAGAAGGAAGAAACTTCAACAAGCGGTACTACTTCTCTCATCAGGGGTACTACCGTGCACCGGTACTACCGATCGGCCTCAATGGTAATACCGCCCTGGACCCATGGAGCTCCAGCTACTCCTCTGTTGCCATCGGTACTACCGTGCCAACATCGGTACTATTGGGCTACATAGCCGGTACTACTGGACCTGGAGCTCGACAGCAACTGAAGCCCAGAGCTACCGCTCCAATCGACGTTGCTACCACTAAAGCCCGGTACTACCGGACCCGAGGACCGGTACTACCAGTCAGAATAGTGACTGCGCGCACCATATCTGGGACACACCCCATGTACCCCTTTATTATGTTCCAACCCTAGTTCTATCCCCAAACTACCCCTATGTAAGTGGCTGGCCTATATATAGAGCCCGAGCCCCCACTCCTCATTTATCGCTTAGACATAGATGATAGACTAGAAGACAACCTCCTTTGTGGAATCTTTAGTTTTGCCTCATCCCCTTTACCAAGGGGGCCGACTATCGTCACCAACCTTGTTGGACTTTGCATAGCACATCCATTGTTGTATAAGGCCTACGTTTGCGAGTGCGTGAGCGTAGATGTCAAGACGCTCTCTAAGATGTTCTTCTCTCTCCGCTGGGGATTGACGAGAGCATGTTGACCAATCTTTTCTTATGAGGATTCTATCGGGCCAATGGACGATTGGTCTTGTATCGTGTTGTGTTGGTGTGTGTTCATCGTGTTCTTCGCGAGGTGTGTGTTCACTTCCGCTACCTTCTGCATTTCTCTCGCTTTTTCCATCGATTTGATAACGAGATCCGTGAAGATCGGGCCACCCTTGAGGTTAACCTTTATCACCTCACCTGCTCGCACCAGACTGGAGCCCATGGCCGAAGTGAC
Source organism: Avena eriantha (assembly GCA_910589775.1). Lineage (NCBI taxonomy): Eukaryota > Viridiplantae > Streptophyta > Magnoliopsida > Poales > Poaceae > Avena > Avena eriantha. The sequence goes on along the minus strand of OU342745.1, from coordinate 283,759,818 downwards.
GATACAAGAGCAGATGAGCATGATAAACCTACGCATGTGCACTGACGTGACACTCGCGTGCTCTGAGCTGCGGCGCTTCGTTGTGACCATGCACGGAGCACCACGACGTGTGGTACCCGAACTCGGAACGACCCCTCACCATTATAAGAGGAAGGCAGTGAGATCAACTGATGGGAGATCAAGCTAGCTTGGAGGAAAGGAATCATCAGATTCTTCTCCAGTAACAACATATGTAACTAGTTCATCATCCACGATATACTCATAGTTGCAGAACATAGAGTTTCGCGTACGGCACTCATGTCGTACATACCCCAAGGACTACCGTGTCATGTACAATCCTGGCCGTTTCAGAGTCACAAGACACAATAAGTGTCGCTGATTTATTAAGTATGATTTTATATTAAATCAATTACACTTATTATGGATCTGAGAGAGTAATTAATTAATGTAGTACTGCATGAAGTGGTCATGCAGAAGATCTGCTGTAATCGGCCAACGAACCATCGAATATGTCGTCGTCGACATGATAACGGCATGTCTTGTGATTTTGAAAGGCCAAGAATGCGGATACTGTACTAGGAGAAGCAAAGTTAAAATATGCCTTTGCAGGCAGGCACGAGGCACGTGAAAAACTTGGTGCACCTAGGAATCTCGATCGCCAACAACGCCGCGGACCCGCATGCAAGAAGGTGGTAGATAAAGGTCTCCGTCAGGCGTCAGGGCACAAGGCCCCCAAGTCCCGCAGGCAAGCATTACCGCGCCACAGCTTTGCATTACTTCTGGAGTTCTGGACGAAGGGTGTCATCCAAAATGGGATCTGATGATCAGTTTGTCGCGAGCTTGGCGCGGTTAAGCCATCGAAATCAGTAAAAAAGGAAAGGGGAATTGAGGTTCGTCAGAGGAGGTTGACATGCCAGAGCCCAGAGCAGGGCGTTCACTCTTTCAGCTCTGAAACGGCTACGAGCATACTTGCATACGTAACAGACGCGCGTGCAGGAGCCAACCACCATCGCATTCGTTGTTGGGATCGTACCGGAAGAAGACCCGCCTACGTCGCACTCAGAACCGGAGTCTGTTCGGTGGGGATCGGCGTGGAGAAGACCGGGCACGATGTCACACAAAGTAGCAAGTTCTCCTACCCCCTGCCAGGCCGCCACAAGACGGAAGAATTCCAACAATTCCAAATTCCACGACATGATGGGTTTGGCCGTTTGGGTGGGATGGATTGGGCGCGCGGCCAATTAGTCCTCCTTTTTTAGGCGCCGCGTTTTGTACCCGTCGCGCCATGGCCTCCTTCTTCGTCTCCCCCGTGCTCCTCCTGTCGTGGTTCCTCTGCGCCCCCTGTTTCTTGCCTCGCCATGTTGCCGCGGCGAGCTACGTCACTACCGCCAACTTCGCGGCGTTGGGCACGACGTGCGACGATGCCGGGCCAGGTACCGCGATCGACTTCCTTTTTCTTTCTCTATCGAGTTGTTCAGCGAGAAGGTTAGCTAGCTAGCTAGCAGCTTCTGGGAGAGTTGTTGAGTTCGTTGGCCCGAATTCTTTGCGGTTTCAGCGATCGCGCGGCGGCAGCGGAACAGCACGTCGGCCGTGCTGCGGCTGGCGCACCGGCACGGGCCGTGCGGGCCGTCGAGGTCGTCGGTACAGGCGGGCCCGTCGTTCGCCGAGGTGCTACGCGTGGACCAGCGGCGCGTGGAGTACATCCAGAGGAGGATGTCGGGGAGCGGCGCCGCGCCAGGATCAAATAAAGGGAACCTGCAACTGACTGCCGGTTCCAGCAGGTCGGCGACGGTGCCGGCCACCATGGGTTACTCCATCGGCACGTTCCAGTACGTGGTGACGGTGAGCCTGGGCACGCCGGGCGTGTCGCAGACGGTGGAGCTGGACACGGGCAGCGACGTGTCGTGGGTGCAGTGCAAGCCGTGCTCCGCGCCGGAGTGCTACAGCCAGAAGGACCCGCTCTTCGACCCGTCCAAGTCGTCCACCTACTCCGCCGTGTCGTGCGCCGCGGAGGCGTGCCTGGAGCTGGGGATCTTCGGGGAGGGCTGCTCGTCGTCGCAGTGCAGGTACGTGGTCAGCTACGGCGACGGGTCCAACACCACGGGCGTGTACAGCTCCGACACGCTGACGCTGACGTCGTCTGGCGACGCGGTGGTTGACACGTTCCTCTTCGGCTGCGGCTACGCGCAGGCGGGGCTCTTCGCCGGCATCGACGGCCTCCTCGCCCTCGGCCGCCAGTCCATGTCCCTCAAGTCGCAGGCGTCCAACGCGTACGGCGGAGTCTTCTCCTACTGCCTCCCGCCCAAGGAGACCTCCACGGGGTACCTGACGCTGGGCGGGCCGGGCGGCGCGTCGGGGTTCGCGACCACGGGGCTGCTCACGGCGTGGACCGCGCCCACGTTCTACATGGTGATGCTCACGGGCATCAGCGTCGGGGGGCAGCAGGTGGGCGGCGTCCCGACATCGGTGTTCGCGGGTGGCACGGTGGTCGACACGGGCACGGTGATCACGCGGCTGCCGCCCACGGCGTACGCGGCGCTGCGGTCGACGTTCCGTGCCGCCATGGCCCCCTACGGGTACCCGTCCGCGCCGGCCATGGGGATCCTGGACACGTGCTACGATTTCAGCCGGTACGGCGTCGTGACGCTGCCGACGGTGGCGCTCACGTTCAGCGGCGGCGCGACCATGTCCCTGGAGGCGCCAGGGATCCTCTCGAGCGGGTGCCTCGCGTTCGCGCCCAACAGCGGGGACGGCGACGCGGCGATACTCGGAAACGTGCAGCAGCGCTCTTTCGCGGTGCGCTTCGACGGCAGGAGCGTCGGGTTCATGCCCGGCGCCTGCTGATCCATCCACTCATCGATTCTTTGACCTTTGACTACTTACTACGAGTACTATAGGAGTATAAACTTACAAACACGGTACACTGTATATAGTGTACTAATACGACAAGGTAGACGCATACAGCTGGCACGATGATGCAGCTAGGTTCTTTGGTTGGTGGATATAGATGGAGCACAATTTCGATCGGGGAATAACCAGAGGTTCTTTCGACGCTGGACACGATTCGTTTGATTTTTGCGTGTCGTGGTCAATGACTCGACGAGCAACTATGCCGATGATGGGGTTACATCGGTAACCAGTGGAGAGTTATTCTCGGAAGAAAGCCCAGTGGAGTGTTAGAGCGCGAGCGCGAGTGCGAGTGGGCGCCACCGTGCTCTTCCTGACAGTGGCAGCTGTGGACGTGATCCGACCTGACCGGTGGTGCGCCGGGGGCGCCAAAGTCATCGGGACGAATTGTGGGACCCAGAGGAAAAGTTGGACGACTATTTTGCTCCGCAGAACGGGATCACGTTCAGTGGATATTTTTCTTTAAGGTTTTATTCGGTTCATCCACTTTCCTAGTGGATTGGAGTGGTTTGGAAGAGATTAGAGGGGATTTTGGTTTACATGGGATTTAATCCATCTCAATCCCTCCCAATCTCGTTCAATTCTAATGAAACAAACAAGGCCTAAAGGAACATATATTAATATCATTAGATAGCGATTACATCTGCAACAACGCAATAACTGTTGGCATTACATATGCAGCCAAAAAAGTAGAAAGAATTACGTAAAAGAAAAGTCCCGCTACAACGACCAGTTCCTTGAAACAACGGACAAAACATCACCAAAACAGAATCAGAAATCCAACAACTCTAAAAGCGATGCCTCCAAGAAGGAAACAATGCTCAAGTGTCGTCATCGTCCTGATCGAAGACCATAGGTTTTCACCCTGAAGAAAGTCCGCACACACACAAAACAATGCCTTCAACGAGATCATTGACGGGCACAACCAGTCAAGGCCAGACCTTGGGTTTTCACCCTTGCAGGTTTAGCCACCGAATTCCTCATGTGTTGTCGTCTCCACTTGCCAATTCCGCTGCTTCAAGTCACAAAACACCGAGCCAAAATCCCTATATCCCAGGACTCAAACTTTCATTGCCAGTCTTCAGTTCCTGGCTTCCATGCCATTCTCCGCGTTTGACTTCACCATGGAATCAAGACATGTCCCATAATGGCAACATACCGTGAAGCTTCATAACGCCACCTCTGAAACAAAACGGCCAGCAAAAAGCATGATTGCGCACGACCGAAACACCGTCCACACCGACGAACTCCAGGCATGTCGTCCATTTGGAATTCACTAACGGAGTCTTCCGGAACTCGGTAGTCCAGCTAAGATCAATGATGACTTGCGACAAGCAGTTCTTCATCACGGCGAGAGAGAAATCCAAGGACGACCGCCTTTATTCAAGATAATTCGGCAGTCTCCACACCACTAGCTGGCTCCCGATGATCGGCACGAGCAGGTCATCCTCTGGCCCAGACGATCCCGAGGAAGCCCTAGATCCGGCCCGCAAATCGATCTAGGCCCACACGACAAGGTAGACACGTATAGTTGGCACGATGATGTAGCTAGGTTCTTTCGTTGGTGGATATACAGACGGACCACAGTTTCGATTGGGGAATAAACTAGTTAACCAGAGGCATCTTGACACTCTCGACACGATTCGATTCGATTGATCTTTATGCGTCGCGGTCAATGACTCGATGATGAGCAGCTGATGATGGGGTTACATCGAGAACCAGTGGAGATTTAGGAGAGCGAGTGGGCACCACCATGCTCTTCCTGATAGTGGCTGTTTTAGATGTAATCCCACCCAAATGGTGCGCCGGGCCAGGGCGCCAAAGTCATCGTGGACGAACTGTGGGATTTGAACTTTCTCCAGGTCAGGGCTGCCTAATGAACTAGTTGAATAGAGGCTACTAGGGACTCTTGGTTTATTTATATATCACACCTGTATCAGTGTTTCCTCTTGATATAGTTATAGCATGATATAAAACTATGAACTAATGAGATATGATAATAAACCCCTTTATTATTTGCCTCTAGTGCATATCTCCTTTAGTGACCTGTTGTGGTCTTAGACAGCGATGACCCGATGTAGTTTTCGACTGCGGCAACCGGTTAGAGTCTTCGGATGCAGAAACTCGCTACAACCGTCGACTTCGGCAACCCGCTGGCGCTCCGACTCCACCCGCCACGCAACTCCGGTCCACCGCGTCCACTACGTCCACCGTGTGACCCGCTGCCGCATCGAATACATGTCCATTGCGCAACTCTTAGCCACCACGCTGACTACTCGTCTGACGTCAATCCCATGACCGCCGTGTCAACTAGCAATAAAGTTAAGTTTTACTCTACTTAGAGTTGATTATTCTTTAACTCCCACTCGACACACTCGGGGGACGCGTCCTCTTCGAGTAACCTAATGTGTCATCGACTCCACGCACTCGAACATCTCCTACGTGGCATCCCGAGTAGCTGATTCTTTCTGATCATCGAATCCTTGAACTCCGAGTATCTCGGCAAGGTACTGAGACTAAAGATAATTGGGCTAACGAAAAGGCCTAGCATTCAGTGCAAAAGTGTCGACTCGATTGACACCAGAAAATGTTAGAACAAGCCAAAAGACAGATATTCTTTCCAAGATATGAGTGCTTCACAATTCTTTGCGTTTTCTACATCTTATATTGACGTTGGACTACATCAAGCTATTTTATAGAGTCCTCCACCAGGAGTCGACAAAACAACCGGCTAAGCCATAAACTCAAGGCCCGAGTCGAATCCCTCCTCGGATGGTTGCATCGCTTGATACTAAAAATACGCGACACTGGCCGCGCACCCGATAGAAGCGACTGCGTCGACTCCATCTGCATCACGTTATCCAGCTAAATGTCGCATGACTCCGCTGCTAAATGTCGCATGACTCCGCTACGTCAACTCCGACTGCAACATCAATTCTTGGCTCCTTATGAGTAAGATGCTGACTCAATGCACTTCCGAGTCAATTGTTTCTCCTCGAGTGATTGTCAACTACGACTACACGATACAAGACCTGAGTGTCCGCCCGAGTCTACGACTCAAACATACACTCGGAGGCTACTCCTATCAGGAACGTTGGTCGCGCACCCAATGTACTTTTGGGTCTAGTGTTAGTCTACAAGATTATCAACTGCGACAATCAGGTGCAAGACTCGAGTTTCTGCCCGAATCTACGATTCGTCCAGACACTTGAGGCTACTCCAAACTAGAGTGCTGGTGTGCACATACAAGATCTTCGAGTGACGCGCTCCGATTCCTCATTCGAATCTATGATTTGAATAAGTACACGGGGTTACTCCCATAGGGCACGCTGATAGCGCATTCGAAAAAAGCATCGGCATTGATGGCATTTGCAAGATCATCAGAAGCATTGCCGGATCTTTGTGTCTATGCAACCGATGACTACAAGTCTCTGCTCGAGTATATGACTCGATCAGACACTTGGGGCTACTCCCATAGAGAGCGTTAGTTGCACACCCTATAGAAAAAAAGACTCACAATATAGTCCATTCTGTCGATTGTGTCCACGATGCCGACTCCTTTATAGCAATCGAACGCATTGAAGACTTCGCCCGTTGTACACTACATTGTCAAGTTTGGAGATAACATATCCCTGACCACCCAAATCACCTCTGCGGTGATAAACATTCAGATGTTCTGTCTACGATACAAAGATAAGACCTACAGATATACTCTGATGGCATGGCAACCGCATCCGTTGTGCTCTAGCAGTTAAATACTGTGTCTATGACATGAAGAAAATCCCTACGGACGCGTTGGGTACATACTTATGAACTGGAAATTGGCTCTACGGCATGAGTCGAATTACCCCAGCTTATACCGCTTATACCGGATTCGAGTCTGGGACTCGAATCTGAGTAGGTAACGTTGTTTTTTTCCTAAGAGCAATTAACTGGTCCCGATCCGTCGAGCGTACCAGACATGTTTACCAACATCCCTATGAATGACTACAAATTTGGTTGATCCGAAAAAATTATGTGTGAAGTGCTTCACACTCGACATAACTATCGACTCCGACATCCTAATGTAAGTCAAGACAACTAAATCTCCACCCAAATTTACAATTCGGATGGACACTAGGGGGCTACTGACATAGGTATACCAAACGGGGACCCGACTACATCCTATCTGGTGCGGTCGAACGGAAGTCTCACTCGACGACCTGCCAAGGTCCACGAAGACAATACAATTCGGTTGATATGAAGCCTATATGAACATAGACTCCAATAGTACAAGACAAGGAAAGCTGAAGACTAGAGTTCGAATCTAACTTGTAACCTACTTGGTTATGGTACCTGAGGCCTAGCCTCATATAAAGGCTAGGAGGATCCATCGAGGAGGAGAGAGACCACACAATATATCACAACACCCGTAGCATACGACAGTTCCAATCTGTGCACCTATCGTCATCTCGACGACATTGTAACCTTCGGGTTTTCCATGAATCAAGAACAAACAAGTAGGAGTAGGGTTTCCCTCCGGGGGCCTGAACCTGGGTAAATCTCATTTCCCCATATTGTTTGTCTATTAGCGGACGAAGTCTACAGCGTGCCGCTCTTCCTTTAAACCCAAGTCCATAACAATGAGCATTGACGTGATCACCCCTCCTCCTCAAGCTCCTCTCGCCTTCATTGTCGATCTCAATGTCCCATATGGCTCCCCGTCCTACGCAATCTCGTCGGCACTATGCCGCGGCCCTCTTCCCTTCGTACCAAACCATGGTGCCGACTCATCGCACTAGTTCAGTGGTGCCAGCGTTGACGCTCGTAGCATGCTCAATGGAATGAAAGGTAACTCCTATATGAGCGAGCTCATCGCAACCAGTTCCATGGCTGCCACATCTTCCCCTAGGTTCTTCATGCAAGAGGAAAATGGCAGCATAGACTCAGACGAGTCTGGCGAGGACTTGCAGGATCCTGAGAAGGAAGGCGAGATGGAAGAACATGAGCAGACAACGTCCGTGGGGAAGAAGAAGAAGGGAAAGGCAGAGAAAACTCTCATGTCGTCCAAGCCTCGAATCAAGTGGACCTCCAAACAAGACGAGTGCCTCGCCGAAGAGTGGAAGAGCATGAGCATCGACCCTATCACCGGCGCAAACCAGAATTTCAGGAACTATTGGAAGAGGGTGAAGTCGTCATTCGACGAGCGCAAGCTTGGCGATCCCGACTTCGACATGGTGCATATGGAACACGACGAGAAGGCCATGGCCAACCATTAGGCGCTCATCCAGTTCATCCAACGAGCGTGCAACAAATAACATGAGATTCAAGAGGAGGTCCATGCTCGCCTAGAGAGTGACGCTGACTATGAGCGCAAGGCAAGCACATTTTTTGCCGCAAGTTTGCTGTTTGTGTAACCTGTTTGTTCGTCGGCAGATGGTCCGGAAGCTCGGCACCTACCGCCAACATAGCAATGGCGTCGACAAGTTCCTCCATGGCTTCTCTAGGATAGAAAAGTGCAAGAAGTGGAGGGAGGTGCGCCTATCGCTCGCCAAGGGCAAGGACGTCGTCTACAATCCTGAAGAGACAGCCCCAAATGTGGCGAATGGTCGCCCTGATGGACATACGAAATCCAGGCTCGCTAAGAACATTGTTCCATCTAGCATAAGACTCCAGTCATCGATCGAGCAGTGTATCACTGATGTCAAGACCCACGCCGTCATGAGAGATGAGAAGAACGACGCGAAGTGGACGGTGATTTTCCAGAAGCAGGATGGTGATTTTCTAGAAGCAGGATATCAAGATCGACCTACTCCAGGATATCAAGATCGACCTACTCTAGGACAACGTCATGGCAAAGAAGAGGAACACCGACCTAGCGTTCTTGTTGGGAGGCAACATGGTGGTGATGGATGACGAAGTGAAGGAATGGTATATGGCGTAGCACGAGCTCATCCTGAAAGAGATGCGGGCACCTCTGACGAGCTCTGTGACGCCGACACCTATCTCTGCCTCTACAACCATTCCTACACCGCCACCGAGCTTTGCCACAACAGCCACAACGACTATGGCCACCCCATTGTCCGACTCAACCCCTATGTCGTCCTCCACACCATCACCGAGCTCTCTTCCATGGACGAGGATCCTTCCGCCACAGTTGCTTGAGATTTCACATCTTTTGTAATAATTTGACCGTTAAACTGTGGCTGGTTTGATCGCCGTATCGTCGAATTGGATGAACTTGTACCTTTTTGTAGAAGAAAAACAAATTTTAAAACAAATCATTGATGTGTGATACGCTGGGGCCAAAATTGGGGACGCAACTAGGCGAGGTATGCACAGAAGATACAATATTTTTTGGGTCTGTATAACGCTCAGCTAACTGAGAAATAAGCTAATTCTCAGTCATCTCAGTCAGCTGACGTCAGCCGCACGTGTACTCAAAGTGATTTCCGGCCAGCGGTGCGTGTAGCGATGTTTGCGTCTGGAAATGGACGCGCGTGTGGCGTGCATGCCGTTTCCAGCAACAAAAGACATAGCATAAAGCAGGACCAGATACACTTCGCCTCCTTGCCCACCACCCACGTGAGATGTGTACGGATAAGAAGATAAACAACATTTTAATATGACCACATCAATTTTCACTTTGTTTGTAAGAATCCGTGTGGATTTTTGGCTGCATGTGTGGCCTTTTCTTTCCTTGTTTGTTGGCTGGGTTGGTTAATAGACCTCTTTTATTTGTCCATATAAACTATGCTTATTGTTGAACATACCTAGCTAAAATCCTTCACTCTCTTGCTTACAAAACATAAAAGGTCGATGTTATGTCAACTTCAAAACCTCAGTTGCGAAAAGCAATTGTAACTGCTGGATAACTAAGGTCTCGGCCCCCTGTTGCAACCGCAATTCCAAGCCACAGGTCAATTTATAAAAAAGGTTGGATTTCACGTCAAATTCAAAACTCAGTTGCGACTGCAGTATTGTAACTCGATGATTAAAACATGTCTAAAAACTCTAGTTGCATGTCCAAATGTAACTCAAAGGTAAAATTTAAAAGAAATAATGAAAAGGTCGATTTTGTGTCAACTTCAAAATCTCAGTTGCGAGCATAGTTCCAACTGGTTGATTAAAAAGATCTCGGCCCCCATTGCGAGCGCAGTTGCAACTCAAGTGTTAATTTAAATAAATTAAAAACTCAAAATAAAAAAGTCTATTTTATGTCAACTTCAAAATCTCACTTGCGAGCATAGTTCCAACTGGATGATTAAAAAGGTGTCGGCCCCAGTTGCAAGCACAATTGCAACTTAAGTGTTAATTTAAATAAATTAAAAACTCAAAATTAAAAGTCTATTTTATGTCAATTTCAAAATTTCAAAGCGTAGTTGCAACTGGTGGATAAATAAGATCCCGCCCCTCGAGTTATGACGGTTCAACTCATAGGTCCCGCCACCCAAGTTGCATGTCCGATTGCAACTTATAGGTCCTGCCACCGGAGTTGCATGTCCTGTTGGAACTCATGTGTCAGGTTGCAAAGATGAAAACTTCAAGATAAAATGCCAATTTAATATCAATTTTAAAACTCAGTTGTGAGTGCAGTTGTAACTGGATGATAAAAAGGTTTTTTTAATAAATAGAAAAATCCAAAATCAAAGTTCAAATTTATGTCAACTTCGAAAACATAATTGCGAGGGAAGTTGCAACTGGGTGATAAAAGAGGTTTCACCTCCTTAGTTTACATGTTCGGTTGCAACTCACAAATCAATTTAAAAATTAAATTTAACAATAAAAGATCAAGTTTATGCCAACTTCAAAACTTTGCGAAGATAGATGCAACTGGGTGATTAAAAAAGATCCCGTCGCCTACTTGCATGTCTAGTTCAACTCAATTACATGTCAACTTCAAAATTCAGTTGCAACCACATTTGCAACTAGATGATAAAAAAGGTCAAGTTGCATATCCAGTTGCAACTCATAGATCTCGCACGAGTTGCATGTCTAGTGGCAACTCATAGTGGCACCATCCCCGAGTTGCATGACCAGTTGCAACTAATAGGTTCCACCACCCGAGTTGCATATCTAGTTGCAACTCATACATCCCGTCATCTAAGTTTCATGTTCTCCATAGTCTGGGCACGGTAGAGAAGGACCTGTGAAGCAACACGGGCTAAGACAACGAGAGTCGTTGCAGGGATAGAAACAAGTTACAACTCAAACTGCAACTGATAGAAAAACCCAAAAAATCACGAGTAGCTTAAATTCTTACTGAATTTCATTTGAATTACAAAAATCTAAGTTACAAATCGGATTGCAACTCATAGATGAGCATCTATCCTCAAAAATTAAAAAAAATATGTTAGGACATCGATGCATATTTAGTAAAAAAAAGTCTTACCATTTTTTCTGAAAATAATACAAATTAAAAGTAACTCACGATGGTCAAAAATAAAAAAACAATAAACAAAAAGAAAAAAGCCAACAACCCCACACAGAATCCCGACCAACTAAAACAACCCAGAAAACAACACAAGCCCCGCCCCGCTAAAACAGTCCAAACCTAGGCCCATCGCCGCTCAACAGCACAAAAAGACAGAAAAGACCTGACCGGACAACCAATACGGGCCAAGAAACTCAAAACCAAACAAGCACGGATCTTGGCACGCAGGTTTGATCGGATGGTGGTCAAGTTGACTGTGTTGTAAGGTATTTCTCAGCTAGCTAAGAATTAGAAAATCTGAGAAAGAACACAGGGACCATGCAACTTGCATGTCGAGTTGCAACTCAGGGAAAAAAGCCAGGAAAAAATTCAATTGCGTGTTGATTTGCAAATTTAGGCAAGAAAATACTAATTACAATGTGAGTTGCAACTCAAGGAAAAAGAGATGGGGGAGTCCTCAATTACAACCATAGTTGCACCTCTCCCAGCTCTACCGCTAGGGAAAAGGCCAGTTGCGTGTCAACTTGCAACTTGAGGCAAAAAATACCGTGATCTAGTTGAGTTACAACTTGGAAATGACCAGTTGCATGTCGAGTTGCAACTGAAAGGGTCATTCTGCACAGTCCTCAGTTGCAACCCTAGTTGCATCACCATCATAAAAACGAAAAAACACGGTTTCATGTCGCGTTGCAACTCAAGTCGAGAAAATGACAATTGTGTGTCGACTTGCAACTAAAACAACAACCATGCAACACAAATCATAAAAACCCTAGTTCTAAAAATCCCGGATTTCATATAATATTGCAACTGAAGGCAAGAAAGAATACATGAATTATGCAACCTGCATGTCGAGTTGCAGCTCATGTAAAAATCCAGGGAAAAAGCTAGTTACATGTTGACTTGCAACTTCAGCCAATAAAGTACCAATTACAATGCAAGTTGCAATCAAGGTAAAAAGAGCTGGGAGAGAGTCCTCAATTGCAACCCTAGTTGCAATTCCCTAGTTTTACCACTAGGGTAAAGGCCACTTGCGCGCCAACTTGCAAATCGAGGCAAAAAAATACGGTGAACTAGTTGTAAATCAAGTTGCAACTTAGAAAAGCCAGTTGCATGTCGAGTTGCAACTAAAAGGGAAATTATGCACAATCCTCAGTTGCAACCCTAGTTGCGGCACCATCGTAAAAAGGAAAAAACACAGCTTCATGTCGCGTTGCAACTCAAGTCGAAAAATGTCAGTTGCTGTCGACTTGCAACTAAAACAACAACCATGCAACACAAATCATAAAAACCCTAGTTCCAAAAATCCCGTAATTCATGTAATGTTGCAACTGAAGGCAAGAAATAATACGGGGATCATGCAACTTGTATTTCAAGTTGTAGCTCAGGGCAAAAAGCCAGTTGCGTGTTGACTTGCAACTTTAGGCAAGAAAGTACGAATTACAATGTGAGTGAGTTGTAACTCAAGGCAAAAAGAGATTGAGGAGAGTCCTCAATTGTAACACTAGTTGGAACTCCCCAGCTCTACCCCGTTAGGTAAAATGCTAGTTGTGTGTCAACTTACAACTTGAGGCAAAAAAATACGATGATCTAAGAAAGGGCCAGTTGCATGTTGAGTTGCAAACATAAGGGCTAGTCTACACAGTGCTCGGTTGCAACCCTAGTTGCAGCACCATCGTAAAAAGGAAAAACGCACAGTTGCATGTCACGTTGCAACTCAAGTTGAAAAAATGCTAGTTGCGCGTCGACTTGCAACTAAAATAATAACCATGCAACACAAATCATAAAAATCCTAGTTCCAAAAATCCCGTATTTCATGTAATGTTGCCATTGAAGGCAAGAAAGAAGACGGGGACCATGCAACTTGCATGTCGAGTTACAACTCAAGGCAAAAAGCCAAGAAAAAATCTAGTTGCGTGTTGATTTGCAATTTTAGGCAAGAAAGTACCAATTACAATGCAAGTTGCAATTCAAGGCAAAAATAGATGCGGAGAGTCCTCAATTGCAACCCTAGTTGTAACTCACCAGCTCTACCGCTAGGGAAAAGGCCACCTGCGTGTCAACTTGCAAATCGAGGCAAAAAAAATACGGTGATCTAGTTGCAACTTGGGAAGGGCCAGTTGCATGTCGAGTTGCAACTGAAAGGGCCATTCTGTATAGTCCTCAGTTACAACCCTAGTTGAAGCACCATCGTAAAAAGGAAAAAAAGCACAGTTTCATGTCGCATTGCAACTCAAGTCGAACAAATGCCAATTGCGTGTCGACTTGCAACTAAAACAACAACCATGCAACACAAATCATAAAAATCCTAGTTCCAAAAATCCCGTATTTCGTGTATTCTTGCAACTAAAGGAAAGAAAGAATACGAAGACCATGCAACTTGCATGTCTAGTTGCAACTAAGGGCAAAAATCCAGGGAAAATCCAGCTGCGTGTTGATTTGCAACTTTAGGCAAGAAAGTACCAATTACAATGTGAGTTCCAACTCAAGGAAAAAAGATATGGTGGAGAGTCCTGAATTGCAACCCTAGTTACAACTCCCCATCTCTGCCGCTAGAAAAAGGCCAGTTGCGTGCCAATGATGGCTGAATGCACGACGCCCAGAAAAGTGCTGGTGCGGTGTTGATGTAGAGCTCGTTGGGAACCCCAAGAGGAAGGTATGATGAGCACAGCAACAAGTTTCCCTCAGTATGAAACCAAGGTTTAATCGAACCAGTAAGAGCAAGGAAACACCCCAAAGGTGTTACTAGGTGAGCTTTGGCAGGGGCACTACCGGTGCTAGTAGCAACGTGGAGACCTGCACAACACAACCACAAAACTTTGTCCCCAACTTGCGATGAGGTTGTCAATCTCACCGTGTTTTGCGGAAAACAAAGGATTAAACGTATCGAATGAAAATAAGTAAAAGTTTGCAGAAAGTAAACACAAAACAGTAAAAGATTGTAGATTGAATTTAAAAGACAAGGACCAGGATCCATAGTTCACTAGAGGTGGCTCTCCTTAAAATAGATACCATGCTGGGTAAACAAATTACAGCGGGGCAATTGATAAACATCGAGAAAGCAATACATGCATATACTAATCATCTTGACTCCTTTGGTACTTGATTGGGCATTACAACATTATACATAGACTGCCATCCAACTACATCTATGACTAATAATCCACCTTCAGGTTATCATCCGAACCCCCTCTAGTATTAAGTTGCAAGCAACGGATTATTGCTTTACGAACTGTGTGTAAAGTAAACAATATGATTGTTCTATGAACAAAGGATTGTTGTTTTCTCCCTAGTGGCAACAACACATCTAGTACCATAGAGATTTCTGTCACTTTCCCAGATTACCAGAGGCATGAATCCACTATCGAGCATAAATACTAACTCTTGGAGTTGCTAGCATCTACTTGGCCAAGATAGCTACTAACAACGGAAAGCATGCAAGAACACAAATAACAAAGACATGATAGAATCAATAATCAATCTGAAATAGCATCTCAATATCCATCGGATCCTCGCAAACACAACATGTATGATTACAAATAGATGATCTTGATCATGAACGAAGCTCACAAGATCTAGACATGAAAGCACAAAGGAGGAGAACCAGCCATCTAGCTACTACATGGATCCGTAGTCCAAGGATGAACTACTCATGCATCACACCGGAGGCTTGCATGGTGATGAAGAAGGCCTTGATACATGTATCTATAATTTTTGATGTTCCATGCTTGGTTTTATCCACTTTCTTGTGTTTTGTTCCAACTTTGGAGTACTTTTATTATGATTTCTTGGACTAACCTATTAACAAGAGCCATAGTGCCAGCTGCCTGTTTTCTGTTGTTTTGGTTCCAGAAAAGTCAGAAAATGAATATTCTCGGAATTGGACGGGACAAAAGCCGAAGTGCCTATTTTTCCGGAAGGGATCAAGTGCCAGAATACGAGACGGAGAAGGGCTGGGGCCCGGCCACACCACCTGGCCGTGTGGCCAGGCCTAGCCCGCGCCAGGGGGTGGTCTGGCCGCCCCTAGCACCCCCTCGGTCTCTCCTTCCGCCTATAAGTTGCCCTCAGGACGAAAACCCTAGGGACCCGATCAAAAATCCACGAAAGAGTCTGTAGCCGCCGTCGTCTCTGTCCCTAGATCGGGGGGGATCTGAAGCTCTTCCCGGCACCCTGCCGGAGAGGGGAATTCACCCTGGAGGCCTTCTTCATCACCATGCAAGCCTCCGGTGTGATGCGTGAGTAGTTCATCCTTGGACTACGGATCCATGTAGTAGCTAGATGGCTGGTTTCTCCTCCTTTGTGCTTTCATGTTTAGATCTTGTGAGCTCCGTTCATGATCAAGATCATCTATTTGTAATTCTTACATGTTGTGTTTGCGGGGATCCGATGGATATTGAGATGCTATTTCAGATGGATTATTGATTCTATCATGTCTTTGTTATTTGAGATCTTGCATGCTTTCCGTTGTTAGTAGCTATCTTGGCCAAGTAGATACTAGCAACTCCAAGAGTTAGTATTTATGCTCGATAGTGGGTTCATGCCTCTGGTAATCTGGAGAAGTGACAGAAATCTCTAAGGTACTAGATGTGTTGTTGCGAGTAGGGAGAAAACAACGATCTTTTGTTCATAGAACAATCGTATTGTTTACTTTACACGCAGTTCGTAAAGCAATAATCTGTTGCTTGCAACTTAATACTGGAGGGGGTTCGGATGATAACCTGAAGGTGGATTATTAGTCATAGATGCAGTTGGATGGCGGTCTATGTATTATGTTGTAATGCCCAATCAAGTCACAAAGGAGTCAAGATGATTAGTATATGCATGTATTGCTTTCTCGGTGTTTGTCAATTGCCCCGCTTTAATTTGTTCACCCAGCATGTTATCTATCTAAGGAGAGCCACCTCTAGGGTGAATTCCCCTCTCCAGCAGGGAGTCGAGAAGAGCTTCAGATCCCTCCCGATCTAGGGATGGAGATGACAGCGGCTACATACTCTTTCGTGGATTTTTGATCGGGCCTTAGGGTTTTCGTCCCGAGGGCAATATATAGGCGGAAGGGGAGACCGAGGGGGTGCCAGGGGCCACCACACCACCCCCTGGCATGGGCCCAGCCTAGCCGCGCGGCCAGGTGGTGTGGCTGGTCTCTGGCCCCACTCCGTCTCGTATTCTGGCATCTGATGACTTCTGGAAAAATAGGCACTTCGGCTTTTGTCCTGTCCAATTCCGAGAATATTCATTTTCTAACTTTCCTGGAACCAAAAACAGCAGCAAGCAGGCAGCTGGCACTGTGGCTCTTGTTAATAGGTTAGTCCTAGAAATCATAGGAAAAGTACTCCAAAGTGTGGACAAAACACAAGAAAGTGGATAAAACAAAGCATGGAACATCAAAAATTATAGATACATTTGCAATGTATCAACATCCCCAAGCTTAACTCCTGCTCATCCTCGAGTAGGTAAGTGATAAAAAGAAAGAATAATTTTTGAGGTGACATGCACCATCAAAGACTTGATCAAAGTATATGTAAAACATTCAAAGCTGAGATCATAGTACTTCAATCATAACATGAAAGACAAAGTTCTAGCAATAAGCAAAGAAAGTATGATGCAACATGAAAAGGCACAAACAAAACATTCATGAATAACAATGCTTTGCAAGACGTTTGTTTGTTTCACATAAAAAAACATGGCATAATAGTATTCAGCTTGTCCCTCAATAGAGTAGCAAATGTAAATGCATAGGACACCTTCAAAGTTCATAAGAGTGACTAGATACAAATAGTTTAAAACAAGCAATATCAAAGTATGCATCAATTAACTAGTCTTGGGACAATGCACATAGAACTAAGAATGGCCACTATGCTCTCAAAGTAGGTGCATAAAGATAGAAGGTGGAGACTCACTATAATGGTGGAAGAAAGGCCTTTTTATAAAAGGAAGTAGGGATTCAAGTCTCATAAAGAGCTTCCAAAAATTATGGTACTTATAGCTTTTAGCTCTCATTGCCCCTATCATAAGCATCTTGAAGTGATTAAGGTTAAAGTGAACAAACTATGGTGTACATGCTTGACAAAGTATAAGTCAGAAATCTCATATCCCTTGTATACAAGGGCCGCTCCTCATGCTACTCAAGTTTAGTTACCGGTAAGTTTTTGTCATCGTAAGTACATGTGTATCATAGAGAACCGCCAACGGGGTACCTCTTGCCCGATGATACGGAAGAATCCCATATCAAAATGATAAGGCAAGCAGACAACCAGCATCTCAGCATTCTTCTTATTTACCATGAGAATATGGTGCTTTTTTCTCTCTTTCCTCTTTTCATAATCATTTTTTTCTTTTTCTCTTTTTTTCTCAATATAGGACTCTTTTTTTATAAGAAGAATGCTTCATAGACAGCTCATTATGGTTACGCTGCAGGTTTCCACCATGTCAGCATGGATTAGACCAGCGGCCCAGGCGTTTTTCTAACACATATACATAACTTCATGGACTTACAAGCTCCCCTTTCATTTCACACCGACGACATCCATATACAAAAGAGCATGATATCAACTAGGTACAAGTACCAAGTGCAATGTTGAAAGCATTCCCCATAAAAGCATGGTTCTGCTGTCCCAACAAATAAGTGCAAGCATATACAACATAGAAGACATAATGGTTCAAGTTTATTAAGGGCAAGAAAAGTAAGGTGTGTCATCAAATTCATGAGAACTTTAATCACTAGTTTTCTCATAACAAGTTTAATTTGGAAGGTAAACAAAAGCACGAATATACTTGGAATAACATAAGCTAATAGGTAGGTATGGTGGACTCTTTGTAATAACTTGGTGTAGGGAGTTGGATGCATGAGTGGAACTCATACTTGGTTGTGGAGGCTAGCAAAAGACTGGGAACGACAAACTAAGAGAGCAATAATGGCCATAATCATGCAGAGCGACAAAACATCATTGATCAAAGCATAAAGTGATACTACAAGTTGAAAACTAAAGGATCATAAAGGCTAATGGTGCCTTGAGATAGTCATAGTATGGTGTGAGCATGCGCCAAGTCAACCCAAATAAAGCATCAAAGGAGAATACCACTATACTATGCTTTAATATACTAAAACAACGCATGATTCATCCAAGGCACATTAAGCAATATCAATTGTTTATAACAAGTCATGATACATCAAAGAATACTAATCATAAATCCAAAACAATATCAAGCATGGCATGGCATGACAAAGCATAGGCCACAGTCAAAAACGAGCACTTTTTACCACATAAGCATGAACTTTCCTACTCTTTTCCAAACCAAACCAAACTATTTGCAAACCAATGTATGAAAGAGGGGGTCCAACCAATTTATTCATAAAACTAAGAAAAACAAAGCAAACGAAAAACCAAAATGAAAATGAAAAAGAAGACGCTCCAAGAAAAACATAACTGTGCATGAAACAATAAAAATGAAGCGTTTGGAAGGAACCTGGGATTTTTTTTATGAAGAAGGGGATGCCTTGGGCATCCCCAAGCTTTGACGCTTCTACTTCTTGGATATTTCTTGGGGTTACACACGTGGCATCCCCAAGCTTGAGATTTAGTCCATCCTTCATCTCATTACTCATTCCTTCCATACACCTGAAATTTTTCCTTCATACAAAACTTCACACAATCTTTATTAGCAACATTAGTGCACTCAAGATAAATAAGTCTTAAGGTTCAGTTCTAACACAAAATAAACTTCCATTAGAACACTAGCTACTGTAGCAATTCCCTAAAAAAGGTCAATTCCCCAAAAAAACTCAAAACGGAACCAACAAGAAGCAAATGCAGAAAATGGCAGAAATCTATCAAAACAGACCAGCAGGTAAATACGAATTTTTTCGAAGACCTTATGTTGCTCAAATCAAAAAGTGTTGAACTAACGAAAGTTATATAATAACCTGGATCAGAAGCACAAAAATTGACGCCTCAAAAAGACCTTCAGAGATTTTACACGAATTTTTACGGTGAAGCACAGAAATCTGTTTCGGGACAACAACTTTCCCAATCATTACTTCTCTCTCATTAGAGGTTACTCTTGGCACAAAAAGCAAATAAGAAGGATAAGGAGCGGTTATTACAGAGGTAATAACTTCCAAGTCTCATCTAAAACTTTTGGGTTATCTCTCAATAAGTACTTTTCTTTAACGCCTTTAAGTTAGGCATAAGAAGTAAGAAAAAGGATCAAAGGTTCTCAAATGAAGAAGCATTAAAACCAGCTTTCTTGCCCTTACCTCTCTTATTTTTATTCTTAACCTTGTGGAAAATATGATTGTTTGGTGGAGAAGAAAGGTGCATGGTCCCCTTTTCCACATCTATTATTGCTCTAAGAAGTTCTAATAGGGACCTTCCAAGTGTAATTTGTCCTTTTCCTACACAATCAATAACAAGATAATCAATAGAAATCATTTTCCCAAGGATCTTTGTAAACACTCCTTCAGCTATTACAAGAGGTAATATGGTAGTATTATTAGCAAGAGATGTTTCTTTTCCTTCTTCAATAAGCCCCCAAGTATTCAGAGATTTATAAATATCTTTGGGCATAAGAAAAAATTCAAACATGAAATCACAGCGAGCTTGAAAAGTTTCAGTGTTTATCTCAATTTTTACTCTAGGAAGCCACTTTGATGATTCAGAATTTATTGGAACATAATTGTGATGCTCCCTAAGCATATTATAGCAATTTTCTAAACTAGTAGTGCTAGTCTCAAGAATGTTCAACCTAGCAAATATTTTTGCGAAAGAAATATCAGTTTGGATAGGCATACTGTAAGTGAGGATCAATTTCTTTATAGCATTAATAGCATCATCCTCATTACATTGGAGGAAATCTCCTCCTACAATATCATCTAAAGCATATCTATAGTAAAGAGCAATTCCAAGGTAAAAACTGCTAAGGAACAAGCTTTGAGTCATTTTAGGCTTAGTTTTTAATGTAGATCAGAGATTCTAGCCTAAGCTTCTTTAAAACTTTCGTCAAATTCATTGTTTAAAAGTGAAAATCATTTCCTCGGGTGACATAGTGATTGGAGCAAGGATAGACATAGTGGCAACTTAGGATAGGAACTAATTTTTTTGTGTTTTTGAAATAAGAAAACAAACTAGTAAAACTAATTTTTTGTGTTTTTGAAAAAGCAACAAGCAAACAAAGCAAAAAGAAACTAAGCAAAACAAAAACAAAAAAGTAAAGAGATTGGTTATAAGGGACTCACCTTGTGAAGATGTCCTTGACTCCCCGGCAACGGCGCCAGAAAAATGTTTGATGGCTCAATGCACGGCGCCCAGAAAAGTGCTGGTGCGGTGTTGATGTAGAGCTCATTGGGAACCCCAAGAGGAAGGTATGATGAGCACAACATCAAGTTTCCCTCAGTATGAAACCAAGGTTTAATCGAACCAGTAGGAGCAAGGAAACACACCAAAGGTGTTACTAGATGAGCTTTGGCAGGACACACTACCGGTGCTAGTAGCAACGTGGAGACCTGCACAACACAACCACAAAACTTTGTCCCCAACTTGCGATGAGGTTGTCAATCTCACCGTTTTTGCAGAAAACAAAGGATTAAACGTATCGAATGGAAAGAAGTAAAAGTTTGCAGAAAGTAAACACAAAACAGTAAAAGATTGTAGATTGAATTTAAAAGACAAGGACCAGAATCCATAGTTCACTAGAGGTGGCTCTCCTTAAGATAGATAACATGCTGGGTGAATAAATTACAGCGGGGCAATTGAAAAACATCGAGAAAAATATACATGCATATACTAATCATCTTGACTCCTTTGAGACTTGATTGGGCATTACAACATTATACATAGACCGCCATCCAACTGCATCTATGACTAATAATCCACCTTCAGGTTATCATCCGAACCCCCTCCAATATTAAGTTGTAAGCAACAGATTATTTCTTTACGAACTGCGTGTAAAGTAAACAATACGATTGTTTTATAAACAAAGGATTGTTGTTTTCTCCCTAGTAGCAACAGCACATCTAGTCCCTTAGAGATTTATGTCACTTCCCCAGATTACCAGAGGCATGAACCCACTATCGAGCATAAATACCAACTCTTGGAGTTGCTAGCATCTACTTGGCCAAGATAGCTACTAACAACGGAAAGCATGCAAGATCACAAATAACAAAGACATGATAGAATCAATAATCAATCTGAAATAGCATCTCAATATCTATCGGATCCCCGCAAACACAACAGGTATGATTACAAATAGATGATCTTGATCATGAACAGAGCTCACAAGATCTAGACATGAAAGCACAAAGGAGGAGAACCAGCCATCTAGATACTACATGGATCCATAGTCTAAGGATGAACTACTCATGCATCACACCGGAAGCTTGCATGGTGATGAAGAAGGCCTCCAGGGTGAATTTCCCTCTCCGGCAGGGTGCCAGGAAGAGCTTCAGATCCCTCCCGACCTTGGGATGGAGATGATGGCTGCTATAGACTCTTTCGTGGATTTTTGATCGGGCCTTAAGGTTTACGTCCCGAGGGAAATATATAGGCGGAAGGGGAGGCTGAGGGGGTGCCAAGGGAAACCACACCACCCCCTGGCGCAGGCCCAGCCTGGCCGCGCAGTCAGGTGGTGTGGCCGGCCTCTGGCCCCTCTCCGTCTCGTATTTTGGCCTCTGATGACTTCCGGAAAAATAGGCACTTTGGCTTTTTTCCCGTCTCATTCCGAGAATATTCATTTTCTGACTTTCCTGAAACCAAAAACAGCAGAAAATAGGCAGCTGGCACTATAGATCTTGTTAATAGGTTAGTCCAAGAAATTATATGAAAAGTACTCCAAAGTGTGGACAAAACACAAGAAAGTAGATAAAACCAAGCATGGACATCAAAAATTGATACATTTACAATGTATCAGTCAACTTGCAACTCGAGGCAAAAAATACAGTGATCTAGTTGCAACTCAAGTTGCAACTGTGAAAGGGCTTGTTGCATGTCGAGTTGCAACTGAAAGGTGGAATTTTCATAGTCCTCAATTGCAATCGTAGTTGCAACACCATCATAAAAAGGTAAAAAATCACAGTTTTATGTCGCGTTGCAACTCAAGTCAAAAAAATGCCAATTGTGTGCGAATTGCAACTAAAACAACAACCATGCAACACAAATTATAAAAATCCTAGTTCCAAAAATCTCGTATTTCGTGTAACGTTACAACTGAAGGCAATAAATAAGACGGGAAGAGTTGCAACTCAAGGCAAAAAGCCAGTTGCATGTTGACTTGCAACTATAGGAAAGAAAATACCAATTACAATACGGGTTACAACTTGGGGCAAAAAGAGACGGAGGAGAGTCCTCAATTACAACCCTAGTTGCAACTCCCTGGCTCTACCGCTAGAGAAAATACCAGTTTCGTGTCAACTTGCAACTCGAGGCAAAAAATACATGATCTAATTGCAACTCAAGTCTACACAATGCTCAATTGAAACCTTAGTTGCAACTCGCTGAGAAGCCAGATATAAGTCTAGTTACAACTCATAGTAAGAAGGGACCGTGAAAACAATACTTCGTTTCAACCCAGTTGCAACTCTCTAAGAAATACATTTGCAAGTCCAGTTGCAACTCATAGTAAGAAAGGACCACGAAACGTGGGATGGTTGCAACTCACCGAGAAAGCCAATTGCAAGTCCAATTGCAACTCATAGTAAAAAAGATACCATGAAACAATCATCAGTTGCAATCCTAGTTGCAACTCACTAAAAAAGCCAATTGCAAGTCCATTTGTAGGTCATAGTAAATAGGATCACAAAACAATCTCTAGTTGCAACCTCGGTTGCAACTCGTCGAGAAAGCCAGATGCAAGTCCAGTTGCAACCCATAGGAAGAAGGGACCACGAAACAATCCTGAGTTGCAAACCTAGTAGCAAATCCTCAAGAATATGTCAGCTGCAACTCATACTATGAAGGGACGACAAAGCAATCCTTGGCTACAACTCTCGGAAAAAGTAGTTGCAAGTACAGTTGCAACTCAAAGTAAGAAGGGGCACATAAGAGCAAAATGACATTTCAATCCTTATTTGCAACCCCAATTGCAACCCCCGAGAAAGCCATATGCAAATCTCTCAATTTGAACTCATAGTAAGAAGGGACGATGAAAAATATCTCAGTTACAAAACCAGTTGCAAGTACAATTGCAACAAATAGTAAGAAGGGGTCACGGAATAAATTCTCAATTGAAACCCTAGTTGCAACTCGCCGAGAAGCCAGTTATAAGTCTAGTTACAACTCATAGTAAGAAAGGACCAAGAAAACAATACTTAGTTGCAACTCGCTAAGAAAGACACTTGCAAGTCCTATTGCAACTCATAGTAAGAAGGGACCACGAACACGGAGTGGTATCAACTCACCAAGAAAGCCAATTGCAACTCATAGTAATAAGGGACCATTGCAAGTCGCCAAGAAACCTGTTGCACCAGTTGTAACTCATAGTAAGAAAAGATCACAAAACAATCCTCAGTTGCAACCCCAGCTGCAACTCACTGAAAAAGCCAATTGCAAGTCTGTTTGTAGCTCATAGTAAATAGGATCACAAAACAATCCTCAGTTGCAACTCGCTGAAAAAGCCTGTTGCGAGTCCAGTTGTAACTCATAGTAAGAAGAAATCACGAAACAAAAAAATACATTTCAATCCTCTGTTGCAACCCCAGTTATAACTCTTGAGAAAAACAAGTTCCAAATCCAGTTGCAACTCATAATAAGAAGGGATATAGTGTGTCATGCATTTTGCTTGACCATTGTGAAATTAGTGCAACTAACATCAAACAGTCTGGCATGGCAAAAAACTTTTAATTAACTAAAAAATCAATCTTATACTACAAGTAAAATAAAAAACACTGTAAAAAGAACTGATAACTCACAGAAAGGGTTACAAGAACTATGATACCATATAAAACATGCAACAAAGAAGTTGTAGAACATTGGGAAGAAAATCATAAAAAAGCATATTTTTTGTTCAAATACTACCACACCTAAAAGAGACAGGTGGCGGAGAAGAGCCTATCAAAATCAACCGGACTATGCCGCCCTCCATCGTAGTCATCGGAAAAAACCCGACATCGACACAAATTAGCGGGGCTCTGGCGCCAGAAAAAGAACCGCTGCTCAAATCAACGATCCGCCTCCGCCGCTCTCGGCCGATGTCCACTAATCTCCGCCACTGCCGACGTCTCTAAATAAAATAAGTCAACATCGTAGGGAGAGAAAAGAACGAGACAATGAACCACTCAACGGGGAACACTAGAGAACAAAAACATGCCAAGACCTACTTAACACTCCACAACGACAAAAAAGCCAAATCACACAACCTTCGTGGGCCAAACAAAATCTGGGCAAAACACGCAAAAATGAATGTCTACAGTTGTTGGAACAACTAGTCTGGAAAAAATAAAAAAAACCACGACCACACACTATTTTGGAGGGTATATACATGGCCCTCATCGCTCAAAACAAAAAAAAATTGCACGCACGTGGCCTTTTACCACACTCATCAAACCACACCTACATAGAAAGAAAACACACGCAGAAAATGAAAAAGGACAAGACCCAACAGCCAGAAATACACACGATACAACATGGGCTGACCAACGCAGGCCGCGACGCGAGCATGCGGGACAACGCGCGCGGAACAAGTCGAGGCATCGCGCAGGGCAGCCACATGCGGGGGCACACATCTTGACGTGTGGAGCAAATCGGACAGATTAGGACCTGACTATGCCCTAAGCTAAATCTCAGCTAGCTGAGAATTAGCAAATCCGTTTTTTTTTATGTATTAAGAGTCTGGCATTCATCAAATAATCGAGCTCCTAGGCTCCTAGCAAGTGACAAGGATTGGTTATTAGTTGAGCATGGATAAAATGGTGACCCATGTTTATAAATATATGGGCCTTCGGTGGCCATGGTCACTGCAACATGGACGCTACATTGAGTGTTTCGTATATGTAATTCTAGCAGAAACTAAGCTAATTATCAAACATAACCACCAAAAATTAGCAGACAGCCAAAAAGGCGTTGGCCGGATCCCCATGGAAATCCACCCAAATCAACCAGCACATCGATGCCATAGGAAATCAATCATCCACCCATCGGTTTATACACGACCCAGAATCCAATTTCCATGACCAGACAAGACCTCTTTGACATCAGGCCTTGGAATTCGCTACAACAGTTTGGAAGAAATAGTACAGCAGGGGACTAACCAATAATAAGGACATAGAGCAGCAGCATCTCAATCGGGATCGGGACTCGTCGGGGGAACACGAACTCTTAAGTTCATGAAGCGTACTCTGTGGTGGTGCGAGAAGCGCCGGTCTCAGCCGCGGCAGCGCGTGATGGCGGAGCAGCCGCGCGAGTAGGGGTTGCCCTGCGCGCCGGGGCGGCAGTTGTAGTAGGAGGCGCCCCGCACGGAGCACGGTACGTTGTCCCTCCGCAGCGCGCCGTAGCTGATGTAGCCGTTGTTGTTGTTGTTCTGCAGCACGCGGCGCGCCACCGCGTCGTCGCCGCCGGCGAACCCGTAGCCGTCGTCTGCCACCTCCTCCACGCCCGTCAACCCCAGCTCCCAGCTCAGCGGGACCTCTCCGGCATCCGCGCAGCGCGCGAGGAGGAGGAGGATGATGAGGGCCGAGGCGGCCACGAGGACTGCGGCGGCGGCCGGGGTCCTTGCCATGGCGGAAGGGGGAAATGGAACCGGGGAGTGGGACCTATGGATGCTTCTGCTCGGCTTTCTCGGTGTGGGTTTGGTTTGTGGGAACGCCAAGGGAGCGGCTACTGCTTCGTCTTGGTCCGTGCCTGGGTTTATAGAAAGTGTTTCCGAGTTGGTGAGAGAGAGACAGCTGGTAAGAATGACGCGTGGGCCGACCTACTGAGCGGAACGTCCGCGTCACACCACCGGCAGCTGCAACTGCAAAAAGATTTGCCCGATCGATGGATGATGGATGCATGGCAGGTGGAAATTTAAACAAAAATAACCCAATTAAATAACAAATTCATGAAATAAACTCCGGCCACCAAAATTTTACGGATCTAACCTTTTTTGCAACGCCGTAGACCATGGCGCCGTACCCTGAAGCGTAGCGCCAAGCATGGTGGCGCCACACGTCTGCCAGTGTGGCGTCGACGTGGTCTCGCGGGTCCCAGTTTCGTAAGTGCGGCGCCACACACTACAGCGCCGCGCTGCTATGTGCGGCACGGCGCGTGGCGTCGCACTTTAGGTCTTGTACCAGCCGCGCGGCCGCCCCAGCCCGACTCAGGCTCACTCCATTTCTCCCCCACCCACGAACAGAGAGGCGGCGGCGGCTGTGGTGGGACTCCATGTGACCTCCCTCTCCAAAAACTCCTAGATCTTGCTTCTAATCCCTCCCCCAGGTATTTTCTCTCAATCCTCTCAGTTCTATCCGAATTTTTCTTTGTATTTGTCCCATTTTCTTCAAATTTCGGTGAAACCCTAGTTTCAATTGGATTTAGAGATTGGTACGAAGCATTCTTAGATTTATTTGACCTTTAGTTATAGCAATAGCTTAGTATTCAATGGTAGAACTTTAGTTGGTTATTTTAGCATACAAATCCAATATATATATGTTAGCATGTGTGGTTCATAGTAGCAATTTCTCTTTAATTATGTTAGATGATAGATGATATTTTGCAATCCTCATAAATGCTATAATAATTGTTAAATGTACAACTATAGATAGATTATGGTGGGACATTTGTAATGTTGCAAGCATAGTTTTGCTAAAGTGGAATATATGTAATGTGAGAATAATTGTTCTTATGATATCTATTTGAAATATGTAGGATGACTCTTCTTAATCCTCACTACGATGTTCAACACCGTTCCTACAAGTTGTCGGAAAAGAGACAGGTACTAAAAAAACCCACACGGTAGTTCCTATTGCTCCGGTTGTTGAGATGTAAATCTAACCTAGGCCATTGTATGTTTGCAGGAGCTTGTACCTCTTCGACTTAGATATCACGAGGTCTCATCGGCCAAGAACCTGACTTATGATGAGCGGTACACTCCGTACATCGAGCAACTAGGACTCCACCCCTTTATCCACATGATCACTCGGTCGACACCGAAGTTCAACCCCGCTGCAATCACCGCGCTTGTCGACCGGTGGAGGCCGGAGACACACACTTTTCACCTTTTAGCAACTTGTTGAAGCATTCTGCCATATTGCTTGTCATTTGACCGTACCTCCGGCCACCCTCATCGTAAGCTCGTGCCCACTTTCCCATATCTTCAGTGTTCCTAAGGAGGAACTCTTTGCCCCCCGCATTGAGTTCTTTGTTATGGAACAATTTGTTGTACAAGTTTGAGAAACGGCGCTCCGTGAAAGCGGGACAACAATCTTGTAGATCATCAGACAAGTCCTTGCTCTTGCATTCCCTATAGAAGTTTGAAACAAAATGTCTCATGCACCATCTATGGTGCAATGGGACATGTCCGGGAATGTCAAGCATCACCGCATTGAGAATTCCTTGATGACGATCCGAGATGACACATAATTCCCTTTGAACGGGTAAGACCTTGGTTCTCAAAATATGGAAGAACCACTCCCAATTGTCATTGTTTTCCACCTCAATCAAAGCAAACGCCAAAGGAACCAACCGGTTGTTGGCATCGCTAGCTATTGCAATCAAGATAGTGCCCTTGTATTATCCGGTCAAGAAGGTGCCATCAACGGATATAACAGGCCTGCAATGTTCAAAAGCCCGAACACATTGCTCGAAACCCCAAAATGCACGTCCAAACACTCGAATGGTTTTTCCGTTCATTATCCTTGTCTTGTTCCCAAAATGTTCAATGCTATGAATCATGCCCGGGTTAGCATTGGACATCGCTAACAACAACCTAGGGATCCGGTTATAAGATTCCTCCCAATCACCATACAACATCTTGAATGCGGCTTGCTTCGCCCTCCATGCCTTCCCATATTTCACCTCGTAGTGAAAGAGGGCTTTCACAAGCTCTTGGACCATTTTGATGGTCATTATTGGAAATGACTTGATGTTATTGGAAAGCCTATAAGCAATAAACTCGGAGGTGAGTTATCGATGCTCGTGCTTCACATCCTTGCCATCCACCGTCGAGCCTCGGCACATGTGAGTTGATACACAACTAGATATGTGCCAACTTGGACCTTCCTTAAATGGTCTTGCACGCACAATCCAAGGACATCCATCCTTCTCGCATTTAACCGTGTAACGCTTCTTCACGTCTGAGTGCACCACCGTGTAAGGGCGATGATGCTTAACCGAGAAGTCCTTTATCCATTGCTTAAATTCCAACAAGGTCTTGAACCTCGATCCACGAGAAAAGCCATTATTCTCTTGATTACCATCACGGTAAGAACTTGACCTTGGTCCAAGCACTATGCCCTCACCGCCATCAACCGTGGCTTCATCCGCAAGACTAACATCACGGAACAAAGATACCATGTGGTCCCGCCCCAATACGTTCTCGTGGATTTTGGCCTCTCTAGCCGTGAACCCCTCCTCGTCAAGTTCTTCTTCGGGACCATCATCATCCGAGTCCGAAGCATAGCATCGAGTATACGGGATGTCACGGTCCATGTTCTCTTGCGTAATATATTTATCCAAATCTCCAACATTGTTGTCATGGAGCTCAACCTCATTCTCATCGTGCCAATAATCATCATTTTGCTCTTCCAACACTTCATCTTGGTTCTTCGAAATCGGGCTCAATGTTTGTGTAAATGGAGGTTCAATCAATACCTCTTGGTTTATTGGTGGAGGACTCCTAGAACCCAATGGGGAGGCAGTACGGTTCAAATCCAAGTGCAAGTTATTCTTAAACTTCTTGGTGGCAAATAGTTCAAGAGCTTTGTCTAGCGACTCCGCCACCACCTCCTTGTATGCAACCCAACGGGGCTCGGAGAAGATACGCATGGTCTTTCAACGGGTGTGCATTTCAAAAGGCACATTATGCCTTCCCTCTAACTCAACAACATCATTTGGGTCCATCAATTTCAATTCAATCCTAACTTGCTCCAAGACCTCGGCGTAGGTGGGACTACGATCAAACACCAAGTCAAGCTCATCCGGGTCCGGTTCTATATTACCTCTCAAAAAGGCATCCTTGTCTACATGATAAACATGAACAATTCTTAACATTCCTAAAATAATCACAACAATAATACCATGGTCAACAATACCTATGCCAACTCAATACATACTCATTGGTGACATTAACACAATACCCATCCCTATGCCAATTCAACAATACCTATGCCAAAATCTACCATACATCTTGCATATCAATCTAGGGTTTCATAGATATGGGTCAAACCAAGAATTTAATGGGTGAAAACAAAGAAAAAGGGGAAGAATACCTCTAGGCACTTGGGGGGATCGAAATCCACGGGGAGAAGGGTCCAATTTGGCTTTTTAGAGGGAGGGATTTGAGGGAGGAGTCTCACCACAGCCGCCGCCGCCTCTCTGTTCGTGGATGGGTAAGGAAGTGAGCCTGGATCGAGCTGGGGCGGCCGCGCGGCTGGTACAAGACCTAAAGTGCGGCGCCACGGCGCACATAGCAGTGTGGCGCCGTAGTGTGTGGCGCCGTACTTACGAAACTAGGACCCGCGAGACCACGTCGACGCCACGCTGGCAGACGTGCGGCGCCACCATGCTTGGCGCTACGCTTCAGGGTGCGGCGCCATGGTCTACGGCGTTGCAAAACGGGTTAGATCCGTAAAATTTTGGTGACCGGAGTTTATTTCGTGAATTTATTATTTAATTGGGTTATTTTTATTCAAATTTCCATGGCTGGTCGATTGTTTTCTTTTCTTTTTCGTCCGTGATATGATTGAAGGATAGGACTACTGGGCGGCGCCGCAGATTGGTTGACCTGTGCGGCGGCTGCACCCATCCGAAATACGAGCTCCAGCGCTCTTGTTTTCCTGCTCCAATGCGCGTGCTAATTTCTGCCTTCTTGTTTCGGTCCACCTCCAACTAACCAAAAGAACTAAACAATACCACGCGACAATCTCCACCTTGACCAATACAAAGCTCGAAGCTGCATCTCAAAATAGCCGAACTAGATCTCACGATTTCCATATGAACCGATCCAAGTGCATGATTTCTCTGTTAGAATATTAGCTATATACGGTTGTTATGATAGTTTAGATAGAGTTAGAACCTATTTACGTATAGTCCTAACTTGACTCGTACTCTAAGATAATCCTCTATACGTCTATATATACTCGCCCATGAGGCTTAATAATATATCCATCATATTCCGCCAAACTCATACTTTTTTATGGTATTAGCCTAATCGGTCCAAACCTTAGCCGCACGCTTCCACCGCGCCACCCCCGGGGGGATCGATCTCCATGATCTTCGCCGGGGGCCGCGCGATCCGTATGCAGGGTTCGTCCGCCGATCCGTGATCGGCTGCCTTGTAAGTCTTTTTTATCTCTTGATCAGTTTTCTTTTTTAGTTTACCGATATTAGATCGGATTGAGTCGCCCACCGTCGTCGTCATCGTCGCGCCTCTACTCCGACCATCGGCATCGAGGATCTACACCGCGCCCGTGCGCCTGCCTCCTCTGCTGTTGCGCCTGCCTCGGCAAGCTGTCGTGGCCTCAGGACAGGCTGCCGCGCACTGCGGATGGCTGCTACGCCTTCCATTGGAAGGCTGCCGCGGCCGCCCCTCCCCCCGCGGATCGTTTTCGCCATCATCGTCCGGGACTTCACCGACTACGCCACCATCGACTACGATCTACGCGTCGTCCATACTCTAGCGCATACGGCGCACCATCGGTCTGATCAATCGATCCCGCGCCTGTCTACGCCAAGCACGTCCCCGAGCACGCGTCTACCACCGATCGAGCTACGGGCTGCCGCTGTGTCGTCCTGTCGGGCCGCAGCGCCACCGCCTTTGGTCCATGCTACCGGCTTCCAACGCGTCTTCCTTGGCGTGTACGTCGCTGGTGGTCTCCTAGCCGCTGCATGCAGTCTAGTTCGCCGTCCTCGTGCATCGATGGCCTCGGCTTTCACCGTGCCATCTCCTACGGCACGGATCTTTGCCGTCGACACATGGCCTTCGTCACGTCGCCGGGTCTTCCTCTCCTACTTTGAGCACCGCTGCCGCGCTTCACAAGGTAACCTGCAGGGCACCCTCTCGCCGTCGCAGGTCCCGTCGACTACCCCATCGCCACTCTAGGCATCCAACATGACTAACTCAGGTCGCCGCTGGTTTCGCCGCCTTCTACGTCTTCGTCCACTACAACTTCGCCGCCAGCATCATCTTCTCATCTCCGACTACACCACCTGCTACTCTACCCCGACAACCGCTGACAGCGCCGGCATCTCTCCCTTAGCCGCTCTGGGCGTCGCAACCGCTCTAGAGGCTTCCTTTGTAGTCTTTCTGACATGACGGCAAGTTCATGATGGTCCCTGCCCCCACACGCCTGGTACTGGCAACACCAGAAGTGCCTTCGTTCCCGACGCGTTCCCGAGTCTGGCAAGCTCAGATCGGCGCCTCGTCTTCATCGGCTTCAACGTCTTCTTCGGTATCAACCCCTCACCGACGAGTTCTTTTTTCCATACTCAGTTCTGGAAAAACCAGAGTGTGCATTCGTCCCCGACATGCGCCTAGTTCGAACAAAACTATGGCCGCACCTCGTCCTCGATGGCCCGGACTACATCGACTTCGGCACCGACACCCTCAATGACTGCGTCGACACGTCTCCGTCATCCTCCTCGCGCGCTATGCGCATGCGGATTCACGTGCGGCTACCTCGACACCGACATCCCCGACCACGACATCGACCACGGCGACCCATCGCATGGCTACCTCAACCATGGCACCGCCTCACGCTCTCGGCTCCCTCGACATTGGCACAAGGGCTACCACCTCGCTTGAAAATCATCAGCTTCCTCTACAGTCCAAGCTACCGCGCTACGACACCGTCCACGACGTTTCCGCTCGGACTGCGGGGGATGTCAGCCTACTGGATGCTACTTCGGTTTATCTCCAGTCTAACCGTCCGCGTTGTTCCAGTTGTTTATGACACTACCGCTACGACTGCGGGGGAGTGTTAGAGTATTAGGTATATACGGTTGTTATGGTAGTTTAGATAGAGTTAGAATCTTTTACATACAATCCTAACTTAACTCGTACTCCAAGATAATCCTCTATACGTCTATATATACTCTTCCATGAGTCTTAATAATATATCTATCGTATTCCGTCAAACTCATACTCTTTCATTCTCTAACTGAAAATCACATGAAACACAGAGGATGGACAATGTATGATTTAAAATCACAGTTCCTGCTCTCTGCTCCCCATTTCAGCTATGACACGAATCTTCGGATAACAGAAAAAACTTGCTACGATCCTGAAAATCTTATAAGATAAACAATTGTAACAACTGGACCCCTTCTCCCAAGAAACAAGAAGGAAAACTTGAACAAAATCATCCCAGGAACACAATAATACTAGTAGATCTGGGATTTTTCACACAAAGTAGCACGGAAACCCCTTTCTATACCCGGGTGCATATGCACCCGGTATGAAAAACATATTTTTCAAAAAGTTCAATTTTTTTTAAAAATATGATCATGCGTAGCTTTATGATTAAGGTGCACACGCAGTTATTTCACCGAAAACCGATATGTTTTGTGTGCTATATAAAAAAGACAATTTTTTGCGTCGTGGACCATGTTACTCTATCACTAAATTTTATCCTTTTTGCACAAGTCATCCAAAATGTTCATTTTTCGTGAAATGACTTTGCACCTAAAACTTGAAGTTCTACGTGTACATATCTTTTTTGAATTTTTTTGGCATTTTAAATTTTGACAAAAGTAAAATTTAAATAAATGATGCATATGCACCCGGGAGCAGAAAAGCCACTTTCCATAACTAGATCCATGTTAGGACACAAGAACTTACAAACTGCACACAAATGGCAAGGATGTTGCATCTGGTACTGAATTTATAAATCTTGAAAAAACATAAAGATGCCATGAAGTAGATGATCTTGGATTTTGGGATGACCTAGTCTTTATTCTTCAAAGAGATTCGAATCACCATCTATCTGTTACATGAACGAATCATATAAGCATCCTTGAAGAAATTCCAATCAAAGAGAAAAAAAGAGTATAAACACAAAGAACTGATTGCCCCAGGCAAAACAATCTGACATTGAAGAAATTCCAATCAAAGAGAAAAACAAGAGTATAAACAAAAAGAACTGATTGCCCCACACAAAACAATCTGACATTGTTTACTAGAAGTGAGCCTAGCTCAACTGGTCGGGTTAGTGGATGTACAAATGCAACACCTGGGTTCAAATCCTCAAGGGTACGAATTTAGGTTCCTATTTATACTTGAGAACTAGGCTATCCTGTTACTCATGCAATTTATCCTGAGGCCCGTCTTGGTGTTTAACCAAGTTTAAAAATCCTGGTACTCATGCTTAATGGATGTATGCATCCATATTTGGTGTAGAGGCCGGGGAAGTGAAACCCTCCTTCCAATTTAAGGAAAATCACTTGCCATTCATACTCAAGTATACGAACCTCCCGACCCCTCCCGCGGCGCACCCCAGGGCACCGCCAGGGGCTCCCTATCCCGCCGCCAACCACCCCCTCACTGATCTACCATCCCTCCGTCGCTGCCACCGGCACCGGCCGTGGTGGTGGCAGCCTTGGCGCCGAAGGGGCCGGGGAGAGCAGTTCGCTGGTGGCGGTTGGGGTCGGCGCTGGTGCTTCGGTTGCGTGCGGTGGCCAGGGCAGTGCCCGTGGTCATGTGGCGGCGGTGGCTACTCCCTGTACGTGAGATCTTATCATGGAGGTCGGTTGCTTGCGGCGGCTGGGCCGGTGTCTGAATCGTGTTGTGGCGACGGCTTACCCATCGGGTATCGGTGCAAGGTGTAGCGGCTATGGTCGTAGGTCTAGGCTTCCACCTAGATCCGCCATCATCGTGACCTTTTGGTTGCCTGAAGGTGCATGGGGAGGTGGCACGATGTTTCTTGCTCGGGCCGACGGATCGCCGGGGGCGCGTGGTTATTGCAGGCTTGTCTCCTCTTCCGCCGGAGGGGGCGAGCGGCGGACGCCGGCGTGGGAGCCTGTTGTTCTGTCTAATAATGGCGGTCGGTCCTAGGGTTCCTTTAGCGCGAAGACAAATACCTGCTTGTTGGTTGCACTCGTTGATCTAGCATGGAGAGGCGGGTTTCGGAAGGGTTCGCCGACGAACTCCCATGGGCGCATGATGCCTGGAGATTGCTAGATCGGAAGGTATTCGGTCATGCATGCTCGTGTTTTTTTGGCCGTTTGGGTTCAGAGGGAGCATTGCGAAGCTCTGCTGTTTGTTACCATCATGTTTCATGTCTTCAACGATCCATGGTGAAGTCAGATGTGGAGAATGTCAGGAAAGCATGAACACAAGGGCAACAATGGTGATTTGAGTCTTTGAGGCGATGAGGAACTGGCTACGTGATATGTGACTTGCGGTAGCGACTATTTATGGAGGTGACAACACAATCGGAGTTCCCAGTCTTACCTTGCAAGGTGAAAATCCAAGGTCTGGCCTTAATTGGTTGTGCATGGCAATGACCTTGTTGAAGGTATTGTTTTGCGAGCGAAGACTTTCTCGAGGGTGAAAACCTATGATCTTTGATCGGGCAACAACAATGCTTGTGCACTATTTCCTTCTTAAAGGCGTTGCTATTGAAGTGGTTGAACTACTGGTGTTGTTCTGGTAGTGTCAATGTTGTTGCTTCGAGACATCGTTCTTTTGTTGCGGGACTTTTCCTTTTTATAATTCTTCTTCTTTTTTGGGATTTGTGCATCCGTAAGGCTGCTAGGGGATGCTTTGTTGCAGAGGCTGGGTGTAATTGGTATCTCTGCGATATTAATATATACTCTTTTAAAAAAATACAAAAAAGCTGGCAATTTTAATAGTAACTTGCTTTTTAGATAATACACAAAGTTCAACTTAAACAATTATCAGATTATCTTCATACAACTACCATGTTCTATGGAAGAAATCACCAAATTAACTTTAAGAAACTACCATGTTATCCACAAAACAATTCAATTCAACTACCAGGTTATCCACCAATACTTACGAGATTAATTCAATGCAATTACCAGGTTATCCAGAAAACACTTACTAGATTAATTCAATGCAACTACCAGGTTATCCACCAACACTTTTTCGATAAAGGGCGCTTTTATCCACCAACACTTTACCAGATAAATTCAATGTGACTACCGGATTATCAACCAATACTTACCATATTAAATTCAATGCAACTACTAGATTATCCTGAAAACACTTTCCAAATTAATTCAATGCAACCATCAGATTATCCACCAACACTTTACCAGATCATCTTGATGCAACTACCAGGTTATCCACTAAGAGCATCTCCAGCAGCACCCGTAAATAGCAAACCGTAAACCTCGGAGTACGGTGCGCTGAATCCATGATTCCTTGCTTCGTGGGAGGTGGCGCCGAGCAGTCCCCGTAAACCGAAATCACAAAACAGAATAATGGGGACTGCTTGGCGGGGTGAACTGCAAACAAAACCATAAACATTGTTTCGACAGTTTCGACAGCAAAAGACAACAATTCCAACAGTTTCAACAGCAAAAGACAACAATCATCACATAAAATCTAAACTAAAAAGACATGGCAAACAACATAGGAAGGTCGAGCTCATGCCCTAGCGTCGTTGTCGATAGGCTCTCCGGTAGCAGCAGCCCTTGCCGTAGCCGAAGAAGAACCATGCATCGAAGCGGCAACATCTTCCATGACTTGCTTCCTCCTTGCTAGGATCGTGGCCCTACGAATGTCCCACCACTCTTTCGTGATAGCATCCATCAAGCTCGGATCCATCATCATGATCCTATTCTCGTCGGCTAGGATCTTGGCATTGGCTTTTTTCTCCTCAAGTGCTATCTTTCTCTCCTCTAAGTCACGAACCGATTGCCACCTTGCTTGCTTCATCTCATTCTTCTTCTCCTTCATGATCATCTTTGCTTCTAATGTCTGCATCATCATTGTTTCCTTGGAATTCACCATTTCATCAATCTTCGATGCCATGTCCATAGCTTCTCTCTCAATCTGGATCCACTCTTTTGCCTTCCTGGCTCCTGCCAGCCTCCCTGCATTTATTCCTCCCTCATCATCACTATCATCCAATTGAAACAAAGATACCTTTTTTGGTTTTGTTTCTTGATCCCTCAACCTCCACTTCTCCATATGTTCAAGCAACTTCCAACAATATTGGAGCACAAATGGCTTTCCTTTGGAGGCAGCCATCATCTTGTACTTTTCCATTGCTAGGCTTTCCTACAAGTTAATATAATGTATGTTAGATCATGTCTATATAGCCTTGATCACAACTAGAAATGCAAGATAGGCAAACTCACATATTGGTCAATGCTCACACCACTTGGAGGATTTGCCCGGATTTGCTCGAGCGCTCCACTCCATCGGCTATAAGTAGCTTTGATCACATCCCACTGGCCTTGTAGTGAACGATAGGTGCGGGTGACCGGGTTTGCTACACGAGGCATGAGTCTCAAAAATCTATCTTCAATTCTAATCCAATAATGCTTCCCGGTTTGGTCATTGCCATGGACATCATCAAGTGACACATCCGACCATGCCCGGCATAAGCAACTGTCCTCGATCTCGGTGTAGTTCACTGCCCTCCTCTTCTTTTCTTTTGCCTCATCATGGGCGGCTTGATCAACGTCTTCCAATGCATACTCTTCGCCATCCTCTTTCCAATGCATCCTCTTCCAATGCACCATCACCTCCACCCAAATCATATGCAGCGAGCGGTGGCTCAGTGATACAGACCTCGCTATCCTTGAGTAATTGATGGAATGATGAGAATGGGGCAGATCCCTCTTCGTACCTTGGTGGCAATTGGCTGAACGAGTTGTTGGTGCCAATCGCGGGGGCTTCTGGTGAGGCAATCCTCCCGTCCAACGACGAGGCATGCTACGAAGGAATGGGTTGGGACTGGTTCTTGGCCGCCGTCTTCCGTGTGGGCTTCTTCCGCATGGTGGGCACCTTCTTGGGTGCTAGGGGAAGAAAGGCATCGCGTGATCACCGCCGGTCGTGGGAGGCGTGGCTGGCGGAACATCCTGCCCGGCCGCGCGCTTCCTCCTCTTGATGGCCGATGCGGCGGCAGCTGGCGAGCCCGTATGGAGTGCCAGAGTGACGGAGGATGGCTATTGCGGGTGCGGGACCTCAACAGCTAGCGGCGGGAGTTGTGCATGTTCCATGACATCGATTCCGCGTGGCGGTGAGGAGGGGAGCGGTGAGGGAGGTAGATCAACGGTGGTGGCAAAGCGAAAGCGGGAAGAGAGGTGGAGGAAACTTCCGTCTCGCCAAGAAAGAAGAGGAGTGAGGGTTGGCGCTCGGTTCGGCCACAGAAACCAGATATGCTTAGTTCCACGGATGATATTTGGCGCGCCCCTTAAAACTTTTTCAGGCCGGAGGTGTTTACGGGTTCTGATCGGCGCGCAATTTTTTCTAAGGCACCAATAAACAGCGGTTATTTTATGGTTTTGGGTAATTTATGGGCACTGCTAGAGATGCTCTATGTCGTGGTGGTGGCACGACAGATGCCATGGATAGGCTAAAGATGGGGCCAATGTGCACTAGGGGAATTCAGGGAGGGATAGTGTGGTGATTCCACACACAGATACTTGTATTTCTCTCTAGAAATGGTGATTTTACAAGTGCTCCTTAAGGTGTTCGTGAGAAGGAGACTAGCTCTCTTACCCCCTGATGGCTCAGTGTTGATGTAGAGCTCGTTGGGAACCCCAAGAGGAAGGTATGATGAGCATAGCAGCAAGTTTCCCTCAATTATGAAACCAAGGTTTAATCGAAACAGTAGGAGCAAGGAAACACCCCAAAGGTGTTGCTAGCTGAGCCTTGGTAGGGCGCACTACCGGTGCTAGTGGCAACATGGAGACCTGCACAACACAACCACAGAACTTTGTCCCCAACTTGCGATGAGGTTGTCAATCTCACCGTGTTTTGCTGAAAACAAAGGATTAAACGTATCGAATGGAAAGAAGTAAAAGTTTGCATAGTGGCCATTCTTAGTGTTTACTGCTTTGTGTTTACTTTCTGCAAACTATTACTTCCTTCCATTCGATACGTTTAATCCTTTGTTTTCCGCAAAACACGGTGAGATTGACAACCTCATCGCAAGTTGGGGACAAAGTTCTGTGGTTGTGTTGTGCAGGTCTCCACGTTGCTACTAGCACCGGTAGTGCACCCTGGCAAAGCTCAGCTAGTAACACCTTTGGGGTGTTTGCTTGCTCCTACTGGTTCGATTAAACCTTTGTTTCATAACTGAGGGAAAACTTACTGTTGTGCTCATCATACCTTCCTCTTCGGGTTCCCAACGAGCTCTACGTCAAAAGTCGAGCGCATCAGGCATACGTGGAGGCATATTGCCCGAATATGCCCCTTGGTTAAATCTGGATGCTTCTTTATTCACTTTAACGGTTCGTCCGGACTATGGACGTAATCCACTGCGTACTAACGGCCCAAAATATAACAAGCTCGTTGGGGAACCTCAAGAGGAAGGTATGATGAGCACATCAACAAGTTTTCCCTCAGTTATGAAACCAAAGTTATCGAACCAGTAGGAGCAAGGAAACACCTCCAAGGTGTTTTTGCCAACTTGGAATCCTGCACAACACAACCACAGAACTTTGCCCCCAACTTACAGTGAGGTTGTCAATCTCACCGGTTTTGCTGAAAACAAAGGATTAAACGTATCGT
Source organism: Avena eriantha (assembly GCA_910589775.1). NCBI lineage: Eukaryota > Viridiplantae > Streptophyta > Magnoliopsida > Poales > Poaceae > Avena > Avena eriantha. The sequence continues at coordinate 283,720,670 of OU342745.1, read as the reverse complement.
GTGGAAGAAAGTAAAAGCTTGTAGAAAGTAAACAGAAAGCAGTAAACAGTTGTAGATTGATGATAAAAGAGAGGACCAGGGTCCATAGTTCACTAGTGGTGGCTCTCCTTAAGATAGATGACATGTTGGGTGAAAAAATTACAGCAGGGCAATTGACAAACATCGAGAAAGCATACATGCATATACTAATCATCTTGAATCCTTTGAGATTTGATTGGGCATTACAACATTATACGTAGATCGTAATCCAACTGCATCTATGACTAATAATCCACCTTCAGGTTATCATCCGAACCCCCTCCAGTATTAAGTTGCAAGCAAAAGATAATTGTATTACGCATTGCATGTAAAGTAAACAATATGATTGTTCTATGAACAAAGGATTGTTGTTTTCTCCCTAGTAGCAACAAAACATCAGTACCTTAGAGATTTATATCACTTCCCTAGATTACTAGAGGCATGAACCCACTATCGAGCATAAATACTAACTCTTGGAGTTGCTAGCATCTACTTGGCAATGATAGCTACTAACAACGGAAAGCATGCAAGATCAAAAATAACAAAGACATGATAGAATCAATAATCAATCTGAAATAGCATCTCAATATCCATCGGATCCCTGCAAACACAACATGTAGGATTACAAATAGATGATCTTTATCATGAACGGAGTTCACAAGATCTAAACATGATAGCACAAAGGAGAAGAACCAACCATCTAGCTACTACATGGACCCTTAGTCCAAGGATGAACTACTCACGCATCACACCGGAGGCTTGCATGGTGATGAAGAAGGCCTCTAGGGTGAATTCTCCCCTCCGGTAGGGTGTCGGGAAGAGCTTCAGATCCCTCCCGATCTAGGGATGGAGATGACGGCGGCTACAGACTCTTTTGTGGAATTTTTTATCGGGTCCTTAGGATTTATGTATCGGAGGCATCTTATAGTCGGAAGGGGAGGCCGAGGGGATGCCCTAGGCGGCCACACCACGCCCTAGCGTGGCCAGGCCTGGCCCGTGTGGCCAGGTGGTGTGGCGGCCCTCTGGCCCCTCTCCGTCTCGTATTCTGGCTTCGTGTCTCCCTTGGTAAAGAACTGACTTTGGCTTTTGTCCTGTCCAATTCCGAGAATATTCATTTTCTGACTTTCCTGGAACCAAAAAGAGTAGAAAACAGGCAGCTGGCACTGTGGCATCTTCTTAATAGGTTAGTCCAAGAAAGTGTATAAAAAGTACTCCAAAGTTGGAACAAAACATAAGAAAGTAGATAAAAACCGAGCATGGAACATCAAACATTATGGATACGTTAGCAACATATCACATACCCCTTGCTTTTAAGCGTCAGCAAACAGGAGCTACGTCAGCAGACATCGTTCGTGTCATCTTGGTCGGCCATGCCGCGCTGGTCGTTCCCTCTGCTTGCTTCGCTCATGCTACAACGCACACAGGCCACCTTTTGACCAATAGGAGATTCCTTCCTTCTCTTGGAAGCCAGATGGTAACCTGGCCAGCGCTTGGCTAACCCGTCTATGAGAGTACCTGCATAATTAGTGGACTGACATGGCCGACATATATCTTATGTCGGCTGGGTTAATGTTAGGCAAATACCCAAGTGGCCGGGTTACTCCGTAAGTCGGCCTGCCTTGAGGCGACCCGACCAGCACTTGCTTTGACCGTGCCGTACCTTGGCTAACTCGGCCTTTATACCCCGGCGTGACCCTACCCGGGGGTATCCCCCCAACATTAGTCCCCGAAGCTGGTGCGGTCATAGCAACTGCAGCTGTTAAGGCCACAGCAGGTTCCCCCTAACCGAATATGTGCTTCTTCAGCCGAGTTATTCTTTAATTCGGACTCTTCACTTTGATGTTCCCTTGGCTCGTTCCGCATTATTTCTTGTTGGCCGGGTTTTTGCTAACGTATCCGGGTTACCTTTCCTTCTCTTATACGCTTCCCCACGTCCTACGTGGAGGGTAATTATCAATTTGCCTCATTTTAAGGGCCGCACCAGTTACTGCGCCGGTTGCTGTAGTAATGTCAGGAATAACTGCTACGCATGTCCCGTCGCGGCAGCGCCTCGTTAACCGTAACACCACCTCACGTCACGGGATCTTTCATTCCCTGTGTCCCTTGCTATGGCTGGCATTTGATTGGTCGATTTTGCCGCGTACACTGCCACATCGTGCGGTTGGGCCACCGCAAAGGATGCCACTATGCACTCGCATAACACGGTTAAATAAGGGGGCAGGGGCCATCTTGGGGAAGTTCCCCACACTTCACGCCCCTGGCTCTCTTCTTCTCCGCTGCGACGCCTCTGCCGCCACCGCTTCTGCGCCAGTGCCGCACTGCCGCAACTGCGCCCAACCGCACCTAGCGACCATGTCTCCACCTCCGCTCGAGCCGCTCACGAAGGGGACCTGCGATTCTAGGTTTCCCGTGGCCGGCTATCTTTTCTCTGATTTCGTTCTTTAGGAGCTCGACCTCACCATGACTGAAGAGGAGGCTGCCGTCATCGCCCAGCAAGAGGAAGAATACAAAGCTCGTGAGCATGGTGGCTGGGATGGCGCCTTTGTCTATCAAGATGATATCGATTGGCTATATGCGACGCGCTGCATCCCCGCGGGCGTCGCCTGCTGCCTCGTTGCTCAAGAGATTGCTCCCTCTCCAAATCCAGGGGCATTCGTTGTTTTTCTTTCCCACTTCCAACACGGCTTCGGCCTTCCCATTTCTGATTTCTTCTACGATTTCATTTCCACCTATCAATTGCAACCGCACCATCTCCCCGCCAATGCCATTACCTCTCTTTCCTATTTTGCCTCCAGCATAGAGGGGTACCTTGGCCTCTGGACCTCCAAGGAGATGTGGATCAAGTTCTTTGGTCTGCGGAAGAATGTTGTCCCGGACAAGCACCTTACTCCGGCTGAGAAACACCTGACCCAATGCGGTGGAGCCTCCATATATCCCCGCACGAACTCCGTGTTTCCCCAGGTCACCGGGCTCGAGTCTTGCAAAGGCTAGACCCGGACCTTCTTCTACGTCCAGAATACCACGGATGAGGACTTGATCCGACTCCTCCCCTTCAAGCTCGGAGTCCCGGACACCTCTCTGTGGGACAACATCCCAGAGCGGCCCGCAGCCCTGGTGAACTTGGTCGACCGCCAGATCAAGGAGCTGCTCAAGGAGAAGTTGCGAGGCGAGGATATCAAGATCACATTCATCCGCAGCCGGGCCTCCCCCCTGTAGAAGCACGCCCACAAGATCTGCTACTTGAGCGCCCCCCTCGACCCCCACCGGACTTCCTCTTTCGAGCTCAATAACTCGGCGGTGTTCCGCTGGGTCAAGGCCATCATCAGCATGGAGAAGGAGTTCTCCAAGGCTTGGGAATGGGGACTTGCACCCTATACCCGGTCCAACCCACCTCCAAAGGTAAATATCTCTCTTACCATTTTTCTGGGTTTTCTCGGTATGCTAGGCAACTTCTCTAACTCAACCATTGATACTTTTGTTCTCAGCGATTCCTCTAGCAACCACTTGAGGACGACAAGGAGCTGGCGAGCAAGTGGGTGGTGGATCAGACGGAGCTAGACGAGGAGGAGCCTAACCCGGAGAGGTTCTTGCCCACACCAGACACCGCCAAACGCACCTCTAGTAAGGCCTCTTCTTTAAGGGATTGGCCTGATGACGATGACTCATATGTTGAGGTTTTGGAGGTACTTGACCCGGTGCCCACGTCTTACGCATTCTCGATTATGTCCGAATCTTCAGCTAACCTAGACGGTCAGGTCCTCGTGGTTCCCTCTCGTGCCATGGGTGATCCCGCTCCTGCCCCTTCCCAGAAGCGCGCGGCTACTTCGGCCGCAGCTTCGTAGGCGCCACCGCCCAAGAAGAGGCAGAAGAAGTCTAGGGTAAAAGCTTCGACTAAGCCAGCAGCCAAGAGCACGGTCCGGAGAGCACCCAAGCCTCGGGCACCCCCAACTCTGGATGAGTAAGTCGTTTTCTGTTTGCTTTTGGGTCTTTCTAGTTCTGCCTTTGCCTTTGCCTTTTATCTATTTTTCTTTCTCTTTTTGACTTGTTGTTCCTTTATTTTTCAGAGCTCCTAGGGTCATTGCCCAGAGCGGTTCAGGCATTTCTTCTCTGATCCGGAGCAGTCCTTCTCCCCCCCGCGACGACGACATTCGTCCACCGAGTCCTATCTTCGATGACTCCGCGACTGCGCCTGATCAGAGCCCACCTCATCATGAGGAGGGCAACATTGGCACGAGGGGCAATAGAGCGGTCGAGGATACGTAAATGCCGGATCTCCCCAGCTCCTCTGCTCCACCGCAACCAACCAGCTCTGAGGTGCCAACTTCATCGGCACCGCCTCCAACGACTCTTTTAGCTTCTGTATCTTCATCATCAACCACACCAATGCCAGCAACACCAGCAGCACCAGCGCTAGCAGCACAACCAACACTACCAGTGATACCAGCGGCACCAGCAGCAGGATCAGCAACATCATCACCAGCAGCATCAGCCCCAGCCCCAGCACCAGCCCCAACATCAAAGCCAGCAGCAGCAATAGTGAAAACCAAGGCCTTGAAGAAATCCCAATCCACTGTTTTTGGATCCACGATGTCCATTAAGGACATCTTTCAGCCAGCCTCTGCCGCTCAATCCAGCTATGCAACTTCGGCTCTTCTTCAGCGCCCTGCATCGTCCGACAAGCTCAAGAAAGCTGCCAAGCCAACCAAGGACTCCGCTTCCGGGTCTCCCGCTACCGGATTAGAAAGCATACCAGTCCTGCTGCTGCTCACTTCGCGAGGCGGGAGGCCCACGCCAAAAGCTTGGTGACGAGCCATTCTCCCAGTGGCAAAAGCTATAGCCTGTTCCTCATAGAATATGTGAACAACTGGAATAACGCTGAATTTATTGATCCGAAGGATGATCTGCCGGAGAAGTTCGGCCCAGCAGAATTCAGCGCTCAGATGAACTCCGCCACCAAGGATATCTCTTTGGATGGCCACATGATGGAGGTAATCCTTTTCTTCTTCTATACTGCTTTTCGTACATGAATGCTTATAGATATATCCCCCAGTCCGCGAGCCTTCGAGGGAGTAATTTATTACTCGGTTGGATGCTCCTAGAGAATTTAGTGTAAGTCCTTAACATTTTCAAATAGTGATAAACTTAGAGCCAGGTTAAGTTCCACTTGGCCCGGATCTTGAATACTTCGAATATCCACACTCCTAGAGCCAGGTTAAGTTCCACTTGGCCCCGTGATGTCTACGCACTCCTATTCTTGTAGACAATTGTTGGGCCTCCAAGTGCAGAGGTTTGTAGAATAGTAGCAAGTTTTCCCTTAAGTGGATCACCCAAGGTTTATCGAACTCACGGAGGAAGTGGTCAAAGGTATTCCCTCTCAAGAAATCCTGCAATCAGGATACAAGAAGTCTCTTGTGTCCCCAACACACCCAATACACTTGTCAGGTGTATAGGTGCACTAGTTCGACGAAGAGATAGTGAAATACAAGTGGTATGGATAAGTATAAGTGGTAACAGTGCCAGAAAATAGCTTGATGGATAGGAAGAAACTAAAAGCAATCTGAAATAAAGATGGAAGCAAGCAAACATGTAATAGATCTAGTTGCAAACGGTGTTTCAATGCTTAGAAACAAGGCCTAGGGATCATACTTTCACTAGTGAACACTCTCATATAAATATCTTCTCTTTATGATACTACTTTGAACTACTCTCCAGTTGGACACTCTAATCCAATGTAGGGCTATAATAGCACTCCTCAAAGTTCACTTTCCCCATCTAGGTAACCCCACACTGTCACCTTGAGCACTAGATGGTTCCAACAAACACCAAAATTTCATAGAGACATCCAACTCCAAATATAACTCATAACAAGTATTTGTAATCTCTAGCCTAAGTGCCACCATGGTGTGCACGCTGTCACTTTCACACACATGGGGAGAGTAGAGATCTATTAAAGCACTTGAGTAGCAAGGTAGATCTACTTGATTACAAAGCTCATGATCACAATATGATCATGCATAGAGAGAGAGATGAACACATAGCTACTGGTAGAGCCCTTAGCCTCAAGGAAGAACTAGTCCCTCCTCATCATGGGAATCAACAATAGTGATGGAGATGGTGGTGGAGATCAGTGGTGATGGCTCTGGGGGCACTTCCCCGTCCCGACAGGGTGCCAGAACAGAGACTTTCTGTCCCCTGAATCTCCCCTGTGGTGGTGGCGGCGCTGTGGAACTTTTCGTGGCTGGAGGCTGGACGATTTAGGGTTTTTACATCGGGAGGCTTCTTATAGGCGAAGAGGAAAGGTCGGTGGGCGGCCAGGGGGCCCACACCACCTTGTGGCGTGGCTAGGGCTAGCCCGCACCACCATATGGTGTGCCCACCCTGGTGCCCTACTCCGTCTCTGCTTCGTGGTTCCGTGTTGCTCCGGGAAAAATAGGCATATTGGCTTTTGACCTGTCCAATTCCGAGAATATTCATTTTCTGACTTTCTAGAACCAAAAACAGCAAAAAACAAGCAACTGGCACTATGGCATCTTGTTAATAGGTTAGTTCCAGAAAATGCATAAAAGTACCCCAAAGTGTGGAAAAAACATAAGAAAGTAGATATAAACCAAGAATGGAACATCAAAAATTATAGATACGTTAGCAACGTATCAACATCCCCAAGCTTAACTCCTGCTCGTCCTCGAGTAGGTAAGTGATAAAAAGAAAAAATAATTTTTGAGGTGACATGCACCATCATAAACTTGATTAAAGTATTTGTAAAACATGGATAGCTGGGATCATAGTACTTCAATCATAACATGAAATACAAAGTTCTAGCAATAAGACAAAGCAACTATGTTGCAACATGAAAAGGCACAAACAAAAGATTCATGAATAACAATGCTTTGTAAGATGTTTGTTTGTTTCACATAAAGAAAACATAGCATAATAGTATTCAGCTTGTCCCTCATAGAGTAGCAAATATAAATGCATAGGAGACCTTCAAAGTTCATAAGAGTGACTAGATACAAATAGTTTAAAACAAACAATATCAAGTTATGCATCAATCAACTAGTCTTGGGACAATGCACATAGAACTAAGAATGGGCACTATGCTCTCAAAGTAGGTGCATAAAGGTAGAAGGTGGAGACTCAACATAAAAATAAAAGAAGGGCCTTCATAGAAGGAAGTAGGGATTCGAGTCTCATAAAGAGCTACCAAAAATTATGGTACTTATTAGCTTTCAGCTCTCATTGCCCCTATCATAAGCATCTTTAGGTGATTAAGGTTAAAGTGACACAACTAAGAGGATTTGTTTGACAAGTTATAAGCCGAAATCTCATGCCCCTTACTTAAAAGACTGAACCTCATGCTACTCAACTTTAGTCACAAGTAAGCTCTTGTCATTGTAAGTACATATGTATCATAGAGAACCGCCAATGGGGTACCCCTTGCACATGATACAGGAGCTATCCCATAATCAAAACGACAAGGCAAGCAGACAATGAGCATCTCAACGATATTTTTATTTGCTATTTGCATAGGTTTTTATTGAGGATGCTTCATAGAGTGCTCATTATGGTTATGCTGCAAGTTTCCACCATGGTTAGGCATGGCTTAGGCTAGCGGCCCAAGCGTTTCTCTAACACACATACAAACTCCATGATCTTACAAGTTCCACTTTTATTTCACACCACTGGGATCCGTAAGCAAAAGAACATGATATCAACGGGGTACAATGTACAAGTGCAATGTTGAAAGCGTTCCCCATGATACATGGTTCTGCTAACTTCAACTTATAAAGAGAAAGCATATACGCAACAAAGATGGACACAATGGTTCAAGTTTATTAAATGCAAGAAAGTAAAGTGTGCCATCAAGTTCGTGAGAGCTTTAATCACTAATTTTCACATAAGAAGTTTAATTCGGAAGGTAGATAAAAACATGAATATACTTGGAATAGCAAATGCTAATAGGTAGGTATGGTGGACTCGTTGGAATAACTTGGTTTTAGGAGTTGGATGCATGAGTGGAACTCATACTTGGTTATGGAGGCTAGCAAAAGACTGGGAGCGACCAACTAAGAGAGCAATAATGGCCATAATCATGCAAAGCGACAAAAAATTATTAAGTAAAGCATAAAGTGATATTACAAGATGAAAACTAAAGGATCATCAAGGCTATGATGACTTGGGATAGTCATACCATGGTGTGAGCATGCGCCAAGTCAACCCAAATAAAGCATCAAAGGAGAATACCACAATACCAAAACAGCACATGATTCTTCCAAGGCACATTAAGCAATCTCAATTGTTTATAACATGTCATGCTACAACAAAAATCACTAAGCATAAAGCCAAAACAATATCAAGCATGACATGACAAAGCATAGACCACAGTCAAAAACAAGCTCCTTTTACACCACTTAAGCATGAACTTTGCTACCCTTTTCCAATCCAAATCAACCTATTTGAAAGAACTCACCAAGATAATAATAAATAAAGATCAGTGAGCTTGTCACACAATTCCAAAAAGAAGAACTAAAAAGTTCTAAGCTGAAAGCACAAGAAAACTAAGGTTAAACCCAGTGCTAGCAAAAGAGAACACTCACAAAACAATAAGAATGAAAACTAGAGTGTTCTAGGCAATGAATAACGGGGTGTGTCTCTCTCCAAAAGAAGTGTGTTGGGATACAACCAACTTATTGAAGCAAACTAAGCAAACCAAAACCAAAACCAAAAACTCTCCAAGAACAACACAACTGTGCATGAAATAATAAAAATGAAGTGTTTGGAAGAAACCTGAGATTTTTATTGATGAAGAAGGGGATGCCATTGACATCCCCAAGCTTTGGCGCTTGTACTTCTTGGATATTTCTTGGGGTGATACGCGTGGAATCCCCAAGATTGAGCTTTAGTCCATTCTTCATCTCATTACATCATTTCTTCCATACACCTGAATTTTTTTCCTTCATACAAAACTTCACACAATCTTTATTAGCAACATTAGTGCACTCAAGATAATAAGTCTTTGGGTTCAGTTTCAACACCAATAAAACTTCCATTAAAACACAAGATACTGTAGCACTTCCCTTAGAAATCTCAATTCCCCAAAAGAACTCGAAAAGGAACCAACAGGAAGCAAATACAAATAATGGCAGAAATCTATCAAAACAGACCAGCAGGTAAAAACCAATTTTTTCGAAGACGTTCTGTTGCTCAAATCAAAAAGTGTTGAACTAACGAAAGTTAGATAACAACCTGAGGCAAAAGAACAAAAATTCATGCCTCAAAAGGACGTACAGAGATTTTACACGAATTTTTACGGTGAAGCACAGAAATCTGTTTCGGGACAGCAACTTTTCCAATCATTACTTCTCTCTCATTAGAGGTTACTCTTGGCACAAAAATCAAATAAAAAGGATAAGGAGCGGTATTACAGAGGTAATAACTTACAAGACTCATCTAAAACTTTTGGGTTATCTCCTAATAAGTACTTTTCTTTAACGCCTTTAAGTTAGGCTTGATAGTTTGAGAAGATGCTCACATAAGAAATATGAATTAAAGTAAAAGAGAGAATCAAGAAGCAAATTCAAAACACATTTAAGTCTAAGCCACTTCCTATGCAAATGAATCTTGTAAAGAAACAAGTCATGAAAGCACAAAGCAATAAGCATAGTAAAGGAAAACAATTGCAACTTCAAGACTTTCAACATAAAGAGGGGAAACTTAATATTATTGAGATGCATAAAACCATGTTTCCCTCTCTCGTAATAGCTTTCGGTAGCATCATGAATAGAATTAACAATATAATTATCACATAAAACATTCTTATCATGAGCCACATGCATAAAAGAATTAATACTCTCCTCATAAACATAGTCATTCTTATTAATCGTAGTGGGAGCAAATTCAACAAAATAGCTATCATTATTATTCTCATCACCATAATCATCAAATATAGGAGGCATATTATAATCATAATTATTTTTCTCCTCAATAGTAGGTGGACTGAAATATCATATTCATCATTGTAATCATCATATATTAGAGGTTTTGTATCATCATAGCAAATTTTCTCCTCTAAAGATGGGGGACTAAAAAGATCATTTTCATAAAAACTAGTGTCCCCAAGCTTATACTTTTCCATAGCATTAGCAATAATGGTGTCCAAAGAATTCATACTAACAACATTGATATTAGCATGAAAATAAAGTTCCATAGGTTTTTTAATTTTCTCTTCAAACACTTCATGTCCTAACTCAAGATAAATACTATAAAGCCCTCTAATTTTATTGTTGTTTTCCATTAAGCCTAACAGTGAAAATAAAAACAAGAAACAAAAAGATATAATTGCAGAATCTAAAAGAAATAACTTCGAGCACTCACACACCAGCTTAGTAGCCAGAGGATGTGAGTACCTTTTACCTTACCTCCCCGGCAACAACGCCAGAAAATAGCTTGATGTCTACGCACTTCTATTCTTCTAGACAGTTGTTGGGCCTCCAAGTGCAGAGGTTTGTAGAACAGCAGCAAGTTTTCCCTTAATTGGATCACCCAAGGTTTATCGAACTCAGGGAGGAAGTGGTCAAATGTATTCCCTCTCAAGCAATCTTGCAATCAAGATACAAAAAGTCTCTTGTGTCCCCAACACACCCAATACACTTGTCAGGTGTATAGGTGCACTAGTTCAGCAAAGAGATAGTGAAATACAAGTGGTATGGATAAGTATAAGTGGTAACGGTGCCAGACAATAGCTTGATGGATAGGAAGAAACTAAAGGCAATCTGAAATAAAGATGGAAGGAAGCAAACATGTAACAGATCTAGTTGCAAACGGTGTTTCAATGCTTAGAAACAAGGCCTAGGGATCATACATTCACTAGTGAACACTCTCATATAAATATCTTCTCTTTATAATACTACTTTGAACTACTCTCCAGTTGGAAACTCTAATCCATGGTAGGGTTATAATAGCACTCCTCAAAGTTCACTTTCCCCATCTAGGTAACCCCACACTGTCATCTTGAGCACTAGATGGTTCCAACAAACACCACAATTTCATAGAGACATCCAACTCCAAATATAACTCATAACAAGTATTTGTAATCTCTAGCCTAAGTGCCACCATGGTGTGCACGCTGTCACTTTCACACACATGGGGAGAGCAGAGATCTATTAAAGCACTTGATTAGCAAGGTAGATCTACTTGATTACAAAGCTCATGATCACAATATGATCATGCATAGAGAGAGATGAACACATAGCTACTGGTAGAGCCCTTAGCCTCGAGGAAGAACTACTCCCTCCTTATCATGGGAATCAACAACGGCGATGGAGATGGTGGTGGATATCGGTGGAGATGGCTCCAGGGGCACTTCCCTGTCCCGGCAGGGTGCCGGAACAGAGACTTTCTGTCCCCCGAATCTCCCCTGTGGTGTCGGCGGCTCTGTGGAACTTTTCGTGGCTGGAGGCTGGACGATTTAGGGTTTTTGCATCGGGAGGCTTCTTATAGGCGAAGAGGTAAGGTCGGTGGGCGGCCAGGGGGCCCACACCACCTGGTGGCGTGGCCAGGGCTAGCCCGTGCCACCATATGGTGTGCCCACCCTGGTGCCCTACTCTATCTCTGCTTCATGTTTCCGTGTTGCTCCAGGAAAAATAGGCATATTGGCTTTTGTCCCTTCCAATTCCGAGAATATTTATTTTCTGACTTTCTAGAACCAAAAACAGCAGAAAACAGGTAACTGGTACTGTGGCATCTTGTTAATAGGTTAGTTCTAGAAAATGCATAAAAGTACCCCCAAAGTGTGGACAAAACATAAGAAAGTAGATATAAAACAAGCATGGAACATCAAAAATTATAGATACGTTAGCAACGTATCACCCGGATCTTGTAGACTTCGAATATCCACACTCCTAGAGCTGGGTTAAGTTCCACTTGGCCCAGATCTTGAATACTTCGAATTATTTTCTCTTTGCTTGTGAAATAACATTGTCTTGTTTGTCAGATCACCAGCAACCGCCGAACTGCTGAGTTCCAGTGCTTGCTAGATTCATACAAAGATGTTCGTGCCCGATACGGCAAGCTGTTGGCGGATCACCAAAAGAAGGGTAACTTTATTTGCTCAAGCCCTTTTCCTTCATGTTCCTTCACGTCACTTGTTATCCTTATTAATTATTAATTTTTAATTCGACTTATGCAGCCAAGGTTGAGGCTGAAAACATTAACATGCGCAAGAATCTGGCTGAAATCCAAGGTAATTCTTCTTGATCACTTGACCATTGTGCGCTCTTTCCTTGACTTGGTAGATATTTATACTTTGGCTCCGCCGGATTAACCGACCATTGCAGTTGCACGTGAAGACATTGTACCCATTCCTGATATGATGACACATTTTCTCGAACAAGCAGGAAAGCATCAAGCTGAATTGAAGAAGAAGGATGATGAGATATCTCAGCTCCGCCTCCAAGGTTCAGAGATTACTCGGCTGAACGCCGAAATCTAAAGGCTCAAGGATCTCCATAAATCCGAGCTGGATAAGGCGGATCAGGAGTTCACCGAGGAGAAGGAGCACCTGACTACTCAGATTTCCAAGCACAAGGACCTGCTGCAGGAAGCCAACATAAAACTTACGTCAGTGACCTCGGAATATAAAGCTCCAGGCCAACAACACCAATTTTCATGCCGAGCTCCAACGTCTCCTCTTCTAGATTTCCCTTGAGTTCCTTTCCCTTGCTCAATTTTCATCTCTCCGGATTTAGTGCTTTTGCTCACTATTTTCCGTGGTTCTTTTCCCAGGCGAGTTCCTAGAAGGTGACTCCATTGCTGCCACTGTCGTGGCCAGATCTCGCCAACAACGTGGTATTCCCACAGGTCCTGCCGCCGGGTGAATCCCTTATGAGACGGAGGATCTGCTGGTGATCCTTGTTGCTCGCATGGAGCTGGTGAAGAATTATGGTGCAGACATCATGCCAGCGGCAATGCGGATGCTTAACTCTCTCTGGCCCACTGAGCCCACTCCCAAGGGAAATGCTGCTCTTATAGCCAAATTGATGGAGTGCGAAACTCAGTTGCCCCTGTGGCGAGAGTCTGCTGCATGAGCCGGGGCTGATACAACACTGAAGTTCGTCCTCTCATGATATGAAGGAATAGACTTGGGGCCGCTTAACCGTATGCGCACCAGATCAAAGTAGTCCAATGATCCGAAGTGTGTCGCTCGATGCAAGACCTGCGCCAACAAGCTTATCCAGTATTCCTTCTGCCACGCCTGGAATGAGGGTCTGAGCTACTTGGATGCATTTGAAGATGCCGACATTCTTGAGGGCGGGGAGGACCAGGACGGCGAGGATGAGGCCTCTGAACTTGGCGATCACATCGAAGATTCGGAAGATGAGGAGGCCAACCCCCAAGATGAGGCCGAGGCTAGTGCCCCGCCCATAGACGCCGAAGTACCTCCTCCATCGGCCGACGATTCGGCTTCTGCCCCTTCCTCTTGAGCGTGAGAAAACACTTAACAATATTTGTCAGATCCCCGGTATGCCGGGTGAAGATGTACTGAAGCACTTTGGTGTTATTTTGCTACAATGTGTTGTTTGCTACTAAGTTCTTAACGTCGGATTATCGTGGGCGAAGTCCCCGAGTTTCCTTTTCTTGTTCCCCCAATTTTTGACTTGGCTTGCGTCTACCTTGATTCGGTTTTTCGACTTACGAGTCCGAGGTTCAAAACATTGACTTAACAATACTTGAAACTTTGAGATTAGCTCAAAATAATCTGGTGGGAGATGAATAAAGTAAACAAGGGGTTAGTCCAAATAACAAATGTCGGCTCGATTAGTTCCCTTTCCTTAGTCATTGTTCATGTGCTTAGCCATTCCAAACTTGTTCTCTTGCTTACCATGAAGCCAATTCTTGTTGGACAGCAGCAAAGTCGAAGAGTTGGGTTTTTGGTGCTCACACACTACTAATCCGGCTAAGGTACAAGTAATGTAAGCCAGCCGACATATAAAGAACATACAAACATGAAAGACAATTATTATGGCAGTTCCCAAGTTTCTTCTAGGGGTGCCGAAGTTTCGTTGATAAGCTTATTGCCGACATACATACCGGCATATGAGTGACTCGGATACATTCACCTCTTTGTTAGGTGTAAAAGGGACAAAGTAGTGCTACATTCCACGGACACTTAGATTCTTCTCCGGACCTGTCCGCCTTGTTCTTCTCCTATGGTTGTGCATCAATAAGATAGTAGGAATCATTGTGCAACGTTTTTCTTAGAATGAAAGGTCCTTCCCATGGGGGGAAAATTTATGCATGCCAGCAGTGCGCTGCACCAGCCGGAGTACCAGATCACCTTCCCGGAAGACCCGGTGGTTTACTTTCTGGCTATGGTAGCATCAGAGATTTTGCTGATATATGGCGGATCTGGACAAGGCCAGTTCTCTCGCTTCTTCCAGCAGATCAACATCATTTTGCTGGGCTTCGCTCACTTTGGCTTCTGTGTATTAGGTGACCCTTGGTGAATCATGCTCTATGTCGGATAGTAATACAGCTTCTGCCCCATATACCAGAAAAAATGGCGTATAGCATGTTGATCGATTTGAAGTTATTCTTAAACTCCACAGTACCGCTGGTAGTTCTTCTATCCAGCACCCCGCTGATCTTTGCAGCGGCTTTATGAGCCAGGGTTTTTTCCCGGACAGAACTAGTCTGTTGGATCTTTCCACTTTCCCGTTTTATGTGGGATGGGCTACTAAGGCAACATCTAGCCGGATCTTCTTTTCTCGGCAGATCCTCGCAAATGCTCCTTCAGCAAAATTAGTGCCATTATCAGTTATGATACTATGGGGATAGCCATATCTCAAGATTATATCCTTGAGGAATTTCACTGCTGTTGCCCCATCACATTTCCTAATTGGCTTAACTTCTATCCACTTGGTAAATTTGTCCACCATAACTAGCATATGGGTCATTCCTCCTTTAGCCGGCTTAAATGGTCCTACCATGTCTAGGCACCATGCAACAAATGGCCAAGTGATGGGAATAGTTTTGAGTTCTGACATTGGCAGGTGGGTTTTTGTGGCATATCTCTGGCAGCCATTGCATTTCCTCACCATATCTTCTGCTTGTTCCAGGGCAGTTGGCCAATAAAATCCATGCTAAAAAGCCTTTGCCACCAATGCTATGGATGATGCGTGGTGACCACATTCTCCTTGATGGATATCTCAGAGTATGTCAAGCCCTTCTTTCGGGTCAACACATCGCTGCAACACCGTGGTTACGCTTCTTTTGTATAATTCAGCATTAATGATGGTGTATTCATTTGCCCTTCTCTGGACTTGCCTTGAGTGTACCTCATCATCCGGAAAAGTTCCATCCTTTAGGAACTCAAATATGGGTTTCGCCCATGCAGGTATAGCTCGGATAGGAAAAGGTTCCTCGTCAACCTCCATTGCATCCACCGACATAACCCCTGCCGGGTTTAGTTGAACAGTCCCCGGGTTTGCTGAGGCAGTCGCCGGGTTTACCGAAGCAGTCCTCGGGTTTGCTGAAGTGCCTCCTCAGTCTATTTCCATAGGTCTAGCATTTGATCTGGAGGGAGCCGGGATATAAATTGACTCGGATTCTGGTGATGGCGTAATAGATGGTTTTATTAAGTGCTCCAAAGCAACATTTGGTCGGATTAGTTGTCAGGATGAGCCCAACTTGGACAGTGTCTCGGCTGCCTCATTTTCAATCCGAGGTATGTGGTGGAATTCATATCCCTCGAAGAATCCGCTTATCTTTTGAACATGGAATCTGTAAAGGGCCATGTTGGCATCCAAGGCATCCCAATTTCCAGAAACTTCCTGCACCACCAAATCCGAGTCTCCAAAGCACTGTATCTGGTGTATCCCTACTTCTTTTGCCACTTTGAGGCCATGCACAAGTGCCTCATATTATGCAACATTGTTTGAGGCTCTGAAGTGGATTTGGAGGACATACTTCAATTGATCTTTCTTGGGCGAGGTAAGTACTACTCCGACGCCCAGTCCTTCCTTCAGCTTCAATCCATCAAAATGCATTCTCCAATAGTTGGAGTCCGGCAAAGATGGTTCATATTGCATCTCGGCCCACTCCACAAAGAAATCCGCCACAGCCTGCGATTTGATTGCATCTCTTCTATCGAACTGTGGTGCATATGGGGCCAGCTCAATTGCCCACTTTGCTATTTGGCCGCTAGCATCTTTTTTACTCATAATCTATGATATGGGTGCCTCACATATCACTTTCATGGGGTATTCCACAAAGTAGTGTTTGAGTTTCTTGGCCGACATATACACACCATACACCATCTTTCGATAGTGAGGGCAGTTCTGCTTCGAAGCCGATAACACCTTGCTTAAGTAATACACCGGCCTTTGCACCGATTTTCCTTCATCTTCACGTCCACTATGATTACTGCACTTACGACTCGGTTGGTCGCGGCTATATAGAGCAACATTGGCTCCTTGGGTAGTGGTGCGGCTAATATTGGAGTCGTGGACAACATATTTTTTAATTCACGGAACGCGCTATCAGCTTGCTGTGTCCACGTAAATTTGTCTGCCTTTTTCATTAACTGGTAGAGGGGTAGTGCCTTCTCTCCCAGCCGACATATGAACCGACTTAACGATGCCAGGCACCCAGTGAACTTCTGTACATCGTTAAGGGATTTTGGCAGTTCCATTCTCTCTATAGCCTGGATTTTTGATACGTCCATTTTGCATCACTATTCTATGTCTTAATTCACTATTATTCATCGATATATTTCGTATTGAGAGGTGATACTTATGTTATTTCATTTGTTTTTGCATGGTTGATGACTTTTGGAGCATGGACCGCTTAGTCAGGATTCTGATGGAAAAGGTGCTGTTTGAGGCAAAATTCGTGAAGATCAGAAAATCCGGGAAAATATACGGAAAATTCTATTTTTCCAGAAGACTCAAGATGCCAGAATATGGAGTGGAGGTGGGCCACAGGGGGCCCACACCACCCAATGGCGCGGGCAGGCCTAGGCCGCGCCAGGGAGTGGTGTGGCCACCCTGGCCCACTCCAGCCTCTCCCCTCTGGCGTATATCTTCCTCCCGAAACCCTAAGACTCAGGGAGTGACCACAGAAAGATTCCGCCGCCTCTGCGGGGTGGAAAACACCGAGAGAGAAAGATCTCTCCGGCAGACAGATTTCTGCCGGAGGAATTCCTTCCCGGAGAGGGGAGATCGTCGCCATCAACACCACCATCAAGCTGGACTTCATCGGGATCATCATCATCATCATCATCACCACCATCATCACCATCAGCACCCTCATCACCATCTCCATATTGCTGTAACAATCGAGTTGAATCTTGCATTAGTACATAGGGGAAACTTTCCCGGTGTTGATTACTCTTTGTAGTTGATGCTATTGAGTGAACCGTTGAATTATTGTTTATGTTCAGATTGTTATACATCATTATTCCATCTCTGATCATGATCCATATGATGTCTTGTGAGTAGTTCGTTTTGTTCTTGAGGACATGGGAGAAGTCTTGTTGTTAGTAGTGGAGTTGTGTTGAGAAAGATTCAATATATTGTAATTTAAGTTGTGGTGTACTTCTTCTAGTGGTGTCATGTGAACGTCGACTACATGACACTTCACCTATATGGGCCTAGGGGAATGCATTGTGTATTTGGCTACTAATCGTAGGGGTTGCCGAAGTGACAGAAAGCTGAACCCCCGTTAGGAAATCATTGCAAAAGGGACGTAAGGGTCTTAGAGTTTAAAGCTGTGGTTAGGTTTCTACCTTAATTACTTTCTTGTACTTATGGATGTTTGCAAGGGGGTTTAATCACAAGTATGTATTAAGTCTTGGATGGGACGGTACATTAGCACAGGTTCACCCACACAACACTTAGCAAGCTAGAGAAGATTTATCGACTATATGAAGCGAAAGCACTTGACAGTCTTCCCATGTGTCCTTGAGAACGTTTGGTCATCTATAGAAATACAACCGGCTTGTCCTTTGCTGCATAAAGGATTGGGCCACTTGCTGCATTCATTCTTACTGTCATTTATTTACTCGTACTTTGTTTGCTTGCTTTATCGAAAACCCCTAAAAATCCGTTTGCTAAGTATTTGTAGAGAATTCCTGATCCATACCACTAGCCATCACCTTCTGCTCCTCGTTGGGTTCGACACTCTTACTTATCGAAAATACTGCGATACACCCCCTATACTTGTGGGTCATCAAGACTATTTTCTGGCGCCGTTGTCGGGGAGTGAAGCGCTATTGAAGAGTGGAACTGGTAAAGGAAACTTCTACTATGAGTATTGTTTACTTCTGCTAGTTGCTTTATTTTTGTTATGGATAGTTCGCTGAGTTTCTTATTTGGTAATGCTACTACCACTGCTAAGGTAGTAGATAAGCCACCACCTGCTGAGAAAGATGTTTTCAAAATACCTACAAGAATTATTGATCGTGTTATGGACAACTACTATGTTGGGGATGGAACTTTCCATCCTAGTGATCATTTACTCTTTATACACGAATTATGCGGGTTGTTCAAGTGTGCAGGTATTACTACAGATCAAGTTAAGAAGAAGTTATTCTCATTATCACTGAAAGGAAGAGCCGAGGAATGGTATAAGCTGCTGAAGAATGGTCAAGCTCTGGAATGGGAGGAAATAGTGCCTCTCTTTTATTCAAAGTTTTATCCTCCTAGTGAAATTCATAAAGATCGGAATCAAATATACAACTTTTGGCCTCTTGATGGAGAGAGTACTGCTCAAGCTTGGGGGAGATTGAAGTTACTAATGCTCAAATGTCCCATTCATGAGCTCCCCAACAATATTATTATCAATAACTTTTATGCAAGGCTCCCTCTACATGAACATGATAAAGATTTATTTGATGCTTCTTGTGCTGGATCATTCACTCGTATGGAAGAAGAAGTTAAATGGGACCTTCTGGACCGTATTCAAGACAATGCTGAAGCTTGGGAGAATGACAAAGGTAGAAAGTCAGGTATTTATGATTATGAATGCATTGAATCTTTTATGGGAACTGATGACTTTCAAAATATTAAAAATGCTTATGTTCTAGACTCTCAAGCTATTTCTTCTTATTTTAAGGCTTTTGCTTCTTATATTGAAGTGCCTAAAAAGAAGTGGAATAAGTATCATGAACCTTATAAAGATATTGCTAAGAGTGTTCCTGCTAGAAGTACTGAAGTTTATACTACTAATCATGTTTTACCTGAACCTTATATTGAGAAAATGCCTTTCCTAGTGAAGGTAAAAGAACATTCTATGATGGCTAGTATGGTAGATGAAAGTATGAATAAAGATGTTGAACCTGATAAACAAAGGATTTATGAACCTATAGTAGCAAGTGTGAAAGGCTTTGTTGCTAAATATGAAAAAGAGGGACACCCTATCCTTGGTAAGGATACCTCTAATATTGTTTCATAAAGTAGTGTTATGAGAGCTAGTATTCCGGTGTTTTCTGTTAGAATAAGTGATCATTGCTATGATAGTCCTTGTGATAGCTATATTGTTAAGTTTATGCATGATACTGAAAGTTACTATGAGAGAGGGAAACGTGTTCTTATGCATCTCAATAATATCAAGTTCTCTCGTTTTATGCTGAAAGTTTTTATGTTGCACTTCTTTTGCCTTCTTATGCAAGTTGCCTTTGGTTTCAATAACCTGTTTGTTTACAAAATCCCCTTGCATAGGAAGTGGGTGAGACTTAAATGTGTGTGTGTGTGCTTCTTATTGCTCTCTTTCACTTCAAATCATATCCCTATGAGAGTTTTTTCAAAATTATCGTGCCCATCTTAATGGCTATAAAGAAAGAGCTTTGTGGGAGAAAACCAATTTGTTTTTGCTTTCAGTTTGTTTTTGTTTCTTTGAGTCTTGGAAGTTATTACTTTGGTAATAACTGCTCCTTATCTGTTTAGTTTGGTTTTTGTGTCAAGATCAACCTCTAATGAGAGAGAAGTAAGATTTGGGGAAGTTGCTGTCCCAAAACAGATTTTTGAGCTTCATTGTAAAAATTCGTGAGAGATATCTGTATGTCGGGTTGAGCTGTAATTGTTTGTGCTTCTGCCCCAGGTTGTTATTTAACTTTCGTTAGTTTTGCACTTTTTGATTTGAGCAACAGAAGATTTTCGAAAAAATTGATCTTTACCTGCTGGTCTGTTTTGACAGATTTTGCCACTCTTGCATTTGCTTGTTTATTCGATTTCCTTTTTGAATTTTTTTTGGGTTTTCGGAAGGAGTTGCTACAGTAGCTTTTTGTTTTGATGGTTTTCAGTCGAAGTTGGACTCAAAAGGTTTTATCACTTCACTTATACTAATGTTGCTAATAAGAACTGTGTGAAGTTTTGTGTGAAAGAAATTTCCAGGAAATGGAGATAATGGTGTAACAAGGAAGACAAAGGTTTTACGACTCGAGTAATAAGTATATGAAGATGAAGATATCGATGATATTCAAGTGATGACTCCTGAAGGATCCACTAAATAACAAATTCAGAGACCTACAGAGTCCGATTAGGTAACAGTTCTGGTAAGAAAAGTTCCGCGAAAATACAATCCAACTATATTTTTGCAGTTTTCAGTCAATAAGGAAAGCTATGAAGAGAAAAAGGGACGGAACCGGAGCCAGGGTGTCCCACACCACCCCAAGGCGCGGTCCCACCAATGGCCGCGCCACCAGGTGGTGAGTCCACCCCGGACTCCGCCTCCGACTCGTTTTCTCCCAGTACCTTCCTTTTGAAGTGAAACTTCATAATATATAACCCCCCGGATCCCCTGAGGTTCGTATATCGTGTTTTTGTCGTATTTTTGTTTCGATATGTTTCTGCCAGGGAGAATCCCAGATTTGGAGCCATAATGTCTTCCTCTGGAACATCCAAGAGAGATTCCTTAGAAGATATCATCAACCCATACATGAGAGAACTGAAGATTCATCCCAAGGAGTTGTAGCTCGAAGGTGGGGAGGTCCGGATTAAGGAGGTTCAAGGCCCTAAAGGTGAAGGAAATCTGGAGGAAAGGATGGAAGCATTGGAGCAAGAAGTCTTTAGGTACAGGAAGATGGCGGAGCGCGAAGTGGAAATCATCCACAAGATTTGTTCCGAACTTATCACCGAGCACCAAAAGGAGACTGCTGAACTCAAAGATGAAGTATTTTCACTCTGCCAAACAACCAATGAACTGCAAGCACAGTTCTATGACGTTCAAAATCAAAACTGTGAGTATGAGGCTAGATTTAAACGCATAAGTGCTGCTGCAAGTTTCAGGATGTTGGAAACCATGATGTCCTTTGTTGATGGGGAGCCTTTACCCTGGAAGACGGATGAAGATGAGAGTATACCACCACCACCGAAGGAGTAATTCGTCATCAGGTTTGGCATCCCCTTGGTTCGTTCCAAGCTTGGGGGAGTGCCGCAGTATCATATCACTATCTTCTATCTTTTTACCTTGTTAGTAGAGTCATATCATGAATAGAGGAGTTATTGTGTAGTATGGTTTGCATTATGGAAGTGTCCCCTCTATCGTTAGATTTGTATCCCTTGGTGTGAGTTTCCGTTATGGAGTACTAATGAGAAGTTCTATCATTCACTCTTTTGCATAAGCTTATGTTAGTTTTCAATTCGTGGTTATATGATTGATCTTGTTGTTAGTATTGGTATCACTTTGGGATCATTGAGTTAATTTAGTTGGTTTTGGCAAACCTGGCTCGGTCAGTAGCAACACCTTTTTGAGAGTTGAAAAGAAAAAGATAGAAGTACTCTAGAGAAAAATAATTTCATCATCTTTCTTTCTTGATTTGCCCATAAGTTTAGTATTCTCTAGTTAAGATCTTTTGTGCTTCCAAGGAAGATTGCATGTTTGTCTTTATCACTTGTATGTTTGTTTGTTTCCTTGAACTCTTATACTTGCTACCCAGTCTTGCTAGCCAAAAACCTGTACTGAGAGGGCATTCTTCTCGTGCATCCATCTCCCTTAAACCAAAACCTTCGCCATTTGTGTCCACCATACCTACCTAGTAGCATTATTGCTATTCCAAGTAAATTCTTGTTTTATCTACCTCCCAAATTAAACTTGTTATGTGAAAATTAGTGATTAAAGCTCTCACGAACTTGATGGCACACTTTACTTTCGTGCATTTAATAAACTTGAACCATTGGGTCCTTCTTTGTTGCGTATATGTGTAGCATCCCAATTGTCTAACAATTGTAATGCTACTTGGTCCAGTAAGATAATGGCTACTTCATACATATATTTGTTGCATCATAACTATATCATGCTCATATCATCATGCCACCTTGCATTTGAGCATCATATAAAACCCTTTTCTTTTGGTTCTTCTCTCATATGCATTATTAATTGTAGTTGCCTCTTGATATTGTATTTGGTTATTGATATATTGTTTAAATGCCCAAGTTGAGTTGGGGGCATATCTTTTATTTCCATTCCACCACCTTATAATTCCACCATCCCATTAATCCATGAGCTTGTACTTCTTTTTCTTTTGATATTTTATTCTAGCTCATGTGGTTTGGGGTGGATCAAATCCTTTAAATTCTTTTGCTTGGCTTTTAATCCACTTATTGGAAATGCATGAGAATAATGCCATAATATTATTATTGTTTTCACAAAATAAAGCATGGCATTATTATTTTGCATGGACCATGCAACCTTCTTCACCACCTTTTCTCTCATTGGTTTTTCCTTTGCTTTAGTGGATATTCTTCTATGTGGTCCATCTCCATCCATTCCACCATCCCCATATTCCTATCCACATCATTTTATTTTATTTCTATTTCTTCATGCATGATCAAATGAGGCTTATTCTTTCTCCCTCTTTTCCTTTCTCTTTTTCTTGTTTTCTTCTCCACCTTAGCTTATGCTAGATCAAACCTCATTTTTCCTCTTGGTTTGGTCTATTAATCAAAATCCAAAATCTAAACCCTAATCAAACTTAACCTAGCTTTTCTCTCTCTATTTCTCCTAGCCCTAATTATACTAAACCCTAACTCCACCACACCCCCCCTCTATCTCTCTCCCTACCTTGATGACCACGTGGCCACCCTCTCCCTGGCCCACACCCCAGCCACCCCTCTCTCTAACCCTACACAAAACCCTAACCCTAGCCCATGTCTACCCTAGCCCGAGCTACTCCCTCTCCTCTCTTTCTTTCTCTACCGGCCGAGCCAGCCCCACCTACCTTCTCTCTTCCTCGGCCCCACCTACAGCCTCCCCTCTGCCGCTGCCCTGCCCCAGGACGAGCCCCAACCCGACTTGCACGTGCTCGAGGAGAAAAGAGAGAAGGGGCCGAGCCACCTTTATCTCCCCTGCCACGGCTGCTTCTCCTCCCTCTCCCTCCTTTTTCCTCCTCCCACACGGCTCTCCTGCATCGCCAGATCCGCCCGAGCCGGCCCTCTTCTTCCCCTTCTTCCTCACCGACGCCCAGCTCCTGCCGCCGGTCACCGCCAGCACCCTCTGCTCCTCTTCGTTCTAGCCGACGTGCTCGTCGTGGAGGTGGTCTGGGAGACCAAGGCAACCACCCTGCTACTCCCTGCACGAGTCGTCGAGGAGAAGAAGCCCCAGATGCGCCAGTACCGCGCCGTCCCGATGAAACCCTAGCCCGCCAGAGCGTCTGCGTCGTCGTCGATCCGCCGCGCTTCTCCCCAATCCGACCACACCAGCCCACCCGCGGTGAGCCTCTCTCCCTCCCTGACATGTTCCGCCTCGCCGTACTGCCCTAGCCGCGCCGTTCGTTTCGTCGAACGCCCACCGTGCGCCAGAGCTCGCCGGTGTCTGCAGGTTTTCCGCACCGCAGCGAGCCTTACCTAGGCCCCAACCCTCCTACTATCAGCTCCACTAGCCCACCGCACTGGTTCCGTCCCTAAGCATGCACGCCCGTGACCCGGGTTCGATCCCCCGCCCCGCGTCGCGCGCCGATTTCTCGTCAGACCGAGGAGAAGAAGAACAGTACCAGGGCATGTGGTAGTTTACATTAAGCCCCCTCTTTTTATTTTCGTCTCAACCCGCGGTACCTCCTGGCCCACTAGTCAGCCGCCCTGGCGATCTTGCCAAAAACCCCCCAGGTTCCTCGGGCCGTAACCCGCGGTCCAGCTTGCACCCCACCTGTCAGCCTCTGCCAGCCCCACCGCTGTCACGTGGGTCGTGGCCAGTTGGTCCCACCCCGCAGTCGCACGGGCTAGATAGAGCCGCGGTAGAAAAAGGTTTTCTGCGTGCGTGGCCCAGTCCGCTTGGTCCCACCCGTCAGTGACTATGGCTGGGACGGACTGAGTAAGAAAAGTCTTTCCTGTGCCTGTTTTAATTAAACCTTTTCAAAAATTGTTTTAAATTCAAATTCAATTCAGATTTAAATAACTTTTCAAATATAAATCCAAATAATACAAATAATATATGTTTTGGAATTATAAAAATGTGAGGAATTCAAATATGCCCTTCAAAATAATGTTTGAGCACTTTAAATTTCGAGATGATTAAAATTACAATAAAATGCCCTTTTCCTTAATTAATTAATAAATTTAATTCTATAACTCCAAATTTAACAAATAATATGTCTAAATCGATCAGCGCGACGAGCCCGTTCTATCTATGCAGTCCTTGTTCTGAATTGAAGCATGCATCATGTTGTTATTAAAAATCTGAACTGTTTATGACAATAAAACTTGGTTAAATAAATAATAAAATGCTTTATTTCTTGTATCCACACCTCACCCTTGCCATGCTACTTTAATGCCATGTAAATTGTGCATCATTCATCATGGCATGCTTGTTTGCTTGTCGCATTTTACTTACTATGCTTGTGCACTTTATTTATGTTGGCCCTTGTTTTTTTGGTTCTTCTTCGAATAGACGCCCAGCAGGAGAATTATCAGGAATCACAGGAGTACTACCCAGATCCCTCTCCCGCTTCAACTGAGCTACCAGGCAAGCACTACCACATGCTTGCATACATACAATACCTATTGCCTCTATCTTATTCTTGCATCATTGAGTCGCGATTGCATTAACTTGAATCCCAAGTACTACATAGCCTTTACTTTTAAACCCCACCGAAGCTTGTTCCTCCATCCCATGAGCCATTACTACGGGAGTTGTTTGAGCCATGCGAGTCGTAGAAAAGCATGTGTAGGGTATGTGAGTGTCTGATGGATAACGAGGTACCTAAACAACACAACCTGAGTAGTAATGGGACAACTAATGAAAGAGGCACCGGTGAGCAATATCTGCTATCTGGTTTTTCATGCCCACTTATGTCCCGTAGGACCCCGAGTACTTGATTCCTGTTCCTTGACTATTCGCACTATCCACATCCGGGAGGCCTTATGGACCCCCCTGAGCCCGAGCTTGATTCATTCTTATTTCTTGGGGCCACAAAGTAGTTTGGGGCTTTATTACTATCCTGTACTTATGCCATGTTACTGTTTTATTAAGATTGTGCGAGGAGCACCTGTACCGTTTAAGAATTGCGGAGTGTTTTCGCGGTATCGACAAGCCCAGTCACATTTTCGGGTTCCCAGTCGTTTACAGCCATTGGCGCAAACCTTGGGTCCGTCTCGGTGCCGGCCAACTTCGTTGCGGGTAGCTTAATGGGGTGGCCCCCTGAAATATTTCAGAATCCTGTGATTGCTTTGTCGTGAATGCCTCGTTGGGTTTTGATTTGGTTTTTCCAAGGTTGATCGAGTGTGTGTTGCTATTCGTGCACCCCTGCAGGGTAAATCTTTCTGAAAGCCGTGTCCGCGGTTATGGACGACTGGGAGCACAGTTTCTCGATCATAGACAAGTATAACTAAAGTACCGCTTTTAAAGTGACTAAGTACTTGACTAGTAAATAGTGCAATCCTCACGGAATGGTTAATAAAACTGCCAACGGATGATGGGGGTTGTTCGTCCGCTTCCTCGATGGTAAGCGAGGAGGAGGATGGACCTGTTAATTATACTGTTATAACTGTTGTTCTTAATTCACGGACATCCGTCTATCATTGGTTAGGCGGATGGTTAGCGAGTATCTGTAGAATTGTTAGGTATTATCTTTTGCTGCAATTGCGTCACCCCAGGTTGTGTCCCCTTTAGCGGCATAAAGACTTGCTGAGTACCCCTAGGGTCTCACACGATAAATTGTTTGATTCAGATGAACAGGTGTACCCGCAAGATGGATACTGGGTGGAAGAGACAGATGATGTTGGCAACGATCATTCGGTGTAGATATTCCGGGAACAGGGATCCGTGTGATCTGTGGGCGGGATGTGTTTATTTATGGGGCATCTTATGCCAATTTGCTTCTTATCCGTACTCGGATCTTGTTTTCTGCTTCCGCCTGATACACTGATGTGTGATGTATGAGGAGCTATCCTAAATTATTATATCTATCTAGGACATTTGGATCTTGCCGTATGGCGTTGCAATATTTCTATTTCTTTTAGATGGAATGGCTTTTAGGACTGTTGTATGTGGCTTGCATACATACTCATTTGTGTATGTAGTTGATCCCTTCGCCTGCCAATTACGCCGCTCGTTCTTGTCCCGTTGTTTGAAAGTGGTTAGGACGGCCGAAAGGTCTACCGTGAGTGGCCCTGGGCCCCACCGTACTATTTTAACCACTTTTGTTCATCCAGGCATTAACTAAGAGCGTAATTCACCGAGGTAGTTACAATTGGTATCAGATCCATCCCGCCCTTCAGGGTCTCAGCCAAAATGGTCGTTGTCAGTCTAGAAAATATTTTGGTAGTTATGTATACTAGGGAAAAACAAAGCGTGAGAGTAGGACTGCTTCCATTTTTCTTCTTACCCACTCACCCACCCTTTTCTGGTAAGGAAGTGTAACGTTTTCAATCCTCTTCTTAAATTCAAAATAGGATTCACGTGTTCTGGTTTCCGTAGTACCATAGGTTGTGTGTGTGTGCGTGTGTGTGTGTGAATTCCTTGTCTATCTGTTGCATCCAAATGTTATCACTATCTGCCTTTTGGTTATCAACTGTTGGTACATTCCCTACCGACAGTCCTTTGTAAACCGACACGATCTATTCTGATTCGTTGTACACCGATGCGATCTATCTTACTCTTTGTTATCCGGCGTTATCTTGTTGGGGTGTTCTTTTTCGTAGTTACCAATCTTTAGGTTCATATTAAGAAGAAGGTATTGGGATATGTGTTTTACTGATTCATGTACGAAGTAATGATTTGAGTGCGGGATGGAGTCGCGACCATACCACTACTGTTATCATTTGCTCTTGTATATTGAACTAGTAGAGTTACTAATCTCGATTTGTGTAGTGGTTTTGCGCATATAGTGGTATTTTAATGCCAAAATTTGCGGAAATTTTTTCTTTGTTAGTTTGTATACCACACTCCTTGTTCAGTCGTGTGCGTTATGCTTAATATCTTCTAGTTGCCTTGAACTTTGTTGATATTTTAATATCATCTCAGTGAATTGCATCCTTTAATCTTGGTTAATTCCATTTTTGGTACTATTTTGGATTATTATTATTCTCCATCATAGTACTGACTTGGGTTTTATATCAATCACAGGATGGCACCACCACGCCGTTCTGAGGAGGACATACCACCTGAACTTGGGGCTGCTTTGGCAAGTATTGCAAATGCTTTGGGCACTATGCAGCAGAACCAGCAGCGCTTCGAGGAAAGCGTGAGGAGGAACGAGTTTGCTCTGCTACCTCCACCTCCCAAGCGAGGAGACATCAAGAGTTTTCTCAAGTTTAACCCACGCCAATTTGAGGTGTCTGATCAGCCACTTGATGCGGATGATTGGCTTCATGAAGTGTCAAGGTTGCTGATGACTGCAGATGTTCCCGAGCAAGAATGGGTCAAATGTGCCACTCACCTTCTGAAGGGAGATGCAGCTCTCTGGTGGGAAAATTACCTCAAGGCAGATCTTTCTGGTTTTCAGCCTACTTGGGAGCGGTTCACTGCTGCTTTCAAAGAGCAATACCTGTCAGAAATTGTCATGGAAAGGATGAAGGAAGTGTTTCTCAACCTCAAGCAGGGCACTGGCAATGTCAACACCTACATCAGAAACTTCATGAACCTTTCTCGTTATGGTGGCGATGAGATCTCTGATGACAAGAAGAAGCAAAAGAGGTTTCGGCAAGGCCTCAATGCTTCCATCAAATATGCAATCACTCATGCAAGGCCGGCATATTTTCTGGAACTTCAACACATAGCTCTGCAGGAAGAAGCAAGTAGGCAAGTGTTTGAGGAGTCAAAGAAACACAGCCGTGATACAACAAACTCTTCTTCTATGTCAGCTCCTTCTAAGCGTCGTGTCTGGGTTCCTAACACCCCACCTTCGCTCCCTGCTCCACCAAGACCTTCAAGCTACGCACCAAGGCCACCAAACTCCTTCACTGCGGCTCCTAGGGGCTACAACCACAACTACCCTGGAGCGCCTGGCGGAGTCCCTGGCTACGTTGCTCCACGTCCACCTGGTGCTTGCTATACTTGTGGAAACACTGGGCATCAGCACTGGAATTGTCCAATGAACAACAAAGCTCTTCCACCACTACCTCCAAGACCTGCGGCAAGTGCTCCTATGATTCGTGCACCTCCACCTCGGGCTCTCAAAATCAACACTAAGCCTGGGTCTACGGTTGCTCGTGCCAACTGTGTCAACGTCGCTCAAGCTGAGCATGCACCTGGAGTTGTCATGGGTATGCTTCCTATTAACTCAGTTTCTGCACGAGTGTTGTTTGATTCTGGTGCATCGCATTCTTTTGTCTCTACAAGTTTTGCTGATAGGAATGGATTATCTATGGATCCTCTCCCCAAGCGTTTAATGGTCCTTTCTCCTGGAGCAACAATGGCATCTTCTAAAATCAGCCATAACAATCAAATTGAGATTGGTGGTTCTTCGTTTCCGGCTTCCTTAATTATTCTGGGCAATTCTGATATTGATGTTATCTTGGGCATGGATTGGTTGACAGCAAATGCAGCTATGATTGATTGTGCTGAACGTTCGGTTTCTCTGAAAATTTCTGAAGGCCATATAGTCTATTCTCCAAGTCTGACTCCTGCAATTCAGCTTTATGCTTTGGCAGCTCTGAATGATGATGCTATGGAAGGTATTCAGAGTGTTCCTGCAGTCTGTGAATTTCCAGATGTCTTTCCTAAAGAGTTGCGAGGTATGCCTCCGGATCGTGAGGTTGAGTTCGTCATTGAACTTGAACCTGGTACCGCTCCTATCTCCAAGCGGCCTTATAAAATGGGTCCTGCTGAGTTGGCTGAACTCAAACGTCAGTTGGATGAACAAGAGAAGTTGGGTTTCATTCAGCACAGTACTTCTTCTTGGGGTAGCCCAACCATCTTTGTGAAGAAGAGAGACAAGACTGATAGACTTTGTGTTGACTATCGGGCACTCAATGCTAAAACAATCAAGAATAAATATCCCCTTCCACGGATTAATGATCTCTTCGATCAGCTAGCTGGAGCTGTGGTATTCTCTAAGCTTGATTTGAGAAGTGGTTACCATCAAATCAAGATTCGCAAGGAAGATGTTCCCAAAACAGCTTTCACCACCCGCTATGGCCTGTATGAGTACACGGTCATGTCTTTCGGTCTCACCAATGCACCTGCAACCTTCTCGAGGCTTATGAACTCGGTTTTCATGGAGTATATTGATAAGTTTGTTGTGGTCTATCTGGATGACATTCTAGTCTATTCTAAGTCTAAAGAAGAACATGAAGAACACCTTCGGTGTGTCCTAAACAAGCTTCGTGAGAATCGCCTGTATGCAAAGTTCTCCAAGTGTGAATTCTGGCTGCCTCAAGTCACCTACCTTGGTCACGTCATCTCTGCCAAGGGCATTGCCGTCAACCCAGAAACTATTAAGACAATTGTGGACTGGCTTCCAGCCATAAATGTCAAAGAAGTCCGAAGTTTCCTTGGTTTGGCCAGTTACTGCCGTCGCTTCGTTCAAAATTTCTCAAAGATTGCGAAGCCTCTTACCGATCTCCTCAAGAAAGGCAAGAAATACCTTTGGACTCCTGCATGTCAAGCAAGCTTTGAAACACTCAAAGAGAAGCTCACTTCCACACCAGTCTTAGTTCCTCCAGATACATCAAAGCCTTTCCAAATATTCCGTGATGCTTCATTGCAAGGATTGGGTGCGGTCCTTATGCAAGAAAAGCAAGTTGTTGCTTATGCATCTCGTCAGTTGAAGACGCATGAGATCAACTATCCTACACATGACCTCGAACTCGCAGCAGTTGTCTTTGCTTTGAAAGTATGGAGGCATTACTTGCTTGGCAACAGTTGTGAGATCTTTTCTGATCACAAGAGTCTGAAGTATATCTTCACACAGCCTGATCTCAACCTTCGTCAGAGGAGGTGGATTGAAACAATCAATGATTTCGATTTGACCATCAACTACACCCCGGGCAAAGCCAATGTCATGGCAGATGCTCTCAGCCGAAAAGCTTATGTCAACAACCTCATGGTGGAAGAACAACAGCCTCTCTTGTGCGAGGAATTCCGCAAGCTCAACCTTGAAATTGTGGATCAAGGGTATCTTCTGAACCTTCTAGCAACACCTCTCTTGGAAGAAAAGGTCCGTTCCATTCAGCTTGGGGATCCTTACACTAAAAAGATCATCTCCAACATTCAGCTTCCGAAGTATGAGTCTTCCACGTAGACGACCAAGGTTCTCTTTTCTTTGAACACCGGATGTTTGTTCCGAACTACCCGGGTTTAAGAGAGCAAGTTCTCAAGGAGGCGCATGATTCTGTTCTTTCTATCCACCCTGGCAGCACTAAGATGTACATGGACTTGAAAACACAATATTGGTGGCCTAGTTTGAAACGATATTGTGCCAAGTATGTCTCGGAGTGTGATGTCTGTCGCAGAGTTAAAGCTGTCCATCAGAAACCTTCCGGTCTTCTACAGCCA
Source organism: Avena eriantha (assembly GCA_910589775.1). NCBI lineage: Eukaryota > Viridiplantae > Streptophyta > Magnoliopsida > Poales > Poaceae > Avena > Avena eriantha. Next base: position 283,689,728 of record OU342745.1, on the reverse strand, counting down.
TTGAAGCCTCCGGAATGGAAATGGGAGAAAGTAGAGATGGACTTCATCACTGGTTTTCCAAGGTCGCAGAAAGGAAACAATGCAATCTTTGTTGTCATTGACAGGCTTTCCAAAGTAGCTCACTTCTTTCCAGTCAAAGAAACAATTTCTGCAATTCAGTTGGCTGAGCTTTATATCAACAGAATTGTCTCTCTGTATGGAGTCCCTCTTGAGATCAGTTCAGACCTTGGAAGCATCTTCACTTCCAAGTTCTAGGGAAGCTTCCAAAATGCTTTGGGAACAAAACTAAACTTTAGCACAGCTTACCACCCTCAGTCGCAAGGACAAGTTGAAAGGGTCAATCAGATTCTGGAAGATATGCTCCGTGCTTGCGTTATCTCTTTCGGCATGAAGTGGGAAGAATGTCTTCCTTATGCTGAATTCTCTTACAACAACAGCTTCCAGAAAAGTCTAAAGATGGCACCATTTGAGGCTCTCTATAGTCGCAAATGCAGAACTCCGATTGGTTGGTCGGGCGCAGGTGAAAGAATATTGTTTGGCCCCGACATTGTAACGCAAGCGGAGGAGAAAGTTCACATCATTCTTGAAAACCTGAAGATTGCTCAAAGTCGCCAGAAGAGCAATTATGACAGAAAGCACACGGACATGGAATATGTCCCTGGTGATCTCGTTTACCTTCGTGTCACTCCCATGAGAGGCACGCACCGCTTTGGTATCAAAGGAAAGCTGGCTCCTAGATACATCGGTCCTTTCAAAATTCGTCGAAGAAGAGGAGAAGTTTCTTATGCTCTTGAGCTCCCTGAACAACTCAAAGTCCATGATGTTTTCCACATCTCTCAACTCAAGAAGTGCTTCAAGGATCCCGGCAGGACCGTGGACCATGAACTCATTAATCTCCAAGAAGATCTGTCTTATCAAAAACACCCCACAAAAATTCTTGAAGTCACAGAAAGAAGGACTCGCAACAAGTCCATCAAGTTCTGCAAGGTGCAGTGGTCGCACCATTCCGTTGATGAAGCCACCTGGGAACATGAAGATGAGCTCCGTGCCAAGTATCCTACCCTCTTTGAGTCTTCTTCTTCCTAGAATCTCGGGGCGAGATTCCTGTTTAGTGGGGGAGAGTTGTAGCATCCCAATTGTCTAACAATTGTAATGCTACTTGGTCCAGTAAGATAATGGCTACTTCATACATATATTTGTTGCATCATAACTATATCATGCTCATATCATCATGCCACCTTGCATTTGAGCATCATATAAAACCCTTTTCTTTTGGTTCTTCTCTCATATGCATTATTAATTGTAGTTGCCTCTTGATATTGTATTTGGTTATTGATATATTGTTTAAATGCCCAAGTTGAGTTGGGGGCATATCTTTTATTTCCATTCCACCACCTTTCTTTTCCACCACCTTATAATTCCACCATCCCATTAATCCATGAGCTTGTACTTCTTTTTCTTTTGATATTTTATTCTAGCTCATGTGGTTTGGGGTGGATCAAATCCTTTAAATTCTTTTGCTTGGCTTTTAATCCACTTCTTGGAAATGCATGAGAATAATGCCATAATATTATTATTGTTTTCACAAAATAAAGCATGGCATTATTATTTTGCATGGACCATGCAACCTTCTTCACCACCTTTTCTCTCATTGGTTTTTCCTTTGCTTTAGTGGATATTCTTCTATGTGGTCCATCTCCATCCATTCCACCATCCCCATATTCCTATCCACATCATTTTATTTTATTTCTATTTCTTCATGCATGATCAAATGAGGCTTATTCTTTCTCCCTCTTTTCCTTTCTCTTTTTCTTGTTTTCTTCTCCACCTTAGCTTATGCTAGATCAAACCTCATTTTTCCTCTTGGTTTGGTCTATTAATCAAAATCCAAAATCTAAACCCTAATCAAACTTAACCTAGCTTTTCTCTCTCTATTTCTCCTAGCCCTAATTATACTAAACCCTAACTCCACCACACCCCCCTCTCTATCTCTCTCCCTACCTGGATGACCACGTGGCCACCCTCTCCCTGGCCCACACCCCAGCCACCCCTCTCTCTAACCCTACACAAAACCATAACCCTAGCCCATGTCTACCCTAGCCCGAGCTACTCCCTCTCCTCTCTTTCTTTCTCTACCGGCCGAGCCAGCCCCACCTACCTTCTCTCTTCCTCGGCCCCACCTACAGCCTCCCCTCTGCCGCTGCCCTGCCCCAGGACGAGCCCCAACCCGACTTGCACGTGCTCGAGGAGAAAAGAGAGAAGGGGCCGAGCCACCTTTATCTCCCCTGCCACGGCTGCTTCTCCTCCCTCTCCCTCCTTTTTCCTCCTCCCACACGGCTCTCCTGCATCGCCAGATCCGCCCGAGCCGGCCCTCTTCTTCCCCTTCTTCCTCACCGACGCCCAGCTCCTGCCGCCGGTCACCGCCAGCACCCTCTGCTCCTCTTCGTTCTAGCCGACGTGCTCGTCGTGGAGGTGGTCTGGGAGACCAAGGCAACCACCCTGCTACTCCCTGCACGCGTCGTCGAGGAGAAGAAGCCCCAGATGCGCCAGTACCGCGCCGTCCCGATGAAACCCTAGCCCGCCAGAGCGTCTGCGTCGTCGTCGATCCGCCGCGCTTCTCCCCAATCCGACCACACCAGCCCACCCGCGGTGAGCCTCTCTCCCTCCCTGACATGTTCCGCCTCGCCGTACTGCCCTAGCCGCGCCGTTCGTTTCGTCGAACGCCCACCGTGCGCCAGAGCTCGCCGGTGTCTGCAGGTTTTTCGCACTGCAGCGAGCCTTACCTAGGCCCCAACCCTCCTACTGTCAGCTCCACTAGCCCACCGCACTGGTTCCGTCCCTAAGCATGCACGCCCGTGACCCGGGTTCGATCCCCCGCCCCGCGTCGCGCGCCGATTTCTCGTCAGACCGAGGAGAAGAAGAACAGTACCAGGGCATGTGGTAGTTTACATTAAGCCCCCTCTTTTTATTTTCGTCTCAACCCGCGGTACCTCCTGGCCCACTAGTCAGCCGCCCTGGCGATCTTGCCAAAAACCCCCCAGGTTCCTCGGGCCGTAACCCGCGGTCCAGCTTGCACCCCACCTGTCAGCCTCTGCCAGCCCCACTGCTGTCACGTGGGCCGTGGCCAGTTGGTCCCACCCCGCAGTCGCACGGGCTAGATAGAGCCGCGGTAGAAAAAGGTTTTCTGCGCGCGTGGCCCAGTCCGCTTGGTCCCACCCGTCAGTGACTATGGCTGGGACGGACTGAGTAAGAAAATTCTTTCCTGTGCCTGTTTTAATTAAACCTTTTCAAAAATTGTTTTAAATTCAAATTCAATTCAGATTTAAATAACTTTTCAAATATAAATCCAAATAATACAAATAATATATGTTTTGGAATTAGAAAAATGTGAGGAATTCAAATATGCCCTTCAAAATAATGTTTGAGCACTTTAAATTTCGAGATGATTAAAATTACAATAAAATGCCCTTTTCCTTAATTAATTAATAAATTTAATTCTATAACTCCAAATTTAACAAATAATATGTCTAAATCGATCAGCGCGACGAGCCCGTTCTATCTATGCAGTCCTTGTTCTGAATTGAAGCATGCATCATGTTGTTATTAAAAATCTGAACTGTTTATGACAATAAAACTTGGTTAAATAAATAATAAAATGCTTTATTTCTTGTATCCACACCTCACCCTTGCCATGCTACTTTAATGCCATGTAAATTGTGCATCATTCATCATGGCATGCTTGTTTGCTTGTCGCATTTTACTTACTATGCTTGTGCACTTTATTTATGTTGGCCCTTGTTTGTTTGGTTCTTCTTCGAATAGACGCCCAGCAGGAGAATTATCAGGAATCACAGGAGTACTACCCAGATCCCTATCCCGCTTCAACTGAGCTACCAGGCAAGCACTACCACATGCTTGCATACATACAATACCTATTGCCTCTATCTTATTCTTGCATCATTGAGTCGCGATTGCATTAACTTGAATCCCAAGTACTACATAGCCTTTACTTTTAAACCCCACCGAAGCTTGTTCCTCCATCCCATGAGCCATTACTATGGGAGTTGTTTGAGCCATGCGAGTCGTAGAAAAGCATGTGTAGGGTATGTGAGTGTCTGATGGATAACGAGGTACCTAAACAACACAACCTGAGTAGTAATGGGACAACTAATGAAAGAGGCACCGGTGAGCAATATCTGCTATCTGGTTTTTCATGCTCACTTATGTCCCGTAGGACCCCGAGTACTTGATTCCTGTTCCTTGACTATTCGCACTATCCACATCCGGGAGGCCTTATGGACCCCCCTGAGCCCGAGCTTGATTCATTCTTATTTCTTGGGGCCACAAAGTAGTTTGGGGCTTTATTACTATCCTGTACTTATGCCATGTTACTGTTTTATTAAGATTGTGCGAGGAGCACCTGTACCGTTTAAGAATTGCGGAGTGTTTTCGCGGTATCGACAAGCCCAGTCACATTTTCGGGTTCCCAGTCGTTTACAGCCATTGGCGCAAACCTTGGGTCCGTCTCGGTGCCGGCCAACTTCGTTGCGGGTAGCTTAATGGGGTGGCCCCCTGAAATATTTCAGAATCCTGTGATTGCTTTGTCGTGAATGCCTCGTTGGGTTTTGATTTGGTTTTTCCAAGGTTGATCGAGTGTGTGTTTCTATTCGTGCACCCCTGCAGGGTAAATCTTTCTGAAAGCCGTGTCCGCGGTTATGGACGACTGGGAGCACAGTTTCTCGATCATAGACAAGTATAACTAAAGTACCGCTTTTAAAGTGACTAAGTACTTGACTAGTAAATAGTGCAATCCTCACGGAATGGTTAATAAAACTGCCAACGGATGATGGGGGTTGTTCGTCCGCTTCCTCGTTGGTAAGCGAGGAGGAGGATGGACCTGTTAATTATACTGTTATAACTGTTGTTCTTAATTCACGGACATCCGTCTATCATTGGTTAGGCGGATGGTTAGCGAGTATCTGTAGAATTGTTAGGTATTATCTTTTGCTGCAATTGCGTCACCCCAGGTTGTGTCCCCTTTAGCGGCATAAAGACTTGCTGAGTACCCCTAGGGTCTCACACGATAAATTGTTTGATTCAGATGAACATGTGTACCCGCAAGATGGATACTGGGTGGAAGAGACAAATGATGTTGGCAATGATCATTCGGTGTAGAGATTCCGGGAACGGGGATCCGTGTGATCTGTGGGCGGGATGTGTTTATTTATGGGGAATCTTATGCCAATTTGCTTCTTATCCGTACTCGGATCTTGTTTTGCGCTTCCGCCTGATACTCTGATGTGTGATGTATGTGGAGCTATCCTAAATTATTATATCTATCTAGGACATTTGGATCTTGCCGTATGGTGTTGCAATATTTCTATTTCTTTTAGATGGAATGGCTCTAAGGACTGTTGTATGTGGCTTGCATACATACTCATTTGTGTATGTAGTTGATCCCTTCGCCTGCCGATTACGCTGCTCGTTCTTGTCCCGTTGTCTGAAAGTGGTTAGGACGGCTGAAAGGTCTACCGTGAGTGGCGCTGGGCCCCACCGTACTATTTTAACCACTTTCGTTCATCCAGGCATTAACTAAGAGCGTAATTCACCGAGGTAGTTACAATATGCTTGCTCTTTATGAGTTGAAGTTAACCGAACCATGTATCATGGGGACCGCTTTCAACACTTCATTGGTACTTGTACCTAGTTGATATCATGTTCTTTTGCTTATGGATCCCAGTGGTGTGAAATAAAAGTGGAACTTGTAAGATCATGGAGTTTATATGTGTGTTAGAGAAATGCCTGGGCCGCTAGCCTAAGCCATGCCTAATCATGGTGGAAACTTGCAGCATAACTATAGTGAGCATTCTATGAAGCATCCTCAATAAAAACCTATGCAAATAGAAAATAAAAAGATTGCTGAGATGCTCACTGTCTGCTTGCCTTGTCATTTTGATTATGGGATAGCTCCTGTGTCATGTGCAAGGGGTACCCCGTTGGCGGTTCTCGATGATACGCATGTATCTACAATGATAAGAGCTTGCTCGTAACTGAAGTTGAGTAGCATGAGGATCGGTCTTCGTAAGTAAGGGGCATGAGATTTCGGTTTATAACTTGTCAAGCATATCCTCTTTGTTGTGTCACTTTAACCTTAACCACCAAAAGATGCCTATGATAGGGGCAATGAGAGATGAAAGCTAGTAAGTATCATAATTTTTGGGAGCTCTTTATGAGACTTGCAATCCCTGCTTCCCTCTGCGAAGGGCCTTTCTTTTACTTTGTAGTTGAGTCAGTAAACCTATTCCCTTCTAGCTCAGCAAGTATTTTGAGTTGATGTGTTTCATTCATTCATATGGTGATTTATTCAATCATGTTTCTTATGTTCCTTGTTTTTCACATGTGCTCTTATCTTGAAGTTTACTACTTTGAAATCTTTCTTTGTAAACCAGCTATTTGTAAACTCCATCAAGTTATCAACTATTCTTCGACCAAGAGCTAAGTTTGCCATTACCAATTATGATTCACTTTATGTATCTTTATTGTGTTTCCTTTAATCATTGCAAGTTGAGTTGTATAATAGTGAGTTGTCTTCTATTATGATCTATGTATTTGATGAATGTGATGCTTCTTGTTCGTATTCTTTTATCGACTCTTCACTCCATAAACTTGAGGTCATGTTTATTGAGCTCAGTTTCGCTTGGGGACAAGCGAAGTCAAAGCTTGGGGGGAGTTGATACGTCCATTTTGCATCACTATTCTATGTCTTAATTCACTATTATTCATCGATATATTTCGTATTGAGAGGTGATACTTATGTTATTTCATTTGTTTTTGCATGGTTGATGACTTTTGGAGCATGGACCGCTGCAGTCAGGATTCTAATGGAAAAGGTGCTGTTTGGAGGCAAAATTCGCGAAGATCAGAAAATCCGGGAAAATATACGAAAAATTTAATTTTTCCAGAAGACTCAAGATGCCAGAATATGGAGTGGAGGTGGGCCACAGGGGGCCCACACCACCCCATGGCGCAGGCAGGCCTAGGCCGCGCCAGGGAGTGGTGTGGCCACCCTGGCCCACTCCAGCCTCTCCCCTCTGGCGTATATCTTCCTACTGAAACCCTAAGACTCGGGGAGCGACCACAGAAAGATTCCGCCGCCTCTGCGGGGCGGAAAACACCGAGAGAGAAAGATCTCTCCGGCAGACAGATTTCTGCCAGAGGAATTCCTTCCCGGAGAGGGGAGATCGTCGCCATCAACACCACCATCAAGTTGGACTTCATCGGGATCATCATCATCATTACCACCATCATCACCATCAGCACCCTCATCACCATCTCCATATTGCTGTAACAATTGAGTTGAATCTTGCATTAGTACATAGGGGAAACTTTCCCGGTGTTGATTACTCTTTGTAGTTGATGCTATTGAGTGAACCATTGAATTATTGTTTATGTTCAGATTGTTATACATCATTATTCCATCTCTGATCATGATCCATATGATGTCTTGTGAGTAGTTCGTTTTGTTCTTGAGGACATGGGAGAAGTCTTGTTGTTAGTAGTGGAGTTGTGTTGAGAAAGATTCAATAGATTGTTATTTAAGTTGTGGTGGACTTCTTCTATTGGTGTCATGTGAACGTCGACTACATGACACTTCACCTATATGGGCCTAGGGGAATGTATTGTGTATTTGGTTATTAATCGTAGGGGTTGCCGGAGTGACAGAAACCTGAACCCCCGTTAGGAAACCATTGCACAAGGGACGTAAGGGTCTTAGAGTTTAAAGCTGTGGTTAGGTTTCTACCTTAATTACTTTCTTGTACTTACGGATGTTTGCAAGGGGGTTTAATCACAAGTATGTATTAAGTCTTGGATGTGATGGTACATTAGCACAGGTTCACCCACACAACACTTAGCAAGCTAGAGAAGATTTATCGACTATATGAAGCGAAAGCACTTGACAGTCTTCCCATGTGTCCTCGAGAACGTTTGGTCATCTATAGAAATACAACCGGCTTGTCCTTTGCTGCATAAAGGATTGGGCCACTTGTTGCATTCATTCTTACTGTCTTTTATTTACTCGTACTTTGTTTACTTGCTTTATCGAAAACCCCTAAAAATCCGTTTGCTAAGTATTTGCAAAGAATTCCTGATCCATACCACTAGCCAGCACCTTCTACTCCTCATTGGGTTTGACACTCTTACTTATCGAAAATACTGTGATACACCCCCTATACTTGTGGGTCATCAATTTTCGTCGGGTTAGCTTCAATACCTCGGCTGGACACGAGAAAACCGAGTAATTTTCCTACCGGTACACCAAAAGTACATTTTTCCGGGTTAAGTTTCATCCGGAACCGTCTTAGGTTCGCGAATGTCTACCGGATATCATCAAGGAGCGTATTGCTTTCCTTAGTTTTTAGCACAACATCATCCACATAAACTTGCACATTCTGACCTATCTGGTCATGTAAACATTTTTGCATGCATTGCTAGTACGTTGCTCCTGCATTACGTAATCTGAACAACATAGTGCGATAGCAATAAGCGCCATACGATGTAATAAACGCTGTTTTTATTTGATCATCCGGGTTCAGGGGTATCTGGTAGAAACCAGAATAAGCATCTATGAATGACAATAACTCACACACCATAGTTGAATCTATGACCTGATCTATCCTTGGCAGTGGGAATGGGTCTTTTGGACATGCCTTATTCAGGTTCGTGTAATCGATACACATTCGCCATACCACTGCCACATTCGGATCGTCCTTCTTCTTTTCCACAAGCATCGGATTAGAGAGCCAATCTGGGTAAAGTACTTCCATGATTAATCCGGCTACAAGCAGCCTAGCTATCTCATCTCCAATGACTTTTCTCCTATCCTCGACGAAGCGACAGAGAGGTTGCTTCACCGGTTTTGCTCTGGGTCTCACATTCAAAGAGTGCTTGGCCAACTCCCTCGGCACACCTTGCAGATCCTGTGTAGACCAAGCAAAATGTCCCGATTCTCATGGAGGAAGTTGACGAGCTTGCTTTCCTATTTTTCACTTAACCCGACACCAATAGTTACGGCACGCTCTGGGAACTGATCATCAATTGGCACTTTCTTAGTATCCTTTGTCGCTTCGAATGACACAATACCATGGGTGTTGGTTAGGGCCGGCATATGTTGATGCACGGACTGAGCAAATGCCGCCACTTCCATGATTTTCCTCTTCTCCTGAGCGATCACGAGTGACTCGGCTAGATTAGATCCGACAGCCGCACATTCAATAGAACGCCTAAAGTCCCCGGCTATGGTTATCACTCCCCTTGGTCCAGGCAATTTCATCTTTAATTAAGTGATGTGAGTTGACATGGGTATACCCTACAGGTACTCAAGTTTGGCATATACGATCCAGACACGGCAGAAGCCCACGGTGTTACCAAGGCCCAATATAGAATTCAGGTGACCCACGGAGACTCCAATTGCTTGCAACACAGAAGAAGCTTAAGATAGAAAGTTCAAAAGGACGAACCCTAATCTATAACCGACTCGACCTGCTACCTGAGACCTAGCCTGTCTATATAAAGGCTAGGAGGGGGCAGCGAGGAGGATGATCACAACCTTAGTTTCCACAACCATCGCCAAATTGCATCTGCGCACCCCCTATAATCTTCGATTCCTTCGATAATTCCAAGAGCAGACAAGCAGGAGTAGGGACCTCTATGAGGCCTGAACCTGGGTAAACCTTGCGTCTCTATGTTCTTGTTTGCTAGCCGATTGATGCCTCCAGCGCTCCCTCCTTCTCCAAAACCCAAGTCCATAACAATGGGCATTGATGAGTTAAACCCTCGTCAATTGGCGCCGTCTGTGGGAACTGGGAGTGTTGATGCCGCGGCTTCTTCGGCCCCATCAACCGCGATCTACAACTCCGCAACACCGGAGATTCACTAGCTCTTCGACGCTTTCGACTTCACCGTCCATATGCCAGCCACTCGCCCAGCTTTCGAGTCCGTGGGCGATGGGATCAGCCAGGCGATCGAGAGCTTTTGCTTCCAGGTCGGTCAACTGGGCACGCTTCGCATGCCCGACCAGCCGATGGCACCCGCAATTGCTCCAGCATCATGGTTCCTGCCACCAATCGGCACCCTCAGTGTCCTCAACGCCTCGGCAATAGCAGGGGGAACGGACAGCGACAGCAGTCGCGGATCCGATCTGGGTGGCCTGGCCACAGAAGATGGATCCTATGGCTCTGTATCTAAAAGTTGTGGGAGCAGCAGCTTCCCCAACCACTTCGTGTGCGTTGTCATCAATGCGGGCGACACCGGCGTCAATCGCGAAAACACTGGCACTGGACCGACCAATGGCGGTATACCAGTCGCAAACTGTGGCCCCACCAATGGTGCCCCCACCAACGGTGCGCCCATCAATAATGGGACGGGAGGAGAACAGCACCTCACGATGAATGAGAACACGGGAGAGCACATGATGATCAAGCTCAATGACAACGAGTGGGCCCGCTGTCGAGAAGCTCTACGGGGCAATCCTCTACCCCCAACAGATCGCAGGACATGTTGATGGGCTACCATTGGCTACTGAAGGAAGAATTCAAATGCTAGCAGCAGGTAATCGCACAACTCGAGACGCGCAGAAAGGCGGCAGACGAGTCGAGCCTTCGGCGAGCTCAGCTCTCCTCCGACGGAGGATCCTCCTCCAAAGGCAACGAGTACTTGGCCAACAAAAGATGATCTCGACTAGACCACCTCACAGACCAAGAGCACGTAGAAGCCGCGAAAGTCCTCGACTTTGGCTCTATGATGGTGGATACACAGGGCAACATGCTCCCGAAGACGCCACAAGCTGCGGTGACAGCGACCACCATGTACCTCCTCAACAACCAGCCACCGGCTAGAGATCCACGAGCTGCCATGCACCGATCTATGATCGTGGGCCTGGGGCTAATCGAGGCCGCCCTCGATAAAGAGCCAACACCAGAGCCGAAGAAAAGCAAGGCTCTGGCCAAACACTACTACTCGTACTCCTCCAGCGATGACAACCACGATCTGTCACGATGACGTCGCTCACGGCGGCATGACCACGACTACGACGCGCATGATGACATCACACAGCGCAAGGTTGACAAGATGCAGGCAAGGCGTGCTCGCTCGACTGATTCGGAGGAAGATGAAACAAAGCTCTACGGCGCCAGATGCTTCAGTAGGGCCATCAGGCAAAAGCAAATGCCTAAGGGGTTCAAACTCCCGTCGGAGAACCCAAAATTTGACGGCCCGCAGGACCAAAATATCTGGCTAGAGGATCACATCTCCTCCATTAGACTGCACGGTGGAAGTCGAAGCACGACCATGCAATGCCTGCAGCTGCAGCTACAAGGCGCCGCTCGCGCATGGCTCAATAACCTCCCGCGCAGATCCAATCGCAGTTGGGAAGAGCTGGTCTGCAGCTTCGTGCGCAACTTCAAGGGCACTCACAAAAGGCCTGCCTCAATCAAAGAACTAAGAGGCTGCCACCAAAGGTCTGACGAGTCGCTGCGCTCGTACATCCAGAGGTGGTCCATCATCAGGAACTCCATAGAAAACATCTCGGAGGACCGTGCAATCAACTCATTCAATGGCGACGTTCGTCGTATAGAGCTCAGGGAAGAGCTGGGCCACTCGAAGCCCAGAACGATTGACCACCAGATGGAAATCGCGAATCGGTGGGCGGACAGAGAAGATTTGGTAAAAACCGCACCTACTCTGACGATGACGATGACCTTGGGCGCATACGCGACCGCTGAGGAAAACGTCGAATGCGTGTCTACGAGGACTGCGACGAAGTCAACATGGTCACGGCTGGCTACACCGACAAACACGACGACAACCGCAACAGCGGATATCACAGCGGAGGATACCGTGACGCTGGGAAAACCACAAAAGTGTGTTAACTCCGCACTCGTCAAGAGGCACCCGCAACATCTATCTAGGACAAACTATCTGGGCCATGCAACGTGCACATCTACATCTACATCGACAAGTACGACGGCAAGAAAAAATCCAGCCACCTTCTAAAGGATTGCCGCGAGTTCTTCAAACTCCATGAGGGCCTGGCCCAGATGAATCGCGGCGCGATCAACTGGGGCTATGGAGCTGCCCCAGGCACTATGGCACATGGAGCTCCACCACCACCTGCGACTGCGCCAGTCTAGCATTATGGAGGTGAGCCATACCCGCGAGCAGTGGGCAACATGGGGATGATCCAAAAAGGGCGCCCCTCCAATCGAATGCAGAAGGCAATCACTCGCCAAGTCAATTTGGCGATAAACTCTCCACCTTCCACCACTGATTACCTTAGGGAAAGCGAGTCCTGCATCACCTTCGACAAGAACGACCACCCGCGCCAAGTTCCTCATCCAGGCCACTGTCCACTCGTACTCGAGGCATAGGTCGGGCGCTTCGATATGAGTCGCGCCTTCATGGACGGTGGGAGCGGCATCAACCTCATGTTCGCAAGTACCTTGCACGCGATGAGGATCCCTCTGACATGCCTAGAAGTGTCAGACACGATGTTCCACGACACCGTCCTAGGGAAGGGCATATAACCCTTGGACAAAATTAACCTCGACGTCATCTTTGGCACGCCACAAAATTTTCGGCGAGATGCCGAGGGGGTGCTGGGGGCGGCCAGACCACCAACTGGTGTGGGCCAAGCTTGGCCGCGCGGCCAGGTGGTGTGGCTGGGCCCCAGCCCTTCTCCATCTCGTATTCTGGCACTTGATCCCTTTCGGAAAAATAGGCACTTTGGCTTTTGTCCCGTCCAATTCCGAGAATATTCATTTTTCTGACTTTTCTGGAACCAAAAACAACAGAAAACAGGCAGCTGGCACTGTGGCTCTTGTTAATAGGTTAGTCCAAGAAATCATAATAAAAGTACTCCAAAGTTGGAACAAAACATAAGAAAGTGGATAAAACCAAGAATGGAACATAAAAAATTATAGATACATTTGCAATGTATCAACATCCCCGAGCTTAACTCCTGCTCGTCCTCGAGTAGGTAAGTGATAAAAAGAAATAATTTTTGAGGTGACATGCACCATCAAGGACTTGATCAAAGTATTTTCAAAACATTCAAGGCTGGGATCATAGTACTTCAATCATAACATGAAAGACAAAGTTCTAGCAATAGGCAAAGAAACTATGATGCAACATGAAAAGGCACAAACAAAAGATTCATGAATAATAATGCTTTGCAAGACGTTTGTTTGTTTCACATAAAGAAGACATAGCATAAAAGTATTCAGCTTGTCCCTCAATACAGTAGCAAATATAAATGCATAGGACACCTTCAAAGATCATAAGAGTGACTAGATACAATAGTTTCAAACAAGCAATAACAAGTTATGCATCAATCAACTAGTCTTGGGACAATGCACATAGAACTAAGAATGGCCACTATGCTCTCAAAGTAGTGCATAAAGATAGAAGGTGGAGACTCAATATAATGGTGGAAGAAAGGCCTTTCATAAAAGGAAGTAGGGATTCAAGTCTCATAAAGAGCCTCCAAAAATTATGGTACTTGTAGTTTTCAGCTCTCATTGCCCCTATCATAAGCATCTTGAAGGTGATTAATGTAAAAGTGACACAACTAAGAGGATATGCTTGACAAGTTATAAACCGAAATCTCATGCCCCTTACTTATGAAGACTGATCCTCATGCTACTCAACTTCAGTCACGAGTAAGCCCTTGTCATTGTAAGTATATGTGTATCATTAAGAACCGCCAACAGGGTACCCCTTGCACATGATACATGATCTTTCCCATAATCAAAATGAGAAGGCAAGCAGACAATGAGCATCTCAGCGATCTTTTTATTTGCTATTTGCATAGGTTTTTATTGAGGATGCTTCATAGAGTGCTGATTATGGTGATGCTGCAAGTTTCCACCATGATTAGGCATGGCTTAGGCTAGCGGCCCAGGCGTTTCTCTAACACACATACAAACTCCATGATCTTACAAGTTCCACTTTTATTTCACACCGCCGGGATCCGTAAGCAAAAGAACATAATATCAACGGGGTAAAAAGTACAAGTACAATGTTGAAAGCGTTCCCCATGAAACATGGTTCTGCTAATTTCAACTTATAAAGCGCAAGCATATACGCAGCAAAGAAGGACCCAATGGTTCAAGTTTATTAGAGGCAAAAAGTAAAGTGTGCCATCAAGTTCATGAGAGCTTTAATCACTAGTTTTCTCATAACAAGTGTAAGGTAAAAAAGCAAGAATATACTTGGAATAGCATAATCTAGTAGGTAGGTATGGTGGACTATTTGGAAAAACTTGGTTTAGGGAGTTGGATGCATGAGTGAAACTCATACTTGGTTGTGGAGGCTAGCAAAAGACTGGGAGAGACAAACTAAGAGAGCAATAATGGCCATAATCATGCAGAGCAACGAAACATCATTGATCAAAGCATAAAGTGATACTACAAGTTGAAAACTAAAGGAGCATAAAGGCTATGGTGACTTGAGATAGTCATAACATGGTGTGAGCATGCGCCAAGTCAACCCAAATAAAGCATCAAAGGAGAATACCACTATACTATGCTTTAATATGCTAAAACAACGCATGATTCATCCAAGGCACATTAAGCAATCTCAATTGTTTATAACAAGTCATGCTACAGCAAAGAATACTAAGCATAAAGCCAAAACAATATCAAGCATGGCATGACAAAGCTTAGGCCACAGTCAAAAACGAGCTATTTTTACCACATAAGCAGGAACTTTCCTACTCTTTTCCAAAACCAAACCAAACTATTTGCAAACCAAAGTGTGAAAGAGGGGGTCCAACCAACTTATTCATAAAACTAAGCAAACCAACCAAACTAAAAACCAAAACGAAAACAAAAAGAAGACGCTCCAAGAGAAACACAACTGTGCACGAAACAATAAAAATGAAGCTTTTGGAAGAAACCTGGAATTTTTATTGATGAAGAAGGGGATGCCTTGGGCATCCCCAAGCTTTGACGCTTGAACTTCTTGGATATTTCTTGGGGTGACACGTGTGGCATCCCCAAGCTTGAGCTTTATGATGGGTTCGTAGCATGGAAAAAAAATCTACCGTAAGAACGAACAAAACCCAGATCTAATCTAGATAAAAGCCAAGATCTAATCTATTAGACATGTGCAACGAGATAGATAGGAACTAACCCTCGTAGATCCGAAAGCGTTAACGAGATTAGATCTCGTGGCTGATGTAGTCGATCACTTGCCGATCTCAAGATCATGTGGACGATCCTTCCGGCGTCGCGTTCCGGCAGCGCTTCCGCAGTCGGTCAAGTGGACGATCCTTCCGGCGCCACGTTTCGG
Organism: Avena eriantha; assembly: GCA_910589775.1. Taxonomy (NCBI): domain Eukaryota; kingdom Viridiplantae; phylum Streptophyta; class Magnoliopsida; order Poales; family Poaceae; genus Avena; species Avena eriantha. The sequence goes on along the minus strand of OU342745.1, from coordinate 283,674,380 downwards.
CAGCGCTTCCGCAGTCGGTCACACGTGCGGAGTCGAAGCAGACCTTCCTCTCCTCGTTCCAGCGAGCAGCGGAGGTAGTAGATCTTCTCCACGGAATCCCAGCAGCACGACGGCGTGGTGGTGGTGGTGGAGTAGACAATTCTGCAGGGCTTCGCCTATGCCTGTGCAGAAGAAAGGAGGAGGAGAGAGGCGGCAGAGATTGGGAGTTATGGAGCAGGGGTTGGAGGGGGCGCCCCTGCCCTTCTATTTAAGGGGGGGAGGGCGCCTTGGGGAGGGGGAGTCCTTGTAGGACTCCCCACCTCTAGGGCCGATGGATTGGGGAGGGGGGAGGAGTCCTCCTCCCCCACGACTCCTAGTCTTGACCCACCAGGACTCCTTTGATCCCTTCCTTGGTTTTCAAGCAAACTCCAAGAAACCTTCCAGAACCTTCCGGAACATTCCGAAACCTTCTAGAACCCTCATACAAATACTCCGGAACATTTCCTAACTCAGAAAATGATCGCCAATATATGAATCTTATTCTCCGGACAATTCCGGATCTCCTCGTGATGTCCCGGATCCATTCCGAGACTCCGAACAACATTCGGTCTCCAACGCATATTCCATATCTACTTAAAACAACTTCGAACCTTAAGTGTGTCACCCTACGGTTCGTGAATATGTAGACATGATAGAGACACATCTCCTATCAATAACCATCAGCGGGACCTGGAGATCCATAATGGCTCCCACATGCTCAACGATGACTTCGTGATCGATCGAACCATTTACATACGAAACCAATTCCCTTTGTCACGCGATACTATACTTATCCAAGGTTTGATCGTCAGCATCTCCATACCTAGTTCTACCTCGTTACTGATAAGTACTCTTTACTCGTTCCGTGATATGTCATCCCTTGTGACCCAGTCACATGCTTGCAAGATAACTAGATGACATTCCACCGAGAGGGCCCAGAGCATATCTATCCGTCATATGGATGGACAAATCCCAATCTTGGTCCATGCGCTTCAACACATACTTTCAGAATACCCAATGACACCTTTATGACCACCCAGTTACGAAGCGGTCCTTTGATGAGTACCCATCCGGTGATGGTGATTAACATAACCTCATCGTCGAAGGATTAGGTTACTATGCATTTAAAAGCTTATAGCAATACGAACTTAATGACTTGATCTTATGCTATGCTTACTATGGGTGTGTGTCCATCACATCATTCTCCTAATGATATACCCTTGTTATTAATCACATCCTAATGTCCATGACCAGGAAACCATGATCATCAATTAATCAACAAGCTAGTTCAACAAGAGGCTTACTAGGGACTCTCACATGTTTACAAAACACACATGTATTAGTGTTTCCTAATAATACAATTATAGCATGGGATGTAAACATTCATCATAAACACAAAGATATAATAATAATCACTTTTATTATTGCCTCTTGGGCATATCTCCAACAGTCTCCCACTTGCACTAGAGTCAATAATCTAGATTACATGGTAATATACCTAACACCCATGGCGTTCTAGTGTTGGTCATGCTTTGCCCTAGGGAGAGGTTTAGTCAACGGATCTGCCACATTCAGATTAGTGTGTACTTTGCAAATCTTTATGTCACCATCTCGGACATACTCGCGAATAGCCTGGAAACGTAGCTTGATGTGCTTCAGCTTGCTATGTGACCTTGGCTCCTGTGCATTAGCTATGGCACCTGTGTTGTCACAGTAGATGGCCATCGGGTCCAACGCACTGGGAACCACGCCAAGTTCAGTAATGAATTCCTTCATCCATACGGCTTCTTGTGCAGCCTCCGAAGCAGCTATGTATTCCGATTCAGTTGAAGATTTCGCCACAACGCTTTGCTTCGCACTCCTCCAGCTCACTGCAGCACCATTCAAAATAAATACGTATCCCGACTGTGACTTTGAGTCATCCGGATCGGTGTTCCAACTAGCATCAGTGTAACCGTTTACAACAAGCTGTTCATCACCTCCATAAGAAAGAACCATATCCTTTAACCGCTGTCCAGTGCTCCATTCCAGGATCACTTTGATATCTGCTAGTCAAACTAACAGCATGTGCTATATCCGGTCTTGTACACAGCATGGCATACATGATAGAACCTATGGCCGAGGCATAGGGAATATTATTCATTTTCTCTCTATCTTCTGCCGTAGCTGGACTTTGAGTTTTACTCAAGGTCTTACCTGACAACATGGGCACGAACCTTTTCTTGCTATCTTCCATTCTAAACTTCTTTAGAACTTTGTCCAAGTATGTACTTTGTGAAAGCGCTATTAGGCGTCTTGATCTATCTCTATAAATCTTGATGCCTAGAATATATGCCGCTTCGCCAAGATCCTTCATTGAAAAACTATTATTCAAATAGGTTTTGACGCTATTAAGAAGTTCTATATCATTCCCAATCAACAATATGTCATCTACATACAGTACTAGGAATGCTACAGAGCTCCCACTCACTTTCTTGTAAATACAAGCTTCTCCATAAGTTTGTATAAACCCAAAGTTTTTGATTACTTTATCAAAACGTTGATTCCAACTCCGGGATGCTTGCTTCAGTCCATAAATGGAGCGCTGAAGCTTGCATACCTTGTCAGCATCTTTAGGATCGACAAAACCCTTGGGTTGTACCATATACAACTCTTCCTCAATGTCACCATTAAGGAACACCGTTTTGACATCCATCTGCCAAATCTCATAATCGAAATGTGCAGCAATTGCTAACAAAATCCTCACAGACTTTAGCTTCGCTACTAGTGAGAAAGTCTCATCATAGTCAACTCCTTGAATTTGTCGGAACCCTTTCGCGACAAGTCGAGCTTTATAGACGGTAACATTACCATCATCATCTGTTTTTCTCTTGAAAATCCATTTGTTCTCGACAGCCTTACGGCCATCCGGTAAGTCCACCAAAGTCCACACTTGGTTTTCGTACATGAATCCCATTTCAGATTTCATGGCTTCTAGCCATTTGTCGGAATCTGGGCTCACCATGGCTTCTTCATACGTTGCAGGGTCATCAGCGTTGTCCACCAACATGACGTTCAAGGCAGAGTCATACCAATCAGGAGTGGTACGAACCCTCGTTGACCTGCGAGGTTCAGTAGTAACTTCGTTTGAAGTTTCATGATCATTATTATTAGCTTCCTCTCCAATTGGTGCAGGCGGCACCAAAACATCTTCCGGTGCTGCGCTACTCTCAAATCCGAGAGAGGTTCAATAACCTCATCGAGTTCTACTTTCCTTCCAGTCACCTCCTTCGAGAGAAACTCCTTCTCAAGAAAGGATCCATTCTTTGCAACGAAAACTTTGCCTTCGGATCTATGATAGAAGGTATACCCAATTGTTTCTTTAGGGTATCCTATGAAGACGCATTTCTCCACTTTGGGTTCTAGCTTATCAGGTTGTAACTTCTTTACATATGCCTCGTAACCCCAAACTTTAAGGAACGACAACTTAGGTTTCTTACCAAACCACAATTCGTACGGTGTCGTTTCAACGGATTTAGATGGTGCTCTATTTAAAGTGAATGCGGCTGTCTCTCATGCATAGCCCCAAAATGATAACGGTAAATCTGTAAGAGACATCATAGACCGAACCATATCTAAGAGAGTTCGATTACGATGTTCGGACACACCATTACGCTGTGGTGTTCCCGGCGGTGTCAACTGCGAAAGTATTCCACATTTCTTTAAATGCATGCCAAACTCATAACTCAGATATTCACCTCCGCGGTTAGAACATAGAAACTTAATCTTCTTGTTACGATGATTTTCCACTTCACTTTGAAATTCCTTAAACTTCTCGAAAGTTTCGGATTTATGTTTCATAAAGTAGACATACCCATATCTACTCAAGTCATCCGTGAAAGTGAGAACATAACGATATCCACCACGCGAAGCTACACTCATTGGGCCGCACACATCGGTATGTATTATTTCCAATAAGTCTGTAGCTTGCTCCATTGTACCAGAGAATGGAGTCTTAGTCATTTTTCCCATTAGACATGCTTCGCATCTTTCAAGTGATTCAAAATCAAGTGATTCAAGAAGTCCATCAGAATGGAGTTTCTTCATATGCTTCACTCCAATGTGACCAAGACGACAGTGCCACATGTATGTAGAATTATCATTCAATTTTATTCGTTTAGCATCTATGTTGTGAACATGTGTATCACTAATATCGAGATTAAGTAAGAATAAACCATTCATCTCAGGTGCATTACCATAAAAGATATTACTCATATAAATCGAACAACCTTTATTCTCGAACTTAAAAGAGTAACCGTCTTGCAATAAACAGGATCCAGATATAAAGTTCATGCTTAACGCAGGCACCAAATAACAATTATTTAAATTTAAAACTAATCCCGAAGGTAGATGTAGAGGGAGCGTGCCGACGGCGATCACATCAACCTTGGAGCCATTTCCAACGCGCATCATCACCTCGTCTCTTGCCAGTCTTCGTTTATTCCGCAGCTCCTGTTTCGAGTTACAAATATGAGCAACCGAACCAGTATCAAATACCCAGGCACTACTACGATTACTAGTAAGATACACATCTATAACACATATATCAAATATACCTTTCTTCTTGATGTTGCCGTTCTTCAGATCCGCCAGGTACTTGGGGCAGTTACGCTTCCAGTGACCAGCACCCTTGCAGTAGAAACACTCAGTTTCAGGCTTAGGACCAGCCTTGGGCTTCTTAGCAGGTGCGGCAGCTTTCTTGCCGTCCTTCTTGAAGTTGCCCTTGTTCTTAGGCTTGCCCCGTCTCTTGAAATTGGTGGTCTTATTGACCATCAACACTTGGTGCTCCTTCTTGATCTCCACTTCAGCATTTTTCAGCATGGACGACACATCAGGCAATGTCTTGTTCATGCAGTGCATGTTGTAGTTCATCACAAAGTTCTTGTAACTTGATGGCAGTGATTGAAGGAGACGGTGAATCCCCAGTTCATTAGGAATCGATATTCCCAACTCTTGGAGCTTCTTTGCGTACCCAGACATGGTGAGCACGTGCTCGCTAACGGAGCTTCCTTCTTCCATCTTACAGTTAAAGAACGGAGGCCTCATAGCTCTCCATGGCCGCGCGAGTCTCAAAAATTAGCCTGAGCTCCTTAATGATCTCGAACGGGTCGTGGTGCTCAAAACTCTTCTGGAGCTCCGATTCTAAACCGTACAGGATGGCACATTGAACTTTGGAGTAATGATTTTTTCGAGTGGCGAAAACATTCTTTTCGTCATCGGTGGCATTATCTGCAGGTGGGTCACCTAGCGGTGCATCGAGCACATAGGTCAACTGACCAACCCTCAGGACGATCTTCAGTCCACGGAACCAGTCCGTGAAATTGCTTCCATTGTTCTTAAGCTTTTCTTTCTCTAGGAACGCATTGAAATTGATGGAGGGGGTTGCCATAATCTACAACAATTTGCAAGTAGTTTAGACTAACTTTATGAAAAATTGAGTTCAAATTTAATTCTTAAACTAACTAGGTGAACTCCCACTCAAAACAACATCCCTCACATTTTCTTAGTGATTACACGAACCAAGTCCACTACACCAAGTCCGATCTTCACGAGAGAAGATGTAGTTTCATCGGCGAACAATCTTCATGTTCATCATATCATTTATATGACTCATGCTCTACCTTTCGGTATTCCGTGTTCCGAGACCATGTCTGTACATGCTAGGCTCGTCAAGATAACCTTAGTTTCCGCATGTGCAAATCTGGCTTGCACCCGTTGTATGCACACATAGAATCTATCACATCCGATCATCACGAGATGCTTCGAAACGACGAGTCTTAGCAACAGTGCCAACTAAGGGTGAACACTTTATTACTTGATATTTAGTGAGCGCGATCATCTTATAATGCTACCGTCGCGATCTAAGCAATACAAGATGCATAAAGGATTAACATCACAGGCAATTCATAATTAGTGTGATATGATATGGCCCTTTCTTCTTGCGCCTTTGATCTCCATCTCCAAAGCACGAACATGATCTCCATCATCACCAGCATTGCGTCAAGGTCAGTGGCGCCGCTTCATGGTTGTCCATCATCACCAGCAACTATTACAACTACTTGGAATAAAGCTATTACAAGATGAATAGACAGGCAGGTCTTAACAGAATTAAAGACAACCATTAGGCTCCTGCCGGTTGCCATATTACAACAAGGATCATTGCATACATCAAATACAATCACAATCACATGATGGCCATATCACATCACAAAACCCCTGCAAAAACAAGTTAGACGCCTCTAATTTTCTTTGCAAGTTTTACGTGGTTTGGGGCTTTCGCATAAGACCGATCTTACCTACGAACAAGGACCACAACGTTGATACAAGTGTTGTCAGATGCTCATTGTGAATTGAATCTTAACTATGGTGGGAGAGACAGACACCTGCAAAGCCACTTGTGCAAAGCAAGTTGCACGTCAAGCGTGGAGAAAGTCTCATGTACGATGACATGTAATGTTAGCCCGAGCCGCTTCATCCCACCATGCCGCAAGATGCAAAGTACATGCTAAGACACCGACAACAAAAGCATCAACGCCCACAAAACATTGTGTTCTACTCGTGCAACAGATCTACGCATAGATACGGCTCTGATACCACTGATGGGTTCGTAGCATGGAAAACAAAAAATTTCTACCGCAAGAACAAACAAAACCCAGATCTAATCTAGAATAAAGCCAAGATCTAATAGATAGGAACTAACCCTCGTAGATCTGAAAGCGTTAACAAGATTAGATCTCGTGGTTGATGTAGTCGATCACTTGCCGATCTCAAGATCGTGTGGACGATCCTTCCGGCGTCGCGTTCCGGCAGCGCTTCCGCAGTAGGTCAAGTGGACGATCCTTCTGGCGCCACGTTTCGGCAGCGCTTCCGCAGTCGGTCACACGTGCGGAGTCGAAGCAGACCTTCCTCTCCTCGTTCCAGCGAGCAGCGGAGGTAGTAGATCTTCTCCACGGAATCCCAGCAGCACGACGGCGTGGTGGTGGTGGTGGTGGAGTAGAGAATTCTGCAGGGCTTCGCCTATGCCTGTGCAGAAGAAAGGAGGAGGAGAGAGGCGGCAGAGATTGGGAGTTATGGAGCAGGGGTTGGAGGGGGCGCCCCTGCCCTTCTATTTAAGAGGGGGAGGGCGCCTTGGGGAGGGGGAGTCCTTGTAGGACTCCCCTCCTCTAGGGCCGGCGGATTGGGGAGGGGGGGAGGAGTCCTCCTCCCCCACGACTCCTAGTCTTGACCCACCAGGACTCCTTTGATCCCTTCCTTGGTTTTCAAGCAAACTCCAAGAAACCTTCCAGAACCTTCCGGAACATTCCGAAACCTTCTAGAACCCTCATACAAATACTCCCGAACATTTCCTAACTCAGAAAATGATCCCCAATATATGAATCTTATTCTCCGGACAATTCCGGATCTCCTCATGATGTCCCGGATCCATTCCGAGACCCCGAACAACATTCGGTCTCCAACGCATATTCCATATCTACTTAAAACAACTTCGAACCTTAAGTGTGTCACCCTACGGTTCGTGAATATGTAGACATGATAGAGACACATCTCCTATCAATAACCATCAGCGGGACCTGGAGATCCATAATGGCTCCCACATGCTCAACGATGACTTCGTGATCTATCAAACCATTTACATACGAAACCAATTCCCTTTGTCACGCGATACTATACTTATCTAAGGTTTGATCGTCAGCATCTCCATACCTAGTTCTACCTCGTTACTGATAAGTACTCTTTACTCGTTCTGTGATATGTCATCCCTTGTGACCCAGTCACATGCTTGCAAGCTAACTAGATGACATTCCACCGAGAGGGCCCAGAGCATATCTATCCGTCATATGGATGGACAAATCCCAATCTTGGTCCATGCGCTTCAACACATACTTTCAGAATACCCAATGACACCTTTATGACCACCCAGTTACGAAGCGGTCCTTTGATGAGTACCCATCCGGTGATGGTGATTAACATAACCTCATCGTCGAAGGATTAGGTTACTATGCATTTAAAAGCTTATAGCAATACGAACTTAATGACTTGATCTTATGCTACGCTTACTATGGGTGTGTGTCCATCACATCATTCTCCTAATGATATAACCTTGTTATTGATCACATCCTAATGTCCATGATCAGGAAACCATGATCATCAATTAATCAACAAGCTAGTTTAACAAGAGGCTTACTAGGGACTCTCACATGTTTACAAAACACACATGTATTAGTGTTTCCTAATAATACAATTATAGCATGGGATGTAAACATTCATCATAAACACAAAGATATAATAATAATCACTTTTATTATTGCCTCTTGGGCATATCTCCAACACTTTAGTCCATTCTTCATCTCATTACTCATTCCTTCCATACACCTGAAAATTTTCCTTCATACAAAACTTCACACAATCTCATTAGCAACATTAGTGCACTTAAGATAAATAAGTCTCAAGGTTCAGTACTAACACCAAATAAACTTCCATTAGAACACTAGCTACTGTAGCACTTCCCTCAAAAAGCTCAATTCCCCAAAGGAACTCAAGAAGGAACTAACAAGAAGCAAATGCAGAAAATGGCAGAAATCTGTCAAAACAGACCAGCAGGTAAAGACGAATTGTTTTGAAGACCTTCAGTGGCTCAAATCAAAAAGTGTTGAACTAACGAAAGTTAGATAACAACCTGGGGCAGCAGAAAAAAAAATTACAGCTCAATCCGACGTACAGAGCTCTCTCGGGAGTGTTTACGGTGAAGCACAGAAATCTGTTTCGGGACAGCAACTTTGCCATTCATTACTTCACTCTCATTAGAGGTTACTCTTGGCACAAAAAACAAATAAAAATGATAAGACGAGGTTATTACAGAGGTAATAACTTCCAAGACTCAACTGAAACTCTTGGATTATCTCCCAACAAGTACTTTTCTTTAACGCCTTTAAGTTTGGCATAAGAACCAAAGAAAAAAAATCAAGTGTTCTCAAATGAAGAAGCATTAAGATCAATACCAGAAATATTTTCAACAAGGCAATATATATCATCCAAATAAGTTCTAGAGGATCCTCTCTCAATGCTCTTAGGTTTACTATTCTCATCAAAAGGGTTTGCAGGAACAATCCAATCAAGATTCTTTTCTATGGCATCATGTATTGCTACTAGTTTGAAGGGTATTAGTATCTTAGGTTCCTCCCCATTAGGTTCGGTTTTGTTCATCTTTTCTCGTTTACCACCACATCTACACATGAGCCTAGCATATTGAAACATTCAAAAACTTTTCTAGCTTCTTTGGCAACATCATAGAACTCCTTGAACAAAGTTTCTAGAATAAAATCCCTCTTTTCAGGGTCTTCAACTTCTTTGAGCTTAAGAAACATTACTTGCATTAAGGGGTTGAGGTTAACAAACCTAGCTTCTAACATGTGAATTAAAGAATCTGCAGCAATCTCATAGTTTGGAGCAAGTTCTACAAGGGATCTATCCTCAGTATCTTCATGCTTACTAACATGATTAAAGAATTCTTCAATGGTATCTTTCCCAATTATAGAACCACTACCAATTGGAAGGTCTTTCAGGGTGAATGTAGCGATCAACATGGTGAGCTAAGGGAGAGGTGACAACTAAAGGAGACTTAATTTTTGTGTGTTTTTGATAAAGAAAGCAAACAAGTAAAACTATTTTTTTTTGTGTTTTTTGAAGAACAAAACAAACAAACAAAGCAAAAAGAAACTAAGCAAAACAAAAACAACAAAGTAAAGAGATTGGTTATGAGGGACTCCCCTTGTGAAGATGTCCTTGACTACCCGGCAACGACGCCAGAAAAAATCTTGATGCGCTCGACTTTCAACGTAGAGCTCGTTGGGAACCCCAAGAGGAAGGTACGATGAGCACAGCAGTAAGTTTTCCCTCAATTATGAAACCAAGGTTTAGTCGAACCAGTAGGAGCAAGGGAACACCCCAAAGGTGTTACTAGCTGAGATTTGGCAGGGCGCACTACCGGTGCTAGTAGCAACATGGAGACCTGCACAACACAACCACAGAACTTTGTCCCCAACTTGCGATGAGGTTGTCAATCTCACTGTGTTTTGCTGAAAACAAAGGATTAAACGTATCGAATGGAAAGAAGTAAAAGTTTGCAGAAAGTAAACACAAAGCAGTAAATAGTTTATAGATTGTATGTAAAGAAACAGGACCGGGATCCATAGTTCACTAGAGGTGGCTCTCCTCAAGATAGATAACATGCTGGGTGAACAAATTACAATGGGGCAAATTGACAAACATCGAGAAAGCCATACATGCATATACTAATCATCTTGACTCCTTTGAGACTTGATTGGGCATTACAACATTATACATAGACTGCCATCCAATTGCATCTATGACTAATAATCCACCTTCAGGTTATCATCCGAACCCCCTCCAGTATTAAGTTGCAAGCAACAGATTATTGCTTTATGAATTGCATGTAAAGTAAACAATACGATTGTTCTATGAACAAAGGAATGTTGTTTTCTCCCTAGTAGCAACAACACATCTAGTACCTTTGATATTTCTGTCACTTCCCTAGATTACCAGAGGCATGAACCCACTATCGAGCATAAATACTAACTCTTGGAGTTGCTAGCATCTACTTGGCCAAGATAGCTACTAACAACGGAAATCATACAAGATCACAAATAGAAAATACATGATAGAATCAATAATCAATCTGAAATAGCATCTCAATATCCATCGGATCCCCGCAAACACAACATGTAAGAATTACAAATAGATGATCTTGATCATGAATGGAGCTCACAAGATCTAAACATGAAAGCACAAAGGAGGAGAAACCAGCCATCTAGCTACTACATGGATCCGTAGTCCAAGGATGAACTACTCACGCATCACACCGGAGGCTTGCATGGTGTTGAAGAAGGCCTCCAGGGTGAATTCCCCTCTCCGGCAGGGTGCCGGGAAGAGCTTCAGATCCCCCCGATCTAGGGACAAAGACGACGGCGGCTACAGACTCTTTCGTGGATTTTTGATCGGGTACCTAGGGTTTTCGTCCCGAGGGCAACTTATAGGCGTAAGGAGAGGCCGAGGGGGTGCTGGGGGCGGCCAGACCACCCCCTGGCGCGGGCCAGGCCTGGCCGCGCGGCCAGGTGGTGTGGCCGGGCCCCAGCCCTTCTCCGTCTCGTATTCTGGCACTTGATCCCTTCCGGAAAAATAGGCACTTTGGCTTTTGTCCCGTCCAATTCCGAGAATATTCATTTTCTGACCTTTCTGGAACCAAAAACAACAGAAAACAGGCAGCTGGCACTGTGGCTCTTGTTAATAGGTTAGTCCAAGAAATCATAATAAAAGTACTCCAAAGTTGGAACAAAACACAAGAAAGTGGATAAAACCAAGCATGGAACATCAAAAATTATAGATACATTTGCAATGTATCAATAATCCCTTCAGGGTGAGGAGGCAAACTGGAAGCCACGCTCCAGTCCTGCAATCAGAATATGCATCATTATATATAAAGCACTTGACAACCAATCGAAAGTCTATCCAGTTATATTTTTGCAGATTTTGAATAGGAAAGTCTATCCGTTTTTGAATAGGTAACAGTTTTGGTAAGAAAAGTGCACGAAAAATCTATCCAGTTATATTTTTGCAGATTTTATCCAACAAGGAAAGCAACAAAGCGAAAGAGGGACGGAAACGGAGCCAGGGTGGCTCACACCACCCCCTGGCGCGCCCCCCCGGCCGCGCCACCAGGTGGTGTGGCCACCCCGAGTCCTTCTCCGACCCGCTTTCTCCCAGAACCTTCCTTTTGTTGTAAAAATTCGTAATATATAATCCCCCGGATCCCCCGAGGTTCGTATATCGTGTTCTCATCGTGTTTTCGTTTCGATTTGTTTTTTCCAGGAACTATTCTTAAAGTTTAGAAGCACAATGGTCTTCGCCAACGATAAGGGAAAGGAGCCTGCGAAGGAGGATCTCCAAGACCCTCAGTAGGAGAAGGAGATCGAAGGTAAAGATGAAGAGGAGGCAAAGAAAATCCAGCATCCGCACACCACCACTACCATTGCAAGCATTGGAGTGGTGGCAAACCCTGCCAGGATCAAAAGGACTGCACGGATGTCAACTAGAGGGAATTCTCCGAGTCACTGTTTGGCTCCACGGTCACCTTCTCCACGCACCAAGAATCCCTTCCATACCCTTATCCATGAGCATCAGTTCCAAAATATGCCCAAGGAGAAACTACCCTTCAATTAGGATATGCCTCATTCTAACCATGCAGGAAAAGAAGACTTCAAGGAGGAAGAGTGGGGAAAGAATCGTACGAGCTGGGATTCACAACCTGACATGATCATGCACCGCATCAAGCACAACTCGGAGTTGATTTATACTCTCACCTTCGATATTGAAGACTTGAGGAAATTGATTGAGAAGCTAATCAAGAGAACACCACCACCGAAGGAGTAATTTGTCATCAGGTTTTGGCATCCCCTTGGTTTGTTCCGAGTGCCGCGGTATCACATCACAATCTTCTATCTTTTTACCTTTTTAGTAGAGTCATATCATGAATAGAGAAGTTATCATGTAGGATGGTTTGCATTATGGAAGTGTTCCTCCTCTTGTTAGATATCTATGTATCCCTTGGTGTGAGTTGCCGTTATGGAATATTAATGAGAAGTTCTATCATTTACTCTTTTGCATATCTTATATTAGTTTTCAATTGCTATTATATGATTGATCTTTTTGTTAGTATTGGTATCACTTTGGGATCATTGAGTAAATTTAGTTGGTTTTGGCAAACCTGTCTCGTTCAGTAGCAATACTACATTGAGAATTAAATGAAAACAGATAAAAGTACTCTCAAGAAATATAATTTCATCATCTTTGTTTCTTGATTGGCTCATAAGCTTAGTATTCTCTAGTTAAGATCTTTTGTGCTTCCAAGGAAGATTGCATGATTGTTTTTTATCACCTATATGTTTGTTTGTTTCCTCCAACTCTTATGCTTGCTACCCATCCTTGCTAGCCAAAAACCTGTACTGAGAAGAAATGCTTCTCCTGCATCCAATCCTTAAACCAAAACCTATGCCATTTGTGTCCACCATACCTACCTATTAGCATTATTGCTATTCCAAGTAAATTCATGTTTTTATCTACCTTCCGAATTAAACTTGTTATGTGAAAATTAGTGATTAAAGCTCTCACGAACTTGATGGCACACTTTAGTTTTCTTGCACTTAATAAACTTGAACCATTGTGCCCATCTATGTTGTGTATATGCTTGCACTTTGTAAGTTGTAAATTAGTAGAACCATGCTGTCATGGGGAACACTTTCAACATTGCACTTTATTTAGTTGATATCATGCTCTTTGTTTATGGATGTCATCGGTGTGAAATGAAAGGGGAGTTTGTAAGATCATGGAGTTTGTATGTGTGTTAGAGAAACGACTGGGCCGCTAGCCTAAGCCATGCCTAATCATGGTGGAAACTTGCAGCATAACCATAATGAGCACTCTATGAAGCATCCTCAATAAAAACCTATGCAAATAGCAAATAAAAAGATCGTTGAGATGCTCATTATCTGCTTGCCTTGTCATTTTGAATATGGGATATCTCCTGTATCATGTGCAAGGGGTACACCGTTGGCGGTTCTCTATGATACATATGTATTTACAATGACAAGAGCTTACTTGTGACTGAAATTGAGTAGCATGAGGTTCGGTACTCATAAGTAAGGGGCATGAGATTTGCAATTTATAACTTGTCAAGCATATCCTCTTAGTTGTGTCACTTTAACCTTAATCACCTCAAGATGCCTATGATAGGGGCGATTAGAGATGAAAGCTAGTAAGTACCATAATTTTTGGAAGCTCTTTTTGAAACTTGAGATCCCTGCTTCCCTCTGCGAAGGGCCCATCTTTTACTTTTTAGTTGAGTCAGTAAACCTATTCCCTTCTATCTCAGCAAGTATTTTGAGTTTTTGTGTTTCATTCATTCATATGATGATTTATTCAATTATGTTTCTTATGTTCCTTGTTTTGCACATTGCTCTTATCTTAGTGAGTACTACTTTGAAAACTACTCCTGCAAATTGTCAACTATTCTTTGACCAAGAGCTAAGTTTTCCATTAACAATTGTTATTTACTTTATGTATCTTTATTGTGTTTCCTTTACCTATTGCAAGTTAAGTTATATAATAGTGAGTTGTTTGCTATTATGATCTATGTATTGATTTATGTGATGCTTCTTGTCCCTATTCTTTATCGACTCTTCACTCCATAAACCTGAGGTCATGTTTATTGAGCTCAGTTTCGCTTGGGGACAAGCGAAGTCTAAGCTTGGGGGGGGGAGTTGATACGTCCATTTTGCATCACTACTCTATATCATAATTTACTGTTATTCATTTATATATTTCATATTAAGAGATGATACTTATGTTATTTCATCTCTTTTTGCATGGTTGATGACTTTTGGAGCATGGACCGCTGTAGTCAGGATTCTGATGGAAAAGGGGCTGTTTGGAGGCGAAATTCGCGAAGATCAGAAAATCCGGGAAAATATATGGAAAATTCTATTTTTTCAGAAGATGAAGGATGCCAGAAGGGGGAGTGGAGATGGGCCATAGGGGCCAACACCACCCCTGGCGCGGGCCACCCTGGCCGCTCCACCAGGTGGTGTGGCCACCCTGGCCCACTACTGGCTCTCCCCTTCGGCGTATATTATCCCCACGAAACCCTAATACCTAGGGAGTGACCACAGAAAGATTTCACCGCTTCTGCGAGGCGGAAAACTGCAGAGAGAGAAAGATCTCTCCGGCAGACAGAATTCTGCCGGGGGAATTCCTTCCTGGAGAGGGGAGATCGTCGCCATCAACACCAACATCAAGATGGACTTCATTGGGATCATCATCATCATCTCCACATCATCTCCACCAGCACCATCATCACCACTCCATACCGCTGTAACAATTGGGTTGAATCTTTCATAGTTCTTAGGGGAAACTTTCCGGGTGTTGATTACTCCTTGTAGTTTATGCTATTGAGTGGAACCATTGAATTATCGTTTATGTTCAGATTGTTACTTATCATTATTTCATCTCTGATGTTGATCCATATGATGTCTTGTGAGTAGTTCGTTTAGTTCTTGAGGACATGGGAGAAGTCATGTTGTTAGTAGTGAATTGTGTTGAGAAAGATTCAATAGTTTGTTATTTAAGTTATGGTGTTATTCTTCTAGTGGTGTCATGTGAACATCGACTATATGACACTTCACCTATATGGGCCTAGGGGAATGCATTGTGTATTTGGCTACTAATCGTAGGGGTTACCAGAGTGACAAAAACCTGAACCCCCGTTAGGAAACCTTTCCACAAGGGATGTCAGGATCTTAGAGTTTAAAGCTGTGGTTTGGTTTCTATCTTAATTACTTTCTTGTACTTGCGGATGCTTGTAAGGTGTATAATCACAAGTACGTATTAGTCATAGGAAGGTTGGTACATTAGCACAGGTTCACCCACACAACACTTAGCAAACTAAAGAATATTAATCAACTATATGAAGCGAAAGCACTTGACGGTATTCCCGTGTGTCCTCAAGAACGTTTTGTCATCTTAAGTAGTAGAACCGGCTCGTCCTTTGCTAAAGAAAGGATTGGGCCACTTGCTGCATTTATTATTGTCTTTTATTTACTCGTACTTTATTTATCCGCATTATCAAAAACCCCTAAAAATCTGTTTGCTAAGTATTTACAGAGAATTCCTGCTCCAAGCCACTCGTCAACACCTTCTACTCCTTGTTGGGTTCGACACTCTTACTTATTGAAAATACTGCGATACACCCCCTATACTTGTGGGCCATCAGTGGACTCCCGGAGCACGTGCCATTGCGACAGGTAGAACCAGTGCTTCTTATGGGGGTGCGCTACAGAAGGAAACCCAACGAAGGGCACACACTATGGATGGGATACCGAGAACACGGGTGCTTTGTGGAGGCTGTCGTTGTTATGGAAACAACAGTGCCTAAGAAGGCTTGCTAGATGGTGGGAACAAGTAGGGAAGCTAGCGATGGAGTCTGCAGACTAGATTGGGTATGATCGAGTGTAGGGAGACACAAGAAGTACCCAGGTTCGGAGCCCTCTATGAGAGGTAAAACTCCTACTCCTGCACGATCTGGCTATCTGGATGATGAACACAAGAAATACAAGGGCTCCTCGAGCTGTATGAGGCCTAACGATCTAGCAGAATCCAACCCTTGCTATGGAGGCCTCAGTACCCTTATATAGTGTCGGGGTAACGGATACAAGGTTGGCCGGCTGGTGGGTCCCACATGTGGGCCCTAACCGGCTGTCATCTATAGTGCTCCACAATGGTGAGCTCGTTTGTAGTGCTATGCCCCCTGACCGTCACGGGAACATCGATAGCCGCCCCTAGCCGACACGGGTACGGTGTCGCCCGCCTCC
Organism: Avena eriantha; assembly: GCA_910589775.1. Taxonomy (NCBI): domain Eukaryota; kingdom Viridiplantae; phylum Streptophyta; class Magnoliopsida; order Poales; family Poaceae; genus Avena; species Avena eriantha. Next base: position 283,657,884 of record OU342745.1, on the reverse strand, counting down.
GTGGCTCTCGACATCTTCACTAAGGTCTTTGGTATGTCATCGCCTTTACGTATTGTCAGTAGCGGGACAGAGCGTGGAGCATTTCACCCTAGCTGCATCCTCCTCTAGCTTCGCTTAGTCCAAGTAAGATTGCCCAGCAGGACTGGCACCTCAATGTTCTTCCTGCATCCGGCTAGATCGCTCCAGCCAACTCCTCAAATCTAGGCCTTCCTAGAGCTTTATCCTCGACCCATAATCTGGCTAGGCCACACTAGCTAGATACTGGGGACGCCTCTTTAATCTTCTCCGGCTAGCCTACTCAGGGGCAATACCCCCGAGCGCGCGTAGATTTCACCTCTAGGAAATGTGCGTAGGCTTAACGAAAAATTTGAACTCACATCTGGCTAGGATCTAGCGGTTGGGCTACTTGGCCGTGTCAGCGCTGATGCAAGCCATGCCCGTTGGCCATCATTACGTCCCTGTGGTGCGCAGGAACATGTCTCATCAGACGTTGCTTTGGGAACTACCGATTGGATCTTCTATGTGTGCTGCACCGGCACATGGGATCCGAGCAGTAGGAGGAGGTGAGGTGCGGCCCGCCGGTTGCCACACGTCATGTGAGACGTTGTGCTCCCCCGCCATAAAATATATGCCGGGGCAGCGGCTGCTCGCATGCGCCCCCTCTCTCCCGCTCGGCCTTCCTCACTCTCTTCTCCGCTTGGCCTTCTCTTCTTGCCCTCTACTTCCAGATCTCTCCGCGCTGCCTGCGCTCGACCATCGGGGACAAAATTTCCTCGCGTCTTGCTGTTGGTGATGATAGAGAGCATGAACGATGGAAAGAGCAAATCGAGAAGTACCGCTGGTCCCGAGTCCTCCCGCCGGCGATAGACGTCGAGGTGTGGCTCGCGTCGACGGGGAAAGAATCCCTACACCCCGGTGAGGGCGAGCGGGTAATCTTTCTCTCCCACCTGGCCCATAGCCTTGCTCTATTGTTCATCCCTTCTTTCTCACTTTCCTTGCCTTCTTAAATCTCTAGCTGCACCACCTCGGTGCAAATGCAATCGGAACCTTGGCGCACTTCGTAGCCTTCTGCGAGTGCTACCTTGGGATTCGGCCGGACATCAACCTCTTCCTCTGTCTCTTCTTCATCTAGGCGCAGACAGAGTGCTCTAAGGGCCTACTAGACATCTACGGTGGTGCCTCCATCTACTCCCATGCACAGACCAACTACCCGAAGTTCCGGCTACACGACACAAACAAGCTTTGGCAGCAGTCATATTTCTATGCGCAGAATCTGACGAACATGGACCGGATCAACCTCCCGGCCTTCTAGGATGCAAAGTCTAGCTGGCAAATCTAGGACTTGAAGATATTTGGCTCCAAGAAGGAGACCATTGAGATGCAGGCCTGGATGTCGAACCTCATCCAAGCCGGCCTGACCGGCCTCGATGTCACCCTCAGCTGGATGTCCCGACTGACGATGTCGCTCCAATGTCGTGCACCCAAGATGTGCTTCTACTCTAGAGGGCTGGATCCAACCTGGCTATCTCACCGTGACCCCTAGTTCGCCTCTACGGGTGGGTATGTATGATCTCCAAGGAGAAGCTCGCTGAGGGTTGGTGACATGGGTATGAATATTCGGGTTCTTATGATTAGTTACCCTGGTTACATGATGACTCGTGGCCCACGAAGCCCAAGAAGAAGGCCTAGGAAGCATCCGACGGAAATCACAACTTGCTAGATAAGGAAAGTAGAAACCGACATTGTATTAGTATTATAGTTGTAACTTATAACCTATCCGTATATGGCCTCAGGACCCATCCTATTATATATAGGCTGGGAGGACCAACGGGAGGGCACCTAAAAAGCCTTGATCAATCTATAATCGATTTGACTGTAAGAAATTAGACGACTTCGACTCCCTTGTTTTTCTGATCAGCCGATGAAATCCCTAATGTTCTCTTATCCACGAGACCCTGATGACCCACAAGTATAGGGGGTGTATCGCAGTATTTTCGAGGAAAGTGAAACCCAATTTATTGATTCGACACAAGGGGAGCCAAAGAATATTTATTAGCCTTAACAACTGAGTTGTTAATTCAGCTGCACTTAGAAACAATCTTGCTCACAGCAGTTTATCAGTAGCAACAGTTTTGTAGTAGGAATAGTAAAGTAATAGCAGTAGTAAAGCAAAGACAGTAGTAACAAAAGTAGTAAACAGTGGAATTCGAGTGTGGTAGGTATAGGGATGGATGGACGGGTGTTGCATGGACAAGAAAATTCACATAGCAATCAGAACATAGGGCAATTGCAGATGAATAAGATAAAGCACCGAAGTACTAGACAATCCTAGGCATGTGTTCCATATATAGTCATACGTGCTCACAATGAGAACTTGCACAAAATCTTTTGTCCTGCCAGCCCGTTTGCAGCTGGGCCTCTAGGGAACTACTGGCAATTAAGGTGCTCCTTTTAATAGAGCACCGGAGCAAAGCGGTAACACTCCGTGAACACATGTGATCCTCACATCAAAGCCTTTCCCTTCCGGTTATCCTGATTTCTGTCACTTCGGGGCCATAGGTTCCGGATAACAACGTGTGTATACAACTTGTAGATAAGACCAGAAACAATACTATCATAATGAATCAATAATAAGTTCAGATCTGAAATCATGGAACTCGGGCCCTAGTGACGAGCATTAAGCACAACAAGTCGCAACAAAGTCATAAAGCACTAATAAAAGATACTAGTCACCATGTCCTAACAATCTGATGCAATTACATGAACGATCTCATCCAATCCCTACCATCCCCATAGCCTACAGCGGGGGATTACTCACTCATAGATGGGGGAAACATGGATGGTCGATGGAGAAGCGATGGCGATGATGATGGCGATGATCTCCTCCAATTCCCCGTCCCGACAGGGTGCCAGAACGGAGTTTCTGGTGCAGTTTTGTGGAATCTGGTGGTGGCGGCGGAGCGGAACTCCTTCTGGAAAAACGTAGAACCCCCCGAAGTTTTTAGGTCAGAAGGCTCCTTATAGGCGAAGAGAGAGGCCGAGGGGGTGCCTGGGGGGCCCACGCCACCCCCTGGCGCGGCCTGGCCTGGCCCGCGCCACCAGGTAGTGTGGCCACCCCAGGGCTCTTCTCCGTCTCGTATTCTGGCTCCTAGAGTCTTCGGGTGAAAATAGGATTTTTGGCATATTTTCCGGGATTTTTCGTGATAGTTGATTTTCTGCACAAAAAGTAGACACCAAGGCAATTCTGTTGAAAACAGCGTCAGTCCGCATTAGTTACATCCAAATCACACAAGTTTAGAGGAGAAACAATAGCAAAAGTGTTCGGGAAAGTAGATATGTTTTGGACGTATCAACTCCCCCAAGCTTAGCTTATTGCTTGTCCTCAAGCAATTCAGTTGAAAACTGAGTGCGATAAAAGAACTTTCACGAACACATTTGCTTCATATGATGTAAATATTCTCAGCAATGTGATCAACTACTTAGATAGTTCATAATAAAGAGTATGCAACTGAGTCTACTTAATAGTCATTGCAAGCTATGAAGAGATTCCAACTCAAGACTAATAAGTAGCATGAAGGACAAACATAAGCAACATTACAATGCTCATAGAAAGGTATGATAGAGTGGTATCTGGCTTGCCTTTGATTATGAATATCAAGGCACCTCTGAAGTTCAAGTGATGACTAGAAGTAAAGATATCAAGAATACAAGCATCGAAGTCATAACACAAATAATCAAGTAATGGAACAAACATAAAGAATGACAACTATGCTCTCAAGAAGGTGCTCAAAGAATATGTGGGGACTCAACAAGTAGAAGAAAAGGGTTTGAATAATTTGAAAGGCTTCCAAATGCTGAAAGTATGGTACTTGTTAGCTTTGAGCTCTCATTGCCCCTATCATAAGCATCTTTAATGTGGTTAAGGTTAAAGTGACACAACTAAGAGGATATGCTTGACAAGTTATAAATCGAAGTCTCATGCCCCTTACTTACGAAGACCGATCCTCATGCTACTCAACTTCAGTCACAAGTAAGCTCTTGTCATTGTAAGTATATACGTATCATAGAGAATCGCCAACGAGGTACCCCTTGCACATGACACGGGAGCTTTCCCATAATCAAAATAACAAGGCAAGCAGACAATGAGCAGTTCGGCGATCTTTTTATTTACTATGTGCATAGATTTTTATTGAGGATGCTTCATAGAATGCTCATTATGGTTAAGCTGCAAGTTTACACCATGATTAGGCATGGCTTAGGCTAGCGGCCGAGGCGTTTCTCTACCATACATACAAACTCCATGATCTTACAAGTTCCACTTTTATTTCACACCGTTGGGATCCATAAGCACAAGAACATGATATCAACTAGGTACAGAGTACCTAAGAAGCGTTGAAAGCGGCCCCCATGATACATGGTTTTGCTAACTTCAACTCATAAAGCGCAAGCATATGCACAAAAAAGAAGGACGCAATGGTTCAGGTTTATTAAGTGCAAGAAAAGAAAGTGTGCCATCAAGTTCGTGAGAGCTTTACTAACTAACTTTGTCATAACAAGCAAACATTTTATTCGGAAGAAAACAAGGCATATTGAATATGCACGGAGGTAGCAAATGATGCTAATGGGTAGGTATGATGGACACTTTGGAAATATTTGGTTTAGGGAGTTGGGAACTTGAGTAAAGCATACTCAGTGAAAGTGAAGGCTAGCAATAGTAAGGGAGCGACAAACGAGAGAGCAATAGCTGTCATTATCATGCTTGCAACAAAGGAAGACTACTCATGGCATGAAAGTGATTCAAGATCCTCAAGGAAAAATAATTCATCATGGCTTAACTGATTATTACAGTCATGTGCATGCGTGAGCATGTGCCAAGTCAATCAAATGAATCATTCAGAGGAGGATACCACGGTGTCATACCAATTTATGAATAGAGAAATGCAAGCGAACATTAATGAGACATGCTACAAACTATTAGCGAGCTGGAGCAAATCATAAGAAAGCAAGAACTACTAAGCATCCAAAGAAAACATACACTCTACATGAATGGACTAAGCATGCCCACAGTGAAGAGTATATGTACAAAAATGAAAACAAATAGAGTTCGTTACCAGCCTCTTACCACGCCTCAAGTTGTCATTAATCCTCATTATTGATCATCACTTGTGTGTCTTGAATAATAATATGAAACCAATATCCACTGAGGACTGCCGAACCCTGAAGCAAACTCGCAAAAACCAAAGAAGAACGACAAATATTTTTGGTGTTTTTGATTTTTAAACAAGAACCAAAAGAGAGGAACAAGCAAAGCAAAATCTTTTTGGGTTTTTCGAAAAGTTCAAACAAAGCAAAAAGGGAAAAACAAACCAAAGCAAAAAGAAGAAGCAAACCAACGAGAAGCAACAGAAATATTTTTTGGTCTTTTTGTGTTTTTAGAAAGCAAAAACAAAGAAGAACGAAAACTAAAAAGAGAAAGAAAACATGAATATACAAAGTACCGACGCAACATGATATGGAGATGAGTGCGGTGTCGGCGTACCTCCCCCCAAGCTTAGGCTTTTGGCCTAAGTGGGTATCAATCCCAAGCTGGCCAGGATGAAGTGTCACCAGGGTACGACAAGGAGGTACCCTCGTCCTGGTGCGAGCTCGAGTACGCCCCTCCGTAATGTGCGGAGTAATCATAGGAGGGTGCATCCTCATGGTGCTGCTCGTGGAAACCCAACAAGCGAAGCTACTCGTCCACCTCCTCCTTGGAGCGCGACCACGGTCTCCTATCAACACTAAACACACCAGGCTATGGCAAAAGGATCTCTCTGTCATCCCCGTCAGTGAAAAGCATCCTATATACTAGATTGTTCAAATCAGAGGTAGAAGTGACAAAGTGATGAGTTTTCATGGCAACAAGGTCGAGGCTCTGTGGTGCTAGCATATCATCATCGGGATCCACTGAAAGACCTAATGCATTAACTACACGCGAGGCAATGATGCCCCCATAGATAGGCCCCCTAGCAACTAGGCGGCGAGCAATAAGCGAGCCAAGATTGTACCGAGTATCATTGTTAAGCGCAGCAGCAAGGAAAGCTAAATGATAGTTGGAGATGTTACTAGTGTTCTCCCTACCCAACACACTAGTAGCAAGATAATATGCAAAGTATCTAAGAGCAGGGAGTTGGATATTTCTTATCTTTCCACGCTGCGCCACACGGTCATCGTCATTGGTCACCCCTCGGTATAGCTCCAGCAAATTAGCGGGTCACCCTAGAATTTTCTCCACGGTCCCTATCATACGCACACCTATAATACTGCAAAATCTCTCCAAAGGCATGGTGAAGGGCATATCATAGATTTTAAAAGAGACAGTAGATTGATAGGGTGTGTTAGTAAATGAGAAGCTCTCAACAAAAGTTTTGGTGAGAATAGCGTATTGTGCACTCTCATCTTGCATATAAGAGGTCAAACCAACCCTCTCAATCAGTAGCAAGAAATCATCAAGAATACATGCAGCTTGCAAGAAAGTAAAACAAGGAAAAGAGGATGGGTGAGCATCTCCATCATCCCTTTCACTGCCAATGCGTGTTGCAATGAGGTCTTCATTATACGATGGCCTAGCTTGAGAGGCTGTTCTTGAGGGCCTCGACCTCCTAGGTGCATCACTCTCAAATATCTCTCCAAAAGTACGGTTGTTCATGCTTGGTATTCTGAAATTTAAACACCTATTAAACAAGTGATTACAAAGTAAATATAATGAAGGATTCTACTCATAGGGAATTGCAAGAGGCCTAAACATGCATCAAAACTATATCTCTAAGCATCAAACGAGCTTACAAGCTCTCAAAACCAGTCACCTACAGCAGCAAAATACTCAACATATGATCCACTAAACACAAATCTACTTGGACAAGGGGAGGAGTCACATACCAGGGAACAAATGCTCCAAATTTCAGCAAGAAAGATGGGCTGAGCAAGGAGATCAAAGAAATCGAGAGCAAGCACAGAAAGAACACGATTTTGAGCTATGAACTAGAGCTTACTCGGGAGAGAGAAGAAAGTGGCAGGTGAGAGAGTTAGTGGGGGGCCAGGGGTGGCCCACACCAGGGCATGGCGCCACCCAGGGCTGGCCGCGCCACCACATGGTGTGCCTGCCTGGTGGCCCCCCTTGGTACCTCCCATGTACTCCTCTGCCCCTTTTTTCATGTAAAAAATTAATATGAATTTTCTGGAATTTTTCGAGACACTTTATTTTTGGGCATTTTTCAGAAATAGAAGAATGATTTGTCTGACAGACAATTTTTTTTCTTCTTTTTGGAAACATGATGCAAGGACAAAACAAGGCTAGAACTACAGAAGTTCTAGCATGCAAGCAACTAACAACACAAAGAAAACTAAACGAAAGCAAAAACTAAAATGCAAAGGATAGAAATAAACGGAGATAATCATAATGGAAACATTTTTTTGTTCAATGGAATCCTTTTTGTTAACAAGGTTGATCAAGTATTGCTACCAAAACAATTACATATGATACAAAACTTTGTACTCCACTAATGATTATGTTACCTCAACCTTGATAGCAATGGTCCCAATCATAATAGTTTCAAATTTTTCTATTGGTATGGGACAATATATTTCTCCAACATGAATGCCTTCAACATGTTCAATTGAATTCAAGCCATAAGTTCTTTCAAACTTCTTGGGGAAATAGACAGTATGTTCCTTGTCATTAACATTGAAGTCACCTTTCCTTGATTACAATTAATAGCAGTTCCTGTAGTATTAAGAAAAGGTCTCCCAAGAATAATAGACATATTATCATCTTTAGGCATTTCAAGCACAACAAAATCAGTTAATATCAAGCAATTGTGAGCCACTTGAACAGGTACATCCTCACATATTACCACAGGAATAGTGGTGGATTTATCAGCCATTTGCAAGATATATCAGTTGGTATCAATTTTTCAAGCTGAAGCCTCTTATAGAGAGAGATAAAGGCATAACACTAACTCCATCTCCCAAATCACACAAAGAAGTTCTAACATAACTGTTCTTAATAGAGAAAGGGATAGTTGGAATCCCTGGGTCTCCAAGTTTCTTAGGAACCTTACCATTGAAGGAATAATTAGCAAGCAAAGTAGAAATTTCTTCATTAGGAATCTTCCTTTTATTCGAGACAATGTCCTTGATATACTTTGAGTAAGGAGGCAATTTAATAGCATCAGTCAAAGGAATTTGCAAGAATAAAGGCTTCATCCACTCACAAAACTTATTATAGTGTTCATCTTCCTTTGACTTGTGTTTCTTATCAGGGAAAGGCATAGGTTTTTGGACCCAAGGTTCTCTTTCACTACCATGTTTCTTAGTAATAAAATCTTCTTTAGTGTATTTAGTAGTCTTAGTGTGGTTTTCAGGTTCTTCTTCAACTTTTTCTTCATTAGGAACTTCATTTTCTTCATTACCACTTTCAGTTTTAACATCAGAGATAGATATACTATTAGGATCTATAGTAGGTTCAGAGGGTTCTACAACAGTTTTATGTTTCTTTTTCCTTTTCTTACTAGTAGAACCACTATTTTCAGCTTGTTGAGAATCCTGCTCAATTCTTTTGGGATGCCCCTCAGGATATAGAGGATCCTGGGTAGCAGCACCACTTCTAGTTCTAATTTCATAAGCATGTTTTTCTTTAGCAGCATTAATTAGCAAGTCGTTTTGCACTTTAACGAGTTGATGTATTTGAGTTTGAACCATTTGAAAGTGTTTAACAATCATTTTAACATCATTAGAGGTTCTTTCCACAATATCTTTCAATTCAATAATAGGTCTAGTGTTTTCCATTAGATGATTTTGCACCCTTTTATTAAACTTATGTTGCTTAACAATAAAGATATCAAATTCTTCTAAGCATTGATCACGAGGTTTCGAGTAAGGGATATCACCTTCATCAAAGTGTTGGAGAGAGTGTACCTCAATAGTGGATGAGTAGGGAATAGGCTTACATAATTCATCTATAGGAGGTAAATTCTTGACATCTGTAGCTTTAATTCCCTTCTCATCATTTAATTCAATAACTCCCCTCTTCTTTGATGTTGGAACAGGCACATGAATAGATGGAACAGGCACATGATCTCCTCCAATTACCCGTCCCGGCAGGGTGCCAGAACGGAGTTTCTGGTGCTGTTTCGTGGAATCTGGTGGTGGCGTCGAAGCGGAACTCCTTCTGGAAAAACGTCGAACCCCCGAAGTTTTTAGGTCAGAAGGCTCCTTATACGCGAAGAGAGAGGCCGAGGGGGTGCCTAGGGGGCCCACACCACCCCCTGGCGCGGCCTGGCCTGGCCCCCGCCACCAGGTAGTGTGGCCACCCCAGGGCTCTTCTCCGTCTCGTATTCTGGCTCCTGGAGTCTTCGGTTGAAAATAGGATTTTTGGCATATTTTCCGGGATTTTTCCTGATAGTTGATTTTTTGCACAAAAAGTAGACACCAAGGAAATTCTGCTGAAAACAACGCCAGTCCGTATTAGTTGCTATTAGTTGCATCCAAATCACACAAGTTTAGAGGAGAAACAATAGCAAAAGTGTTCGGGAAACTAGATACGTTTTGGACGTATCAGACTCTAAGTCCATAACCATGGGCATTGCCGAGGTTACCCCTTGTCAACTGGTCCTTCGGGAAGGTCCCCTTTAGAACTGTGCTCCTCGGGTAAGTATTTGCTCTTTCTCTTGGCTTGCATTGCTAATTCTGGCTCGTGGATCCGACTTCCTCATCTGACGCAGATCTTTGCTTGCATATTGCGGGAGGAGGTCGAATCTCCGGTCCACACCTTGCCCGAGCTGCGTAGGCAATGATCAAGTGAGGAGTCAGACAACGAGGGCGAGGAGCTCCCTAGCCAGAACAACAAGCCCGGGGATGACCCACACAAGGCTGAGCAAGAGGAAGGCAAATCCTCTATAGCTCCCGAGGTGGGAAAACGCCAGATAGTGGACACCAACTCCAGCCGGACTTCTGTTGCGATAGAATAGTCCACCAAGTGGGGACACTCCGGCGCTCCACGTCCATCCCGGGGCAGGCGCAAGAGGGCTTCTGCTCCTATTGTCTAGGGGTAAGTTTCATCCACCTTGATTCTTTGGTTTTGACTTTCTTGCTCTTTCTTCTTTCTCATGATCTTGTCATAGTTTTAGCTCATTGTCTTTTTGCTTTCTTCTTTAGCTCAACCATATAATTTGGCACGCTGAGACCGGCTCGCGTATACACCACCTCTCCTCCTCACGCCTCGCCGGTCCTGCCAAAACCGCACTCTTCTCCTCTGCGGGAAGATCTAGCGCAACAGAACCAAGGGCCGTCTTGTGGAGCCGTACAAGGCACTAGCACTTTGATGAAAGCTGAGGCGACCCTCGAGGGATCCAGATAGGGGAAGGGAACCCAGTCAGAAACCGCGGCGGCGAAGGCTCCACCGTGGGGGCGGGGGGATTCGCTGTCGAGAACGAGGTAGTACAGGTGGAGGACGACGACTCGGATGGGGAGCCAAGCGAAGAGTGGTGCATGGTGTTGCGTGACGCTGCTGCCTCCCTGTTCGGGGGGGGGGGAGGGGAGGGTGGCTTCTCAACCGTCCTCGTCTTCAACATTCTTGAAGGACTTGGAGAATAGCCTCGAGCTAGGCCTAAAGGATTGTCGGCTGCTCCAGACAACACTCAAAGGAACTGTCTGGAGCATAGGCTCACCTCCGCGAACGACACCTCCTAGAGTAAGAATCCATCAGTCTTGTCATTGGCTATGCTTTTGTCTTTTCCTTTGTTCTTATTACTCACTTCCGATTGGATTTGCAGCCATCATGGTATGTGCGCAACGGGAGATCGACCGACTGAGAAAGGACAATGAGCGCCTCAGCCGGTCCAATTCCATCCTCCGGTTGGAAAACAAGGAGTTCCACTCCTAGTTGTACAAGCTGGAGGCCGCCACGAAGGATCATGAGGGAGTCCTCGCCGACTGGGTCGCCGCCTTCGACCTCCTTGACAAGAAGTGCACGGATCAGAAGACGTAGGTCACCCGGCTGAAGGAGCATGAGCAGTTCCTGCTAAAGGAGCTATTCAAAGTTTGCTGGACCGTCAAAGGTATGGTTTCTGCTCTTTGCTTGATCTAGGTTTCGTAGCCGGATTTGACACTGTTTTTTGTTAGCTTATTATCCGCGAGTAGATGTCCTGGCTTACAGCCGACTTCAGGAGGTTTGTCCTAATGAAAAGCCTTGCGTGCAGGATCTTGTCACCCAGCTAGGCAAGGAGACCTCTGAGCTTCACAAGTCTAATACCTTGTTCTTCGAGTTCCTTTGGCCGGATGAAGTTGCGCCGACCACCATGAGTTTGCTGGCGGGAAAGATCATAGATGTGCCAGCTGTTGTTGACTGACTACGGGACTTGGTGTGCGCGTTGGGGCCGAAATGGCCCTTGCGATCATGATTTCATGGTATAAGGAGGCCCGGGTGGAGAAGCTCAAGGAAGGCTTCAGAGTCGTTGCTGACCATGTCACTATGCGCCAGGCGCACCCAGGACTTCGCGCTGCCGTGATCAAGATCGCCATCAATGAGGTCCTCACCGAGTCAGAGTTAGGGGCGAAACCGGATGCTGAGTTGACCTCGTTGTTGGAAATATGCCCAAGAGGCAATATTAAAAGGTGTTTATTGTTATATTCTTTGTTCATGATAATACATATATTGTTCGTGCTACAATTATATGAAGTGGAAACATAATACATGTGTGGATTAATAAAAGATACAAATGTCCCTAGTGATCCTCTTATGACTAGTTCGTTAGTCAATAGATGGTTATGGTTTCCTAGCCATGGACTTGGTAAGTCACTTGATAACGGGTCACATCATTAGGAGAATGATGTGATGGACAAACCCAATTTAGAGCATAGTATTTGATCGTATCACTTAGTTGTTTACTATCGCTTTATGAATGTCAGTGTTGTTTACTTAGACCATGAGATAATGTTACTCCCGGATACCGGAGGAATGCTTTGTGGACCTCAAACGTCATCTCATAAAAGGGTGATTATAAAGATGTTTTTTAGGTATCTTCAATGGTGTTTTGTTGGGTGCATGTATCAAGAGTGATATTTGTCACTCCATGTGATGAAGAGATATCTATGTGCCCTCTCGGTAAAGTAGCATCCTCACGTGTGACTAAGAAGTTGGTCACGTGGATCCTATATTACGGAACGAGTAAAGAGACTTGCCAGTAAACGAGATTGAATTAGGTATTGTGATGCCGAAGGCCGAATCTCGGGCAAGTAATATATCGCTAGACAAAGGGAATCGGATACTGGATTATCTGAATCCTCGACATTATGGTTCAACCGATAAAAGAACTTTGTTGAATGTATGGAAATCAATATGGGCATCCCGGTCCCGCTATTGGTTGTTGATCAGAGAGGTGTCTCGATCATATCTATATGTTCTCGAACCCGTAGGATCACACACTTAAGGTTTCGTGTCGCTAGGTTTCGTCGAGATAAATAAATGGTGTTACCGGATATTAATTCAGAGTCTCGGATAAGATCCTAGATACTATGAAATGTGTTTTTGGAGAGTTACCGAATTATTTTCGGAAAATGGACTAATGTTTATTAATTATTCAAATTGATAAATATTAGATAATATTTATTTAAAATAAATAAATAAAGCAGATGGGATTAATATATGTTAATTGGTTGGATAGCCATGTATAGCTTTGTTCATGATAGATGCACGTAGGCACAACCATAGGCACGCCTCCCTAGGTCTCCATGTGACTATTTAAAGGGTAGGAACATGACGTGCGACGTGACCTAGATCGCGTGCAGCCGTCGCATATTCTTTTCTTCTCCCTGTTTTGTCTACCTTTTGCCTTTGGCAATTAGGCAAAAGTTTACTGTATAATTTCTCCATCATATCCGCTACACCACCGCCACACTGTCGGGGTCTTAAAAAGCTCTTATTCATCGCTCGCGGAATCGAGGAGGAGACGACACAAAGCTGAACATGTGGATACCGCGGAGGTGCCGCCCGTTACAGTACAAGGATCTAGAAGGTCAAGATCTACCACGGTTTGAACAGTCGCAAGTGTACGACTACATCATCCATGATCTCTAGATCATTAAACACTCGTGTTCTTCGAGGGTAAGTAGATTAGATATACCTTCTCATTACTTGCATCTAGTAGATTAGATTTTGTTGGGTTTTCTCTTGCTTTTCCGTAGGAATTTTTCTGTTTTCCATCCAATGAACCCCTTCAGCGGTATCCGAGCCTAGATCTATGCATAGATTCTTTATACGAGTAGAACACAACAGTATTGTGGGCGTTGATGATATTGTTTTATCCTCCCATGTGTACTAGTTTACATTGCGGCATAGTTTGATAAAGCGGTCCGGACCAACTTTACGCGTACGCTTACGCGAGACCATTTCCATGCTCAGCGTGCAACTTGTATTGCATAAGTGGCTACCGGATGTCAGTTTCTCTTACTATAGTTAATGTAACTTTTGCAATGGAAGGCCCGGAAGGGTGTATTAGAGAGACAACTTGGTTATCACCGTTTTGGTCATGCGTAAGTAAGAACGGTTCTTCCTATATTTAAGCCCTATGACCACGTAAAACACGCAACAACAAAGTAGAGAACGCATAACTTGTTTTTGTAGGGGTATGTGATGTGTTATGGTCAAGATATGATGTGATGTATGAGATGATCATATTTTGTAATGTTCACGACTTGCATGTCGATGAGTTTGGCAACCATGAGACACAATGATTGTCTTTATATTATTGTATGGCTCGCGTACCACTGTTTAAACACCATGTAATTGAGTTTTCTTTATCGCTAGAGTAGTCATAGTAGTTGAAGCAATGGTTGGTGGATACGACCATGCTCATGGCGCCAAGGATTTGAAGCTATGCTAGTGATGATGGTGATAATATCATGCTTTGGAGATGGAGATCAAATGTGCAAAAGGAAAAGACCATATCAAATCACATTATAATTGCATGTGATGTTTATCTTTTTATGCATCTTATATTGCTTTTGAGATGGAGATCGTGGTGGTAGCATATAAGATGATCCCTCACACTAATATCAAGATAAAGTGTTATACCATAAGTTAGCACCATTGCAACATTTCGTCGTTTTCGAAGCACCACGTGATGATCGGGTGTGATAGATTCTACGTTCACATACAATGGGTACAAGCCATGTTGCACATACAGAAAACTGTGGTTAGCTTGATGAGCCTAGCATTTACACACATCGCCTCGTAACATAGGACCGAAAGGTCAAACATGAGTCATATAAATTATATGATCAACATGTTGATGTTTACCATTTAAACAACCCCAACTCACGTGATGAGCGGACTCGGGTTAGTGAATTTGGATCATGTGTCACTAAGTAACTTGAGGGATGTTGAGTTTAGTGGGAGTTCATGTAGTAATTTTGATTAACTTGAACTAATTGTCTTGAACATAGTCTAAACTAAGTACTTGCAAATTTTGTTGTAGATGGCTTAAACCACAGCTTCGTTCAACTTCAATGCGTTCCTAGATAGAGAGGATCTGAAATATAATGGGTCAAAATTCACCAACTAGTACTGCAATGTGAGGATTATCCTTGTAGGCATGAAGAAGTATTATGTACTAGATGGTCCGCTAGGTGATGCCCCTGCATATGGTGCGTCTCAGGATGAGCGCAACGTGTATGACACAAAGTATGATGACTACACTCTTGTGCATTGTGCGATCCTACAGTCGCTGGAGCCTGAAATCCAAAAGCGTTTTGAGCTTACTAATGCTGATGTTATGGTGGCAGAACTCAAAACCATGTTTGGGGACCAAATTCGTGCTAAGAGATATGATATCTCTGGTAAAGTCTTTAGCGCAAATATGGAGGAGCATAGCTCTGTGAATGAGCACGTTATCAAGATGACGGGCTACGCTCAACGTCTTGAGACTCTAGGATGTGAGATTCCAACTGAACTCACAACAGATAGGGTTCTGCAGTCACTCCCACTAAGCTACAAAGGGTTTGTGCTGAACTACAAGATGAGTGGTGCGAACAAGTCTCTCACTGAACTCACAGCCATGTTGAAGACTGCTGAGGTAGATATAAAGAAGGAGCATCAAGTGTTGATGGTCAATTAGACCACCAATTTCAAGGCTAAGGGAAAGAAGGGTGGATTAAAGAAGGGTGGTAAAAAGGTTGCCACTCCCATGAAGAAGACCAATCCCGGTCCAAAGCCTGATATTGAATGCTTCTACTGCAATAGGAATGGTCACTAGAAGCGGAACTGCCCAATGTACTTGCCAGATAAGAAGGTTGGCAACGTCAACAAAGGTATATGTGATATACATGTTATTGATGTGTACCTTACAAGTGCTCATAGTAGCGTCTAGGTATTTGATACTGGTTCAGTTGTTAACATATGTAACTCGAAATAGGGGCTGCAAAATAAATGGTGCTTGGCGAGGGACGAGGTGATAATGCGCGTGGGAAATGGATTAAGAGTTGATGTGGTCGCCACGTCTACCTTCGAGATTAGTTTTAAACCTCAGTAATTGTTATTTAGTGCATGCGTTAAGCATGAACATTATATCTGAATCTTATTTATTCCGAGATGGTTACTCTTTTAAATCTAAGAATAAAGGTTGTCCTATTTATATGAGTAATATATTTTATAGTCATGCACCTGATGTGAATGGTTTATTTCTATTGGATCTCGATAGTAGTGATACACATGTTCATAATGTTAATGCCAAAATATGCAAAGTTAATCATGATAATACCACATATTTGTGGTACTATTGTTTAGGTCATATTGGTGTAAAGTGCATGAAAAGACTCCATAGTGATGGGCTCTTGGAGTCACTTGATTTCGAATCATTTGACACATGTGAACCATGCCTCACGGGTAAGATGACTCGAACACCTTTCTCTAGCACGATGGAGAGAGCAAGTGACTTGTTGGAAATAATACACACCAATGTGTGTGGTCCACTAAGCACTTCAACACGCGGTGGATATCGTTACTTCTTAACCTTTACCGATGATTTGAGTAGATATGGGTATATTTACTTAATGAAACACAAGTACGAAACATTTGAAAAGTTCAAGAAATTTTAGAGTGAGGTAGAGAACCATCGAAACAAGAAAATTAAGTTTCTTCAATCTGATCGTGGAGGCGAGTATTTGAGCTTCGAGTTGGCATACACTTAAAGAAATGTGGACTTGTTTCATAACTCACGCCGCCTAGAACACTGTAGCCTAACGGTGTGTCTGAACATCGTAATCGTACTTTATTAGATATGGTGGGCTCTATGATGTCTCTTACAAATTTGCATTGTCATTTTGGGGTTATGCGTTAGAAACTGTCGCATTCACATTAAATAGGGCTCCATAAAAATCCTTTGAAATGACACCGTATGGTATGGTTTGGCAAGAAATCTAAGTTGTCATTTCTTAAAGTTTGGGGATGCGATGTTTATGTAAAAAGGCTACAGCCTGATAAACTTGAACCCAAGTCGGAAAAGTGCATCTTCATAGGATACCCTAAGGAAATGATTATGTATACCTTCTATCATAAGTCGGAAGGCAAAGTATTTGTCACAAAGAACAGAACCTTTCTAGAGATCGAAGGAGTTTGTCTCGAAGGATGTGACTAGAAGGAAAGTAGACCTCGACGAGGTTGTTGAACCTACTCTTGAGGATACGAGTGGCACAACGCCAAAAGAAGTTCCCGAGCGGCCTTCGTAGCCTAGAGAGGGAGCTAATGATAGTGATCATGAAACTTTAGACGAGACTACTACGGACGTTCCTAGATCGACAGGGAATCGTACCACCCCTGATTGGTATGGTAATCATGTCTTGAAAGTCATGTTGTTAGACAATGATGAACCTACGAACTATGAGGAAGCAATGGTGGGCCCAGACTCCATAAAATGGCAAGAAGCCATGGAATCAAAGATGAAATCCATGTACGAAAACCAAGTGTGGACTTTGGTGGACTTATCGAACGACCGAAAGGCCGTTGAGAACAAATGGATATTCAAAAGAAAGATATACGCTGGACGTAATGTAACTGTCTATAAGGCTCGACTTGTCGCAAAAGGTTTTCGACAAATTCAAGGTGTTGACTACGATGAGACTTTCTCACCCGTAGTGATGTTGAAGTATATTTAGATTATGTTAGCAATTGCTACCTTCTATGATTATGAAATCTCGGAGATGGATGTCAAAACCGCGTTCCTCAATGGTCACATTAAGGAAGAGTTATACATGGTGCAACCCAAAGATTTTGTCGATCCTAGGGATGCTAACAAGGTGTGCAAACTTCATCATTCCATTTATGGGCCGAAGCAAGCATCCCGGAGTTGGAATCTTCATTTTGATGAGGTGATCAAAGGTTTTGAACTTGTCCAAACTTATGGAGAGGCATGAATTTAAAAGAAAGTAAGTGGGAGCTCTGTTGCATTCCTGATACTATATGTGGATGACACATTGTTAATGGGGAATGCCATAGAACTACATGAAAATCTAAAGTCTTATTTGAATGAAGGTTTTTGAATGAAAGACCTTGGTGAAGCAGCATACATATTAGGTATCAATATCTATAGAGATATATCAAGATGCTTAATAGGTTTGACTCAAAGTACATACCTTGACAAAGTTCTGAAGAAGTTCAGAAGAGATAGTTCGGAAAAGGGGTTCTTACCAATGTTACATGGTAAGACATTGAGTAAGACTCAATGTCCAGTTAGGACAGAAGATAAGGAACATATGAGTGATGTTCCCTATGCCTCGGCCATATGATCCATCATGTATTCCATGCTATGTACTAGACCTGATGTCTGTCTTGCTGTTAGTTTGACTAGTAGATACCAGAGTGACCCATGAGTGGATCACTTGACGGCAGTTAAGAATATCCTTAAGTACTTTAGAAGGACTAATGGTATGTTTCTCTTCTATGGAGGTGCTCAGGAGCTCATTGTAAATGGTTATGTCGATGCTAGTTGGGACACTGATCCGGATGACTCTAAGTATTAGTCTGGATATCTATTTATTTTGAATGGTGGCGTAGTGAGCTGGAGGAGTTCCAAGCGGGATGTGGTAGTAGCATCTTCAACTGAAGCGGAATATGTGGCGGCTTTAGAAGCGTCATGAGAAGCGGTTTGGATGAAATAGTTCCTCTCCGAGCTGGGCGTGGTTCCTAGTGCATCGAGTCCCTTGGCCTTGCATTGTGATAATACACGCGCCATCTCCCTTGCGAAGGACCCTCAAGCACACAAGAACACCAAGCATATCAAGCGCCGCTTTCACTATTTGCATGAGCATGTTAAAGAAGGTGACAAAGAGATTTGCAAAGTACACATGGACCTGAATGTCGCGGATCCATTGACTAAACCTCTTCCACGAGCAAAACATGATCAGCACCAAGATTCCATGGGTGTTCGATTCTTAAAGATGTAAACTAGATTATTGACTCTAGTTCATGTGGGAAACTGTTGGAAATATGCCCAAGAGGCAATAATAAAAGGTGTTTATTTTTATATTCTTTGTTCATGATAATACATATTGTCCATGCTACAATTGTATGAAGTGGAAACATAATACATGTGTGGATTAATAAGAGATACAAATGTCCCTAGTGAGCCTCCTATGACTAGTTTGTTAGTCAAAAGATGGTTACGGTTTCCTAGCCATGGACTTGGTAAGTCACTTGATAACAGGTCACATTATTAGGAGAATGATGTGATGGACAAACCCAATTTAGAGCATAGTATTTGATCGTATCACTTAGTAGTTTACTATCGCTTTATAAATGTCAGTGTTGTTTCCTTAGATCATGAGATAATGTTACTCCTAGATACCGGAGGAATGCTTTGTGGACCTCAAACGTCATCTCGTAAAAGGGTGATTATAAAGATGTTTTTCAGATATCTTCAATGGTGTTTTGTTGGGTGCATGTATTAAGAGTGAGATTTGTCACTCCATGTGATTAAGAGATATCTCTGATCCCTCTCGGTAAAGTAACATTCTAAAGTTTGCAAACGTGTGAGTAAGGAGTTGATCACGGGGATCCTATATTACAGAACGAGTAAAGAGACTTGCCAGTAACAAGAATGAGCAACGTATTGGGATGTGGACGACCGAATCTCGGGCAAGTAATATATCACTAGACAAAGGGAATTAGATACCGAATTATTTAAATCCTCGACATTGTGGTTCAACTGATAAAAGAACTTCGTTAAATGTATGGAAATCAATATGGACATCCCGGTCTCGCTATTGGTTGTTGATCTGAGAGGTGTCTCGATCATATCCATATGTTCTCGAACCCGTAGGGTCACACACTTAAGGTTTCGTCGAGATAAATTAATGGTGTTACCGGATATTGATTCGGAGTTTCGGATAAGATCCTAGATATTATGAAATGTGTTTTCAGAGAGTTACATAATTGTTTTCGGAAAGCGGACTAATGTTTATTAATTATTCGAATTGATAAATATTAGGTAATATTTATTTAGAAGAAATAAATAAAGTAGAGTTACGGAATTTTTTTCGGAAAGTGGAATTAATATTTGTTAATTTGTTGAATCGATAAATATTAAGTGATATTTATTTCGAAGAAATAATTAAAGGAAAGAAAGAAAAGAAAAAAAGGATAAGGAAAAGGGAAAGACCATCGCATGGGCCTTGACCCATGTGGATAGCCACGAATGGCATTGTTCACGATTGCACTTAGGCACAGCCACACGCACACTTCACTAGGTCTTAGTGTGCCTATTTAAAGGGCAGGAATGTGATCGTACGGCGTGACCTAGATCGCCTGTAGCCGTCAAAGCAGATTTCCTTCTCCCTGTTTTGCCTTCTGTTTTGTCTACCTCGTGCCTCTGGCAATTAAGCAAAACTCTGCTCGCATAATTTCTCCACCATATCCACTCACTAGTGGAAACGAGGCCTTTAGTTGAGTCTGGAAATAGGCTTGAACACCGATTTTTCTACAAACCGGTGTTAAAGGGGGGGCCCTGTACCAGCGTGTCCCGTGCAGCAAAAAGGAGCCCCCTTTAACACCGGTTCGTGGCCCCTGCACCAGTGGCCCGTGCAGCCCCCTTTAACACCGGTTCGTGGCTTGAACTGGTGTTAAAGGGGGGGGGCTATATAAGACACCGCAGCCCACACTCCACTCTTCCATTTTTTCACTATCTCATTTGGAAGCCTAGCAAGAGGGTGTGAAGTGTGCTAGTTTGTGTTTTTTTTCGTATGCACAAGAGGTGTTCGGTGAAATGCCCGAGAGCTCAAAATAAGTTTTCTCGTTGCTCTTTCCTTCTCAGTCGAGGTCGGCAACTATCCTTTCATGTGTCATTGATGTAGTATATATATAAATGGTCATCTGCCTATTATTTTTTGATATATACTATATATTAATGCAGATGAACCGGCAATGGATGTACGGTGACTGCCGCACTTCCGAGTACATTACGGGCCTCCAAAATTTCATCGTTGTGGCTAATGCAAACCGTGGTCACAATGGTTTTATGTGCTGTCCGTGTGTTCACTGTGAGAACAAGAAAGACTACTCAAATACCAGAACCATTCACGCCCACCTGCTTCGATCCGGTTTCATGCCCAGCTATAATTGTTGGACCAAGCACGGAGAAAAAGGGGTTGTGATGGAAGACAACGAAGAACAAGAGGATGATGACAACTATCATAATATGTATCCTGAATATGATGATACTACAACGGGGGTAGATAATGAAGATCAAGAGGCAGCAGATGGGCCCGCTGATGACGATCTTGGTCGGGCCATTACTGATGCAAAGGAAGAATGTGAAACTGAAAAGGAGAAGGAGAAGCTGGAGCAGATGTTAAAGGATCACAAAACATTGTTATACCCAACTTGCGAAGATGGCCACAAAAAGCTAGGTACCACACTGGATTTGCTGCAATGGAAGGCAGAGAATGGTGTGACTGACAGCGCATTTTCAAAGTTGTTGGTAAAAATGAAGAATCTTCTTCCAAGAAATAATGAGTTGCCCGACAGTACATACCAAGCAAAGAAGGTTGTCTGCTCTCTAGGATTCGACGTGCGGAAGATACATGCCTGCATTAATGACTGCATCCTCTACCGCGGTGAGAAGTACGAGAATTTGGATGCATGCCCGGTATGCACTGCACTGCGGTATAAGATCAGACGAGACGATCCTGGCGATGTTGAGGGCGAGGCCCCTAGGAAGAAGGTTCCTGCCAAGGTTATGTGGTATGCTCCTATGATACCACAGTTAAAACGTCTCTTCAGAAATAAAGAGCATGCCAAGTTGTTGCGATGGCACATGGAAGACCGTAAGAAAGACGCGATGTTGAGACACCCCGCTGATGGGTCACAGTGGAGAAAAGTCGAGCGAGAGTACCCGGACTTTGCACGTGATGCAAGGAACTTAAGGTTTGGTCTAAGTACAGATGGCATGAATCCTTTTGGTGAGCAGAGCTGCAGTCACAGCACCTGGCCTGTGACTCTATGTATCTATAACCTTCCTCCTTGGTTATGTATGAAGACGTAGTTCATTATGATGCCAGTGCTCATCCAAGGCCCGAGGCAACCCGGCAACGACATTGATGTGTACCTAAGGCCATTAGTTGAAGAACTTTTACAGCTGTGGGCCAAACCAGGTGTACGTATGTGGGATGAGCACAAAGGGGAGCCATTTGACCTACGAGGATTGCTTTTCGTAACCATCAATGATTGGCCTGCTCTTAGTAACATTTCAGGGCAGACAAACAAGGGATACAATGCATGCACACACTGTTTAGATGAGACTGAAAGTGTATATTTGAATAAATGTATGAAGGTTGTGTACCTAGGGTATCGTCGATTTCTTCCGAACCTGCATCCAGTAAGAAAGAAAGGCAAGCATTTCAAACGTCTGGCAGAACCCCGGAGGAAGCCTGTCCTCCGTACCGGTGAGGAGGTATTTGGTATGGTCAAGGACCTAGAAGTAATCTTTGGAAAAGGTCCTGGCAGTCTATCTGTTCCGAATAACGATGCCGGACACGCGCCCATGTGGAAGAAGCAATCTATATTTTGGGACCTACCCTATTGGAAAGTCTTAGAGGTCCGCTCTTCAATCGACGTGATGCACGTGACGAAGAATGTTTGCGTGAACCTGCTAGGCTTCCTAGGAGTGTATGGGAAGACAAAAGATACACCGGAAGCACGGCAGGACCAGCAACGTCTGAAAGACCCTGAAGAGCCTATGCATCCTGAGAACAAGAAGGGTAAACGATGCCACTTAACTCCTGCCAGCTACGCTCTTACCAAAGCAGAGAAGGAAATCTTTTTTGAATGCCTGAGCAGTATCAAGGTCTCGTCTGGCTTCTCGTCGAATATAAAGGGAATAATAAATATGGCAGAGAAAAAATTCCAAAACCTGAAGTCTCATGACTGCCACGTGATTATGACACAATTGCTTCCGATTGCATTGAGGGGGCTTCTACCTGAAAATGTTCGAGTACCCATTGTGAAGCTATGTGCATTCCTCAATGCAATATCTCAGAAGGTAATCGATCTAGAAAGCCTACCAGGGTTACAGACAGATGTGGCCCAATGTCTTGTCAGCTTTGAGTTGGTGTTCCCACCATCCTTCTTCAATATTATGACGCATCTCCTGGTTCACCTAGTAGAAGAGATTGCCATTCTCGGTCCTGTATTTCTACACAATATGTTCCCCTTTGAGAGGTACATGGGAGTCTTAAAGAAATATGTTCATAACCGTGCTAGGCCAGAAGGAAGCATCTCCAAGGGCTATGTAACAGAGGAGGTCATTGAGTTGTGTGTTGATTTTATTCCTGACCTTAAGGCGATTGGTGTTCCAGAATCACGACATGAGGGGAGACTGCGTGGAAAAGGCACCCTAGGATGTAAATCAATGATATGTAGGGACGGGCATTGTCTCAATCAAGCACACTACACGGTTTTACAAAGATCTATCTTGGTTGCCCCGTATATCAATGAACACAAGAATTTAAAATGCCTCAAACACCCGGGGCAGTCTGATGAATGGATTATAAGTGAACACATGGCGAGTTTTGGCGGCTGGCTGCAAAGACTTGTCACGAATAACACCACTGTTGGGGATCAGCTGTACTTGTTGGCCAGGACACCATCTTCGACTGTATGTACTTTCCAAGGGTACGAGATAAATGGGAATACATTTTACACGATAGGCCAAGATAAAAAGAGCACCAACCAAAATAGTGGTGTCCGCTTCGATGCAGCAGAAGACAATGGGAAAAAGACCACGTATCATGGGTTCATAGAGGAGATATGGGAACTTGACTATGGACCTAATTTTAAGGTCCCCTTGTTTCGATGCAAATGGGTCAAGCTAACAGGAGGGGGGGTTGAGGTAGACAAGAAGTACGGAATGACAATGGTGAATCTCAACAATCTTATGAAGGTAGACAAGAACTTAGAACAACCATTCGTCTTAGCCAATGATGTGGCTCAGGTTTTCTATGTGAAGGACATGTCTACCAAACCGAAAAAAAGAAAAAAAATAAGAAAACAGATACATCACACGATGAGCCAAAGCGTCACATAGTTCTTTCAGGGAAAAGAAACATCGTGGGAGTGGAGGACAAGACAGACATGTCAGAAGATTATAATAAGTTTGATGAAATTCCGCCCTTCAGAGTGAAGACTGACCCAACCATCCTGTTAAACGGTGTTGATACTGCATGGTTACGACCGACGTGATCATAAGATTGAGTATAAGTATTAATTGAGCCATTTTTGGCACACATATGTATTAAATGAGCCATTTTTCTTCCTTCTATTTCTTCCCTCCATTTTTCTTCCCGCCATTTTTTCTCGCCATTTTTCTTCCCGCCATTTTTTCCCGCCATTTTTCTTCCCGCCATTTTTCTTCCCGCCATTTTTTCCCGCCAGTTCTTCCCTCCAGTTCTTCCCGCCAGTTCTTCACTATATATATATATATGTAGGGTTGGCCTCCATTGTCATTGCACATCTCTAGACTCATATCTGCAACCTCATCACTCTTTCCCATGGCTTCCACCGTAGCACTAACCCCCAGGGGGGCGGAGGCGCTTTGCGCCTCGAACTACCCCTGCCCGCCGGGCTACTGTGTCCCCGTCGGCTGGATGCTGAGCACCGGAGGCATGCCGGTTCCTCCTGTCCCTCTAGGTGTGGCGCACCGGATGGCCATCACGAACCATTACTACTTCGAGCTCACGCCGGAGCAGTGGAGGAATCCCAGATGGCATCCCGACTATTTCCCTACTTGGGAAGCCTTCTTTGTGGATCGGCGTGAGAGGGCACTCGCCAGGCATGAGGAGGACGGCCCACCTCCTCTGAACTTCAACGAGGCCGGCCGTCGGCTATGGTGGCGCGGTCGGACTCTCCAGAGCGTCATGGCCTATGACACTGCCGCCGACTCTAACCCCCGTCTGTGCTACCCTCAAGTCCAGCCCACGCGTACTCAGCCTTCAAGGTTCAATTACGGTGACCCCGACGACGACAGCGATGACGGCGGCGACGAGTACGACGACTACATTGGCGAGTATTACAGGTGTAGGCAGGAGCATGACTGAATCACTCCAACATTCCGAAACAAGTTCGGCCGATTATTACTTAATCTGGCCATGTATCTTAATTTTCAGTTCTTTTATGTATCTTAATTTTCAGTCGTGCTTTATGTAACTTACTATTAGTTGCATTCTGTATTTTAATTCTAGTTCTATCTCCTTCACAAAATTACCTATCTCATTCGAGGTTTCTTGGCTTTCGGGTCAAATGACCAATGTTATGGCTAGAATCAAGGCATAGTTTGTGATAATATGGCCATATTGTGCATACATGTGCATCATGGCATGGCAAACAATGTTGCAAGAGGAAGTTTTCCTTTTTGTCGCACCAAAAAGGCATTTTCCATTTTCCGAGCATAAAAAACGGACGGTTTTGTGAAGCAACCACCAAATGGCTAATTCAAAAAACCACCACCACATTTTACAAAAATACTAGACCACCTTATATGGACAATGTACCAACAGGGGGATCTGAAACCTTTCCGTCCACCTCTGGTGAAAAAGACAAATTCCTGCCGAATCGGCAGGAAGTGGGTCAGATATGAACTACAGGTACATGATACGATGCTCATGATTTTTTACAAAAATCATTTTTAGGTTCACAATATGCTATTTTATCAAAAATGCAATGCAAGTTGAGCGAGGCTTTGTCAGATTCAAGTGTATACAAAAGATGCGGCATTTTAATATCCAATCAATTCAAAAATGTTAATACAAAATAAAATATGATTTGCTCTAATAAAATAGGGTTAGATTCCTTTTAGATGCTTAATATTTCTTATGTTCAAAGTTTTAGGATTTGACAATTTATTTTTGTTTGAATTGAATAATCAAAATTTATATGTAAGTGTTTTAATCATTTTGAAAATTTTCATCTAAACTAAATATAAAATGTTTTTACATGAATAGATAGATATTATTTTTCTGAAAATTATGATATATTATTCATATTTTTCTGAGTTGAAATGAATAAGATATGAATTTTCTAAATTCATATCCTATTTTTTGAATTATAAATGCCCCCACCCCTTTAATGCATGAAATAAATGCCCCCCCTTTAACACCGGTTCCAGCCACGAACCGGTGTTAAAGGGGGGTGCATTTATTTCGTTTCGCGTGTGCACACCCCCCCCTTTAACACCGGTTCGTGGCTGGAACCGGTGTTAAAGGGGGGGGGTGCGGGCGCGAAACGAAATCCCCCCCTTTAACACCGGTCCCAGCCACGAACCGGTGTTAAAGGGGGGGGGGTTTATAACGCGCGCCTTCCCCTTCCTTCTTCCCCCCAGCCAGATCGAAAGCGCGCTCGCAGAGAAAAGCAGAGGAGAGCCGTCGCCGTCCAGCCGTCGCCGTCCAGGCCTCGACGTCGCCATCCCGCGGGAGCGCCGTCGCCCCCCTCCCCGCGCGCGAGCCGTCGCCGTCGCAGTCGACGCCCCCCGCCGCGCCAGCACCGTCCGCCACCGCGCTTGCCCGCGTCGGCCGCCACCCCCGTCGTCGCCGCTCGGATATATTTGTGTGTAATTGCATATATGTTGCATATTTGTGTGAAATTTTATTTGTGTGTAATTGCATATATATATTGTTGCATATATGTTGTATATATTGTTGCATATATGTATATAATTAGTTATTAGTATTTTATAAGTGTGTAGTTTAGTGTGTATTATTAGTAGTTTAGTGTTAGTATTAGTTTAGGGTTTATTTAGTTTAGGGTTATTAGTTTAGGGTTTATTTAGTTTAGGGTTATTAGTTTAGGATTATTTATTTAGTTTAGGGTTATTTATTTAGTGTAGTTTAGTGTATTTAGTTTAGGGTTATTTATTGTATTTTATAGTTATTATTAGTTTAGGGTCGTCACCTCGCTGCTCTGCAAGCGCCGCCGCTGGCCGTCGTCGTTAACGTCGCTCCGGTGACCCCTAGGTAGTGGCGCCGCCCGTTTTAGGTAGGCCGCATCACGCTGAGGCGAACCCGCTACCTCGCGCGCCCTAGGTCGCTCTCCAGCGCCGCCAGCCGCCGCTTTCTGGAGCATCCTCCGGTCAGCCACTGTAGCTAGCCCCTCTCATATGCATCCGAGATTTCTCTGAATTAGGGTTTTGACCCCTCGGAACTCGTTTAAAATGATCAAGCATCCTTAGGGTTTTAATTTCATTTGTGTATTTATTTGTGTATTTTTGTATGAATAATATGTATATTTGTGTATGAATCCAAGTCCACTTGAATGTTTACTCTCTTACTCTAGATAATATTATTGTTTTAGAAACTATGGATCCACTTAGTAGAAACCTTGAAGAAGAAGAAATAATGGAGAACATTATCGATGAGGGCACCTCACAATATCTGAACTTGGAGGGACATGATGACAGCTCAAGTAGTCATGGAGAAGATGAAGACTCCGGTGAACGCAATTTAGTGATTACAAAGTCCGGCGAGGTATATGCATTGATTAAGCCTCTGCTGACTTCCACCAACAATCTTCTTCTACATGTATTAATTAACGCTTCTTTCTTCTTTTAGCCCTCTGGATCGACCAGCCAGCAACCATCTTCTTCTACGAAAAAGAGCAAGCGAGGCACGAGCCATCGGTTGAAAGATCGTGCAAAGTTCACAATCGAAGCAGTCCGTGTTGATGGCAGGCCGATGGAGCCCAAGAAGGCCGCAGACAAATTTGTACGTCAGGCTGGAGTTCTTGTTAGGGACCAAATCCCAATCATAATTGAATATTGGAATAAGCCAAAGAAGGGCGACGGTACCTTTGTCGATAAAAGATCCAAAGAAACGCTGTTGGTAAATTTCACCCTTCCGCCAGAGGAGGATGAAAACAAATCGGTTATAAAGGAAAAGGTCAAAGAGTGGACTATAAAGAAGATGGCTGACGCTTTCTGCAACTGGAAGACAAAATTGAACAAATTTGTCAAAGCTCACGAGACTCCAGATTTTGAAGACACATATTATGTGAAGATAAGACCTCACTGGCGTGAATTTGTGGCATACAAGGAAGGTGCTATATCTACAAAGAGGTCAGAAACCAATACGCTAAATGCCCAGAAGAAGGAATATCACCAGAGGACAGGGTCAGGTGGCTACATATCTTAGAGGCCTAAGTGGGAGGAAGCTGAGAAGGCCCTACGCGACAGAGGGATCACACCCCAGACTCATGGGTGGGACCTACGTGCAAAGACTTGGTTCTACGGAATCGGGGCAAGGTTGGACCCAGAAACAAGATTGTGTATCTTCCCAACCCTCCTTGCCAAACCCGTCACTAAACTCATCATGGCATACGAGGAAACAGCCGCCAGGACCTTCCATCCCGACAGAGAGAATGACCAGCTCACACGCGCCATCGGTAAAAAAGAACACCCTGGTCATGCACGAGGCACAGGGGGTATGACGTGGAAGGATGGGTTTGCCGAGTGGAGCGACTCTTACAGATGGCGCAGCAGAAAAGAAAAAGAGTGTACAGAGCGGATGACACAGATAGAACATGCACTTGTGGCGCTGCAGGCGCAAGTGAATGCACAACAGAGCCATCAAGATACCGACCCATCTCAGCGGCACGAAGAGCCTGCATTGGAATCTGCCGGCAGCCCAGACTCTACGCGGAAAAGTAGTGTGGCTTCCACGGAGAACGTGCAGCCCACGCTTGAAATGGCGGGTCCTCGATACCCCGTGGATGAGATCACGGAGAGCGAACACGCTGAGCTACATGTGAGATTAATGGGCTTATCCATTAAGGTGGCTGTCGGCTATGCCTTACCTCCTGTAGCTGGTGGAACTTACCACTACCGACCGATTCCAGATGGCTATGCTATTGTCGGGGTGGATGAGGTTGTGAAGGAATATGAGGAAGCACAGCTTGACCATGCTACAGGTGAAGGGGAAACTCAACTCAAATTTGAAGTGAAAACAACCATTCTTTGGAAGAAGGAACACATCGTGCTTCCAAATTGGAGGCCACTAGCACCCCCGCCGTCTCCGGAGCGTCAGCAGTCTGAGCCGCTTCAGCCATCTCCTGCGCGGCAGCCATCTCCGGCACTTCAGCCATCTCCGGCGCGCCAGCCATCTCCGGCGCGCCAGCCATCTCCTGCCCATCAGCCATCTCCGGCGCTTCAGCCATCTCCTCAGCGTAAGCGAAAGAGCACTGCCACGAAGAGCATCACTAGCACTGCCACAAAGAAATCCGCAGGAAACCGTACGCCAAAGAGTTCAAAAAACTACGTCCCGCAGCCTTCTGCCAAGCCATTGCCGGTTTTACCGTGGAATCGCAGCGACGAGGAGACCAATAGGATCTCGGAAGAAGAGGTCAAGAAATTCTTTGCACCTAGACGGGCCGAGCCAAAGGAGAAAATAGATCCGGCGGTGGTGGAGAAGTTTTACAAAAATCTTTTGAAACCTGAAACCCCACTTGTGCGGGACTACGAGCGCCAGATTTTGAAGGCGGATGCAAGGCGCCATAGGGAGACTGAAAGTAGCAGTCGTGCGGCACCCCAGAAAACAGTTCCCATGCTCGGAGAGCAGGAAAACGAATCATGCGCCCTGCTCCAAGTGTTCGACACACGGGACGCTCCTCCCGTAAATGATTACGAGGCAGAGCTACAAAGAAAGGCCAATGAGATGGGGATGACTTACATTGAATACTTGAACATCATGGGAGACAACTTGCCCAAATGCGATGCCAACCCTATACAGCCATGGAAGTATGGAAAGAATCTCGTCAAGAAAGAGGAGCTCAAGAATGTACCAACAAAGATGCGAAGATTGCACAAGTGGTACCTTGATTTCTGCAAGACGAGAAAGGAAGAATGGATCACGGCGCATATAAGAGATGAGATTTTCTTGTGCGGAGACGACGAGATCGACTTCAACATTCAAGACTTGCATTTTCTATTCAATCAGAAGGAACTCGACAAAGCTGCCATCAGCCTTTATTGTGTGTAAGTACTATCTCTGTATTTTCTATCTCATCTCATTCACTTCATTAATTGCATGTATATATATATGCTCACCATATATGTATATACTATTATGCAGGAAAAAGGTTATGGAATGCATGAAAGGAGGACCTTTTGACATTGGGTTCGTTGACCCAAATAGAGTTCATGAAGAAGTGGTAAGAACCAAACCCGGCCAAACAGAAGATTTATTGCTAAGGTCTTTACTGAGACAACAAACCAAAAGGGAAATACTATTGCCTTACAACTTCTCGTGAGAACTGTTACCCTCTCTTCTACACATTCTATTTCGGCTTACTCGATGTTAAGTGTAACTGATGATGAGTTATGCGTGCGTAGGTTCCACTTTATTCTTCTAGTCATTCAACCTGACTCAGGAAAAGTCCTTGTCATGGACTCGTTACGAAAAGAAAAAGAGCTATGGGCAGACTTTAGAGAGATGCTCCTGAGGCAATTTCAATCATATTATCGCACTAGATCGGCAACTTTCGTGACAACAAGTAATTAATTACTCCTTTATCCATTTTCTTTGCCGGACAGGGTTTGGAAAAGGTTTACGGGCAGAGCCGTGGGTGAATGGTCAGAAGAACTAAAATTTGTAGACCAAAATGTAAGTAATACTAGCTAGCTAGGTTTGCGTATCTCTTTGATTCTGCTTCCAATTCCATTATATCATGCTTTATTGATTATTATTTTGATTGAACTCTCTATTCTCGTAAAGTGCGCGCATCAGGGACACGGCAATAACTTATGTGGGTACTATGTTTGCGAGTTCATTCGCAACACAATATGTGCGACGGGACAAGCCGCACTAGAACAACTTAGAGTAAGTAAACAAAGTACACAACATTATTTTATTACCATCAATTGTGTTGAGTTTTATTCTTATATATATATTGACCGCATTCTTCATATATATTCAGATCGAACGGATGCGGGATCAACTCCTACCATTTGACCGCATATGAGCCATTCAAGAGGAATTGGCGGGGTTCATACTTGATGAGGTCGTCACGCCTGGCGGAGAACTCTTTAGATATCCACCAAAATGAACGTTGTATATATGCTTGAACGTGTTTGTCTTGTACTTGATGCTTCAACGTTTACGGAGAATACCACACAATGACGATGTTGTGTATAATAATAGTTGCTTAATTATTCATGTACTCGTATGTACCAATGACGATGTATGTGTATACCGCTCCCGATCGATTCCCCCTCCCCCCTCCCCATCCCCGCCGCGCCGCAGAAATACGCCCAGAACGGGGCAGGGGCAGAACTCTGCCGCGGCAGAGATTTAGGCCGTTTTCCTGCCACGACAGAGATTTATCTCTTTTTCCTGCTGCGGCATAGAACCTTTAACACCGGTTCGTGTTACGAACCGGTGTTAAAGGGGGGGGGCCTGAGCCCTGCGGCAGCCCCACGTGCGCCACCCTTTAACACCGGTTCGTATAAGAACCGGTGTTAAAGGTGGGGCCCCTCTAACACCGAACCCTCAACAGCGGTTCTACAACCGCTGTTAGAGGGCCCTCCAAACCGGTGTTAGAAGGGGGGGGTGTGCACTAGTGACTGCACCGCTGCCGGGCTGCCGGGATCTCGAGAAGCTCTTCTTCATCGCTCGCGGGATCGAGGAGGAGGAGACGACATATAGCTGAACGTGTGGATATGGAGGAGGTGTTGCCCGTTGTTGTAAGATCTCACCATAAAAAGGTAAGATCCCTATGATTGCAGTGGTAGTCCCTGAATAGAAATGCTAGCACCCACAGTTTAAGATGAAGTACACAGAAACAAAGGTCATTATTACATCGCAAATCCAGGAATATAATAGTTCTTACAACTCACTTAGCCCAACGCTAACATTAATCAAGGTTCACAAGACATAGTATAATAAAAGTGTCTTATGTCTTCATGCGCCACAGGTGTAGACCCGCAACCTTACTCATTATCAGAGTATCCTACAACATAATAAGTTACAGCCACAAAGGGTCAATACATTTGGAATTGTATTGGTAAGTGATACCATAGTTACTTAGTAAAATCCAACAACTATATGAATATATGGATAAGTGTGGTTTTGGCTGACTTTGCTAAAAGCAGGGTTTTATCTCATAGATTTTGAAGAGTAGGTTTTCTCTTTCAAAACACTAAGGTAGCATTGATAGACATAAATGAACGTTTATCCTTCTTCACCCACAAGTTTTTAACTTAGAGAAATTTGGATGAGGAGATTATTGAACTGCTTCACTGCCTTGATGCTCAGGAATTGTCCATAACCGGGGACACGGCTAAGTACTTAGTTTTACCCTCTCGAGAGATGGTGCACTTTCCCCACAAGACTCGACATGCATCAAGACGAGACTTTTCAGAAGCAATCCCTCAAACCACCACAGACGCGTTCCAACCTATCATATCTACCACCCTCTGTCCGTCTGGCTAAGTTCTTGCAACTTAGTCGGTCAAGGCAGAGCCCATATACCATGTGGTTACACTAGAAGCTTCGCGACAAGAATATCTCCAATCTCTTTGTTCCTGTGTGACCGTCCACAAGTGTGATACACCAGCTGACCATAGACATGGCCCCTGAGTAACCACTCAACATAATCCAAGCAAGTCCCATTCCACCCAGGTGTTTCATTAACATTAGTTGTTTTCTTAGTCAAACAAAATAATATATTTCCATACTATCTTGATATGAATTTCCACCCACGAATTCTAATAGCATGGCTAAGCACTCTAGCATACGATGTCTTTCAACGAGGAAATACTACCAAGATATAATCTATAGGATAGCATAACATCGTAACATATAAATAATCCTACCATGCTAAGATCTACAAAAATAACACTAGTGCAATAGTGAAAATAATAGGACATAAGATGAAATATCACTTGCCTTGGTATCTAGGGGAATAGGTACAATCCTCGCAGCAAAAAACTTCACAATCCACACAATCTACACAAAGAACAATCCAACAACCATAATACAATCAATATAGCATCACAAAAATATGAATGCGTGCAAAATGCAATGATATGAACAAAAACCTAAAACTTACAGAGTCTACAGTATAGAGGTTGAAATACTATATCTAAAGGCATAAGGAATACCTAAAAACAATTTATGAAGTAATTTTTATGGGCATAATACTCCTAAAAAGGTTCTACCTATAATTTCAATTTTTCAGAAACAAAAGTGTGAGATAAGGCCTCAATAATAAACATCTCATTTTTCTGAATCCATAGACACCAAATTTGTATTTTTGTGATTTGTGGATCAAAAGTTATTGAATTTCTAACTTTAATATAAATTCTGTCTATTTTCTAATTTAAACAGACGCTCTGGCTGACGTGGCGCAATCCTATTGGCCCTTACAGATTCGGTCGGATCGATCACTGTGGGCCGTTAGATTCTATGTGGCAACGGACGAACCAGATCAACCAGTACCTGTTTGATTAAAGATCTAATCCTAGCCGCGGAAACTAGATTGAATGGTGCTCAGCGCGTGGCCATGAACTGGCGGCACTGGCTCTCTGCACGCGGCGACGGCGCGTCGAGAGGGTGGCGTTCTGGCGATCCTAGAGGGTAAGGGGAAGCAGTGGAGTTACCGAGGGGTAGCGGAGGTCTCAGCAGGCTCGGTGGTTGTAGCGGTTGAGGGGAAGGCGCTCTGCTTAGTCCAACATTTCTCGCCGGAGTTCCTGCCGATGTGGAGCTCACATCTTCGAGACGGTGGCATCGTTCTGTGGCTCGAGCAGACAAAGAAATGGGTCAGCGACGCGTGCCAGGTCCAATGCAAGCTAGTGGTGGTCAGAAAGGGGCGGCGAGAACCCTTGACTTACCGGAATCTTCGATGACCAACGGTGGTAGAAGAAAACGCCGGTGATGATCGTGACGACTACCTGGGGAAAGAAAAAGCGTGTGGGTAGGGTTAAAAGGTGTGCCAGAACATGGTGAAGATGATAGGGCAGAGAGGAGGGCACGGGGTGGTCGGGGCTCACCAGAATTACCGCCGGAGCTCCGTTGGTATGTGGGGGTTCAAGCTCTCAATTGGGGAGCCTGGGGGCTCTCTGGGGGTGGCGTTTGAGGAGAAAACGAAGAGGATGGAGAGGGGGTTAAGAATGAGGGGTTGCAGTGGGGATTTAATTCATGCAACGCTCGAATTCGAGTCGATTAGAAATGGCAGAGGAGGGAGAGGGTCAGTTCGCCCTGCGGTGGAAGAAGATGAGGTGGAGGGTGACTAGGCTATGGGTCCAGGGTGTAAGTGGGAGGGGGTCTGAAGGGGGACGGTGAGAAAAGAAAGAGAGGGGGAAGGGTGGCCGGGTGGGGTTAGTAGGCTAGAACTGGGCCGAGCAGGCCAGATGTTGCTACTACCGTGTTTTTTTCTCCTTTTGTTTTTTTCTTTTTTTTTTAGTTTTTCTTTTCCTAGGTTTTGAATTAGCAAAAGTGTTTCAAATTGATTCAAACCTTCACCAAATTTTTGGGGGGCAATCTAGATGCAATGCAACACATGCCATGAAGATATGAGTGCAATCATGATGGTTTTCAGATGAAAATTTTGGGATGTTACAAATCTAACCCCTTTAAGATGAATCTCGCCCTCGAGGTTCGGGTTGGCTAGCAAATAGGTGAGGGTGATCTCTCCGAAGTTCATCCTCTTGTTCCCATGTTGCTTCTGATTCAGTGTGATGGTTCCACTTCACTTGGCAGAATTTGATCGTCTTGGTACGTGTAATTCTTTCTGCTGTCTCCAGAATCTTAATAGGTTTCTCTTCATAAGTGAGATCATTCTCTAGCTGAACTTCTTCTCATGGTATAGTGTCTTTCAACGAAGTTTCTTCCATTTCTGGGTGACACTTTTTCAGCTGCTGACATGAAATACATTATGAACTGCTGACAGAGATTCTGGTAATTCTATCTCATATGCCACTTCTCCTTTGCGGTTCAGAATCTTGAAGGGTCCTACATAGCGTGGTGCTAATTTCCCTTTGATTCCGAATCTCTTCACACCACAAAGTGGTGATACTCTGAGATAAGCTCTATCACCAACCTCATAGGTGACCTCTCTATGTGTTGGATCTGCATAGCTCTTTTGTCGAGATTGGGCTGCCTTTAATCTATCCCTCACCATCTTGACTTTCTCTTCGGCCTCCTTGATTAGGTCTGGTCCAAACTAATTTCTTTCTCCTACTCCATTCCACAACAATGGTGTAGTACAATTCCTTCCATAAAGGAATTCAAACGGAGCCATTTCTATGCTTGATTGATAGCTATTATTGTAGGAAAACTCCAGATCCATATCAGAAACTCCACATCCATATCCGGTGGCATGCCAGGTAATTTTTCTGGGAACACATCCGGGTACTCCTTCACTATTGTTACTCTGTCTAGGCTAACCCCCTTAAGAGAATTAACCTTGCTCCCGTTGTGTTCAAAGTTAGACTTGAACCTGGTCCATTTCTTTTTTGGGTTGTGAGAACAACAGTTCGTTTGGCACAATCTATCACTCCCTCATAACGTGTCAACTAGTCCATCCCTAATATTACATCTAATCCTTGGGACTCTAGGATTATTAAATTAGCTGGAAACTTGTTCTTTCCAATCTCTAGGATTATCTGTCGGAACCCAGAATTTACTATCATTTCTCCACCCGGGGAGCTTACCTTAATGGGACATCATATGGTTTCAGTGGAGAGTTTGTTTTTGTCTACAAATGCTCTTGAAATGAATGAATGCGATGCACCGGTATCGAAAAGGATAAGTGCAGGAAAGGAATTAATCTTGAACTTACCGATCACGACATCAGATCCTTCTTGAATTTCTTCCACATTGATGTGATTCACATGGCCCTTTTGAAAAGGGTTCGGCTTAGCCCCATCAGTCTTCTTCTCTGGACATTCATTATCATAGGGCCCTGTCTTCTTGCACTTGAAACATTCCACCTGACTGATGTCTTTCTTTGCTGGCTGATTATGGCGATTCTGACCATTTTGATTCCCATGGCCATGACCATTGTGGTTATTCCTGTACCCACCTTTGTTGTGTCCATGATGATTGTTTCCATCATGGTGGCGGTTACTGTTACGATGGTTGTTATGATTCCCATTCTTGTGGAATCCAGAACTCCTGCTTCCTTCACCATGAGAATGCTTGTGAGGTGATCTTGATCCGAACTTATCAAAATGGTGCTTCCTCTTTCTACCTTCCACTTGCTTCATCTTGTTTTCTAGGATGATAGCTTTATCACACACAGATTGATAGGTTGGAACATAAGCAACAGATAGTTGCATAGATATTTCATCATTCAACCCATCAAGGAACTTCTCCTTTCTCTTTGCGTCAGTGTCAACATCATCTGGTGCATAACATGACAGATTGTTGAACTCCTCGATGTACTCAGAAGTACTGCGGTGGCGTTGTTTGAGGTTTTGAAACTCCTTTTTCTTCAACCCCATTATTCCAGAAGAGATGTCAGTGGTACGAAATCCATCCTCAAACATTGCCCAAGTTACTTCTTCAATAGGGTGAGTAACTTGGAAATTGTCCCACCAAGTAGCTGCATGACCTTCCAGTAAGTGTGCTGCAAATCTGACTTTCTCTGCGTCAGTGCATCCAACTATGACTAAGTCCTTATTCGCAGAGCATAGCCAGTCATTTGCTACCATGGGATCAGTAGTACCCGAGAACTTGGCAGGTCTCAGCCTTAGAAATCTTGTGAGCATATCAAGAGGTGGTGGATTGTTCTGGTTGTTGTTATTGTTATTGTTGTAGTTCCGATTCTGGTTCGCCATGAACTGAGTCATCATCTGCATCAACTGTGTTTGTGTAGCCATCATTTGCTGCATTCCATTGCCATTATCGTTGTTGTCCTTGTTGTTATGACGGGGAGGCATCTATGGGTTTAATAAGGGTAAGTAATGATAATCAACAAACAAGCACATGCAGGTTCAACATCATGACAATAACAGAGTTTGCAAAGATAAACATACCAGCATAGTCAACCACAAGTCAATATGATCTATGCGACTCGATAATAAAACGATAGATAGATGGATATCACTACTCCTCCATGTCGACTTCCTCCTCCACTAGTGCAAGTCCTGCTGCAGCGAATCCTGCCTTGTATTCCTCCAAGCTTGGAGACAAAGAATCAATCTTCGCCTGTAAATCTCTCTTCTGTGTGCGCAGCCTCTCTATCACCTCGTGATCCGCCTCCAGCTCTGTGTCCTCAATCTCTAACTCGGTCTCCAAGTCTCTAATCTTCTTATTCTTCTCCTGAACCCTCTTCTCTTGGCTCTTGAATTTCTTCTCCTGGTCTTCAAACTTCTTCTCCATTTCCTTGATTTGCTTCTCCTGTTCTTGGAAGGCCTTGTCCTTCTCCTTAAGTTGGACTCGTAGTTCATCGTTGCTCAGCATCACATTAGTCCTATTAGTATCAAGCTTCCTGATAAGGCTCTCTAAGTCCTGGAGGTGGTGACGCACGGGCTTGATAGTCTGCTTAGTGGCCTCATCCAACACAATAGGCTCTCCATCCTCGTCGCGCCTCCCAAAGAAGTGAAAGTAGTGGCTCTTGATCTCGGAAGAGTGACGTCCACATAGGCGTCCCAATAGCTCCTGCGTAGCAATGTCGAGGCCCCTCTCTAAGTCATCGTGGAGTATCTTCAAGGCGATCTCCTTAGTTTGGGGCTCTGTCTCGTGTCCTGGCTGGGTAACTATGAATCCCCATAAGTCCTTCCTCTGAAATTTCCTCAGCTGAAGTCCCTGAATGGTAGGGATTGGAAGAGCAAGCACATGGACGAGCTCCAACATGCGAGTCCTGAAGCGAGTTCCCTTGAAATCCTCGGCCATGCTGTAGACAAAATTCGGCATCTTTTGCATAGTATGGAGAAAATTAGTAATAACACAAGTCTAGAGAAAGAAAACACAAGTAATAATAGATGCAAAGATAAAATCAACCAACAAAACATTCCTCAAACCAAGTGGCAATACATTATTCAACTCAAGCAATCAAGGTCCAAACATAACTTATTTTTGCCATACCACATAGGTCGGTATGATCAAAATACTAATGTGATAAAATGCCAAGTATGGTGGTACAACTAGTATCTCACTCCTTATTAACCAGGGTAGAAATCTGGACGTCCTTGGCAGCAATCTGTTTGTCTTACTCGCATAACTCCAAAGCCAAGTCTATGATATCCTTACTTAGTCGTTTTACCGTGGCCCTTGAATCTTGGACACGTCGTTTCTCCTCCTTGAGATCCTCCTGAGTATTGAGCATTCTATACTTAAGTCTTTCCCCAAGTTCCTAAATGGCTTTCCACGCAGCATTCCTTGTAGAGTCAAAGAATGATGTGTGCATTTCCGAGTTGGTGAACATGCAAAATCCCATACTCTTTGGATCATCTTCCTTGTTCTTATATAAATGGAGTTGTACCCACCAATACTCTTGTCCTTCGTCTATCACTGGAAATCCCTTATACACGGCTTCACCATCCATCCCGAAGCCGATCATGAGGTTTTTGAGTGCCTTGGGAAATTCCGTCTCACACTCAAGTGTCATAGTCATCAGTGGTCCCTTCTTAATAGATTCATTGATGGTGGACATCTACAAAAATAGATGAGGAAGGATGATCAGGAAAAGTTTTACGAGATGAAAAGACAAGTGTAAAGTTTGGAATAGAGTTATTTTCCAAAGGGTTTTCCTTAGTCTAATCCAACCTAGGGTCACGAACCTAGAGGAAACACAATGCTCTGATACCATCTGTAAGATCTCACCATAAAAAGGTAATATCCCTATGATTGCAGTGCTAGTCCCTTGATCGAAATGCTAGCACCCACAGTTTAAGATGAAGTACACAGAAACAAAGTTCATTATTAAATCGCAAATCCAGGAATATAATAGTTCTTACAACTCACTTTGCCCAAGGCTAACATTAATCAAGGTTCACAAGACATAGTATAATAATAGAGTCTTTTGTCTTCATGCGCCATAGGCAAACATGTCGAGTGTAGACCCGCAACCCTACTCATCCTCAGAGTATCCTGCAACATAATAAGTTATAGCAACAAAGGATCAATACATTTGGAATTTTATTGGCAAGTGATACCATAGTTACTTAGTAAAATCCAACAACTACATGAATATATGGCTACATGTTGTTTTGGCTGACTTTGCTAAAAGCAGGGTTTTATCTCATAGATTTTGAAGAGTAGGTTTTCTCTTTCAAAACACTAAGGTACCATTGATAGACATCAATGAACCTTTATCCTTGTTCACCCACAAGTTTTTAGATGAGGAGATTATTGAACTGCTTCACTGCCTTGATGCTCATGAATTGTCCATAACCGGGGACACGACTAAGTACTTAGTTTTACCCTCTCAAGAGGTGATGCACTTTCCCCACAAGACTCGACATGCATCGAGATGAGACTTTTCAAAAGCAATCCCTCAAACCACCACGGACGCATTCCAACCTATCATATCTACCGCCCTCTGTCCGTCCGGCTGAATTCTTGCAACTTAGTCGGTCAAGCTAGAGCCCATATGCCATGTGGTTGCACTGGATGCTTCGCGACAAGAACGTCTACAATCTCTTTGTTCCTGGGTGGCCGTCCACAAGTGTGATACACCAGCTGACCATAGACATGGCCCCTGAGTAACCACTCAACATAATCCAAGCAAGTCCCATTCCACCCAGGTGTTTCATTAACATTAGTTGTTTTCTTAGTCAAACAAAATAATATATTTCCATACTATCTTGATATGAATTTCCACCCACGAATTCTAATAGCATGGCTAAGCACTCTAGCATACGATGTCTTTCAACTAGGAAATACTACCAAGATATAATCTATAGGATAGCATAACATCGTAACATATAAATAATCCTACCATGCTAAGATCTACAAAAATAACACTAGTGCAATAGTGAAAATAATAGGACATAAGATGAAATATCACTTTCCTTGGTAGCTAGGGGAATATGTACAATCCTCACAGCAACAAACTTCACAATCCACACAATCTACACAAAGAATAATCCAACAACCATAATACAATCAATATAGCATCACAAAAATATGAATGCATGCAAAATGCAATGATATGAACAAAAACCTAAAACTTACAGAGTCTACAGTATAGAGGTTGAAATACTCTATCTAAAGGCATAAGGAATACCTAAAAACAATTTATGAAGTAATTTTTATGGGCAAAATACTCCTAAAAAGGTTCTGCCTATAATTCCAATTTTCAGAAACAAAAGTGTGAGGTAAGGCGTCAACAATAAAGATCTTATTTTTCTGAATCCATAGACACCAAATTTGTATTTTTCTGATTTGGGATCAAAAGTTATTGAATTTCTAAGTTTAATATAAATTCTGTCTATTTTCTAATTCAAACAGACACTCTGGCTAACGTGGCGCAATCCTATGGCCCGTACCGAATCAGACAGATCGATTACCGTGGGCCATTAGATTCTAAGTGGCAACGGATGAACCAGATCAACCCGTACCTGTTCGATTAAAGATCTAATCCTAGCCGTGGAAACTAGATCGAACGATGCTCAGCGCGTGGCCACGAACTAGCGGCGCTGGCTCTCTGCGCCCGGCGACGGCGCATCGGGAGGGTGGCGTTCCGGCAATCCTAGAGGGTAAGGGGAAGCAGTGGAGTTACCGAGGGGTAGCGGAGGTCTCAACAGGCTCGGTGGTTGTCGCGGTTGAGGGGAAGGCGCTCTGCTTAGTCCAAGATTTCTCGCCAGAGTTCCTGCTGACGTGGAGCTCACGTCTTCGAGATGGTGGCGTTGTTCTGGGGCTCGAGCAGACAAAGAAAAGGGCCAGCGACGCGTGCCAGGTCTAACGCAAGCTATTAGTGGTCACAAAGGGGCGGCGGGAACCCTTGACTTACTGGAATCTTTGATGAACGGTGGCGGCAGAAGAAAATGCCGGCGAAGATCATGACGATGACCTGGGGCAAGGAAAAGCATGTGGGCAGGGTTAAAAGGAGTGCTAGGAAATGGTGAAGATGATAGGGCAGAGAGGAGGGCGCGGGGTGGTCAGGGCTCACCGGAATTACCGCCGGAGCTCCGTGGGTATGCGGGGGTTCGAGCTGTCAATTGGGGAGCCTGGGGGCTCTCTGGGGGTGGCGTTTGAGGGGAAAACGAAGAGGAGGGAGAGGGGGTTAAGAAGGAGGGGTTGTAGTGGGGATTTAATTCGTGCAACGCTCGAATTCGAGCCGACTAGAAACGACAGAGGAGGGAGAGGGTCAGTTCGTCCCGCGGTGGAAGAAGATGAGGTGGAGGGTGACTGGGTAGTGGGGCCAGGGTGTAAGTGGGAGGGGGTCTGAAGGGGGACGGTGAGAAAAGAAAGAGAGGGGGAAGGGTGGCCGGGTGGGGTTAGTGGACTGGAACTAGGCCAAGCAGGCCAGATGTTGCTACTGCTGCATTTTTTCTCCTTTTTTTAGTTTTTCTTTTCCCAGGTTTTGAATTAGCAAAAGTGTTTCGAATTGATTCAAACCTTCACCAAATTTTTGGGGGGGCAATCTAGATGGAATGCAACACATGCCATGATTATATGAGTGCAATGATGATGGTTTTCAGATGAAAATTTTGGGATGTTACAGTTGTGGTACGAGGATCTCAAAGGTCAAGATCTACCACGGTTTGAACCATCACAAGTGTACGACTACGTCACCCACGATCTCTAGATCGTTAAACTCTCGTATTCTTTGAGGGTAAATAGATTAGATCTATCTTCTCGTTACTTGCATCTAGTAGATTAGATCTTCCTGGGTTTTCTCTTGCTTTTCTGTAGGAATTTTTTTATTTTCCATGCAATGAACCCCTTCACTCGTAGCACAACGCGGGTGCTGGGACGTCAAGCACACCAGCTGGAGGAGCAGTGGAATAGAACTAGCCTCACAGCAAGGGCCCAACCACCTAGATTTATCCCCGGGATGCCGAGTGACTTTTTATATACTTTACTCTATCGTACTTGATCTTCTGAACTTTTGAACCTTGTGGGAGCTTCGACTCCCATTATCTTTCTATCATGCACTTTCTTTTGCCTCTGAGATTTTTCTTACACTTTCCTTTTTTGCAGCGTCCACCCACTGGGTGTTCTTCTGCCTTGCGGTTATCTTCTGCCCGACTGGGAACTTTCTTTCTTCGACAGCTTGTCTTTCTCTTCGGCTAGATACCTCTAGCTGGATGGAATCACTTGCGACCTAGCATTCGTACATCTCTCCTTATCTTGCGATTTTTGTTTGGCTGAACAACTTTAGCCGAACTGGATTGATTTATTCCACTAGGGGCACGCGAGCGCACCTAGTGGGTGTAGTCCATGAGATTCAAAGCAGTTAGCGAAGACAGGTGCTTCGAATCTTTATATTTCTTTCTTATATCTCATCTTCCTTTCTGACTGAATTCCTTTAGCCAGGCGGGACAACTTACGTCCCGATCCATGCCTTTCTCTTTTACTATCTTACGAGATTCGTCCGGCTGGACACTGGTAGCTGTGAGATTCGATACATTTTTGATGGCTTTTATTGATGGTTTTATCCTGGATTTGATTGTTTTCTGGCTTTACCTAACCGCTAATACTTCGGTAGTGAAGAAAACTTGGATTTTAATGTGTGTTTCAGGTTTTGAACATCAACAGAAGGATTTAACTAGAGAAATAATATATATTGGAGAAAACAAGCAAGTCCCACTTTGGAAGCACGCGAGAGGAGGTCACAAACAGCTTAACGACCAACTATACAACGGGAATGGTCGTATAGTTCCCGCCATATAGTTGCCGCCGCCTCTGTCTTGTCAAAAGGGACAACTTCCATGAAGGGACGGGGGATGAAAACACAACGCAGCAGCCACCACACCATCTAAAAGGGAAAAAGAAGTGATTCAAAGAAGAAGGAGAAGACGTTCTTCATCTAGCTCCACGATCTTCGACCTCCTAGACAATACACCCCCATAGCCACTACTTGTACTTCAGAGAGAGAGAGAGGGATCTCCACCTTGCAAGACCAGGGTTTGAGATTGTTTCTTCCCATCTTGAATTATGTTGGATATTTTTCTATTCTTATTGTGGATCTCCACGGTAATACCAAGACGAATTCCCTTTGTTAAATTATATTGATGATCTGTTCTTATCTCATGTGTGAGTAATTCCCTTGGGCGTGGGAGTTGTAGGGGATTGGTGAGATGTGATGTGCCTTCATATATTTTCTATTAATTTCTAATTGATTGTAAATACTATAATATGTGTGCTTGACTATCTGTAGGATGCCTAATGCTTGTTGTCCAATTAAGGGCCCAGACAACATGATACCTTGTTCTACATAGATAAGATCTTGTACGCTAGTGGACCCGCGACCCTCGGGTGACATGGGGATATCAATGGAAAGCTAGTTGACTCGAGGATAACGAGTAACCACTGTGCCTATTGCATTAGTCTGATCCAAGGAGCTTAATCTCTAAGCAACCTAAAGGTTCTTAATCGTCTAGTGTCTGACCATGGTTTTGGTAACAGGCTAGTAGGACTATTAAAGTTGGGATGAAATCTACCAAGAGGAGTTCCGGCTAATTATGGGTTGCTCGCCTACACATATATCTATAAAATTATAATTGTTAGATTTACCACTCATCCACCTGGCACAGTCACTATCACCACGAACTGAATCTGCCCACGCCTTCTTTCGTCGTCTGTAGGAAACAACACACAAGCAAAACCGTTCTTTACTTTTATGCTTTATATTTCTGAAGTTTATATTTTTAGTTCTATTTACATCTATCGCATTTAATCAAAATCCCATTCTTATTTCAACACTTGCAGTCAATTCACTCGAAGACATGTGACAACTTCGGGTGTGATAGAGACTTCACCAATAACAACTTACCTTTGGGCTCCCTGTGGGATCGATATCTGAACTTTGAAACTAGTTACAAACGCTCTGTGCACTTGCAGTCATCAAGCTATTTTCTGGTGCCGTTGCTGGGGAGCTAAGCGCTAACTGTTTGTCTTTTGTCATTTCAGGTGTTGCTACTACAAAATATTCTCTTTAGGAGATAAAGGGTCTACATGCTATGGTAGGACCTACATGCCATATTATATTGAGCACGTGCCTGCTCAGAGGCGCAAAGAAATTATTGAAAAAATTTTACGATCAAATAAAGTTGAAGTTGAAAACCTGAGTGAAATTATGGAAATCATGTCTATTTACAGGACAACTCCTATGAAACCTGAGAAAACTCTTAGGGAATACAGTGCTCCAAGTTCTGAATTTCTTAAGCAACCAATAGAATTCCCTAATCCTGGAGTTAGAGAATATCG
Organism: Avena eriantha; assembly: GCA_910589775.1. Lineage (NCBI taxonomy): Eukaryota > Viridiplantae > Streptophyta > Magnoliopsida > Poales > Poaceae > Avena > Avena eriantha. Next base: position 283,614,000 of record OU342745.1, on the reverse strand, counting down.
ATTTGATGGTGGAATTATTAAAATTTTAAAGGAGAAAGCTTTCCATGGAAGGGAAGATGAAGACCCAGGAAGACATAATAGAGAGTTTGACGATGTGATAACATCGCTTGGACCAAAAGGTTTGCCAAGAGACTTCTCTCGTCTTAAATTATTTCAATGGTCTCTTAAAGGTAAAGCTCTAGACTGGTTATATTCTCTCCCTCACCATTACATTAAATGTTGGGAAAACTGTATTACTAAATTCATAGACAAGTTTCTTCCTTTAAAAAAGGTAACTGAACTAAGAAAGAACATAAGCAACTTTAGTCAAAATGTGGGAGAAAACTACCCACAAGCCCGAGAAAGATTCTTTGGAATGATCAATAGTATTCCTAATGATGGCTATTCTGAACTAACAATTTTCCATTTATTTTTCCACGGTCTCAATACTCAATGTAGAGAGTTACTTGATTTCTCAGCAGGAGTATCAATAAACACTTTGACTATTAAAGAATGTTTGGAATTAATGTCTACTAGGGCTAAGAATGATTCATTATATGATCCTGCTTTTGGTACTAAGCCAGAAAAGGGATGCTTCGCATAACTCCTGATCTTATGCCCAAGGTACGCAAAACTATGAAGGAAAAAGGTATACCTTCAGAACTTATCAAGGAAAGCAAATTAGATTTGTTACAAGTTTTAACTGAAGAAGATGAAACTGTAAAAGTTTTTCAAGAATTGAAACATCGACAAGTAAAATCTCATAATAATTTGCATAAGCATTTCCAAAAACACAAAAAGATTTTGGCAGAACTCACTAAAAATTATGATGAGATTAGCCAAGAAATAAAACTGTTTCACAAGTACCTTAGTATGATTGAAACCCAGTGTGAACAAATAGCATTTGGTTATCAAATGTTTCTTCGTGAAGACGAAGATAGTTCTATTTCTGCTAATGTTGTCACAACAAGGGGTGCAGTTGTTACAGGACCCTTAGGACCACCGGAATATGAAGCCGAAAAAGAGTGAAAGGAAAAAGCCTTGCTAGAAGCAAGCCAGGAAGATGATACATTGGTGGATCCTCAAGATGAAGTTGAAACCCAAGAACAAACCAAGGAAGACCAGAATGATGCACAATATGATCATTATGACTTTGATGCAGAAATGATTGATCCAAGAGAAGATAAAGAAACAAGTAAGGAAGATGAAGTTGTTGTACTGGAAAATAAGAAAAGCAATTAGCAACAACAAAAGAAAGCAATGAAAGAGCCTGACCCCCCCAAAAAGGTAAAAGACAAGACTAAGTCAGGTGAGAAAAAAACCTCCTTATCTAGATCGAAAAAAGAAAGCACCAGATGAGGTAATTTATAATTCTTTTACAAAGGCACTTAGTGACCTTTATCTGGAAATCCCATTTCCGGATGCAATCAAAGTCCCTACTTATGGTAAATTCCTTCGTGTTATTCTTAGTAGAAAGAAAGAAATAATTGAAACTATTGCCATGGTAACTAGCTATCCTGCTAACGGGAAGCTGTTGTCTAAGTCTGGAGATCCGGGAATACCAACTATATCATGCTCAATAGGTAAAACTGATATTCATAATGCCTTATGTGATATAGGAGCAGGAGTTAGTGTAATGCCATACTCCCTCTATAAAAGGTTAGGATCAGGGGAGTATTATCCTACTACTATCACTTTACAGATGCCTGACATGTCCACTAAAAACCAGTTGGTATGATTAAGGATGTATGATACATTGCTAACGTATCTATAATTTTTGATGTTCCATGCTTGGTTTTTATCTACTTTCTTATGTTTTGTTGCAACTTTGGAGTATTTTTATACACTTTCTTGGACTAACCTATTAACAAGATGTCATAGTGCCAGCTTCCTATTTTCTGCTGTTTTTGGTTCCAGGAAAGTCAGAAAATGAATATTCTCAGAATTGGACGGGACAAAGCCAAAATCAATATTTTACCGATGGGGACACAGAGCCAGAATACGAGACAGAGAGGGGCCAGAGGGCCGCCACACCACCTGGCCGCATGGCCAGGCTTGGCCCGCGCCAGGGGGTGGTGTGGCTGCCTAGGGCACCCCCTCGGCCTCCCCTTCCGACTATAAGATGCCTCCGATACAGAAACCCTAAGCACCTGATCAAAATTCCATGAAAGAGTCTGTAGCCACCGTCATCTCCATCCCTAGATCGGGAGGAATCTGGAGCTCTTCCCGGCACCCTACCGGAGGGGAGAACTCACCCTGGAGGCCTTCTTCATCACCATGCAAGCCTCCGGTGTGATGCGTGAGTAGTTCATCCTAGGACTATGGGTCCATGTAGTAGCTAGATGGTTGGTTATCCTCCTTTGTGCTATCATGTTTAGATCTTGTGAGCTCCGTTCCTTATCAAGATCATTTATTTGTAATCATACATGTTGTGTTTGCGGGGATCCGATGGATATTGATATGCTATTTCAGATTGATTATTGATTCTATCATGTCTTTGTTATTTGTGATCTTGCATGCTTTCTGTTGTTAGTAGCTATCTTGGCCATGTAGATGCTAGCAACTCCAAGAGTGAGTATTTATGCTCGATAGTGAGTTCATGCCTCTAGTAATCTGGGGAAGTGACATAAATCTCTAAGGTACTAGATGTGATGTTGCTACTAGGGAGAAAATAGCAATCCTTTGTTCATAGAACAATCGTATTGTTTACTTTACACGCAATGCGTAATGCAATTATCTGTTGCTTGCAACTTAATACTGGAGGGGGTTCGGATGATAACCTGAAGGTGGATTATTAGTCATAGATGCAGTTGGATTACGGTCATTGTATAATGTTGTAATGCCCAATCAAAGCTCAGAGGAGTCAAGATGATTAGTATATGCATGTATGCTTTCTCGATGTTTGTCAATTGCCCCGCTGTAATTTGTTCACCCAACATGTCATCTATCTTAAGGAGAATCTCCACTAGTGAACTATGGACCCCGGCCCTTTCCTTTACAATCAATCTACAACTGTTTACTATTTTCTATTTACTTTCTGCAAGCTATTACTTTCTTCCACATGATACGTTTAATCCTTTGTTTTCAGCAAAACCGGTGAGGTTGGCAACCTCACTATAAGTTGGGGGCAAAGTTCTGTGGTTGTGTTGTGTAGGATTCCAAGTTGGAAACAACACCTTGGAGGTGTTTCCTTGCTCCTACTAGTTCGATAACCTTGGTTTCATAACTGAGGGAAAACTTGCTGTTGTGCTCATCATACCTTCCTCTTGGGGTTCCCCAACAAGCTCGATATATTTTGGGCCATCAAGCTATTTTTCTGGCGCCATTGCCGGGGAGTCAAGGACATCTTCACAAGGGGAGTCCCTCATAAGAAATCTCTTTACTTTGTTTTTTTTTGTTTTTCTTAGTTTATTTCTACTTTGTTTGCTTGTTTCTTTATCAAAAACACAAAAAAATTAGTTCCTACTTCAAGTTGTTTTTATGTCTAGTTCTGCTCCAATCACTATTTCATTATGGATAGCCCACTCGGTTTCCTATTTGGGAAAACTACTATCACTGCTAAGGTAGTAGATGAACCACCGCCTGCTAGAACCTCCATGGAAGATTTTATAAGGTATAGGGAATCTTATAAGGGAAAATTCATGTTAGCCGTGTTAAAAAGGTTGGATCTAATTGCTAAAATTTTGCTTAAACACCATGATATAAATTGTTGCTCTGAACAACATACTAAACATCTTAAATTCCAATTTGGCTTTAGTAAATAATTTGTAATTATGAATTATCATTGGAATAATTATATTCATCTTGGATTTGAAGAAGTAGAACAATTCATTTTGTTTATGGGAGCTTCTAAAATAGAATCCTTCATGTCTAAAAACTATGAAACCTGTGTTGCTTGTAAAGACCTTAAAGATATAGTCTCTTCTATCCTTTATAATTGCATATAAAATTTCATTAATAATTGTTATACCATTGATTATAAAGAGAGACTCAGTCATACACAAGAATGTGTCCACAATTTGCAGGGGCCTATGGAAGAAGAAATTGCTGAACCTGAAAGCTCATTAGATGAAAAAGAGGAGGCGAGTGATGGACAAAAGGAGGAAGAATGGATTAGCTACCCATGCCTACCTTCTAATTAGAGTAACTCTTTATCCCTTACATTATTTGATTGTCCCCCATGCTTACCAAAGGAGGATGAATGTTATGTTCCCGTGGATTCTCTTGAAAAATCTACTATGGGTAAAACTTGTGATAATAATTATGCTCCTGTTATCTATGATAATCCTTTATTAGTGCCTAACTTTGAAATGCATGGTACTAAAGAGCGTTGCTTAGAAAATGTTTATGATAAAGGTCTAGTTGATGGTCCTATATTGGTTGATAATATTAATTTTACTACTATTAAAAATGAGATTGGAGGGGTCTTGACCTTATCTTGGAACCCAATACCTCTTAAGAATGATCAGTCACCTTGTTGTAAAAATGTTAAAAGTGTGTTTGAAGGTTTTAACCCCATTATTTTTGAGCTTGATAAAAATTATGTGTTCGTAGATCATGAAAAGCATGCTTTATGTGATAGTTATATTGTTGAGTTTATTCATGAGGCTACTGAAAATTATTATGAGAGAGGAAAATATGGTTGTAGAAGTTTTCATGGTACTGAAACACCTCTCTATGTGTTGAAAGTTTTGAAGTTACTCTTGTTTTATCTTCCTATGCCTGTCAGTTTGTTCTTTGTGAATTTATTAGCATACAAGATTACTATGCATAGGAAGTGGGTTAGACTTAAATGTGTTTTGAATTTTCTTTTTGATGCTCTCTTTTACTTCAATTCATATTTCTTATGTGAGCATCTTCTCAAACTATTATGCCTAACTTAAAGGCGTTAAAGAAAAGTACTTATTAGGAGATAACCCAAAAGTTTTAGATGAGTCTTGGAAGTTATTACCTCTGTAATAACCACTCCTTATCCTTTTAATTTTCTTTTTGTGCCAAGAGTAACCTCTAATGAGAGAGAAGTAATGGTTGGGAAAGTTGATGACCCGAAACAGATTTTTGTTCTTCACTATAAAAATTTGTGTAAAATATGTGTACGTCGGTTTGAGCTGTCATTTTTTTTGCTTCTGTCCCAGGTTGTTATCTAACTTTCGTTAGTTCAACACTTTTCTAATTTAGCAACAGAAGGTCTTCGAAAAAATGGTTTTTACCTGCTGGTCTATTTTGATAGATTTCTGCCATTATTTGCATTTGCTTCTTGTTGATTCCTTTTTGAGTTCTTTTTGGGAATTGAGCTTTTTGAGGGAAGTTCTACAGTAGCTTGTGTTTTAATGGAAGTTTTATTGGTGTTGGAACTGAACCCAAAGACTTATTATCTTGAGTGCACTAATGTTGCTAATAAAGATTGTGTGAAGTTTTGTATGAAGGAAAAAATTCAGGTGTATGGAAAGAATGATGTAATGAGATGAAGAATGGACTAAATATCAAGCTTGGGGATGCCACCCCGTGTTACGCCAAGAAATATCCAATAAGTACAAGCGTCAAAGCTTGGGGATGCCCAAGGCATCCCCTTCTTCATCAATAAAAATCTCAGGTTTCTTCCAAACATTTCATTTTTATTGTTTCATGCATAGTTGTGTTGTTCTTGGAGCGTCTTTGTCATTGTATTGGGAACGGCAATACCTAAGAAGGTTAGACAGAGGTGTGGGGACTAGTAGGGAAGCTATCGACGGTGTTCGCATGCGGGATTGGATACAAGCAAGCGTAGCTGGACGCATGAAGTACCCAGGTTCGGAGCCCTTGTGTTGAGGTAAAACTCCCACTCCTGCCAATCTGACTATGAGCGATATATGAGCTACAAGTGCTCCTCGAGCTGTATTCTCTAGCTACTTGTCTTAACAATCACCAACCCTTTCTACTGAGGCCTTGCCTCTCCTTATATAGGCAGAGAGGCAACAGTCTCACTGGCTAGTCCGACTGGCGGGCCCCACTGGTGGGCCCCAGCCGGCTGGTCATCTACAGTATCCGGTACAACCATGTCCCATCACAGTACGAGTGGTATGGCTATCATGGGCACAGTGAACGCCGTGCGAGCCTGTCGTCAGCATCGGGCCATTGTTCCTGCGTCATCCCCGCAAAGTCTTCGGTACGGCCAAGTAGTTGGTAGTCTTGTCGTTGTACAGGGCGTACCTCGCACTGTCCCGCACGTCGCCCTGTCCTCTTGATTGGTTCCGGCTACGCTGCTGTAGCCAGCTGTATCTTGCCGCTCCGGCTACCTCACGGTAGCCGGCTTGACTTGCCTTGTCCGGCTGCGCTCGACCAGCCAGACACGATCCGACTGCCGTATTTCTTGATTGGTTTGGGTATCCGGAGGTCATCCCGCGACACTAGCCCCCAAGCGCGTGTAGATTTCTCCCTTAGGTGAAATGTGTGTGCGCTCCTTCGTTTTGAACTTCAGGCCGACTACGCCTGGTGGTTGCGCTACCCGTGACGTCAGTGCTGACGCCGGCCACGCGCGCACGCGCCATCATTGCTCTGCAGCGGGCATCGAAACGTCCCGTCGCATGTCGCCTTGGGAAACTGCTGCCTAGCGCTTCGGTTCTCGCTCCGGGATCTTCTGCGCACCCCGAGTCTGCACACGGGATCTAGGGCGGCGGTTGGGGTGGGGATCGCCTCGATGGATGCCGCGTGGCGTCGTGGACGGTTGCCCTTCCGGGCCTTTAAAGCGGCGCCTGGGGGAGGGCAGTTCCTCCCTTCGCTTCCCCCGCTCCCAGTTGCTTTTCCCTCTCCTGCGCTCCTGCCTTTCGTGCTTCGTCGTTGTTATTGCTGTAGCCCACCGCGCCGCCCGTTTGTCGTCGTTGGCGGTACGGGCCACCGCCACTCGTCCGCCCCCCAGCAAACCGGAGATGGCCACTAAGCGTAGAGCGTGGTGCGGCTCCTCCGTTACGAAGGAGCACATCCAAAAGTATCGCGCCACCCGCGTCCTGCCGTCGGAGGAGGAAGTGGGGGTGCGGCTCGCGCCGGCGGGGGAGGTGTCGCTGCATCCAGCGGAGGGGGAGCAGGTGATCTTCCTCTCGCACTTGGCCCGCGGGTTCGCCCTGCCAGTGCACCCGTTCTTCCTCACGTTCCTCGCCTTCTTCGACCTCCGCCTCAACCATCTCGGCGCCAACGCAATCGGCACGCTGGTGCACTTCGTAGCGTTCTACGAGAGCTACCTCGGGATCCAGCCGGATCTCGGGCTCTACTACCAGCTCTTCCGAGTCCGGCCGTAGGTCTAGTTCACGAAGGGGCCGCTTGTCGTCTGCAGCGGCACCTCCATCTACTCCCACGCATAGACCGGTTACCCGAAGTTCCTTCTGCACGACACGGTATGACTGTGGCAGCAGTCGTACTTCTACATCCGGAACCTCACCGACGTGGACCGGATCAATCTTCCAGCATTCCAGGACGTGGAGTCCAGCCGACAGCATTGGGACTTGAAGATCTATGGCGAGAAGGCGGAGTCGGATGTGATGCTGCAACGCATGCGCTCCCTCATCAGTGCGCGCCTAACCGGCCTAGACATCACCCTCAGCTGGATGTCCCGGCTGATGATGCCGATGCAGCAGCGAGCGCACAAGATGTGCTTCTACTCCTGCCGGCTGGAGCTTACCCGACTGTCTCGCCGCGACCCCCGCTACCATAATCTGAAGGAGTGGGTGTGGACCATCACCAAGGAGCGGCTGCCGGAAGTCTGGAAGTTTGGGCTGGCCCCTTATAGTGGTGACAACCGCGCGCCCTGGGTAGGTCTTCATAGCCGGAGTTCTTTTTGTATTTTTGCCCCTTTTTTGTCTGGCTCACTTTTCATGCTCGACAGATCTTCCCCTACATCCTTCGTGAGGAGGGCGATGCCCCTCTTCAGACATTCACACCTGACTCTCCCGAGCCGCGCATTCGCCGGTCAGGCGAGGAGTCGGACGGGGATGGGGATGCCTTCCCCAGCCAGAACGACGAGCCGGTCGCCGATCCCCATGCGGAGGTCGACGAGGGGGAAGATGCCGCGCCGGCCCCCGAGCCGGCACGGCGCCTGGCGACGGACAGCGACTCCAGCCGGTCTGGCGCTGGTGGGAGTGGCTCCAACCGTTCCAGCGCCAGCCGTCCTACCGCGGAGGAGCCGCCCCCCAAGAGGAGCCGGACCAGCGCCCTTCCCTCGAGCCTCCTTGGCCAGAAGAAAGGGCCGCCCCCGGTGGTACAGGGGTACGTCTTTCTCCGGGTGCCTTTACCATCTTCCGCTTCTTTCATTTTCTCCTGTTTGCCTTTGGCTCATTTGCTTCTTTCTCTCTTTTCTTTCCTTCTGTTGTTTCAGCATGTTGGTCTCCTTTGTGGCCGCGAGCCCGGCGCGGATGCCGACTGGGTCGCCATCCCGCACGCCTCCCACATCTGCCTCCGCCCCTCCTTCCTCTGCGGCACCACCTCCGCCACTGCCTCGGCTGAACCGACTGTGTCCGTCGGAGCGGGGGGTCCTCAGCCGGCCGCGGTGGTCCAGCCAGAACCGGTTGTGGCCACCTCGTAGAGTGGGGACGGATCTTCTGCAGGGACGCGGAGGGCGGCCACCGGCAAAGAGCTCGTAGTTATCGGCGACGAAAACTCCGAGGACGAGTCGAGGGAGGAATGGAGGACGGCGGTGGTTGCGGCGAAGGATTCTCTGGCCCCCAATGTCGTGGATTACGATGCCTCCTCCGCTGCCTCGCTGACGGATCTCGCCGCCATCCTCAAGCTGGCGGTGAAGGAGATCCGGCTGCTCGAGGCAGCAGCAGGTGGGAATCGGTCCTTGGAGCACTAGCTTGCTGCTGCCAACGGAACCTCCTAGAGTAAGTTTGCTTCATCCGGAATCATCCTTTTTTTTGATGACAGCCGGTTTTGTTGGAGCTATCCTTGTGTGCGCTCAGCATGAGATCGATCGCTTGAAGAAGGCGAACGACCAGCTGAGAAGGTCCAACTCCACGCTGCGGCTGCAGAACAAGGATTGGCATGCTAAGGTGGACGCTCTGGAGGCCACCGTCAAGGAGCACGACGCCTCGCTCGCCAGCCGGATCGACGCCTTCAACCTTCTCGAGGCCCAGAACAAGGATCAAGAGAAGGAAATCAAGCGGGTGGTGGCGAAGGGAAAGGCCCTGGTTGAGGAGTTGATGCAAGTCGGGCACACGGCCAAGGGTAAGCTCCCTTTTCCGTCTCCTCTCGTCTTTCCGGATCCGGTAGCCGGATCTGACTATCTTTTTTCTGACAGCTTTTTTATCCTGGCATAGAACTGCTGGCCTACAACTGGCTTCAGGAGAATTGGCCAGGAGCGCAGCCGACAGCCCAGGAGCTCGTCGTCCTTCTCAGCAAGGAAGCTGCCAAGCTTCGCTAGGCGGCACAGACCGTCTTCTCCTTTCTGTGGCTGGATGCTCTGGTCTCGGAGACGATAGCGCAGCTAGCCGCGAAGGTGGGAGAGGTGCCAGCTGCCGTGGACCGGCTGCGAGACTTGGCGGCGCGAGCCAGAGCGGAGATGGCCCTTGCCCTCATGCTCTCGTGGTACAAGGACGCCCGCGTCGAGAAGATCAACGGGGGTTTCCACACCGGCGCTGACCTGCCGCCATCCACCAGGCCCATCCGGAGCTCCGGGCTCCGCCATCAAGATTGCTGACTATGTGGATCCCGATGAGGTGCTCACCGACTTGGAGTCCATCGGCACTCCGGATGCGGAAGCCTCGACGCAGCCGGCTGCTGGCGACAGAGGAATCGGGTCGACCACAACGTCTCCTCCACCGCCTGAGCCTGCTGCTGGCCAAGGCGCTCCGCACGACAAGGGCTCCGCCGCATAGCTATGACCCCGGGATGCCGAGTGTATTTGTTTTATCCTGTTTTGCTTGAAAACTTTGTCTGTCTGTATCGGCCGCTTCTGGCGCCGGGTAAACTAGTGGGAGCTTCGTCTCCTTTTTCCTTTTGAATGCTAGTCCGACTCGTCCTAGCTTGCTTTCAACTTGTGTTGCTTTTATGTTCTTTCAATATTTCGCGACTGACTTTGTCCGGCTGACTTCGCTCGGCTGAACGCCTTTAGCCGGGGGAACTACAACTCCAGTGGGGGCGTGCCAGCGCACCCACTGGGTGTAGCCCCGAAATTTGTAGTAGCTGGCGTAGCCAGGTACTTCGAATCTTCTTCTTCTCTTGCTCCTGCCCTTGCCCTCACCCGGGCTCCAAATATCCGGCTAGAAGCCCTTAGCCGGTCGGGAAACTACAAGATTCCACTAGGGGCGCGTGAGCGCACCCAGTGGGTGTAGCCCCCGAGATTCGGAGCACTTGGTGAAGGCAAGGACTTCAAATCTTCCTCTTCATTTCTTCCTGAATTCTGACTCGAAGTAGTTGTACAAAAAAAAATATACATACACATACATTCTCACCTGTTAATAGGTTAGTCTGCTAAACTGTAGCCGGAAGGCGGATTTGTTTTTTGAAAACTAGCTTGTGCCTTTCCAGACACTTAGTCGTTTTCCCGTGTACTTTGCTGTTTTTGCTGCGTCCTTTCCGGGCAGCCGGGTTGCGGTCTGCAGCCAGAATCAAAGGGAGCTGACAGTACATCGCGCACGGTACTAACGGCTTAGCAGCCGGATTGTCTTAAGCTAGTTGCGAGGCCGGGACACCCGATCCGTCGCATCTCCTCCTCGTTTTTCATGTGGGATGCCTCGGGCTTTTGCCTCTTGCTAGCCGGACAGCCGGGTTACGGTCTGTAGCTGAGACAAAGAGTGGGCCTCTGACATCGTCGCACACTACTCAGTCGGTTTGTTGACTTAGCAGGTCAGGCCAGCCGGCTAGCCCCCGGGTAGGGGTTGCCGGAGCCGGAAAATCTGAACCGGAAAACAGAAGCAAACACATTTCTAGCAAGGAGCCCCCGAGCACCTCGTAGGGGTCCGCATTTTCATTCATAGGGTTTTGTGGGATACATACACTGTCTGGTGACTAGGTGTAAAACGGGCGCAGCAAGGCCGCATTCCAGGGACGCTCGGTCTCCTCATCTGACTTGTCCATCTTGTTCTTGCGCGGCTGCTACGCGTCGATGAGGTAGTAGGAGTCGTTGGGCAGTGCCCGGCTGACGATGAAGGGAACCTCCCAGGGTGGCGACAGCTTGTGCATGCCCTTCGTGTCCTGCACCAGCCGGAGGACCAGGTCGCCCTCGCGGAACGCGACAGGGTAGATCCAGCCTGAATGGTAGTGGCGTAGGAGTTGCTGGTACAAGGCCAATCTGGACAATGCCAGCTCGTGGGCCTCCTCAACGAGGTCCACACTGTCTTCCCGTGCCTCTTGGTTAGCCTTTTCATCATAGAGGAGCTTGCGCAGAGAGTCGAACTCGATCCAGCATCCGGGTGACCGCTCCTTGAGTGTGGTGCGGAGGCTCCACAACACAACCGGAAGCTCCTTGATCCAGCATCCGGGTGACCGCTCCAAAGGCTTGATGAGGCGTGGCTTGATGTCGGCTAGCACTAAGTTGTTTGCCTTTTTGACTTTCTCGTTGGACTGCGGGTGGGCGACGGAAGCAAGGTCCAGCCGGATACCCTTGTTGCTGCAGAACCAGGCGAAGGCCCCCTTGGCAAAGTTCGTGCCGTTGTCAGTGATGATGCTGTTGGGGTAGCCGAACCGGTTGATGATATCAGTGAAGAAGGTGACGACTGTCGCCCCGTCTAGCTTCCGGTTGGGCTTGGCCTCGATCCACTTTGTAAATTTGTCCACCACCACCAGCAAATGGGTCATGCCTGCGCGCGCCCGCTTGAAAGGACCGACCATGTCGAGGCCCCAGACAGCGAAGGGCTCTGTGATCAGTATGGTCTTGAGTACCAAAGTCGGCATATGCCTGAACTGCCCGAAGCGCTGGCACCCATTGCACGCATGGACTAGCTGTTCGACATCCTTAAGGGCGGTGGGCCAATAGAAACCATGGTGAAACGCCTTGGCGACTATCGCCCTTGACGAAGCATGGTGCCCACACTCGCCCTGGTGGATGTCTTTGAGCAGCACGTTGACACACCTTTGGAAGATGCTGGATATGCTGCACTTGTACAATTCTTTGTTGATGATGGTGTACGTGTGCGCGCGGTGCCGGATTTGCCTGGCCTACACCTTGTCATCCAGAAGCTCCCCGTTGGCGATATAGTTCATGAAGGGTTGTGCCCAAGATGTTATTTCCCGGATGACGAGGATGCTTCTGCTTTCCGGTTGATGGTTGTCGGGTGGTCGTCCAGGTGAGGTACCCGGGACAGCAGCCCCCGAGCCGCTTGATGAGTAGGCATCCCCCGGGTCTTGTGAGCCGGATGGTACGGACTTGCCAGAGTTGGCGCGTGACTTCTTCTTTGGAGGTTCTGCCGGTCCTGCGTCTGCCGCCCTGTCAACCGGAGCACTCCCTGTCCATATGATGGAATCCGACTCGGGTGACGGGTTGATGGAGGGCTTGCGCAGGTGCTCCAAGGAGACCCCAGGCGGGATCGCCTGCCGGGTGGATCCCATTCGTGCGAGCGAATCAGTTGCCTCGTTGTTGATGCGAAGGTCGTGATGGAATTCACACCCGTCGAAGCAAGCGCTGAGCTTCTTTATGTGGAACCGGTAGAGAGCCATATTTGCATCACGGGCGTCCCACTCTCCGGATACCTGCTGCACCACTAGATCCGAATCGCCAAAGCAGACGATCCGGTTGACACCAATCTCTCTGGCTAGCCGGAGGCCATGCGCTAGTGCCTCGTATTCGGCTACGTTGTTGGAGGCCTTGAAGTGGATCTGCAGGACATACTCCAGCCGGTCTCCTTTGGGCGTGGTGAGCACGATGCCGGCTCCCAAGCCCCTGAGCATCTTCGATCCGTCGAAGTGCATCCTCCAATGGTCCGAATCCGGAACCGGTGGGAGGTATTGGGTCTCGGCCCAGTCGACGAGGACGTCCGCCAGCGCCTGCGACTTGATCATGAGCCGGGGCTCGTACTGGATTGAGTAGGCGGCGAGCTCGATAGCCCACTTGGTGAGTCGGCCAGTGGCGTCCTTGTTGCTGATGATTTACAAAAGGGGTGCAGTGCACACGACCTTAATCGGATGCTCCTGGAAGTAGTGCTTCAGCTTCTTGCATGCCAGGTACATGCCATAACACATCTTCTGGTAGTGGGGGTAGTTCTGCTTGGAGAGGGAGAGAACCTTGCTGAGGTAGTAGACGGGCCTCTGAACCGGCTGAGCCTTGCCTTCCTCGGGGTGCTCCACCACTAGGACAACGCTGACGACCCGGCTGATGGCTGCTATATAGAGCAACATCGGCTCCTTGCTAGCCGGCGTGGCTAGAACCGGCGCTGTGGAAAGCATGCGCTCGAGGTCATGAAATGCGGCATTGGCTTGCGAGGTCCAAGAGAACTTGTCCGTTGTCCTCATCATCTGGTACAACAGGAGTGCCTTCTCCCCCAGCCGACCGACGAAACGACTGAGGGAGGCCAGACATCCGGTGAACTTATGGACTGCAAGCAGGCTCCTGGGCGGCTGCATCCTCTCGATGGCCGCGATCTTCTCCAGATTTGCCTCGATCCCTCGTTGCGATATGAGGAAACCGAGTAGTTGGCCCGATGGGACTTCGAAGATGCATTTCTCTAGGTTGAGCTTTATCTGTTACTACCGGAGGTTGCCGAATGTCTCTCCCAGGTCTTCGAGGAGGGTGCGCTTCTCCTTGGTCTTGATGACCACATCGTCCACATAGGTGTGCATGTTTCGGCCGATCTGCGAGTGCAAGCACTTCTGCATGTAGCGCTGATAGGTAGCGCCTGCATTCTTCAGACCGAAAGGCATGGTTGCATAGCAGAAAGCCCCATAGGGGGTGATAAATGATGTGTTAATCTGGTTAGTCGGGTTTAACCGAATCTGATTGTAACCGGAATAGCAATCTAGAAAAGACAACAAATCGCAGTCGGCCGTGGAATTGATGACTTGATCGATACGGGGCAGTGCAAATGGATCTTTCGGGCACGCCTTGTTCAGGCTGGTGTAGTCGATACACATGCGCCATGTCTTGTTCTTCTTCAACACCAGGACTAGGTTTGCTAGCCAGTCTGGGTGGTACACTTCCATTATGAACCAGGCTACAAGGACCCAGGTGATCTTGTCACCGATAATCTTCCTCTTCTCCTCTACAAACCGGCGCAGAGGTTGCTTGACCGGCTTGGCATCTGGCCGCACATGTAGTGAGTGCTCGGCGAACTCCCTTAGTACACCTGGCAATCCTTGCGTGACCATGCGAAGATGTCCCGATTCTCACGGAGGAAGTTGACAAGCGCGCCTTCCTATTTGTTGTCCAAGTTGGCACCGATGGTGACGAACTTGGTCAGGTCGGAGGGGTCGAGCAGGATCCTCTTTGTCTCCTTTGCCGGCTAGAAAGCTCCTTCTCCAGCCAGCTTGCTACTAGCCGGCATGTCTTGCTGGGCCATAACCACGTTGCGCATGATCACGCGCCTCTCCTCGGCTATGATGAGGGCCTCTACCAGTTTGGAACCGGCTGAGGCGCACTCCATTGACCGCCTGAAGCAGCTGGCGAAGGTGATCACGCCGTTGGGTCCTGGCATCTTCGTCTTGAGGTATGCGTAGTGGGGGACGGCAATGAATTTGGCGAGGGCAGGGCGCCCGAGGAGAGCGTGGTACGAGCTCGTCAGGTTTACCACCTCGAACCAGATCGGCTCGCGGCAGAAGTTCTCCTCGGTCCTGAAGATGACGTCCAGCTGGATTTTACCTATCGGGGCGCAAGCCGGTCCCGACAGTACACTGTGGAACGTTGTGGTAGTCGGGCGTAGGTCGCATTCACGAATGCCCAGCTTCTCCAGCAAAGACCGGTAGAGGAGGTTGAGGCTGCTGCCTCCGTCGATGAGGACACATGAGAAACGGCAGGTGCGCTCGTTGAAGACGATGAAGGGGTCGAGTACCATGGCGTAGCCCCTGGGAGTCGGCAGCTGCTCCGGCTGGTCTTCCCGGCTCCAGGTGATAGGGGTTTCCGACCAGTTCAGGTACCGGGGGACCAGAGAGACGATGGCGTTGACCTCCTCGGAGCGTTGCCTGCGGCTTTGCTTGTCGTCCAGCTCCGTCTCGAAGATGTGGTAGGCGGCGTGTGGCTGGGGGTAGCCGTTGTAGTTGTTGCTGCCGTTGCCGCCATTACCATCATTGCTGGCTCCCCTAGCCGGTGGTGGTGGTCCACCAGGAGGGGGCGGGGGGAGACGTTGCTGGTTGCCCTGGTCTTTTAGCTAGCGAGTCCAGCTGCAGTTCCGGGTGGTGTGCATAGCCGGTTTGAAGGGACCACTATGCCACTTGCACGGGCCGTCAAACATCTGCTCGAAGGTGAGCCGTGGCTTCTGCCTTCTTGCATCGTTAGCTGGTGCGTCAGGCGCACCCTCCGTGGAACCGGGGCCTCTTCTGTCCGGCTTGGCGGTCCCCGTGGAACCGGTTGTCGTTGCCGTGGCACCTGGAGGATCCGGCTTCTCCAGCCGGATTGCTTGGACGACCATGAGCCAGCTCCGTAGGAGTCGGACGCCCGTTAACATTTACTCAGATGGGCTTCTTCATTCCGCCATGGCGTATTGGTCCGCTACCATCATGAGCTCCGCCATGGTTTTCGGCTCATCACACAGTAGCCTGTGGCAAAGCATGGTGCCTTCTCGGCATCCCTCGATGAAGAAGCTGATGGCCTGGCTCTCCACGATGCCCTTGCAAGTGTTGCACAGCTCCGTCCACTTGGCGAGGTACACGCAGTCGGTCTCGCGGTCGCCCTAGACGCACAAGGCCAGGTCGTGTGGGCGCCCCGGACGCTTGTACGTGCCATTGAAGTTGCGGACGAACACCTTCTCGAATTCTGGCCAGGTGTTGATGTTGTTGGGCGCAAGGCTGTTGAGCCATGTCCTTGCCGACCCGGTTAGCATAAGGGGGACATAGCGCACAGCTGTGCGCTTGTTCCCGTGGGCGATGCCGATTGTCGTAGCGTAGTCGGTCAGCCAATCTTCTGGCTTTATACTGCTGTCGTACTTGGGGGTGTCCCTGGGCAGGGTGAATTTATCCGGAAATGGCTCGTTCCGGATGCGGGGTCCAAAACAAACCGGTCCGGTGGAGTCTTCTTCCTCCGTGACGCACGCTTGAGTGTGGAGCTCGATGCGGTCACGGGCATCCGGACGATCCGGTTTGGGCGCTCCCACCCGGCCCGATAGACGGGAATCGGCAGGTCTTGGTGCTCTGGTTGGTGGAGGGGGAGGCGATGGGTTGTTGTTCACCGTTTGCTCCTGGCGCGGCTGGCCCTTGTTGCCAGAGCTGCGGCGCTTGCTACGGGCCTTAGCCGGCTGAGGGGAGGATGCCTGTTGGGTGTTGCGAGGCGTGCCCTTGCTGTTGACAGGTGGCTTGCTCCCCTTGGAGTAGCTAGGGTCCTCCTGCATCTACTGGTTGGCATCGGCATGCTCGTCCGCGATCCGGAGGAGCTGCGCACCCAAGCGTGCTGGCAGGCTCGCTCCTCGCCCTCCAGGTTGGGCAGTTCGTCTGCTGCGGCTCGTGCCGGGCGCAGATTCTTGATGGGCGTGTTGTAGGTGGGCCGTATGAGGGAGGGCGCAGGATCCGGCTCCCCATCCTTTTCCATCCTTCCGGCTAGCTCGCCACCTCGGCGCCGTACCTGGCCGAGCCGAGTCGGCTCCGCGGTAGCCGGAGTGAAGCCGTGCACGCGGTCCTACTCGCGCCGGGTGATCTCGAGTTGCTTGCGGGTTGCCGCCAGCTCCATGGCCTCCTGGAGGAGGAGTTGTCTCTCCATGGCGAAGTTGGCTTCCGCCTCCTCCGGGTTGTCCCCGAGGTTAACCGGCGTCCGGAGCCGATCAATGGCCTCATCCACCAGATTCCGAGGTTGTGGAGGCACAGAGGTTCCGCCCTCGTCCGTGCCCCGCTCCCGCGGCTGGCGGGGGTGAGAACTGGAGCCGGCCATCATGACCTTGACGCCACAGGAAGCGACGGAGGCGCTGCTGCCCGGATGCGACAGCTCCGCGACGAAGACGATCTCCCTAGGGAAATGCTCCGGAATGGTGGCGACGTAGACGGGGAGGTCGCCGAAGAGCAGGATGGAGCCGTTCGTCCGGAAGGTGGTTCCGGCGAAGCAGGAGGCTTTGTCGATGACACCATAGAATTTGCCGAGCGTGAGTACCAGGCCGAAGGCCACGCGCTCACCCGCTGAAGTGCGGGGTCCCGTGCAGAACGTGACTCCGGTCGAAGCACGCCACCCCACGGTGGGCGCCAAGTGTCGCTGTATTGGGAACGGAAGTTCCTAAGAGGTGTGGGGACTAGCAGGGAAGCTATCGACGGTGTCCGCAGGCGGGATTGGATACAAGCAAGCGTAGGTGGACGCAGGAGGTAGCTAGGTTCGGAGCCCTCGTGGTGAGGTAAAACTCCTACTCCTGCCAATATGACTATGAGCGATATATGAGCTACAAGTGCTCCTCGAGCTGTATTCTCTAGCTACTTGTCTTAAATGCACAATCGCCAACCCTTTCTACTGAGGCCTTGCCTCTCCTTATATAGGCAGAGAGGCAATGGTCTCACTGGCCAGTCCGACTAGTGGGCCCCAGGGTGGGCCGCAGCCGGCTGGTCATCTACAATATCCGGTACAACCATGTCCCATCAGAGTACGAGCGGTATGGCTATCATGGGCACTGTGAACACCGTGCGAGCCTGTCGTCGGCATCGGGCCACTGTTCCCGCGTCATCCCTGCAAAGTCTTCGGTATGGCCGAGTAGTTTCCAGTCTTGTCATCGTACAGGGCGTACCGCGCACTGTCCCGCACGTCACCATGTCCTCTTGATTGGTGTCGGCTACGCTGCTGTAGTCGGTTGCTTCCTGCCGCTCCGGCTTCCTCACGGTAGCCGGCTTGACTTGCCTTGTCCGACTGCGCTTGACCACCCGGACACAATCCGACTGCCGTATTTCTTGTTTGGTTGGGGTATCCGGAGGTCATCCCCCCAACAGTCTTAGTTTTCATTTTGGTTTTTGTTTTCTTAGTTTGCTTGAATAAATTGGTTGGACCCCCTCTTTCATACATTAGTTTTCAAATAGTTTGGTTTGGATTAGAAAAGAGTAGGAAAAGTTCATGCTTAAGTGGTAAGAGAGCTTGTTGACTGTGGCCTATGCTTTGTCATGTCATGCTTAGTATTGTTTTGGATTTATGCTTAGTGATTTTTGCTGTAGCATGACATGTTATAAACAATTGAGATTCCTTAATGTGCCTTGGAAGAATCATGCATTGTTTTAGCATATTAAAGCATATTATCGTGGTATTCTCCTTTGATGCATTATTTGGGTTGACTTGGCGCATGCTCACACCATGTTATGACTATCCAAAGTCACCATAGCCTTTATGATCCTTTAATTTTCGACTTGTAATATCACTTTATGCTTTAATTGATGATGTTTTGTCGCTTTGCATGATTATGGCCATTATTGTTCTCTTAGTTGGTCGCTCCCAGTCTTTTGCTAGCCTCCATAGCCAATATGAGTTCCACTCATGCATCCAACTCCAAATAAAACCAAGTTATTCCAAAGAGTCCACCATACCTACCTATTAGCATTTGCTATTCCAAGTATATTCATGCTTTTATCTACCTTCCGAATTAAACTTGTTATGTGAAAACTAGTGATTAAAGCTCTCACGAATTTGATGGCACACTTTACTTTTCTTACACTTAATAAAATTGAACCATTGTGTCCATATTTGTTGCATATATGCTTGCGCTTTATAAGTTAAAGTTAGCAGAACCATGTATCATGGGGAATGCTTTCAATATTGCACTTGTACATTGTACCCCGTTGATATCATGATTCTTTTGCTTATGGATTTTGGTGGTGTGAAATAAAAGTGGAACTTGTAAGATCATGGAGTTTGTATGTGTGTTAGAGAAATGCCTGGGCCGCTAGCCTAAGCCATACCTAATCATGGTGGAAACTTGCAGCATAACCATAATGAGCACTCTATGAAGCATCCTCAATAAAACCTATGCAAATAGCAAATAAAAAGATCGCTGAGATGCTTTGTCTGCTTGCCTTGTCATTTTGATTATGGGATAGCTCCTGTATCATGTGCAAGGGGTACCCCGTTGGCGGTTCTCTATGATACATATGTACTTACAATGACAAGAGCTTACTTGTGACTAAAGTTGAGTAGCATGAGGTTCGGTTTTCATAAGTAAGGGGCATGAGATTTCGTCTTATAACTTGTCAAGCATATCCTCTTAGTTGTGTCACTTTAACCTTAATCACCTAAAGATGCTTATGGTAGGGGCAATGAGAGCTGAAAGCTAATAAGTACTATAATTTTTGGAAGCTCTTTATGAGACTTGAATCCCCGCTTCCTTCCATGAAGGCCTTTCTTTTACTTTTATGTTGAGTCTCCACCTTCTATCTTTATGCACCTATTGAGAGAGCATAGTGGCCATTCTTAGTATAATGTGCATTGTCCCAAGACTTGTTGATTGATGCATAACTTTGATATTGCTTGTTCTTAAACTATTTGTATCTAGTCACCCATATGAACTTTGAAGGTGTCCTATGCATTTATGTTTTGCTACTCTATGAGGGACAAGCTGAATGCCACTATGCTATGTTTTCTTTATGTGAAACAAACAAATGTCTTGCAAAGCATTGTTATTCATGAATCCTTTGTTTATGCCTTTTCATGTTACAACATAGTTCCTTTGTCTTATTGTTAGAACTTTAACTTTCATGCTATGTTGAAGTACTATGATCCCAGCTTTCAATGTTTTACAAATACTTTGATCAAGTTTATGATGGTGCATGTCACTTAAAAAATTATTCTTTCTTTTTATCACTTACCTACTCGAGGACGAGCATGAGCTAAGCTTGGGGATGTTGATACGTTGCTAACGTATCTATAATTTGTTATGTTCCATGCTTGGTTTTTATCTACTTTCTTATGTTTTGTTACAACTTTGGAGTATTTTTATACACTTTCTTGAACTAACCTATTAACAAGATGCCACAGTGCCAGTTGCCTGTTTTTTGCTGTTTTTGGTTCCAAGAAAGTCAGAAAATGAATATTCTCGGAATTGGATGGGACAAAAGCCAAAGTAAATATTTTACCGATGGGGACACGGAGCCAGAATACGAGATGGAGAGGGGCCAGAGGGCCCCCACACCACCTGGCCGCGCGGCCAGGCCTGGCCCACGCCAGGGGGTGGTGTGGCCGCCTAGGGAACCCCTCGGCCTCCCCTTCTGACTATAAGATGCCTCTGATACAGAAACCCTAAGCACCCGATCAAAATTCCACAAAAGAGTCTATAGCCGCCGTCATCTCCATCCCTAGATCGGGAGGGATCTAAACCTCTTTCCGGCACCCTGCTGGGGGGAGAATTCACCCTGGAGGCCTTCTTCATCACCATGCAAGCCTCCGGTGTGATGCGTGAGTAGTTCATCCTTGGACTACGGGTGCATGTAGTAGCTAGATGGTTGGTTCTCCTCCTTTGTGCTATCATGTTTAGATCTTGTGAGATCCATTCATGATCAAGATCATCTATTTGTAATCATACATGTTGTGTTTGCTGGATTCCGATGGATATTGAGATGCTATTTCAGATTGATTATTGATTCTATCATGTCTTTGTTATTTCCGATCTTGCATGCTTTCCGTTGTTAGTAGCTATCTTGGCCAAGTAGATGCTAGCAACTCCAAGTGTGAGTATTTGTGCTCGATAGTGGGTTCATGCCTCTAGTAATCTAGGGAAGTGACAGAAATCTCTAAGGTTCTAAATGTGTTGTTGCTACTAGGGAGAAAACAGTAATCCTTTGTTCATAGAACAATCATATTTTTACACACAATGCGTAATGCAATTATCTGTTGCTTGCAACTTAATACTGGAGGGGGTTCAGATGATAACTTGAAGGTGGATTATTAGTCATAGATGCAATTGGATTACGGTCTATGTATAATGTTGTAATGCCCAAGCAAATCTCATATGAGTCAAGATGATTAGTATATGCATGTATGCTTTCTCGATGTTTGTCAATTGCCCTGCTGTAATTTGATCACCCAATATGTCATCTATCTTAAGGAGAATCACCACTAGTGAACTATGGACCCTGGTCCTTTCTTTTACAATCAATCTATAACTGTTTACTATTTTCTGTTTACTTTCTGCAAGCTATTACTTTCTTCCACATGATACGTTTAATCGTTTGTTTTCAGCAAAACCGGTGAGATTGACTACCTCACTATAAGTCGGGGGCAAAATTCTATGGTTGTGTTGTGTAGGATTCCAAGTTGGAAATAGTAGCTTGGAGGTGTTTCGTTGCTCCTACTGGTTCGATAACCTTGGTTTCATAACTGAGGGAAAACCTGCTGCTGTGCTCATCATACCTTCCTCTTGGGGTTCCGCAATGAGCTCGATATATTTTGGGCCATCAATGTCTTAATTAGGATAGATGAGCATGTTATTCCCACTGACTTTATAATTCTTCTAATGCCCGAAGATGAAAGATTATCTATAATACTTGGAAGACCCTTCCTCAGTACTACAGGTGCGTCAGTGGACTACGCAGAAGGGAAGATGATTTTTAACGTTTATGACGCTGAGATCATCCGGTATTTCCCAAAGAAGTTAGAAGCAGGAGAAAGGTATGTTCCACCGGCAAAAAGAGTTCACATGGTAAGTGCCATTGATAAGAGGCATGTAATATCCCAATTTCAGCAACCCTGATTAGTCGTCCACAATGCAAAAATCAGGGGGAACAAAAACATTTTCTTGTTCAATGGTGCAGTGTTTGCTTGTTGTTTGTTTGTGCTTGTGCATGTGAGTGTATACCATATGATACACTCCTTACCCCAACATCAGTAGTCAAAATCTATTTAACAAAACTATCCTGGATCATTTTACATATTCTCAAATGTTCTGGCATTTCAAAACATGAGCCAAGATTCTTATGTAACCAAAACTATTTTAGGTTCTTCTATTGACAAAACTATGGAGAGACATATAATATAATCTCCTTATGTTTTCAAGACAGAACCTTCAACTACTCCTACCTCTAGGATTCTCAAAACCTTGTATAAAGCTTTTGAATTCTACTCCTGGTAGAAATGCCAAGGACTCTCACCTTATTCAAACTCCAGCCCTTCAAAAATGCCCAACCTTACCTCAAGCTAAGTTTGATGGTAGCCCTAGTAGTAGTTGATTTGTTTGTAAGATGAGTTGCCTTGATCTGCTGCTTGACTTGATTGCTTAGAAGTAGTATGAGATACTTTAGGAGCTCATTCTCCAGGATCCAGATACTTTAAGATCACCAAACCCTAAGCAAGAATACCAGATGGACCTGATCTCTAGCCACTAGGTGATCATCAAAAACCCTTAACCAGATCAATTCTGAAGTGATCTAATCTAGAAGCTTCCAAGCCAATGAAGACCAATATAAAGCATGGATCTTTCATACTCATTGCACACTTCAACATCATCCACTTGATGATGCTTTGGTACCTTGCATCCCATCAAAACCATCACCACCAACATACTAGTCAAAAACCCTAAATCTGCCAAATTCGGTTAAGTCTAGAATCTGTTCAAACATCACCTTTTTGAATGTCTCCCTTTCTCAACCCTTGTGCATTTTCGGAAATGCATTTAAAACATCTTGTTAACCATCCTAAGGACTACCAAAGCACACTCTTTCCCTTGGTTAGAAAAATAACTATTCCTGCAAATCTAGTCAACATGCCTATTTTGACAGAAGTTCACACCATTATCCAACCTTCTATGGACCAACTATTTGCATGGTTGTTTTCTACTCATATAGGTATATCAATATCTAATTCACTTGTTCCAAGTGGATCTTTGTGCTTCTTAAACCCACAAGGTTTTGAAGGCTAGTTGATAATCTGCCTTGGTAGGGTTACTTTTTTCAAAGTTTGGAATCCATTCTTGGTTTACTCAAGCAAGATCAATCTCAAACCTCTATACCATGTTGATGTACATCACTTAGCCTATCCATCCATCTATCCCATGCCCCAAGGGGAGATCTGAGCTCCAAGATCCAATAAGGTTTTGTTGGTATGAAATTAACATTACCCTAGATCCCTTTTCCTTGTTTTCTACCAAATTCAAGTTGGATTCTCAAATACCAAGGTTGCTAGTGCTTGTTACACCTAGTGTACACCTTCTACCTTTCTTACAAAGATTTACCAAGGTTTTCGAATAATTATTTTGGACCAAGATCTATTTAATTCCTTTAATAGACAAAACCTCCAAAACTTCTTCCATAAAGGAAAGTTTGATTTTTGCCAAAATAATTCTCCAACTTTTGGCTCTATTGAGGTCCATATATCCTACCCTATCTTCTTACTTCAAAAATAAATATTTTTGAATAGTGTTAATAAATCCTTTTGCCCATTTTCTTAAATGGCAGAGATGGAATAAAAATTGTTTTAAATACTTTTAATCCCCAATAAATCATGGGAAAATTCCTAAAAGTATGGATTCATATTTAGAATCATCTCACATCAAAAACCAACCATGTACAATGTAAAATTTCCAAATGAGCTTCCCTAAACCACTTCAGATCTTTATGAATAAATGATGTTAAGTGGACTTAAAATACTCTGAAAAGTCCCAATTAATTTCCAGGGTTATGCTATGACCTTATCTACCCACCAGTACCATTTCCTCAACTGATCAAAACATCCTTTAAGTACTTACTTCATAACCCTTGCCTTAGTTAAATTTTCCAAACCAATCAAGTCCACTACTCAAAACCCACAAAACTTTCCCCAACCTGATCCACCAAGCTTGCCCAGCAAAACTCACACCCCTTGGTCGTGTACCACTATAGCATCAGCCCTCTCCCTTGTCTAATAGCTCTTGAGTAAGTAATAAAGAGAGAGATAGCAATACCTTTCCCCAAAATATCTTGTATATCAAAACCAACAGTCACCACCCCTCCCCTCCACTCATCTGGTCAAGCACATGGCCCACACACACCCCAGCACCACCCCTCCTGGCCAATCCCTGGCCTCCCCTACTCCCCAACCTCTCCATGAGACAAGTCTAGCATGGACCATCCCTCCTCGGGTTAAAATGGGCCAGAGGCCAGGAAACACTCCCTTGCCTCATTTCCACTCCTATCCCCTTCCTCACCCCTCTCCCGGACACCAGAGCTTCCCCGTCACTCCTCTGTCCAGGAGACGCCGGAGAAGAGGCCTTGGCCATTTTCAAGATCTGGCTAGCATCCTCTCTCCCCAGCTCCTCTATCTGACCCTGCTTTTCTTTTGATCCAGGACCGCCTCCTCGAAGCTGCATCGACGCGCTCCGGTGAGCTAGCCTCGGTCGTCCTCGCGCGAGCATCACCCTATCATCAAACCCGCCATTGCCGCCCCTCGTCGGACTCGCCCTGGAGTCCTCCCTCGCCCTGTAGCCTCTCCATCCCCTCCCGGCGACCCCAGGTGAGCCTCCTCGCGAAACCTCGCCTCCAGCTAGGGTTCCTCCCATCCACGCCCTTGCGTGAGGAAGATGACACCGCGGCTGTTGGATCAGATCTAATCCCACGACCGACGAGGCTTGATACCCCTTCGGGGCCCTGCTCTAGCTGACCGGTGGGGCCGGCTTGTCAGTGGTTTGAACCACCTTCCCACACCTGGATCCGTCGGGAGGGCTGGATTTCCCCGGGGTGGCCCAGTTCCCGTTTAGAGCTGGCCCACGAGTTCCTGTGCCCTCCCTTTTTCTTTTTATAGTTTATTTCTATGCAATATCCACTGCCAAGATTAAATTCAGATAAAAATGAAAAATACCACTAAATGGCTAGATCTAAATGTTGACTTGCCCTATGAGGTTTTCTCTACCATCTAGAGTAGTCTCCTACCAATATTTATCTTCGTCATTTGCTGGATTTAAATCTACTAAAATGTGTCTTTTACACCAAATAAATTCCTCTGTAAGATGTACATAACCAAATGGGATGAAACAAAGTTTCCCTGAAAGGTAGTTGATATACCTATCTAATATCCCTTGTCTCCAGCTAAGTGGAGCTATAGATCGGAAGATATAAAAATGACAAGTTTAATTATATTCTATCTTTAGAAAATTCTCTAGGCCAATATATGAAATGTATTGACCTAATTCCAACTCTCTGTGATGTGGTACACTAAGGTATACCAAAATCCAGGAGATCAAATTTAATTGAGGCTCCGTTTCATTTTGGTGAATTAAGTATCGCTGTATAGTGTTATGTCCATAGAAAAATCACTAAAGGAGTTTGACAACTCCAAAAAGAGTGAATCTAATATCAACAGAAATGTATTCTAAATTCCTATCCTGTGCCCTTGGATTCAACTCAAAAGATTTTGTAGTTTTAATTTGGTGAAAAAGACAAAACAGCTCCAGAACTGCCCTTGGGAGTTTCCTGAGGGAATTCTGTTAATTATTTTGGAGTGATTCCAACTCTCAGATATTCAGAAATCAAACTCCATAAAATCACCCAAGGAAATAATTTTTGGAGCTCCAGAACTTTTCTGGTGAATTATTTTCTAAAACTAGAGCTTTTATTCATAAGAAATTAAAGAAAAGTGATAAAATAGTGAAACCACTTTTGTTGGCCTTATTTGTGAATATCTACTTGATGGTATCATCTTTGCATATTGATATCATACAGACCCAATCCTAGTTCTAAATCCCCTTAATAGGTGGTACTTGGACAAATAAATCATAAAACAAAGACCACAAGGGCAATTAAAGTAATTCCAATTACAACCAACTCAATGTATCACAACCTACTGAATTTGAGTAATGGGTGGTGGTATGTTTGTTTTCTGTATTGTAATGATGCTTGCATGCCTTGTGTTGATTGTGGTTTTGTTTGCTTGCATCTGTTATCTGGACGATGATAGTTGCGATGAAATCGGAGATCAGACGAAGTGGATTTTATTGGTATTATTGGTTATCTGAAGAAGAAGTCCAGGGACATATATGCCATATTGCTGATCACAGGCAAGCCACCTTCTTGCTCATACGCCTTGTCCCACTGTTTTACTTATGCATGTTTTATCAACTGTTTATTAAAACTGCACGGTTTTACTATTGGTTGATGTATATATATATATTGTAGTGGTTTGGCTCCTCCGAACTATCACACTCTGGTACTAGTAAGTACAACCCCCTTGATGACACATACTAGTCCCTAGTAGAATAGATGGTGCATATCACCATAATCGTCTGGAGACCCCGTTTTAGCCGAAGCAAAACTAGAGGATGGGAAGACCCCCGGAAAAGTCTTACAAAAATGTTTTATGATAAAACCTTGGTGAGGTGGGACCTCCCAAGAGATGTTGAGAAAGAAAAAGGTTTTGTTTTACAAAATGCTGAAGGAAAGCTGAAGGAAAAAGGTTTACGAAAATGCACCCGGTTCTTTGCAGTTTAGCTATAACAATTTAACCCGTGCAACCACATTACTCTGGAATGGGACAGGGCTGGATTTGATGTTGTTTATTCTGGTATAATCTGCCTCACAACAACTACAGGGGATAAAAATCCCTGGAGGGTGGGCCTTCTCCTGTAAGGGTCCATGTGAGACATCGACCTAGAGAAGGAAGGAACGGTCTGCGGGCCTCCACGCGTTACTATGAGCCCCTCATTGAAAGCGCACACTTGGGAAGTGGAAAAAGCACTCCAGTTGGCTTGAGAACTATATAGGGCGTCCGGTGTTGAGGGAAACAACACTGATAGGGTAGGCACTTATATTGGAGTAGGCATCCGAAGAGTCTTGATCGGTTACTCGACCCACGATCGGTGTAGATCAGGGTGGGGTACCCGGATGGTGTGGGTAAAGTGTACAACCTCTGCAGAGTGTAAATCTATTCGAATAGCCGTGTCCGCGGTTATGGACAAACTTCTGTAGAGCAGTGCTGGTTTTGTTTTCAAAAAGGATTTCTGAAAAGCAATGGCTTTGGAAATGTTTTGACCATGGGATGGTCGGAAAGGATACCTGTTTTGACAATGGGATGGTCAGAAAGAAATGAAACGAGTTTGGTCATGGGATGACCGAAAGGAAGGAACAAATGGGTGACCCAATCCTAGTGTTTTCCAACATGTTTCAAAAAGGTTTCCAAAATGTTTTATAAAAGTTTACAAAAAGATATGTAGATGCTTTATCTACAAGAGAAACTATTTGAGGAAAGAACCTCCCTCGGAGCCCTCCTACTACCACAGCCATATTGCATATCCTCTTGTTATTATTACTCTCTTAAGGTGGTTTGCGAGTACATTCAAAGTACTCACTAGCATTGTCCCTGGCTATTAACTTAGTTAGATATCAAGAAGAAGAGGATGTTGGCGACTATGCGAGCTAGGACGTTCTCCCAGTCAGTTGCCTGTAGGTTAAGGCATGACTTGGGCTCTACGCTTGATGAAGTTCCGCTAATGAATATTGATGTAACCATAATGGCATGTAAGGTATGACATGTATCCGGTTAAGTGATGGATGTTTTCCTTTGATACTTGTCGGTTATGTGCCACGACTAACTGATCATGGGATCGTGGTGTTTGCATAACAGGGATTCTCGAAGGATTAATCCGGAGGCCCCCACAGACTTGGTATCAGGGCCATCCTAACTGTAGGAGAACCTTAGTTAGCCTGGTCGTTAGGCAGGAAAACTATTTTGGAAACACCGACTTTCAAAAACTAATTCCACAAAACATTTCAAAAGATTCTACTTCTTATCCTCTCCTAATTTAAATGATTTTGAAACATGGTTTCCTCTATCCCTCGTCCAAATTTCAAAACTATGGATTTCAAATTACTAGGATCTAGAACCCGGTGAAGACGTTGAAGACAAGATGCAGAGAAGCAACTACCAGCAAATACAAGGAGACTACAAGATCGCCCTACCAGCGGAATCCTCCTAACCCAAAGAAATCAAGTACCACACTCTCGAGAAGCGTCCGATGAGACGGCGAAGGCCTCATTCGCAAGATAGTGACCGAGACCTCAATAATGTGATCTCTAGGATCAATAGTCCTAAGACTAGGATTCGCCTTCATCACGAGTAGTCAACTCCTTGGTCCCCATAGTAGGCCATGTTTGCTTGCCTAAGTGCATCATGTATTGCTTGATGTGTGCTATTGGCCAAAGACTTTGCAATCCCCCTTGCTCTGTTCACCTTGTATTTGTGTTCTGGTTGCTTAGACCTCTGACAAATGTGACCCGAGGAGCGGTACCCTACCTAGTAACTCAGGAAGAACCCCTGGTTAATTATCGCCAATGAGAACCTAGATTAACCTCGGGAGTTTATGAGAGGCGAAGAATCGCTAGAAACAGAAGCCCGACCTCGTCAAGTCAGAGCAACTCGAAGAGTTCACCTCAGCATGATGGCATACCTCGTCCAACTCACCTCTCAAGATTCGTCGATAGCGCAACACTCCCTTATTCATCGGCCTGTTACAGCAAGAAATCCCGTAGAAGCCGGAAATCAAGCACCGGAGAATCCTCGATATCCACGAAAAATCACCAGACTTACCTACCAATACAAGAAGTGAAGACCTAACTACACTAACCCTCGATATATTAGAGCTTCCGACAGCCCCAAAGAGACTAATAATTTTAGTTTACCCCACCCAAATCCATAGGAAGTTCCTCCCCGAAAGGCTAGATCACTCCAAAATCCTAAAGACGGGACTGCCTGAAGACAAAGAGTCTACTCCGCCATCGAGCAGAAGCAACATCTGGGATTCCAAGGAAGACGTCTCCTCTGAAGCTGGAGGCCTCTACCCTGACGAAAGACGAACAAGAAGAGTCGTTAACAGCTAATCTGCCCTGAGCTAACTCCTTAAGGCTTCGCAGGAAAACCACCCCAGGTTCTCACAATAGAATGACACTCGAGGACTCCACTCAAGACCCTAGGAGATACAACCTTCCTTATCACCACGTCAGCACCTCAAGACGAAAGATATGCACCACCCTCGAAGGACCTTAATGAAGCTCTAAGGAGGAAATAGTAGTGTAGTCTCAAGCTACCCTAGTGTAACCCCAAGGAGGAAAGACCCGCGTCTTTCCCACAAAAAGAGAATAACCCTCTACCAGAAGAAATCCAGTAGTTAGATCCGAAGACGTAAACTAGGATACAAGAATCCCTTAAGAGAGAGACGTCGTTAATCCTTATAGAAGAAAGATCACTCCTCACAACCCCAATTGAATCCCGCTCAACACTAGTGCATCCTAGACGATTGAAGTTCAACCTCACCATCGTAATGACCCTGTTCCAAGACAAAGCCAACAAGTTAGTACGCGAGAAACACATGGCACTAACTCCAACACAAAATCCCCTAACCCTACTCTCCTAAATCTCGGGACGAGACTCTTTTAAGGGAGAAAGGTCTGTAACATCCCAATTTCAGAAACCCTGATTAGTCATCTAGAATGCAAAAATCAGAGGGAACAAAAACTTTTTCTTGTTCAATGGTGCAGTGTTTTCTTGTTGTTTGTTTGTTCTTGTGCATGTGAGTGTATACCATATCATACACTCCTCACCCCAACATCAGTAGTCAAAAGCTATTTAACAAAACTATCCTGGCTCGTTTTACATATTCTCAAATGTTCTAGCATTTCAAAACATGAGCCAAGATGCTTATGTAAACAAAACTATTTTAGTAGCTTCTATTGACAAAACTATGGAGAGATATATAATATAATATCCTTATGTTTTCAAGACAGAACCTTCAACTACTCCTACCTCTAGGATTCTCAAAACCTTGTATAAAACTTTTGAATTCTACTTATGGTAGAAATACCAAGGACTCTCACCTTATTCAAACTCTAGCCCTTCAAGACTGTCCAACCTTACCTCAATCTAAGTTTGATGGTAGCCCTAGTAGTAGTTGATTTGTTTGTAAGATGAGTTGCCTTGATCTGCTGCTTGACTTGATTGCTTAGAAGTAGCATGAAATACTTTAGGAGATCATTCTCCAGGAGCCAGATACTTTAAGATCACCAAACCCTAAGCAAGAATACAAGATTGACCTGATCTCTAGCCACTAGGTGATCATCAAAAAACCCTTAACTAGATCAATTCTGAAATGATCTAATCTAGAAGCTTCCAAGCCAATGAAGACCAATATCAAGCATGGATATTTCATACTCATTCCACACTTCAACATCATCCACTTGATGATGCTCTAGTATCTTGCATCTAATCAAAATCATCACCACCCACATACTAGTCAAAAACCCTAAATCTGCCAAATTTGGCTAAGTCTGGAATCTATTCCAACATCACCTTTTTGAATATCTCCGTTTCTCAACCCTTGTGCATTTTTGGAAATGAATTTAAACCACCTTGTTAACCATCCTAAGGACTACCAAGGCCCACTCTTTCCCTTTGTTAGATCATCCTCCAACCCACCTGTTCTTGATGGTCTTGCAGGCAAGAAAAAAGACTATTCATGCAAATCTAGTCAACATGCCTATTTTGACAGAAGCTCACACCATCATCCAACCTTCTATGGACCAAATATTTGCATGGTTGTGTTCTAATCATATAGTTATATCAATATCTACTTCACTTGTTCGAAGTGGATCTTTGTGCTTCTTAAACCCACAAGGTTTTGAAGGCTAGTTGATAATCTGCCTTGGCAGGGTTACTTTTTTCAAAGTTTGGAATCAATTCTTGGTTTACTCAAGCAAGATCAATCTCAAACCTCTATACCATGTTGATGTACATCACTTGTCCTATCCATCCATATATCCCATTCCCCAAGGGGAGATCTGAGCTCCAAGATCTAATAAGGTTTTGTTGGTATGAAATTAACATTACCCTAGATCCCTTTTCCTTGTTTTCTACCAAATTCAAGTTGGATTCTCAAATACCAAGGTTGCAAGTGCTTGTTATACCTAGTGTACACAATATACCTTGCTTACAAAGATTTACCAAGGTTTTTGAATAATTATTTTGGACCAAGACCTATTTAATTTCTTTAATAGACAAAACCTCCAAAACTTCTTACATAAAGGAAAGTTTGATTTTTTCCAAAAAACTTGTCCAACTTTTGGCTCTATTGAGTTCCTTATATCCTAACCTATCTTCTTACTTTAAAAATAAATATTTTTGAAGAGTCTTAATAATTCTTTTTGCCCATTTTCTAAAATGGTAGAGATGGAATAAAAATTGTTTTAAATACTTTCAATCCCCAATAAATCATGGGAAAATTCCTCAAAGCATGGATTCATGTTTAGAATCATCTCACATGAAAAACCAACCATTTCCAATGTAAAATTTCCAAATGAGCTTCCATAAACCACTTCAGCACTTTATGAATAAATGATTTTAAGTGGACTTAAAATCCTCTGAAAAGTCCCAATTAATTCCCAGGGTTATGCTATGACCTTATCTACTGACCAGTACCATTTCCTCAACTTATCAAGACCTCCTTTAAGTACTTACTTCATAACCCTTGCCTTAGTTAAATTTTCCAAACCAATCAAGTCCACTACTCAAAACCTACCAAACTTGCCCCAACCTGATCCACCAAGCTGTCCCAGAAAAACTAACACCCCCTTGGTCGTGTACCACTGTAGCATCAGCCCTCTCCCTTTTCTAATAGCTCTTGAGTAAGTAATAAAGAGAGAGACAGGAATACCTTTCCCCAAAATATCTTGTATATCAAAACCAGCAGCCACCACCCCTCCCTTCCACTCATCTGGTCGAGCACATGGCCCACACACACCCCGACACCACCCCTCCCGGCCAATCCCTGGCCTCCCCTACTCCCCAACCTCTCCATGAGCTAAGTCTAGCATGGACCTTCCCTCCTCGGGTTAAAAAGGGCCAGAGGCCAGGAAACACTTCCCCTGCCTCATTTCCACTCCTATCCCCTTACTCACCCCTCTCCTAGACACCCAGAGCTTCCCTTTCACTCCTCTATCAAGGAGACACCGGAGAAGAGGCCTCGGCCATTTTCAAGATTTGGCTAGCATGCTCTCTCCCCTGCTCCTCTATCTCTGCATGACACCCTACCAGGATCTCCCCGCCCCCCTGCATCTCACCCTGCTTTTCTTTTGATCCAGGACCGCCTCCTCGAAGCTGCACCGACCCACTCTGGTGAGCTAGCCTCGGTCGTCCTCGTGGTAGCATCACCCCTTTGTCAAACCTGCCATTGCTACCCTCCCCGGACTCACCCTAGAGTCCTCCGTAGCCCTGCAGCCTCACCATCCCCTCCTGATGACCCTAGGTGAGCCTCCCCACGAAACCTTGCCGCCAGCTAGGGTTCCTCCCATCCGTGCCCTTGCATGAGGAAGACGATCCCGCGGCCGTTGGATCATATCTAATCCAATGACTCATGGGGCTTGATACCAGCGGGGCCGGCTTGTTAGCGGTTTGAACCACCTTCTTGCGGTTGGATCCGTTAGGTGGGCTGGATTTCCCCAGGGCGGCCCAGTTCCCATTTAGAGCTGGCCCACCAGTTCATGTGCCCTCCCTTTTTCTTTTTATAGTTTTTTCTATGCAATATCCACTGCCAGGATTAAATTCAAATAAAAATGAAAAATACCACTAAATGGCTGGATCTAAATTTTGACTTGCCCTATGAGGTTTTCTCTACCATGTAAAGCTAGTCTCCTACCAATATTTATCTTTGTCATTTGCTAGATTTAAATCTACTAAAATGTGTCTTTTACACCAAATAAATTCCTCTGTAAGATGTACATAACCAAATGGGATGAAACAAAGTTTCCCTGAAATGTAGTTGATATACCTATCTAATAGCCCTTGTCTCTAGCTAAGTGGAGCTATAGATATGAAGATATAAAAATGACAATTTAATTATATTCTGTCTTTAGAAAATTCTCTAGGACAATATATGAAATGTATTGACCTAATTACATCTCTCTGTGATGTGGTACACTAAGGTCTACCAAAATCCAGGATATCAAATTTTATTGAGGCACTGTTTAATTTTGGTGAATTAATTATCTCTGTATAGTGTTATGTCCATTGAAAACTCACTAAAGGAGTTGACAACTCCAAAAAGAGTGAATCCAATTTCTGCAGAAAGGTATTCTAAATGCCTACCCTGTGCCCTTGGATTCAACTCAAAAGATTCTGTAGTTTTATTTGGTGAAAAAGACAAAACAACTCCAGAACTGCCTTGTGAGTTTCCTGAGGGCATTCTGGTAATTATTTTGGAGGGATTCCAACTCTCAGCTATTCAGTACATCAAACTACACAAAATCACCCAAGTAAATAATTTTTGGAGCTCCAGAACTTTTCTAGTGAATTATTTCATAAGAAATTAAAGAAAAGTGATAGAATTGTGAAACCACTTTTGTTGGCCTTATTTTGTCAATACCTACTTGATTGTATCATCTTTGTATATTGATATCATACAAACCCAAGCCTAGTTCTAAATCCCCTTAATAGGTGGTATTTGTACAAATAAATCATAAAACAAAGACCACAAGGGAAATTAAAGTAATTCCAATTACAACCAACTCAATGTAAGTAATGGGTGGTATGTTTGTTTTCTGTATTGTAATGATGCTTGCATGCCTTGTGTTGATTGTGGTTTGGTTTGCTTGCATGTGTTATCTTGACGACGATAGTTGCGATGAAAACGGAGATCAAACGAAGTGGATTTTATTGGTATTATTGGTTATCTAAAGAAGAAGTCCAGGGACATATATGCCATATTGCTGATCACAAGCAAGCCACCTTATTTCTCATAAGCCTTGTCCCACTGTTTTATTTATGCATGTTTTATCTACTGTTTATTAAAACTGCACTGTTTTACTATTGGTTGATGTATATATATGGTAGTGGTTTGGCTCCTCCGAACTATCACACTCTGGTACTACTATGTACAACCCCCTTGATGACACCTACTGGTCCCTAGTATAATAGATGGTGCATATCACCATAACCCTCTAGAGACCCCGTTTTAGCCGAAGTAAAACTAGAGGATGGGAAGACCCCCGAAAAAGTTTTACCAAATGTTTTATGATAAAACCTTGGTGAGGTGGGACCTCCCAAGAGATGTTGAGAAAGAAAAAGGTTTTGTTTTACAAAATGCTGAAGGAAAGCTGGAGGAAAAAGGTTTACAAAAAGGCACCCGGTTCTTTGTAGTTTAGCTATAACAACTTAACCCGTGCAACCACATTACTCTGGAATGGTACATGGCTGGATTTGATGTTGTTTATTCTAGTATAAGCTGCCTCGCAACGACTACAAGGGATAAAAATCGCTGGAGGGTGGGTTTTCTCCTGTAAGGGTCCATGTGAGACATCAACCTGGAGAAGGATCGAAGGGTCTGCGGGCCTCCACGTGTTATTATGAGCCCCTCATTGAAAGCACACACTCCGGTTGGCTTGAGAACTATATAGGGTATCCCGGTGTTGAGGGGAACAACACTCATAGGGTAGGCACTTATATTGGAGTGGGAATCCGGAGAGTCTTGATCGGTTACTCAACCCAGGATCGTCGGTGTATATCAGGGTAGGGTACCCGGATGGTGTGGGTAAGTGTACAAACTCTGTAGAGTGTAAATCTATTAGAATAGCCATGTCCGCGGTTATGGATGGGTTGGACAAACTTCTGTAGAGCGGTGCTGGTTTTTTTTTCGAAAAGGATTTCTGAAAAGCAATGGCTTTGGAAATGTTTTGACCATGGGATGGTCTGAAAGGGTACATGTTTTGACCATGGGATGGTCAGAAAGGAATGAATGGAGTTTGTTCATGGGATGACCGAAAGGAAGGAACAAATGGGAACCTCCCTCGGAGCCCTCCTACTACCACAACCATATTGCATATCCTCTTGTTATTATTATTCTCTTAATGTGGTTTGCGAGTACATTCAAAGTACTCACTGGCATTGTCCCTGGCTATTAACTTGGTCATATATCAAGAAGAAGAGGATGTTGGTGACTATGCGAGCTAGGACGTTCTCCCAGTCAGTTGCCTGTAGGTTAAGGCATGACTCGGACTCTACGCTTGATGAAGTTCCGCTGATGAATATTGATGTAAATATAATGGCATGTAAGGTATGTCATGTATCCGCTTAAGTGATGGATGTTTCCTTTGATACTTGTCAGTTATGTGCCACGACTAACTGATCATGGGATCATGGTGTTTGCATAACAGGGATTCTCGGAGGATTAATCCGGGGGCCCCCACAAGGCAACCAAAGGTAAGAATTCGAGAAGAGAGAAGAGGTTGAGTTATTCAACCATTTTCAATAAATGCTTAGTGGGAGTCAACCCATTTTCGTTAATTTAGTAGAATAAAGAAATAAGAGTTCATCGTATTCCTACCACTTTTTCACAGACATTCTTGTGGAAGCGCGCCCGTGAAGGTGCAGCTGTCAAAATGTTGTAGAAACATTGAGTGAATGAGTAGAGAATAATAATAAGAATAAAAGTTTGAGTTTTCTATTTACAGAAGCTAAATTTTTGCTTTTAATATGCTTATGTTTTTTGATAGTTTTTACTGCCACTTTTCTATTAAAAACTAGGTATCCTAGAAGAAATAGAATTTTTTTGATGATTACTGATGGTTTAACGACCAACTATACAGCGGGAATAAAAATTCTAGCCGTATAGTTCCGGTCGTATAGTTGTCTTTGCCATTGATACATTGCAAATGTATCTATAATTTTTTATGTTCCATGCTTAGTTTTAACCACTTTCTTATGTTTTGTTCCAACTTTGGAGTACTTTTCATATGATTTCTTAGACTAACCTATTAACAAGAGCCACAGTGCTAGCTACCTGTTTTCTGCTGTTTTTGGTTCCAACAAAGTCAGAAAATGAATATTCTCGGAATTGGGCGGGACAAAAGCCAAAGTGCCTATTTTTCCGGAAGGGATCAAGTGCCAGAATACGAGACGGAGAGGGACCAGGGGGCCACCACACCACCTGGCGGCGCGGCCCAGCCTGGCCCGCGCTAGGGGTGGTGAGGCTAGCCCTGGCACCCCCTTGGCCTCTCCTTCCGCCTATAAGTTGCCCTCGAGACGAAAACCCTAAGTACCCGATCAAAAATCCACAAAAGAGTCTGTAGCCGCCGTCATCTCCATCCCTCGATCGGGAGGGATCTGAAGCTCTTCCTGTCACCCTGCCGGAGAGGGGAATTCACCCTGGAGGCCTTCTTCATCACCATGCAATCCTACGGTGTGATGCGTGAGTAGTTCATCATTGGACTACGGATCCATGTAGTAGCTAGATGGCTGGTCGCTCCTCCTTTGTGCTTTCATGTTTAGATCTTGTGAGCTCCGTTCATGATCAAGATCATCTATTTGTAATCCATACATGTTGTGTTTGCAGGGATCCGATGGATATTGAGATGCTATTTCAGATTGATTATTGATTCTATCATGTCTTTGTTATTTGAGATCTTGCATGCTTTCCGTTGTTCGTAGCTATCTTGTCCAAGTAGATGCTAGCAACTCCAAGAGTTAGTATTTATGCTCGACAGTGGGTTCATGCCTCTGGTAATCTGGGGGAAGTGACAGACATCTCTAAGGTACTAGATGTGTTGTTGCTACTATGGAGAAAACAACAATCCTTTGTTCATAAAACAATCGTATTGTTTACTTTACACGCAGTTCGTAAAGCAATAATCTGTTGCTTGCAACTTAATACTGGAGGGGGTTCGGATGATAACCTGAAGGTGGATTATTAGTCATAGATGCAGTTGGATGGCGGTCTATGTATTATGTTGTAATGCCCAATCAAGTCTCAGAGGAGTCAAGATGATTATTATATGCATGTATTGCTTTCTCGGTGTTTGTCAATTGCCCCGATGTAATTTGTTCACCCAACATGTTATCTATCTAAGGAGAGCCACCTCTAGTAAACTATGGATCCCAGTCCTTTTCTTTACATACAATCTATAAATTGTTTACTGCTTTGTGTTTACTTTCTGCAAACTTTTACTTCTTTCCATTCGATATGTTTAATCCTTTGTTTTCCGCAAAACACGGTTAGATTGACAACCTCATCGCAAGTTGGGGACAAAGTTTTGTGGTTGTGTTGTGCAGGTCTCCATGTTGCTACTAGCACCGGTAGTGCGCCCTGCCAAAGCTCAGCTAGTAACACCTTTGGGGTGTTTCCTTGCTCCTACCGGTTCGATGAAACCTTGGTTTCATAATTGAGGGAAAACTTTCTACTGTGCTCATCATACCTTCCTCTTGGGGTTCCCAGTGAGCTCTACGTCGATCGTCGAGTGCATCAGCCATCAACAAATTTTCTTCGAAGGGCACAGAGAGTTTAACAACCAACTATACGGCGGGAATAAAACTTCTAGCCATATAGTTCCGGTCGTATAGATATCGATGCTTTCGTACAAAAAATTATGAAAAGTACTGAGAGTTTAACGACCAACTATATGGTGGGAATAAAAGTTCTGGCCGTATAGATATCAATGCCTTCGTAGATTTATATTCCAAAAGTACTAGGAGCTTAACAACCAACTATAAGGCGGGAATAAAAATTCCGGCCGTATAGTTCCGGTCGTATAGATATTGAAGCTACTTCTAGGAATTTATCTCAAGAGACAGAAGGTTTAACGACCAAATATACGGCAGGATCATTTTGATCCGGCCATATAATTGTGCCCGTATAGCTGTTTTATAATTAAAGAAACCCTAGTTGTCGGTGCCGCCGCAACTATACGGGAGGAGCAACATCATCCGCCCGTATAGTTCCGGCAGTATAGGTCGGCACGACCACTTAATCGCACCAGGGCGGCAGATTCTTCCTCCTCTCCTCATTATTTCTTTCATATTCTCTCTCCAAACCTTTCAAAATTCACCTAGAACTTTTGATTCTTCGCGGATTTCATTCGTTTGAGTGGGGGAATCAACAGATCGGTATGGTTCTCTCCCTATCCATGCTTTATTTTCAGATTTCCATGGTTGAAATTTTCGTATTGATCTAGTATATGAACTCAAGCCTATTTAGTTTTTCCTGTTAATTTTTCACGTTAGGATTGAATTTTTCCTCGTAGAATTGTTCACATATCATATAGAAACTATATGCCTAAGGTTTTATGGTGAAATTTTTCAGTGCATCACCATGAAGAAGATCGGTAGCCTCTTTTGTTCAAGGAAGCGCTAACGGGGAGAGGGATCAAGTTCAGGGGCCCGAGCTTTGCACAACTCCAAGATGGTAATTTTTTTATCGAGGTGGGTGCTGCCCATGAGTTGGGCCGACCATAACTTTCTCACCGCGGCGGGGTTGAAGATGGACTTTGACCTCATGTGCAATAGGTCGGGGTTGGTGGTGATCAGCTTCGCAAGCCACGACACCTACGCTGAACTCACCCATGAGTTCCTTGCCTCCTTCTACGACGACCACAAGGAGAAAGGTAACATGCGCACTATCAGCTTCAACATGAACCGGCAGCACTATGATGTAAGCTTTGAACAATTCTGTGACACCTTTAGCCTCCCTCGTACTGGGGAGCCCAATATTACTAACCTCTATAGCGCCACAAGTGGAGAAACTTGGGAGGCTATTTATGTTAATGGTGGCAGTCACTTCTATCAAAAGAAGATGTCCATCATTCAGAACCAAACCATTCGCTACTTTGCTTTGTTCCTCGCCAACACAATGTTGGGAAGGGGTGATACTGGTTCCATGGCTAATGCGGACATAGCAATGATCACCAAGGCTCTCTTCCCCACTGCAACGCAAAGCCCCTATCCTGCAGCTCTACTCATCCAACACTTCCGCCACCAGAGCAACAAGACCAAAGGTGATATTCGCATTGGTGGATTGGTAACCCACCTTGCCTATGCACTGGACGTTGTACTACCTATTATGGGACCTGTTGACGGCTCCAAACTTATGGACGTCAAATATTTGACTGCTTGTGGCTTCCTTGGTGTTTACCATGCTAACTTGAGGCTCTGAGCATATCAATTTGGTTATCTTAATGATGTACAGGGTGAGCAGGTTCAGCTTCCATGTCCCCAAGCCTTCTTGATTGTGGAGAAGGACACTTGGATCCTCACCAAGGACCAAGTGACGGAGATCTTGGCCGAGCTCCAACCCGAGGAAGAGGAAGATGAAGGCCAGCAGGATGAGTAGGAGCAGGAGAAGGAGGATGAGGGAGAGCAGGGATACGACCCTTCTTGGGAAGGACAACAGCAGCAGTAGCCAGGAGGAGCCTGGGAACCGTGGCCCAACCAACCACAACAGGGGTACGGCTACGTCCCCTATGAGGAGTTCCAACAGCTCAACCAACGCGTTGGGGAGATTGACCATACTCTTCAGGATGTGAATAAAGATGTGAACACTCTGACTCACAACTTCAGTCACTTCATGACCCACTTCCCCGACTTCTACCAGCAGTATCCGCGCTAGCCGCCAAATGACGGCAACAACTGAGCCGGGCAATAACCTAAGCTTAGGGGAGGTTTGAAAACCTCCAAACTTTGCATTCATGTTTTTATTTCTTCTTTTGATTTATTTCTTCAAAGAATTGCGTGTTTATTTTCAGTTTTGCATTCCTAAACCAAAAATGCAAAAAAATTAGTTGTAATTTCGTTTGCAAGTTTATTTCCTTTGTTTCTCTTGGAGATTGCTTAATTTCAGGTGACTTGGCGATATGGAAATATAGGAGAGGTTTGACTAAAATATAAGAATGAAGCAAGAAAGAGGAGTATTACATTCCTTTCATCACACAACCTTAAACTGGTCCTACAATTATTTACCATCTTGCACTGGAGTCACCCCCACTTAGCTTTTTATCCTACGAATTCTATTCCTTTGCTAGTGT
This sequence comes from Avena eriantha, assembly GCA_910589775.1. Classification (NCBI taxonomy): domain Eukaryota; kingdom Viridiplantae; phylum Streptophyta; class Magnoliopsida; order Poales; family Poaceae; genus Avena; species Avena eriantha. The sequence continues at coordinate 283,574,235 of OU342745.1, read as the reverse complement.
CTCCTTTTTAGCTTTGAAATAATGAGCAATGAACTTGGTTAAAATACTTCCTACATTTTTACAACAAGAAAAAGCATCTGAAAGATGACTTGAGTCCATGCTTAGCTCAAAGAATTTGATTTTAGAACTACTCCATCCAATTGTGCTTAATATAAATAGACTCGATAGCACCCTTGATTAAAATTGTTTGATTAAATGGATGCTTCGAAGCAGTAGAAATTATGCCACTACTTTTTCTAATAATTACCATAAGATATTGCTTTACGCGTGTCATTACAACTCTACCGTGCTCCATGCAGAACTATTAACTCTGCTGGCCAACGAATGATCTAAATGTGGGAAACCACTTGATTTCAGCCATTGAGTTACGTAAACTTCTGTAGAAGCAATGCTATGCTGTGTAAATTTTGTAGTCTCCTCATGGTTTCATGTTCCAAGTGAAGTTGTAGTACTCCTCTGACCCATTATTGCTCAACATTATTTGTTGGCATGGTCAGGCGTGCAAAACACAACCCCAATTAACATGTTAAAAACAATGGCATGATTTCTCTATGAAAGAGCTGAAGTTTTTGAAAGAAAAGAGAAAGAAAAAGGTGCTTTGAGAGTCTTGAAATTTTGACATGGGAGTAGATGAGTTGTTCTTAAATTAAATATTTTGATGCCATAGTTGTCAACACCCGGATTTTTAATCCCAGATGCCCATTATGCCATACCTCGCAATCCCAAGATTACCATTTTTGCGAGAGATAACGGATTGGATATCAGAGTACATCATCCATTACAAACCATACATAAGGTCTTGCACAAATAAGGATCTCATGATCCAGTCTTAATACAACAAGCAGCGGAAAATAAAAGATAAGCGTAGCGGTCGGGTCCATCTTCAGTGGCACAGGCAATGCTGACGAAGGCAGATAGTCCTAGTTATCATAGCCATCCTGCTGGCCATCATCTTGGTAATCTCCTTCATAGTCTGGCCATGAGAATAGCCAGGGACAAAAGCTATGAGTACTCTTTAATTACTCGCAAACTACCACTAACAAGTAATATAGTTCTAAGTTAAAGTGCTAACTCTATGTTTAACTATAAGGTTAAGTTTGAAACCTAAGCTGAGTTCTGAAGCAAAGAAAGATAAAATAAAGTTCTAGAATCACTTAAGTTGGGAAGCTTTTGTCATAAACACAACCCTATTGTCGTCAAGTCAAGATTCAACAATCATTTCATAAGTCATTTTGAAAACATCTGACAATGAAACAGTATGGCCATTCCAACTATCCACAACCGCGGACGCGGCTATTCGAATAGTTTGACACTCTGCAGAGGTGGTACACTTTCACCACAAGATTCGATACATCTGTCAGGGATAACCCTGAACCATCATACTTAGTATGCAGATAATCAAACATAACCTTTCCTTTACACACCCTAGTATAAGCACCTCTCCTATGAGCATGGCCTCCCAACCATGACCATCAGTCATCTTGGGCACTGCATAGGTGGACAACATTGAGAGGTAGCCTCAGCTCAAACCTCTCCCGCAAGGGAACTAATACTAATGCATATAAACTTCTGGCTAAGCCTTACCCAATTCAGGTATTGTGGTTGTACGGTAAATTTGGAATGGTATTGCATCCGAATCCAACCATCAGTTTTATAAAAGGGTTAAGGCTCATGCCTCAACATTTCACCATCATAAACCATTTGTGTTTCTCAACACATGTCAAAACATCTCAATAGAATGACTCATCATTACAAGGTTTTCACAATTCATTTTCACGAAGTGTTGCCATTTAAAGTGACTAAGTGTTTATCTACCTAAACTACTAAGTTAAGAGTGTTCACTAAGGTGGAGATGATGGGATCAAGCTCATGCCATAGAATGACATCTAAAGGATTCTATATAGGCCAAGTTGTATACTCTTTATGCTACCTTCAAAACAAGTAAAGAACTTTGGGTAAAGTAAAGGAAGTTAAGCTTGAAAACAATACTTGGAGTAACTAAATAGTCAAGGTGATATGACTCAAGCATGCCTATAGCATATTTGATCAAGTTATCTAGCTTAATTCTAACTTGCTAACAGTAGCTTGCCTTGGTTGGTGCAGTGGTTGAAGTTTTCTTCTTCTTCTTGGTAGAACTCCTCCTCCTCCGCATAGACTTGGTCGGTACTATCGTCTATAAATACATACGGAGTACACAATCACCAAACAATACTTTACTAATTTGCATTCTAAGACACACATTTGATGATGTATTATCATCACAAGCATCACAAGTTTTATTAACTAGTTTCATCCTTTTTATTTTAGAAAAGTAATTTCTACTCATTGAAAAATTAACTAAGATTTAATATTCACCACTTAAAATATGGGATCATGTAGACACATGTCATCACCACATATTCTAACAGGTGGGAATGTGATTTAAGGGTTGGATCATAATTACTTTGGTTTAAGTTCATTATTTAATGATTTAAAGTGACTAGAAATGCCTATATAGCATTATTTTGGTACTAGTCCAAAGTCACTGCCTGTAAACCTTAATATTATTACATATTCAGATAGGTATGATGAAATGTGATTTTTGAGAGTTGGAATCAACTGAAAATATATCTTGGTTGATTTTATAAAAATATTGCAAGGTGCAAATGCTTCTGTTTGTTATTTTTTTCTAGGAGAGATCTATAACTCTAATTGAATTAAATACAACGGGCATGGATAGATCTTTTCAGTAGCTTTCCAACAAAATTGGAATCACTTCATTCAGATTTGTAAATCTCTCTGAATTGATTTTCAAACTAGGGGACAAAACTAAGTTTAAACTAAAAAGAAAATTTATAATTCAAAATAACTGGGTCGCGCGGGAAACGCTAACGGGCTGGCCCAGTGTCCCTTTGCAACGCGGGGCTCAGCTGACAGGGGGGTCCACTAGTCAGTGGCTCATAACGCACGAAGCGGTTAGGGGCGATGTGGGAGCTTTGATTAGAGTGGGGATCAACGGCTGTGGATCGTCGTCGACGACGGACCTGTCGCCGCCGAGCTCTAACCCTAGTGGCTTGGTGGGGTTTCATAGGTGGCGTACCAGGGCTCCAACGATGACGACGAGGCGGGCAAACGGACTGGTGGTCGACAGCGACCTCAGGGACGGTCGAGGCAGCTCCGGGGGTGGTCGCAATCAGCGGTGCCCTTCTCCTCTAGAGGCAGCCTGCTCCAGTGCAATTCCGTTGAGCTGCTGCTCCCCGTGCTCCGGCTAGAGGTGTGTGACGATCAGTGAGGTGAGGGGAGTTGAGTGGTGTGCTACAAATGGCTGGGGGTGCCCTCCTTTTATAGGCTCGACGGCGAGACCGAGAGGGATGGGCAGGCGACAGTGGCGACATGGCTACGGGCTGCTAGCGGCATGGCTGCGAGTGGCGATCGACACGCGGTCTCCTGGCGGTGCTCTAAGACTTTAATGCGGGCTTAGGGGCGGTGGTAAGCGGTCGAGCGGAGCTGGCGCTCTGAGCGGCAGAGGCGGCGGCTTCGACGGCGAGCGGTGGCTGTGAGGCGTTGGGCGGCGAATGGGGGTGTCTGGCGTGTTCCCTGGGTCGTGGCGACGCGGTGGTCACGGGATGCAGTCGAGCGACGGCTTGTGCACGCGTGCCGGGTGTGGCGCTCTGGCGCGTGCTCGGCATGGCACGGTGGCACTACGCGTGGGGATTTCTCGGTGGTCCACGGCTGGGCCTGGCTCGGGGACGGGACAGTGGGCGGTGGTGAGGTGCTGGCTATCTCCTAGACATGGCGAGAGAGGGGGAGGCGGTCTGCTATGGCGGCGACCAAGTTGGCCGGCAAGGTGGGCTCGGCTTGGCATGGCCATGCTGCTAGGAGGTAGGGATGGGGTAGTTATGCCCTGGTTTGATCAAGAGGGGACAATGGGAGCAAATGGGGGTCAAATGGGAGACAAGTTTGGCCAGAACACTCTTCAAAATAGTGAATTTGGTTCTGTTTGAAATCTTTCCACAAGGTGTTTGATGAAATGGCCGCATGAACTTTACTTTTGAATTTTGAAAAGATTTTTGGTCGGTGTTCTAGTACTAAGCTTGAGACTCTGTGGGTGCTTGGGTTTTGATAATTGAGCTTGTTTGAGTGGTTTTTGAAATAGTGGGATCTTCCCATATGAAATAGATTCAATTTTAAACTGTCATTTAAAATTAGTATTTGAATGTTTTGGCAGATCACAAAGTGGGCCTTGGTACCTCATTATGTGTACTAGCAAGGGGTGTAAAGATCCACATTTGTTTCTATTAGGTTTTGAGTACTAGGAATAGCCAAAGTAGGCATGATAGTTAATTTGGCCAAAATGACCATTCACTTAATTTATTCACTTTGAGTTGTTTTTCTTTGGGGAAAAGTTTGGGAATGATTTAGATGATGTTTATTTCACCTAAGAATCATTTTACAAGAAATGAATCACAGAACCATGGCAATTCAAATCAACTCCTAATTTAAATGGACATACACATGAATGATTTCATATTTTGAAATGGAAAAGTTTTTGTTAACCCTAATTTTGATGATTTGGATCTTGATAAGCTTGGATTAAAGTTTTAAAAACTTTAATCCAAGCTTATCAAGATCCAAATCATCAAAATTAGGGTTAACACAAACTTTTCCAATTAAAAAATATGAAAGCATTCATGTGTATGTGCATTTAAATTAGGAGTTGATTTGAATTGCCATGGTTCTGTGATTCATTGCTTGTAAAATGTTTCTTAGGTGAAATAAACATCATCTAAATCATTCCCAAACTTTCCCCAAAGAAAAACAACTCAAAATGAATAAAAGGAGTAAATGGTCATTTTGGTCATTTTAATCCACTACACTACTTTGAGTGTTCCTAGAACTTATTTCCCAACAGAAATAATTCTGGATCTTTGCACCCCTTGCTAGTACACATGATGAGGTACCAAGGCCCACTTTGTGATCTGCTAAAAACATTCAAATGCTAATTTTAAATGATAGTTTAAAATCGAATCTATTTCATATGGGAAGATCCCACTATTTCAAAAACCACTCAAACAAGCTCAATTTTCAAAACCCAAGCAACCACAGAGTCTCAAGCTTATGCCTAGCACACCTACCAAAAATCTTTTCAAAATTCAAAAAGAAATTTCATGCGGCCATTTCATCAAACACTTGGCAGGCAGAATCAAACACTAAATCCTAGCCCACTGTTTGCAACAGGGCTTTGCCCCATTTGATCTCCAATTAGGCTCTTTGTCCCATCTTGATCAAACCAGGCCCTTAGCACCCATCCCCTACACCCCTAGTGGCATTGCCATGCCATGCCGAGCACCAACTCACCGTCCAAACCTTGCCCCGCTGCAGCAGACCGTCCCCCTATCTCTTGCCATGTCTAGGAGGTAGCCAGCACCTCACCGCCACCCACTGTCCCCTCCCTGAGCCAGGCCAAGCAGTGGACCACCGAGAGAACCCCGCGCCCATTGCCACCGTGCCATGCCGAGCACGCGGTAGAGCACCGCGCCCGACACGTGTGCCCAAGCAGCCGCTCGACCGCAGCACGCGCCCACCGCTTCGCCACGACCTAGGGAGCACGCCGGACATGCCCGTTCGCCGCCCAATGCCTCACAGCCACCGCTCGCCATAGACACCGCTGCCTCAGCCGCTCAGAGTGCCAGCTCATCCCAACCGCATACCACGACCCCTAAGCCCACATTAAAGTACTAGAGCACCGCTAGGAGACCGCGCATCGATCGCCACCCTCAGCCATGCCGCTAGCTGCCCGTAGCCATGTCGCCACCGTCGCCTGCCCATCCCTCTCGGTCTCGCCGTCGAGCCTATAAAAGGAGGGCACCCCCAGCCGTTTGTAGCACACCACTCCACTCTCCTCACCTCACTGATCATCCCACACCTCTAGCCGGAGCACGGGGAGCAGCAGCTCGCCGGAATTGCACCGGAGCAGGCCGCCTCTGGAGGAGAAGGGCGCCGCTGATTGCGACCACCCCCGGAGCTGCCTCGACCGTCCCTGAGCTCGCCGTCGACCACTAGTCTGTTTGCTCGCCTCTCCGTCGTCGCTGGTGCCCTGGTATGCCCCCTATGTACCCCCACTGAGCCGCTAGGGTTAGAGCTTGCCGGCGACAAGTCCGTCGTCGACGATGATCCACAGCCGTTGATCCCCCACTCTAATCCAACATCCCACATTACCCCGTACCGCTTCGCGCGTTATGAGCCACTGACTGATGGACCCCCCTGTCAGCTGAGCCCCGCGCTGCAGAGTGACACTAGGCCGGCCCGTTAGCGTTTCCCGCACGACCCAGTTAGTTTGAATTAGGATTTTTCTTTTTAGTTTAAGCTTAGTTCTGTCTTTGAGTTTGAAAATCAATTCAGAGAGTTTGACAAATCCAAATTGCATGAAACAAATTTTGCCTGAAAGGTATTGAAAAGATCTATCCAAGCTCGTTGGATTTAATTCACTCAGAGTTATAGATCTCTCCTAGTAAAAATAATAAAACAGAAGCAATTGCACATTGCAATATTTGTATAAAATCAACCAAGATAGATTTTGAGTTGATTCCAACTCTCGAAAGTCACATTTCATCATAGCTATCTGGATATGTAATAATATTAAGTTTTAGATGCAGTGACTTTGGAATAGTACCAAAATAATGCTATATAGGCATTTCTAGTCACTTTAAATCATTAAATATTGAACTTAAACAAAAGTAATTAGGATCCAACCCTTAAATCACTTTCCCACATGTTAGAATGTGTAGTGATAACATGTTTCCACATGATGCCACATTTTAAGTGGTGAATATTAAATCTTAGTTAATTTTTCAATGAGTAGAAATTACTTTTCTAAATAAAAAGGAGTGAAACTATTAAATTAAACTTGTGATGCTTGGGATGATAATAGATCATCCAATGAGTGTTTTAGAATGCTAATTAGACTTGTTAAGTATTGTTTGGTGATTATGTACTCCGTATGTATTTATAGACGATAGTACCGACCAAGCTTTCGAGGAGGAGAAGTTCTACCAAGAAGAAGAAAACTTCAACCACTGCACCTACCAAGGCAAGCTATTGTAGCAAGCTAGTATTAAGCTAGTTAACTTGATCCAAGATGCTATAGGCATGCTTGAGTCATATCACTTTGACTATTAGTTACCCGAAGTTTTATCTTCAAGCTTTACTTCCTTTACTTTACCCAAAGTTCTTGTACTTGTTTTGAAGGTAGCATAAAGAGTATAAAACTTGACCTATTTAGAACCCCTTTAGATGTCATTCTATGGCATGAGATTGGACCCATATTTTCCACCTTAGTGAACACTCTTAACTTAGTGTTTTAGAGTAGCTCAAAAACTTGAGTCACTTTAGATGGGAACACTTGGTGAACATGAATTGTGAAAACCTTGTAATGATGAGTCATTCTATTGAGATATTTTGACATGTGTTGAGAAACACAAATGGGTAATGATGGTGAAAATGTTGAGGCATGAGCCTTATCCCTTTTATAAAACTGATGGTGGGATTCGGATGCGATAACATTCCAAATTTACCGTACAACCACACTACCTGAATTGGGTAAGGCTTAGCTATAAATTTATATGCATTAGTATTAGTTCCCTCATGGGAGAGGTTTGAGCTGAGACTACCTCTGAATGTTGTCCACCTATGCAGTTCCCAAGATGACTGATGGTCATGGTTGGGAGGCCATGCTCATAGGAGAGGTGCTTATACTAGGGTGTGTAATGGGAAGGTTATGTTTGATTATCTGCATACTAAGTATGATGATTCAGGTAATCCCTAACAGATGTATCGAATCTTGTGGTGAAAGTGTACTACCTCTGCAGAGTGTCAAACAATTCAAATAGTCATGTCCGCGGTTATGGACAGTTGGAATAGCCATACTGTTTCGTTGTCAGATGCTTTCTAAAAAACTTATGAAAGGAATGATGAATCTTGACTTGACCACAACAGAGTTGTGTTTATGACAATAGTTTCCCCACTTAAGGGATTCTAGAACTTTACTTTATCTTTCTTTGCTTCTGAACTCAGCTTAGGTTTCAAACTTAACTTTGTAGTTAAACATAGAGTTAGCACTTTCACTTAGCACTATATTACTTGTTAGTGGTAGTTTGCGAGTACTTAAAGAGTACTCATGGCTTTTGTCCCTGGCTATTCTCATGGCCAGACTATGATGGAGACTATCAAGATGATGGCCAGCAGGACGGCTATGATAACTAGGACTATCTGCCTTCGTCAGCATTGCCTGTGCCCCTAAAGATGGACCCCACCGCTACGCTTATCTTTTATTTCCGTTGCTTGTTGTATTAAGACTGGATCATGAGATCCCTATTTGTGTAAGACCTTATGTATGGTTTGTAATGGATGATGTACTGTGATATGCAATCCGTTATGTCTCGCAAAAATGGTAATCCTGCGATTGCGAGGTATGGCATAACGGGCATCTGGGATTAAAAATCCGGGTGTTGACAAGTTGGTACCAGAGCCATCCTGACCATAGGATACCCTAGTTAGAATGGGACGTCCAAACAAAAACTTAGTTTCAAAACCAAAGTGAGTATTTATGAAAAACTATTTCCTCTCTTATCCTTGGGAATTCATTCTTTCTGAAAAATTCATGTTCCTCAAAATTCTTACATTACTACTTAAAATTTCACACACTTGATCACTTCACTAATTTCCTCATCCTTAATTCTTGTAGATGGAGACTCAGTTCAACAAGTTTTACCAGTTGGGAAACGGAAGTCAGCTGATCTTCGAGAGGGATCTGGATTCACTGTCATAGTTACTAGGACGCCCACATCCGGAGTTTCTTGGAGCTCAACTTCCAGGACCCCCAGGAGGAGACTTATAGTGGCTAGTCACCGCGGATCTCAGAGGAAACATCGAAGCACCAACTTCCGGGAGAATTCAGTTCTCCATGAGAGAGAACAACTGGCTAGATGGATTAGCCAGGGCAATGCATGAAGCTGTCGCACGTCTATGTGCCCTCAGCGGTAACAAAATCCAAGGAAGCCGTTTTGCCCACTATGCAAGACGTGACTACATGGGAATGCCGATGGAGATGCCAAGTCACCTAGAATTGAGGAGTCAAGTGGAGAATCTTGACTTCTTGCTGCACGACAGACAACATGAACTGGACAATGCTAGGGAGTTAGCCAACCAGAACCGTGCCATTGCCGACCAGAAGGCCCAGACTTTCGCACTGCTCATCCAAGATCGCCAGTCTCTTTGCCGCCAACATGCAAAGAAGGATCACACCATCACCTGTCTTTGCAAGAAGGTGACCGACCTCGAGAAGACTGTCAAGGAGTAGGAAGCTCATCTTGCGGCAAAAGAGGAAGAAGACGAAGACATCCAGGGAGACATGGATTCTTACCTCAGCGACGATGATGACTTTTTGGAGGAAGATGCAGTGGACTTGTACACTAGTGATGAGGACTCCGACTTCATCGACGATGAGTAGATGCACTAGAGCACTATCGTAGCATGAGATGTATCAGTCCCACTATATCGTAGCTGGCAGAATGGTTCTTCAAACCATCTGTTTTGTTTTGTTTCTGTGGCATGTGTTGTATCGTGTGCTTGTTTGCATGAATGAAAATGAAGTTAGTTGAAAAACCTGAGTCTAACTCAAAGTTTTAGCTTTGAAAACCCAAAACCATGAACCTTAGAATTTCCCTCTTACCCCTATATATATCTGAATCTTCAGATGACTCGTGGAAACCAAGGAGGGAGCAGCTCATCGCAAGACCTAATGCTGCAGATCTTGCAGAATCTCATCGCAGACCGTGAAGCAAGCAGGGCAGAGCGCCAAGCTAACTTAGCAACACTTCAACAGATAGCCCAGATGGCTCTCAACAACGAAGGGCATGGAAATCAGGATCACCAGGGATCCAAACTCAAAAAATTTCAGAACACCAATCCCCCAATCTTCAACCAATCTGAAAACCCATTAGATGCTGATGACTGGTTACAGACAATGGAAAACAACTTAGAAGTTGCAAGAGTTCATAAAAATGAGAAAGTTCTCTTCGCCACCCACTACCTGGCAGGAGATGCAAGATCTTGGTGGAATAGTATCCGCAATATGAACCATGGTCAAGTGATGACATGGGAAGCATTCAAAGTCAAGTTCAGCCGCACCCACATGCCGCAAGGTCTAGTCAACAGAATGAGAGATGAGTTCCGTGAATTGAAGCAAGGAAGAATGACTGTGGTGGAGTACCGTGATAGATTCCTATCACTTGCCAAATATGCACCTGATGAGATCAACATGGAGGCCAAGAAGAAGGAGAGATTCCTGAACGGACTGCATGATGAGATGTAGACTGTCCTCGTCAACATCCATTTGGAGGATCTCAAAGAGCTAGTCGACTCTGCCATTCAGATGGAAGGGAAGATTAACCAGGCAAAAGACAACCGCAAGCGTCGCATGATGCAACAATCTGGATCCAGCAGTCACCAGAAGTACCGTCCCAACCCCTGATCGGGATATGCACCAAGGAACAACCGACCCCCAACGTCTCGCCCAAGCTACCCAACCGTAGCGGAGGCAATGGGAAGTCAGGAGGAAATAACCATAACTCCGGCAATGCCAACAATTTCAACCGTGCACCTCCCAAGAACAACGGCAACAACAACAACACTACACCTAGAACTGGCAACAATGTTGTGCCTGTCGCAGTCAAGGACAAGTCCTAGATCACTTGTTTCGAGTGTGGAGTGAAGGGTCACTACTCCAATGAGTGTCCCAAGAAGACTGCAGCCAGTGCCAATGTGAATGCCCCAGCTCAGTAGCAGCGTCGTGTTCAACCAGGACGAAGATTTGCCCCAGGGAACCCTCACAACCGCAACGGCCGTCTCTTCCACATGAACGCAGAAGAAGCCCAGGAAGCACCAGATGTTGTGCTGGGTATGTTTTCTGTCAACTCATTTTTAGCAAGAGTATTGTTTGATTCGGGAGCATCGCATTCATTTGTCACCGAAGAATTTGCATGCACTAGTAAGATTTACCCAACCAACCTGAAACATGTCATGATAGTTCAAATCCCCGGTTCAACAACCAAAGCTAGGAAAATTTGCAAAGTTGTGCCTATCAGAATACATGGGATAGATTTTTATGCCAACCTAATTGTACTCGGAACAAAAGGATTGGAAGTAGTACTAGGTATGGACTGGATGTCAAGGCATAAAGGACTGATAGACTGTGCTAAGAAAGCCATCACCATGACCAGTAGTTCTGGAGCAATAGTAGATCATCTATCTGAAACCTTACCCCATCAATTCAAGTGCAACAAGATCCTAGACCTACCCACCATAGACCAAGTCAGAGTAGTCTATGAATACCCCAACGTATTCCCAGATGAATTGCTTGGTATGCCCCCGGATAGGGATATTGAGTTCATCATCGAACTAATCCCCGGAACCGGACCCATAGCCCAGAGACCCTATAGCATGAACCCCTCGGAGTTAGTGGAACTGAAGAAGCAGTTGGATGCCATGTTAGAGAAAGGCTTGATTCAACCAAGTGCATCGCCATGGAGATCACCAGTTTTATTCGTCGATAAAAAATATGGAGGCAACCGTCTGTGCACAGATTACAGAAAGTTGAATGACATCACCATCAAGAACAAGTACCCATTGCCAAAGATAGAGGATCTATTTGATCAGTTGAATGGAGCCCGGGTATTCTCAAAGATTGATTTTAGGACTGGTTATCACCAACTTAAGATTCATGCAAAGGATATTCCGAAGACCACCTTTACTACTCGCTATGGTTTATACGAGTATACGATTATGTCTTTTGGATTAACCAATGCCCCTTCTTATTTCATGAATCTCATGAATAAGATCTTTATGAATTTCCTAGATAAGTTTGTAGTTGTGTTTATCAACGACATTCTTATCTACTCCAAGTCAGAAGAAGAGCATGAGCAACATCTGAGAATCATCCTAGAAACCCTGAGAGAGCATCAATTATATGCCAAGTTCAGCAAGTGTGAGTTCTGGCTGAAAGAAGTAGGATTCCTAAGACATATTGTGTCTGCCAGAGGAGTCTCTATTGATCCCACCAAGATCAAATATGTCGAAGAATGGGAAGCTCCAACCACCCAAACCCAAGTCCGTGCATTTCTCGGATTAGTGGGATACTACCACAAGTTCGTAGAAAGATTCTTGAGTATCACCAGACCTATGACCCAATTGTTGAAGAAGGACAAGAAGTTTGAATGGCAGAAAAATGTGAGGCTAGTTTCTAGGAGCTGAAGAAGAGATTGATATCAGCCCCTATACTGGTCATGCCAGACATCAAGAAGCCGTTTGATGTGTATTGTGACGCATCCAAGATTGGTCTAGGATGTGTATTGATGCAAGAAGGCAAAGTCATCGCGTATCTGTCTCGACAACTGAAACAGCATGAGCAGAACTATCCGACTCATGATCTTGAGCTAGCAGCTGTGGTTCTAGCATTGAAGACATGGCGTCATTACCTGATGGGTAATCGTTGTGAGATTTACTCAGATCACAAGAGTTTAAAGTATATAGCTTCACTCAGAAAGAGCTGAATTTCAGGCAAAGGAGATAGATAGAGTTAATCAAGGATTATGACCTTGACATTCACTATTACCTCGGCAAAGCCAATGTGGTAGCGGATGCTCTTAGCAGATTGCCGGGTAGGCTAAACACTATGATCAAGGAGAAGCAACCAAGTTTGTATGAGGAGTTGGAGCAGTTCAGGACGGAATTAGTTAGCAAAGGATTCTTAGCTAGCATTGAACTTCAACCCACTTTGATTAGCCAAATCAAGGAAGCCCGGAATGGAAATGAAAGTATCGACGGAATCAAACGTCGTATTGGTTCAGGGAAGGTACCTAGATTCACCTAAGACGAAGAAGGAGTATTGTGGTACAAAGGACGTATCTGTGTGCCAGCAGATTCAGAACTGAAGCAAGTTATCATGAAGGAAGCTCATGATACTCTTTATTCTATCCACCCCGGAGGAACGAGATGTATCAGGATTTCAAAGAACAATTTTGGTGGCACAAGATGAAGGGAGAGATCGTAAGCTACATCGCCAAGTGTGACATCTGTCAAAGAGTCAACGCAGAGCATCAGAGGCCTGCAGGACTGTTCCAACCATTGTAGATTCCGGAATGGAAATGGGATTCTGTCGGAATGGACTTTATCACTGGTTTGCCTACTTCTAGTAGGGGAAATGACTCAATTTGGGTCATAGTTGATAGATTGTCCAAGGTAGCCCACTTTATACCTGTCAAGACTACCTACCAGAGTGCGAAGCTAGCAGAGCTATACATCGCTAGAATTGTTAGTCTGCATGGAACCCCCAAGACCATAGTATCAGATCGAGGAACTCAGTTTACCTCGACATTTTGGCAGAAAGTTCAGGAAGGATTGGGAACCAAGTTGAACTTCAGCACCGCTTACCACCTGCAAACTGATGGACAGAATGAGAGAGTCAACTAGATCTTAGAGGATATGCTTAGAGCTTGTGTGTTGGAATACGGATCAAAATGGGAAGACTATCTGCCTTTCGCAGAATTCTCATATAACAACAGCTATCAAGCTAGTTTGTAGATGGCACCATTTGAATTCATATACGGAAGGAAGTGCCGTACCCCTTTGAATTGGTCGCAAGTAGGAGAGAGTCAGATCTTTGGACCCGTCATTCTCGGAGAAGCTGAAGAGAAGGTTCACAAAGTCCGTGAGCACCTCAAGATAGCCCAATCCAGACAGAAGAGTTATGCTAACAAGAGAAGGAGAGACCTGACTTTCAATGTCGGAGATTTTGTGTATCTCAAAGTTTCGCCATTGAAAGGAACTCAACGCTTTAGTCTGAAAGGAAAGTTAGCCCCCAGATATACCGGGCCCTTCAAAATCCTGAACCATCGAGGAGAAGTATCGTATCAACTGAAGCTGCCTGAAGAGATGTCAGCCATCCACAATGTGTTCCATATCTCGTTACTTCACAAATGCCTAGAAGTGCCGGAGAAGACTGAAGTTTTCAAGAACATCGATCACAGAGCTGTGGAGATCAACAATGACCTGACCTATCGGGAAGTGCCCATCCGTATCTCAGAAGAAGCCTATAGAACCACTAGGACCAGGAGCATCAAGTTTCTCAAGATTCAGTGGAGCAACCATACCGAGGAGGAAGCCACTTGGGACAGATTACATTAGGACAGAGTTCCCAGATCTCTTTAGTTCCTAGTTTTCTTTGTAAATCTCGGGACGAGATTTTTTTAAGGGGGAAGGTTTGTAACATGCCAAAACTTTAATCCAAGCTTATCAAGATCCAAATCATCAAAATTAGGGTTAACAAAAACTTTTCCTATTAAAAAAATATGAAAGCATTCATGTGTATGTGCATTGAAATTAGGAGTTGATTTGAATTGCCATGGTTCTGTGATTCATTGCTTGTAAAATGTTTCTTAGGTGAAATTAACATCATCTAAATCATTCCCAAACTTTCCCATAGAAAAACAACTCAAAATGAATAAAAGGAGTAAATGGTCATTTTGGTCAATTTAATCCACAACACTACTTTGAGTGTTCCTAGCACTCATTTCCCAATAGAAATAATTCTGGATCTTTGCACCCCTTGCTAGTACACACAATGAGGTACCAAGGTCCACTTTGTGATCTTCTAAAAACATTCAAATGATAATTTTAAATGATAGTTTAAAATTGAATCTATTTCATATGGGAAGATCCCACTATTTCAATAACCACTCAAACAAGCTCAATTTTCAAAACCCAAGCAACCACAGAGTCTCAAGCTTATGCCTAGCACACCCACCAAAAATCTTTTCAAAATTCAAAAAGAAATTCCATGCGGCCATTTCATCAAACACTTGGCAGGAAGAATCAAACACTAAATCCTAGCTCACTGTTTGCAACAGGGTTTTGCCCCCATTTGATCTCCAATTAATATCTTTGTCCATCTTGATCAAACCAGGCCCTTAGCACCCATCCCCTACACCCCTAGTGGCATTGCCATGCCATGCCGAGCACCAACTCACCGTCCAAACCTTGCCCCACAGCAGCAGACCGTCCCCCAATCTCTTGCCATGTCTAGGAGGTAGCCAGCACCTCACCACCACCCACTGCCCCTCCCCGATCCAGGCCAAGCAGTGGATCACCGAGAAAACCCCACGCCCAGTGCTACCGCGCCGTGCCGAGCACGCGCCAGAGTGCCGCGCCCGACACGCGTGCACAAGCAGCCGCTCGACCGCAGCCCGCGCTCACCGCTTCGCCACGACCCAAGGAGCACGCCGGACATGCCCGTTGGCCGCCCAACACCTCACAGCCACCGCTCGCCGTGGACACCGCCGCCTGTGCCGCTCAGAGCGCCAGCTCAGCCCGAGCGCATACCACTGCCCCTAAGCCCGCATTAAAGTCCTAGAGGACCGCCAGGAGACCGCGCGTCGATCGCCACCCTCAGCCATGCCGCTAGCTTCCTGTAGCCATGTCACCACCGTCGCCTTCCCATCCCTCTCGGTCTCGTCGTCGAGCCTATAAAAGGAGGGCACCCCAAGCCGTTTGCAGCATACCACTCCACTCCCCTCACCTCACTGATCGTCCCACAGCTCTAGCCGGAGCACGGGGAGCAGCAGCTCGCCGGAATTGCACCGGAGCAGGCCGCCTCTGGAGGAGAAGGGCGCCACTGATTGCGACCACCCCCGGAGCTGCCTCGACCGTCCCTAAGCTTGCCGTCGACCACCAGTCCGTTTGTCCGCCTCGCCATTGTTGCTGGAGCCCTGGTATGCCCCCTATGCATCCCCACCGAGCCGCTAGGGTTAGAGCTCGCCGGCGACAGGTCCGTCGTCGACGATGATCCACAGCCGTTGATCCCCACTCTAATCCAACGTCCCACATTGCCCCGTACCACTTCGCGCGTTATGAGCCACTAACTGGTGGACCCCCATGTAAGATGATCCCTACGCTGCGGAGTGACACTAGGTCAGCCCGTTAGGGTTTCCCGCGTGACCCAGTTAGTTTGAATTAGGATTTTTCTTTTTAGTTCAAACTTAGTTATGTCTCTGAGTTTGAAAATCAATTCAGAGAGTTTGACAGATCCAAATTGCATGAAACCAATTTTTCCTGAAAGGTATTCAAAAGATCTATCCAAGCCCGGTGGATTTAATTCACTTAGAGTTATAGATCTCTCCTAGTAAAAATAATAAAACAGAAGCAATTGCACCTTGCAACATTTTTATAAAATCAACCAAGATAGATTTTGAGTTGATTCCAACTCTCAAAAATCACATTTCATCATAGCTATCTGGATATGTGATAATATTAAGGTTTACATGCAGTGACTTTGGACTAGTACCAAAATATTGCTATATAGGCATTTCTAGTCACTTTAAATAATTAAATATTGAACTTAAACAAAAGTAATTAGGATCCAACCCTTAAATCACTTTCCCACATGTTAGAATGTGTGGTGATGACATGTTTCCACATGATCCCACATTTTAAGTGGTGAATATTAAATCTTAGTTAATTTTTCAATGAGTAGAAATTACTTTTCTAAATAAAAAGGAGTGAAGCTATTAAATTAAACTTGTGATGCTTGGGATGATAATAGATCATCCGATGAGTGTTTTAGAATGCTAATTAGACTAGTTAAGTATTGTTTGGTGATTATGTACTCCGTATGTATTTATAGACGATAGTACCGACCAAGCTTTCGAGGAGGAGGAGTTCTACCAAGAAGAAGAAGAAGAAGAAACTTCAAACACTACACCAACCAAGGCAAGCTATTGCAGCAAGCTAGAATTAAGCTAGTTAACTTGATCCAAGATGCTATAGGCATGCTTGAGTCATATCACTTTGACTATTAGTTACCCCAAGTTTTATCTTCAAGGTTTACTTCCTTTACTTTACCCAAAGTTCTTTACTTGTTTTGAAGGTAGCATAAAGAGTATAAAATTTGACCTATTTAGAACCCCTTTAGATGTCATTCTATGGCATGAGATTGAACCCATCTTTTCCACCTTAGTGAACACTCTTAACTTAGTGGTTCAGAGTAGATCAAAAACTTGAGTCACTTTCGATGGGAACACTTGGTGAAAATGAATTGTGAAAACCTTGGAATGATGAGTCATTCTATTGAGATGTTTAGACATGTGTTGAGAAACACAAATGGTTTATGATGGTGAAAATGTTGAGGCATGAGCCTTAACCCTTTTATAAAACTGATGGTGGGATTCGGATGCGATACCATTCCAAATTTACCGTACAACCACACTACCTGAATTGGGTAAGGCTTAGCTAGAAATTTATATGCATTAGTATTAGTTCCCTCGCAGGAGAGGTTTGAGCTGAGGCTACCTCTCAATGGTGTCCACCTATGTAGTGCCCATGATGACTGATAGTCATGGTTGGGAGGCCATGCTCGTAGGAGAGGTGCTTATACTAGGGTGTGTAATGGGAAGGTTATGTTTGATTATCTGCATACTAAGTATGATGATTCAGTGTTATCCCTGACAGATGTATCGAATCTTGTGGTGAAAGTGTACTACCTCTGCATAGTGTCAAACTATTCGAATAGCCACGTCCGCGGTAATGGAAAGTTGGAATGGCCATACTGTTTCGTTGTCAGATGCTTTCTAAACAACTTATGAAAGGAATGATGAATATTGACTTGACCACAATAGAGTTGTCTTTATGACAATAGTTTCCCAACTTAAGTGATTCTAGAACTTTACTTTATCTTTCTTTGCTTCTGAACTCAGCTTAGGTTTCAAACTTAACTTTGTAGTTAAACATAGAGTTAGCACTTTCCGTTAGCACTATATTACTTGTTAGTGGTAGTTTGCGAGTACTTAAAGAGTACTCATGGCTTCTGTCCCTGGCTATTCTTATGGCTAGACTATGAAGGAGACTATCAAGATGATGGCTAGCAGGACGGCTATGATAACTAGGACTATCTGCCTTCGTCAGCATTGCCTGTGCCCCTGAAGATGGACCCCACCGCTACACTTATCTTTTATTTCCGCTGCTTGTTGTATTAAGACTGGATCATGAGATCCCTATTTGTGTAAGACCTTATGTATGGTTTGTAATGGATGATGTACTGTGATATCCAATCCGTTATGTCTCGCAAAAATGGTAATCCTGGGATTGCGAGGTATGGCATAACGGGCATCTGGGATTAAAAATCCGGGTGTTGACATTTAAACTCTTTGAAATCACACTTAATACATGATAATGTTGTGCTAAGAAAATCTTGAGACATTACCATTTCCATGGAGTGAAACATAATGCATAAAACTATGTATACAAAAGTTATACACCTTTGAACTCTTTGAAATCACACTTAATACGTGATAATGTTGTGCTAAGAAAATCCTGAGAGATTACCATTTCCATGGAGTGATATATAATGCATAAACTTGCGTATACAAAAATTATATACCTTTGAACTCTTTGAAATCGCACTTAATACGTGATAATGTTGTGCTAAGAAAATCTTGAGACAATTCCATTTCCATGGAGTGATATATAATACATAAACTTGCGTATACAAAAATTATACACCTTTGAACTCTTTGAAATCGCACTTAGTACGTGATAATGTTGTGCTAAGAAAATCTTGAGAGATTACCATTTCCATGCAGTGAAATATAATGCATAAACTTGCGTATACAAAAATTATGCACCTTTGAACTCTTTGAAATCGCACTTAATACGTGATAATGTTGTGCTAGGAAAATCTTGAGACATTGACATTTCCATGGAGTGAAATATAATGCATAAACTTTCATATACAAAAATTATACTCCTTTGAACTCTTTGCAATCACACTTAATACATGATAATGTTGTGCTAAGAAAATCTTGAGACATTGCCATTTCCATGGAGTGAAATATAATGCATAAACTTGCGTATACAAAAATTATACACCTTTGAACTCTTTGAAATCACACTAAATATGTGATAATGTTGTGATAAGAAAATATTGAGACATTGCCATTTCCATGGAGTGAAATATAATGCATAAACTTGTGTATACAAAAATTATACACCTTTGAACTCTTTGAAATCGCACTGAATACGTGATAATGTTGTGCTAAGAAAATATTGAGAGATTATCATTTCCATGGAGTGGAATGTAATGCACAAATTGTACACCTTCGAACATGTTCCCTTCAAATTATATTCAAGTTCATTTGTTTATGGAGTTAAAGTACCGGTGGCATACTCGTTATTTTGCATGGATAGAGGGGTGCCCCCCGATAGATATAGGGGTTATCATGTACGCTAGATCACAGAGGATCAACGGTTAGTGGGCACGATCCGTGTGCCAACTGTCTCGACCAATCAGAGCGTAACACTGAAGATGAGCATTGGTGTGACAGATGGATACAAAGAGAGGGGAAAACTGAGTAACACTTAAGAACCAAGTGCAAAATTGAGTAGAACTTAAAAACCAAGGGCAAGACTGACAAAGAGATTCAAATAGAAAATAGAAAAAAGATTTAAAAAATGGAAAATGCGTCTTTTATACAATAAAATACATCTTGGCATACATCAAACTATTTGCAATTCAAATATACACCAGTTTGACAATTATTGCTCATTCAGACAAACTATGTTTTAGGAAGAGGCTTGAGTAGAAAGCCATGAACCTTCATAGATAGTAGGTGATTTGAGAAGTGGTGATAATCTTCGTTTATATACATTTCTTATGGTGGCATGTCACATAATAAGACTTCCTGGGTAGATGCCACTATGTTTTGCTCTTTTTGAATTTGTTGTGCATAAAATGACTCAATTAGCTAGCTAAAACCTATTCGTTGACTCTCTGTTAACCAGCCACCGGAGGGTAAAACAGAGTATATTGCACACGACAGTGTTAGTACTCTAGGGCAAAACTGAGTAGAACCAAACTGTCAGTGTTACATTCGAGGGAAAAACTAAGTACAACTGAGTCACCAGTGTGGGCTCCCCCGGATTGTTCATCCGAGAAATCCCTGTTATGCATACATCCACGTTCCCATGATCAGTGAGCCATGGAACATAACCGACAGGTACCACTACAACATCCGAAACATAATGAATTACAAGACTTACATAGATGCCATTGTGTCTACATCATCATTAGCAGCGGAACATCACCAAGCACAGAGCCCAATCGTGCCTCAACCTACAGGTAGCTGACTGGGAAGACGGCCTAGCTCGCTGGACGTCACCTTAATCTCCTGAAAGTCTGGCCAAGTAAATAGCCAGGGACATAGTCGTGAGTACTTTTGAATGTACTCGCAAACCACCCAGATAAGTGAACAAAGGAAATGCAATTATGGTTGTGGCAAGATAACTCTATCTAGGGTTGCTTTTTAAAAGCCTAAACTAACTTTGAAGTTATGGCATCTCCATATCTTTGTTTAAAAGGAGTTTTGAAATCATGCTTCTGTTTTATAAATCCAGACATCTCCATATCTTTGTTGAAAAAGAGTTTTGAAAACAGTTTTGGAGTGAAAACCCTTTTTAACCATCTTCGACCACCTTGGGTCAAAACAAAGCCTTCGAACTCGGTTCCCCCGGAACCTTCGTCCTCAAAGTTCTTGTTTCCCAAACAAGCACAGTTTGGGTACTCCTAGCCAACACCTTTACAACCGTCCTTGACCGTGGACACGGCTATTCGAATAGGTTATACTTTGTAGAGTTTGCATACTTTACCCACAAGAATCAATACATTCGCCGGGATACAACCACGGCCCACTACCACTGTAGATGGGGGTCCGGATAATCAAACCTAACCTTTCGCTTATCTACACTAGCAGATGCATGCTTTTCCTCTTGGGTTTGTTCTCCCCGGCAACGAGTATGTGGCTCCCAGCCATAGTCCTTCCTTCCGTACACGCGCATACCCAAGCCGCAACTTGGCGTATACCTTAAATCTGGAGACTCCACTTCCTTCCGTACTACCTAAGTCATACCGTCCGCGGGAGACCCAATTGTTGCACCGGCCTCCTGCCAGTTCAGGCTCACTCTTGCCGAAGCAAGCGACAGGCTTCAGATCCTTGATCTGGTGGCGCCTGCCCAGAATTCCATGGATTTCTCCCTATAAGCATGGTAGTAGTGCTTCGGCTAATGCGGACAAGCTACGAGTTAAGCCCCAGTACCTGGGGTAATGTGGTTGCGCGGATAAAAAATGTTCTAGTAAAGGCGTAGAACATCCCATCACATCCTCATGTCTCGTATTCACCATTTCTTTTGCTAAAACCTCCACTAGGAATGATGCCTCTTCCTAGGGTTTTACAAAGCTGTTTCAAAACCTTTGTAGTGGGGAAAAATCCCAAAACAGTTATTTTCTCAAAACCGGGGTTTCCAAGGAGGTAGGATGCTAACCATCATACTCTTAGTCTAAAGGGGATGAAATGGTAGGTTCATCGGGGTGGTGCCTCGAAGGTCACGAAATCATAACTTGGAGGAGCCAAGTTACTATTGCAGTATTTGTAAAACAAAATATGCAGGTAGACTATGCAATTTGTAAAGAAGATATAAAATAGGTAAAAGAGAATAGGACATATAACAGAGTTCAGGAAATGGTGGCTTGCCTGTGATCAGCAATAAGTCCCTGGACTTCTTCAGATGACCAAGAATACCCAAAAATATAATAATAAGAAATCACGTTCTTCTTGTCGTTAGACACTCACACTATCGTCGTCACCGGGTACACATGCAGGCAGACAATATCACAATCAATACAAGACATACAACATCAAACCATACAGCAAACAAACATGGGAATTACTACTGGACTTGGGAGATTTTGGAGAAGTGGGATTCAAAGGGTGGAATTTACAAGATTGCCACTAGGGTGTTTTCTCTTAGAAGATAGTTGTCAAGGCCTAGATACAAAGAGCTTGAATTAGGGATATATGGTCAGTAGGATATCAATGTGCAAAGGTGATATCCTCAGATAGGTCTGGTAAAGACAAAACCATCACAAGTGGTTTCATCTGATTATCACTTTTCTAGATTTAAATATGCTTTTTATAGTGAATTAAACTCTAGTTTGAGAAAATAATTCACCAGAAAAGTTCTGGAGCTCCAAAAATTATTTCCTTGTATGGTTAGTTAGTACTTGCTGTACTGAACCACCTAGAGTTGTAATCAAGTCAAACGAATTAACAGAATGCCCTCAGGAAATTCCTAAAGACAGTTTTGTATGATTCTTCTATTTTTCACCAGATTAATTCTACAGGAGTTATTGAGTTGGTTCCAAGGGAATGTAATAGGCATGTGCAGTACCTTTCTTTAGGAGTTGGATTCTCCCTTTTGGGAGTTTCCAAACTCCTTGAGGGATTTATTTGGTGAAAATACTCCTTACATAAGTATTTAAATCACCAAAATTTAAGCACAGCTCAATAAATTCCCACCTGCTACGATTTGCTAGCTACTAATCCTATGAGGTACTGGGAATTGGAATCAGGTCCATACCTCACTTGGTTACACCTAGGGAATTTACCTAAGATAGAAAGTTGCTAGTTTTTTTATTTTTACTAAAGGCAGAATACAGTTTACCTTGGTATGAGACATGTGCTAGATGATAGGTATTCCAAATACCTTCCAATAGGCCTTTGGTCCATCTCAAATGGATGTGCAAAACTCTCAGAGGAATTTAATTAGGGTTCCAGATACATGCTAGCGGATTAATTACTAGCAAATATTGGAATTTATTTTGGGCATGGGGTTGCCTCTGCATGTTTGAGAAAACATCAGAGTACAATCAGAAATTTAAATCTAGACATTTGTACTTGGTTTATCATTTTATTTGGATTTATTCCTAACAGGAGCTTCTCTAGAATAACAGGTTAGCTAAAAAGAAAAAGAAAAGAAGGAGCAGCGGGCCGGATCTAGGGAGAACTAGGCCAGCCGGCAGGGAAACGGCCCATGGCGCACGGCGGGGCGCGCGGGAGCCGGCGCTCGAACCTGCCAGGCGGGGCCCGGCAGTCAACGAGAGGGGGAGGCCGAGGCGGTATCGGCCAGATCTGGCCGTCCGCTTAAGTGACGATGGACGGCGCAGAGTCGTCGTCCACCTGGGGCTCGCCGGCGACGAGACTAACCCTAGCAGAGGGTGGCGCAGAGCGGGGAGCTCACCTGAGGCCTCTAGGAGGGTCGGGGAGGCTGCAGGGCGATGTGGTTGTCAGTGCTGAGCAGATCGGTGGGCAACACGTGTAACACCCTCGAATCGGCCCTATGCAAGTTTTAGCGATTCCCGCCAGACCCGCATAGAAACGATTCAAAGATGCCCACCAGGCACTTGCGTGCGGGTGGAAAACGAAGTAATACCATTACACATTAGTCCACGATGGAACCCAGAAAACATATATATACAACAACGACTCCATGAGTCAAGAATACAGATATACTATACAAAGATCCAAATCACCTTGAAAACGATAGAGCGTCCGACTACGGACAAGATGCAAATGGGGCTAAGAGCCTTGAAGAATAACCAATGGCGTCCATAACCCTGCCCAGGCCAAGCTGGAAGGGTAACCCTGCTAACAACGTCGATCTCAAACCTGCTAAAATAAAAAGGGGTGCCGACAAAGTGCAAAGGAAAAAAGAGGAGCGTCAGTACTGAGGCCAGTACACGGAGAGGCTAGAATTCGGTGGCTCTCGCCTACATAGGTATGGTGGACTGAAGTGGCAACGCAGCATGGACTAAACAACCTATAGAGACTCAATACAACTATCGGCTATGAGAGGGGGATAAGAAAGACCTATTCGGGGCCAACCTGATACTAACACCAAACATACCCATCCTGGTATTCCCCCTCGAGACCAAACGAGGAAGTCAAACCGAGGAACTCACACAGTTGGCAGTTTTATTCATTCCATTATAGTTCTAGCACTTACTAGTCAGATATAGATAGCATGAGTCATCCTGATAGCATAAGTTGTGGGCAGTTTTAGTTAACCATTCAGTTGTAGTTGCAGTACTTACTAGTTAGATACAATTAGCATGTGACATCCCAAACCCAGCAGTTGTTGGAACTTTTAGTTCATTCCATTGGAGTTGCGATACTTACTAGGCAGGTATAACATGACACGATACACCCCAGTTCCACCAGTTGTTGGCACTTTTATTATCCATTCCATTGTAGTAAAGTTGATTACTAGTCACATATTAAGTCAAATTCATAGCACTACTTTAGTTATGCTTGTCTATGATCGAGATACTGTGCTCCAAGTCGTCCATAACCGCGGACACGGCTTTCAGAAAGATTTACCCTGCAGGGGTGCACATATAGCAACACACACATGATCAACCTCGGAAAAACCAAATCAAAACCCAACGAGGCTTCACGACAAACCAATCACATGATTCATAAAAGATTTCAGGGGGTCACCCCACTAAGCTACCCGCAACGAAGTTGGTCGGCTCCGGAATGGACCCAGGGTTTGTGACGACGGCTGTAAACGACTGGGAACCCGAAAGTGTGACTGGGCTTGTCGATAACGCGAAAACGTGGCACGATCCAAAACAGTATAGGTGCTCCATGCACAATCTTAAATAAAGCAGTAAAGCATGGCATAAGTACAGGATAGTAATAAAGCCCCAAACTAGTTTGTGGCCCCAAGAAATAAGAAATGAATCAAGTTTTGGCTAAGGGGAATCATGGTCCCATATGCGGATAGTGCGATAGTCAAGGAACAGGTATCAAGTACTCGGGGTCCTACAGGACACAAGTGAGCATGGAAGAACCAAATAACATCTATTGCCCACCGATGCCTCTGCATTAGTAATATCTAGCAATTTAATAGTTGTATTTAAAGTCATGATCATCTCCACCATTAAGCATGTGCCAACCTTCCAATAACGGTGGAACAACAACGACACGAAGCAGTACCTGAGCAAGCAACTACGACTCACAAGGCCAACTATCTATCAAACAACAGGGAATAGGACGTGTCCAAGGCAATATAGGGCTGCAAGGAATATAAATGGTGCACGGAAACTAAAGCATCACGATAAGGATAGCAATAGATCAACAGGAGGGAGTAGAGACTAGAAATGCAAAATAGGTAGAAAGGGGAGGGATGCTCGCCTGGGAAACACTACCGAAGGTTCATATCCGGAGAACTTGTCGATACTCGCATCAACTCATCTACCTAATCCGCGAAGAAGCAAACACTAGAAGAAGCACCGGATGCAATATTTAATCCTACGGCAGAAGATCTGGCATGCTTATGATATGATGCATGGCATGGCACAGATGCGGTGCAATTAGGCAATATTAAGCGGAACCGGGGTCCCGATAATTAATTACACGGTTCAAGTTATTTAGAACCCCCGTACTTTAAATGTTGTCTTAACAAGGCAAAACATGGTATCGGTTCGCTACACAAATTTAAATGGAGTCTAGAACAAGACTAGAATAACCCGCATATAGACTTCATATTTAATTTAGGTGAATCGACTATTTAACCCAACCCACCAGATGACATGTATGTAAGCATGATGATTTAATGATGCGACAGGTATATGTCATATTATAAAAATAGAGGCTTAGGGTCACACATCTGGGTTCGGAAGATCTTGGTTCCGGGGGTTCGGGGTTCGACAGGGTTTGGTCTCGGCGGGAACGTTCTCGGACAATGGAGTAGATCTTGTCGCATCCGTGGTCTTCGGGTCCGTGTAGACGGTCATGGCGTTCAAGGTGGAGAACTCGGCGTTCCGTGTAGGCGACCTTGGTGTCCGGTCCTCGGCATCGCTGCGGGAAGGAGGTCTTGTCGTACCGGGGTCTCGGCGTCCTCGGATTCCGATTGGAGATCTTGGCGTTCCAGCTTCGGGTGTCGGGGTTACTCGAGGTCCACGATGAAAGCGATCATGAAGTTTCGTGTCGAAGATCTTGGGGTCCTTGTAGAAGATCTTGTCGATGGTTCTTCTAATGACATTCGGTTTCGGCTTCTCGCATGAGTCATCGGGTGGTTCTTTAGGGGACACCACAGTCTTCATGTCACACATCACCACACTAACATCACACGGGGTCAGCAGAAAATAAGCAGGCATTAGGGATCTCGTCGACAGGAACTCGGGAACGTGCCGTCTTTATCTTGGGCTTCGTAGGGCGCGGGATAGGAGCAGGGTGGGACCGGGTCGGACAACAACGTGCGGGCGGGCGCGTTGTGCGGCTGTTGCGCGAGCTGGTTGTGTGGGTCGGGGTAGCGGTAGGTGCAGCACATGGGTGGTTGGTGGCGGCTGGGTCGGCTGACTATTTAGGTTATGGTTTAGATAGTCTAGGGTTTGGTGTTAGATGGGTTTGATATGGTTTGGGCCAGACCTACCGGGTAGTAGGTGGCCTGGCCTACGGCCTGGGCTGCCTCTCCGGAACAAAAATATTTTGATTTATTTTATTTTTAAAAGACATTTGCAAATAGTTTTTAGACAAACCAAAGATCCAAAATAGACTAGGGTTTTGATTTAAAATAGAGACGGGGGAGATTTAGAAAGCAAAGATAGGCTTTTAGAAAATAGTTTTAGACAACCATATGCATGATGACAATGATGCTCAAATGCAATGTGGCATGATGTCATGAGCATGTGGTCATGATGATGCACAAAACAAAAACATCAAGCGATTTTCTAGTAGTGGTTTTACCGGGGTGCTACAGCACGGTGGCGGAGGACCACTGGAAGCCGCTCGGGCAACAGCGACCGAGAGCGACCTCGTCGGAGCTCAACACCGACGACGGAGGAGTGGTTCCTGGACAGAAAAGAGAGCACGGTCAGGTAGAGGAGGAGGAGGGGATCTTGTGGGCTGACATGTAGAAGAAATGGAGGAGAGGGGATAGAGCCTTGCTCGATTTTGTGAGGAGGTCGAGGCTCTCCTCTTCTTCTTCCTCGGACAGCACAGAGCAGGGGAGAGGGTGTGGTGCTCGGGGGAGGTAAGTGAGGTGGAGAGGGGCAAATGAGGGGTAGAGACGAGCTGGGGGTGGCCTGCTAGCTTTATACCAAGGAGGAGTGCTAGATGAGGTATTTTACCAAAATTAGACATGGGGGAGAGGGGATGCTGGCTAGGGATTGGTCCATGGGGAGGTGGAGAGGGGTAGGATGGGTATTTGGGTCGTGCTGACCAGAGAGAGGAGAGGTGCCATCAGTGGTATTTTAATTAGATTGATGCTTGTAAGAAATGGGGTTATTTCTCCTTCTTTCTACTATGGTAAGGGCAAATGGGGATTTGTTTGGGGTGGAGCTTGCAATGGTGGTCGACCAAAGATGTGTCTGATGCTGAGGAGGTACATTGAGCAGGATTGAAGGAGATTTGGGAGTGCTTAGAGTGGGGGTTTGCTTAATTGACAAATAGTGATCTAATAGATGGTTCTGAAGGAGATCCAAATATTTGCATTGGACCAGAGGAGAAAATGGTAGATAGATGAGGTCAAGGTAGACTCCTAGGATTTAATTGGGATTTTTAGGTGGAGTTTTAGTCCACTTAAATCCACTTATTCAAAATGGGCAGAAGTGATTTCTTAGTGATCATTTGACAAATTTCCATTGGTCAAGGTTGGAATTTGAGGTGGGAGGGTCCCAAATGTGAATACACACTTAGGGGATTTTTCCCAAGATTTATTGAGGATTAAAAGTGATTAAAACAATTATTATTCCAATTCAGCCTTTTAAGAAAAAGGGCAAAAAGAAATAATAAAGCTTCTCAAAAATATTTATTTTCGAGATGGAAAGATAGGGTATGATATGAGGAACTCACATGATCCAAAATTCAGGAATGTATTTTGGCAAAAACCAAACTTTCCTTTATGGAGGGAGTTTTGGAGATTTTGACTATTTAAGGAATTAAATAGTTTTGGGGCCATAATAATTATGGATAATTATTGATAAATCTTGAGGATTAATATAGATGAGATAATAAATGTGTATCAAGCAGTAGCAACCTTGTGGAAGAAAATCCAACTTGAAAAAGAGGGGAAAACAAGGAGTTGATGATCTAGGGTGATGTTATTTTTATCTCACCAAAACATGCTTGCATCTTGGAGCTCAGAGCTCATCTTGGTGCAAGGGATAGATGGATGGGTAGACCAGGTCATATAGATGACCATGGCAGGAGGAGTTTGAATTAATTGTATTTGAGGTGTTCTAGAAGTGATGGCCAAGTTTGTTGAAATTAACGCTGCACATGAAATAGGGGTCATGATGCTTTATAAACCATGTGGGTTTAATAAGCTCAAGGGTCCACTTTGGACAAGTGAAGTAGGTTTTGATAGAAATAAATGAGTAGAACACAACCATGCAGAGAGTTGGTCC
Organism: Avena eriantha; assembly: GCA_910589775.1. Classification (NCBI taxonomy): domain Eukaryota; kingdom Viridiplantae; phylum Streptophyta; class Magnoliopsida; order Poales; family Poaceae; genus Avena; species Avena eriantha. The sequence goes on along the minus strand of OU342745.1, from coordinate 283,545,905 downwards.
ATAGGAGGTTGTATGAGGGTGTGAGCTTCTAGAAAAGTTGGCATGATGACTAGTTTTGTAGGAAATGTTATTTTCTTGTCTTCAAAACCATTATGGATAAGTGGGTTGGAGGAGGATCTAACCAGGGGAAAATCTGGGCCTTGGTAGTACTTAGGACGGTTAACAAGATGGTTCAAGTGAATTTCGAAGAATACACATGGTTTGAGAAAAAGAGGCATTCAAAAGGGTGACGCTGAAACTGTTTCCAGACTTAGCCAAATTTGGCAGTTTTGAGGATTTTGGCTAGAGTAGGGGAGGGAATGTTCTTGGAGGAGTTGAAAGGTATCAGAGATTTTACAAGTGGGTGATATGGAAGTGTAGAGTGAGTAGAAGAGATCCATGCTTGAAATGGGTCTTCATGGACTTGGAAACATCTAGAATGGAAATCCTCAGAATAGATCTGGTTGAGGGTTTTAGATAATCACATAGTGGCTAGGGATCACATCTATACTTGCATTATTGCTTAGGGATTGATGATTTGGAAACATCTTGATCCTAGTGATGAGCTTCAAAGGTATCTAATTCTACTTCCTAAGAAAACAAGTCAATCGGCAGATCAAACAATTCATCACACAGCAGATCAAGGCAACTCATCTTATACTAAGAATAACCACTAAAGAGGTTACCATCAAGCCTAGCTTGGGATAAGGTTGGGGCATTTTGAAGAGGTTGAGTTTTGAATAAGATGAGGGTTCTTGGTATCTCTACCAAGAGTATAATTCAACTGCTTTGAACAAGAGTTTTGGGGAAAACTAGAGGTAAGATTAGTTGAGTGTTCTATCTTGAAAACATTAGAAGATTGTATTATATATCTCTCCATAGTTTTTTTAATAGAAGCTACCAAAAATAGTGTTGGTTACATAGGCATCTTGGCTCATGTTTTGAAAAGCCAGAACGTTTGAGAATATGTAAAGTAAGCTAAGATAGTTTTGGGTAAAAAGCTTTTGTCAACTAAGGGTGAGCTAAGGAGTATCCTAAGATACACATTATAAGAACAAGTGAAAACAATCAACAAGCAAGCACTGCACTAAAACACAAGAAAAAGTTTTTGTTCCCCCTGATTTTTGCATTCTAGACAACTAATCAGGGTTGCTGAAATTGGGATGTTACAACCAGGATTAGCCACGAGGGAAAAACGTGACTCATGGTACGCCTGTGCGGTGCACGGGGTGGTAGCGGACACGTATGGCCGTGCACGGTGTAGTAGTGTACGCGGTTACATGGTGCACGGTAGTGAAATAAAACATCGCTTCCCTTCTTCTTTAATAGAGGCCTCCCCGCTCTCACTCATCACTCACTCGCTCACTCAACCGTCTCCACTGTTCAATCACCTTCTACAAACCCCCAAGAAAACCCCAACCACGCCGGCGTTGGAATAGAATGGCGCGATGGCCATCAGTCCCTCCAAGGCCACCAGCGAGGAGGCACCCGTCCCTGTCGCCGCAGCCGCCGTAGCCGCCGGCGAGGAGGCCCCCGCCGGTCTCGAGCAGATCCTACTCGGCTCGGACCCCTACGAGGAGGTTGTTTACGTAAGGCCGGAGAACACCTACGACACCAGCATCACCAACCCATGGTCGGAGATAACCAGGGTTTCTCCCCTTCCCTTGTTCTTCCTCCATTCCCATCGTTGGATGCTAGATCGTATGTTATTAGGGCTCATCTGTTCGTATTTTTTATAGTAGCTAATCATCTTGTGTTAGATCTCGTATTTCGATGAATCCCCCTTTTCGTATTTGAACCCCCTATTCATAGTTGGGATTAGTATTCAATTTGGTTTGAGATTTGGGGAATAATAAGGATATCTCAATTGGTTAATTTATGAAAATAATCAATCCCGATAATCAAAGTATCTCAATCATGTCCTTATTGCACTCTACTTTTTTTCCCAACAGGAGGATAGCAGCGACGTCCATAGCGACGTCGAGTCCAAGGACACCAAGGCTCGTCATGTGCTGAGGAGGCTGAATTCCGGCTAGTACAACAACTTCTTCGTCGGCGACGTGTACAGGTGCCCCTTCTGCCCCACCAGGAGGCTCCGCGACACAGACTTCAACTCCCTCGTGAAGCATGCCGAGGACGTGAGGACCTGCGGCGAGTCCGTGAATGTCCACGACTTCATAGCCAAGCACCAGGTGCTCGGTCTTCACCTCCGCACCCTCTAGAAGGTGGCTATCGAGGAGGGTCGCATGCCCTTGATCAAGCCCAAGGCGCCCAAGGTCAAGGGACTGGGCAGCAAGAAGTGGAGGAGGTGTTAGAGGGAGGAGGCAGAGGCCACTGATCTACTGCTACTGCTGCTGTAAAGCAGCTTCTTTTGTCTTGTCGGTGCTGAACTCGTCCGCTGCTACTGAGCAGCCTAATTATCGGACCTTGTTAAGTACCGTACTATATAACCTATATTAGCTGCTTTATCTACATCTGCTCTGTTTACTGAACTTATTTATGGTGCTGGTTAGTTTTGTTGCTCTAGATTTGCTACTAGATTGGGGAAAAATGAGGGCAAAAGGAACCATGAATGAAGAGAGAAGCTGATCTAGATTCGCTACCTTTTTGGCTAAAAAACACAACTATTAGCGAGAGAGAGGGGGGAAAAGGCGCTCTTAAAAAGGCCAATCATAAAAATAAAAAAAAATAAAACTTCCAATTTAGGCGACAAGGCGCACGTAACCACCAAACGCGCCCACATGTGTGGGGCCCCCAGATTAATCCTCCGAGAATCCCTGCTATGCATACAACCACGATCCCATGATCAGTTAATCGTGACACATAACCGAAAAGTATCACAGTAAACATCCCATACTTAACGAATACATGCCATACCTGAATTGCCATTATGGCTACATCGATCAACCTCAGCAGAACTTAATTAAGTGTAGAGCCCGAGCCATGCCTTATCCTACAGGTAACTGACTAGGAGAACGTCCTAGCTCGCATAGTCGCCATCATCATGGTTGTCTCGAAATCTAGCCAAGTTAATACCCAGGGACAATGCCAATGAGTACTTTGAATGTACTCGCAAACCACCTTAAAAGAGTAGTAAAAACAAGGAGATATGCAATATGGTTGTGGTAGTAGGAGGGCTCCAAGAGAGGTTCTTTTAACAAATAGTTTCTCTTGTAGATATAGCATCTACATATCTTTGTTGAAAACTTTTGTAACCTTTTGGAAACCTTTTTGAAAAGTATAAGAAAACACTAGGATTGGGTTATCCATTTGTTCCCGGCTTCAGGTCGTCCCACGACCAACCTCCTTTCTTCCCCTTCTGACCATCCCATGGTTAAATCCTTTCTCCTTTACGACCATCCCATGGTCAAAACATTTTCAAAGTCTTTCCTTTTCCGAAATCCTTTTTGAAAACAAAACCAGCACCGCTCTACAGCAACCTTCCTAACCGTCCATGACCGTGGACACGGCTATTCGAATAGATTTACACTTTGTAGAGGTTGTACACTTTAGCCACACCATCCGGCTACCCTACCCTGATCTACACCGATCGTGGGTCGAGTAACTGATCAAGACTCTCCGAAGACCCACTCAAGTATAAGTGCCTACCCTATGAGTGTTATCCCCTCAACACCGGGACGCCCTATATAGTTCCTGTCAACACCCGGATTTTTAATCCCAGATGCCCGTTATGCCATACCTCGCAATCCCAGGATTACAATTTTTGCGAGACATAAGGGATTGGATATCATAGTACATCATCCATTACAAACCATACATAAGGTCTTACACAAATAAGGATCTCATGATCCAGTATTAATACAACAAGCAGCGGAATAAAAGATAAGCGTAACGGTGGGTCCATCTTCAGGGGCACAGGAAATGCTGACGAAGGCAGATAGTCCTAATTATCATAGCCGTCCTGTTGGCCATCATCTTGATTGTCTCCTTCATAGTCTGGCCATGATAATAGCCAGGGACAAAAGCCATGAGTACTCTTTAAGTACTCGCAAACTACCACTAGCAAGTAGTATAATTCTAAGTTAAAGTGCTAACTCTATGTTTAACTATAAAGTTAAGTTTGAAACCTAAGCTGAGTTCAGAAGCAAAGAAAATAAAGTAAAGTTCTGGAATCACTTAACTTGGGAAGCTAATGTCATAAACACAACCCTGTTGTGGTCAAGTCAAGATTCATCATTCATTTCAAGTTATTTAGAAAACATCTGACAACGAAATAGTATGGCCATTCCAACTGTCCATAACCACGGACGTGGCTATTCGAATAGTTTGACACTCTGCAGAGGTGGTACACTTTCACCACCAGATTCGATACATCTGTCAGGGATAACCATGAATCATCATACTTAGTATGCAGATAATCAAACATAACCTTCACTTTACGCACCCTAGTATAAGCACCTCTCCTATGAGCATGGCCTCCCAACCATGACCATCTGTCATCTTGGGCACTACATAGGTGGACATCATGAGAGGTAGCCTCAGCTCAAACCTCTCCCGCGAGGGAACTAATACTAATGCATATAAATTTCCAGCTAAGCCTTACCCAATTCAGCTAATGTGGTTATACGGTAAATTTGGAATGGTATCGCATCCTAATCCAACCATCAGTTTTATAAAAGGGTTAAGGCTCATGCCTCAACATTTTCATCATCATCAACCATTTGTGTTTCTCAACACATGTCAAAACATCTCAATAGAATGACTCATCATTCCAAGGTTTTCATAATTCAATTTCACCAAGTGTTCCCATCTAAAGTGACTCCAGTTTTGATCTACTCTAAACTACTAAGTTAAGAGTGTTCACTAAGGTGAAAGAGATGGGTTCAATCTCATGCCATAGAATGACATCTAAAGGGATTCTAAATAGGTCAAGTTTTATACTTTTTATGCTACCTTCAAAACAAGTAACGAACTTTGTGTAAACTAAGGGAGGTAAAACTTGTAAATAAGACTTGGGGTACTAATAGTCAAAGGGGTGTGATCAAAACATGCTTAAGGCTTTCTTGCTAAACCATCTAGTTGGATCCTAGCTTGCTAAGCACTAAACTTGCAAGTGTTAGCTTAGATTGTTAATGGTGGCTTGCAAGTACAACTTGCAAGGGTTAATCTTGGATAGTGCTAGCTTGCCTTGGTTGGTGCAGTGGTTGAAGTTTTCTTCATCTTCTTCCTCTTGGTAGAACTCCTCCTCCTCGAAAGCTTAGTCGGTACTATCATCTATTAAGACATACGAAGTACACAATCACCAAACAATACTTAACTAGGCTAAGTAGCATTCTAAGACACACATTTGATGATCTATTATCATCACAAGCATCACAAGTTTAATTCAATAGTTTCATTCTTTTTAAATTAGAAAAGTAATTTCTGCTCATTGAAAAATTAACTAAGAATTAAAATCCACCACTTAAAATATGGGATCATGTTGACACATGTCATCACCGCATATTCTAACATGTGGGAATGAGATTTAAAGGTTGGATCATAATTACTTTGGTTTAAGTTCATTATTTAATGATTTAAAGTGACTAGAAATGCACATATAGCATTATTTTGGTACTAGTCCAAATTCACTGCATGTAAACCTTAATATTATTATATATTTAGATTGATATGGTCAAATGTGGATTTTGAGAGTTGGAATCAACTCAAAACCTATCTTAGTTTATTTTACAAAAATGTTGCAAGTTGCAAAAGCTTCTGTTTTGTTATTTTTACTAGGGGATATCTATAACTCTAATTGAATTAAATCCAACATGCTTGGATAGATCATTTCAATACCTTTCAGGCAAAATCTGTTTCATGCAATTTGGATTTATAAAACTCCCAGAATTGAATTTTAAACTAGTGGATAGAAATAAGATTCAACTTAAAAAGAAAAATCCATTTTGAACGGTTGGGCTAGCGCCGGAACGAACATGGGCCGGCCCAGTGGCGCTCCGTGGCATGGGGCTCAGCTGACAGGGGGATCCCGCTTGTCAGTGGCTCTTAACACACAAAACGGTAAGCGCGCTGTGGGCCGTAGGATTAGGAGGGGGATCTACGACTGAGGTTTGTCGTCGACGACGAACAGGTCGCCGGTGAGCTCGAACCCTAGCGCCTCGGTGGAGGTCTACCGGAGACGTACCCGGGCTCCAGCGATGATGGCGAGGCGGGCAAATGAACTGGTGGTCGAAGGCGAGCTCAGGGACGGTCGAGGTAGCTCCAGGGGTGGTCGCAATCAGCGGCGCCCTTCTCCTCCAGAGGCGGCGGCTCCGGCTTTAATTCCGGCGAGATGCCGCTCCCCTTGCTCTGGCTAATGGTGTGGGACGGTCAGAGAGAGGTGGGAGTGAGTGGGTGTGGAGAGAAGAGGCTGGGGAGGCCGGCTTATATAGGCCTGACGGTGAGACCGAGAGGGATGGGCCGGGGACGGTGGCGACACGACTATGGGTGGCTAGCGGCATGGCCGTGGGTGGCGATCGACAGGCGGTCTCCTGGCGGTGCTCTAGGAAGTGAATGCGGGCATAGGGGCAGTGGTATGCGGTCGGGGCGAGCTAGCGCTCTGAGCGGCAGAGGCGGCGATGTCCACGGCGAGCAGTGGCTATGGGGCGTTGGGCAGCGAACGGGCGTGTCTAGGGTGCTCCCTAGGTCATGGCGGAGCGGTGGGCGCGGGCTGCGGCCAAGGGGCGGTCGGTGCACGCGGGGACAGTGCGCGCTCTACGGGCGGCGTCGGCATGGTCGACCAGCTCAAGGCACGGCGGTTCCTGGCTGTTCTGCCCTGTATCTCTGTCCTAGGACTGGTTGGACGGTGGAGGTGGACCACTGGCGACGTGCTGGACAAGGTGAGAGAGGCTGGCGGCTGATGTGGCGCGATCTCGGTGGTGGGGGTGCTCCAAGTGCTCGGCTTTAATGGCTATGACCATTTGGTCGTGTGCACAGGTCTTGGCCGGGCTAGCAGAGGATAGGGTTTGCACTGGGGGAACAAGGGGACAGGGTTAGGCCCAAATGGTGACCAAGATCACTGCTCAAAACAGTGTTTTGAATTTGGCCAGATTTGTGCCCACAAGGTGTTTGATGGAATGGCCGCAAGAGAAAAACTTTTGAATTCTGGTTTCAAAAATTTTGGGTGTTCTCCACTAGTGCTAGGTAGTCTCTAGTTGCAAGGGTTTTGAAAGTGGAGCTCGTTTTGATGGTTTTGCAAATAGGGGTGATCTTCCCATATGAAATAGATTCAATTTTAAACTTTCATTTAAAATAAGCAAAAGAATGTTTTTAGCAGATCAAAAGGTGGGCCTTGGTACCTCATTATGTGTACTAGCAAGGGGTGCAAAGATCATGAAATGTTTCTGTTAAGAAATGAGTGCTAGGAACACTCAAAGTAGTGTAGTGGATTAAAATGGCCAAAATGACCATTCCTCCTTTTTAATTGTTTTTTATTTGATTTTCTTTAGGAAAAGTTTGGGAATGATGTAGATGATGTTTAAATCGCCTAAGGAGCATTTTACAAGCAAAGAATCACCCAATCATGGCAATTCAGAACAATTCCTATTTTAAATGCACATACACATGAGTGCTTTCATTTTTAATTTGGAAAAGTTTTTGTTAACCCCAACTTTGATGATTTAGATCTTGATAAGCTTGGATTGAAGTTTTGGGATATTACAAACCTTCCCCCCTTAAACAAAATCTCGCCCCGAGATTTACAAAGAAAACTAGGAACTAAAGAGATCTGGGAACTCTGTCCTGATGTAATCGTCTCGCTCCCAAGTGGCTTCCTCCTCGGTATGGTTGCTCCACTGAATCTTGAGAAACTTTATACTCTTGGTTCTGGTGGTTCTGTAGGCTTCTTCTAAGATACGGGTGGGTACTTCTCTATAGGTCAAGTCATTGTTGATTTCCACAGCTCTGTGATCGATGTTCTTGAAAACTTCAGTGTTCTCGGGCACTTCCAGACATTTGCGAAGTAACGAGATATGGAACACATTGTGGATGGCTGACATCTCTTCAGGCAGTTCTAGTTGATACGATACTTCTCCTCGACGGTTCAGAATCTTAAAGGGCCTGATATATCTTGGGGCTAACTTTCCTTTGAGACTAAAGCGTTGAGTTCCCTTCAAGAGTGAAACCTTGAGATATACAAAATCTCCGACATTGAAAGTCAAGTCTCTCCTTCTTTTGTCAGCATAACTCTTTTATCTAGATTGGGTGGTCTTGAGGTGCTCACGGACTTTGTGAACTTTCTCTTCTGCTTCTCAGAGAATGTCGGGTCCAAGATCTGACTCTCTCCTACTTGCGACCAATTCAAAGGGGTACGGCACTTTCTTCCATATAGGAATTCAAATGGTGCCATCTGCAAACTAGCTTGATAACTGTTGTTATATGAGAATCCTGCGAAAGGCAGGCAGTCTTCCCATTTTTATCCATATTCCAACACACAAGCTCTAAGCGTATCCTCTAGGATCTGATTGACTCTCTCACTATGTCCATCAGTTTGCGGGTGATACGCGGTACTGAAGTTCAACTTGGTTCCTAATCCTTCCTGAACTTTCTGCCAAAATCTTGAGGTAAACTGAGTTCCTCGATCTGATACGATGGTCTTAGGGGTTCCATGCAGACTAACAATTCTAGCGATGTATAGCTCTACTAACTTTGCACTCTAGTAAGTTGTCTTGACAGGTATAAAGTGGGCTACCTTGGACAGTCTATCAACTATGACCCAGATTGAGTCATTTCCCCTACTAGAAGTAGGCAAACCGGTGATAAAGTCCATTCCGACGGAATCCCATTTCCATTCCGGAATCTGTAATGGTTGCAACAGTCCTGCAGGTCTCTGATGCTCTGCTTTGACTCTTTGATAGATGTCACACTTGGCGATGTAGCTTCCAATCTCTCTCTTCATCTTGTGCCACCAAAATTGCTCTTTCAAATCCTGATACAACTTTGTTCCTCCGGGGTGGATAGAATAAAGAGTATCATGAGCTTCCTTCATGATAACTTCCTTCAGCACCGAATCTGCTGGCACACAGATACGTCCTTTGTACCACAATACTCCTTCTTCGTCTTCCGTGAATCCAGGTACCTGTCCTGTACCAATACAACGTTTGATTCCGTCGATACCTTCATTCCCTTTCTAAGCTTCCTTGATTTGGCTAATCAAAGTGGGTTGAAGTTCAATGCTAGCTAAGAATCCTTTGCTAACTAGTTCAGTCCTGAACTGCTCCAACTCTTCATACAAACTTGGTTGCTTCTCCTTGATCATGGTGTTAAGCCTACACGGCAATCTGCTAAGAGCATATGCTACCACATTGGCTTTGCCGGGGTGATAGTGAATGTCAAGGTAATAATCCTTGATTAACTCTATCCATCTCCTTTGCATCATATTCAGCTCCTTCTGAGTGAAAATATACTTCAAGCTCTTGTGATCTGAGTAAATCTCACAGCGATTACCCATCAGATAATGACGCCATGTCTTCAATGCTAGAACCACGGCTGCTAGCTCTAGATCATGGGTCGGATAGTTCTGCTCATGCTGCTTCAGTTGTCGAGACAGATACGCGATGACCTTGCCTTCTTGCATCAATACCCATCCGAGACCAATCTTGGATGCGTCACAATACACATCAAACGGCTTCTTGATGTCTGGCATGACCAATATTGGGGTTGATATCAATCTCTTCTTCAGCTCCTGGAAACTGGCTTCACATTTGTATGTCCATTAAAACTTCTTGTACTTCTCCAATAATTGGGTCATGGGTCGGGCGATGCTCGAGAATCCTTCTACGAACTTGCGGTAATATCCCGCTAATCCAAGAAATGCACGGACTTGGGTTTGAGTGGTTGGGGCTTCCCATTCTTCGACATCTTTGATCTTGGCAGGATCAACAGAGACTCCTCCGGCAGACACAATATCTCCTAGGAATCCTACTTCTTTCAGCCCGAACTCACACTTGCTGAACTTGGCATACAACTGATGCTCTCTCAGGGTTTCTAGGATAACTCTCAGATGTTCCTCATGCTCTTCTTCTGACTTGGAGTAGATAAGAATGTCGTCGATGAACACAACTACAAACTTATCTAGGAAATTCATAAAGATCTTATTTATGAGATTCATGAAATAAGCAGGGGCATTGGTTAATCCAAAAGACAAAATCGTATACTCGTATAAACCATAGCGAGTAGTAAAGGCGGTCTTCGGAATATCCGTTGCACGAATCTTAAGTTGGTGATAACCAGTCCTAAGATCAATCTTTGAGAATACCTGAGCTCCAATCAACTGATCAAATAGATCCTCTATCTTTGGCAAGGGGTACTTGTTCTTGATGGTGACGTCATTCAACTTTCTGTAATCTGTGCACAGACGGTTGCCTCCATCTTTCTTGTCGACGAATAACACTGGTGATCTCCATGGTGATGTGCTTGGTTGAATCAAGCCTTTGGCTAGCATAGCATCTAACTACTTCTTCAATTCCACTAACTCTGAGGGGTTCATGCTATAGGGTCTCTGGGCTATAGGTCCGGTTCCGGGGATTAGTTTGATAATGAACTCAATATCCCAATCCGGGGGCATACCTGGCAATTCATCTAGGAATACGTCGGGGAATTCACAGACTACTTTGACTTGGTCAATGGTGGGCAGGGCTACACTCTTGTTGCACTGGAACTGATGGGGTAAGGTTTCAGAGATATGCTCTACTCTGACTCCAGAACTACTGGTCATGGTGATGGCTTTCTTAGCACGGTCTATCAGTCCTTTATGCCTTGACATCCAGTCCATACGTTGTACTACTTCCAAACCTTTGGTTCCGAGTACAATTAGGTTGGCATAAAAATCTATCCCATGTATTCTGATAGGTACATCTTTGCAAAATTTTCTAGCTTTGGTTGTTGAACCGGGGATTTGAACTATCATGACATGCTTCAGGTTGGTTGGACGAATCTTACTAGTGCATGCAAATTCTTCGGTGACAAATGGATGCGATGCTCCAGAATCAAACAATACTCTTGCTAAAACTGAGTTGACAGAAAACATACCCAGCACTACATCTGGCGCTTCCTGGGCTTCTTCTGCGTTCATGTGGAAGAGACGGCCATTGCGGTTGTGAGGGTTCCCTGGGGCAAATCTCCTTCCTGGTTGAACACGACGCTGCTGCTGAGCTGGGGCATTCACATTGGCATTGGTTGCAGTCTTCTTGGGACACTCATTGGAGTAGTGACCCTTCACTCCACACTCGAAACAAGTGATCTGGGACTTGTCTTTGACTGCGATAGGCACAACATTGCTGCCAGTTCTAGGTGCAGCGTTGTTGTTGTTGTTGTGGTTCTTGGGAGGTGCACGGTTGAAATTGTTGGCATTACCGGAGTTGTGATTGTTTCTTCCGGGCTTCACATTGCCTCCGCTACGGTTGGGGTAGCTTGGGCGAGACGTTGGGGGTCGGTTGTTCCTTGGTGCATATCCTGGTGAAGGGTTGGGATGGTACTTCTGGTGACTGTTGGATCCAGACTACTGCATCATACGACACTTGCGGTTGTCGTTTGCTTGGTTAATCTTCCCTTCCATTTGAATGGCAGATTCGACTAGCTCTTCGAGATCCTGGAAACGGATGTTGACAATGACAGTCTGCATCTCATCATGCAGTCCGTTCAAGAATCTCTCCTTCTTCTGGGCCTCCGTGTTGATCTCATCAGGTGCATATCTGGCAAGTGACAGGAATCTGTAACGGTACTCCACCACAGTCATTCTCCCTTGCTTCAATTCGCGGAACTCATCTCTCATTCTGTTGACTAGCGCTTGCGGCACGTGGGTGCGGCTGCATTTGACTTTGAATGCTTCCCATGTCATCACTTGACCATGGTTCATATTGTGGATGCTATTCCACCAAGCTCTTGCATCTCCTTCCATATAGTGGGTGGCAAACAGAACTTTCTCATTTTCATTAACTCTTGCAACTTCGAGGTTCTTTTCCATGGTTTGCAACAAATCATCGGCATCTAATGGGTTTTCAGAGGTGCTAAAGATTGGGGGATTAGTATTCTGAAATTTTTTGAGTTTGGATCCCTGGTGATCCTGATTTCCATGCCCTTGGTTGTTGAGAGCCATCTGGGCGATCTGTTGAAGTGTTTCTAAGTTGGCTTGGCGTTCTTCCCTGCTTGCTTCACGGTCTGCGATGAGATTCTGCAAGATCTGCAGCATTGGGTCTTGCAACGAGCTGCTCCCTCCTTGGATTCCACGAGTCATCTGAAGATTGAGATGGATATAGGGGTAAGAGGGAAATTCTAAGGTTCATGGTTTTGGGTTTTCAAAGCTAAAACTTTTGAGTTAGACTCGGGTTTTTCAACTAACTTCATTTTCATTCATGCAAGCAAGCACACGATACAACACACACCACAACAATCAAAAGGGAAAAACAGATGGTTTGAAGAACCATTCTGCAAGCTACGATACAATGAGACCGATACATCTCATGCTACGATGGTGCTCTAGTGCCTCTACTCATCGTCGATGAAGTCGGAGTCATCATCGTTAGTGTAGAAGTCCACGGCATCCTCCGCCAGAAAATCATCATCATTGCTGAGGTAAGAATCCATGTCTCCCTGGATGTCTTCACCCTCATCTTCTTCTTCCTTGGCTGCAAGCTGAGCTTCCTGCTCCTTGATGGTCTTCTCGAGGTCGGCCACCTTCTTGCAAATACGAGCGATGGTGCGATCCTTCTTTGCATGCTGGCGGCGAAGAGACTAGCGGTCTTGGACAACCAGTGCGAAAGTCTGGGCCTTCTGGTCGGCAATGGCACGGTTCTGGTTGGCTAAGTCTCTAGCATTATCCAGTTCCTGCTGTCTGTCTTGTAGCAAGAAGTCAAGATTCTCCACTTGACGCCTCAACTCTGGGTGACTTGGCATCTCCATTGGCATTCCTATGAACTCACTTCTTGCATAGTGGGCAAATCGAGTTCCTTGGATCTTGTTGACGCTGAGGGCACATAGGCGTGCGAGAGCTTCATGCATTGCCCTAGCTAATCCATCTAGCCAGTTGTTCTCTCTCACGGAGAACTGAATTCTCCTAGAAGTGGTTGCTTCAATGCTTCCTCTAAGATCTGCGGTGACTAGCCACTGTAGGTCTCCTCCTGGGGGTCCTGGAAGTTGAGCTCCAAGAAACTCCGTGTGTGGGTGTCCCAGTAACTCTGATAGTGAGTCCAGATCCCTCTCGAAGATCAGCTGACCTCCGTTTCCCAACCGGTAAAACTTGCTGAAATGAGTCTCCATCTACAAGAATTAAGGATGAGGAAGTTAGTGAAGTGATCAAGTGTGTCAAATTTTAAGTAGTAATGTAAGAATTTTGAGGAACATGAATTTTTGAGAAGGAAAGAATTCCCAAGGGTAAGAGAGGAGATAGTTTTTCGTAAATACTCACTTTGGTTTGAAACTAAGTTTTTGTTTGGACGTCCATTCTAACTAGGGTCTCCTATGGTCAGGATGGCTCTGATACCAACTTGTCAACACCCGGATTTTTAATCCCAGATGCCCGTTATGCCATACCCCGCAATCCCAGGATTACCATTTTTGCGAGACATAACGGATTGGATATCATAGTACATAATCCATTACAAACCATACATAAGGTCTTACACAAATAAGGATCTCATGATCCAGTCTTAATACAACAAGCAGCAGAAATAAAAGATAAGCGTAGCGGTGGGGTCCATCTTCAGGGGCACAGGGAATGCCGATGAAGGCAGATAGTCCTAGTTATCATAGCCATCTTGTTGGCCATCATCTTGATAGTCTCCTTCATAGTCTGGCCATGATAATAGCTGGGGACAAAGCCATGAGTATTCTTTAAGTACTCGCAACCTACCACTAGCAAGTAGTATAATTCTAAGTTAAAGTGCTAACTCTATGTTTAACTATAAAGTTAAGTTTGAAACCTAAGCTGAGTTCAGAAGAAAAGAAAGATAAAGTAAAGTTCTAGAATCACTTAAGTTGGGAAGCTAATGTCCTAAACACAACCCTGTGGTGGTCAAGTCAAGATTCATCATTCATTTCAAGTTATTTAGAAAACATCTAACAACGAAACAGTATGGCCATTCCAACTGTCCATAACTGCCGACGCGACTATTCAAATAGTTTGACACTCTACAGAGGTGGTACACTTTCACCACCAGATTCGATACATCTGTCAGGGATAACCCTGAACCATTATACTTAGTATGCAGATAATCAAACATAACCTTCCCTTTACACACCCTAGTATAAGCACCTCTCCTATGAGCATGGCCTCCCAACCATGACCATCTATCATATTGGGCACTGCATAGGTGGACATCATGAGAGGTAGCCTCAGCTCAAACCTCTCCCGCGAGGGAACTAATACTAATGCATATAAATTTCCAGCTAAGCCTTACCCAATTCAGGTAATGTGGTTGTACGGTAAATTTGGAATGGTATCGCATCCGAATCCAACCATCAGTTTTATAAAAGGGTTAAGGCTCATGCCTCAACATTTTCATCATCATCAACCATTTGTGTTTCTCAACACATGTCAAAACATCTCAATAGAATGATTCATCATTCCAAGGTTTTCATAATTCATTTTCACCAAGTGTTCCCATCTAAAGTGACTCCAGTTTTTGATCTACTCTAAACTACTAAGTTAAGAGTGTTCACTAAGGTGAAAGAGATGGGTTCAATCTCATGCCATAGAATGACATCTAAAGGGATTCTAAATAGGTCAAGTTTTATACTTTTTATGCTACCTTCAAAACAAGTAAAGAACTTTGTGTAAACTAAGGGCGGTAAAACTTGTAAATAAGACTTGTGGTACTAATAGTTAAAGGGGTGTGATCAAAGCATGCTTAAGGCTTTCTTGCTAAACCATCTAGTTTGATCCTAGCTTGCTAAGCACTAAACTTGCAAGTGTTAGCTTACATTGTTAATGGTGGCTTGCAAGTACAACTTGCAAGGGTTAATGTTGGATAGTGCTAGCTTGCCTTGGTTGGTGCAGTGGTTGAAGTTTTCTTCTTCTTCTTCCTCTTGGTAGAACTCCTCCTCCTCCAAAGCTTGGTCGGTACTATCGTCTATCAAGACATACGGAGTACACAATCACCAAACAATAGTTAACTAGGCTAAGTAGCATTATAAGACACCAAATTGATGATCTATTATCATCACAAGCATCACAAGTTTAATTCAATAGTTTCATTCTTTTTAAATTAGAAAAGTAATTTCTACTCATTGAAAAAGTAACTAAGATTTAAGATCCACCACTTAAAATATGGGATCATGTTGACACATGTCATCACCACATATACTTACATGTGGGAATGAGATTTAAAGGTTGGATCATAATTACTTTGGTTTAAGTTCATTATTTAATGATTTAAAGTGACTACAAATGCCTATAAAGCATTATTTTGGTACTAGTCCAAAGTAACTGCATGTAAACCCTAATATTATTGCATATTTAGATAGATATGGTGAAATGTGATTTTTGAGAGTTGGAATCAACTCAAAACCTATCTTAGTTGATTTTACAAAAATGTTGCAAGTTGCAAAGCTTCTGTTTTGTTATTTTTACTAGGAGAGATCTATAACTCTAATTCAAGTAAATCCAACGGGCTTGGATAGATCATTTCAATACCTTTTAGGCAAAATTGGTTTCATGCAATTTGGAGTTATAAAATTCCCAGAATTGAATTTTAAACTAGTGGATAGAAACTAGATTCAACTTAAAAAGAAAAATCCATTTTTGAACGGTTGGGCTAGCGCGGGAACAAACATGGGCCGGCCCAGTGGCGCTGCGCGGCGCGGGGCTCAGCTGACAGGGGGTCCCGCTTGTCAGTGGCTCTTAACACGCAAAACGGTACGCGCGCTGTGGGCCGTAGGATTAGAAGGGGGATCTACGGCTGAGGGTTGTCGTCGACGACGAATAGGTCGCCAGCGAGCTCGAACCCTAGCGGCTCGGTGGGGGTCTACCGAAGACGTACCCGGGCTCCAGCGATGACGGCGAGGCGGGCAAACGAACTGGTGGTCGACGACGAGCTCAGGGACGGTCGAGGTAGCACTGGGGGAGGTCGCAATCAGCGGCGCCCTTCTCCTCTAGAGGCGGCGGCTCCGGCTCCAATTCCGGCGAGCTGCTGCTCCCCTTACTCCGGCTAATGGTGTGGGACGGTCAGAGAGAGGTGGGGAGTGAGTGGGTGTGGAGAAAAGAGGCTGGGGAGGCCGGCTTATATAGGCCCGACGGTGAGACCGAGACGGATGGGCCGGCGACGGTGGCGACACGGCTACGGGCGGCTAGCGGCATGGCTGCGTGTGGTGATCGACAAGCAGTCTCTTGGTGGTGCTCTAGGTAGTGAATGCGGGGCTAGGGGCGGTGGTATGCGGTCGGGGCGAGCTGGCGCTCTGAGCGGCAGAGGCGGCGGTGTCCATGGCGAGCAGTGGCTGTGGGGCATTGGGCGGCGAAAGGGCGTGTCTGGGGTGCTCCCTAGGTCATGGTGGAGCGGTGGGCGCGGGCTGCGGCCAAGGTGCGGTCGGTGCACGCGGGGATAGTGCGCGTTCTGTGGGCGGCGTGGGCATGGTCGACCAGCTCCGGGCGCGTCGGTTCCTGGCCGTTCTGCCCTCTGTCTCTGGCCTAGGACTGGTTGGACGATGGAGGTGGACCACTAGCGAAGTGCTGGACAAGGTGAGAGTGGCTGGCGGCTGCTGTGGCGCGATGTCGCCGGTAGGGGTGCTCCAAGTGCTTGGCCTTAATGGCCATGACCATTTGGTCGTGTGCACAGGGCTTGGCCGGGCTAGCAAAGGGTAGGGTTTGCACTGGGGGAACAAGGGAACAGGGTTAGGCCCAAATGGTGACCAAGATCACTGCTCAAAACAGTGTTTTGAATTTGGCCAGATTTGTGCCCACGAGGTGTTTGATGGAATGGCCGCAATAGAAAAACTTTTGAATTTTGGTTTCAAAAGTTTTGGGTGTTCTCCACTAGTGATAGGTAGTCTTTGGTTGCAAGGGTTTTGAAAGTGGAGCTCATTTTGATGGTTTTGCAAATAGGGGTGATCTTCCCATATGAAATAGATTCAATTTTAAACTGTCATTTAAAATAAGCAAAAGAATGTTTTTAGCAGATCAAAAGGTTGGCCTTGGTACCTCATTATGTGTACTAGCAAGGGGTGCAAAGATCATGAATTTTTTCTGTTAAGAAATGAGTGCTAGGAACACTCAAAGTAGTGTAGTGGATTAAAATGGCCAAAATGACCATTCCTCCTTTTTAATTGTTTTTTATTTGATTTTCTTTAGGAAAAGTTTGGGAATGATGTAGATGATGTTTAAATCAGCTAAGAAACATTTTACAAGCAAAGGATCACCTAATAATGGCAATTAAAAACAATTCTTATTTTAAATGCACATACACATGAATGCTTTCATTTTTAATTTGGAAAAGTTTTTGCTAACCCCAACGTTGATGATTTAGATCTTGATAAGCTATTGATGTTTTGGGAGTATACAGTTCCCAAGCCAACCGGAGCGCTTTTCCACTTCACGAGTGTGCGCTTTCAATGAGCGGCTCATAGTAACGCGTGGAGGTTCGTAGACCCTTCGTTCCTTCTCCCGGTCGATGTTTTACATGGACCGTTGTCCAGAGAAGGTCTACCCTCCGGGGATTTGAATCCCCTGTAGTTGTTGCAACGCAGCTTACACCAGACTAAACAAACTTCAAATCTAGCCTTGTCCCATTTTAGGGTAATGTGGTTGAACGGGTTAATTTTTCTAGCAAACTGCAAAGAACCGGGTGCGTTTTTTAAACCTTTTTCCTCTGATTTTCCTCCAGCATTTTTGTAAAACAAAAACACTTTTCTTTCTCCAAAACTCTTGGGAGGTCTCACCTCACCAAGGTTTTTATCATAAAACATTTAGTAAAACTTTTCCCTAGGGTTTTCCCATCCTCTAGTTTTGCTTCGGCTAAAACGGGGTCTCCAAAGGGGTATGGTGTTATACACCATTTACTATACTAGGGGCAAGTAGGTAACACCAAGGGGGGTTTGTACTTAATAGTACAATAGTATAATGGTTTGGAGGAGCCAAGCCACTACCAACTATACAACATTATATAGTAAAACAGTGCATTTTTCATAAAACAGTAGATAAAACATGCATAAATAAATTAGTACGACAAGGCTTATGATCAAGAAGGTGGCTTGCCTGTGATTAGTAGAATGACATATATATGTCCCAAGACTTCTTAGAATACCATAATACCAATAATAAATACCACGTCTTCTGCTCTCCGATTTCATCGCAACTATCGTCGTCCAGACAGCACATGCAAACAAACAAGGGCACAATCAACATAAAGAAATACAACAATCAATACAATACAACAAACCAGTGAACAGTACAAGTTTAAGATTCAATATGTTTTGAGAGGATTGGATTTAGAAGATGGAGATGGCCTTGGGGACATGGATGAACATCCCTTAGGGTTTATAGCCGAGCAACTACCTAAGAAGGGGTTTTGGACCAAGGACCTATTCAGTATGACACCATTGTGTAAAAATGATACCAACATATAGGTGTTGGTAAAATTAAACCAACAAAAGTGGTTTCACTATTTTATCACTTTTCTTGAATTACTTATGAATTTTCTAGTGATAAAAGCTCTAGTTTTAGGAAATAATTTACCAGAAAAGTTCTTGAGCTCCAAAAATTATTTCCTTGTATTATGTTGTAGGGTTTGTTGTACTGAATAGCTTAGAGTTGGAATCATGTCAAGAAAATTACCAGAATGCCCTCACGAAATTTCCAAAGGCAGTTCTAGAGGGTTTTTGTGTTTTTCACCAGAATTATTTTATAGGTCGAAAATACATGATACTAGGTATAGTAGATAGGTGTTATGAATACCATCTAGTAGAAATTGGAATCGCATCATTTGGAGTTACAAAACTCCTGTAGTGATTTTATTACTAAAATACCCCTAAACAGAGATATTTAATTCACCAAAATTAAATAATGGCTCAATAAATATGGATCTCCTAGGTTTGGATAAATACTAATGAAACACATCATTGAGAGTTGGAATTAGGTTAATACCATCTTTGGTTTGACCTTGGGAATTTTATAAAGACTGGAACATAGTGTTTTTGTTATTTTTGCCAGAGGCAAAATAGGAAGTAAAAAGTCATGGGGTCAAGGTCAAAATCAAGGTATCTCACATACCTTTCAGTACTGAGTTGATTCACACTAATTGGATTTAATAAACTACCAGAAAGAAACAAATAGTTGAACAGACAGATCTTAGTAGAATAATTCCCGGAAAATCATGAAAATTATTTTGGGCCTAAGGCTTGTTCTGCAAGATAGGAAAAACATATAAGAATGCGTGGAAATTTAGATCTGGACAAAATGGGTTCTTTTACATTTTTGTTTGGCATTTAAACTAACAGGGTATTTTCCGAACTAGAGGAAGAAACTAAAAACAGAAAAAGAATTGAAGTCGCAGCCCAGGTTTTCACCGCACCGACCCAGTACAGTGATGGGCCGGCCCACCCGAGCATCTCTCCACACGGGAGAGGCCACATTCAAAAGAGGGACGGGGAGCCCACCCGTCAGCGAGGGTGGAGGGGTGAAGCGGTACGGGGACTCCTCGGTCGTTCGATCTGAAAGAGATCAACGGCCGAGCGTCGTCTTTCCCGGCGAGTTAGGCCCCGCGATGGCAGAAACCCTAGGGTTGACGGGTGGCACAGGGAGGCTTACCTAGGGTGGGAGAGGGGACGACGAGGGTGCCGAGCGACGGACGACTCCGGGGCGAGTCCAGGGAGGGGTGGAAGTGGCGGGTTTGACGACAGGATGATGCTCGTGCAGGAGCCACGGTGACGCTGACCTTCGGTTCCCGCCGGAGCTGATCCTGGGGTTGCTGCATGTCAGAAATAAGGGGATGAGTAGATGCGGAAGAGCAAGTGGGGTCTAGTAGGGTGACATGCAGAAGGAGATAGGCATGGAGGAGGGAGCCTTGCTAGAATCTATGGAGGAGGCCGAGGCTTCCCTCTTCCTTTCTCTCCTAGGAAGGAGAGGGCAGGGGAGGAAGAGAGGGTGCTGGGGAGGTAGGTGGAGCGGACATGGGGAAAATGACCCAGAGGGGAGGCGCTATGGTGGCCTGGGGTTTATAAACCAAAGGGGAGAGCTGTAGGGTGGAAAAGGTCCAAGGATGGGCTAGGGCAGTCCATTGCTTCCTCATTGGACGATGTGGGCGGTGTAGGGTGTGCCTGGGTTCCAGAGAGGGTAGAAGGGGTGGAGAGAGAGAGACTCGGCAGCTGCGGTGGCATTTAGTCTTAGGATCTTTGTCAAGATATGCTTGTATCTCTCCTCTCTTCTCCTCCAAACACATAATACAAAAGGATAGAGGGCTACAGTGCCGTGCTATAGTAGGGTTCGACCAGGGTGTGTGAGGTGTGTTGTGCAAGCTTGGTGTATCAGGTTGGTAAGGGTTGTGTGGGTTTGTGATTAGTGGGTTTTCTCACTTTAGAAATTTGATCAAATATGTTTCTATGAAGGAAGTCTAGAAACTTGTACTAGACATGATGAGGAAATGGTATTGGGAGCTAAAGTAGATTATAACAATATTGCTGGAATTATTTGAGATTTTCCATGGATTTAAAGTCCATATTATATCATTTATCCAAATAGTGCAGAAATGGTTTCTAGCATTTGATTTTGTATTTTGGAATTGGACAAGGTGGGTTTCTGGTGTGAGATGGTCCAAAATGTGAATACACACTTAGGAGAATTTTCCCAAGATTTAGTGAGGCTTAAAAGTATTTAAAACAATTATTAATCCATTTATACCATTTAAGAAAATAGGCAAAAAGAAATAATAAAAGTCTTCAAAAATATTTTTTTTTGAAGTTGCAAGTTAGGGTATGATATATGGATCTCAATTGAGCCAAAAGTTGGGGAAGTGCTTTGGCAAAAACCAAACTTTCCCTTGGGAAAGGAGTTTTGGAGATTTTGTCTATTAAAGAGATTAATTAGCCTTGGAGCCATAATAATTATGGATAATATTTTATAAATCTTGATGATCAAGGTAGATGATGTATACAAGGTGTAGTAAGCATTTGCGACCTTGGTATTTGAGAATCAAAGGTGATTTTGGTGGAAAACTAGAGATTAAGGATCTAGGGTAAGATTATTTACATGCCACCAAAACCTTGTTGGATCTTGGAGCTCACGGCTCCCCTTGGGGCATGGGATAGATGGATCGATAGACCAAGTGATGTAGATCACAATGGTGTAGAGGTTTGAGCTTGATCATGGTTGAGGATTCCAGGAAATGATCTCCAACTTTAAATAAAATAAGCCTGCCAAAGCAGATTATCAACTATCCTTCAAAACCTTGTGGGTTTAAGAAGCACAAAGATCCAATTGGAACAAGTGAAGTATATATTGATAGACCTATATGAGTTGAACACAACCATTCAAAGATTTGGTCCATAGAAGGTGGGATGGTGATGTGAGCTTCTGTCAAAGTAGGCATGTTGACTAGATTTGCAGGAATAGTTATGTTCTTGCCTGCAAAACCATCAAGAACAAGTGGGTTGGAGGGTGATATAACCAAGTGAAAGAGTGGTCCTTGGTATTCCTTATGATGGTTAACAAGATGGTTCGAATGCATTTTCAAAAATGCACAAGGGTTGAGAAAAGGAGGCATTCAAAAAGGTGATGTTGAAACAGATTCCAGACTTAGCCAGATTTGTTAGATTTAGGGTTTTTGACTAGATTATGAGAGAGGATGCTTTTGATGGGTAGCATGGTACCAAAGCATCATCAAGTGGATGATGTTGAAGTGTAGATTTAGTAGGAATGATCCTTTCTTGATATTGGTGTTCATTGACTTGGAAGTTTCTAGAAGGGATCACTTCATAAGGGGTCTGGTTAGGGGTTTTAGATGATTACCTAGTAGCTAGAGATCAAATCCAGCTTTGTATTCTTCCTTAGGGTGTGATTAGTTGGAAACATCTTGATCCTAGTGATGATCTCCTAGAGTATATCATATTATCTCCTAAGCAGGCAAATCAATCAGCAGATCAAAGTAATTCATTGGACAATAGATCAAGACAATTGATCTTAGCAGATCAAGGCAAACTTACTACAAGGGTTACCATCAATCCTAGCTTGTGGTAAGGATGGGTATTTTGAAAAGGTTGGTTTTTGAATAAGATGAGAGTCCTTGGTAGTTCTACCAAGAGTAGAATTCAAAAGCTTTATAAAAAGGTTTTGGGAAACCTAGAGATGAGAGTAGATGAAAGGATGTATTCCAGAAACATAAGGAGATTATGTTAGATAGCTCTCCAAATTTTGGGAAATAGAATCTACTAAAATAGTTGAGGTTGTAAAGGTATCTTGGCTCAGGTTTTGAAATGCCAACACATTTGTGAGATTGTAAAAAAAATTGAGCCAGTACAGTTTTGTTAAATAGCTTTTGTCAACTAGTGTTGAGGTAAGTAGTATATCATCTAAGACACATTCATAGGCATAAGCATCATCAAACAACAAGCAAACACTTCAGCATTAAGGAAGAAAAAGTTTTTGTTCCCCCTAATTTTTGCATTCTGGACAACTAATCAGAGTTGCTGAAATTGGGATGTTACAACATGGTCCTACACCATGTCCCCCATAATCAGCGAGAGATGGATGGCTGGTCCACTGTGTATCCTGGCCCCACCTACCAGCATGTAATGGTCTAGGCGACGTAACGTAACGCTCAACGCACGACCCGCCCCAACGCGGTACAACCGGTCAGCATCTAACGGTCAAGCCTTTGACCTGACGGTATCCCCCCGTCTGAGCGCATGTGAGGGTTTCGGAATGGAGGGAGGGAAATAGTGAGGAAAAACTAAGCGGCTGGGGAAACTGAGTATAGTTAACAGACCAGGGGCACAAAAATAGAAATCCCTAGTAAGAATAGCAATACAATCAAGTCATCAAGTTCCGTTGCTATATCAAACTCATACGAAGTAGTCCTAATCCATAGACCATGATATCATGTCAATCACTGATGTCGGAAGGGTACTTTGATGATATCAAATGTCACCCTGTAACATGGTGATTATAAAGGTTGATTTGGGTACTCTAAAAGTATTAGTTGAGGCTCATGGATCAAGAGTGGGATTTGCTCGACCTGATGACAGGAAGATATACAATGGGACCTCTCTGTGATATTGCATTAACACTAATTACAAGCATGTGACTAGGTCACAGGAATGTCATATCACGAAACGAGTAAAGAGTGCTTGTCAGGAACGAGATCTAACTAGGTATGGATGATACCAAATGATCGGATCTCATACAAGTAATATCTTGCGTGACAAGGAATTAACTACAATATTAATGGTTCACACGATCATTAGATTCATCGTTGAGTAAGTGGCAGTCATCACTGATTCCTAGATCCTGCTCATGATTATTGATTGGAGAGGTGTCTCGATCATGTCCATGTTATTCACAAACCGTAGGGTGACACACTTAAGGTTCGCTGACGCGTTTTGAGTTGATTTCGAACTATGACTAAATTATTGGATAGCAAAGGGGTTGTTTCGGAGAAGTGCCAAAACTGTTTCGGCATTTCGAAATAACACAAGTGGGTAATTGTTAATGTTTGTTAATCGAATGAATTAGCAAATATTAAATATATAAAAATGTTTTATTAATTCCATAAGGATGGTTAAATTGTTATGAATGACACGCAATTACAAAGGAAAATAAGAGAGGGGCTTACCTACTTGATGGAGGGGGTTACCACCGTGAAGTGGGAGAGGTGGCACCTCTGTGGGCCGGCGCACCCCCTAGGGGATGCCCCTTCCTCTTCTATAAAAGGTGGAAACTCCTCCTCTCTTCCTTTAGACACTTGAGCCTCCTTATTTTCCCTCCCTTGTTGCACCATCATTTATATTGCTTAGCTAAGCTCTGCAACAAAATAGTTCGAAGTCTACAATTAGAGAAGTGGAGTAGGAGTTTCCTGCGGATCCCTTCTTCCACTGCCCCACTGGAACGAGGGCGTGGAGGACATCAACAAGCCGCACATGTGACCGAGTACAAAGGTGTTGCCGGTTGTGGCACCTTGATTACCCGATTTTGAGATCATCACAGTTACACCTTTATCTTCACCGACAACATTTGAGCGGGAACGTAATCCTGCTTACGGTCTTCGAGGTTGAGTTACTCGTTGCTACCATCTCATAGATGATCTTGGCTAGATAGTGGTTCATGCGTAGGATTTTATTGTTTTCCAAGCTACAAACCCATAAGTGGTATTAGAGCCGTGTCGATGCGTAGATGTTATGCACGAGTAGAACACATGGAGATGTGGGTGTTGATGATCATGTTATTGCTTTCTTTGTGTATTTTTTATCATAGTGGCATAGTGGGATGAAGCGGCCTAATACTAACCTCAAATTTCCTCACACGTGAGACTTGTCCCACGCTTGACATGTAACTTTTTTGCATAAGTGGTTCAGCGTGTGCCTGTCTCTCCCACTATAGTTATGATCTAATTTACAAAGGATTGCTAATAATATTTTTATCACCATTGTGGTTGCATGTTACTAGGTAAGAACGGTTTTTCCCTAGAAAGCCCTAAACCACGTAAAATATGCAAGACAAATTAGAAGCATCTAACTTGTTTTTGTAGGGCATGTGATGTGATGTGGTCAAATGTTACAAATTGTATGCCATGATCCTTTTTGTAAGTTATAAACAACCGACATGAGCCTTATGGTTGTCATTTCATTTTATGGCTTGCGTGCTAAATATACATATCCAAGTGATATATTGTAATGGAGGAAGACAATCAAGGTGGAGGCACCATGGACCTTGGTGCTATGCCGGTGGAATGATGGAGATCATGCCATGACGCACAAGATGGAGATCGAATGCGTGAAGGACCATATCATATCACATTATATATGCATGTGCTATTTATCCTTTGATGCATCTTATTTTGCTTAGATTTGATCGCGGTAGCATTATAAAATGATCCCTCACACATAATATCAAGATAAAAATGTCTTCTTCCATAGTATGCACCATCAATAAAGTTCGTCGTTTGTAGACACCTCATGATGATTAGGTGTGATAGACTATGTTCACATACAACAGGTGTAAGCCAGTTTTACACATGTGAGTGCTATGGTTCTACTTGGCAAGCCTAGAATATACATGCATGGCCTCAAAACATGAACCGAAAGGTTAAGCATGAGTCATATGGTTGATATGATGAACATGGTGATGTTCGCCTTTGAAACTACGCCGTTTCACGTGATGATCGGTTGCGGTGTAGTGAATTTCGTTCGTGTAATCACTTAAGAAAACTAGTATGGATGTTGTTTTTAAGTGGGACATCATGTAGAATTTTGAATTAACTTGAACTCAATCTATTATGAACTTAGTCTAAGTAACCTTTGCAAATATATTGTATATCATGGCACCACATGCTCTCAGTTTCAATATGTTCATGGAAAAAAGAGAAACTAGCCACCAATAGTAGCAACTTCACTAACTGGTCAATTAACTTGAGGATCCTCCTCAATGCCTCTCAAAAGGTATATGTGATTGAACCACCGCTAGGTAACCCGCCTCCAGAAGATGCTCCTGATGAAGAGAAAAATATTTTTCTCACTCGTAAGGAGGACCATAGTTTAGTTCATTGTGGCATATTGTATGGACTTGAGTTGGTGTTGGGAGGATACCCCCGGGAAGTGTCACACCGGGGTATAGAGGCCGAGTTAGCCGAGGTACGGCACGGTCAAAGCAAGTGCTGGCCGGGTCTCCTCAAGGTAGGCCGACTTACGGAGTAACCTGGCCTGGAGAGTGTTCACCTAAACCCGGCTGACATATAAAATATATGTTGGCTATACTTAATCTATCATGTGTGCAGGTACCCTCGTAGACGAGTTAGCCAGGCGCTAGCCAGGCTACCGCTTGGCTTCTAAGAGAAGGAATGATTCTCCCATTGGTCAAAAGGTGGCCTTTGCCCGCTGTAGCGTGAGCGAAGCGAGCAGAGGAGAGGACCAGCTGGTCATGGCCGACAAAGGTGACACGGTAAATCCGGATGACGTAAACCATGTTTGGTTATGCCAAAAGACAAGGGGCACCCAGAGGGTTACGTTCAAAGCCCAGATGAGCCGTTTAAAGTGAATAAAGAAGCATCTAGCTTTAACCAAAGCGCATATTCGGGGAATATGCCTCCACGTATGCCCTAAACTTTGTACCCTGGGCTCGCCTATATGAGGAGCACCAGGGCCTCCATAGAAGGGGATCAATCATTTTGTCTTCGGAGAGCTCTAGAGCGTTGTAGTGGGGGGGTAAGAGAACTAGTCTCCTTCTCACAAACAGCTCAAGGAGCCCTTGTAATCCTCCATTGATAGAGAGAAATACAAACATCCGTGTGTAGAATCACCACACTATCCCTCCCTGGATTTCTTTAGTGCTCATTGGCCCCATCTTTAGCCTATCCATGGCATATGCCATGCAACCACCACGATAGTTGGCGCCCACCGTGGGGCTAGCGGCGCTAGCAGGGTTGAAAATCTGGACGGGAAACATCATCGGCACTAGCAAGCGCATCGTCTCCAGTCTGGTTCAGCACTTTGGAGTGCTGGACTACGTCAGCAACAACGTTGGAAGCTTTGGCAAGCATCCTCCTCTGCGCAACGGCCTCTTCATCAAGCTTGGCGCACACAAGATCTATGTCGGCATGGATGACTCCTGCGTTCATCCGCAGTACGTCGTTGAGGGAGGCGAACCACCTCTCAGCGCAGCTCGCGGTGTGCGTATCACTCGCCCTACTAGCAGCGTTGAGGTCATGATGGCCCACCAGATGCAGGAGCAAGCAAGGACCCGGCGCCAGATCCGGAAGTCACTCCGAAGCAGGCAAGGTCTAGGTTCCCTCCACTAAAGAGGCTAGAGAATGTACTCCAGCAAGAATTAGATAGCCTGGCAACACCAATAGCTCCCGTTGTAGATCCAGCTCAGCCGCAAGATGAGTTAGAGGAAACTAGGCAGAAAATGCTAGCTAGCACGAAGAAGGTAGCTAAGTTAAAGCAATCATAGAATATCACTTTGAGGGAATACGCAAAGGCGAAACACATAGATGGGGTGAAAATCCGAGGTAGGAACCTGATTGCTGAAATTGACAAGGAATGTGAGCCTAGGCCAGGTCAGATAGCCACAATAGTAACAGGAGGGCTCGAGAGGTACAGTACCCCAACGAAGAACCTCAGGGCTGCAAACGCAGTTTTGTCCGAGTTA
This sequence comes from Avena eriantha, assembly GCA_910589775.1. Taxonomy (NCBI): domain Eukaryota; kingdom Viridiplantae; phylum Streptophyta; class Magnoliopsida; order Poales; family Poaceae; genus Avena; species Avena eriantha. Next base: position 283,518,646 of record OU342745.1, on the reverse strand, counting down.
GAAGGTTTAACCGGAAAGGCCCACGAGAGCCAACAGGAGAGGGTAAACCACTTGTTGAGGGTGGCTTGACAGCAGAATGAGGAAATGAATAAGGCAAACCCGGTGCAGCCCAGAGCATCTCACGTGGTTCATTCGGCAAGGAATAACCAAGCGAAATCTGTCGGATCTGCGTCATCCCTGGGTCACGCTCCTAGGAGAGAGGAGGTGGTCAACTCGGGGAGGGAGGACAAACAGGTGGTCCCCTATGACCCGGTGAGAGTCGAAAAAGGAAAAGTTGCGCAAGTTGATGAGGATTGCCATAGTACCAGTCGAGATGAAGTTGGCCGAGGTAACCGCGACCAAGGCAATGCTGGTCAAAGGAACATTGCCAACGGCAATGCCGGACAACGTGATCCAGTGGGAGCATGACAAAATGCACCTCGGCAGCAGTAGCAGCAGTACGCACCACGACAGGAGCGAAGCGCTGGCCAAGCAGTACATCAAGTATGCTTGTCCGGATAAGAATAGATACAATGATGGTTATTTAGCTATGGCCTGAAGGAGTTATGCCCTAGAGGCAAATAATAAAGCATATTATTTTCTATATCTCCTATATGTTCATAATACGTTTCATACTGTGCTATAACTGTGTTAATGCGAAACGTTAATACACGTGTGGTATGTAAACAAACCGTGTCTCGAGTTACCTCTAGCGAACTAGTTCATTGGTCATGAGGATGGTCTAGGTTTCAAGATCATGGGCATTTATGCCAATTGACAATGAGGTCATGTTATTAGTTGTAACATGGTAGACAAACATCTAACTGTTATATCTTGAATGAGATCTAGTTACAAAGTTCACCATTGATGATAAAACACAGAGAACCTCGCAACCTGATCCTCTAACTGTGAGGTAATGCAAATCACCATTCCGGAAGAAGCTTGGATGGTTATCAAGAATCATCTCGTAACAGGGTGATCAAAAAGGTGCCACTCAGGTTTTCCAAAGGGATGCGTAGAGGAGTACATATCAAGACCAGGATTTGTCTAGTCCATGTAACGGACAGATACATGTGGCCATCTCGGTGACATTGTATTAATGAAGCTTGCAAGCATGTGACTTGGTCACGGAATGCAACAACATGAGAACGAGAAAACAAGTTCATCAGTAACGAGATCAAACTAAGGTATGGAGATACCGAAGATCAAGTCTCGGATGAATTAGGTATCGAATGGCAAAGGGAACGGGAAATGACTATCTCACGGTTCGAGCAATTATATTCGTGAAACGTACGGGGGTCACATGGCCATCTAGGTCCCTCTATTGATCATTGATGTGAGGGTAGTCTCGATCATGTCTAGAGTGTTTCCGAACCGAAGGATGTCACGCTTAAGGGTAGGGACGCTTAGGGTAGATGAGGTATCGTAAGAGAAATAGAGAAAGAGAAACCGGAATAGTTCCTGGTAACATCCGATGGAGATCGGAGGGGTCCAGAAGGTGTTCTGGAGTGAAGTAATAATATCATATATGTATTTGAATGTTAATTGGAGAATTAATATTAAATATATTTTTCATTTTATTATTAAAGGCATCATAATGCTAATGGGCCTCACCCGAAGGGAGGCCCAATAGGGCATGGCGCGAAGGGAGAGGGGGCCAGCCGGCCTGGGCTTGGTGGGCCGCCCTAGTGGGGCCCACCTAGGACCGACGGCTGCCCCTAGGTGGCCGGCAGGTGTTGTGTTTAGTCCCACACCGCCTGGCCCCTGGGTGTTGTGCCCCCTCCCACTATATATAGGGGTCTCCCCTCCCCCTTTGGAATCATCCCATTCCCTCTCATTCTCTCTCTCATCCATTGAGGACTTCTCCGTAATATTGGGGAGGACCTCATGGGTGAATTCTCCACCTTCACACCACCGTCGTGTGATCAGCGATCTGGCATCTACTTCTTCTGCTACTCGGCTAGATCGGAGTCCGGTTGACGTCTCCTACACCGGACGTGTGACGAACTTCGGAGGCACCACACTTGGGGTTCTTCTCGTCTCCATCAATATACGCCTTCCTGCGTAAAGCGTGCCTCGGTTTTCAAAGGTATGAATACTGTATCCCTTCTCTGTTACTTATGTCTACATAGTATAGATCCTGGTATTAGTAGTCGAGTACATAGATTTTTTTTGTTTTCTGCTACAAAACCCTTCAGTGGTATCAGAGCAGGTCTATGGGTAGACATGTCGTACGGATAGAACACATAGCAATATGTGGGCATTGATTCTCTAGTTGCTACCCTCTTTAATGTTATTGTTCATATCGTGGCACTGTTTAATGAAGCGGCCCCTAATCGACCTCACGTGGTGATTCATGAGACTGGTCCACAAATCAAAGTGGCTTAGGGAGGTGTCTGTATCTCTATAGTAGTTGATATGGCATTGACATTGGAGGGCCCTGAAAAGGAAAGAACAACGACAATCATTGAATCCATGTTGTGGCTCCACGTTCGTAGGTGGGAAGGGGTTCTACTACAAAATCCCTAAAGCCGTGTACAACTTGCAATAGATAATATAGAAGCATCTATCTTTATTATTGCACAGGGGCAAGTACTATAAAATGGAGATGACAAGTTTGTGAAACTTTCATTGAAGCTATTGATGACGATCATGATGCTATATCCACGTCATAACACTTTACTTTTGAAGTATTACTTATTGTGCTGGTATATTTATATTCGACAGTAGCATAATAAGATAATCCCTCACAGTATTCGAGTTATCGTATTCCCCTTGTGTTTGCACCACCAAGAAAGTTCTTCGGTATGAGGCCGGTCTTGATGATCGGGGGTCAGACATATCTACGTTCGCATATAGTGGGTGCAAGCCATGTTGCACTGCGAATAAACACAAGTTAGAACTGGCGACCCTAGCATGTACAGACATGGCCTCGAAATATAGGAGACCGAAAGGTCGAGCATGAATCACATAGTTGATGTGATCGACATTAGGGAATGTCCACCTTTGATACTGCACTGATGGCCGTGATGATCGGGGGAGGTGCAGGGGATAAGGATCATGTGATCACTAAACGAGTAGAGGGATGTTCGTTTGAGTGGGAGTTCTTTTGTTTTAAGTTCAAATACATGAATACAACTTGAACTCATTATTATGAACATGGTCTAAACACTTTGCAAATCCATTGTAGATGTCTCGCCCACCCACCTTCCACCTTAGAACTTTCCTCGAGAAGGACAAGCTAAAAACTGATGGAACCAACTTCACCGCATGGTTCCGCAATCTTAGGACCCTCCTAGTCCCCTACAAGTTGACGTATGTCAGTGAGGCTTCGCTTCCGGCTAAGCCTGCAGATTCCGCCTCCTAGGACGAAAAGAATGTCTAGCAGTCCAAGGTGGACGATTTCTCCCTCATCCAGAGTGGAATTCTCTATGCCATGGAGCCGGAGCTTCAAAAGCGTTTTGAGAAGATGAATTATTTTGAGATCATTGAGGATCTCAAGGCCATATTTGCTCCACAAGCCCGTGCAGAGAGGAATGATGCTTCCGAGCTCTTCTTCTCTACTAAAATGGAAGAGCACAACAGTATTAGTGAGCACGTGGTCAAAATGTCTAGCTATGTTAAGCGTTTGAATGCCCGGGATTGCAAAATCCCGGAGGAGCTCGCAATCGATAGGGTGCTGCACTCGCTGCCCCCTAGCTATAAGATTTTTGTGCTGAACTACAACATGCAAGGGATGACTAAGACCCTTGCTGAGGTGTTCACCATGCTCAAAACTGCTGAGGTTGAAATCATGAAGGAGCACACGGTGTTGATGGTCAATAAGACCACCAATTTTAAGAAGCTGGGCCAAAAGGGAAATGGCAAGGGCAAGAAGCCCAAGAGGGATGGCAGGATCGTTGCCAATACCCCAAAGACTTCCAAACCTGGCCCTAAGCCCGGCACAACGTGCTACTACTGCAAAGGGGATGGGCACTAGAAATGCAACTGCCCCTAGTACCTTGAAGACAAGCGAGCTGGCAAGATAGCCGCCAAGAGAAAAGGTATATGTGATATACATGTTATTGATGTGTTCCTTAAAAGTGCCAGGAGTAACACCTGGGTATTTGATACCGGATCTGTTGCTCACATTTGGAACTCTCAGCAGGATCTTCAGAGTAGGAGGCGCCTGAGGAAGGACGAGGTGACGATGCGTGTCGGCAATGGTTTGAGAGTGGAAACAATGGGCGTCGGCACCCTACATGTCTGTCTACCATCAGGATTACTATTGGTTTTGAATAAATTCTATTATGTACCCGCATTGAGTATGAATATTCTGAGTGGGTCTTGCTTGTTGCAAGACCGTTATTCGTTTAAATCAGGAAAAATGGCTGTTCAATTTATATGAATGATGTTTTCTATGTTCATGCTCCTATGTGTGATGGTTTATTCTTACTTGATCTTGATTGTAATACACACATCCATAGTGTTGATGCTAAATGTTGTAAGCATAGTGATGATAGTTCCATGTTTATGTGGCATTACCGTCTTGGTCACATTGGCGTAAAGCGCACGAAGAAGCTTCATTCATAAGGGCTTCTTGGATCCTTGGATTTCGAATCCATTGATACATGTGAGCCATGCTTCATGGGCAAGATGACTAGGACACCATTCTCCGGGATAGTGGAGAGAGCTGTAGACCTACTAGGAATCATACATACGGATGTATGTGGACCAATGAGCATCTCAACATGCAATGGTTATCGTTACTTTGTTACCTTCACTGACGACTTAAGCAGATATGGATATATCTACTTGATGAAGCACAAATCTGAAACCTTTAAAAATTCAAGTAATTTCAGAAAGAAGTAGAGAATCAACTTAACAAGAGAATCAAGCATCTTCGATCCGATCGAGGAGGCGAGTATTTGAGTTATGAGTTTAACATGCACTTGAAGGACTCTGGGATTATCCAACAGCTTACGCCAGTCGGGACACCACAGCGTAATGGTGTGTCGGAACATCGTAACCGAACCCTATTAGATAGTGTGCGGTCCATGATGTCTTTAACAGATTTGTCTGTGTCTTTTTGGGGATACGTGTTAGAAATCGCCGCTTTTATTTTGAACCGAGCACCATCCAAATCCGTGGAGACAACCCCGTATTAGATATGGTATGGGCAGAAGCCGAAGTTGTCATTTCTGAAAGTTTGGGGTTGTGAGGCATATGTTAAGAAACTACAGCCTGACAAACTCGAACCCAAATCAGAAAAATGTATCTTTGTGGGATATCCAAGGGAAACCATTGGGTACACTTTCTACAATCAAGCCGAAGGCAAGATGCTTGTCGCAAAAACCGGCACCTTTCTCGAGAAAGAGTTTCTTGAGAAAGGAGTGAGTGGAAGGAAAATTGAGTTAGATGAAATTGTTGACCCTTCTCTCCAAATTCCGAGTGGCACAACGGATGTTGTTCCGAAACCGCTCTCCAACATGGAGGAAGAGCCCATTGATGATGATCAAAACAATGACATTGAGACTCCTGAGGTTCGCAAGTCTACAAGAGTTCGTGCCACTCCTGATTGGTACAGTAGCCTTGTAATGTCCATCATCCAAGATGAACAGGAAGAACCTGCAAACTACAAAGAGGCTATGGATAGTGGTGACTCTGAGAAATGGCTAGAAGCCATGAAATCCAAAATAGGATCCATGCATGAGAACCAAGTTTGGACCTTGGTGGATCTTCCAGAAGGCCGCAAGGCCGTGGAAAATAAATGGATCTTTAAGAAAAAGATAGATGTGAATGGTAATGTGACAATTCACAAAGCTCGACTTGTCGCAATGGGGTTTCGAAAAATTCAAGGAGTTGATTACGACGAGAATTACTCTCCCATAGTGATGCTTAAGGCTGCCCGGATTTTAATAGCAATTTCTGCACATTTCGACTATGAAATTTGGCAGATGGATGTCAAGACCGCATTCCTCAATGGTCATATTGATGAAGTGTTGTATATGATGCAACTGGAAGGTTTTGTTGATCCTAAGGATGTTGGAAAGGTATGCAAACTTCAACGGTCCATTTATGGATTGAAGCAAGCATCTCGGAGCTAGAACCAACGTTTTGATCAAGTGATCAAGAGTTTTGGATTTGTCCAAAATCAACAAGAGTTCTGTGTTTACAAGAAAGCGAGTGGGAGCTCAGTTGTTTTCTTAGTAGTATATGTGGATGTCATATTACTCATGGGAAAAGATGTGGATCTTATGAAAAGCATGAAAGCATATTTGAGTAACCAATTTTCCATGAAGGATCTAGGTGAAGCTGCATACATATTAGGTATCAAGATCTATAGGGATAGATCAAGGCACCTAATTGCATTGAGTCAGAGTACTTACATCAAAAGATTTTGAAGAGGTTCAAAATGGAAAACACCAAAAGGGGTTTTACACCTATGATGAAGAATTGAAAAATGAGTATGACTCAATGTCCTGTAACGGACGATGATAGAGAGAAGATGTCTTACATCCCCTATGCTTCAGCCATAGGATCTGTCATGTATGCAATGTTAAGTACACGACATGATGTGGCATTGGCTCTTAGTTTGACGAGTCGATACCAAAGTAATCTAGGACCAGATCACTGGACAATTGTGAAGAATATCCTAAAGTATCTGAGAAGAACAAAGGATATGTTCCTAATCTATGGAGGAAGTGATGAAGCTCTAAACATAACGTGTTACATTGATGCGAGCTGGAACTCAGATCATGATGACTCAAAATCTCAAACAGGATTTGCGTTCCTAGTGAATGGTGGGGCGGTAAGCTGGAAGAGTAAGAAGCAGCCGGTGGTGGCGCAATCTTCAATGGAGTCTGAATACATTGCTGCGGACGATGCAGCAAATGAAGCTGTTTGGCTAAGGAATTTCATCATCGAACTGAAGTTTTTCCAAATGCGCAAGACCCCGTCACAATCTATTGTGATAACACGGGAGCTATTGCAAACGCAAGGGAACCAAGAACTAATTCGACAGCCAAACACATCAAGCTTAGATTTCACGTCATCCGACAGAACGTTGATGAAGGTGAAGTCAAGATTTGGAAAGTAGATACGGAACTGAATATGGCAGATCCTTTGACTAAAGCTCTCCATCAGGAAAAGCACGAACAACTCCGAGATTCCATTGGTGTTAGGTTCCTGCCTATTGTAAACTAGTTTTGTTTATACTCTAGTGCAAGTGGGAGACTGAAGGAGTTATGCCCTAGAGGCAAATAATAAAGTGTATTATTTGATATATCTCCTATATTTTCATAATATGTTTCATACTATGCTATAACTGTGTTAATGCGAAACATTAATACACGTGTGGTATGTAAACAAACCGTGTCTCTAGTTACCTCTAGCAAACTAGTTCATTGGTCATGAGGATTGTCTAGGTTTCAAGATCATGGGCATTTATTCCAATTGACAATGAGGTCATGTTATTAGTTGAATAACATGATATAAAAACATCCGATCGTTATATCTTGAATGAGATCTAGTTACAAAGTTCACCACTGATGATTAAACATAGAGAACCTCGCAACATGATCCTCTGACTATGAGGTAATGCAAATCACCATTCTGGAAGAAGCTTAGATGGTTATCAAGAATCATCTCGTAACAGGGTGATCAAAAAGGTGCCACTTAGGTTTTCCGAAGGGATGCGTAGAGGAGTACATATCAAGACCAGGATTTGTCTAGTGCATGTAACAGACAGAAACATGTGGACATCTCGGTGATGTTGTATTAATGAAGCTTGCAAGCATGTGACTTGGTCACGGAATGCAACGACATGAGAACGAGAAAACAAGTTCATCGGTAACAAGATCGAACTAAGGTATGGAGATACCAAAGATCAAGTCTCGGATGAATTAGGTAGCGAATGGAAAAGGGAACGAGAAACGACTATCTCATGGTTTGAGCAATTATATTCGTGAAACGCATGGGGGTCACATGGCCATCCAAGTCCCTCTGTTGACCATTGATGTGATAGTAGTCTCGATCATGTCCAGAGTGTTTCTGAACCGAAGGATGTCACGCTTAAGGGTAGGGACGCTTAGGGTAGATGAGTTATCGTAAGAGAAATATAGAAAGAGAAACCAGAATAGTTCCGGGTAACATCCGATGGAGATCGGAGGGGGTCCGGAAGGTGTTCTAGAGTGAAGGAATAATATAATATGTGTATTTGAATGTTAATTGGAGAATTAATATTAAATATATATTTTATTTTATTATTAAAGGCATCATAATGCTAATGGGCCTCACCCATAGGGAGGCCCCATAAGGCATGGCGCCTAGGGAGAGGGGGCCACCCGGCCTGGGCTTGGTGGGCCACCCTAGTGGGGCCCACCTAGGGCCGGTTGCTGCCCCTAGGTGGCCGGCGGGTGTGGGGTTTAGTCCCACACCGCCTGGCCCCCGGGTGGTGTGCCCCCCTCCCACTATTTATAGGGGTCTCCCCTCCCCCTTTGGGATCGTCCCATTCACTCTCATTCTCTCTCTCATCCATTGAGGACTTCTCTGTAATATTGGGGAGGACCTCGTGGGTGAGTTCTCCACCTTCACACCACCGTCGTGTGATCAACGATCCATCATCTAGTTCTTTCGCTGCTCGGCTGGATCAGAGTCCGGTTGACGTCTCCTACACCGGACGTGTGATGAACTTCGGAGGCACCACACTTGGGGTGCTTCTCGTCTTCATCAATATACGCCTTCCTGCGTAAGGCGTGCCTCGGTCTTCAAAGGTATGAATATCGTATCCCTTCTCCGTTGCTTATGTCCACATAGTATAGATCCTGGTATTAGTGTTCGAGTAGATAGAAATTTTTTGTTTTCTGCTACGGAACCCTTCATGGCCAACGATGGATCCCTAGACTAGAGCACATGTGATTGGATCAAGATTGGGAAACAGGAACTTGCAGCCAGATGACGCAAGGCTGAAGTTGGATAGAATATTTAGGTCGGAGATGATCGAGGTGCAGGGTCCTCCAGGTTCGGCATGCTTTGCACCTCGGATCATGGGGGAACCACCAGTACCAAACTTTCAGTTGGCCAGAGGAACAAAGACTTACAATGGCAGCACCAAGCCATAGGATTGGCTCATTGACTATGCAACAACATTTAAGATCGCCACAGGAAACTTGAGATGGGCAGTAAGAAATGTGCCCCAAATGTTGGAAGGACCTGCGAGAGTTTGGCTGAACAAGTTGCCTCCAGGAAGTGTAAACTGCTGGCTAGATTTTCAGGAACTATTCGTTAGTAATTTCTCAAGCACCTACAAGAGGCCCAATAGACCACAGACTTTGGTGTTATGACGGCAGAGACCGAATGAGCCTAACCGAGATTTTCGGATTTGGTGGTGCAACGTGCGCAACTCATGTGAGGGGGTAATTGAATAACAAGCAATTGCGTTGTTCGCCCAAGGCTGCAGATCTGGAAGAATGTTGTGGCAAAGGTTACAACGAGATGTGCCAACCACTTTGGCTGAGACAATCTAGATCGCGGATTCATATGCTTTGGGAGACCCGACCCAACCCCGGCTAATGTCAAGCAAGCCAAATGAGGAGTATTACAACAAGGATGGTTCCGGGTCATCCAGGAGAAATGATTTCTGAGGTAAAAGAAGGGATGAACGTCCGTATTACCGGTACAATTCGCATCACGTGGTAGTGGTAGACCGAGATCAGCTGAACGCCTATGCCAGCCAGTGCCAGAAAACGGGAGGACAGCACTGGCAGCAGAAGGGTGAAGGCAAGAAGCCTTGGACCCCGGAGCAGAAAAAGCAGTGACATGAACGAAAAGATCGTCCGAGGTACACCTTCGAGTCTATGTTGGACCAGCCTTGCAAATTCCATACGCCAAGTCCGAATGGCCCCGCAAACCACAAAACCTGGCAATGTGAGTGGATGAGGAAGCTAGAATAGGGTTACTCGGGCAATGCTCAGGCACCTCGGAGTTAAGCACCTCAGAATGACGCACCTCAGCAACCATTACTTACAGGGGGAATGGACAGCAACTAATGTTGCCACCGCCTCCAGTGAGGGATGAAAATCAGGAAAGAAGGGATGCAGTGCATCCAGTGAACTACCAACAACAAGATCAAGGTCACCACGGTAATGAGGGACGAAATGAGTACAGGGAGCACCACCAAAGCTACTGCATGTTTACCACGGAAGAGATTGACCGAAAAAGCTTACAGCGTCGGCATATGGAGGTGAATGCAGTAATGCCTGTTGTGGTGAGGTATATGCCTTGGTCGGATCAAGAGATTACTTAGAATATCAAGGATCACCCGAAAATTATGCCAAGTCCAGGGATCTATGCTTTGGTCCTGGATTCGACATTCATTGGGCCAAATCTAAATGTAAGGTTCTGAAAGGTACTGATAGACAATGGCAGTAGCATTAACATCATGTACAAGGATACCATGCACAAGTTGGGGATATCAAAGAATATGCTCCAAGAAACTAGGACCACCTTTCATGGCATTGTGTCAGGTATATCATGTGAGCCAATTGGAAATGTCCAGGATGACGTGCTATTCGGAACAAGGGATAACTGCCGGACTGAAAATTTGGAGTTCGAAGTGGTAAACTTGGAAAGCGCTTATCACGCACTACTTAGCAGACCAGCTCTTAGAAAGTTCATGAAAAATACTCACATCAGTTACCTAAAGATGAAGATGCCTAAACTAAGGGGAGTGATAACCATATCGGGTGACTTCAGGCGTTCGATCGAGTGCGCTTCTGATGACCCACGAGTAGAGGGGGTGTATCGTAGTATTTTTGAGGGAAGTGAAACGCAGTTTATTGATTCGACACAAGGGGAGCTAGAGAATATTTATAAGCCTTAACAACTGAGTTGTCAATTCAGCTGCACCTGGAAACAATCTTGCTCACAACAGTTTATCGGTAGCAATAGTTTTGTAGTAGCAATAGTAAAGTAACAGCAGAGTAATAGCAATAGTAAAAGTAAAGACAGTAGTAACAATAGTAGTAAAAAGTAGGATTCAAGCGCAGTAGGCATAGGGATGGATGGGCATTACATGGACAAGACAATTCACATGGCAAACAGGCATAGGGCAATTGCAGATAAATAAGATAAAGCATCCAAGTACTAGATAATCATAGGCATGTTTTCCATATATAGTCATATGTGCTCGCAATGAGAACTTGCACAACATCTTTTGTCCTGCCATCCCGTTTGCAGCGGGGCCTCAAGGGAACTACTGGCAATTAAGGTGCTCCTTTTAATAGAGCACCGGAGCAAAGCATTAACACTCCATGAACACACGTGATCCTCACATCAAAGCCATTCCCTCCGGTTATCCCGATTGCTATCACTTCGGGGCCATTGGTTCCGGACAACAACATGTGTATACAACTTGCAGGTAAGACCAAAAAAAATAATATCATAATGAATCAATAACATGTTCAGATCTGAAATCATGGCACTCGGGCCCTAGTGACAAGCATTAAGCATAACAAGTTGCAACAAAGTCAAATAGCACTAATAATAGATACTAGGCACCATGCCCTAACAATCCGATGCCATTACATGAACGATCTCATCCAATCCCTACCATCCCCATCGCCTACAGCGGGGGATTACTCACTCATAGATGGGTGAAACATGGATGGTTGATGGAGAAGCGATGGTGATGATGATGGCGATGATCTCCTCCAATTCCCTGTCCCGGCAGGGTGCCAGAATGTAGTTTCTGGTGCTGTTTCGTGGAATCTGGTGGTGGCGGCGGAGCGGAACTCCTTCTGGAAAAACGTCGAACCCCTAGGGTATTTAGGTCAGGAGGCAACTTATAGGCAAAGAGGGAGGCCGAGGGGGTGCCTGGGGCGGCCAGACCACCCCCTGGCGCGGCCAGGTGGTGTGGCCAGGCCCTAGCCCCTCTCCGTATCGTATTCTGGCTCCTGGTGTCCCTCAGTGAAAAACTGACTTTGGCTTTTGTCCCGTCCAATTCCGAGAATATTCATTTTCTGACTTTCCTAGAATGAAAAACAGCAGAAAACAGGCAACTGGCACTGTGGCTATTGTTAATAGGTTAGTCCAAAAAATCATATGAAAAGTACTCCAAAGTGTGGACAAAATACAAGAAAGTAGATAAAACCAAGCATGGAACATCAAAAATTATGGATACGTTTGCAACATATCAACATCCCCAAGCTTAACTCCTGCTCGTCCTCGAGTAGGTAAGTGATAAAAAGAAAGAATAATTTTTTGAGGTGACATGCACCATCGTAAACTTGATCAAAGTATTTGTAAAACATGGAAAGCTGGGATCATAATACTTCAATCATAACATGAAAGACAAAGTTCTAGCAATAATACAAAGAAACTATGTTGCAACATGAAAGGGTACAAACAAAAGGTTCATGAATAACAATACTTTGCAAGACGTTTGTTTGTTTCACATAAAGAAACATAGCATAGTAGCATTTAGCTTGTCCCCAATATAGTAGCAAACATAAATACATAGGACACCTTCAAAGTTCATAAGAGTGACTAGATACAAATAGTTTAAAACAAGCAATATCAAAGTTATGCATCAATCAACAAGTCTTGGGACAATGCACATAGAACTAAGAATAGCCACTATGCTCTCAAGAAAGTGCTCATAGAATGTGTGGAGACTCAACAAGGAAATGAACAGGTTTTGAAAAGTTTGAAAGGCTTCCAAATGCTTAAAGTATGGTACTCATTAGCTTTGAGCTCTCGTTGCCCCTATCATAAGCATATTTAAGTGGTTAAGGTTAAAGTGATACAACTAAGAGGATATGCTTGACAAGTTATAAATCGAAGTCTCATGCCCCTTACTTACGAAGACCGATCCTCATGCTACTCAACTTCGGTCACGAGTAAGCTCTTGTCATTGTAAGTATATACGTATCATAGAGAACCGCCAACGAGGTACCCCTTGCACATGATATAGGAGCTATCCCATAATCAAAATGACAAGGCAAGCATACAATGAGCCTCTCAGCGATCTTTTTATTTACTATGTGCATAGATTTTTATTGAGGATGCTTCATAGAATGCTCATTATGGTTATGCTGCAAGTTTCCACCATGATTAGGCATGGCTTAGGCTAGCGGCCCAGGCGTTTCTCTAACATACATACAAACTCCATGATCTTACAAGTTCCACTTTTATTTCACACCGCCGGGATCCATAAGCAAAAGAACATGATATCAACGAGGTACTAAGTACCGGTGCACTGTTGAAAGCGTTACCCATGATACATGGTTCTGCTGACTTCAACGTATAAAGCGCAAGCATATACGCAACAAAGAAGGATGCAATGGTTCAGGTTTATTAAGTGCAAGAAAATAAAGTGTGCCATCAAATTCGTGAGAGCTTTACTAACTAACTTTCTCATAACAAGCAAACATTTTATTTGGAAGAAAACAAGGCATACTTAATATGCATGGAATAGAAAATGATGCTAATAGGTAGATATGGTGGACACTTTGGCAATATTGGTTTTGTGGAGTTGGATGCACGAGTAATGGTTATACTCAACACAATTGAAGGCTAGCAATAGGGAGGGAGCGACAAACGAGAGAGCAATAATGGCCATAATCATGCAGAGTGACAAAACATCATTAATCAAAGCATAAAGTGATACTACAAGTTGAAAACTAAAGGATCATAAAAGCTATGGTGACTTGGGATAGTCATAACATGGTGTGAGCATGTGCCAAGTCAACCCAAATAAAGTATCAAAGGAGAATACCACAATACTATGCTTTAATATGCTAAAACAACACATAATCCTTCCAAGGCACATTAAGCAATCTCAATTGTTTATAACATGTCATGCTACAGCAAAGACACTAAGCATAAAGCCAAAATAATATCAAGAATGGCACGACAAAGCATAGGCCACCGTCAAAAACAAGCTCTCTTTACCACTTAAGCATGAACTTTTACTACTCTTTTCCAATCCAAACCAAACAATTTGAAAACCAATGTATGAAAGAGGGGGTCCAATCTATTTATTTAGCAAACTAAGAAAAAAAGCAAACGAAAAACCAAAACAAAAACAAAAAAGAAGACGCTCCAAGAACAACACAACTGTGCATGAAACAATAAAAATGAAGTGTTTGGAAGAAACCTGGGATTTTGATTGATGAAGAAGGGGATGCCTTGGGCATCCCCAAGCTTTGACGCTTGTATTTCTTGGATATTTCCTGGGGTGACACGCGTGGCATCCCCAAGCTTGAGCTTTAGTCCATTCTTCAACTCATTACTCATTCCTTCCATACACCTGAAATTTTCCTTCATACCAAACTTCACACAATCTTTATTAGCAACATTAGTGCACTCAAGATAATAAGTCCTTAGGTTCAGTTTCAACACCAATAAAACTTCCATTAAAACACAATCTACTGTAGCAATTCCCTCAAAAAGCTCAATTCGCCAAAAGAACTGAAAAAGGAACCAACAAGAAGCAAATGCAAAAAAAGGCAGAAATCTGTCAAAACAGACCAGCAGGTAAACACGAATTTTTACGAAGACCTTCTGTTGCTCAAATCAAAAAGTGTTGATCTAACGAAAGTTATATAACAACCTGGGGAAGAAGCACAAAAATTCATGCCTCAAAAGGATGTACAGAGATTTTACACGAATTTTTACGGTGAAGCACAGAAGTCTGTTTCGGGACAGCAACTTTCCCAACCATTACTTCTCTCTCATTAGAGGTTACTCTTGGCACAAAAAGCAAATAAAAATGATAAGGAGCGGTTATTACTGAATTAATAACTTCCAAGACTCATCTAAAACTTTTGGGTTATCTCCCAATAAGTACTTTTCTTTAACGCCTTTAAGTTAGGCATGATAGTTTGAGAGGATGCTCACATACAAAAATATGAATTGAAGTAAAAGAGAGCATCAAGAAGCAAATTCAAAACACATTTAAGTCTAACCCACTTCCTATGCATAGGAATCTTGTATGCAAATAAATTCGCAAACAACAAAGTGACAGGCATAGGAAGATAAAACAAGAGTAACTTCAAAACTTTCAGCACATAGAGAGGTGTTTCAATATAATGAAAACTTCTACAACCATATTTTCCTCTCTCATAATAATTTTCAGTAGCCTCATGAATAAACTCAACAATATAACTATCACATAAAGCACGCTTTTCATGTTCTACAAAACATAATTTTTATCAAGCTCAAAAATAGTGGGATTAAAACCTTCAAACCCACTTTTAACATTTCTATAACAAGATGACTGATCATTCCATATAGGACCATCGTCTAGAGCTTTATCATAAAAAAATTCTAAGCAAAACTTTTTAGTACCATGCATCTCGAAGTTAGGCACAAATAAAGGATTATCACTGATAATATGAGCATAACATTCATCCTCCTTTGGTAAGCATGGGGGACAATCAAATAATTTAAGAGATAAAGAGTTACTCTCATTAGAAGGTAGGCATGGGTAGCTAATCTATTCTTCCTCCTTTTGTTCATCACTCTCCTCCTCTTTTTCATATAAGGAGCTTTCAGGTACATCAATTTCTTCTTCCATAAGATCCTACAAGGCATTAGTCTCTTCCATTTGTGGAATGCATCTATTAATATATTCAAGAATATAGCCATTTTCTTCCTTGTAATTATCAAAGAAAAATTTAAGTATATCATAAACCTCATATTTATAAGGTGAATCATCAATATTTTCAAGCAAACTAGCAAGTTCAAATGCACCCTTCCAAGCAATATATTCCTCAATTTGTTCCACATCATAAAAGTCATAATTTCCCTTTACATAAGAAGATATGGTAACATCATTATTACACTCACATTGAAAAGGGAGGTGTTTGTACCTCCTACAACAACAAGATTTATCAAAGCAATAAGTAACATTATAAGTAGAGCACACGTTTATAGCAATGGTATACAATTTATCAATCTGTTCCAATAAGTGTTTCGCTCTTTGTGACAAGAGCTGTTCCTTATAATAATATTTTTTTTCTTTCGTGAACCCACCTTGCTAATAAGATTCAGTTTCAAAGAAACCAACCATTGATAGAAAGCATGATAAAGCAAGACAATAACAGACCAACGAAAATAACAACTAGAGTAGGAACTATATTTTTTTGTATTTTTGATAAAGAAACAAGCAAACAAGGCGGAAATAAACTAAGCTTGAACAATAGTGATTCCAAGTGAACTTGATAAATAAAGTTATGCTCCCCGGCAACGGCGCTAGAAATTAGTCTTGATGACCCACAAGTATAGGGGTGTATCGCAGTATTTTCGAGGGAAGTGAAACCCAATTTGTTGATTCGGCACAAGGGGAGCCAAAGAATATTTATAAGCCTTAACAACTGAGTTGTCAATTCAGCTGCACCTGGAAACAATCTTGCTCACAATAGTTTATCAGTAGCAACAGTTTTGTAGTAGCAATAGTAAAGTAACAGCAGAGTAATAGCAATAGTAAAAGTAAAGACAACAGTAACAATAGCAGTAAACGGTAGGATTCGAGCACGGTAGGCATAGGGATGGATGGATGGGCGTTGCATGCACAAGACAATTCACATGGCAAACAGACATAGGGCAATTGAAGATAAATAAGATAAAGCATCCAAGGACTAGATAATCATAGGCATGTTTTCCATATATAGTCATACGTGCTCGCAATGAGAACTTGCACAACATCTTTTGTCCTGCCAGCCCGTTTGCAGCGGGGCCTCAAGGGAACTACTGGCAATTAAGGTGCTCCTTTTAATAGAGCACCGGAGCAAAGCATTAACACTCCATGAACACACGTCATCCTCACATCAAAGCCATTCCCTCCGGTTATCCCGATTGCTATCACTTCGGGGCCATTGGTTCTGGAGAACAACGTGTGTATACAACTCGCAGGTAAGACCAAAAACAATACTATCATAATGAATCAATAACATGTTCAGATCTGAAATCATGGCACTCGGGCCCTAGTGACAAGCATTAAGCATAACAAGTTGCAACAAAGTCAAATAGCACTAATAATAGACACTAGCCACCATGCTCTAACAATCCGATGCCATTACATGAACGATCTCATCCAATCCCTACTATCCCCATAGCCTACAGCAGGGATTACTACTTCATAGATGGGGGAAACATGGATGGTTGATGGAGAAGCGATGGTGATGATGATGGCGATGAACTGCTCCAATTCCCCGTCCCGGCAGGGTGCCAGAACAGTGTTTCTGGTGCTGTTTCGTGGAATTTGGTGGTGGCGGCGGAGCGGAACTCCTTCTGAAAAAACGTCGAACCCCCTAGGGTTTTTAGGTTAGGAGGCAACTTATTGGCGAAGAGGGAGGCCGCAGGGGTGCCTAGGGCGGCCAGACCACCCCCTGGCATGGCTAGGCCTAGCCCGCGCGGCCAGGTGGTGTGGTCGGGCCCCAGCCCCTCTCCGTCTCGTATTCTGGCTCCTGGTGTCCCTCGGTGAAAAACTGACTTTGGCTTTTGTCCCGTCCAATTCCGAGTATTCATTTTCTGACTTTCCTGGAACCAAAGACAGCAGAAAACAGGCAGCTGGCACTGTGGCTCTTGTTAATAGGTTAGTCCAAGAAATTATATGAAAAGTACTCCAAAGTGTGGAAAAAACATAAGAAAGTAGATAAAACCAAGCATGGAACATCAAAAATTATGGATACGTTTGCAACGTATCAGCTTCCGCCGGATCAAACCTAGCCGAGTCACTCGTGAGAGCTCAACAAAAGAGGAGAATTCAGGAAGTGGCGGCAGTCCGCGCAGAAACATATGCCGGCCCTGACCAACCCGCATGGAAGTGTATCATTTCAAGCAACCAATGACACTAAGAAAGTGCCAATTGATGATCAGTTCCCAAAGCGCACCGTGACCATTGGTTCCGGGTTAGGTGACAAATATGAAAGCAAGCTTGTCAACTTCCTCCGTGAGAATCGGGATATCTTCGCTTGGTCCACATAGGATCTGCAAGGTGTGATGAGGGAGTTGGACGAGCACTCTTTGAATGTGAGACCCGGGGCTAAGCTGGTGAAGCAACCTCTCCGCCGCTTCACCAAGGACAAGAGAAAAGCCATTGGAGACGAGATAGCTAGGCTCCTTGGGGCCAGATTTATCATGGAAGTACTTTACCCGGATTGGCTCTCTAATCCGGTGCTCGTGGAAAAGAAAAAGGATGACCCAAACATGGCCGTGGTATGGCGTATGTGCATTGATTACATGGACCTGAATAATGCGTGTCCCAAAGATCCATTCCCACTGCCTAGGATAGACCAAGTCATAGACTCAACTACCGGATGTGAATTGTTGTCATTCATAGACGCATATTCTGGTTTCCACCAGATACCTCTAAATCCGGATGATCAAAAAAAGACAGCATTTATCACCCCTTACGGGGCTTATTGCTATTGCACTATTCCATTTGGATTACGTATTGCAAGAGCAACATATCAACGATGCATGCAAAAGTGTTTGAATGACCAAATAGGTCGAAACGTGCAAGTCTATGTGGATGATGTTGTGATAAAGACTAAGGAAAGCAATACGCTCCTTGGTGATATCTGGCAGACATTCGTGAACCTAAGACGGTTCCGAATGAAGCTTAACCCAGAAAAATGTACCTTTGGTGTCCCAGCAGGAAAATTACTCGGTTTGCTCGTGTCCAGCCAAGGTATCAAAGCTAACCCAAGAAAAATCTGGGTTATTGAGAGAATGGAATTGCCAAGGTCCCTTAACGATGTGCAGAAGTTCACTAGTTGTCTGACATCATTAAGCCGGTTGGTAAGTCGGCTGGGAGAGAAGGCATCACCCCTCTACTAGTTAAGGAAAAAGGCAGACAAATTCACATGGACACCACCAGCAGATAGTGCGTTTTGAGAATTAAAAAAGATGTTGTCCTCTGCGCTAATATTAGCCGCCCCACTACCTAAAGAGGCGATGTTGCTCTATATAGCTACAACCAACCAAGTTGTAAGTGAAGTGGTAGTGCTCGAATGTGACGAGGAAGGAAAATCGGTGCAGAGACCGGTCTACTACCCGAGCGATGTATTATCAGCCTCAAAATAGAATTACCTGCACTACCAAAAAATGGCATACAATGTATACATGGCGGCCAAGAAGCTCAAACATTACTTTGAGGAACACCCCCTCAAGGTAATATGCGAGGCGCCCATATCGGAGATTATGGGCAACAAGGATGCTAGCGGCCGGAGAGCAAAGTGGGCTATTGAGCAGGCCCCATATGCACCATAGTTCAATAGAAGAGATGCGATCAAATCACAGGCTATGGCGGATTTCTTTGTGGACTGGGCCGAGATGCAATACGAACCACCTTTATTGGCGGAGAGCAAAGTTTGGCAGACTCAAATTATTGGCGGATGCACTTCGACGGATCAAAGATGAAAGAAGGACTGGGCACCGGGTAGTACTTACCTCGCCCAAGAAGGATCAGTTCAAATATGTCCTCCAAATCCATTTCAGTGCCTCAAACAACGTTGCAGAATATGAAGCACTTGTGCATGGGCTTAAAGTGGCAAAGGAAGTAGGAATACATCAGATACAATGTTTTGGAGACTCGGATTTGGTGGTGCAACAAGTATCTAGCAATTGGGATGCTCCAGATGCCAATATGGCCCTCTACAGATTCCACGTTCGAAAGATAAGTGGGTTCTTTGAAGGGTGTGAATTCCATCACATACCTCGGATTGAAAATGAGGCAGCCGACATATTGTCCAAACTAGGGTCATCTCAGCAAACAATCCCACCAAATGTTGCTCTGGAGCACTTAAGAAAACCATCTATCATACCATCACCAGAATCCGAGTCAATCTATATCTCTTCCCTCTCCGAATCAGGAGCTGCACCTATGGAAATAGATTGGGGAGGCACTTTAGCAAACCCCGGGACTGCTTTGGCAAACCCGGGGAATGCCTCTACAAACCCGGGGATTGTTCAGCTAGACCCAGCAGGAGTTATGTTGGTGGATGCAATGGAAATCGATGAGCAACTTTTCCCTACCCGGCCTATACCCCCTTGGGCTAAGCCAATATTTGATTACCTAAAGGAAGAATTTTGTCGAGCGATGAGGTACTCTCAAGGCAAATCCAGAGAAGAGCGAAGGCGTATACTATCATTAATGCTGAGCTATACAACATAAGTGTAACCACTATGCTGCATGGATGTGTAGATCCGGAAGAAGGGCTTGACATACTACGTGATATCCATCAAGGAGAGTGTTGTCATCATGCGTCTTCATGGTAGGAGAGTGTGGCAAAGGCTTTCCGACATGGATATTACTGGCCAAGCGCCTTGGAACAAGCAGAGGATCTTGTGAGGAAATGCAATGGATGACAGAGGTATGCCACTAAGACCATGTGCCAATGTCAGAACTCAAGACTATCCCCATTACTTGGCCATTTGCTATATGGTGCCTAGACATGATAGGACCATTTAAGCCAGCTAATGGAGGAATGACCCATATCTTGGTTATGGTGGACAAATTTACCAAATGGATTGAAGTAAAGCCAATCAGGAAATGTGATGGGGCAACAGCAGTGACGTTCCTCAAAGATATAATCTTGTGATATGGCTATCCCCATAGTATCATAACTGATAATGGCACGAATTTTGCTAAAGGAGCATTTGCAAGGTTCTGCCGAGAAAAGAAGAACCGGCTAGACATTGCCTCAGTAACCCCGCATCGAATGAACAAGTGGAAAGATCCAATAGACTAGTCTTGTCCAGGATAAAACCCCGGCTCATTGAGTCGCTGCAAAGATCAGCGGGGTGCTGGATAGAAGAACTACCAGCGGTACTATGGAGTATCAGAACAACTCCGAATCGATCAACAGGCTACACGCCATGTTTTCTGGTATATGGGGCAGAAGCTGTATTACCAGCTGACATACAGCATGATTCACCAAGATTCACCCAATACACAGAAGCCGAAGTGTGTGAAGCCCGGAAAAATGATGTTGATCTACTGGAAGAAGCGGGAGAGCTGGCCTTGTCCAGATCTGCCATATATCAATAGAGCCTCCGACACTACCATAGCTGGAAAGTAAACCCCCGAGTTTTCCGGGAAGGTGATCTCGTACTTTGGCAGGTGCAGCGCATTGCTGGCATGCATAAGTTATCCCCTCCATGTGAAGGACCTTTCAGTGTAAGCAAGGCTTTGCACAATGATTCATACTATCTTATCAATGTACAGCCATAGGAAAAGAACAAGGAGGACAGGTCCGGCGAGGAAACTAAGCGTCTGTGGAATGTAGCTCTACTTCGTCCATTTTACACCTAGCAAAGAGGTGAATGTATCTGAGTTACTCATATGTCGATATGTATGTCGACAATGGGCACATCAATGAAACTTCGGCACCCTGGGCTGAAACCCGGGAACTATCTTAATAATTGTCTTTTCCGTATTTACTTTTTATATGTCGGCTAGCTTCAGTTACTTGGGTTTTAGCCAGATTAGTAATGTGTGAGCAGCAAAAACCCAACTCTTCGACTTTGCTGCTGTCCAACAAGAATTGGCTTCATGGCAAGCAAGAGAACAAGTTTGGAATTGCAAAGCACATGAAAAACGACTAAGGAAAAGAACATAATCGTTTCGACATTTGTTATTTGTACTAACCCTCTATTAACCTTATCTATCTTGCGTTGGATTATTCTGAGCTAATTCCAAAGTTTCAAGTATTGTTGCGTCAATTTTTTGAACCTCGAACTCGTAAGTAAAAAAACTGAATCAAGGTAGACGCGAGCCGAGTCATAAAATTGGGGGAACAGGAAAAGGAAACTCAGGGACTTCGGCCAAGTTAATCCGGCATTTAAAAACTTAGTAGTAAAACATAACCAATGTTAGCAAAATAAAACCACCGTGCATAGATACAATTGCACTCGGCATACCGGGGATCTCATGGACATTGTTTAAGTTTATAATAGCTCAAGGAGCAGCAGCAGGAGCCGAATCAGCAGCCTAGGAAGGAGGTACTTCAGCATTCGTAGGCGGGGCACTAGTCCCAGCCTCTTCTTCCGGAGTAGCCTCCTCGTCCTCCGGATCTTCAGTATCGTCGCCAAGTTCAGAAGCTTCCTCCTCATCCTCTGTATCATCAGCTCCATCAAAGACATACCCATCATCAATTGGATTGAGGTAGCTCGGACCCTCATTCCAACTATGGCAGAAGGCATATTGGATGAGCTTGTTGGCATAGGATTTGCATCGAGCGACACACTCCGGATCATTGGACCATTTTGATCTGGTGCGCATACAGTCAAGCAACCCCAAGTTTATCCCTTCGTACCATGAGAGAACGAACTGCAGCGATGTATCAGCTCCTGCTCGAGCTTCAAATTCCTGCTAAAGGTGAACTTGGTTCTCGCACTCCATCAATTTTGCCATAAAAACAGCGCTTCCCTTGGGAGTGGGCTCAGTGGGCCAGAGAGAGTTGGACATCCGTGTCGCTGCCGGCATAATGTCTGCCCCATAGTTCTTCACCAATTCCATGTGGGCAGTGAGGCTCACAAGCAAATCCTCCGTATCATAAGGGATTGACCCGGCGGCAGGACCCATTGGAATACCCCACTGCTGGCGAGACCTAGCCACAGCACCAGAAGCAATAGAGTCAACCTCTGGGAACTTGCCTGTGAATGAAACGAAAGAGGTCAGTGAGCAAGAACGCTTGATCCAGAGGAACAAGAATGGAAATGAGGGAGTGAACTCACGTGAGATCTGGAAAAGGATGCGAGTGAGCTCAGAATACATATTTGCATCTTGGGGCTGGAGCTTTTCATATTCAGAAGACACCGACTTAAGTTGTACTTCGGTTTCTTGCAGCAGGTCCTTATCCTTGGAACTCTGGGTCTTCAACCGCTCTTTCTCCTTAGAGAATTACTGGTCAGCCTTGTCCAGCTCAGATTTGTCCAAGTCCTTAAGCTTCTGGATTTTGGTGTTCAGCCGAGTAATCTCCGAGTCCTTGAGGCACAGTTGAGCAATCTCGACATCCTTTTTCTTTAACTTAGCCTAGTGTTTCCCTGCTTGTTCGAGAAAATGTGTCATCATATCAGGGATGGGCACACTATCGTCAAGTGTAACTACAATAGTGAGTTGACCCGACACGGCTGAGGTATAAATATCTACCGAGTCAAGGAAAGAGCACGCAATGGCCAAGTGAACAAGACAAATTACCTTGGATTTCAGCTAGATTTTTGCGCATAATAATATTTTAGCCTCAACCTTGGCTACATAATTCAGATAACAAGTCAATATGGATAGCAAGTATCTCGATGGAATGTGAATGAAAAGGGCTTAAGCAAATGAATTTACCCTTCTGTTGGTGATCAACCAACAACTTGTTGTATCTGGCACGGAGATCCTTGTATGAGTCCAGCAGGCATTGGAACTCAGCAGTTCGGCGGTTGGTGGTATCTGAAATAGTGAGATGTTAGTTAAAAAAATGGAAGAAGGGGATATTCGAATTCTACAAGATCCGGGCCAAGTGGAACTTAACCCGGCTCTAGGTGTGTGGATATTCGAAGTCTACAAGATCCGGACCAAGAGGAACTTAACCCGGCTCTAGGTGTGTGGATATTCGAAGTCTACAAAATCCGGGCTAAGTGGAACTTAACCCGACTCTAGGTGTGTGGATACTCGAAGTCTACAAGATCTGGGTGTATCTATTGCGTATATAAAAGGCATAGCAGAAAAAGGATTACCTCCATCATCCGGCCAGCAAGGGAGATGGCCTTGGTAGCGGAGTTCATCTGAGCGCTGAACTCCACTAGACCAAACCTCTCCGGCAAGTCATCTTGCGGGTCAATAAAGTCGGTGTTATTCTAGTTATGGACAAATTCAATAAGGACCGGGCTATAGCTTTCACCACTAAGAGAGTGGCTTGTCACCAGGCCCTTGGCGTGGGCCACCCACCTCGCGGACTAAGCAGCAGCAGGACTGGTATGCAAAGTCAATTACTTGCGGCTGTTAGATCTGGCTATAGGAGGGCCAAAAGGGGAATCCTTGGCGATCTCGGCGGTTTTCTTGCTCTTACCAGATGAGGTTGGCCGCTGAAGAAGAGTCGAGGCTGCCGCGCTAGACCGAGCTTGGGAGGCAGGCTAAAAATGTCCTTGATGAACATGGTAGATCCGGAGGATGCGGCCTGGGCTTTCTTCTTGGCGGATGGCTTAGCTGTAGCTGTTGCTGCTACTGGTGTTGGCTTGGCTGTGGTTATTGTTGCTACTAGTGGTGTTGCCGTTGTTGGTGCTATTGCTTTTTGTGCTGCTGGTGCTGATGGTACTAGTACTGCTGGTCCTGGTACAATGGGTGCTATTGGTATTGCTGGTGCTCCTGGTGCTACTGGTACTGCTGGTACTGGAGAGATAGGATCTGAAGTAGATATTGTCTGGGGCGGTGTTGATGAATCTGGCACCTCAGAGGTTGACGGTTCTTGTGGAGCAAAAGAGCTAGGGAGATCCGGCATCGCCGTGTCCTCGGCTGCTCCACTGACCCCCGCGTCGATGCTGCCCTCCTTATGGCAAGGTGGGCTCTGAGACGGTGTAGCCACGGAGTCCTCATGAATAGGACTCAGCGGACGAGCGTCGTCATCGCGGGGGGGGGGGGGGAGATGGGCTACTCCGAATTGGAGAGGAAATGCCGGAGCCGCTCTGGGAATAACCTTGGGAGTGCTGCAGAAGCGAAAAATAGCTAGTCGGACATAGAAAGAAAGGCAAGCAAAAATCAAAGGAAGAAAGATCAAGAGCCGGAAGTGACTAGCAAAAGAAAAAGGACATACTCGTCCGAGGTTGGAGGCTACTAAGGTTTGGGCATTCTCCGGACTAGGCTCTTAGCAGTGGGCATGACCGGAGCTTTCACCCTAGACTTCTTCTACCTCTTCTTGGGCGGTGGCGCCTCCGAAGCTGCGGCCGAGGTAGCCGCACGCTTCTAGGAAGGGGTAGGAGCCGAATCATCCATGGCAAGAGGGGGAACCTCGAGGACCAGACCGACCGGGTTAGGTGAAGATTCGGAAATAACTGAGAATCCGTAAGAGATAGGCACCGGATCAAGTACCTCCATAACCTCAACATCCAAGTCATCATCATCCGGTCAATCCCTTAGAGAGGAGGCCTTACCAGAGGGTCATTTGGTGTCGTCCAGAGTAGGCAAGAACCTCTCTGAGTCGGGCTCCACCTCGTCCGACTCTGCACGATCTGCAACCCATTTGAGGGCTAGCTCCTTGCCATCCTCAATTGACTGTTGGAGAAACAGCTGGGAGCAAAAATACTAAATGGTTAAGTTAGGAAGCTATCCGACATACAGCGAGACCCAGAAAAATACCAAGAAAAGAGTTTACCTTAGGAGGCGGGTTGGCCTAGGTAAAAGGTGCAAGCCCCCATTTCCAAGCCTCGGAGAACTCCTTATCCAACTTGAAGATGGCCTTGACCCGACGGAAAACCTTGGAATTGTTAAGATCGAAGGAGGAGGTACGGTGGGGGTCAAGGGGGGAACTAAGATAGCAGATCTTTGGGGCGCACTTCTGAAGGGGGAGACCCGTCTGCGAACGAACGTGATCATAACGTCCTTGTCCCAGAACTCCATCTTGACCAGCTCCTTGATCTGACGATCAACCTAATTCACCAAGGCTGTGGGCCGCTTCAGGATCTTCTCCCACAGAGAGCTGTCTAGGACACCCATCTTGAAGGGAAGGAGCTGGATCAAGTCCACGTCTGAGGTATTCCGGACATAGAAGAAGGTCCGGGCCCAGCCCTTGTAGGATTCAAGGCTAGAAACCTGGGGGAAAGCGGAGTTCTTGTAGGGAGAAATGGAGGCCCCACCGCACTGGGTAAGGTGTTTATCAGCATGCAGGATATGAGGATCCGTGATGACATTCTTGCGTAGACCAAAAAACCTGATCCACATTTCTTTGGAGGGCCAGAGGCCAAGGTATCCCTCTACGCCGAAGGCAAAAGAGGAAAGAGAGGTGATTGTGTTGGCAGGAAGGTGGTGAGGCTGTATCTGGTAGATGGAGATGAAATCATGGAAAAAATCGGAAACAGCCAAGCCGAAGCCGTGCTAAAAATGGGAGAGGAAGACAACGTACTCGCTTGGATTTGGCGAAGGGGAAATCTCCTCGGGGGCAAGGCGGTGAGGCGACAGGCGACGCCTGCAGGGATGAGGTGGGTCCCATAGAGCCAGTCTAGGTCGTCTCGACAGATGAAAGCGCCTGCCCAAGTGCCACGCTTGTGGGCTTCATCCTCCTCCTCCTCCTCCTCAGCGACAATGGCGGCCTCCTCCTCTGTCATACCTAAATCAATATCCTAGAGGATGTAATCGAAGAAGAGGTAGCCGGTCGTGGGAAAATTGAGAGAATGGCCCCGTGGAAAATGGCTCGAGCAGAGGCGGTGGCGGGGACGCGAGGAGCGGTTGGCTACGGCAGCAACGGCGCAACACTTCGGCAAAAGAGGTGGTGGTAGTGGCGTCGCTGTGGAAATGAAGGGGCAAGAGGCAGGGGCGTGCGAAGTGGTGGAACTCCCCCAAGGGCCGCCCCTGCCCCCTATTTAACCGTACTCATGAGGCGCGTAGTGGGATCATGCGTTGTGCCGCAACCGCACGATGTGGCCGTGTATTTCCCAAGCGCACAAATTAGCATCACGCCACAGCTATGTCCACATGGAGAAGAGGATCCCACGACGTGATGTTATGATACAGTTAACGAGGGGCTGCCGCGACGTGACGCACGCAACAGCTATTCCTGACATTTACTACAGTAACTGGCGCAGTAAACTGGCGCGACCCTTAAAATGAGGCAAGGTGATGATTACCCTCCACGTAGGACGTGGGGAAGCGTATGAGAGAAGGAAAGACAACCCGGATACATGGACAAAAACCCGGCCAACAAGAAGTAACTCGGATCGAGCCAAGGGAACGTCGAAGCAAAGAGTCCACATCACGGAATAACTCGGCTAAAGAAATGCAGATTAGGATAAGGGGAACCTGATATGGCCTTAACAGCTGAAGTTTCTAACACCGCACCAGCTTTGGGGACTAATGTTGGGGGGATACCCCCGGGTAGGGTCACGCCGGGGTATAGAGGTCGAGTTAGCCGAGGTATGGCATGGTCAAAGCAAGTGCTAGCCGGGTCTCCTCAAGGTAGGCCGACTTATGGAGTAACCTGGCTTGGAGAGTATTCACCTAAATCCGGCCGGCATATAAAATATATGTCGGCTATGCTTAATCTATCATGTTTGCAGGTACCCTCGTAGCCAGGCGCTAGCCGGGCTACCGCTTGGCTTCTAAGAGAAGGAAGGAATCTCCCATTGGTCAAAAGGTGGCCTTTGCCCACTGTAGCATGAGCGAAGAGAGCAGAGGAGAGGACCAGCGGGGCGTGGCCGACAAAGGTGATGCGGGCGAAGCTGGATGATGTAAACCGTGTCTGGTGATGCCAAAAGACAAGGGGCACGTAGAGGGTTACGTTCAAAGCCCGGACGAGCTGTTTAAAGAGAATAAAGAAGCATCTAGATTTAACCAAAGGGCATATTTGGGGAATATGCCTCCACGTATGTCCTAAACTTTGTACCCTGCGCTTGCCTATATAAGGAGCACCAGGGCCTCCATAGAAGGGGATCGATCATTCTGTCTTGGTAGAGCTCTAGAGCGTTGTAGTGGAGGGTGAGAGAAATAGTCTCCGTCTCACAAACAGCTCAAGGAGCCCTTGTAATCCTCCATTGATAGAGAGAAATACAAACATCCGTGTGTAGAATCACTACACTATCCCTCCATGGATTCCTCTAGTGCTCATTGGCTCCATCTTTAGCCTATCCATGGCATCTGCCGTGCTACCACCACGACAGCCGGAGCTGAGAAAATTTTTCGAGAACAACAACGCTTATGATACAATGGGAGAGTTGAAATTGATTCCGACTCCCATACTGCCGTAGAGAGTTATGACGCTTCAAAAAAATTCTTTAGCTGCCTGATGGAAGAGAATATCTCCATTAGCGAGCACATACTCAGAATGTCTCGGTACGCCGATAAGCTCATATCTCTGGGAATATCAATTCCCAATGAGCTAGGAATTCATCGGGTTATCCAATATCTCCCACCAAGCTACAAGAGCTTTGTGATGAACTACAACATGTAGGGCATGAGGAAGTCTCTCCTCGAGCTTCTCTCAATGCTTAAGACTGTTGAAGTGGAGATTAAAACGGAACATCAAGTCTTGATGGTCAATAAGAGCATGAATTCAAGAAAGGCAAGAAGGATAA
This sequence comes from Avena eriantha, assembly GCA_910589775.1. NCBI lineage: Eukaryota > Viridiplantae > Streptophyta > Magnoliopsida > Poales > Poaceae > Avena > Avena eriantha. The sequence continues at coordinate 283,490,410 of OU342745.1, read as the reverse complement.
GTCTAAGGGTAAAAACAAGAAGGACAGAAAATATGATGTTATTTCTAAGAAGAAACCCAAGGATGGTCCTGAGCCTGATACTAAGTGCTTTTACTGCAAAGGGCACGGGGCATGGGAGGCCTAATTGCCCAAAGTATCTAGCAGATAATAAGAACGGGAAGGTTAACAAAGGTATATATGATATACATGTTATTGGTGTGTACCTTACTAGTAGTCCTAATAGTTCCTGGGTATTTTATACTAGTTCGGTTGCTCACATATGTAACACAAAACAGGGGCTAAGGAATAAGCAGCAATTTGCGAGGGATGAGGTCACGATGTGCGTTGGTAATGGATCAAAGATTGATGTGATCGTCGTCGGGACGCTGCCTCTTCAATTACCATCCAGATTAGTTTTTAAACTGAATAAATGTTATTTGGTGCATGTGTTAAGCATGAACAATATATATGTATAGTGCGACACGATTATTCATTCTAGTTTGAGAACAATGGTTGTTCAATATATATGTATAATATCTTTTATGGTCATGTGCCTGAGAATAATGGTTTATTTATTTTAGATCTTGATAGTAATGGAACACATATTCATAATGTGAATTCCAAAAGAATTAAGTTAAATGATGATATTGCCGCATATATGTGGCACTGCCGTTTAGGTCATATTGGTGTTAAACACATGAAGAAGCTTCATTCATATGCACTTCTAGCATCAGTTGACTATGAATCATTTGAGACATCATGGGCAAGATGACTATAATGTCGTTTTCTAGTTCAATGGAATGGGCGACAGACTTACTAGAAATCAGACATACCGATGTGTGTGGACCAATGAGTGTGTCGGCGCATGGTGGATATCGTTATTTGGTTACTTTCACTAGTGAATTAATTATATATGGGTATATTTACTTAATGAGACACAAGTTTGAAACTTTTGAAAAGTTCAAAGAATTTTAGAGTGAAGTAGAAAAAATCATCATAATAGAAAGATTAAATTTCTATGATCTGATTGTGGATGAGAATATTTAATTTATGAGTTTGGCATAGATATGAGAGAATGTGGAATAGTTCACAACTCACTCTCGATGGAACACCACAACACAATGGTGTATCTGAGCATCATAACCATACTCTATTACATATGGTTCAATCTATGCTATCTATTACCTATCTGCCGCTATCTTTTTGGGGTTATGCGTTAGAAACAGCCGCATTCACTTTAAATAGGGCTCCATCTAAATCCATTGAAACGACACCATATGAATTATGGTTTGGAAACAAACCTAAGATGTCATTTCTAAAAGTTTGGGGATGTGATGTTTATGTGAAGAAACTTCAACCTGATAAACTCGAACCTAAAGTGGAAAAGTGTGTCTTCATAGGATACTCTAAAAAACAATTGGGTACACCTTCTATCACAGATCTGAAGGCAAAGTTTTTGTTGCTAAGAATGGATCCTTTTTGGAGAAGGAGTTTCTCTCGAAAGGTGTGAATAGTAGGAAGGTAGAACTCGATGTGGTTGTTAAACCTCCTCTTCATGAATTGGTGAGTGGCACAACGCCAAATACTGTTCCAATGGTGACTTCACCAAATGAAGTGGGACTGATGATGAAAATCATGAAACTCCAAAAGAGGATACTATCGAACCTCATAGGTAAACAAGAACACGCGTTGATCCTGATCGGTACGGTGATCTTGTTGTAAATGTCATGGTTGAAAATGATGACCATGCAACATATGATGAAGAGATGATGAGCCTAGATTCTGACAAACAGCTTGAAGCCATGAAATCTGAAATGTAATCCATGTATTAAAACCAAGTATGGACTTTGTTGGAGCTTCCCAATGGACATAAGGCTGTTGAGAATAAGTGGATTTTCAAGAATAAAACATACGATGATGTTAATGTGACCATCTATAAAGCACAGCTTGTCGGAAAAGGTTTTCGACAAATTCAAGGAGTTGAATATGATGAGACTTTCTCACCCATAGCGATGCTAAAGTCTGTTAGGATTATATTACCAATATTATGAATTTGGCAGATGGATGTGAAAATCGTGTTCCTTAATGGTAATATTGAGGAAGATTTGTACATGGTGCAACCCAAAGGTTTTGTTGATCCTAAGGATGCTAAAAATGTATGCAAACTTAAGTGATCCATTTATGGACTGAAGCAAGCGGCCTGAAGTTGGAATCTCCATTTTGATGAAGTAATCAAAGGATTTGGATTTGCCCAAACTTATGGAGAAGCTTGTATTTACAATAAAGTGAGTGGGAGCTCTGTAGCATTTCTAATATTATATGTGGATGACATGTTGTTGATTGGAAATGATACAGAACTTTTGAAGAGCGCGAAATATTACCTAAATAGTAAATTTTCAATGAAGGACCTTGGTGAAGCTTCGTATATCTTAGGCATCAAAATCTATAGTGATAGATCGAGATGCTTATTTGGGCTATCGCAAAGTACATACCTTGACAAGATTCTAAACAAGTTTAGAATGGATGAAAGTAAGAAAGGGTTCTTACCTATGTTGCAAGGAAAGACATTGAGTAAGACTCAAAGTCCGGCCACAACAGAAGATAGAGAAGTGATGAATAAGATTCCGTATGCCTCGGCCATATGCTCTATCATGTATGCTATGTTATGTACAAGACCATATGTGGCACATACTATTAGTTTGACTAGTAGGTACCAATATGATCCAGGTTTGGAACACTGGACGGTGGTCAAGAATATATTTAAGTACTTACGAAGAACTAAATATATGTTTCACATGTATGGTGGGAAGAAGAGCTCATCGCAAATTTTTACGTCGATGATAGCTTCGACACTGATCCATATGACTCTAGGTCTCAATCTGGGTACATATTTGTAATGAATGTAGGAGCAGTGAGCTGGAGGAGTTCCAAGCAAAGCGTGGTAGCGGGATCATCTAGAAAGGCGGAATATGTTGTTGCTTTAGAAGCGGTGTAGGAGGTGGTTTGTATGAAGGAATTCATATCTGAACTAGGTGTGGCTCCGAGTGCATTGGATCCAATGGTTATCTATTGTGACAACAATGGTTCCATAGCCAATGCCAAAGAGCCAAGGTCTCACAAGAATTCCAAGCATATAAAGCATCGGTTTCACTCCATCCGTGAACATGTAAAGATGGTGATATAAAGATTTTCAAAATACACATGGATCTGAATGTGGCATAACCGTTGACTAAAGCTCTCCCAAGACAAAACATGATTAGCACAGAACTCAATGGGTGTTATATTCATCACTATGTAATCTAGATTATTGACTCTAGTGCAAGTGGGAGACTGAAAGGAATATGCTTGAGATGCAATAATAAAGTTGTTATTATATTATTTCAAGTTCATAATAAATGTTTATTCTCATGCTAGAATTGTATTAATCAGAAATATTAATACTTGTGTGTTTAATAAACAACCAAAATGTTCCTAGTAAAGCCTCTCTTTCAACTAGCTCGTTGATTACCGATGATCCATGTTTCCTGATCATGAACATTGGATGTTGTTAATAACGAGGTCACATCATTACTAGAATGATGTGATGAACACTTACATCCATAGTAAGAATAGAAATACGACCAAGTCATGAAGTTTCATTGCTATATCAAACTCAAACAAAGTAGTCCTAATCCTTGGACCATGAGATCATGTCAATCACTGATGCCGGAAGGGTACTTTGATGATATCAAACGTCACTCTGTAACAAGGTGAGTATAAAGGTTGATTTGGGTACTCTGAAAGTATTAGTTGAGGCTCATGGATCAAGAGTGGGATTTGTCCGACCTGATGACGGAAATATATATTCTAGGCCCTCTTGGTGATATTGTGCTGACACCACTTGCAAGCATTTAAGTAGGTCACGAGAATGTCATATCACAGAACGAGTAAAGAGTGCTTGTCAGGAACAAGATATACTAGGTATGGATGATACCAAATGATCGGATCTCGGAAAAGTAATACACCGTGAGACAAAATTAATTGACTACAATGTTAATGGTTCACGCGATCACTAGATTCATCGTTGAGTAAGTGGGAGTCATCACGGGTTTCCAGATCCCGCTGATGATTATTGATTGGAGAGGTGTCTCGATCATGTAAATGTTATTCATGAACCATAGGGTGACACACTTAATGTTCACAAACGCATTTTGAGTGGATTTGGAACTCCGACTGAATTATTGGACAACACAGGGGTTGTTTTAGAAAAGCATCAAAAATACTTCAGAATATATAAATAACACAAGGGGTAATTGTTAATGTTTGTTAATTGAATGAATTAGGAAATATCAAATAAATAAAAATGTTTTATTAATTCCATAAGTGTGGTTTAATTGTTACGAATGTCATCAATTAAAAGGAAAATAAGAGAGGGGGTTACCAACTTGATGGAGGAGGTTACCACCACGAAGAGGGAGAGGTGGAACCTCTAGGGGTCAACGCACCCCCTAGGGGTTGCCCCCTCCTTTCCTATAAAAGGTGGCAACTCGTCCTCTCTTTCTTTAGACACTTGGTCCTCCTTCTTCTCCCTCCCTTATTGCTCCACCATTTCCATTTCTTAGCGAAGCTCTGTCACAAAATAATTCAAAGTCTACACTTAGAGAAATGGAGCAGGAGTTTCCGGCAGATCCCTTCTTTTGCTTCCCCGATGTACTGATGGCGTGGAGGACATCAACGAGCCGCATGTGTGACTGAGTGTGGAGGTGTCGCGGGTTGTGGTGCCTTGAGTACCCGATCTTGAGATCATCGCGGTTACACCTTCATCTTCACCAACAACATTTGAGTGAGAATGTAATCCTGCTTACGATCTTCGAGGGTGAGTTACTCATTGCTACCATCCCATAGATGATCTTGGATATATAGTGGTTCATGCGTAGTATTTTTTCCATGCTACGAACCCATTAGTTACTACATGCGAAGGGCCCTCCCAGCAACATGCCCTTCCGCGAAAGAGTGGCACACTTTGTGTACCACCTGCTTGTTTGAGCTTACTCTGGCCAAGACAGTGACCTCGGGAGCTACATCCAGCGGTTTGTTCTCGCACTCAATTCCAACATCCACAAGCTCCTGGAATTTGCAATCGATGACTTCTGCCGAGATGTGTGCAGTGCACTCCTATGGTGGAGGATCGGCGGCGGACACTTGAGTTCATTGACGGAACTCCTCGCCAAAGCCGACATCATCGCAGGGGCGATGCTGGGGGTTTGGATCGGTCTGAGGAGAAGACTGCTTAGCCCCTTGCTCCTCCCCTTATCAAGAAAGGAGAGTGATGGCTCTGAAATATAGCCATCCACATCCACATTTAAACTGGATATTATTCATATTTTTGATAAAATATCTCTCTAAACCCTACCACTAATGCCTAATGATCAAAGGGGTATGCAATCATTTCCTTCCATTTTTCCTTGCCTAGATAATGACGTTTGATGATGGGAATCACTACATTAAAGTCAAAGATACGAGATTTCCAACAACGAGAAGAAACCAGGAGTCGTGAAGCGGAGGCAGACGCTTTAACGACCAACTATACAACCGGAATAAAATTCCGGCCGTATAGTTGCCGCCACCACCGCTAGGTCAAACAGAACAACTTTCATGTAGGGACCCATATATAAAGAGGCCTCACGGGACGAGAAAAGCCACGCTCGAGTCCATGCCCCAGATTATCAGCCGCCTCAGAATCTCCATCCACCACACCAAAGAGCCGCCGGAGAAATAGACTTAGATCTAATCTCCAAACCCTTCTCCAGCACCATAGACATATTCCACCAATTGTAATAGTAGATCTCATCTTCGATTGGCAAAATTTTAAGTCTATTTTCTATAAATCTGATGATTTTCATTGCAATGTTTGTGATTGTTGATCTCATCTCTATGTGTGAGTAATTTTCCTTGGGCTAAGGGCTTCAGCCTAGCCATGTAGCTTTTGTGCATGTTATGTATCATAGATGGGATCATGTATTAGTTTGTATGACATGATGATTATTTTATCCTCTCTTGCCTCAATCTAAGGAATTGTAAGGTAACGAGACCCTGAGGATTGAGCCAGGTATAGGTTCTATGAGTAATGACTAATCTACAGGATGGGAACCCCAATGACAAAAGGGGTAGTATGGCTGTATGTGAGGGATTTACTTGGGATTAACGGTGACATCACTATGCGTATCATTAGTTCTCTTTCTTCTATGGATGAGACTAGTAGGTTATTGCTATAAGCTGTTGCGGATGCAATAACAATTATGGATTCACTGCCCACATATAATTTATCTTGCTCTAACAACTACATGCATACATTATCTTTATTTTGTATTCCCATCAGATGTTTCGCACAGCTACAGGTGAAACCAAACGCCCTAGGCCCTCTCTCTCCATCATCAACAACAACAAAAAGATGCAAACTCTTGGTCTGGTAAAAACACAAAGGGAATTCTAAAACTCCCGAAGGTTCGTTAAAGTAACTTCACTACGCATCTGCTTCCCGATTATTCGATAAACCTAGGTCTACTAGGGAAAAAGAGCTATACTACATCCGTAATCCGGATCGAAGGTATTAGAGAGCTAGTGATGGCTCTAAAATATAGCCATCTACATCCACATTTAAACTGGATATTAATCATATTCTTCATGAAAAATCTCTCTACACCCTGCCACTAATGCTAATATTCAGAGGGGTATGCAATCCTTTCTTTTATATTTTTCCTGTGTAGATAATGTTGTTTAAAGGAGGGAATCACTACATTGAAGTCAAAGATACGAGATTTTCAATAACCAGAAGAAACCAGGAGTCGAACAACGGAGGCAAACGCCTTAACGACCAACTATACGATCGGAGCAAAATTTTCGACCGTATAGCTCCGGTCGTATAGTTGGCGCCGCCACCGTTAGGTCAAATAGAACAACTTTCATGAAGGGACCCCTATATAAAGAAGCCTCGGGCGATGGGAAAACATCTCTCGCTCTGCCCCAAAGAAGCCAGAATCCACCGAAAAGCCGCCTCAGATCTCCAAACCCTTCTCCATCTCCATAGCCATATTCCACCACTTGTAATAGTAGATCTCTTCTCCGATTGGCTATTGCTATCAATCTTATGATTTTCATTACAATGTTTGTGATTGTTGATCTCATCTCTATGTGTGAGTAATTCTCCTTAGGCTAAGGGCTTCGGCTTAGCCATGTAGCAATTGTGCATGTTATTTATCATAGATGGGATCGTGTATTAGTTTGTATGACATGATGATTGTTGTATCTTGTGACACCCCTGGGATTAGGGTTAACCAAATCCAGACCTTAGCCTAACATAAGCTTAACCTAGAACCCGAGGATATCCAGTGAGAAATCGGTAACACAATAGTAACCTTGCGACACAAAAATTATTACAGCAAGCTCATAACTGAGCAAAGAAACAAAATATTACAAGCAGAGGTTACTGACCACAAACATCAAACAATGGAAGGAAAATTATGCTATTATGTATACAAAACTTAACAAATGGACTAAGAGGCCTGAAGCATAATGATGACGTCCTAGCCCATAGATTCCAGGCTGTCGGTCGGGAAGCCCAAGCTACTCGTCGGTGCTGATGTCGTACGGAACTCGTCTTGATGGGAACACTTATTCTTCTACAAAAGTATCAACAAAGCAAGGGTGAGTACAAGGTGTACTCCGCAAGACTCATGGATGGTGGGGTTATTTTTCATAAAGCCATCTTTGTTTATAAAACAAGACGGAGAAGAAGCTTGTCTAATTAGAACATTTTAAAAGGGGATAAGAGAGCGACATCTCCGAAGAATTGATCATCATCTTGATATCCACCAAAGTAATCCTCATCTCACAACTAGGATCACCCCCTCGTACCCATGAGGAAGCATCCTTAAGAACATGTTGATCTGCCAAGTTTTATGATTAGGTTATAGTTCTCTATGATCTTAGAATTCGGTCACCAAGCATTCATAACGTGAACACAGCTTTTTGAAAAGATTTAACCCTGCAGGGTGTAGAACTTTACCCACATGTACCAACCGACTCTTAATGCCACAATTATTAGCCCTCTTCCTTGGAAGGCCGACAGAGGGTGGTTGGACACGACCTTTACCGTGCTTTCACTGAGACCACGAGTCACGCCCTAAGGATGGTTCCACTGTAATGGGTCAAATCCCGAAGTCGGTCCCTAGATATGTGGGTAGGGTTGGTTTACCAGGGGCTCCATCGACCCCAAGCAACCCCGACCACGCTTACCTACCTATATGAATGCACCTCCTTCACCTCCTCTTTCGAAAACATTTTCTATGAATATGTCGAATGGAACGCCTGAACTATGTGACTCATCAAATCTACTAGGCAAGTTGTTACTCGTGAGGTTTTCCAGGCCCTGCGTGGCTGTACGCTCGTCTCGGTTCTAAAGGAAAGAACTCGGTTCCTAGTAGTGGCGAGCATGGGACTAGAAAATCCGCATCCCACCGTGGCATCCCATACAAGCCTTAGCATGTTTAACGTTTACCACTGATCTTACCTCATCAGTATACCTCGATCTCCTGTCATACTAGATTCTCTGCATCTGATACATCATCTGGATGAAGCAGAACTGACATCTAAGCAGGACACATATATAGCTCTAGTAGTGCACACAACCCAAACCTAGTTATGCTAGGAGTAGTGGATCAGGTAATATAAGCTCAAAGGGAGTAATGCAACACATAGGATACTCTGTCTATCGATAAAAGACCAAAGTAGAATCGTATGCAACATGGCAGGAATTGAAATGCTTTTGAAACCATAGGATTGTATAATGGTGGGGCTATGCTTGCCTTTGAAGGAAATATGCCCTAGAGGCAATCATAGAGATGATTGTATTTCATGTGTATCCATGAGTTATTATAATGTTCCTTGAATATCCATATACCAGGCAACTTGTATTGATTGGCAATTATGTGAATTGTTTGTGAAACTCTTTACTTGTATGGTTATCTAATAATTGTCCCTAGTCGGAGTTCATGCGAGGACACACGTGAATATTAGACTAGCACATCGATTGGTTGATGACTATGTTTCACAAGTCATTGACATGGAGATGTCAAACCAATGATGTGGACACATGTTATGAGCATGGGGTTGGACTGACCCAACATGAGACTAGCAATAATACTTGCAGCTCTCTCTACACATCGTGTACGTTTTGTCCTTAGACCTGAGATTGTCGAATGTACTTGAGATGTGGATCGACCTACTTTGGGGCTATCAAACACTACTCCGTAACTGGGTAGTTATAAAGGTAGCTTTCGGGTTTGTCCTGATACATGCTGCAAGGCATCGGTCAATCAAGATGGGATTTGCCCCTCTCTACTTGAGAGAGATGTCTCTGGGCCCCTCGAGTGATCGGATCCAGAAATGCATGGCCGTGCTACATATGGTTAAGAGTTAACCTAGTAAAGGGATTCTGAATCACAGTATCGAGAAAGAGAGGTCAGCTTAGAGCTAGACCAAATATCGTGAGGCAAAGGGAAATACATGTACTCAACCTTGTGATGGTTCGTCCGAATGATCTTTATATGCGTTTAGGAGTTGGCACGTCTTGCTAGAGGCCGCTACCAACTATTGACGGAGTAAGTGTACTCGCGTCATGTCTATACGTGTATGAACCTATAGGGTCGCACACTTTAGGGGCTGGAAGCCTAATGAGGATTGGATCCGAATTAGACCAGGCTTAGGCTGCTAATGGGCTGCTAATGTAGAAGCCCACCAGGGATGCCTATATAAGAGAGTGGGGCGAGCTGAAAAAGAGAATTTTCCACCCAGCCGCCACTCCTCTTCCGCCTGTGTTGCACGCGCAGACCTAGCAGTCTGGCGTGTGACGGCTTCCACTCCGGACGTGTGGATACCTCAGAGGTGCTGCATCTGTAGCACTTGGACGAGCCGCGCAAAGGGGAGCTGCTCGTGGGACGAGGACGAGGAGGAGACGTAGAACATCTACACTGCCGCAACGTGCTTCATCGAGTTCCGCACCTGCGCGTCTAGCGGTAATCCTGTGATCTATGAAAATAGTATTCCTGGTTGACGCGGTAGAAATTTTTGATTTTACGCTAGTGTAGCCTACCCGTTACCCTTCAGTGGTATCAGAGCCGATGCTATTCAGTCATAGGTTCGGGAAGTTTGCATATGGTGATATGTAGATTGATATGAATGATATGATCGTTTGTATGGCGGTGTTTCTGGATTGATATATGATCTTACTTTCCGTGATCGTGATTCTAAGGTCGTCGAACGACTTACCCCTACCGGTCGGTTTCCGCCATCGGGGTAGACAGTGACACATAAATCCTTCTAAATCACGCGAAGATCAATATGATTGATCGAATCGGGAATTAGATCTGAATCAATGTACCGTGATCAAAGGAGTTTGGTCGAATCGGAACTATGGTCGGTTTATGGTAAATTTGATTTGCCGATCAAAATCCTTAAAGCAATTGTATAGATTTGATCCTTAAAGAAAATTGTATAGATCAAAATCTTTAAGGATTTGATCAAAATCCTTAAAGAAAATGGTACCGCGAGGGGCGCTGCCCCTTCGAACCCCGCAGGGGGAGACCCCCTAGACCCCCCTTAGTCGTAGCCCCCTTTTTGTATCTCGTTAAGGTCCATAGGTGGTACGATTTCACATGATCCGGTAGAATGCGATTCTATGCACAACTTGTTTTTTGCAGGATTTATGTGATCAGTATGGCCCAAAAATGTATGTGATGCATGTATGTATTTTTCATGACCTGCGTGTCGTGAGTTGGGCAACACGGCTGGAGCCATATGTGTTGTCAATTATTGTAATGGCCTGCGTGCCAACTTGTGATGATCCCAATACCATGTAATTTTGATTACTAGATGTTAGGAGTAATACCTTGTATTAGTTCTTGGAGAACTCATCACTTGGAGGATGGCTCGCATAGAGCATGAAGATGGAGATCATCATGGTGGACAGGTTCTATGGCGATGGAGATCACCATGAGAAAATGGGCCATACTGTATCACATCTATGTGAATGCTATTCTTATACGTTTTACTACTATGCATGCTTAGATGATAGAAGTAGAATGATCCCTCACAAAGTTTAAGTTAAACCATGCCCTCCCAACCAAACCTTGCACCATCCTATGCCCTGTACAATCGTTGGTGGGTCTATGAAATTAGGGTGCCACGATTTTCCTTGGCTAGATGGGTTTGTATCGGATACCTACACCCATAAGGGTTGGTGAGCTTAACAAGGTCATCTTAACAGTTAAGGACCTTGGGGCATAAAGGTTGGGTGCCTAGTTTTGACATAGAGATGTCACCCAACAACAAGAGTCATATGTGATATGATTAGCAAAGGTTGCTTAACGATTTACCTTGTCTTCTAGCAGTGATGCTAAAGCTCACTAGTCGACTTGTTAATTGTGGATCTTGAATCACTTAGTATCAATAGAGGGATGTTGATTTAAGTGGGAGTATATGCTATTAAATTGTTTAATATGTTTTACTCTTTCATGGTTACATGGCTTAGTATTTTGCATATTTTTTTGTTGTAGATCAATGGCACCGAACAATTCATCACCTTTTGCTTTGCGTTCGATTCTTGAAAAGGATAAACTAAATGGAACAAACTATTCGGACTGGGTTCGTAACCTGAGAATTGTTCTCAGGGCTGAGAAAAAGGAAACTGTTCTGGATACCCCAATCCCGGATGAACCTGCTGATAATGCAACTGCTACCCTTAAGAATGCCTACAAGAAAGCATGTGATGAATCTCTTGAGGTTAGTTGTCTTATGCTTGCATGCATGGAACCTGATCTTCAAAAGCAGTTTGAGGATCAGGAAGCGTACGATATGTTCGTTGCGCTTAAGGACATGTTCCAGACTCAGGCTAGGACTGAGAGGTACAATGTCGCTAAGTCCTTTGTGGAATGCAAGCTGGCAGAGGGAGCAGCTGTAGGCCCCCATGTGATCAAAATGGTTGGTTACAGTCAGACTTTGGAAAAGCTTGGTTTTCCATTAGGCCAAGAGTTGGCCACTGATTTCATTTTGGCATCTCTTCCATCTAGCTATGGGCATTTCATTTCGAACTACCATATGCATGGGGTGGAGAGGGGCCTTAATGAATTATGTGGGATGCTGAAAACAGCAGAATGTGACATTAAGAAGTGTGCAGGGCATAGCCATGTGATGGCTGTGCAGAACAAGCCTAGCTTCAAGAAAAAGGGCACTTCTTGGCAGAAGAAGAAGGGCAAGGCTAAGGATACGATCCCTAAGCCAAACCCTGCACCCAAGCAAAAGGCTGGTCCTACAGGAGACACTGAGTGTTTCTTTTGTCACGAATATGGCCACTGGAACAGAAACTGCAGCAAGTACCAGGCTTCTTTGAAGAAGAGTGGCAGTAAGAGTACTTCCCACTCAGGTACGCTTGTTGTAAATGTTGTGGACATTTTTCTCGCAGATTCTTATGTTAACTCTTGGGTATTTGATACCGGATCGGTTGCTCATATTTGCAATTCGATGCAGGGGCTAATAAGGACTAGAGAAGTGCAGAAAGGCGAAGTGGATTTTCGCGTTGGAAATAAAGCAAGGGTTGCTGCATTGTTCGTCGGCGTCATGCAACTTCACCTTCCGTCAGGATTTATCATGGAGTTGAATAATTGTTATTACATTCCTAGTATGGGTCGAAACATTTTATCACCTTCATGTTTGATGAGGGATGGTTATTCATTCGCGAGTACAAACAATGGTTGTGTAATCTCTAAGAATGCTATGTTTGTGGCTGATGCTCCCATTGTGAATGGGTTATTTATTTTAAATCTTGATAATGCATGTGTTTACAATGTTAGTGCTAAAAGGCTTCGGCCAAATGATTTGAGTCCTACCTATCTATGGCATTGTCGTTTGGGGCATATAAGTGAAAAGCGCATGAAGAAGCTCCATGGTGATGGTCTTCTAACTTCGTTTGATTTTGAATCATACGAGACATGTCAAGCTTGTTTACTTGGAAAGATGATCAAGACGCCTTTTACGGGGTTTCCCGAGAGAGCGACAGACTTGTTGGAACTCATACATACTGATGTATGTGGACCAATGAGCACGACAGCCAGAGGAGGATATCACTACTTCATTACTTTCACTGATGATTTCAGTATATATGGCTATGTCTACTTGATGAAGCATAAGTCTAAAACTTTTGAAAAGTTCAAAGAGTTTCAAAATGAGGTAGAGAATCAACGCGGCAAGAAAATAAAGGCCTTGCGATCTGATCGCGGAGGTGAATATTTGAGTCACGAGTTTAGCAATCATCTTAAGAGTTGCGGAATTTTTCCACAGCTCACGCCGCCCGGAACGCCTCAAAGAAACGGGGTCTCTGAACGGCGTAATCGAACTTTGTTGGACATGGTTCGATCGATGATGAGCCAGTCGGATTTACCATTATCATTTTGGGGTTACGCGCTAGAAACAGCAGCTTTCACACTAAACAGGGTACCATCTAAATCCGTAGTTAAGACACCATATGAGATGTGGACTGGAAAGAATCCCAGTTTGTCTTTTCTAAAGATTTGGGGTTGTGATGCATTTGTCAAGCGACTTCAGTCGGACAAGCTAACACCCAAATCGGATAAGTGCATTTTTGTGGGATACCCAAGGGAAACCTTAGGGTATTACTTCTACAACCGAGAAGAGGGCAAAGTGTTTGTCGCTCGTAGCGATGTTTTCCTAGAGAAAGAGTTTCTCACAAAGGGAATGAGTGGAAGGTCGGTGCGACTTGAAGAAATTCAAGATGAGCCAGTCGGGGATGCTTCTACGAGTGATGCTATTGTAGCAGAACAAGTTGAGGAACCCGTGGCAATAGAAGCACCACAGCCACGAAGGTCGGCGAGGCTCCACGAAGCGCGAGAGTTATTATTGTTAGACAATGATGAGCCTGCGACCTATGCAGAAGCGATGGTGGACCCAGACTCTGAGAAATGGCTGATTGCCATGAGATCCGAGATAGAGTCCATGGGAGACAATCAAGTTTGGAACTTGGTTGACCTGCCTGATGGTTTTAAAGCCATCGAATGCAAGTGGATCTATAAGAAGAAGATTGATAGGGATGGAAATGTTCACATCCATAAAGCTCGACTTGTTGCAAAAGGTTTTCGACAAGTTCAAGGAGTTGACTACGATGAGACTTTCTCGCCCGTAGCGATGCTTAAATCTATACGAATCATTCTAGCCATTGCTGCACATTTCGATTATGAGATATGGCAGATGGATGTCAAGACGGCTTTCTTAAATGGAATCCTTTCTGAGGACGTGTATATGATGCAGCCCGAAGGTTTTGTCGATCCAAACAATGCTGGAAAGGTATGCAAACTTCAAAAGTCTATTTATGGGCCGAAGCAAGCATCTCGGAGTTGGAACATTCGATTTGATGAAGTTGTAAAGGAGTTTGGCTTCACCAAAAACGAACAAGAACCTTGTGTGTATAAGAAAGAAAATGGGAAATCACTTGTGTTTCTAATCTTATATGTGGATGACATATTATTGATTGGAAATGACATTCCTATGCTCGAGTCTGTTAAGACCTCATTGAAAAATAGTTTTTCTATGAAGGACTTGGGAGAAGCGGCATATATTCTGGGTATCAAGATCTATAGAGATAGATCAAGGAGGCTAATTGGATTAAGCCAGAGTACGTACATTGACAAAGTGTTGAAACGGTTCAGCATGGAAGAGGCTAAGAAGGGGTTCTTGCCTATGTCTCACGGCATTAAACTCAGCAAGACTCAGTGTCCTTCGACCACTGATGAGCGAGAACGCATGAGTAGGGTTCCATATGCTTCGGCTATTGGATCCATCATGTATGCAATGACATGTACTCGCCCAGATGTTTCCTATGCTCTAAGTGTTACGAGCAGATACCAGGCTGATCCAGGTGAGATTCACTGGACAGCGGTAAAGAATATCCTTAAGTACTTGAGAAGGACTAAGGATATGTTCCTAGTTTATGGAGGTGAGGTTGAACTCAGTGTAAAGGGTTACACAGATGCGAGTTACCTTAATGACTCAGATGACTCGAAATCGCAATCAGGTTATGTGTTTGTCATGAATGGTGGTGCTGTGAGCTGGAAAAGTTCCAAGCAAGATAAAGTGGCCTCCTCTTCAACAGAAGCTGAATATATTGCTGCCTCAGAGGCTCCAAAGGAAGCTGTTTGGATTAGGAATTTCCTGATTGCTCTTGGTGTGGTTCAGGGCTCGTCCAATCCCTTGGACGTTTATTGTGACAACAATGGTGCTATTGCACAAGCCAAAGAACCTAGACAGCACCAGAAGAACAAACATATTCGCATGCGCTACCATCTGATTCATGAGTTCATTGATGAAGGTAGTGTCATGTTATGCAAAATACATACGGACTCAAATGTTGCTGATCCCTTAACTAAGCCACTCCCGCAGCCTGCGCATGAAGCGCACACAAGAGCAATAGGTATTAGATACTGTCTAGATTGACTCTAGTGCAAGTAGGAGACTGAAGGAAATATGCCCTAGAGGCAATCATAGAGATGATTGTATTTCATGTGTATCCATGAGTTATTATAATGTTCCTTGAATATCCATATACCAGGCAACTTGTATTGATTGGCAATTATGTGAATTGTTTGTGAAACTCTTTACTTGTATGGTTATCTAATAATTGTCCCTAGTCAGAGTTCATGCGAGGACACACGTGAATATTAGACTAGCACATCGATTGGTTGATGACTATGTTTCACAAGTCATTGACATGGAGATGTCAAACCAATGATGTGGACACATGTTATGAACATGGGGTTGGACTGACCCAACATGAGACTAGCAATAATACTTGCAGCTCTCTCTACACATCGTGTACGTTTTGTCCTTAGACCTGAGATTGTCGCATGTACTTGAGATGTGGATCGACCTACTTTGGGGCTATCAAACACTACTCCGTAACTGGGTAGTTATAAAGGTAGCTTTCGGGTTTGTCCTGATACATGCTGCAAGGCATCGGTCAATCAAGATGGGATTTGCCCCTCTCTACTTGAGAGAGATGTCTCTGGGCCCCTCGAGTGATCGGATCCAGAAATGCATGGCCGTGCTACATATGGTTAAGAGTTAACCTAGTAAAGGGATTCTGAATTACAGTATCGAGAAAGAGAGGTCAGCTTAGAGCTAGACCAAATATCATGAGGCAAAGGGAAGGACATGTACTCAACCTTGTGATGGTTCGTCCGAATGATCTTTATATGCGTTTAGGAGTTGGCACGTCTTGCTAGAGGCCGCTACCAACTATTGACGGAGTAAGTGTACTCGCGTCATGTCTATACGTGTATGAACCTATAGGGTCGCACACTTTAGGGGCTGGAAGCCTAATGAGGATTGGATCCGAATTAGACCAGGCTTAGGCTGCTAATGGGCTGCTAATGTAGAAGCCCACCAGGGATGCCTATATAAGAGAGTGGGGCGAGCTGAAAAAGAGAATTTTCCACCCAGCCGCCACTCCTCTTCCGCCTGTGTTGCACGCGCAGACCTAGCAGTCTGGCGTGTGACGGCTTCCACTCCGGACGTGTGGATACCTCGGAGGTGCTGCATCTGTAGCACTTGGACGAGCCGCGCAAAGGGGAGCTGCTCGTGGGACGAGGACGAGGAGGAGACGTAGAACATCTACACTGCCACAACGTGCTTCATCGAGTTCCGCACCTGCGCGTCTAGCGGTAATCCTGTGATCTATGACAATAGTATTCCTGGTTGACGCGGTAGAAATTTTTGATTTTACGCTAGTGTAGCCTACCCGTTACCCTTCAGCCTTTGCCTGTTGGTACCCAGATGTAGATCTTCAGATATCTTTTACTTGAGTTGATTAAGTTGGTCAAGTATTGGTCGTCGATCTTCGATGGTGTTGATCTCGATCTCGATATCATATTCTACTGGAAAGAACCCAACACCGCAAAGAAAGGGGAAACAACAATCAACACATGGCATCGATGAGCAAGGATGATGATATGACAAGTTAATTTGTGTTGAAATGAAACCCTAAATCATGCTTGGCAATTTAAGCGGGATCCGAGGGGTCCAAACCCTAAAACAAGAGACCTCGGAATCACCTACGGAGGTTCATTTAGTTCTCTAATTAAACTTGTCTTGAAAGATGCATGATTATGAGCCTATTGTAAAGATCTCGTTTTTCTGAACATTTTGATATATTATTTGTATTTTTCTGATTTACAGAATAAAATATATTGATTTTACCATATTAAACCATTTTCTGGATTTATTAAAACAATTAAATTGGTTTATTGCGTCAGCACAGGTGGAGGCTGCCGTCAGCATGGGCATCTCTACTTTCCTCACTCAAGCCTGAGCTAGCCAGTGTCACTGACCGCTAGGCCCGGGCCACGTCGTCGACCACACTGGCAAAGGTTACATAGCGGCCACGTCAGCAACGGCGGCCACCACCGGGTGGTCACTGGCAACGGCGGAGGAGGCCAAGTGGGGTTGCGAGACTGGTCAGGCTCAAATCAGTGGAGCAGGATAGAGCTGGTGCCGCTCCAAAAAGGGTCGCCGGAGGGAGCACTACAATGACGGCCAGCGGTGGCAGACGGCGGCGCACGTCGCAAAAGCGGGCCAGAGCGAGAGGCTAACAGAGGGGTGGTCCCTGGGGACCAGAAGCTCACCGGGAAGCGATTGACCGGGTCGGGAAGGCCAGGGGCGGTCGAGAGCTGCCGTAATCGATGACGAATGCGGCGGTCGGAACTTGGGGAGGAGGTGGCGATTGAGGCGATTGGGTGCTCCTTCGGCTTGGGCTCTAGTACTGGAATAACGAGGAGAGCGAGGCGGTTGCGGTGGTGCTCTCAACTAGGCAAGGTACGGCCAGAGACGGCGGGGCATGCCAGCGACCTCCGACTAGGGTTTGGCCAGAGAGGGGAATGGAAGAGGGAGGGCGAGAGAGCGAGCACGAAGAACTGGGGAAGATGGGCACGGCCCTAGGGTCTTATCCCCTTCTCCTGGGATGGTAGCACGCATCGTAGCACGGTGGCGAGGCGACGGCATCGGCGCAGGACAGCGAGCAGCTTCGTTGCGTCGGGCGTGAGGAAGAAGAAAAGAAAAGGACGCCGAAGCGGTACTTGGTCGGCTGGTGGGCTGGCTGGGCCAGCTACGAGCGCGCATGGGTGGCAGAGAGGAGAGAGGGATAAGGAGAGATGGGATGGGCCGGCCTAGGGAGCTCGCTATCTTTTTTTTGAAAACCTTTTTCTTTTATGTTGTCTTCTTTTCCCTTTTGTATATTCATTTCAAATCTGTTTTTGATAATTTCAAAAATACCAGAGGGTTTACAAAATATGGAAAATATTGTAGGGGCCCTTGAAACCATTTGGGCTCCAACATTTTTGTAGTTTTCAAAATATTCAAAACACTTTGAGTTGATTTGAGAGGAAGATTGAAACTAGGGTTTTAGGGTTTGCATTATTTTCTTTACATGCAATTTAAAAGATTATGCTCATGAATGGACAATCAAACCATAATTAAGATTAGCTAAAATGGGGTTGTTACATATCCTCTCTTGCCTCAGTCTAAGGACTTGTCAGGGACCCAAGACCCCGTGGGTTGAGCCAGGTATAGAGAGTATGAATGATGACTGATCTGCAGGTTGGGAACCCTAGTGAAAGAAGGGGTAGTACGGCTGTATGTGAGGGATTTGCTTGGGATTAACGGTGACATCACTATGCATATCATTAGTTCTCTTTCTTCTATGGATGAGACTAGTAGGTTATTGCTATAAGCGGTTGCGGAGGCAATAGAAATTATGGATGCACTACCCATATATAATTTATCTTGCTCTAACAAGTACACGCATAATTTAGTTCTATCTTCTATTTCCATCAGATGTTTTGCACAGCTATAGGTGAAACCGAATGCCCTAGGCCCTCTCTCTCCATCATCGACAACAACAAAAAGACGCAAGCTACTGGTTCAGTAAAAACACACATGGAATTCTAAAACTTCCGAAGGTCCGTTAAAGTAACTTCACTATGCATTCGCTTCTCGAGAATTCGATAACCGAGGTCTACTAGGGAAAAAGAAGCTATACTACATCCGTAATCCGGATCGAAGGTATCAGCTAGGCGCCACCAATAGCTCCCCCATCGGTCTAGGGGCATGTCCTCCCTGCGACCCCTCAATAAAGATGAAGGGTGGTCACTTCTGCCCCTGATACGTCATAAACGTATCTATAATTTTTGATGTTCCACGCTTGTTTAGTATCTACTTTCTTATGTTTTGTTCATACTTTGAGGTATTTTTATACATTGTCGAGAACTAACCTATTAATAAGATGCCATAGTGCCAGTTGCCTATTCTCTGTTGTTTTTGGTTTCAGAAAAGCTAGTAAAGAAATATCTTGGAATTGGACCGGACAAAAGCCCAAGTCAATATTTTACCCGAAGCAACACGGAGTCCGGAGGGGAGACAAAGAGGGGCACCAGGACGGCCACACCCTAGGGTGGCGCGGCCAGCCCTAGGCGCGCCGCTACCTAGTGTGGTCCCCCTTGTACTCCACCAACCTTGCCCTTCTGTCTATAAAAGCCTCCCGGGATGAAAATCCTAAGTACCCGATCACAATTCCATGAAAGAGTCTGTATCTTCCATCATCTCCATCCCTAGATCGGGAGGGATCTGAAGCTCTTCTTGGCACCCTGCCGGAGGGGAGAGATCATCCTGGAGGCCTTCTTCATCACCATGACTGCCTGCGGTGTGATGTGTGAGTAGTTCACAGAGACTACGGGTCCATGTAGTAGCTAGATGGTTGGTTCTCCTCCTTTGTGATATCATGTTTATATCTTGTGAGCTCCGTTCATGATCAAGATCATCTATTTGTAATATTACATGTTGTGTTTGCGGGGATCCGATGGATATTGAGATGCTATTTCAGATTGATTATTGATTCTATCATGTCTATGTTAGTTGTGATCTTCCATGCTTTCCGTTGTTAGTAGTTATCTTGGCCAAGTAGATGCTAGCAACTCCAAGAGGGAGTATTTATGCTTGATAGTGGGTTGATGCCTCTAGTAATCTGGGGAAGTGATAGAAATCCTTTGTCCATGGGACAATCGTATTTTTTACTTTACACACTTTGCTTTATGCAATTATCTATTGCTTGCAACTTAATATTGGAGGGGGTTCGAATGATAACCTGAAGGTGGATTATTAGTCATAAATGCAGTTGGATTACGGTCTATGTATAATGCTGTAATGCCCAATCAAATCTCATAGGAGTCAAAATGATTAGTATATGCATGGTATGCTTTCTTGAGTCTGCCAATTGCCCCACTGTAATTTGTTCACCCAACATGTTATCTATCTTAAGGAGAATCACCTCTAGTGAAATATGGACTCTGGCATTCTTTTACCATCAATCTACCATCTACTATTTACTGTTTACTGTTTACTTTCTACAAGCAATTACTATCTTCCACACAATACGTTTAATCCTTTGTTTTCAGCAAAACCGGTGAGATTGACAACCTCTCTGTAAGTTGGGGCAAAGTTCTGTGGTTGTGTAGTGCAGGATTCCAAGTTGGAAACAACACCTTGGGGTTGTTTCCTTGCTCCTACTGGTTCGATATCCTAGGTTTTATAACTAAGGGAAAACTTGCTGCTGTGCTCATCGTACCTTCCTCTTGGGGTTCCCAACGAGCTCGATATATTTTGAGCCATCAAGCCTTTTTTCTAGCGCCGTTGCCAGGGAGTCAAGGACAGCTTCACAAGGGGAGTCCCTCGTAACCAATCTCTTTACTTTGTTTTTTGTTTTCCTTAGTTTATTTTGCTTTGTTTGCATGTTTCTTTTTATCAAAAATACAAAAAATAGTTCCTACTATAGTTGTCATTTTCGTTGGTCCGTTATTGTCTTGCTTTATCATGCTTTTTATCAATGGTTAGTTTCTTTGAAACTGGATCTTATTGGCAAGGTGGGTTGAAGAAAGAACAAAAATATTATTATAAGGAACACCGCTTGTCACAAAAAGGGAAACACTTATGGGAACAAATTGCTAAATTGTATACCATTGCTAGAAACATGTGCTCTACTTATAATGTTACTTATTGCTTTGATAAATCTTGGTGTTTTAGGAGTTATAAACACCTCCCTTTTCAATGTGAGTATAATGATGATGTTACCATATCTTCTTATGTTAAGGGAAATTATGACTTTTATGATGTGGAACAAATTGAAGAATTCATTGCTTGGAAGGGTGCATTCGAACTTTCTTATTTGCTTGAAAATACTGATGATGCACCTTATAAATATGAGGTTTATGATATATTAAATTTTGCTTTGATAATTACAAGGAGGAAAATGGCTATATTCTTGAATATCTTAATAGATGTTGTCCACCAATGGAAGAGACTAATGGCTTGCAGGAGCCTATGGAAGAAGAAATTGCTGAAACTGGAAGCTCATTGGATGAAAAAGAGGAGGAAGAATGGAGCAGCTACCCATGTCTACCTCCCAATAAGAGTAACTCTTTAACTAATACCTTATTCGATCACCCTCCATTCTTACACAAGGAGGATGGGTGTGATATTTATATTGTTGAGTTTGTTCATAATGCTACTGAAAATCATTATGAGAGAGGAAAATATAGTTGTTGGAATTCTCATGTTACTAAAACACCTCTCTTTATATTGAAAGTTCCAAAGTTGCTCTTTTTTTATCTACCCATTCTTGTTACTATGTGCTTCTTTGATTTATTTTCTTACAAGATTCCTATGCATAGGAAGTGGGTTAGACTTAAATGTGTACCATATTTTCTCCTTGATGCTCTCTTTTGCTTCAATTCATATTTCTTATGTGAGCATCTTCTCAAATTACCAAGCCTATCTTAATGGCTATAAAGAAAGAGCTTTTTGGGAGACAACCCATTATTTTTATTCAGTAAGTTTTGTTTTGTTTTGTTGAGTCTTGGAAGTTATTGCCTAAGTAATAACCTCTCCTTATAATTTTTGTGTGGTTTTTGTGCCAAGAGTAACCTCTAATGAGAGAGAAGTAAGACTTGGGAAAGTTGTTGTACCGACAAATTTTTGTGCTTCACTGTAAAACTTCTTGAAAATCTCTGCAAGTTTGATTGAGCTGTAATTTTTTGTTCTTATGACCCAGGGTATTATCTAACTTTCTTTAGTTTATCACTTTTCTATTTGAGCAATAGAAGGTCTTCGAAAAAATCGGTTTTTACCTACTGGTCTGTTTTGACAGATTTCTGCCATTATTTGCATTTGCCTCTTAATCTCTTTCTCTTTGAGTTCTTACCAAATTATTGAGCTTTTAAAAGGAATTGCTACAGTAGCTTGTGATTTAATGGAAGTTTTACTTTTAATGAAACTGAACCTAAAGACTTATTATCTTAAGTACAGTAATGTTGCTAATGAAGATTGTGTGAAGTTTTGTATGAAGGAAATTTTAAAGTGTAGGGAAGAACAATGTGATAAGATAAAGTATGGACAAAAGCTCAAGCTTGGGGATGCCACCCGTGTCACCCCAAGAAATATTCAAGAAGTACAAGCGTCAAATCTTGGGGATGCCCAAGGCATCCCCTTCTCCATCAATAATAATCTTAGGTTTTCTTCCAGACACTTCATTTTTAGTGTTTCATGCACAATTGTGTTGTTCTTGGAGCATCTTCTTTTTTTAGTTTTCGTTTGCTTAGTTTTCTTAAATAAATTGGTTGGACCCCCGCATTTACTCATTAGTTTTCAAATAAGGTTGTTTGGATTGGAAAAGAGTAGGAAAGTTCATAAGTGGTATAAAAGAGTCTTGTTTTGACTGTGGCCTAGACTTTATCATGTTATATTGGATATCCTTTGACTTTCTGCTTAGTGATTATTGTTGTAGCATGACTTGTTACAAACAATTGAGATTGCTTAATATGCGTTAGAAGAATCATGCGTTGTTTTTGCATATAAAAACATAATATTGTGGTATTCTCCTTTGATGCTTTATTTGGGTTCACCACTATTAGGAAAACAGCTATAGGTAATCCACACATCCATAGCGCACGTGCTAGTGGTGCCTCACGGGTAAAATAGGCGTGGCGCACTGCTCATAGGTGCCCTATGGCTAACTGCCATAAGCGTGGCGCACATGGGGGTGGTGCGTCACAGTTACTTGTGGGCCAGGGTACAGGTGGCCGAAGACAACCTAGCCGTAGCGCACATGTGCGCGGTACGCTACGGGTGTGAAACTTAGTCATAGTGCACTCTGACATAATGCGCTACGGGTATGTGGGTTGCGGCATGTTGTGTAGCTGGGCGAACTTACCCGTAGGGCACCGTAGCCTAGTGCGCCACAGGTAAGTTTCCTGCACCAACCCCCCCCGTGGATCGCCTTTTTACCCTTGCAAAAAATAAAAGAAAATGATAAACAATTCCAAAAATAAAATCGTTTCACATGTATGTAGGTAATGTGGTCTAGTGTGTAGGAAAATTAACAAACACGAATTTTGACTTTTTCTGCAAAAAACGATCATGCGACGGTAAAATACCCGTAACTTTTGCATACGAATTCAAAAAAATCTATTATATACCAAAATGACGAGAATGAGATTTCGTATCTGCTCGCAACGACCTTTGGTGGTTTAGAGATTTTTTAGATTTTAAAAATTCGAAAAGAGTAAAAAGTTATGATCAAAAGATCGTTTTTCCTGCAGGAAAAAAAATAGAGGCCACTTACTTGTAGCGCACCACCCCTAGTGCGCCACGAGTAAGTTGGGCGGGATTCGAAATTCGAATCACCACCCGACCACCTAACCCTCCATATATATCTTCCCCACCCACCCCTTATCTCCTCCACTTCCACTTCTCCTCCCTTCTCCACCTTCTCCTTCTCCTCCACCTCTCCTACCTTCTTCTTCTCCTCACTTCTCCTTCTCCTCTCTCTGGCTGCACCCACCTTCGACAGCCTCCGGCTACACCCTCCGTATATGCTTATTTTTGTAAGTTGTGAATTAGCAGAACCATGTTACCATGGGGAATGCTTTCAACATTGCACTTTATTTAGTTGATATCATGTTCTTTTGATTATGGATCCCGGCATTGTGAAATGAAAGGGGACGGCTCATGGAGTTCTTATATGTGTTAGAGAAACGCCTGGGCGGCTAGTCTAAGCCATGCCTAATCATGGTGGAAACATGCAGCATAACCATAGTGAGCAATCTATGAAGCATCCTAAAAAAAGAAACAAAGGGAAATCCCTATGCAAGCAGCATACAAAAAGATCACTGAGATGATCATTGTTTTCTTTCCTTGTCATTTTGATATGGGGAAGCTTCTGTATCATCAGGCAAGGGGTACCCCGTTGGCGGTTTCCTATGATACACATGTACTTACAATGACAAGAACTCACTTGTGACTAAAGGTGAGTAGCATGATATTCAGTACTCGTAAGCAAGGGGCATGCGATTTTCAGCTTATAACTTGTCAAGCATATCCTCATATTTGTTCACTTTAACCTTAATCACCTAATGATGCTTATGATAGGGGCAATGAGAGCTGAAAGCTAATGAGTACCATAATTTTTGGAAGCTCTTTATGAGACTTGAATCCCTGCTTCCTTCTATGAAGGGCCTTTCTTTTACCTTTATGTTGAGTCTCCATCTTCTATATTTATGCACCTATTGAGAGAGCATAGTGGTCATTCTTAGTTTAATGTGCATTGTCCCAAAGCTTGTTGATTGATTCATAAACTATTTGTATCTAGTCACCCTTATGAACTTTGAAGGTGTCCTATGTATTTATGTTTTGCTACACTATGAGGGACAAGCTAAATGCCATTCTCATTATGTTTTCTATATGTGAAACAAACAAACATCTTTTAAACCATTGTTATTCATGAATATTTTGTTTGCACCTTTTCATGTTACAACATAGTTACTATGTCTTATTGTTAGAACTATATCTTTCATGTCTATGTTGGATTACTATGATCCCAGCTATCAATGTTTTACAAATACCTTGATCAAGATTGTGATGGTGCATGTCACCTCAAAAATTATTCTTTTTTATCACTTACCTAGTCGAGGACGAGCAGGAGTTAAGCTTGGGGATTTTGATACGTCATAAACATATCTATATTTTTTGATGTTCCATGATTGTTTAATATCTACTTTCTTATGCTTTGTTCATATTTTGAGGTATTTTTATACATTTTCTGGAACTAACCTATTAACAAGATGCCATAGTGCCAGTTGCATGTTTTCTGTTGTTTCTGGTTTCAGAAAAGCTAGTAAGGAAATATTCCTAGAATTGGACTGGACAAAAGCACAAGTCAATATTTTACCCAAAGCAACACGGAGTCCGGAGGGGAGACGAAGAGGGGCACCAGGGTGGCCACACCCTAGGGTGGTGCGGCCAACCCTAGGCACGCTGCCACCTGGTGTGGACCCCGGGTACTCCACTGACCTTGCCCTTTCGCCTATAAAAGCCTTACGGGACGAAAACCCTAAGTACCAGATCAAAATTCCACGAAAGAGTCTGTAGCCACTGTCATCTCCATCCCTAGATCGGGAGGGATCTGAAGCTCTTCCCGGTACCCTGCCAGAGGGGAGAGATCATCCTGGATGCCTTCTTCATCACCATGACTGCTTCCGGTGTGATGTGTGAGTAGTTCATCCTTAGACTACGGGTCTATGTAGTAGCTAGATGGTTGGTTCTCTTCCTTTGTGCTACCATGTTTAGATCTTGTGAGCTTCGTTAATGATCAAGATCATCTATTTGTAATCTTGCATGTTGTGTTTGAGGGGATCCAATGGATATTGAGATGCTATTTCAGATTGATTATTGATTCTATGATGTCTATGTTATTTTTGATCTTGCATGCTTTCCGTTGTTAGTAGTTATCTTGGCCAAGTAGATGCTAGCAACTCCAAGAGGGAGTATTTGTGCTTGATAGTAGGTTCATGCCTCTAGTAATCTAGGGAAGTGACAGGAATCTCTAAGGTACTAAATGTGCTTTTGCTACTACAGAGAAAACATGAATCCTTTGTCCATGGAACAATCATATTGTTTACTTTACACACTTTGCTTAATGCAATTATCTGTTGCTTGCAACTTAATACTGGAGGGGGTTCGGATGATAACCTGAAGGTGGATTATTAGTCATAGATGCAGTTGGATTATGGTCTATGTATAATGTTGTAATGCCCAATCAAATCTCGTAGGAGTCAAGATGATTAGTTTATGCATGGTATGTTTCTCGAGTCTGTCAATTGCCCCGCTGTAATTTGTTCATCCAACATGTTATCTATCTTAAGGAGAATCACCTCTAGTGAACTATGGACTCCGGTCCATTCTTTTACCATCAATCTACCACCTACTATTTACTGTTTACTATTTACTTTCTGCAAGAAATTACTATCTTCCATACAATACATTTAATCCTTTGTTTTTAGCAAAACCGGTGAGATTGACAACCTCATTGTAAGTTGGGGCAAAGTTCTGTGGTTGTGTTGTGGAGGACTCCAAGTTGGGAAACAATACCTTGGGGTCGTTTCCTTGCTCCTACTGGTTCAATAACCTTGGTTTCATAACTGAGGAAAAACTTGCTGTTGTGCTCATCATACCTTCCTCTTGGGGTTCCCAACGAGCTCAATATATTTTGAGCCATCAGCCCCATGCAATTCTCGAGATATCATGGGGCGAGTCATTAGGAGAAATTGCTCCTCCATCGCTCGTGGCCCATGGTCCAGAGAGGATTTCACTGAGAACCAAGAGGGAAGGGCTCGCTCTCTCAATGGGATGTGGCTGCCACCCCTTGAGCTCACCCTCCTATCGCCTTGGGAGGAGAGTAAACACCCCACCCCTGGCAATAGGACGTGAGCCCCAGTTCGATACCACGGTGGGATAGGAAGCACCAAGCAAGCTACGTAGACCCCCTTTTCGCGCTGCGAAGCGAAAATGGCATAGGGGCTGACCGTACGCAGTGGCTGGGCTCCCCTGCGAAAAGTGTGCCCTCCCAGCGGGTGACTTACGCCCCTGGGAGTAGAAGGTGCTATATGAGTTGGCCCGGGAACCTGCGCCCGGCAAACTCAGTGCGACACTACCACTTGCATGCTCGGGGCTCCAGAAAAACAGGGCATCATGACTCGGAACTACCCAGCGCACATGTGCACAGGGAAGGTTTTTGCGAAATAAACCCCCGACTAGAGGACCTTAAGCCTCTAGTCGGGATGCCTATCCGGGCTTGCCCGCGGTTAGTCTCATCAGGGTGGGGAATCCCACATGTGAGCAGAATATGGTGAGGGTGCCCTCACCAAAAAACAGTCTTGTCTGGATGGTGAGCCCCAAAGCACAAGTATTGTCTCTAGAGGCAGATCTCGTGGATGAATATGGATGAAGTGGTTTGTCGCGCACTCATCCGGGTTGCCTTGCTAATAGGGGTCACATTAAGAATGATCGCATCTTTCTAGGATTAGCTCTCCCGGTGGCACCACCATGTATGGGCACACGTACAGAATCTTGGGGCCCTCCGCACCTGCGTTTCTCGGATTAGCTTGAGGGCTCCCAACGATTTGCACCTCCCCCGCATGTCGGCTAGAGAGAGACGCCGAGCAAGTCCTAGGAATGGGGCCCTAGCTAACGTCCTCTTACCTCGGAGGGCCTGAACCAGTCACCGTGGTTCGCACCTCCCCCGTGGTGCGGTGGGAGGAAGGCGCTAGCTAGCCGGAAAATAAGAAGAGGCAACCCTTTCCCCGTAATTTCCTTCCCTAAGATGGGACTTGGCAAGGGGTGAGCCTGCCAAGAAGAAAGGAACTAACCTGGCTACCACCCTTCCGCGCAATAGTCCCACATGCAGGTCTCGGGAGGTGGGTACTAGCATAGAAAACAAGAAAGGGGTGGCAGTCGCAACCTACCCATAGGCAACCCCCATCCAGGTGGGGGGAGAGGCTGCATCCCCACACCCATGAAGCAAACTCGTCCAAGCACCCC
This sequence comes from Avena eriantha, assembly GCA_910589775.1. Classification (NCBI taxonomy): domain Eukaryota; kingdom Viridiplantae; phylum Streptophyta; class Magnoliopsida; order Poales; family Poaceae; genus Avena; species Avena eriantha. The sequence continues at coordinate 283,462,411 of OU342745.1, read as the reverse complement.
CTCCCTCTCCTCCCAGGAAGAAGAAAAAACCGTTCAGGGCCTTCTTCCAGGAGCATGAGCAGGTGGACGGTGGGCTGCCAAGACACCCGAGCACAAGCACAACCTCGGTAGAAGATACAACGCCAACAACATCAAGACCCAAGTTCAAGATACAAAAAAGGGAAGAAATAAGAATCTCTTTGGTCAAGGCTAGGGCCGACCCGGTAGCACTAAGGTGGAGCAAGCACGACATCTGGTCTTTGGATTGGCGGCCCATCACCTCTAACATCGGATGCACTGCTAGCTTCACGGTGTCCTCCGAGGCCTTTAGGTCCGCTCCGAGGGCCAGGGCCCAGAAGATAATCTTGGCATCAAACTCGGGGAGATGGTGGTGGACCTTGGACAACACCAATTTGTCTACCTCTTCCACAACCTCCTTCCCTTCATCTTCTAGCATTGCATTAAAGTACATGCATAGACATTGCACGCAGTCCAACAATGGACCAAAGAAGGAGTATACCTCGACATCGTCTCGCTCAGGAAGACCAATGGGAGCCACGTGAAGGCACATGAGCACCTCATCCAGAGGGGAGATTGCATCTAGCAAGGTGGTGGTGCGCGCTCCACTCTTCTCCATCTTGGAGTCAAGAGAGTAGCGCACACTTTCCGCCACGAGCTTTGCCTCCTACAAATAGCTGGTGGCTTCTTGGCCCCTTCCTCCAAGCGCATCACCTTCGTGTGGAGGTCCGAGAGTTCCTACAATGCCTTTTCCTTGGCACGAGAGGATGTGGCGAGAAACTCCAGTAGCCGTGCATTCTCGCCCCGGAGCATCTCTAGCTCTGAGGCGTCAGCCAGCTCCGCTTCACTAGGCAGGAGAAATTCTACCTGGGTGAGCGAACACCCGAGAGCAGCACACATCCCATCGCAAGCCTCCAAAATCTTTCTTACCAGCTCCCGAGCTCCCTGAGCCCGGGAGTGGGCATCCGCCTCGAGGAAGGCTGCGACAGCCTCCCGTGAAGGAGGATCCTGGACCTTCTCACCGGGGGCTACGTGAGCACCTTCGGAGGAGTTTGAAGGACCCCACCCGGGGTGGCGCATATGAACCAGAGGAATGACGGAGAGCTCCCACCCTAGATAAGCCACACCCGCTCGTAGCATCTCCTAAAGGCTAGCACCATCAGTATCCAAAGCTCCCTCTGATACATTGCAAATGTATCTATAATTTTTTATGTTCCATGCTTGGTTTCATCTACTTTCTTATGTTTTGTTCCAACTTTGGAGTACTTTTCATACACTTCATTGGACTAACCTATTAACAAAGAGCCACAGTGCCAGTTGCCTGTTTTCTGCTGTTTTTGGTTCCAGAAAGTCAGAAAATGAATATTCTCGGAATTGGACAGGACAAAAGCCAAAGTTGATATTTTACCGGAAGACTCATGGAGCCAGAATACGAGACGGAGACGGGCCACAGGGTGGCCACACCACCCCATGGCGCGGGTCCCCCAGGCCGCGCCATGGCATGGTATGGGCCCCCTGGCCAGCCACCGACCTTGCCTCCTTCGCCTATAAAGTCCTCCCGATACAGAAACCCTAAGGAGTCAAGCCTCCAGCCACGAAAAGTTCTGCAGCGCTGCCGCCACCGAAGGGCAGATTCGGGGGAATAAAGTCTCTATTCCGGCACCCTGCCAGGATGGGGATGTGCCCCCGGAGCCATCTCCATTGATCTCCACCACCATCTCCATCACCATTGCTGATTCCCATGATGAGGAGGAAGTAGTTCTTCCTCGAGGCTAAGGGTTCTACCGGTAGCTATGTGTTCATCTCTCTCTCTATGCATGATTATATTGTGATCATGAGCTTTGTAATCAAGTAGATCAACCTTGCTACTCAAGTGCTTTAATAGATCTCTGCTCTCCCCATGTGTGTGAAAGTGACAGCGTGCACACCATGGTGGCACTTAGGCTAGAGATTACAAATACTTGCTATGAGTTATATTTGGAGTTGGATATCTTTATGAAATTGTGGTGTTTATTGGAACTATCTAGTGCTCAAGGTGACAGTGTGGGGTTATCTAGATGGGAAAGGCTTACTTTGAGGTGTGCTGTTATAGCCCTACCATCGATTAGAGTGTTCAACCAGAGAGTAGTTTAGAGTAGTATCATAAAGAAAAGATATTTATATGAGAGTGTTCACTAGTGAAAGTATGATCCCTAGTCCTTGTTTCTAAACATTGAAACACCATTTGCAATTAGATTTGTTACATGTTTGCTTGCTTTCATCTTTATTTCAGTTTTACTTTAGTCTTTTCCATGTCATCAAGCTATTTTCTATCACTGTTACCACTTATAATTATCCATCCACTTGTATTTTACTATCTCTTCGCCGAATTAGTGCACCTATACACCTGACAAGTGTATTGGGTGGGTTGGGGACACAAGAGACTTCTTGTATCTTGATTGCAGGGTTGCTTGAGAGGGGATACCTTTGACCATTTCCTCCCTGAGTTCGATAAACCTTGGGTGATCCACTTTAGGGAAAACTTGCTGCTATTCTACAAACCTCTGCACTTGGAGGCCCAACAACTGTCTATAAGAATAGAAGTGCGTAGACATCAAGCTATTTTCCTGCGCCGTTGCCGGGGAGGTAAGGTAAAAGGTACTCACATCCTCCGGTGTGAGTGCTTGAAGTTATTTCCTTTAGATTCTACAATTTGTATTTTTCTTTCTTGTTTTCACTATTTAGGCTTAATGGAAAACAACAACAAAATTAGAGACTTTTTAGTATTTTTCCTAAGTTAGAACTCGAATTGTTTGAAAAGAAAATTAAAAAACCCATGGAACTTTGTTTGCATGCTAATAGTAATTTTATTAGTATGAATCTTTTGAACACCTTTATTACTAATGCTATGGAAACATCTAAGCTTGGGGAAGTTAGTTTGTATGAAAATGGTCTTTTTAGTTCCCCAACTTTAAAGAAGAAAATTTACTCTGATGATACTTTATCTCCCGTATGTGGTAATTCTAATGATACTTGTGATATTTTAAATCCACATACTGAAAGCACCCCTTTTAAAATACCTATAAAAATTGTTGAACATATTATAAATAACTGCTATTTTGGAGATGGAACTGTCCATCCTAGTGATCATTTGCTCTTTATACATGAATTATGCGAGTTGTTAAAGTGTGCAGGTATTTCAGTGAACCAAGTTAAGAGGAAGTTATTCCCTCTTTCACGTAAGGGCAAAGCAAGGGAGTGGTATGAGCTACTAGATGATCCTCATCGTTTCGAGTGGAAGGAACTTGAATCTCTCTTTTACTCTAAATTTTATCCTCCTCATGAAATTCATAAAGATAGGAATTACATTTATAATTTTCATCCACATGATGGAGAAATTATTGCCCAAGCATGGGGGAGATTGAAGTCACTAATGCTCAAATGTCTCATTCATGAGCTCCCCGGTAATATTGTTATTAATAATTTCCATGCAAGGCTTTCAGGACATTACAAGGACTATCTAGATACTTGTTTAGAGGGATCCTTCACAAGTAAGGAGGTCAAAACTAAGTGGGATCTTCTTGAAACAATTCAAAGCAATACCGAAGATTGGGTTAACAACAAAGGTAAAGAACCAGGTATAAACTATGAGTATGATTACATTAAGTCTTTCGCTGAAACTGCTGATTTTCAAGAGCTTAGTGCTAAATATGGTCTTCATCCTCAAATTCTTATTGATTGTTTTAGAACCTTTGCTTCTCATATTAATGCTCCTAAAGAAAAATTGGACATGTATCATGAGCCTTTTAAAGACACTTGTGGGGAAAATGAAATTGTTATTAATGATAGCAATAAACATGCTCAAACCTCTGAAAGTACTATTTCTTATAAGCATGTTAATTTTTGTGGACTACATGGACCTTGTGAGAATAATCAAATTGAAGAAGAATATTGTAATACCCAAAGGAATGAAAAAACTAGAATGTGGTATAGGGCTTTAAATGATCTTGGTAAACAAGTTTGTGCCCTTTATCCTTTTATTTGTGAACTTTACTTTGAAGTGGGTCATTTCAATTTTCAATGCTCAGGCCATAATAGTAGCCCTTCTAATCCAATGAGTACTGCAAGTTTGTATTGTGATGACATGATCACTCCTAATCAGCATGATGAACTTACATTATTTTTGGGGTGTGAAGAGTTATCAAGAAAAACCTCTTTGTTAGATATGGGTGCTTTTGATATGAATAGTGTCCTGCATGGTTGTCATCTTTATTGTGTTGATAATTGCCACACAAATACTTACATACAAAATATTGCAGAAGATGAGGTTTTACCAAAATATGACAAGACTAATATGTGTTTTGTTCTTATTAATGAAAAAGAGGAATCCTCCAAAGTTTCTTCTATTGTCTCTAACAATGAACCAGGGTATATGGAGAAGCTTCCTTTCAAGCCTCTCCCTCCTAAAGAGAAGAAGAAAAATAAGAACAGGAGGAGTAAAAGGAGAGAGGAAACGGTATTTTCCCCTAAGAATGTTGCTCCTATTATAGTTTTTGATGAGTCTGAACTCGATGATGTTCCTATGCCTATTACCTATAGTAGTGATCATGATTGGGAAAAGCACACTACTTTTGATATTGAAAATCTCTTTGGTACCAATTCTGAAAATGATGATATTAATAATTGTTGTACTATTAGTGTTATCCATGATCCTTCCAATGATGATATGTTTACGAATGAACACACTTTGGAAGATAATTATTCTATTGCTTATGATGATACTACACCTCCAATATATGATGATTGCAATGATGAATATGATATTTTAAGTCCACCTACTATTGAGGAGGAAAGTAATTATGATTACAATATGCCTCCTATATTTTATGTTTATGGTGATGAGAATAATAATGATGGCTATTTTGTTGAATTTGCTCCCACTATAATTAATAAGAATGACTACGTTTACGTGGGGAGTATTAATTCTTTTATGCATGTGGCTCATGATAAGAATGTTTCATGTGATAGTTATATTGTTAATTTTATTCATGATGCTACTGAAAGTTATTATGAGAGAGGGAAACATGGTTTTATGTATCTCAACAATATTAACTTTCCCCTCTTTATGTTGAAAGTCTTGAAGTTGCACTTGTTTTTATTTCCTATGCTTGTTGCTTTGTTCTTTCATGACTTATTTCTTTACAAGATTCCTATGCATCGGAAGTGGGTTAGACTTAAATGTGCTTCGAACTTGCTTCTTGATGCTCTCTTTTACTTCAATTCATATTTCCTATGTGAGCATCTTCTCAAACTATCATGCCTAACTTAAAGGCGTTAAAAAAGTACTTATTGGGAGATAACCCAAAAGTTTTAGTTGAGTCTTGGAAGTTATTACCTCTGTAATAAACTCTCCTTATCCTTTTTATTTGGTTTTTGTGCCAAGAGGAACCTCTAATGAGAGATAAGTAATGATTGGGAAACTTGCTGTCCCGAAACAGATTTCTGTGCTTCACCGTAAAAATTCGTGTAAAATCTCTGTACGTCCTTTTGAGGCGTGAATATTTTTTATTCTGCCCCAGGTTGTTATCTAACTTTCGTTAGTTCAACACTTTTCGATTTGAGCAACAGAAGGTCTTTGAAAAAAATTGGTTTTTACCTGCTGGTCTGTTTTGACAGATTTCTGCCATTATTTGCATTTGCTTCTTGTTGGTTCCTTTTTGAGTTGTTTTGGGGAATTGAGCTTTTTGAGGGAAGTGCTACAGTAGCTTGTGTTTTAATGGAAGTTTTATTGGTGTTGAAACTGAAACCAAAGACTTATTATCTTGAGTGCACTAATGTTGCTAATAAAGATTGCGTGAAGTTTTGTATGAAGGAAAAATTTCAGGTGTATGGAAGGAACGAGTAATGAGATGAAGGATGGACTAAAGGTCAAGCTTCGGGATGCCACGCATGTCACCCCAATAAATATCCAAGAAGTAAAAGCGTCAAAGCTTGTGGATTCCCAAGGCATCCCCTTCTTCATCAATAAAAATCCCTGATTTCTTCCAAACGCTTCATTTTTATTGTTTCATGCACAGTTGTGTTGTTCTTAGAGCGTCTTCTTTTTCGTTTTTGTTTTGGTTTTTCTTTTGCTTTGTTTTCTTGGTTTGCTGAATAAATTGGTTGGACCCCCTCTTTCTTACAATGGTTTTCAAATAGTTTGGTTTGGATTGGAAAAGAGTAGGAAAGTTCATGCTTATGTGGTAAAAAGAGCTTGTTTTTGACTGTGACCTATGCTTTGTCATGCCATTCTTGATATTGTATTGGCTTTATGCTTAGTATTCTTTGTTTTAGCATTAATTTTTATAAACAATTGATATTGCTTAATGTGCCTTGGATGAATCATGCGTTGTTTTAGCATATGAAAGCATAGTATTGTGGTATTCTCCTTTGATGTTTTAATTGGGTTGACTTGGCGCATGCTCACACCATGTTATGACTATCCCAAGTCACCATAGCCTTTATGATCCTTTAGTTTTCAACTTGTAGTATCACTTTATGCTTTGATCAATGATGTTTTGTCGCTTTGCATGATTATGGCCATTATTGCTCTCTTAGTTTGTCGCTCCCAGTGTTTTGCTAGCCTCCACAACCAAGTATGAGTTCTACTCGTGCATCCAACTCCTTAAACCAAGTTATTACAAAGATTCCACCATACCTACCTACTATCTTATGCTATTCTAAGTATATTCATGCTTTTGTTTACCTACCAAATTAAACTTGTTATGAGAAAACTAGTGATTAAAGCTCTCACGAACTTGATGGCACAATTTACTTTTCTTCCCCTTAATAAACTTGAACCATTGTGTCATCTATGTTGTATATGCTTCACTTATTTGTTAGGAATTAGCAGAACCATGTTTTCATGGGGAACGCTTTCAACATTGCACTTGGTACTTTGTACCTAGTTGATATCATGCTCTTTTCTATATGGATGTCGTCAGTGTGAAATGAAAGGGGAGCTTGTAAGTCCATGGAGATATGTATATGTGTTAGAGAAATGCCTGGGTCGCTGCTCTAATCCATGCTGACATGGTGGAAACCTGCAGCGTAACCATAATGAGCTATCTATGAAGCATTCTTCTAATAAAAAAGAGTCATATATTGAGAAAAAAGAGAAAAAGAAAAAAAATGAGATTATGAAAAGAGGAAAGAGAGAAAAAAGCACCATATTCCCATGGTAAATAAGAAGATTGCTGAGATGCTTGTTGTCTGCTTGCCTTGTCATTTTGATATGGGGATTCTTCTGTATCATCGGGCAAGGGGTACCCCGTTGGCAGTTCTCTATGATACACATGTACTTACGATGACAAGAACTTACCGGTGACTAAACTTGAGTAGCATGAGGAGCAGCCCTCGTATACAAGGGACATCAGATTTCTAACTTACACTTCGTCAAGCATGTACACCATAGTTTGTTCACTTTTACCTTAATCACCTTCAAGATTCTTATGATAGGGGCAATGAGAGCTGAAAGCTATAAGTACCATAATTTTTGGAAGCTCTTTATGAAACTTGAATCTCTGCTTCCTTATATGAAGGCCTTTCTTTTACCTTTTTGTTGAGTCTCCACATTCTACCTTTATGCACCTACTTTGAGAGCATAGTGTCCATTCTTAGTTCTATGTGCATTGTCCCAAGACTTGTTGATTAATGCATAGCTTTGATATTGCTTTTTTTAAACTATTTGTATCTAGTCACCCTTATGAACTTTGAAGGTGTCCTATGTGTTTATGTCTGATACACTATGAGGGACAAGCTGAATGCCACTATGCTATGTTTTCTTTATGTGAAACAAACAAACGTCTTGCAAAGCATTGTTATTCATTAATCTTTTGTTTCTGCCTTTTCATGTTGCAACATAGTTTCTTTGTCTTATTGTTAGAACTTTAACTTTCATGCTATGTTGAAGTACTATGATCCTAGCTATCAATGTTTTACAAATACTTTGATCAAGTTTACGATGGTGCATGTCACCTCAAAAAATTATTCTTTCTTTTTATCACTTACCTACTCGAGGACGAGCAGGAGTTAAGCTTGGGGATGTTGATACATTGCAAATGTATCTACAATTTTTGATGTTCCATCCTTGGTTTTATCTACTTTCTTATGTTTTGTTCCAACTTTGGAGTACTTTTCATACACTTTCTTGGACTAACCTATTAACAAAGAGCCACAGTGCCAGTTGCCTGTTTTCTGCTGTTTTTGGTTCCAGAAAGTCAGAAAACGAATATTCTCAGAATTGGACGAGACAAAAGCCAAAGTTCATATTTTACCGGAAGACTCCCGGAGCCAGAATACGAGATGGCGAGGGGCCACAGGGTGGCCACACCACCCCATCGCGCGGGTCCCCAGGCCGCGCCAGGGCATGGTGTGGGCCCCTTGGCCGGCCACCGACCTTGCCTCCTTCGCCTATAAAGTCCTTCCGTTACAGAAACCCTAAGGAGTCAAGCCTCCAACCACGAAAAGTTCCGCAGCGCCGCCGCCACCGAAGGGGAGATCCGGGGGACAAAAAGTCTCTGTTCCGGCACCCTGCCGGGACGGGGAAGTGCCCCCAGAGGCATCTCCATCGATCTCCACCACCATCTCCATCACCATTGTTGATGCCCATGATGAGGAGGGAGTAGTTCCTCCTCGAAGCTAAGGTTTCTACCGGTAGCTATGTGTTCATCTCTCTCTATACATGATCATATTGTGATCATGAGCTTTATAATCAAGTAGATCTACCTTGCTACTCAAGTGCTTTAATAGATCTCTGCTCTCCCCATGTGTGTGAAAGTGACAGCGTGCACACCATGGTGGCACTTAGGATATAGATTACAAATACTTGTTATGAGTTATATTTGGAGTTGGATGTCTTTATGAAATTGTGGTGTTTGTTGGCACCATCTAGTGCTCAAGGTGACAGTGTGGGGTTATCTAGATGGGAAAGGCTTACTTTGAGGTGTGTTGTTATAGCCCTACCATCGATTAGAGTGTTCAACCGAAGAGTAGTTTAGAGTAGTATCATAAAGAAAAGATATTTATATGAGAGTGTTCACTAGTGAAAGTATGATCCCTAGGCCTTGTTTCTAAACATTGAAACATCGTTTGCAATTAGATTTGTTACATGTTTGCTTTCTTTCATCTTTATTTCAGTTCTACTTTAGTCTTTTCCACGCCATCAAGCTATTTTCTATCACCGTTAGCACTTATAATTATCCATACCACTTGTATTTTACTATCTCTTCGTCGAACTAGTGCACCTATACACCTGACAAGTGTATTGGGTGTGTTGGGGACACAAGAAACTTCTTGTATCTTGATTGCGGGGTTGCTTGAGAGGGGATACCTTTGACCACTTCCTCCCTGAGTTCGATAAACCTTGGGTGATCCACTTAAGAGAAAACTTGCTGCTGTTCTACAAACCTCTGCACTTGGAGGCCCAACAACTGTCTACAAGAATAGAAGTGCGTAGACATCACCCTCTTCCTCTAGTGACATTCCGGTAGGAAAGGAGAACCCGATCGACATGACAAAATCTGAAGCAGCAGTGGTATATCCAGTTAGAAGATATCACAGCAAGGGAACAAGGAGAGGGGACTCTGACGTAACCGAACCTAGGCGTACCTAACATCGATATATCAAAAGGCTCAGCCACACCGGCAGCAGAGGGCCTAGGAGGGAGACTTCTTTTTCATCCCTTTGGGCACTCAACGCTCCCCTAAGAATGGCACAAGCGACAACCCACAACGGATCAAAGACAGAATCTCAACAGAACCAAGAAGGGGGTAATAATCATTACCAACACTAGGCATCGAGGGAACACTTTGCTTTCTTAAGTGAAGGAGGAGAGACTCCCTCTCCGGGCCGCTTACCCGGAATGAGCTCTCGAGGGTGCTTCTGAGCAAGGTCCGGTACCCCGCATGGTGCCCCATCTGGGGCAACCTCGCGGGAGGAACAACTAGATGACTGCTAGGAGGAAATTCCACCACAACTGCCTTCCCATGGGGGTCATTGGGAACTTGAGCGAGGGGTCGGGTGCCAGCGGAAAGGCTACCCGGGGGCACGATGCTCTCCTCCTCGTGAGCTTCCTCCATACTTACCTGATCCTGGGATACTTCCTCTCCCTTGATGTCTACCCACACTTCTATTCTTGTAGACAGTGTTGGGCCTCCAAGTGCAGAGGTTTGTAGAACAGCAGCAAGCTTTCCTTAAGTGGATCACCCAAGGTTTATCGAACTTAGGGAGGAAGTGGTCAAAGGTATCCCTCTCCAGCAACCCTGCAATCAAGATATAAGAAGTCTCTTATTTCCCCAACACACCCAATACACTTGTCAGGTGTATAGGTGCACTAGTTCGGCAAAGACATTGTGAAATACAAGTAATATGGATGATTATAAGTGGTAATTGCATTCTGAAATAAGAGTCGAAGCAAGCAAACATGTAACAAGACTGATTGTAAATGGTGTTTCAATGCTTAGTAACAAGGCCTAGGGATCATACTTTCGCTAGTGGACACTCTCATATAAATATCTTCTCTTCATTATGCTACCCTGAACTACTCTCCGGTTGGACGATGTAGGGCTATAACAGCACACCTTAAAGTTTGCATTCCCCATCTAGATAACCTCTCACTGTCACCTTGAGCACAAGATGGTTCCAACAAACACCACAATCTCATAAAGAAATCCAACTCAAATTATACTCATGATAAGTATTTATGTAATGTTAGCCAAAGTGCCACACGGTGTGCACACTGTCAACTTCATACACGTGGGGATAAGCAGAGATTAATTAAAGCACTTGAGTAGCAGAATACATCTATAGATTACAAAGCTCATGATCTTAATAAGATCACGCATAGAGAGAGATGAACACATAGCTACTGGTAGAGCCCTTAGCCTCGAGAGAGAACTACTCCCTCCTCATCATGGGAATCAGGAACGGAGATGGAGATGGCAGTGGAGTCGATGGAGATGGCTCCGGGGCACTTCCCCGTCCTGACAGGGTGCCGGAATAGAGACTTCTGTCCTCCAAATCTCCTCTTCGGTGGTGGCGGTGCTGTGGAACCTTTCGTGGAATTCTGATCGAGGCCTTAGGGTTTTCGTCCCAGGAGGATTATATAGGCAAAGAGGCAAGGTCGGTGGGCACCCGAGGGGTCCACACCACCCCCTGGCGCAGCCTGGGCTAGCCCACGCCAACAGGTGGTGTGGCCACCTCGTGGCCCCTCTCCGTCTCGTATTCTGGCTCCGTGAATCTTCCGGTAAAATATTGACTTTGGCTTTTGTCCGGTCCAATTCCGAAAATATTTCCTTACTAGCTTTTCTGAAACCAAAAATAGCAGAAAATAGGCAACTGACACTGTGGCATCTTGTTAATAGGTTAGTTCTAGAAAATGCGTAAAAATACTCCAAAGTGTGGACAAAACATAAGAAAGTAGATATAGAACAAGAATGGAACATCAAAAATTATAGATACATTTACAACATATCATCCCTCCCCATCATTCGAGGAAAGGGCCACAGATGATTCGGGGGCTAGTGACTCCTTGTTGCCTCCCTTGTCATTGCTCCCATATTCATTGACGTTTGCCACCTCTCTGGTGCTGCAGACGAGTAGGGTCGCCAGGATGGAGTCCTGGCGAGCATCTCGGTAGAGAGGCACCACCGACGTAGGTAGGTCTCCAACTGCCTTCGGAATTAAAATATTCCGCTTTAAAGCTTAGTAGGCATCTGGGGAAAGGTCATTTTTCTTCTCAGGATGGAGGCGAGTCGGATCCTCACTACCACCATACTCCCATGCTAGATAAGATCTCTTTTGAAGTAGCACCAGGCATCACTAGAGAAAGTCAGATATTACGGTGTGGATGCAAAGCCCATCTTCCTCTAGCTCCTAGATCTAATCTGCAACGGGGGCCAGATCCATGTCCTGGGAACTCAGTCTAGCCCAGGAGCGAGTGGATCGATCCACCACCTCTAGGTGTTGCATCGGGGGCAGCAAATCTCTGACCACCACCATAGAGAACTCACCATGCCATTCGTCCCACTTGGACTTGAACTAGCCTGAGGGGTACTTCCTGGAGCACTTCTTCCGAAGGCTAAACATGATGCCTAAGTGATCCATGACCTCTTATCTACTCTGAGAGTGAAGAAGTGGTGGAACAAGGCGACCGAATGCATCACCCCAATGAAGGCCTCATAGAGGTGAGCAAATGCTGCCAAGGACAACATGGCGTTGGGGTGAATCTGCATTAGACGAAGGTTGTACACCTTCATCACCTCTAGGAAGTACACCGAGAAAGGAGGGTTGAGGCCCATGTGGAGGAAGCAGGCGTAAATTGGCATCCCCGCTTCCCCGCTGTGCGGCAAGGGAGGCAGAGTTCTAAGGCTCCCCCTTCATGGCGCTAGCCTGAAGCTTGTCATCATCCAAGGTTGGTGCAAGGCGAGCAGGAGTGAGCTCCTTATTTTTTGCTTCTCCTGACCTCGTCCTAGAAGACGAAGCCCCTTTTCCGACCACCATTGCTTCTTGGTCTGCCATCACAATAGGGGTATGGGAAGGGGCTGGTGAACGGTGAACAGGAAGAAGCAAAGGAGAAAGCGGAGGGGGAAGGGATGATTAATAAGGACCCCGCCCACTCTTTGTCTCGTTAACCAACGTTACAACTGGCGCACTTCCCCCAAGTATCGGGTGCGACTCCTCTAGGAAACCACAAGTTTGCACCTATGGGAAAAAAGGGCATCACTCAGTGTCGGGCGACCTCGGCCGAACTGATGCCGGGAGGATACTGTCATTTTCGGGCCCCGAGGAGGGCCTAGATACAAGAATCCACAAGACTCCCCTCGATGGTCCAGGGCCTGGTTCCGGGACTTGTCCCCAGGGGGCCCAAGCATACGGAGGCACAACAGGTGGGAAGGGTCATCGTGCCCGAGTATCGGCTCCTGCCAGGGCAATCAGAGACTCCGGCTAATATGCTCGGGGAACATAGCCTATGTCAGGATTCGTGAAGCTACCACTGACCTATACCTAGGCTACCTTGCTAGGCTTCAGCGAGACAACATCTCATAACCTCCACGTTGTTTCCATGCATAGCATGGCTCTCCGTGTGGCCTTAGACCCTCCACCGCGTGTGTTATGAACCTTGTGGTGCCCTATTTTTGTATAAAAGGAGGCCCTGGTTAAGCTAGAGAGGAGGAGGACAAGTTGGCTTAGGGTAGAGAACCTTCCCGGTAGAAGGAACCCACTATAGTCCAGCGACAATCAGATAATAGATAGTTACAGGATGTAGGGATCCGCTCACTGCGGACCTGAACCTGGGTAGCTCGCTGATTGATCTCACCGGATGTTGCGCCCATGTACGAACAACAAAGGGAGACTCACAACCCCGGTGCCTAAAATCAAGACACGACAACTATGGCTCTGGATGATGCATGGTAGCCGCACTCACCTTGGTGGATGTCCTTCAGCAGCCAATAGCATATGTCCACATCGATGCATCACAGGAATATGACAGAGACACTATGCTTGTACATCTCCTTGTTGATGATGGTGTATGTATGTGCTCGTCGCCTAATCTTCCTAGCCGCCACCTCGTCCTATGAAATCTCTCTGTTGGCGATGAAATTTGTGAAGGGTTATGCCCAAGGTGGCATTTCCCGGATGGTGAAGACGCTCTCGTGCGCCAGTTGGGGGATGTCTAGCGGCCGGCCGGGTGGAATGCCCGAGTCGGCAGCCCCTGAGTCGCTTGCATCAGATGACGATGCCAAACTTGATGAGCCAGAAGCCCCCGGGTATTTCGATCCAGGCGGCGCTTTCAAACCGGCAGACGGCTTCTTGCTTGCGGAGCTGGCAACCCCCGGGTTTCTCAATCCGGTAGCTCCTGGGTCTGCCGCCCAGATGATGGAGTCAGATTTTAGAGACGGGGTGATGGAGGGCTTATACATATGCTCAAGAGAGTCTCTAAGAGGAATCGCTTGCCTAGTGGATCCGACTCGCGCGAGTGAAATGGCCGCTTCATTATTGGTCTGAGGTACGTGATGGAATTCACACCCCCTCGAAGCATCCGTTGAGCTGCTGGATGTGGAACCGGTACAGGGCCATGTCGTTGGATTGATGAAAAGTACGCCATGAGGGGGTCCTTGAGGCGTGCGGAAGATAGGGGTGTGAGACATACGGTATTCCGGGACGGTGAGCACACAAGTTTACCCAGGTTCGAATCCGCCGGCTTTGGACGGATCCTACTCCTGCTAGCAATCCAGTAATACGGCAGAGCCGGAATATGGGTTACAAGGTTTTCGCCTGTGCGAGTTGAGTTTGTAGACTATTGAGGTGTTTGGAGTGTTGCCCTAAAGGCTCTCCCTAGGACAGCTTATATAGATATCCGGCCTAGGGTTTACATGAGAGATCTATTCGGCTATGACTAAGAGTTGGTTACAGAGTACATCTTGAACTACAAGTAACATTATGGGCCTAAGTCGGTAAGTCTTCTGGGCCTCCTGTAGCCGGATTGGACTCCGTCTTTCTCCCTGACTAGGCCGCCCGTGAAGCAATGCTCTAACCCGAAGTGGGCCACCCTAGTCAGTGAGAAACTGTGAGGATACCCGGAAAGTATATCCCCAACAGCAGCCCCCGGAGGCCTCCAAGATCCAAAGTCGGATTTATCATCACCCAACTTGATCTTCGGCTTGCAGAATCTTGAAGGGTTCCTGAAACTTCACAACAAAAAATACGATCCGGGTCTTAAAAAAAAAAGTCGGACCTATCAACAGGTTACTCGGATTTTCCAGCTTGATTTCAAACTAAGCCGGAACTTGGTTCCTAACGCCACCTGACACAAGTCATGGTCAAGTCACGTCATCTGACAGGCATTCCGTCAGCACGACCATTGGTGGGTCCGCAGTTCGTGGAACTGAGGCGCCGATTCTATGCGTGCGTGGAGATCGAGGCGACGTAATCATCGCGTGGGTCCTTTCTAGTTCCTTCCATGACACGTGGCGGTTACACTGTAGCATTTGCACGAATCTTGGCGTAGTTAGGTGGATATAAGGGGTTAGGATTTTCTCCTTCTCCTTTCACTAGTCCTTTGCCTTTTCCTCTCCTCCTGATCTCCCAGCGCGCATAGAGCTCCCCCGTTCCTCCGCCACAGAACTCCCAGCACCGCCCATTCTAGGTCAACTGCTAGCCGGAGATATGGCTTCATCTTCCTCTTCCAGCGTGGTGGCAGCGGCGGCGGAGGCGACAACAGAAGCGGTGGCGGAGAAAGAGAGCTTTCGCGGGCTCTGGATTCCCTGCGCGCTCAACGACGAGGGTCTCAAGAACATGGAGAAGGAAGGGCTCCTCGCCGCCGACGACCGGCGGAGCGGCTTCGAGGAAACCGTCCCCAACCTCGGCACCCACCTCGACAGAGGTTTGTCGTTTCCTCCCTCGGAGTTCTTCTCCAAGGTGATTGATCATTATGGAGTTCAACTCCATCATCTTCCTCCCAACTCTCTATTAGAGATGAGCGCGTACGCTTCTTTGTGTGAGCGCTTTCTCGGTATTAGGCCGAGTTTGACTCTTTTCCGGTACTATTTTCATGTCCGGAGAAACTCCATTACCGCCGGTGTTCCTTATATGACCGGCACTAATAGCTTTTCGCTTAGACGCGAGCGCTCGTATCCCAAAATCTTAGCTAGTGACTCGGTCAAACAATGGCCAGCCACGTTTTTCTATCATAGGGATATTCCGGCTCCCGGCAAAGCTACTGCTTTGCCGGCTTTTGTTGACGGAGCTGCCACGGCCCAACCGTCCTGGGACGAGGCCGCTCCGGCTCTCACCGACGATCTGATCCTCGCTAAGAGGCGGATCGAATACTTGTTCAAACACAAGGGATTGAAGGGATCCGACTTAGTACAATGCTGGGTCTCACGCCGGATCCAGCCCCTTCAGTACCATGGGGATCGACTGATGCACTCCATCACGTCATCCAAGAAAGACTACCTCCGCATCAGCCCCAAATCCTACACCACTCAGGGCTACATAAGCCAGATCAAGTGGCTGATTAGGGAGCGGATCGAGAGGAGGATCCCGGAGGTTTCTCTGGTTATGCATACGGCAGAAAACCCCGTAGTGCTGGTAAGCTTCCATCAGTACACCTTTCATGTGTTTCAATCTTTGAGTTATACTACAATACTGATATGTTTTCTTATTTTCAGCTTGCTGACCTCCCCGAGTCGGAACTTGCTCCGCTCGAAGGATATCCTCCTGAATTTTCTTAGGACACAGAGGTGGTCCCATTGCCAGACCTTGCGCTCACGAAGCGCAAAGCTCCGACAGTGGCTATTGGCACAAAGGAGGTGCCCATCGTGAAGAGCTAACTTTTGATCACAACTTCCGCATTTGTACTTTACTCAAATTTCTTTCCGAGATGTAATGTTTCCGACTTTACTACATTCTCAGAGCAAAACCGCTCATCAAGGGCAAGGGGAAGGGAACTTCTTTGAAGCCCCTACGATATACGAAGCTCACCATAGCTTCCCCTACCGTAGCTCCTCCGACTCCTGCCCCTCAACCTTCTGCAACGCCGGCGACCATTCCTTCCCCGGTCGTCGCAGAAGATCCGACTCCTTTGACGGAGCCTGTGATCCCTGAAACGCAAACTGACGTCACCATGGGTGAGTCAGATCTAGATAAGGGTGAACCCTCTTTGGGTAATGATCCCTCGGAAGAAACCTTCGCCGAAAACCTTATCTGCAATCCGAGACTTGCCAAGTTTGGCCTGTCTCGGAAATCTGCTGAAGAAATCCAGCGGCTCGCCAGGCAATGTGTAACAACCTCAGACTCTACGCTCTAAGCTCAAGCCTGGACGAACCAAAAGTGGTTAAGGGTTTTACAGCGGAGGCCTAGGGCCACCCACGTGTAGGCCCGTCGGCCGCCCTAACCACTTCCAAGAACATCGAGACAAGAGCGAGCGGCGTAGGCAACATGCGAAGAGTTCAAATACATACACAAGTGAGTATGTATGCAAGCTACCTTACAACAGTTCTCAGAGCCATACCATCTAAAAGAAATAGAAATATTGCAACGCCATACGGCAAGATCCAAATATCCTAGATAGAGATAATAGTGTAGTATAGCTCCTCATACATCAATCAACAGAGTATCAAGCGGAAGCAGGAAACAAGATCCGAATACGGACAAGAAGAAAATCGGCATAAGATGCCACATAAATAAGCACATCCCGCCCACGGATCTCACGGATCCCCATCCCTGGAATCTCTACACCGAGTGATCATTGCCAACATCATCTGTCTCCTCCACCCAGTATCCATCTTGCGAATACACCTATTCATCTGAATCAAACAATTTATCGTGTGAGACCCTAGGGGTACTCAGCAATTCTTTATGCCTCTAAAGGGGACATATACCTGGGGTGACGCAATTGCAACAAAAGATAATAACTAACAAGCCTATAGATACTCGCTAACCATCCGCCTAACCAGAGATAGACGGATGTCCGTTAATTAGAAACAATAGTTATAACAGTATAAAGTAATAGATCCATCCTCCTTCTCGCTTACCAACGAGAAAGTGGACGAACAACTCATCCCTTGGCATTTTTATTACTCATTACATGAATATTTCACTCTTTACTAGTCAGATATTTAGTCAAATTAAAGACGGTATTTTAGTTATACTTGTCTATGATCGAGAAACTATGCTCCAAGTCGTCCATAACCGCAGACACGGCTTCAGAAAGATTTACCCTGCAGGTGTGCACAAATAGCAACACACACACGATCGACCTCAGAAAAACCAAATCAAAACCCAACGAGGCTTTCATGACAAAGCATTCACAGGATTCATAAAATATTTCAGGGGGCCACCCCATTAAGCTACCTGCAACGAAGTTGGCCGGCTCTGAGACGGACCCAAGGTTTGTGTCAATGGCTGTAAACGACTGGGAACCCGAAAGTGTGACTGGGCTTGTCGATACCGCAAAAACATTCCACGATCCAAAACGGTACAGGTGCTCCATGCACAATCTTGAATAAAGCAGTAAAACATGGCATAGATATAGGATAGTAATAAAGCCCCAAACTACTTTGTGGCCCCAAGAAATAAAGTACAAATCAAGCTCATTCCAAGGGGGATTCATAGAGTCTCCCATATGTGGATAGTGCGAATAGTCAAGGAACAGGAATCAAGTACTCGGGGTCCTATGAGACACAAGTGAGCATGAAAAACCAAATAGGTATTGCTCACCGGTGCCTCTTTCATTAGTTACCCCATTACTACTCAGGTTAAGTTGTTTAGGTACCTCGTTATCCATCAGACACTCACAAACCCTACACATGCTGTTCTACGACTCGCATGGCCCAAACAACTCCTTTAGTAATGGCTCAGGGGATGGAGGAACAAGCTCGGTGGGGTTTAAAGTAAAGGCTATGTAGTACTTGGGATTCAATTTAATGCAATCGCGACTCCATGCTGCAAGAATAAGATAGAAGCAATAGGTACTATATGTATGCAAGCATGTGGTAGTGCTTGCCTGCCAGCTCAGTTGAAGCGAGAGATGGATCTGGGTAGTACTCCTGGGATTCCTGATATTTCCCCTGCTCGGCGTCTATTCGAAAGAAGAACCAAACAAACAAGGGACAACATAAATAAAGTGCACAAGCATATAAATAAAATACGACAAGCAACCAAGCATGCCATGATGAATGATGCACAATTTACATGGCAATAATGTAGCATGGCAAGGGTGAGGTGAGGGGACAAGAATAAATCATTTTATTAATTATTTGGCCAAGTTATATTACCATAAACAGTTCTGATTATTTAATATTTATATGATGCATGCTTCGATTCATGTCATGGAATGCGTAGTTAGAACGGGATCGTCACGCTGATCGATTTAGACATATTATTTGTCAAATTTGGAGTTATAGAATTATAGTTATTAATTAATTAAGAAAAGGCATTTTTATTGCAATTAAACAATTTTGAAAATGTAAATTAGTCAAACATTATTTTGAATGGAAGATTTGAAATCCTCACATTTTTCTGATTCAAAAACATATATTATTTGGAATTACCAAAATAAATATGTTAATTTCTAAATTTTAAAACATATTTGCATTTTCTGGATTATTTTTATTACTTAGAAAAGTTCACAGAAACTTTTTGTACTCAGGAGAACCTCGCCCGAGATGCTGACGGGTGGGTCAGCGCTGAGTCAGCGCCAGCTGGCGCAGCGGGCTGGTCCGGGCTTTTCTCACCGCGGGTTCTCCTAGCCGCAGAGACTGATGGGTGGGCCAACATATCGCGGGGCCACTGCGCGGGCGCGCCAGCCGGGGTCGGACACGTGGCGGATCTGGGGACTACGGGTGGAGGCGGGAAAAACTACAGGGACTTTTAAGCAAAACCTTCCGCGAAGGCTGACGAACTGAATTTTGTATCTGGGAAAAACAGCAGCTGGAGCCAAGTTCGGAGGACGACGGCGACGAATCTAGCGATAATCTAGAGATGATGTAAAAACGAAAAGTGTAGATCTCACTTCGCTCTACAATGTTCGTGTACAAGGTTTCTCAAACGGAGGTCTACAACGGCCGGAATCTTGTGAGGAACAGAGGCAGAAAAACACGTCCGACGCGGACCGGTTTTCATCAGGGAACACCTGAGCTGCAGCGATCTTGCGAGGACGATTACTACCGCGTCACTGAACCGTTCTGACCGTGGCCAAGCTCGTTCAAAAGAGGGTAGATATGGCTACGACTTTGGTGTTTGGGGATTTCGCGAAGGAGCTCTGCAGCAACAGGAAAAACAAGAAGAACAGAGGGGTCTGCAGATTACTCGACAGACCGGTTCAGAGACAGAGTTCGAGATGATCTTCTCCCGACGATTCCGAGCAAACTAGACCGAGATAACAGACATGGTTTGATCCTAGAGGTAGTTGGTTCATACCTCTACGTGTAGATCTATGGGTTAGCACCAGGAACAAAGTGGGGCGGCTGGAAGAGAGGAGGGAACAGGAGCATGCATCGCTGTTGCTACTACTACGCGCGCTGTGCAGCTGTTGTGCGCACGCGCGGGCGTGGCATCGGCGCGTGCTGGCAAGCAGGAGAAAGAAAGACAGGGGAAGAGAGGGAGGGGAAGCTCACCGAGATGTGGTCGGCGTTGTGGTGGCCGGCCGGGAGACGACTGTAGCGGTGGCGGTGGCGTGGCGACTGAACGCGGGCTCGGCCTGCCGCTCCTGGTATCGCGCCGCGATGCCAAGGCTAGGAGAGGGCTGGTGAGGAAGGCTTGGGGAAGGGGAAGTGTCCTCCCGCTGTCGTCCTGGGAGAGGTTGGGGTAGGGGAGAAAAGCTGGCGAGCTGCAGCTGCTTTGTGCGCAGCCAGGAGAGGGGACATAGGCTCGGCGTGCAGCTGGCGTGCAGCGTCGGCCTGCTGTGCTGGGTGCAGCCGGGAGGGAAAACGGGGTGGTCTGGTTCAACCAAAAGAGGGAAAGGCTCGACTCGGTAGGTGGGTTGGGGTGGTGAGGTGAGTGTAGCTAGGGTTTTGAGTTTAGCTAGATAGATTAGGGAAAAGCTAGAGAAATAAGATGGTTTTGTGTAGAAAAAGAGGTTAGGCTAAAACCATATGAGAGCTAGATAACATTTAAAGATGGTCAAAAAAATGACTTTGGTGGGGATATGACAAGATGGTAATTTGGTATCCACATAGATCTAGATGATGGTTTTGATCATATAAAGCACCAAGAAGATTGAGCAAAAACCCTTTATTCAAAATAACCCAAATATTTCAACAAGAGAGGGGTGTTTCACACAAGGCATGGTTATTTCATGTGACTAGAAAGAGGATGCTATATTGCATGTGGCTAGAATGTTGCATGCATGCATTCAAGATATTGGAATAAACCCCTACATAGGAGAAGTTTGCTTGACCAATATGAAGTAATTCGCATATGCACATGGATGAAGTCATATGACCAATATAGTGTGTATTTTCCCACTAGATCATTTATGGCCAAAATACATCCTCATACATGGGCATATATTGATAGATCCATATGGAAGCTAGAGAAAGAGAAACTAACAACATGCATGCAAAGGTGGCCAGGTGGCTCTCCACATGTCCATATTGTGAAAACAACATGATTCATATATGAGAGCATGTGGAAGTGGAAGTGGATCCATCTCAATTATATGTGAGCTAGACAGAAGCCTGAAGAAATGCAAAGACCCACATATATTTTGGATGGTGGAATTATAGGGTGGTGTCAAAGAAAGGTGGTAGACTAATAAAAGATATGCCCCAAACTCAACTTGGACATCAAGCATTTATCAAGAACCAAATACAATGTATCAAAAGGCAAATACAATTAATAGTGCATATGAGATAAGAACCCAATGAAAAAGGTTTTTATATGATGCTCAAATGCAAGGTGGCATGATGACATGAGCATGATCTAATTATGATGCAACAATTATATGTAGGAAGTAGCATTTTATTATTAGACCATGTAGCATTACAAATGTTAGACAGATGGGATGCTACAACTCTCCCCCACTAAACAGGAATCTAGCCCCGAGATTCTAGGAAGAAGAAGACACGAAGAGGGTAGGATACCTCGCACGGAGCTCATCCTCGCGTTCCCAAGTGGCTTCATCAACGGAATGGTGCGACGACTACACCTTGCAGAACTTGATAGACTTGTTACGAGTCTTTCTTTCTGCGACTTCTAGGATTTTTGTGGGGTGTTCTTGATAAGACAGGTCTTCTTGGAGATTGATAAGCTCATGGTCCACGGTCCAGTCGGGATCCTTGAAGCACTTCTTGAGTTGAGAGATATGGAAAACATCATGGACCTTGAGTTTTTCAGGGAGCTCAAGAGCATAAGCAAATTCTCCTCTTCTTCCACAAACTTTGAAAGGACCGATGTATCTAGGAGCCAGCTTTCCTTTGATACCAAACCGGTGCGTGCCTCTCATGGGAGTGATACGAAGGTAAACGAGATCACCAGGGACATACTCCATGTCCGTGTGATTTCTGTCATAGTTGCTCTTCTGGTGACTTTGAGCAACCTTCAGGTTTTCAAGAATAATGTGAACCTTCTCCTCCGCTTGAGTTACAATGTCGGGGCCAAACAATGTTCTTTCACCTACGCCCGACCAACCAATCGGAGTTCTGCATTTGCGTCCATAGAGAACCTCAAATGGTGCCATCTTTAGACTCTTCTGGAAGCTATTGTTGTAAGAGAATTCAGCATAAGGAAGGCATTCTTCCCACTTCATGCCGAAAGAGATGATGCAAGCACGGAGCATATCTTCCAGAATCTGATTGATCCTTTCAACTTTCCCTTGTGACTGAGGGTGGTAAGCTGTCCTGAAGTTCAACTTTGTTCCCAAAGCATTTTGGAAACTTCCCTAGAACTTGGAAGTGAAGATGCTTCCACGGTCTGAGCTGATCTCAAGAGGAACCCCATACAGCGAGACAATTCTGTTAATATAGAGCTCAACCAACTGTATTGCAGAAATTGTTTCCTTGACGGGGAAGAAGTGAGCCACTTTAGAAAGCCTGTCGATGACAACAAAGATTGCATTGTTGCCTTTCTGCGACCTTGGAAACCCAATTATGAAGTCCATCTCTACTTTCTCCCATTTCCATTCCGGAGGCTTCAATGCCTGTAGAAGACCGGAAGGTTTCTGATGGACAACTTTTACTCTATGGTAGACATCACACTCCAAGACATACTTGGCACAATATCGTTTCAATCCAGGCCACCAATATTGTGTTTTCCGGTCCATGTACATCTTAGTGCTGCCAGGGTGGATAGAAAGAACAGAATCATGAGCTTCTTTAAGAACTTGCTCTCTCAAACCCGGATACTTCGGAACAAACATCCGGTGCTCAAAGAATAGAGTGCCTTGGTTGTCAAGGTGGAAAAGTTCATACTTCGGAAGCTGAATGTTGGAGATGATGTTTTTGGTGTAAGCATCACCTCGCTGACTAGCACGAATCTTTTCTTCCAAGAGAGGGGTTGCCATAAGATTCAAAAGATACCCTTGATACACAATTTCAAGGTTGAGCTAGCGGAATTCCTCGCACAAGAGAGGTTGTTGTTCTTCCGCCATGAGGTTGTTGACATAAGCTTTTCGGCTGAGAGCATTGGCCATGACATTAGCTTTTCCAGGAGTGTAGATGATGGTCAAATCAAAATCATTAATTGCTTCAATCCACCTCCTCTGATGAAGATTGAGATCAGGTTGTGTGAAGATATACTTCAGACTCTTATGGTCAGAAAATATCTCACAACGGTTGCCAAGCAAGTAGTGCCTCCATACTTTCAAAGCAAAGACAACTACTACGAGTTCGAGGTCATGTGTTGGGTAGTTGAGCTCATGAGTTTTCAACTGACGGGAAGCATAAGCAATGACTTGCTTTTCTTGCATGAGGACCGCACCCAATCCTTGCAAGGAGGCGTCATAGAATATCTGGAAAGGCTTTGATGTATCTGGAGGAATCAAGACTGGTGTGGAAGTGAGCTTCTCTTTGAGTGTTTCAAAGCTAGCTTGACATGCAGGAGACCAAAAGTATTTCTTGCTTTTCTTGAGGAGATTGGTAAGAGGCTTCGCAATCTTTGAGAAGTTCTGAACAAAGCGATGGTAATAACTAGCCAAACCAAGGAAACTCCGGACTTCTTTGACATTTTTGGGTGGAAGCCACTCAACAATTGTCCGAACAGTTTCTGGGTTGATGGCAATGCCCTTAGCAAAGATGACGTGACCAAGATAGGTGACTTCAGGCAGCCATAACTCACACTTGGAGAACTTTGCATACAGGTGGTTGACACGAAGCTTGTTTAGGACACACCGAAGGTGTTCTTCATGTTCTTCCTTTGACTTACAATAGACTAGAATGTCATCCAGATAGACCACGACGAACTTATCAAGATACTCCATGAAAACCGAGTTCATAAGCCTCGAGAAGGTGGCGGGTGCGTTGTTGAGACCGAAGGACATGACCGTGTACTCGTACAGGCCATAGCGGGTGGTGAAAGCTGTTTTGGGAACATCTTCCTTGCGGATCTTGATTTGATGATATCCACTTCTCAAGTCAAGCTTAGAGAATACCACAGCTGCAGCTAGCTGATCGAAGAGATCATTAATCCGTGGAAGGGGACATTTATTCTTGATGGTTTTAGCATTGAGAGCTCGATAGTCAACACAAAGTCTATCAGTGTGGTCTCGCTTCTTCACAAAGATGGTTAGGCTACCCCAAGAAGAAGTACTGTGCTGAATGAAACCCAACTTCTCTTGTTCATCAAGCTGACGTTTGAGTTCAGCCAACTCAGCAGGACCCATTTTATAAGGCCGCTTGGAGATAGGAGCGGTTCCAGGTTCAAGCTCAATCACAAACTCGACCTCTCGGTCACGAGGCATACCTGGTAATTCTTTAGGAAAAACATCTGGGAACTCACGGACCACCGGAACACTCTGAATAGCCTCCGTAGCATCATCATTCAGAGCTGCCAAAGAGAAGAGCTGAATTGTAGGAGTCATACTTGGAGAATAGACTATATGGCCTTCAGGAATTTTCAGAGAAACCGAGCGTTCAGCGCAATCAATCATTGCTGCATTTGCTGTTAACCAATCCAGGCCCAAGATAACATCAATGTTAGAATTGCCCAGAATGATTAAGGAAGCCGGGAACGAAGAGCCACCAATCTCAATTTGATTGCCATGGCTGATTTTGGAAGATGCCATTGTTGCCCCAGGAGAAAGGACCATCAACCGCTTAGGAAGCGCATCCATTGCTAGCTCATTCTCATTTGAAAACTTGTGAGAAACAAAAGAATGCGATGCACCAGAATCAAACAAAACTCGTGCAGGAACTGAGTTAATAGGAAGCATACCCATCATAACTCCAGGTGCATGCTCGGCTTGAGCGACGTTGGTATAGTTGGCACGAGCAACAGTGGACCCGGGCTTGGTGTTGATGTTGAGAGCCCGAGGTGGAGGTGCACAAACCATAGAAGAACTTGCTGCAGGTCTTGGAGGTGGTGGAGGAAGAGCTTTGTTGTTCATGGGACAACTCCAGTGTTGATGCCCAGTGTTCCCACAAGTGTAACAAGCACCAGCTGGACATGGAGCAACGTAACCAGGGACTCCGCCAGGCGCTCTAGGGTAGTTGTGGTTGTAGCCCCTAGGAGCAGCGGTGAAGGAGTTTGGTGGCCTTGCCGCGTAGCTTGAAGGTCTTGGTGGAGCCGGGAGCGACGGTGCGGTATTAGGAACCCACACGCAGCGCTTAGAAGGAGCTGTCGTAGCTGAAGAGCTTGCTGCGTCACGACTGTGTTTCTTGGACTCCTCGAACACTTGCCTACTGGCTTCTTCCTGTAGAGCTATATGTTGGAGTTCTAGAAAAGACCCCGGCCTTGCATGAGTGATTGCATATTTGATAAATGCATTGAGCCCTTGCCTGAGCCTCTTTTGTTTCTTCTTGTCATCAGAGATCTCAGCCCCACCATACCGAGAAAGATTCATGAAGTTTCTGATATAGGTATTGACATTGTCATTGCCCTGCTTGAGGTTGAGAAACACTTCCTTCATCCTTTCCATGATAATTTCTGGCAGGTATTGATCTTTGAAAGCCCCGGTGAACTGCTCCCAAGTAGGCTGAAAACCAGAGTGGTTTGCCTTCAGGTAATTCTCCCACCATAGAGCCGCGTCTCCCTTCAGAAGGTGAGTGGCACATTTTACCCATTCTTGCTTAGGAAGATCAGCAGTCATCAACAACCTTGACATCTCACGAAGCCAATCATCAGCATACAGTGGTTGATCAGACACCTCAAAGTGGCATGGGTTAAACTTCAGAAAGCCCTTGAAGTCTCCTCACTTGGGAGGTGGAGGTAGCGGAACAAACTCATTCCTCCTGACACTTTCTTCAAAGTGTTGTTGGTTCTGTTGCATTGTTCCCAAGGCATTAGCAATACTTGCCAACGCAGCCCCCAATTCAGGTGGTATGTCCTCCTCATTGCGGCGTGGTGGTGCCATCCTGGGATTGATATAAAACTCAAGTCAGTACCATAATGGAGAATAATAATAATCCAAAATAGTACCAAAATGGAATTAACCAAGATTAAAGGATACAAATTACTAAGATGATACTAAAATATCAACAAAGTTCAAAGCACCTAGAAGATAGTAAGCATATCACACACGACTGAACAAGGAGTGTGGTACACAAAGGTATCAAAGAAAAAAAATTCCACAAATTTCGGCATTAAAATACCACTATATGCGCAAAACCACTTAACGAATCAAGATTAGTAACTCTACCAATTCAATAAACAGGAGCGAATGATCAAAGTAGTGGTATGGTCGCGACTCCATCCCACACTCAAATCATTACTCCGCACATGAATAAGTAAAACACATATCCCAACTCTCTTCCTTCTTAAGATGAACCTAAAGATTAGCAACTATGGAAAACAAACACCCCAAACAAGATAGCGTCGGATAACACAGAGTAAGACAGATCGCGTTGGTTTACAACGAATCAGATAGATCGCGTCGGTTTACAAAAGCCTGTCAGTATGGAATATACCGACAGTTGATGACCAAAAGGCAGATAGCGACAATAAGTTGGATGCAACAGATAGACAAGGAATTACCCACACACACACACACACACACACAACCTATGGTACTACGGAACCCAGAACACGTGAATCCTAGTTTGAATTTTTAGAAGAGGATTGAAAAAGTTACACTTCCTTACCAGAAAAGGGTGGGTGGGTGGGTAAGAATAAAAATGGAAGCAGTCCTACTCTCACGTTTTGTTTTTCCTAGTATACATAACTACCAAAATATTTGCTACACTGACAACGACCATTTGGCTGAGATCCTGAAGGGCGGGATGGCTCTGATACTAATTGTAACAACCTCGGACCCTACGCTCTAAGATCAAGCCTGGACGAACCAAAAGTTTTTAAGGGTTTTACAGCGGAGGCCCAGGGCCACCCACGTGTAGGCCCGTCGGCCTCCCTAACCACTTCCAAGAACATCGGGACAAGAGCGAGCGGCGTAGGCAACAGGCGAAGAGATCAAATACATACACAAGTGAGTATGTATGCAAGCTACCTGACAACAGTTCTCAGAGCCATACCATCTAAAAGAAATAGAAATATTGCAACGCCATACGGCGAGATCCAAATATCCTAGATAGAGATAATAGTGTAGGATAGCTCCTCATACATCAATCAACACAGTATCAAGCGGAAGCGAGAAACAAGATCCGAGTACGAACAAGAAGCGAATCGACATAAGATGCCACATAAATAAGCACATCCCGCCCACAGATCTCACGGATCCCCATCCCTGGAATCTCTACACCGAGTGATTGTTGCCAACATCATATGTCTCCTCCATCCAGTATCCATCTTGCGAATACACCTTTTCATCTAAATCAAACAATTTATCGTGTGAGACCCTAGGGGTACTCAGCAAGTCTTTATGCCTCTAAAGGGGACATATACCTGGGGTGACGCAATTGTAGCAAAAGATAATAACTAACAAGCCTATAGATACTCGCTAACCATCCGCCTAACCAAAGATAGACATATGTCCGTTAATTATAAACAATAGTTATAACAGTATAAAGTAACAGATCCATCCTCCTTCTCGCTTACCAACGAGAAAGTGGACGAACAACCCATCCCTTGGCATTTTTATTACTCATTACATGAATATTTCACTCTTTACTAGTCAGATATTTAGTCAAATTAAAGACGGTATTTTAGTTATACTTGTCTATGATCGAGAAACTGTGCTCCAAGTCGTCCATAACCGCAGACACGGCTTCAGAAAGATTTACCCTGCAGGTGTGCACAAATAGCAACACACACACGATCGACCTCAGAAAAACCAAATCAAAACCCAACGAGGCTTTCACGACAAAGCATTCAAAGGATTCATAAAATATTTCAGGGAGCCACCCCATTAAGCTACCCGCAACGAAGTTGGCCGGCTCCGAGACGGACCCAAGGTTTGTGTCATTGGTTGTAAATGACTGGGAACCCGAAAGTGTGACTGGGCTTGTCGATACCGCGAAAACATTCTACGATCCAAAACAATACAGGTGCTCCACGCACAATCTTAAATAAAGTAGTACAACATGGCATAGGTATAGGATAGTAATAAAGCCCCAAACTACTTTGTGGCCCCAAGAAATAAAGTACAAATCAAGCTCATGCCCAAGGGGATTCATAGAGTCTTCCGTATGTGGATAGTGTGAATAGTCAAGGAACATGAATCAAGTACTCGGGGTCCTACGCGATACAAGTGAGCATGAAAAACCAAATAACAGATATGGCTCACCGGTGCCTCTTTCATTAGTTATCCCATTACTACTCAGGTTAAGTTGTTTAGGTACCTCGTTATCCATCAAACACTCACAAACCCTACACATGCTGTTCTACGACTCGCATGGCCCAAACAACTCCTGTAGTAATGGCTCAGGGGATGGAGGAATAAGCTCGGTGGGGTTTAAAGTAAAGGATATGTAGTACTTGGGATTCAATTTAATGCAATCGCAACTCCATGATGCAAAAATAAGATAGAAGCAATAGGTACTATATGTATGCAAGCATGTGGTAGTGCTTGCCTGGCAGCTCAGTTGAAGCGAGAGATGGATCTGGATAGTACTCCTGGGATTCCAGATATTCCCCTGCTCGGCGTCTATTCGAAAGAAGAATCAAACAAATAAGGGCCAACATAAATAAAATGCGACAAGAAACCAAGCATGCCATGATGAATGATGCACAATTTACATGGCAATAATGTAGCATGGCAAGGGTGAGGTGCGGGGACAAGAATAAATCATTTTATTAATTATTTGGCCAAGTTTTATTACCATAAACAGTTCTGATTATTTAATATTTATATGATGCATGCTTCAATTCATGTCATGGAATGCGTAGTTAGAACGGGCTCGTCGCGCTGATCGATTTAGACATATTATTTGTCAAATTTGGAGTTATAGAATTAGAGTTATTAATTAATTAAGAAAAGGCATTTTTATTGCAATTAAACAATTTCGAAAATTTAAATTAGTCAAACATTATTTTAAATGGCAGATTTGAAATCCTCACATTTTTCTGATTCAAAAACATATATTATTTGTATTATTTGGAATTACCAAAATAAAGATGTTAATTTCTGAGTTTTAAAACATATTTGCATTTTCTGGATTATTTTTATTATTTAGAAAAGTTCACAGAAACTTTTTGTACTCAGGAGAACCTAGCCCGAGACGCTGATGGGTGGGTCAGCGCTGAGTCAGCGCCAGCTGGCGCAGCGGGCTGGTCCGTGCTTTTCTCACCGTGGGTTCACCCAGCCGCAGAGAGTGACGGGTGGACCAACGTATCGCGGGGCCACTGCGCGGGCGCGCCAGCCGGGGTTAGACACGTGTCGGATCCGGGGACTGCAGGTGGAGGCGGGAAAAACTACATGGACTTTTAAGCAAAACCTTTCGCGAAGGCTGACGAACTGAATTTTGTATCTGGGAAAAACAGCAGCTGGAGCCAAGTTCGGAGGACGATGGCGACGAATCTAGCGATAATCTGTAGATGATGTAAAAACGAAAAGTGTAGATCTCACTTTTCTCTACAATGCTCGTGTACAAGGTTTCCCAAACGGAGGTCTACAACGGACGGGATCTTGCGAGGAACAGAGGCAGAAAAACACGTCCGACACGGACCGGTTTTCGTCAGGGAACACCTGAGCTGCAGCGTCACTAAACCGATCTGACCGTGGCCTAGCTCGTTCGAAAGAGGGTAGATAGGGCTACGACTTTGGTGTTTGGGGATTTCGCGAAGGAGGTCTGCAGCAACAGGAAAAACATGAAGAATAGAGGGGTCTGCAGATTACTCGACGGAGCGGTTCAGAGACAGAGTTCGAGATGATCTTCTCCCGACGATTCCGAGAAAACTAGAGCGAGATAACGGACGTGGTTTGATCCTAGAGGTAGCTGGTTCATACCTCTACGCGTAGATCTATGGGTTAGCGCCAGGAACAAAGTGGGGCGGCTAGAAGAGAGGAGGGAACATGAGCCTGCATCGTTGTTGCTGCTACTACGCGCGCTGTGCAGCTGCTGTGCGCGCGCGGGGGCGTGGCATCGGCGCGTGCTGGCGAGCAGGAGAAAGCGAGACAGGGGAAGAGAGGGAGGGGAAGCTCACTCGAGACGTGGTCGGCGTTGTGGTGGCTGGCCGGGAGACGACGGTGGCGGTGGCGGTGGCATGGCGACTGAACGCGGGCTCGACCTGCCGCTCCTGGTACCGCGCCGCGACGCCAAGGCTGGGAGAGGGCTGGTGAGCAAGGCTTGGGGAAGGGGAAGTGTCCTCCCGCTGTCGTCCTGGGAGAGGTTGGGGTAGGGGAGAAAAGCTGGCGAGCTGCAGCTGCTTTATGCGCAGCGAGGAGAGGGGGCACAGGCTCGGCGTGCAGCTGGCGTGCAGTGTCGCCCTGCTGTGTTGGGTGCGGCCGGGAGGGAAAAGGGGTGGTCTGGTTCAACCAAAAGAGGGCAAGGCTCGGCTGGGTAGGTGGGTTGGGGTGGTGAGGTGAGTGTAGCTAGGGTTTTGAGTTTAGCTAGATAGATTAGGGAAAAGCTAGAGAAAGAAGATGGTTTTGTGTAGAAAAAGAGGTTAGGCCAAAACCATATGAGAGCTAGATAACATTTAAAGATGGTCAAAACAAATGACTTTGGTGGGGATATGACAAGATGGTAATGTGGTATCCACATAGAGCTAGATGATGGTTTTGATATAATAAAACACCAAGAAGATTGAGCAAAAACCCTTTATTCAAAAGAACCCAAATATTTCAACAAGAGAGGGGTGTTTCACACAAGGCATGGTTATTTCATGTGACTAGAAAGAGGATGCTATATTGCATGTGGCTAGAATGTTGCATGCATGCATTCAAGATATTGGAATAAACCCCTACAAAGGAGAAGTTTGCTTGACCAATATGAATTAATTCGCATATGCACATGGATGAAGTCATATGACCAATATATTGTGTATTTTCCCACTAGATCATTTATGGCCAAAATACATCCTCATACATTGGCATATATTGATAGATCCATATGGAAGCTAGAGAAAGAGAAACTAACAACATGCATGCAAAGGTGGCCAGGTGGCTCGCCACATGTCCATATTGTGAAAACAACATGATTCATATATGAGAGCATGTGGAAGTGGAAGTGGATCTATCTCAATTATATGTGAGCTAGACAAAAGCCAGAAGAAATGCAAAGACCCACATATATTTTGGATGGTGGAATTATAGGGTGGTGTCAAAGAAAGGTGGTGGAGTAATAAAAGATATGCCCCCAACTCAACTTGGACATCAAGCATTTATCAAGAACCAAATACAATGTATCAAAAGGAAAATACAATTAATAGTGCATATGAGATAAGAACCCAATGAAAAAGGTTTTTATATGATGCTCAAATGCAAGGTGGCATGATGACATGAGCATGATATAATTATGATGCAACAATTATATGTAGGAAGTAGCATTTTATTATTAGACTATGTAGCATTACAGATGTTAGACAGATGGGATGCTACACAATGCCTGGAGAAAAGTACTTTATCTGCCAAAGAAGAAGCGCAAGAAGCAGAGGACGTCAAGTTCTCCGACCTTCTTGGCCAGGTGCGCCTTCGCGACGAGAGGATTAGGACTGGTGAGCTTCCAACTGCCCCAGTGATTCCTCTAACTCTCGCCGAGAAGGTGGCCACTGAAGTGAACGCGGGTTTGGATAAACTCACTCGCGAACAATATGTAAGTCCGAATTCCAACTCCTGTTTTTTCCTTTATTTTATATCATATCCTCTAGCCCCCAAGCATGAAGTACGATATATAATCCGGGTTTATGCTTCATTAGGATGCCAAAGAACGAAGTAGTGTAGCCCCCAAGGCTCGTGCTGATATTAGCAAAAATATTAGCCCGAGTCTTAAGTAGCTTTCTGACTTTGGATATTCTGACTTACAGAAAGTATGTCCTATAACCAGGAATTACTGAAGAATGTCTGTGATAAGTGGAGACAGATCAAGGCTCTCCGACTTAAAAATGCTGAACTTAAAGTTGCCAAGGATGAAGCCGAAGGTAAACATTCCGAGACTCAAACCTTGTCTTTGTTTTTTCAATGTCTAATTTTTCTGAATTGTTGTTCTTTTTGACTTACAGCACTGGTGAAACAATCATGCGCCATGATCGAAGAGGCCGAGAACCTCTAGACCTTGGTGGTGGAGAACAACGAGCTTCGCCAAGAGTTGGATAAGCTCAAGGTGGATCATGAAAAGAGCATAGCTCAAGTCCTTGAATCCTCCTCCATGGCTACTGAAGAGCGTGATCGGAAGATCGCTGCTCAAGATAAAACAATCTTGGACCTCAAGAATGAGCTTAGCAGAGAGAGGGACCTTTCCCAAGCGCTCCAGGCTAAACTCCAGAGTCTCCGGGAGGAGAAGACCAAAATTGACGATGTCATTTTCGGTACATTCCATCTGTCTGACTTGTCTTTTTCTTCGACTTCTATCAATGTCGGATTTTTCTTAACTTGTTTTGTGTATAGGTCCTCTTAACTTGACGGACTGTTCCTCCACCGAGCCCCGCACCCACCGGCTTACCCAAGTCGGTGACCTGCTTCATGACTTCCGCCAATCCCTTGAGGACACCGGCGAAGCTCTCAAGATTCCGGACATGCACAACATGTCGGATTTTTAGGTGCGGGACAAGTAAAAGGAGATGCTGCAACTTGTTTGGTACTGGAACATGTCCTACGCGCGGACTGCGGCGCAAAACACTCTTACCATGGTTATGAGCCACCATGGAAACATGGAGATATGGCAAGTGACCAGAGGGTACTGCAAAGTAGATGAGGACGGCCAGGAGCAGGACCTTCAAGCCATCATGCACTCCTGCGCCAGATATGGGTGTCACGTGGCTGACCTGACCAGCTACGAGACCCCTTTCTTCACCCGCGTGGATACTCCGCCTCCTCCTCCAGAAGAATCCGCAGAAGTTTCCGACGATGAACGCACCACCTCGGATGCGGATATCTCGGAATGATACCAAGGCGGCGTAACCAGCGAGCTGGCAGCTCCTTCATCTCCTCCTGCATCATAGATTACCAGAAACAATTTGTATTATTTGAAAAAACATGATGCGTTTGTAAATATGAAGTACTATTATTTTGCTAGTGCTAAGCTTTTGATCTATTTAGCACTTTTGGCTTTTAAACTTTTTGCGTGCCTAAAATGTTTACATAAGCACTTGTATTTTTTCATCTATACTTATCGTTTATCTGGCTTTCCGCCTCGTCCCTTTCGTGAGCCGACTAAACCTTCCACCGGAAACTTTGCCAAGCAATGGAGCTCAATTGCTAAACCAGTTTAAACTCGGAAACAAAGCCGGCTTTCAGTACCAACAATTCACTACTCGGAAAATGCCCGCATCCAGCAATCAGAAAAATAACCAAAGTAAAGACTAGAAATTATAGAGTTATACCCGAAGGTAGCAATTTTAGAATCGGAAATCTAGACCAGAACGAACA
Organism: Avena eriantha; assembly: GCA_910589775.1. Taxonomy (NCBI): domain Eukaryota; kingdom Viridiplantae; phylum Streptophyta; class Magnoliopsida; order Poales; family Poaceae; genus Avena; species Avena eriantha. Next base: position 283,428,819 of record OU342745.1, on the reverse strand, counting down.
TGAGCATAAAGTACTTTCAAGCATTCTAGGATTTTTGACTATGACATGATCATTCAGAAATAAGATGGTAAAAACTTCTCAGAAAACCATGAGGCAACCAAAACTTTTATTTCTCACAGAACATGTACATATATATGATTACAAAGAAGGATAAACTAAGAATAAAAGGGACGTAGCTGAGCAATATTCCACGGTCTGTCTAACTCATCCGGATTTGTACTACCTCCAGCTCTCTTTTTCTTCTTAGTAGCAGGTCTTTCTTTGACTGGCCTTATGTCAGTTAAGTAGTACGATCCATTGTGCAATTCTCGACTAACTAAAAAGGGCCCTTCCCATACTGGGGAAAGTTTGTGCTTTCTTTGTTGCACAAGCTGGAGAACCAAATCACCTTTATTGAAAGATCTATTTCGGACTCTCTGGCTATGATACTTGCGTAACTTCTGCTGATAGGCTGTAGATCTTATTTCAGCAACCACGCGAACTTCTTCGACTAACTCGAGATCATTTTGTCGAGAAATCTCGGCATCCTCTTCGATATACGCAGCCACTCTAGGAGAAGTATGAATCAAATCACTAGGAAGAACTGCTTCTGCGCCATAGACCAAGAAGAAAGGTGTGTATCCTGTTGACCTGTTTGGAGTCGTTCGTAAACTCCATATTACAGAAGGTAATTCCTCTGCCCAAGCCCCTGCAGCACGCCGCAGTGGTGCTTCGAGTCTTGGTTTCAGGCCTTGTAGGATTAAACCATTTTCTCTTTCAACTTGTCTGTTAGCTTGTGGATGTGCGACTGACGCAATGTCAAGCCAGATATTTTGCTCGTTGCAGAATTCAGCCAATTCCCCCATAGAGAAGTTACTCCTGTTGTCGTGATAATGCTATGCGGATAACCATACCGGATTATGACATCCTCGACAAATCTTTTGGCTGTTGCTCCATCACAACTAGTGCCAGGTTTAGCCTCAATCCATTTCGTGAATTTATCCACCATCACTAAGAGGTGAGTAAATCCACTTGGAGCTCGTTTAAATGGTCCTACCATATCAAGCCCCCAGACCGCAAAAGGCCATGTTATAGGTATTGTTTGCAGCTGATCAGCCGGAACATGAGCTTGCTTGGCATACTTTTGGTAGCCTTTGCACGTCTTGACTAATTGTTCGGCATCTGCCTGAGCTGTAAGCCAGAAAAATCCGTGTCTAAAAGCTTTTACCACTAAAGATTTGGCTGCAGCGTGGTGACCACACTCGCCTTCATGGATTTCCCTTAAGATTTCCACTCCTTCTTCCAGAGATAAACAGCGCTGAAAAACCCTAGAAATACTCCGTTTATGGAGCTCACCTTTAACAATAGTATAGGCTTTTGCTCGTCGGATAATATGCCGGCTCAGCACCTCGTCTTCAGGTAGTTTGCCATCAACCAGATAATCTAGGTAGGGTTGAGTCCAGCTGGGAATTATAGCCAGAACTCCTATCAAAGGTGAGTCGGATTTGGTCGGATATTCCTCATCTACTCCCTTTATTGAGGGAACTTTGAGGGGCTCTAAAAAAGCGCCATCCGGGACCTCTTTCCGCACAGAACCTATCCGAGATAGTGCGTCTGCTTCCTCATTTTCTACTCAAGGGATGTGTTGAACTTCGAACCCTTTGAACGATTTAGATAGATCATCCACGACAGCTTTATATGCTGCCATGTGTTTATTTGCATTACAAATATCCGACACTCGTTGAGCAACAAGATCCGAATCTCCGTAACACATCAAACGTCGGATGCCAATATCCTTAGCAATCCGGATTCCATGCAGCAGTGCTTCATACTCGGCAATATTGTTTGTCGTTGTGAAGTGGATCTGCAACACGTATAGAAGTTTATCTCCTTTGGGTAATTTGAGCACCACGCCAGCCCCCGAGCCCCCTCAAGCCTTGGACCCATCAAAAAAGAGGGTCCAATATTCCCTTGGATCATGTTCTCCTTCGTCTCTGTCCAATCAGTGACAAAGTCAGCAAGGATCTAGGATTTGATTGCTGTCCGAGGTTTACACTCATTGTCAAAAGCTGAGAGCTCTATTCCCCATTTGGCGACGCGTCCTGTGGCATCACTGTTGTTGATTATATCTCTCATGGGAGATGTGCTCACCACGGTAATTGGATGCTCCTGAAAGTAGTGTCGTAACTTATGGGATGCTAGAAAAACACCGTAAGCCAATTTTTGATAGTGCGGATACTGCTGTTTTGATTGTGTCAGGACCTCACTGAAAAAGTAAGTCGGACGCTGCACCAGGTGTTCCTGATTTTCCTCTGGTCTCTCCACCACCATGACAATACTAATGACCTTATTTGTCGCAGCAAGATAGAGCAACAACGGTTCCTTAGGTTCTGGCGCTGCAAGGATAGGAGCAAATGAGAGTACTTTCTTCGGGTCTTGTAGTGCAGCTTCAGCTTCGTCAATCCAAACAAAATCCTTGGTCTTTTTCAGGAGTTTGTATAATGGTGCGACTCTTTCACCAATCTGGCTTACAAATCGACTAACCGTAGCGATGCAGCTAGTTAATCTTTGTACGTCCTTCAGAAGAGTTGGCCTGGAAATATTGAGTATAGCCTTGATTTTGTCTCGGTTCACCTCTATGCCTCCTTGAGACACGATGAAACCTAAAAATTTTCCGGCTGGTATTCCAAAGAAGCATTTCTTTGGGTTAAGCATGATGTTGTATTTTCGTAGATTGGCAAATGTTTCCTCCAAGTCGGAAATCAGTGTTTCCTTCTTTTTGGACATCACCGCAATATCATCCATGTATGCATGTACGTTGCGTCCGAGTTGGTCATGGAGGCAACGCTGCATCGTGCGCTGGTACGTAGCTCCTGTGTTCTTCAACCCAAAAGGCATCATAACAAAACAGAAGGTTCCGAAAGGGGTTGTAAATGAAGTTTTGACTTTGTCAGATTCCTTCATCCGGATTTGGTGATAGCCAGAATATGTGTCGAGAAAACAGAGGAGTACCGGGCCTGCCGTAGCATCGATAACTTGATCAATTCTAGGCAGAGCGAACAAATCTTTTGGACAAGCCTTGTTCAAGGCAGTATAATCAACACACATCCTTAAATCAGTGGTGTCCTTTTTAGGGACCATTACAGGATTGGTCGACCACTCAGTGTGGATGACCTCTTCTATGAATCCGGCTAACTCGATCCGTACTAGTTCCTTAGCTATTGCCTTATGCTTTTCATCGCCAAACCATCGTAGGGACTGTTTGACGGGTTTAGCGTTCGGGTTTACATTTAGAGAGTGCTCGGAAAGTTCCCTGGGTACTCCGGTCATGTCAGATGGCTGCCATGCGAAGATATCTTGATTTGCTTGGAGGAACTTGACGAGCGCGCTTTCCTATGCGCTACCTAGGCCTACGCCTATCTGGGTCACCTTGGAGGGGTCATCATCCTTCAACGGCGTCTTCTTCGTCTCTTCTGATGCCTTGAACTCCGGATTTGGCTTTGTCACCTCCTTCTTCGTTGCGGGCATCTCGGACGGATCTATGCTCTTCTTGATCTCCTGGTACTCCTGGCCGTGCAGCACGGCTTCAGCAAAGGCAACATTTCCATCCTCGCACTCTTGCGCTTTCTTCGGGTATCCCCTGATGGTGATCACGCTGTTGGGACCTGGAATTTTCATCATATTGTAAATGTAACACGGACAAGCCATAAAAGCCTAGTAAGCCGGACGTCCGAATATAGCGTGGTATGCTCTCTTGAACAGGACCACTTCGAAGGAAAGTGCCTCTGTCCTATAATTTGGAGTTCCAAAGGTAACATCCAAAGTAATCTCTCCCAGGGAATTAGCTTGTCTTCCTGGGACAACTCCGTGAAAGATCACAGACCTATGGTTTAGCTGGGTTTCCGAGATCTTCATTCGGTGTAGCATTTCGACATAGAGGATATTGATGCTGCTACCACCGTCCATGAGGGTCTTGGAGAAACCATAACCGTCAATGAGTGGATTGATGATTAAGGCGTATTTTCTTCGCCTGTGCAACTTAGGCGGATGATCAGCGCGGTCAAATGTGATTGCCACTTCCGACCAGTCCAGATATTGAGGGACAGCCGGAACTGTTGCGTTGAGCTCGTGAAGAACTGCTTTCTTGACCTTTGCTGGTTGAGATCCGAGGAAAGTGACGTAAGTGTCCTTCTTGGTGGGAAAAGTCTTCTTCCCTTCTGGCTTGAGATTTGAAGCATCAGCTTCCTCCATGTCGGAATCTTCCTTGGTCTCTTTGTCTTTTTCGGGATTTTTCTTTCCCTTCTTTCGCTTAGCTTTGTAGCCCACGGTGTCATCTCGTTTGATGTCGTCATTGAAACGACATTTAGCGTTGGTGTGGGACGAGCCCCCATTGGCATCTAGGTGACGCACACATGGGTTATTGGCAATTTCGGACCAAGAGTAGGTTTTGCCTGGTAGCCGTTCTCCTCTACCTTGGACCCTTGAAGTCCCACGACCACGCCCGCGGCCTCCGCCGCGTCCTCCTCGTCCTCCAGACCTAGAAATAGTAGTAACCACCGCTGTTTCCGCGTTGGGTTTTTCTTCTGAGGTATTTTTGTGCTTCATAGCTTGCTGCTTTGGTTGTCTTTCCGACCGAGGCATAGCTAGGACATTGAGTAATCCCTCTGCATCGTCGTCAGCATCTGCTTACTTACTAGCTGTTTCTATCATCTCTCCCAAATTAGTGACCTTGTCACACTTGAAGAGGTGATGTAATAGACCAATTGGGAGCCCTGCAATGAAAGCTTCAATCACGGTTTGATCGTTTACTCCTTCACAGGAGTTCTTGGTGTCGATCCATCATCCGAGGTAATCCCGGCAAGTTTCTCCGGCTTTCTGGGTGCAACGCTGTAGGTCTCCGGCCGAACAGGGCCTCCGATATGTGCCTTCGAAATTCCGAAAGAACGCACTTTGCATGTCATACTAGTTATGGATGGTGTTCTCCAGAATTTCATTGAGCCATGATCGCGCTGTCTTCTGCAACATAAGTGGGAGATATCAGGTTGCAACCAGGCTGTTTCCGCCTTTGGCAATGCAGCAAGCTTGGAAAAAATCCGGTAGCTAAGTATCTGGCCGAGCAATGCCGTCGTAGGCTTGGATATGCCTTGAGATAGCAAATCCTTCCGGGAATCTTGTAGCTCTGATGCGTGGTCCGAAGCACTTTGGGCCCACGTATATATCATCGTTTTCGTAGCGCCGCGCCTCTATATTGGAATTGATCATGTGCCTTGTGTCGTTCGGGGATAGAGATCGTCCCGAATACCGGCTGTGGCTGCGGTGCCTTGGAGCCGGACTTCGGCTTCTGCCACCACCTCCTCTGCCATGCCGTCCTCCATGTCCCCGTTGGGAGCCGTTGTGATGACTGCTTGGTGGAGAAGGTGGAGCAGCTGGGTAGTTTCCGGCTGATCGCCGGCCTTCGTCCGGAGCGTCATTATTCTGGTTCTGGGGAGGGTCTTGGCTATGACGAGCCCCCTGCCGGCTTGTACCAGCGTGGTTTCCGTCGTTCCTTCGTCCGTCGTTCCCAACATGGTGAGGCTCAGCCGGACGGCTTGCATGTCTAGGAGGTGGCATTTTTTGACGATCCTCCTCCCGACGTTTCTCTCTATCTTCTCCCCTTCGGTCGTTCGACTCTCGTTGGGGAGGATTCCTCGGATATAGTGTAGCAATGGCCTCTTGCTCGGCCGCTGGAGCGACGTTGCTCCAGTCACGTGCGGTTCTGTGATGCTGTCATGACGACCCGGTTCTGGAGTCGTTATCTTCCCGTCGGTCGGAACGGTGACGCTGTTCCGGAACGCGCTGGGGCCTTATATCATTCCTGGCTGAGTCCGTGTGACATTGGTCGGATTTCGAGACCAGTTTTCCACTTCCGGATTTCGCAGCCATCTGTTGCTCCAAACCCTTGGTGAGTAGCTTGATGCCCAATCGAACCTGTTCTGGGTGGGTTATTTGACAGGATATCTCGCGCTGCGACAGTGTTCTGTACCGGCCTTGGGTACACCAGATCTCCTTTACTGTCGAGACGAGGCATCCCTAGATCTCCTTCAAAGAGGACCCTGTTCACTTCCGGAAACTTATCATCACCTATGTAACGTTTCTAGGTCTTCTGATGCAACCGAGACATGTAATCCTTAGTTGCCATGCGTTTCTTTTCCCCCTCGATGTTTTTGGCTTCATCGAGGAGTTGTTGACGACGCGCTTCTAGGGCTTGGGCCCTTTCGTCCAGCTCTTCTACAGTAAGTTCTGCAGCTCCATCCGAGTCTTCTTCGTATTCTTCAGCAATCACCTCCTCTGTCAAAGGGTCTTTTGCTGGGGTCTTGTTCTTCTTCTTTGCCTTCTTGGCAGCGTCGGTAGAAAATACGGCTTTGGGTCCATTTCCTAGAGTCAAGCTCTGATCGGTACTTTCGGACATCTGGGCCTCGGGATTATCTCCGACGTCCATGTCATCCTGCGCTTTGGGAGAGTGTTCCCCGGATCCTTCATCCATGGCTTCTCCTTTTTCTGCAGCTTTGGAGTTATACTCCTCTTCATACTTCGCGGAGAACTTTCGGAAATCTACTAACGTCATCGATTCATCCGAGGATGTGGGTACGTCGGCGTTTGTTCCAATTGCCTCCAACACAGAGTCGGTGTTTTCTCCAGCATCGGTAGAGCCGGATCCGGATCCCACGTATCCGATGAAGTGCGACGCGTGCTTCCTTAGGTACCTGCGGCTTTCACGATCAGCCATGTCAAAACTTTTGATGGTCTCGAGAATTGCATCTGCGTTTTCGCCTTGCAGTATCATGCGTCTCAATGTATACCTCAGGAAAGGCCTGTCTGTCCCGGTGTCATCAGAGCTGGAATCAGTGTCATTGACTAGATCCTCCTGAACTTTGACTTCCACGGGTGGGTTGATCTGGGATCCAGCTTCTCCAGGGAGATCTGCTCCAGATTCGACTTGGACCGCTAGGTCTTCTTCAGGCTCGGATTTCTCCACTATCTCCGCAACTGGTGTGGGTTGGGTGGGATTATTGGTTTCTGAGATCCGGAACTCTGCCGCCTCCACGGACAAAGGGGACCCAAAAGATTCTTCTACCTCTATCATCACCGGTGGGGTGGGTTAGGCAGGTTCAGCGAAACCGATGTAAACATCGATCTCACCAAAAGACATGATTGTGTAGGCAGTCACGACCTCTCTATCCAGAATCCAAGTCTCGTCGAGAACGATGAGAGGGACGTCGCTGGCATAGAGGATGCGATCGACGGCGATAGTCTCGCCGATTCCGATTCTTGCAGATTCCGCCTGGAACGCAGATCCGAGCTCACTAGCCCCATGGTGGGCGCCAACTGTCGCCGGATTGATGACAAGTACGCCATGAGGGGATCCTCGAGGCGTGCGGAAGAGAGGGGTGTCAGACATATGGTATTCGGGGATGGTGAGCACACAAGTTTACCCAGGTTCGAATCCGCTGGCTTTGGACGGATCCTACTCCTGCTAGCAATCCAGTAATACAGCACAGCCGGAATATGGGTTACAAGGGTTTCTCCTGTGCAAGTTGAGTTTGTAGACTATTGAGGTGTTTAGAGTGTTGCCCTAAAGGCTCTCCCTAGGACGGCTTATATAGATATCCGGCCTAGGGTTTATAGGAGAGATCTATCCGGCTATGACTAAGAGTTGCTTACAGTACATCTTGAACTACAAGTAACATTATGGGCCTAAGTCGGTAAGTCTTTTGGGCCTTCCCGTAGCCGGATTGGACTCCGTCTTTCTCCCTGACTGGGCCGCCCGTGAAGCAAAGCTCTAACCCGAAGTGGGCCACCCTGGTCAGTGAGGAACTGTGAGGATACCCGGAAAGTATATCCCCAACAGGTCATGTTGGCATCTCGGGCATCCCATTCTCTAGATACCTGCTGGATTACCAGATCTGAATCCCCAAAGGAGAGGATCAGAAGAATGTTGGTTTCTTTGGCAAGCTAGAGGCCGTGTGCTAGTTCTTCGCATTCGTCCACACTATTTGAGGTGGTGAAGTGGATATGGAGCATGTACTCCAGAAAGTCTCCCTTGGGCGAGGTGAGCACAATGCCGGCTCCCAAGCCCCCACTCATCTTCGAGTCGTCGAAGTGCATCTTCCAATGGTCCAAATCAGGAGTCAGTGGCATATACTAGGTCTCGGCCCAGTCGACCAGGAAGTCCGCTAGCACTTGTGACTTGATGGTGATCCTTGGCTCGTACTGGATGGAGTAGGAGGCTAGCTTGATGTCCCATTTGGTCACTTGGCCAGTGGCATCCTTGTTGCTGATGATCTCCAAGAGGGGAGCGGTGCACACCACCTTAATCTGATGCTCTTGGAAGTAGTGCTTGAGATTCTTGCATGCCAAGTACACACGATAGCACATCTTCTGGTAATGCGGGTAGTTCTTCTTAGAGAAGGAGAGCACTTCGCTTAGGTAGTAGATGTGCCTCTAAACCGGCTAGGACTTGCCTTTGTCGTGGCGCTCCACCACCAAGAGGAAACTGACGACCCGGTTGATTTCTTCTATATAGAGCAACATCAGCTCATTCTCAGCCGGCGTGGCCAACAAAAGTGCTTTGGATAGGTTTGCTTGAGGTCATGGAATGCGGCATCCCCCTGCGCGGTCTAGGTGAACTTGTTCGTCTTCTTCATCAGCTAGTAGAATAGAAGTGCTTTCTTGCCCAACCGGCTGACGAACCGGTTGCTGGAGGCCAAGCAATCGGTGGACTTCTGGATGCTGAGCAAGCTCATCGGTGGCCGCGCTCTTCTCCAGATTCGCCTCGATCCCTCACTGGGAAACAATTTTAGGAGGAGCTACCCAGTTGGAATGTCGAAGACGCACTTCTTTGGGTTCAACTTCATCTAGTACCGACGGAGGTTTGCGAATGTCTCACGTTGGTCATCGAGGAGGGTGTGCTTCTCCTTCATCTTGGTCATGACATCATCAACATAGGCATGCACATTCCTGCCGATTTGTGAGTGCAAGTATTTCTTCATGCAACACTGATAGGAGGCACCTGCATTTTTCAAGCCTAACAGCATGGTCACGTAGCAATAAGCCCCGTACGGCATAATAAACGATGTCTTTATCTAATGAACTGGATTTAACCGGATATGATTGTACCCAGAATAACAATCAAGAAATGATAATAGGTCATAGTCGAGTGTGGAATCAATGAATTGATCGATACGTGGCAAAGAAAAGGGGTCTTTTGGACACGCCTTGTTTAGGCTGATGTAGTCGATACACATGCACCAGGTCTTGTTCTTCAACACCAGGACTGGGTTAGCCAACCAGTTCGGGTGGTACACTTCCACAATGAACCTGGCTATGAGGAGCCGGGTGATCTCATCACCGATGATCTTTCTCTTGTCCTTCGTGAAATGGCGGAGGGGTTGCTTGACTTGCTTGGCATTTGACCGCACATGGAGTGAGTGCTCGACGAAATCCCTCGAGACACATGGCATATCTTTTGTAGACCATGCAAAGATGTCCTGATTCTCATGGAGGAAGTCGATGAACGTGCTTTCCTATTTATTGTCGAGGCTGGCGCCAATAGTGACGCACTTGGGTGGCTCAGAAGGGTCAAGCCGGATCTTCTTCGTCTCCTTGGATGGCTAGAAATCCATGTCTCTAGTAGGATTCATGCCAATCGGCACTCCTACTAGGCGATGCCATATTGTGCATGATCTCACGCTTCTCCGTGGCGATGACCAGGGACTCGGCTATATTTAAGCCTTCATCTGTGCACTCCATCGGCAGCTTCTAGTAGCTGGAGATGATGATCACATCATTCGTCCTTGGTAGCTTTATCTGGAGGTATGCGTAGTGGGCAGTGGCCATGAACTTTGCGAGGGCGGGGTGCTCGAGGAGAGCATGGTATGTGCTAATCAGGTCCACCACTTCAAACCAAATCGGCTCACGGCAAATGTTCTCCTCGGAGCCGAATATGACATCTAACCGGATCTGCAGGTTGTGCTCCCGGATACCCAACTTCTCCATGGTAGCATGGTAGAGCAGGTTGAGGCTTTTTCCACTATCAATGAGGACGCGCAAGAAGAGCCATGTACACTCATTGGAGACGAGGAGGGGGTCGAGCACCATTGCGTAACCTCCCGGATTCAGCAAGAGAGCTGGCTGATCCTCACGACACCAAGTGATCGGAGTCTCAGACCAGTTCAAGTACTGGGGGACTGTAGGAACAATGGCGTTCACCTCCGCTATGCACTGCCGCCAGCTAAGCTTGCCATACGGCTCAAAGACAAAGATATGGTAGTTGGCCTGTTATTGTGGGTTGCCAATGTTGTTGTTGTTGGCTGCCTTAGCCGGTGGTGGACGTCCACCGGGAGGGGGCGGGGAGGATGGGGTAATCCAGTGAGCTCCTTGATGTGCCGGGTCCAGCTGCACTACAGGGTGGTGTGCATAGCTGGCTTTAAGGGGACACTATGGTACTTGTGTGGCCTGTCGAAGATTTGCTTGAAGGTGAACTTGGACTTCCAGTGCTCTCTGGATTTCTACCTCAGGATGTCGTCTCTAGTCGGCGCACCCTCCACATCGTTGACTTGCCTCAAGTGATACTAAGGGTCTTGCTACTTAGCCGGGCGCTCGCCCTGGTAGCGGCAGTCATTGTTCAGCCGCATGGAGGAGCCTTCATTTTCAACATGGTCGTTTGGTCTATCGCAGGTAGGCTTGGTGGGAACTAGCCGCCCATCAGCATTCACCTAGAGGGGTTTCTTCATCGCCAAATCGGCCATGGCTCACTGTTTAGCGATGGTCATAAGCTCCTCCATGGTATTTGGCTCGTTGCATAGAAGCCTGGTGACGCATGGTGCCCTCGCGGCATCCCTCGATGAAGAAGCTGATTCTTGGCTTTCCACCACCCCCTCGTAGGAGTTATGCAGCTCACTTAGCGAGGGTACTCGTGATCTGACTCACGGTCCACTGGATGCACAGGGCTAGGTCGCGAGGCCGACCTAGACGCTTGTAGGTGCCGATGAAGTTGCAGACGAAGACCTTCTCGAAATCTAGCTAGGCGTTGATGCTGTTGGGTGTGAGGTTATTGAGCCAGGTCCTAGCTAAAGCCATCAACATGAGGGGTACATAGCGCATGACCACGCGCTTATTGACATGGGAAATTCTGAATAAGGTAGCATAGCCGGTTAACCAGATCTTAGGCTTCATGCTATTGTCGTACTTGGGAGTGTCCCGAGGTAGGGTGAACTTGTCAAGGAATGAGTCGTTCCAGATACGCGGCCCGAAACAAACCAGTCCAGTAGAATCCTCTTCATCCGTGATGCAAGCCTACATCAGGAGGTCAATGCGATCCCACGGATCTGACTCAACCGGGTTGTGTACCTCCACCTGACTTGAGAGGCAGGAGCGGGGAGATTCCCCCCTCCGGCTGGCGGGGATCCTCCATCTGGCTTGCTGGTCACCACACCCAGCTCGTGACGGGGCTACCTCTTGTAGACTGAGTCACGATGCTTGTTACGGGGCTTGCCTCCGTGAGGAGAGGAGGACTGCTAGGTCTAACAGGGTTCATTCCGGCTGCCTATAGGCGGCTGTTTCCCCTAGTTCTGCTGCTAGTCGCTAATACGTCCATTTTGCATCACTATTCTATGTCATAATTCACTATTATTTATTGATATATTTCATATTGAGAGGTGATACTTATGTTATTTGATCTGTTTTTGCATGGTTGATGACTTTTGGAGTATGGACCGCTGCAGTCAGGATTCTGATGGAAAAGGTGCTGTTTGGAGGCAAAATTCGCGAAGATCCGAAAATCCGGGAAAATATACGAAAAATCCTATTTTTCCAGAAGACGAAGGATGCCAGAAGGAGGAGTGGATATGGGCCACAGGGGGCCCACACCACCCCGTGGCGCGAGCCACCCTAGGCCGCGCCACCAGTTGGTGTGGCCGCCCTGGCCCACCTATGGCTCTCCCCTCTGGCGTATATATTCCTCCCGAAACCCTAAGACTCAGGGAGCGACCACAGAAAGATTCCACCACCTCTGCGGGGCGGAAAACACCGAGAGAGAAAGATCTCTCCGGCAGACAGATTTCTGCCAGGGGAATTCCTGCCCGGAGAGGGGAGATCGTCGCCATCAACACCACCATCAAGCTGGACTTCATCGGGATCATCATCAGCATCACCACCATCATCATCATCAGCACCCTCATCACCATCTCCATATTGTTGCAACAATTGAGTTGAATATTGCATAGTTCTTAGGGGAAACTTTCCCGGTGTTGATTACTCTTTGTAGTTGATGCTATTGAGTGAACCATTGAATTATTGTTTATGTTCAGATTGTTATACATCATTATTTCATCTCTGATCATGATCCATATGATGTCTTGTGAGTAGTTCGTCTTGTTCTTGAGCACATGGGAGAAGTCATGTTGTTAGTACTGGAATTGTGTTGAGAAAGATTCAATAGTTTGATATTTAAGTTGTGGTGTACTTCTTCTAGTGGTGTCATGTGAACGTCGACTACATGACACTTCATCTATATGGGCCTAGGGGAATGCATTGTGTATTTGTCTACTAATCGTAGGGGTTGCTGGAGTGACAGAACCCTGAACCCCCGTTAGGAAACCATTGCACAAGAGACGTAAGGGTCTTAGAGTTTAAAGCTGTGGTTAGGTTTCTACCTTAATTAATTTCTTGTACTTACAGATGTTTGCAAGGGGTATAATCACAAGTATGTATTAGTCCTAGGAAGGTCGGTACATTAGCATAGGTTCACCCACACAACACTTAGCAAGCTAAAGAAGATTAATCAACTATATGAAGCGAAAGCACTTGACAATCTTCCCATGTGTCCTCGAGAACATGTGGTCATCTTAAGAAATACAACCGGCTTGTCCTTTGCTGCATAAAGGATTGGGCCACTTGCTACATTTATTCCTATTGTCTTTTATTTACTCGTACTTTATTTACTTGCTTTATCAAAAACCCCTAAAAATCTGTTTGCTAAGTATTTGCAGAGAATTCCTGCTCCTCGTTGGGTTCGACACACTTACTTATCGAAAATACTACGATACACCCCCTATACTTGTGGGTCATCAAGACTATTTTCTGGCACCATTGCCCTGGAGTGAAGTGCTATTGGAGAGCGGAACCGGTAAAGGAAACTTCTACTGTGAGTATTGTTTATTTCTGTTAGTTGCTTTATTTTCGTTATGGATAATTCGTTGAGTTTCTTATTTGGTAATGCTACTACCACCGCTAAGGTAGTAGATGAACCACCACCTGCTGAGAATGATGCTTTTAAAATACTTACAAGTATTATTGATTGTGTTATGGATAACTACTATGTTGGGGATGGAACTGTCCATCCCGGTGATCATTTGCTCTTTATACACGAATTATGCGGGTTGTTCAAGTGTGCAGGTATTACTACAGATCAAGTTAAGAAGAAGTTATTCTCATTATCACTGAAAGGAAGATCCGAGGAATGGTATAAGCTACTGAAGAATGGTCAAGCTCTTGAATGGGAGGAAATAGTACCTCTCTTTTATTGAAAATTTTATCCTCCTAGTGAGATTCATAAAGATCGGAATCAAATATTCAACTTTTGGCCTCTTGATGGAGAGAGTACAGCTCAAGCTTGGGGGAGATTGAAGTTAGTAATGCTCAAATGTCCCATTCATGAGCTCCCCAACAATATTATTATCAATAACTTTTATGCAAGGCTCCCTCTACATGATAAGGATTTATTGGATGCTTCTTGTACTGGATCATTCACTCGCATGGAAGAAGAAGCTAAATGGGATCTTCTGGACCATATTCAAGACAATGCTGAAGCTTGGGAGAATGACAAAGGTAGAAAGTCAGGTATAAATTATGATTATGAATGCATTGAATCTTTTATGGGAACTGATGACTTTCAAAATATTAAAAATGCTTATGGTCTAGACTCTCAAGCTATTGCTTCTTATTTTAAGGCTTTTGCTTCCTACATTGAAGTGCCTAAAAAGAAGTGGAATAAGTATCATGAACCTTATAAAGATGTTGCTAAGAGTGTTCCTGCAAGAAATACTGAAGTTTATACTGCGAATCATGTTTTACCTGAGCCTTATATTGAGAAAATGCCTTTCCCAGTTAAGATAAAGGAGCATTCTATGATAGCTAGTATGGTTAATGAAAGTATAAGTAAAACAGTTGAACCTGATAAACAAATGGTTGATGAACCTATAATAGCGAATGTGAAAGACTTTGTCACTAAATATGTAGAAGAGGGACACACTATCCTTTGTAAGGATACCTCTAATATTATTTCACAAAGTAGTGTTATGAGAGCTAGTATTCCTATGTTTTCTATTAGAATAAGTGATCATTTTTACGATGGTCCTTGTGATAGTTATATTATTAAGTTTATGCATGATACTGAAAGTTACTATGAGAGAGGGAAAAGTGTTCTTATGTGTCTCAATAATATCAAGTTTCCTTGTTTTATGTTGAAAGTTTTTATGGTGCACTTCTTTTGCCTTCCTATGCTTGTAGCCTCTGGTTTCAACAACTTGTTTGTTTACAAAATTCCCTTGCATAGGAAGTGGGTTAGACTTAAATGTGTGTATTTTTGCTTCTTAATGCTCTCTTTCACCTCAATTCATATTCTTATGTGAGCATCTTTGAAATCATCATGCCCATCTTAATGGCTATAAAGAAAGAGCTTTTTGGGAGACAACCAATTTATTTTTGCTTTTAGCTTTTTTTGTTTCTTTGAGTCTTGGAAGTTATTACTTTGGTAATAACCTCTCCTTATCCTTTTGTTTGGTTTTTGTGTCAAGATCAACCCCTAATGAGAGAGAAGTAATATTTGGGGAAGTTGCTTTCCCGAAGCAGATTTTTGTGCTTCCCCATAAAATTTCGCGAGAGATCTCTATATGTCGGATTGAGCTGTATTTTTTGTGCTTCTTCCCCAGGTTGTTATTTAACTTTCGTTAGTCTTGCACTTTTTGATTTGAGCAAAATAAGATTTTCGAAAAATTGATCTTTACCTACTGGTCTGTTTTGATAGATTTTGCCATTCTTGTATTTGCTTCTTAAAATGATTTCCTATTTGGATTCTTTTTGGGTTTTCGGAAGGAGTTGCTACAGTAGCTTATGCTTTGATGGTTTTCAGTTGAAACTGAACTTAAAAGGTTTTATCGCTTCACTTATACTAATGTCGCTAATAAGAACTGTGTGAACTTTTGTGTGAAAGAAATTTCCAGGTAGTGGAGACAATGGTGTAATAAGGAAGTGAAAGGTTGTATGACTCAAGTAATAAGTGTATGAAGATAAAGATTGATGTTATTCAAGTGGTGACTACGGAAGAATCTACTGGATACCAAATTCAGAGACCTGCAAAGTCTGTTTTCAAATAGGTAACGGTTCTGGTAAGAAAAGCTCCGCGAAAATACTATCCAACTATATTTTTGCAATTTTTAGTCAATAAGGAAAGTTATGAACGAAAGAGGGACGGAAATGGAGCCAGGGTGGCTCACACCACCCTGTGGCGCGGGCCTTCCCCAGGCCGTGCCACCAGGTGGTGTGTCCACTCCGGACTCCATCTCCGACTCGTTTTCTCCAAGTACCTTCCTTTTGTTGTGAAACTTCGTAATATATAATCCCTCGGATCTTCCGAGGTTCGTATATCGTGTTTTCATTTCGATCTATTTATGCCAGGAACCATCTTTGAAAGATTAGAAGCGCAATGGTGTCCGCCAAGGATAAATGAAAGGATCCTATGGAGGAAGATCTCTAAGACCCCGGGCAATAGAAGGAGATCAAGAGCAAAGATGAAGAGGAGCCAAAGCACACTGGCACTACCATTGCAAGCATTGGAGTGGTGGCAAACCTTCTAGGTCAATTGGAGGGAAGCCTCTTCATCACTGTTCAGATCCATGGTCACTTCCTCTGCGCGTCAAGAATCCTTTCCATACCCTTATCCATGAGCATCGATACCAGAATATGCCCAAGGAGAAATTACCCTCCAATTGGGATTTGCCCCGTTCTAGCCATGCAGGAAAAGAAGACTTCAAGGAGGTAGAGTGGGGAAAGAATCGCAAGAGCTGGGATTCTCAACCCGACATGATCATGAGCCGCATTGAGCAAAACTCACAACTTATTCGTAATCTCACCTTCGAGATTGAGGACTTGGGGAAATTGGTCAAAAATCTCATTGATAGGATACCACCACCACCAAAGGAGTAATTCGTCATCAGGTTTGGCATCCCCTTGGTTTGTTCCAAGCTTGGGGGAGCGCCGCGGTATCACATCACTATATTCTATCTTTTTACCTTTTTAGTAGAGTCATATCATGAATAGAGAAGTTATCATGTAGGATGGTTTGCATTATGGAAGTGTCCCCTCTCTCGTTAGATATGTATCCTTTGGTCCGAGTTGCCGTTATGGAATATTAATGAGAAGTTCTATCATTTACTCTTTTGCATATCTTATATTAGTTTTCAATTCGTGGTTATATGATTGATCTTGTTATTAGTATTGGTATCACTTTGGGATCATTGGGTTAATGTAGTTGGTTTTGGCAAACCTGGCTCGGTCAGTAGCAACACTATTTTTTTGAGAGTTGAATGAAAAGTTAAATGTACTCTAAAGAAAAAATAATTTCATGATCTTTCTTTCTTGATTTGCTCATAAGTCTAGTATTCTCTAGTTAAGATCTTTTGTGCTTCCAAGGAAGATTCCATGTTTGTTTTTATCACTTGTATGTTTGTTTGTTTCCTTCAACTCTTATACTTGCTTCCCAGCCTTGCTAGCCAAAAACCTGTAATGAGAGGGAATACTTCTCGTGCATCCATTCCTTAAACCAAAACCTCTGACATTTGTATCCACCATACCTACCTATTAGCATTATTGCTATTCCAAGTAAATTCTTGTTTTTTTATCTACCTTCCAAATTAAACTTGTTATGTGAAAAACCTGCCGTGCCGTCAGGTGTGCCACCAGCTCAAGTCAGAAAAAAAATCTTTCTTTTAGATTCCTGGTATTCTATAACTCTTTTCCACACTAAATTACTAATTTTTTTCTTGGTCATTGAGATTCGTGGATAATTTAGAGTAATATTTAGGGATAGATCGTATCTCTTATTTTTTTATCACCTCGAACTAATCGAAATGATTGAAGTTTTTCTATTTGGAATCGTCTTAGGCCTAATTCCTGTCTCCCGATTCTCTTTTTTTTCTAGTTCGCACTGCTCTTTCTCTCGAAATTGCAAAACAGAAGTCCCCTAGCCCCAGGAGTAGTAAGCCCGAACCGAAAAGTAGAGAGGCAGTGTCAGCCAGCGACACACCAAACAGAAACCTGCTTTCTGAGCCATAGATTGCGAGATCCTTGCTGCTGTAGAAAAAAGAGTAAGACGATCGGGCAGAACGAATGGTCATGCCAATGGCTTAGCTTAAGTGAAAGACGGATACCAATGAAAAGCCAAGAAGTCAAAGCGGAGAAGGAGTGACTTGGGGGAAGGGAACCAAGTTCTCGAAACTTGGTTTAGTATTCAGGTTCTTCTCTTCCAGCCCCCGGGCCCCTCTCTGATAAGGAAAGTTTTCAAAACGAAAAGAAAATGACAAATCTGGTTCGATGGCTCTTCTCCACGTGGTTCGAATCCACGAGCCTGCTGATCTTTCCGATATCAGGATTGGGAATAGAATAAAAAAGGTCACCGCTGACATAGAAGTTTTGAAAAAGAGAGGCAATTCGTTGTTGATTATTTCTAGTTTCTCATACCTATCCCGTTTTTGTATTTGATGCAACCAATTCAATTCATACCTCTTGGATGTGTTTCTACTGTGGAGAAGCAAAGGGGGGCCTACCGATCTGTCTTATCAACCGGAAGCAAAGGCTTTTCAGCGCTTGGTACTCGGACCTCGGCTCGAGGCATTTTCTCTACCCCTTCTTACCCGTCTAAATAGTGTAGCGAGGGACTGGATATAATTTCCTATTTGGATACCAAACCACGATCAAAGGTTGTAGCTAACGGCTTTCGAGTTAAAGCGCACTAATACGATACGAACTTTCTTCCATAGGCCGATATGCTCATACTAAGTGCTGTAATCTCTCATTCATGCGCATTAAGGAAATTAATTGTAAAGAAGAAAGTCAAACGCTCTACGCCTCGTCGAATAAGAGTGTTTCCGGATCATATCTATTCTTCTCGGGTACTCTTTCTCTGGTCGGAGGACCGACCTGGGTTTTCACGAGCGTAGGCGGAAGTCTGTCTTTTTCAATGGATAAGAAGCTCGACGAAGAGCTTCCCTTGCCTTTAGGCTTACGGAAAACCAAAAGGCATATATGACCAGCTCAGCCCAATGTAAGTGATTTGAAACGGACGTTTCTTTAGAATTCGATTAAGAATAAGAACATAGACCGGCTTCTAGAAAAAGAGACGTGAGTGTTCCTCAAGCTTAGCAACTGAAGATCTTCACAAGATGGATAAAGCTTAATTTACAAGGATAAGAGGAGAAGACCCATTCTCAAATGAAGATGGATTAGCAAAAGAGAAATCCTGCCCAGACCCACGTTTCCATGATATGTTGCAATTCAATACTTATCATTCAGTATACTCCAACAAGAAACAGGTTCAGCACAGATGGGCAGATTGTTGATTGATTCCATAGTAGGTTTCTTAGTTCATCAGGTGTGCTCGTGCCTGAAATGCTTTGAACAAGTGGACCTCGCTTCTGAATATTTTGACTCTTCCATGCTGTGTCTCAGGAACCTTTTCAATACGGTCCGGATTGCTAGCTCCCGAAGAGATCCAGTGGAGACGGGTGGGCATGTAGCTCAGAGGATTAGAGCACGTGGCTACGAACCACGGTGTCGGGGGTTCGAATCCCTCCTCGCCCACAGCCTTCCAAAGGGGGAAGGGCCTTTACACGGAGAAGCTGACAGAAGGAAAAAGACAAAAACTAACAAACAGAGTGCTGGCTCAGTTGAACAAAAAAACTAGGCGTCTTTACATCAGATGGTTTGGTGTTTTGATGATCCCTACTTTATTGACCGCAACTTCTGTATTTATTATCGCATGAAGCCGCATGGCAAATAGAAATGGTAAGCCTCGGGGGAAGACTCACCACACACAAACCTGTCCAGGTGCAGGTAGTCCGCATCTTCACAGACATGTCTATTTCACCGAGCCTCTCTCCGAGACAGTGCCCAGATCGTTACGCCTTTCGTGCGGGTCGGAACTTACCCGACAAGGAATTTCGCTACCTTAGGACCGTTATAGTTACGGCCGCCGTTCACCGGGGCTTCGGTCGCCGGTGGCCTATCGAGTTCCGCTAAGACCTCTTTGACTTATTACGCCTTAACCTACCTGGTACTAGGACTCATTGTGGAAATCCCATAGGCGTGAAGAAAGAGTGGACACAATAAAAAAAAAGCCATACCCTACATAACTTAACTCTTCCTGGTTCAGGGTTTTCTGTTTCCATTGAGTGAGTGGAAAAAAGAACATAGAGAGGTGCTTAGCAACAGTCGGACAAGTGGGTAATGTTGGGGTTAACCAAAAAAGTTTGGGTAGAGCCGGATCTAAGTGTTGGCTAGGCAAACGACCCGTAGTAAGAGGGGTAGTTATGAACCCTGTGGACCACCCCCATGGGGATAAAGAAGAACGGCCTTCTAAGCACATTGACAGCTTATCATTTCTCGTACGCTATGACCCTTGGAATCGCTGGATGGCGGGGAGTGGGACGGTTAAGAGAAATTCTAGATAATGTTTCCTACCCTGAAATTTTTTTGTCTTTCCGGAATGCTAAGGAGAAGAAGAGGATTGAGTCAAAAGAAAAAGCTATTTTGGAGTTTTATCAACAATTTGCTTGCGTAGGTGGAGACCTGGTATTTTCGGAGTCCTTATGTGAGGAATTACAAAAGAAATTTTTCGGGTAGCTTCTGCTATCTTTTTTTCCATTTGGATTTTTTTTGCTCCTAATGTTTTGGGGCATCCCGACAATTATATACCTGCTAATCCGATGCCCACCCCCTCCATCCGCGTGTCTCCTTCTAGTGCGGCTAAAGCTGAAGATCCACCATCCAATTTAGGCATTGGGCAGAACTCTCTCAATCCAGGAACTAGCTCCTATCTCGATGATTCCATTTCTCTTTTTCAGGGCTACTACGGTACCTTTTGCCCAGCCAGAGCCTATAATCCATTATTGAAGATCTGACCGTCGCTACGAGACTTCAGTTCAACTCGCGGGTGATCCCTTTTATAAGAACCAGTTGCACTCTGGTCGAGTAAGAGTCAAGGGCAGCTAGATCAATGCCTGCAGATCCCGGTAATGGGGTCGGATGGAATGTTTTGATTTCCCATGGGTTTCGAAAAGGGAGAGGAGTCATCCCCTTTTTCGCTCATGTTCCAAATGAAATCGAATTCAGTTAAGATAGGGTAAATTAAGATAGCAATTTATGAGCCGTATGAGGTAGGAAACTCTCAAGTACGGTTCTAAGGGAAGGAACTGCCTATTCTGACCGAGGAGAACACGCCATTCTACAGGGTGATTCGGAAATTGCAGAAGCTTGGTTTGATCAAGCTGCTGAGTATTGGAAACAAGCTATCGCGCTTACTCCGGGAAATTATATTGAAGCACAGAACTGGTTGAAGATTACGAAGCGCTTTGAATTTGAATAAGGGCACGCTCCTTATTTTTCATAAAATGGGTGGTTTGGTTATTGATCCATTAATCCAATAAATTAGGTCGTAAGATCGAATCAAGAATTTTATTATATCCCTTTCTTCTACCTTCTATTTTATATGATATTTCAAAAGGATAAACCATAGGGATAGGGTCCAGAATAGAAGTAATAAAGTGAATAAAAAGAAAAAATAGTGGCAATATAAATATTGCTAATATATCAGGACTGTCTTATTGATAATTCTAATGAGTTATCCTGGAATTTAGAATAAAATAAAAAACCCTATATTATGCTCAAGGAAAGTAGATGTATATAGGAGCTTATACCTTCAAAAAAAAAATACACCAGTTTCTTAAATTTCAATTTGTTTTTCTTACGTCGGGAAATATTTGTTTTTCAAGACAAACAGTGTCCGTTAGGCACCTAATCTTTATGTCATAATAGATCCGAACACTTGCCTCGCATTGACTTCAATATATAATTGCTCCCGTGAATAACTAAAAAAAATAGAAGAACGATAGATAGTAAAGAAAAGAACTAACCATAATATCTATCTTTCAAAATCTATCTTTCAAAGATTCACTAAAAAGACAGTTGGCGAGTCTCTTTGTATGTCTTGTCCGGAAAGAGGAGGACTTAATGATTATTCGTTCGCCGGAACCAGAAGTAAAAATTGTTGTGGATAGGGATCCTGTAAAAACATCTTTTGAAGAATGGGCCAGACCCAGCCATTTCTCAAGAACACTAGCTAAGGGCCCTGATACTACCACTTGGATCTGGAACCTACATGCTGATGCTCACGATTTCGATAGTCATACGGGTGATTTGGTGGAGATCTCTCGAAAAGTATTTAGTGCTCATTTCGGGCAACTCTCCATTATCTTTCTTTGGTTGAGTGGCATGTACTTTCATGGTGCCCGCTTTTCCAATTATGAAGCATGGCTAAGTGATCCTACTCACATTGGACCCAGTGCTCAGGTAGTTTGGCCTATAGTAGGGCAAGAAATATTGAATGGTGATGTAGGCGGGGGTTTCCGAGGAATCCAAATAACCTCTGGCTTTTTTCAGCTTTGGCGAGCATCTGGAATAACTAGTGAATTACAACTCTATTGTACTGCAATTGGTGCATTGATTTTTGCAGCGTTAATGCTTTTTGCTGGTTGGTTCCATTATCACAAAGCCGCTCCAAAATTAGCTTGGTTCCAAGATGTAGAATCCATGTTGAATCACCACTTAGCAGGATTATTAGGACTTGGGTCTCTTTCTTGGGCGGGACACCAAATCCATGTATCTTTACCAATTAATCAATTTCTTGACGCCGGGGTGGATCCTAAAGAGATACCACTTCCCCATGAATTTATCTTGAATCGTGACCTTTTGGCTCAACTTTATCCTAGTTTTGCCGAAGGAGCAACCCCCTTTTTCACCTTAAATTGGTCCAAATACGCAGAATTTCTGACTTTTCGCGGAGGACTCGATCCAGTAACCGGTGGTCTATGGCTGACCGATATTGCACACCATCATTTAGCTATTGCTATTCTTTTCCTAATCGCGGGTCATATGTATAGGACCAACTGGGGTATTGGCCATGGACTTAAAGATATTTTGGAAGCTCACAAGGGCCCATTTACAGGACAAGGCCATAAGGGTCTTTATGAAATCTTAACAACGTCATGGCATGCTCAATTATCTCTTAACTTAGCTATGCTAGGCTCTACAACCATTGTTGTAGCTCATCATATGTACTCTATGCCCCCCATCCATACCTAGCTACTGACTATGGTACACAACTTTCCTTGTTCACACACCACATGTGGATTGGCGGATTTCTAATAGTCGGTGCTGCTGCACATGCAGCAATTTTTATGGTAAGAGACTATGATCCAACTACTCGATACAACGATCTATTAGATCGCGTCCTTCACCGCGATGCAATCATATCCCACCTTAACTGGGTATGTATATTTCTAGGTTTTCACAGTTTTGGCTTGTACATTCATAATGATACCATGAGTGCTTTAGGCCGTCCGCAAGATATGTTTTCGGATACCGCCATACAATTACAACCTATCTTTGCTCAATGGGTACAAAATATCCATGCTACTGCGCCTGGCGTAACAGCTCCTGGTGCAACAACAAGTACTAGCTTAACGTGGGGAGGTGGCGAGTTAGTAGCAGTAGGCGGCAAAGTGGCTTTGTTACCTATTCCATTAGGAATTGCGTATTTTTTAGTCCATCACATTCATGCATTTACCATCCATGTGACTGTATTAATACTTTTGAAAGGTGTTTTATTTGCTCGCAGTTCCCGTTTGATACCCGATAAAGCAAATCTGGGTTTTCGCTTTCCTTGCGATGGGCCTGGGCGAGGGGGAACATGCCAAGTATCCGCCTGGGATCATGTTTTCTTAGGTTTATTCTGGATGTACAATGCAATTTCGGTAGTCATTTTCCATTTCAGTTGGAAAATGCAGTCGGATGTTTGGGGTACTATCAGTGATCAAGGGATGGTAACTCATATTACAGGGGGAAACTTTGCACAGAGTTCCATTACGATTAATGGGTGGCTTCGAGATTTCTTGTGGGCACAGGCATCGCAAGTCATTCAGTCTTATGGTTCCTCATTATCTGCATATGGTCTTTTTTTCTTAGGTGCTCATTTTGTCTGGGCCTTCAGTTTAATGTTTTTATTCAGCGGCCGTGGTTATTGGCAAGAACTCATTGAATATATCGTTTGGGCTCATAACAAATTAAAAGTTGCTCCTGCTACTCAGCCTAGAGCCTTGAGCATTATACAAGGACGTGCTGTAGGAGTAACCCATTACCTTCTGGGTGGAATTGCCACAACATGGGCATTCTTCTTAGCGAGAATTATTGCAGTAGGATAGTGGCTAGGAGGATTTGAAAGGCATTATGGAATTAAGATTTCCCAGGTTTAGCCAAGGCTTAGCTCAGGACCCCACTACTCGTCGTATTTGGTTTGGTATTGCTACCGCACATGATTTCGAAAGTCATGATGATATTACTGAAGAACGTCTTTATCAGAACATTTTTGCTTCTCACTTTGGGCAGTTAGCAATAATCTTTCTATGGACGTCCGGAAATTTGTTTCATGTAGCTTGGCAAGGAAATTTTGAATCATGGATACAGGATCCTTTACACGTAAGACCTATTGCTCATGCGATTTGGGATCCTCATTTTGGTCAACCCGCTGTGGAAGCCTTTACTCGAGGAGGTGCTGCTGGTCCAGTTAATATCGCCTATTCTGGAGTTTATCAGTGGTGGTATACAATAGGATTACGTACCAATGAGGATCTTTACACTGGAGCTCTTTTTCTATTATTTCTTTCTACGCTGTCCTTAGTAGCGGGTTGGTTACATCTACAACCCAAATGGAAACCAAGCCTTTCGTGGTTCAAAAACGCAGAATCTCGTCTCAATCATCATTTGTCAGGACTTTTCGGGGTAAGTTCTTTGGCTTGGACAGGGCATTTAGTGCATGTTGCTATTCCCGCATCCAGAGGGGAGTACGTTAGATGGAATAATTTCTTAGATGTATTACCGTATCCCCAGGGTTTGGGACCCCTTTTGACGGGTCAGTGGAATCTTTATGCCCAAAACCCTGATTCGAGTAATCATTTATTTGGTACCGCTCAAGGAGCGGGAACTGCCATTCTAACTCTTCTTGGGGGATTCCATCCACAAACACAAAGTTTGTGGCTGACCGATATTGCTCACCACCATTTAGCTATTGCATTTATTTTTCTCATTGCCGGTCACATGTATCGAACTAACTTCGGAATTGGGCACAGTATCAAAGATCTTTTAGAAGCGCATACTCCCCCGGGGGGTCGATTAGGGCGTGGGCATAAGGGCCTTTACGACACAATCAATAATTCGATTCATTTTCAATTAGGTCTTGCTCTAGCTTCTTTAGGGGTTATTACTTCCTTAGTAGCTCAACATATGTACTCTTTACCTGCTTATGCATTTATAGCACAAGACTTTACTACTCAAGCTGCTTTATATACACATCACCAATATATTGCAGGGTTCATTATGACAGGGGCTTTTGCTCATGGAGCTATTTTTTTCATTAGGGATTACAATCCGGAACAGAATGAGGATAATGTATTGGCAAGAATGTTAGATCATAAAGAAGCTATTATATCTCATTTAAGTTGGGCTAGCCTCTTTCTAGGATTCCATACCTTGGGCCTTTATGTTCATAACGACGTCATGCTTGCTTTTGGTACTCCAGAAAAGCAAATCTTGATCGAACCTATATTCGCCCAATGGATACAATCTGCTCATGGCAAGACGACGTATGGGTTCGATATACTCTTATCTTCAACGAATGGCCCCGCTTTCAATGCAGGTCGAAGCCTATGGTTGCCGGGGTGGTTGAATGCTGTTAATGAGAATAGTAATTCGCTTTTCTTAACAATAGGACCTGGGGATTTCTTGGTTCATCATGCTATTGCTCTAGGTTTGCATACAACTACATTGATTTTAGTAAAGGGCGCTTTAGATGCACGCGGTTCCAAATTAATGCCAGATAAAAAGGATTTTGGGTATAGTTTTCCTTGTGACGGCCCAGGGCGCGGTGGTACTTGTGATATTTCTGCTTGGGACGCCTTTTATTTGGCAGTTTTTTGGATGTTAAATACCATTGGATGGGTTACTTTTTATTGGCATTGGAAACATATCACATTATGGCAGGGCAACGTTTCACAATTTAATGAATCCTCCACTTATTTGATGGGATGGTTAAGAGATTACCTATGGTTAAACTCTTCACAACTTATCAATGGATATAATCCTTTTGGGATGAATAGTTTATCGGTATGGGCGTGGATGTTCTTATTTGGACATCTTGTTTGGGCTACTGGATTTATGTTCTTAATTTCCTGGCGTGGATATTGGCAGGAATTAATTGAGACTTTAGCATGGGCTCATGAACGTACACCTTTAGCTAATTTAATTCGCTGGAGAGATAAGCCCGTGGCTCTTTCCATTGTGCAAGCAAGATTGGTTGGATTAGCTCACTTTTCCGTGGGTTATATATTCACTTATGCAGCTTTCTTGATTGCCTCAACATCAGGTAAGTTTGGTTAATTTAGTTGGTTTTTTTTGTACTGTTACTGTATTCGCACCTAGTTCATTACTCTTGATAGATAGGGAGGATCCACCTTCTTAGATTTCTTTTTCTATTTATTTTTCCATCTAGGATTAGAACCATATACTTGGTAATAATAGAAACGGCACATTATGGCAAAAAAAAGTTTGATTCAGAGGGAGAAGAAGCGGCAGAAATTAGAACAGAAATATCATTTGATTCGTCAATCTTTAAAAAAAAAGATAAGAAGCAAAGTTTCTCCCTTGAGTTTGAGTGAAAAAACGAAAATGCAAGAAAAATTGCAATCCCTACCACGTAATAGTGCACCCACACGTCTTCATCGACGCTGTTTTTTGACCGGAAGACCTAGAGCTAACTACCGAGACTTTGGGCTATCCGGGCACGTACTTCGAGAAATGGTTTATGAATGTTTGTTACCGGGTGCAACAAGATCCAGTTGGTAAGGATAAAATACCCTTTCCTATTTGTATGGATTTCTGGAATTGATGATCATAGAAGAGCCCTCTTTACCATTCTCTATAAATGGACTATTCTATTTGTATAGATATGGTAGAGGGGCGTATCCAACCCTCTTTTATCCACTAGTTCCCCCTCTTTAGTTTAAGAGGGTAGAGCAGCTTGGTAGCTCACAAGGCTCATACCCTTGGGGTTGCAGGTTCGATTCCCACTACCCATCCCATACTCCTTCTTTTTGTATATGGATTTTTTTTCTTTCCTAAAAGAAAAGGGTTTCGGTTTAACCGTTTTTTCTCGGAACAAGAAACCGTAAAAAAGAAAGAGTAAAATATTAATGAAAAGCGTCCATTGTCTAATGGATAGGACAGAGGTCTTCTAAACCTTTGGTATAGGTTCAAATCCTATTGGACGCAATCTTATTTCTATCTATTCTTTAAATAACTATACTAAAAACTAAGAAAACTTGTTTGCATGATTCAAATGATCAAATGAAAAATCTTTCTCAACGATTCTTCTTCTATTAACAAAAGTAGACATGCAAAATTTATGTTTGCTGCTGAAGAGAAAACCGTTCCAGCTGTTCCTGAATAGCTTCCTTCAAAAGGATTTCCGCTTGCTCGGTGAATGTCTTGCTAGAAGATAGAATTTCTTGGAATTGAGGTTTAGTATCTTTTAGGTGTTTACGTAACTCATCCAGAAATTTATTTACCTGTTCAATCTCTAACGAATCAAGATATCCTCTCGTTCCGGTATAAATAGTAGCTATCTGCTCTTCCACTGGGAGAGGGTTTGCCTGGGATTGTTTAAGCAATTCCCTTAATCGTCGACCCCTTGCCAATTGATTCTGACTTGTTTTATCGAGAGCAGAGGCGAATTGTGCAAAGGCTTGTAACTCTGCGAATTGAGCTAGTTCCAATTTTGATTTGCCAGCTACTTGTTTCATGGCTTTAATTTGAGCCGCGGATCCTACTCTGGAAACAGAAATACCCACATTAATAGCAGGTCGAATTCCGGCATTGAATAGATCTGCAGATAAGAATATTTGTCCATCTGTAATAGAGATTACATTAGTAGGAATATAGGCAGAAACGTCTCCAGATTGAGTCTCGACTATTGGTAAAGCGGTCATACTTCCTTCGCCTAAAAGAGAATTTAATTTAGCGGCTCTTTCTAAAAGGCGTGAATGCAAATAAAAAACATCCCCTGGATAAGCTTCACGGCCGGGGGGTCTTCTTAATAGAAGGGACATTTGGCGATAAGCTTGCGCCTGTTTGGAGAGATCATCATAAATTATTAAAGTATGTCGTTCGCGGTACATAAAATACTCAGCCAGGGCTGCTCCCGTATAAGGAGCGAGGTATTGTAATGTAGCAGGCGAGTCCGCCATTTCAGCTACTACAATAGTGTATTCCATGGCCCCCTCCTCATGGAAAGTAGTTACTACTTGAGCCACAGAGGATGCTCTTTGACCGATAGCTACATAAACACATATTACATTTTGTCCTTTTTGATTGAGAATTGTATCTGTGGCTACTGCTGTTTTGCCAGTCTGTCTGTCCCCAATAATTAACTCTCGCTGACCGCGCCCTATAGGGATCATCGAATCGATAGCAATAAGCCCTGTTTGAAGAGGTTCATATACAGAACGCCTGGAAATTATACTTGGAGCAGGGGATTCAATTAAGCGAGATTCCGAAGCTATAATTTCGCCTTTCCCATCAATAGGTTTAGCCAGAGCATTTATAACACGACCCAAGTAAGCCTCACTCACGGGTATCTGAGCAATTCTTCCTGTTGCTTTTACAAAACTTCCCTCTTGTATCATCAACCCATCGCCCATTAATACAATCCCAACATTTTTGGATTCCAAATTCAGAGCAATACCCCTAGTGCCTTCTGCAAATTCGACTAATTCACCTGACATTATTTCACCAAGACCTATAATACGAGCAATCCCATCCCCCACTTGAACTACGCGACCAATATTCTCAATCCCTACTTTCCTATTATATTGTTCAATACGTTCGCGGAGAATTTTATGAATTTCGTCGACTCGAAGGGTTGCCATTAGCGTTTCTTGACTCTTTTTTCGGAAGCTAGGGGAAAAATAATGCCTAAATTCTAAACGAAAGTAGAAGTTCAAGGCCTAATTAATTTAATTATCTCTTCCATTCCATGGACCCGAGAATACCAATATTAGCACGAATCGTACGGAAATGTAACTCGGTATTCAAACAACTATTCAGAGTTCCTAGAGCTCCTTGTACGGCCTGTTGGAAAACCCGTTGTCGGACCTGATTCATTGCCCTTTGTTTTTCAAAATAAAGGGTTTCATTTTTAGACTTTTCTAATTGTTCCAAACTAATAGAAGTAGCATTAATCAAATTTTCTTTTTCTCGTTCTATCTCAGAGTATCCATTCATTCGATACTCATCCGCTTCTAGTTCGACTTTCTGTAATCGAACCCGAGCTTTTTCGAGTTGCTCAATGGTCCCTCTACGCAATTCTTCCGAATTTCGAATAGTACTCAAGATCCTCTGTTTTCGATTATCTAATAAATCTTTTAATGAAAGTAGATTATCTTGCTATTAAGTTTACAACTTTTATGATCTCTTCCCGAACCAAACATGAACCTTTCGATTCATTTGGCTCTCACGCTCTTTTTTTCTTTATTTTGCTTTTGCTATTTCCATATCCTTTTTTGTTAAGTAATGAGCCTATCCTCTATTTTCCCTTTTCTGTTTATATTTCAATATACCGAAACCCATATAAGACTAGATAAATATTAAGAGGACTCTTCTTCCTAGATAAAAATCTATCATGGTCAGCAAAGTTGTTTCTTTATTTCTATTTGCCCTTTAGTTAATAATTTCAATTTCATTAAGAAAAACTAACCAAATAAATGGAAAATGCAAATTAATAGAATTTTTTTTCTTCAAATCCAAAAAATTTCTCTTTTTTTATAGATAGGATAGGTCGTCGATTCGGCATTGGATAAAAAAGGGCAGGGTGCTCCTTTTTCTAGTAAATAGTTCAAACCATTTTATCGATATGAGTGTTCTATATCAGATAAATTCTACATTAGTCATTTCCCATTTAAAGCATTTAGGTACTAATACTAATATAGTTGTAGAAAGAGTACCTCTTTTTGCCTGGACTTCAAGCAGTTTAGCTTTAACCGTGTTAATAGTCTCACATTATTGGTTTATAGAGAATCAAAGTTGATTTACCAATGAGTCGCGAAATGCTATGGTTCTTCCATATGATTTATGAATTTATTCAGAAGTAATTCGTCGAGATCGTGCACCCTTTTCTTATTTATCCGAAAAATACTAAAAAATATTATAAAGTGCAGCCGGATAGATCCAATCTATTCTTGAAATAGACAACTCGCACACACTCCCTTTCCAAAAAAAATCAAAACACCAACCACTACAGTTAGATTTATTAGATTTGTTGCTAAAATATCGGTATTAAGCCCGAAACTGCCAGCGGATGGCCAGTGAGCTAAAAAAACGAAAGAATGGGTTACATTTTTCATATGCTCTCCTCTTATAGATAGGACAAACAAAGAACAAAGTTTTTCGATCACTTACTTCGCTCGCCGTTTTTTGATCGGTTTTTTTAATGCAAATAGATTCAATCTAGTAATTTCTTTTAGATTAAGTCTTAGGTCTTCTTTGACCTGTGAAAGACCTCCTTTGTTGAAATGTTCTGTTCCAAAAATTCCTAAAATAAAAGGAAAAAAACTTTCCACTTTCCTAAACTAAGTACGGGAAGGAAGAAGGGGAGCATATCTTCTAAATTAATCATAATCAACTCAGCCCTTCCTGGGGTGGGGTATTGTCTGTCCCGATAAATAGCTAATTCCAGCAGTAATAAATAGGAGTAAATAAAATAAAGTATTGATATAATTGGAATTGCAGAAGCAAATACCCATTTAACTAAAAAAAGAAAAAAGGTATCTAATCGAAAGAGCTTATTTTATTTGTTAGGATTAAACAAAAGGGTTCGCAAATAAAAGCGCTAGTGCCACAACTAGTCCATAAATTGTTAAAGCTTCCATAAAAGCTAGACTAAGCAATAAAGTACCTCGTATTTTACCTTCTGCTTCTGGCTGTCTCGCAATACCTTCTACAGCTTGTCCTGCAGCAGTACCTTGACCAACTCCAGGCCCAATAGAAGCAAGCCCTACGGCCAATCCAGCAGCAATAACAGAAGCAGCAGCAATTAATGGATTCATGGTGAGTTCCTCGTGTCAAAAAAAAATGGTTAAGGATACAATCAACCAAGAAATTCTTACTTCTAAGCTCTATCTCTATTGGGGAGAAGTAACTAAAAAAGTACAAATTGAAATTATAATGTGAATTGTCCGAACTACATAGAAGGGAATTCCATATCTCGGATTAGATAATGAATCTAACCTAGGAATATATAATACCCTATATACATTTGTTTCTTCTATTTTGTTTGCGTATTTTCTCATTTTCTATTGAATCGGATTCTAAAATCATTGCTTAACGCAGAAAACCGTATAAAAGGTGACTCCACTCCACTTCTAGACATTAAGGATATATAGTATAGATCCAGTCTGACTCCACCCTCCCTCATTACTGCATCTATACTTTGACAATTCCATAATATAGTTATAGTCTATTTTCTCTCCTACAACTCTAGGTTGTATATTCATACGCATTTCTAACTATTTTTTTGCAACCAAGCGGATTATCTGGAACCACGCATGAATTGAGCTAAGCTGAAAAAAAAATACTATTTCCAAAACTAGTCAATTCAATGATGACCCTCCATGGATTCACCTATATAGGCTGCGGCTAATGTTGCAAAAATAAGAGCTTGAATACCGCTTGTAAATAATCCAAGAAACATGACAGGTATAGGGACTACTAAGGGGACTAAAGAAACAAGAACAACAACGACTAATTCATCCGCTAATATATTCCCGAAAAGTCGAAAGCTAAGCGATAATGGTTTTGTGAAATCCTCTAGGATGTTAATTGGTAAAAGGATTGGGGTTGGTTTAATATATTTCTCGAAATAGCTCAATCCTTTTTTGCTAAGACCCGCATAAAAATATGCTGCTGACGTGAGTAAAGCTAAAGCAACAGTAGTATTTATATCATTCGTGGGCGCTGCTAATTCCCCATGGGGTAACTCTATAATTTTCCAAGGTAAAAGAGCACCCGACCAATTCGAAACAAAAATAAAAAGGAACATAGTCCCGATAAAGGGAACCCAGGGACCATATTCTTCTCCAATCTGAGTTTTGCTCAAGTCTCGAATAAACTCAAGGACATATTCAAAGAAATTCTGACCGTCGGTCGGGATGGTTTGTGGATTCCGAACAGCTATGACAACTGAACCTAATAAGATAGTAATTACGACCCAAGAAGTGATGAGTACTTGGGCATGAATTTGGAAACCTCCTATTTGCCAATAGAAGTGTTGGCCTACTTCTACACCCGATATATCGTATAACTCCTTGAGTGTTTTAATGGAACAAGGTATAATATTCATATTGTCCTCTGATAAAAATTGAACTTCAAAAAAGGAATTCTTTTGATTCAACCATCTCTTTCTCAACTCAGCAACTTGAAGTATTAATCTTATATTTAGGAGACCAAGAAAGCACATCAGATCATAATATATATCAATACCCTCTAATATATATCAATATTCCCCTTCTTTTTTCTATGCAAAACGAAAAAGAATAGTAAGTGATTCCATAAATCTACGCAGTTGCCCAAGAATTCACTATTCTTCTTAATCAACGATTTCTTATATAGAGAGAACGCCCTTCACAAATTGCAAATACTAATTTGTTAAGAATCAATCGAATTGAAGTCATAGTGTCATCGTTGGCTGGAATCGATATATTCGCGAGATCCGGGTCGCAATTTGTATCGACTAAAGAAATAGTAGGAATCCCCAAAATGGCACACTCCCGAAGAGCTATATACTCTTTTTGCTGATCAAGGACGATCACAATGTCTGGCAATCTCGTCATATATTTGATCCCGCCGAGATATCTTTGCAAGGTGGATAATTTTCTCTTCAAGATTGCCACATCTCTTTTTGGGAGATGTTGGAATTTTCCCATTTTTTCTTCTGCTCTTAAATCTCTAAATTGAGAAAGTCTAGTTTTCGTAATCGACCAATTAGTTAACATACCACTGAACCACTTTTTATTAACATAATGACAACGAGCCCTTATTGCAGCTGATGCTACTAAATCCGTTGCTCTTTTTTTTGTGCCAACAATTAAGAAACTTTTTCCCTGACTTGCTGCATCAAAAACTAAATCACAACCTTCTGATAAAAAACGAGCCGTTCTAGCGAGATTTATAATATGAGTACCTTTACGCTTTGCCGAAATGTAAGGGGCCATTTTAGGATTCCATTTCTTAATACCATGACCAAAATGAACTCCTGCTTCTATCATCTCTTTCAAATTGATGTTCCAATATCTTCTTGTCATTTTTTCCACACTTCCTTTTGATTGTTTCTTTTTTTTTCATCCTACCATTCCATTACGGAATTTTATTCTTTTTGAAGATTAAGAAAGATCCGAAATAGCTTGAAATAAATAATAATTGTTCCGAAGGAACCTTCCCTTCTACTGAGAGTTGGCCATTGATACATTGTATAAACATAACCTTAAATGTATTAACCGACTTCTTTTACTTATTTTAAAATTTTAAATAAAAATATAAAATTTGACCTCTTAGTGTTCTAAGTTAAAAAGTCTAGTAAAGTAAAAAAATCTGCTTTATGTATCCTTAAATCGTATAAATGGGGGTAAATGGGGGTTCTGATGTCTCATAGAAATTGTTTGTTACGTCAAAATCTGAAGAAACTAATTCTGTATGGAGAAATAAAAAATCTCTCATTTCCGACGCGAATAGATTTTGTTTTTGAATTTCGAAATAAAGGTTCTTGTCTTGTGGGGAACGATGCACAAATTTTAGGAATCCGGTACCAACAGGTATAATCCCCCCCAGAACTACGTTTTCTTTCAACCCTTTCAACCAATCAATGCGACCTCGTAGGGCAGCTTTTGCTAAAACTCGAGCAGTTTCTTGAAAACTTGCTTCAGATATGAAACTTTGGGTATTCAGGGAAGCCCTTGTTATTCCCAATAAGATTGCCCGATAATAGATCGATTCATCCAAAGCTCGCCCTGCTCGTTCCGCTCGCAATAGTCCGATTAATTCCCCAGGTGAAAAAACATTAGACATTCCATCTTCAGAAACCCGCACTTTTGATGTTACTTGGCGTATAATAATCTCTATATGTCTATTATGAATTTGTACCCCTTGGGATCGATAAACCTTTTGGATTTTATTAACCAAAGAGATACGACTTTGGGCTTTGGTTAGCTCAGCTCCAATCAAGAATCCCCAGGGGACCCCAAGAATTCTTGGTATACGCTCATTCCAATCCTCAATTCTCCTTTCGAGATTCGGGGATAATGAATCAATTGAACGCGCTTCAAAGATTTGTTCCACTTTTGGAAGACCTTGCGTTATGTCACTAGATCTCGATTTTTCATATATAAACGTAACTAACCTATCCCCTTTGTAAAGGATTTCTCCATAATGACCATTAACAGTTGCTCCTGTAGTGGCCAAATAAGGTTTAGCTGCTCTTATAACAAAGGAATCCATATTAACAATGAAAATTTGACCAGATTTTTTTATGTGCGATTTAAATATACATGCATTTTCACAAATAAATTGTCCAAGGTGAATTATTGCTGATGTCTCTTCCCAAGAATCATGATGGACAAAGCGACAATTCAAAAGTAATGGATCCAACATTATGTTACTATCGAAATTCGAAATCCTTTGATTTTCATCTATTAAAGAGTATTTAAGTCCTTGAAGTACTTGGAAGGTTTGTTTCAAATTGGCAAGGAACAAATATTTTTTTAACAGGATCTTATTATACGTTAGTAAATAGTAAGATGAAGAAAAATTCGATATACTAGGTACAATAACGCCTAAGGGCCCAAAAATTTCTTGAATAGGAATTCTAGGATTCAATTCTTTTATCGCATTGGGATGTTTTAAATTCTTGAATAAACCAATTCGAGAACAGTTGGATGCCGACAAAATCATCAAAGGTTGGTATTCTTTATTTCGATTCAACAATGTACCAATAGCTTCTTGATGTTGGCTAAGTGATTCAATCTTCGCCTTGGAATAAAAGGAATTTATATTGGTGCGATTTAACCTATTATGGGGAATCGGTCCTGCACTTGTCCTATCATACCTTTTTCGTGTATATGAAATAGTGGACTTGACTAACTCAATTCTTAGGAAATCGCGAATAAGGTCATTTGCTCTTACCTCAACAAGGGAAGCACCAGCCTTCTCTTTTTCTTCTTGTTCCCAATTCACTACTAAGCAAGTTCTAACAAATTGACTATTTGTGTGATAAATTCTTTGAGTTAACTTGCTATTTTCATGAGAAATAAAATTGACAAGTCGAAGTTGGAGATTATCTTCTTCTTGCAAGAGATCCTGGGGGAAAAGTGTTGCTAAATTTCTCCTTTCGTCCATTTCATATGCGACTGCAGGTCGAACGAAAACAAAATACTTTTCCTTGCTCTTGAGAATTTTTTTTCGTTGAACATAGACCCAATTTTTCTTTTTTTTTGATTCCTTAGAATATTTTTTTTTTCCTTCTGGTGGTATCAAACAGCCACCTAATACCTTATCTGCCTCTTCAGGAAAATGAATATCTCCGGAAAATATTTTTAGTTCTGTATGGCTTTTTTTTCTCCTCACTCGGACCAGTCCACCTAGTCGACTTCTTGTATTTTTTGTGAGTTGTGTATTCACTCCAATAATACTATTGTCAAGTACCTTTAGGTATGAAGATCTCGGCAAGATATGCAGTTCTTGAAGAATGAAAAAAAACCGATCCACTTCTTTTTGGTATTTTAGACTAAATTCTTTTGTTCCTCGATGCTCAATAAAACCCTCTTTTTTTAAGATAGAATCTTCCTCTGGACTATCGTATTCGTCCTCGGGATCTTCTTCTAAGTCTTCTTCTAAAGTCCCATATTTGTCCTCTGAGCTTTCCCCGGGGTTCCCATATTCATCTTCTGAGTCTTCCTCTAGAGTTCCATATTCGCCCTCTCGGGTCCTATATTTGCTCTCTGGGCTTCCATATCCGTCTTCTGAGTCTTTCTCTAAAGTCCTATATTCGTTCTCTGGGTTCCCATATTCGTTCTCTGGACTCCCGTATTCGTCTTCTAGGGTTTCATATTTGTATTCGCCTTCTCGGGTCCTATATTTGTCTTCTAGGGTCTCATATTCGTCTTCTAAGTCTTCCTCTCGAGTCCTATATTCTTCCTCTAGGGTCCTATATCTAAATTTCACAATTCCCGAACCCTTTTTATCTTTTCTGTATTGTGGATCGTCAAAATAAGCAAAAATAGTATTTCTACGTAAAACACCCATAAAGGGGATTTCGATAGAAATACCCAAACAGGATATTAATTCTTTCTCTTGTTCTTGATGGTATTGTAATGGAATGACGAACCTATTTCTTCGCTTTTTTGCCAACAAATCCGAATTATCTTGAAAAATAGAAGGATAGATCAAGTTCCAATGGCCGTTGGCCATGATTCGATCCGACATTGAATAATCAAAAATTTCCCTATCTTTTTTACCATAAGTATTCATTTGATCTTGATCCTTGTGGATTGAAAAAGACGCTATACTGGATCTGCATATACTTACTGACAATATCCATAAATGGCTTGTTTTTGGTAATCGACGAAGATTACCATATTGATATTCGGGCGCATGGTAAACATCAGTACTCCAGTGCATTTCGCCGTCTGATTCGGAATAAATATGCTTTTGTACCCTTTCTTTAAAATGTAAAGTGGACGTTCCGGCACGAATCTCCGCAATTACTTGTTCGGATTTTACATATTGATTATTTTGCACTAGAATCAAGCTTTTTGAGGGAATACTCACACTATATAGAATATCTTGACTCTGAATAGTTACATGCAAGTCTATATAACATAGAAAAGCAGGCTGTCCATGGCGGGTACGTGTGGGGTGAACCAAATTTTCAGTGAATTGGATTTTTCCATTCGAAGGGGATCGTACAAGGTCGGCAGTACCCCCTGTGAATACTCCCCCAGTATGAAAAGTTCTTAATGTTAGTTGAGTCCCGGGCTCCCCAATTGATTGACCCGCAATAACACCCACGGCTTCTCCCAATTCTACGAGATCGCTATGAGTAGGACTCCGGCCATAACAGAATTGACAGATCCAAGAAGTGCTTCGGCAGGTAAAGGGGGTTCTAATATATATTGGTTGTGCTCGAAATGGTTGTGCTCGAAAGGCAGTTATGAATCGATTCACTAATCCAATTCCGATATCT
Source organism: Avena eriantha (assembly GCA_910589775.1). Taxonomy (NCBI): domain Eukaryota; kingdom Viridiplantae; phylum Streptophyta; class Magnoliopsida; order Poales; family Poaceae; genus Avena; species Avena eriantha. The sequence continues at coordinate 283,392,134 of OU342745.1, read as the reverse complement.
TGATTTCGAGCGGCAATGCATCGTGAACCGATATATATATCGTCTGCTAATACACGACCAATTAGTGTTTGGGCAAAAAGTTTTTCCGTCATCCCATTTTGAGGACTAACAGAAATACCTCGGATAGTACCACAATCTCTTCTACGCACAAGAATATGTTGAACTACTTCAACAAGTCTACGTGTAAGATATCCAGCATCTGCTGTTCGTACAGCAGTATCTACAACCCCTTTGCGGGCTCCATAGCAGGAAATTATATATTCTGTCAAAGAAAGCCCCTCGCGTAAATTGCTTTGAATAGGTAAATCGATCATTTGTCCTTGAGGGTCTGCCATTAATCCTCTCATACCTACTAATTGGTGTACCTGAGATGCATTTCCTCTGGCTCCTGAAAAAGACATTAGATAGACTGGATTAGAAGGATCCGTTATCCGAAAATTCGAATTCATTTCTTGTTTCAAATATTCACTTGTCGCATACCATATCTCAACGGATTGGCGTAATTTTTCTACCGCGTGTATAGCCCCATAATAATAGTGTTTCTCCAAAAGAAAACTTTGTTGCTCCGCGTCTTGGACTAACCATCCCTTAGAGGGTATTGTTAAAAGATCCTCGATTCCTAACGAAATCGATGTAGTAGTGGCTTGATGGAAGCCCAGAGTCTTTAGTTGATCCAGTATATGGGATGTATATCCCATTCCGAAATGATCTATTAATCTGCTAATAAGTCGTTTCATACCAGTTCCGTCTATCTCTTTATTATGAAAGACCAGATTGGCCCGTTCCGCCATACATAAGTACCCCCTTTTCGGCTGAGTAGGATTCGACAATTGCTGAGTAGGATTCGACAATGGGCCTGAGTCAGTGATTCGAAAATTTAATTAACTTCATTTCCTTAATCTCAATCTGGATTCGCGTGGCAAAAATGATGATACTACGGAAATCGGAATGCCCCCCAAAAGGGGAGGGGCATCGCCGAATCTAACTTCCTTGTTTATATAATGTATGAATAGGCCTGACTAAATCCTTGTATGGCTTCCTCTATTTCTCTATAAAAAGAAATATGACCAAGAGTGGTTCGAATGTATATAGAACGAATTTCTTTTTTTCTATTTCCCACTATTAGATAGTGGGCATAAATCTCATGATAAGTCCCCAAAGATTCATATTGAACTTCAATTGGAACTTCTTTTGACCCAATGACGCGTTGATCCAGTTTCCATCGTAGCCACAAGGGACTGTCTAAACTGATTAGTTTCTGTCTATAAGCTCCCAGTGCATCATAAGAACTAGAAAAGTGGGGCTCTTTATCTTTCGTATACTTAGAATTATTATTATTGTAATTTACTTTTTGATTTGGATAGTTTTCGCAACTATTATATCTATTTGCACAAATACCTCGGCGGTTTCCAATCGTTAATACATAAAGCCCGATAAGCATGTCTTGGGTTGGTACGCAAATAGGATCTCCAATAGCAGGAGATAAGAGATTCATATGAGAAAACATAAGTAAACGGGCTTCCGCCTGAGCTTCCAAGGATAAAGGTAGATGAACAGCCATTTGATCCCCATCAAAATCCGCATTGAAACCCTTACACACTAATGGGTGTAAAGAAATAGTACGCCCCTCTACTAAAGTGGGTTGAAAGGCCTGTATGCCTAATCTATGCAGGGTAGGTGCTCTATTTAACAGTACAGGATGTCCCCGCATAACTTCTTGAAGTATTTCCCATACAATGGGTTCCTTTTCCCAAATTTTCCTTTTAGCAATCCTGACATTAGAAGTAGCGCGTTTCGTGATTAAATCGCGAATTACAAATAGCTGAAAAAGCTTTATTGCTATCTCTAGAGGTAATCCACATTGATGTAATGAAAGCGAAGGACCCACAACAATGACAGAACGCCCCGAGTAATCGACCCGTTTCCCAAGCAGAGTCTCGCGAAACCTTCCCTCTTTACCTTCAATTACATCTGAAAGTGATTTGTATACTTTATTGTGACCATCCCTTATCGGTTGCCCGCGGGACCCACTATCAAGAAGTGTATCCACGGCTTCTTGTACCAATTTTTCCTGGCACATTACTAAATCCGCAGGCGCTAATTCACTTCTTTTTAATAGATAGGCAAGGTTGTTGTTCCGACGGATAACTCTCTTATAAAGTTCATTAATGTCCGAAGTCACTACTTTATCTCCAGACCTATAAACGATGGGTCTCAATTCGGGAGGAAGAACCGGTAATAAGCACAAAACCATCCATTCTGGTTCCACATTTGTTTGAATAAAATGTTTTGCCAATTGCATGCGTCTAATCAAAAAAACTTTTCTTATTCGTCTTTTTCTATCTTCCCATTCATCTCCACTATACCCCTCGTCTTCTAATTCCTTCCATTCGACCAAGGAATTCTCTATAATAATTCGCAAATCCAAATCTGCTAATTGTTCTCTAATAGCACCTGCTCCTGTCGCAATTTCCCGATTTCGAAATGTTGCAAAGCCTGGGGTAGAAAAAAAGGGAGAAATGCTGTGGTTACAGGATGAAATTTCCTCTTCGAATAAACCTCGTAATCGTAAAAAAGTGGGTTTTTTAGTGCTGGGCCTAGCAAAAGAGAAATCGCCGTATACTAGGCCCTCCAACTTCTTAAGAGGTTTATCTAAAAGATTCGCGATATAACTAGGAAGACCTTTCAAATACCACACATGAGTCACGGGACATGCGAGTTTGATGTATCCCATTTGATATCTTCGTATCCGAGAATCCACAAATTCCACCCCGCATTTTTGGCAAAATCTCTCGTCTTCATTTTCAGCTCCGCTCGCTCGAGAATTGCCACAAGCGCAAATTCCGCTTTTTATGGGTCCAAAGATTCTTTCGCAAAACAATCCATCTTTTTCTGGTTTATCAGTTTTATAATGAAAAGTAGAGGGCCTTGTGACTTCGCCAACGACTTCTCCATTAGGTAGGTTTTTGTTAGCCCAAGCCTTTATTTGTTGAGGGGAAACGAGTCCAATTTGAAGTTGTTGATGTTTATATTGGTCAATCATAAAATAGAAATAAGAAAAGAATTTATATTTATTCCGATCAAATCAAACTTCCTCCCTATTAACCTGGAAGTTCTTCTCAGATACAAGGAAATGATTCAGTTCTAGAGCCAAAGATCGTAGTTCTCGAACGAGCACTCGAAAAGATTCTGGAGGATCCTCGTGATTAGGTATTCGTTTTCCCCAGATCGTAGCATTAAGTATTTCTTGGCGAGCTATAAGATGGTCAGATTTATAAGTAAGTATCTCTTGTAAAATATGAGCAACACCAAATCCTTCTAAAGCCCAAACTTCCATTTCTCCTACTCGTTGTCCCCCTTGCTTGGCTCTTCCTCTAACGGGTTGTTGTGTAACAAGTGAGTAGGGCCCAGTAGAACGCCCATGAATTTTCTCATCCACTTGATGAATTAATTTTAAGATATAGGACTTCCCTATTAGAACAGGTTGTTCGAAGGGGTCTCCTGTTCTTCCATCAAATATTCTGCTTTTTCCCGGGTACTCGGGTTCAAATACCCATGGATTTTTTGTTTCTTTACTGGCTTCATATAATTCTGAAAACACAAGTTTTCTTGAAGCCTCTTGCTCATATCTCTCATCAAAGGGTGCTATTCTATAATGTTTCTTTAGCAGATCCCCCGCTAATCCGAGCGAGCTTTCAAATATTTGTCCCACATTCATTCGGGAGGGTACTCCTAAGGGATTGAAGACCATATCAACAGGTGTTCCATCTTGCAAATAGGGCATATCTTGCCTAGGCAAAATTTTGGAAATAATCCCCTTATTCCCATGTCTTCCGGCTACTTTATCCCCAACTTTGATTTCACGTTTCTGTAAAATATATACACGAACCGTTATGTCGAGGGGGTCCCTCTGGATCCATTTCACATCGATAACGCGCCCTCTTCCACCTATAGGTAATTTGAGAGAAGTTTCTTTTGAAGTGGATACCTCAAGGCCAAAGATGGCCCGTAATAATCCAGCTTCCGCGATATACGATGATTCACTCGCTATCTGAGGCGTTAATTACCTACTAAAATATCACCAGTTTCTACCCAGGATCCCAACCTAACAACTCCATTTCTGTCCAAATTGCGGAGTAAATGTTCTTCTAGATGTGGTATTTCTTTAGTGATTTTTTCAGCAGAGCCTTGGCTTGTCGTATCCGTCTGAATTTCATATTTCCGGATGTGAAAAGAGGTATAAATATCCTCATATACCAAACGTTCGCAAATTAGTACTGCGTCTTCAAAATTGTAACCTTCCCATGGCATATAAGCTACTAATACGTTTTTTCCTAAAGCAAGTTCCCCCCCAACTGTAGCAGCTCCCTCTGCTAAAATTTGTCCCTTTTTAATGGATTTACCCTGGGGGACCCGGGGTTTTTGGTGCATACAAGTATTTTTGTTCGAGCGACGGTGGTTAACTAAAGGAATACTTATAGTCTTCCCACGACTTGATAAAAGGATCTTATGACTATCAGTAGAAACGATCTTTCCCTCGCGTTCGGCTATAATGGAAACCCTCGAATCTAGAGCTGTTTGGCGTTCCAATCCAGTTCCAACAATGCACTTTTCGGACCGAGAAAGGGGAACTGCTTGGCGCTGCATATTAGAACTCATTAAAGCCCGATTCGCATCATTGTGCTCAATAAAAGGAATGAGAGAACCTCCAATAGAAAAATATTGGAAAGGAAAAATACTTCTAACATGAATCTGTTCCCATGCAATAGTCAGGAATTCTTGACGGTATCTAGCTGGAACAACCTGCTCCTCCTGAATACCTTGATTCAAGGACAAAGAATTTCCTGCTGCTATCATATAATATTCATCTCTATTTGGTGATAGATAAACCACCTCTCTAGCTTTTTTTTTTCTTTCTCAGCAGATATTTCATAAAACGGACTCTCTATGGATCCCCACAAGTGATCAATTCTCGCATGAATTGCTAAGGATCCAGTAAGTCCAACATTGATTTCGGACGTGTCAATTGGACAAATACGCCCATAGTGACTCGGATGAATATCTCGGCTCCGAAAACTTGCAGTTCTCCCGGTCAACCCTCCAGGACCTAAACAACTCACTTTTCGCCCATGAACAGTTTGTGTCAATGGATTCGTTTGATCAAAAACTTGAGATAACGGATATGTACCAAAAAAGGTCTCATAAGTAGTTATTAATAAAATCGAAGTTAGTTGAGTTAAAGTCTCTCACGAACTTGATGGCACAATGTAATTTTTTGACACTTGATAAACTTGACCCATTGGGTCCTTTTTGTTGCGATATGCTGCGCTTATGAGTTGAAGGTGCAGAACCTGATCATGGGAACACTTTCAGCACTTCACAGGTACTTTG